>CM041522.1:22286286-23716286 GCA_023091065.1 Dianthus caryophyllus
CGATTGGGTTGAAAAAATAAAGGCTTTCTAACCATTTTGTTATTTCGTAATAAAAAAAAACGAATTAGATGGAAAAAAAAAAGAGAGTACGTTGATTAATTTACCGAAGTACTATTAAAAAAAACTTTGTTTTTACTGTATCGTACTATGTATCATTTGATAATTCAAGAAACTCCCTATCATTTATCGTTCTTGATTTTAAATGGACGAATTCCAAGGATATATAGAACTCGACGGTTCTTGGCAACATAACTTTTTCTATCCACTTATCTTTCAGGAATACATTTTTTCGTTTGCATATGGCCATGGTTTAACAAAATACATTTTGTTGGAAACTTCCGTCGATAGGAAATTTAGTTTACTAATTGTGAAACGTTTAATTAGTGGAATGTATCAAGAGAATCCTTTGATTCTTTCGACTAATAATTTTAACCAAAATGACTTTTGGGGCACAAACACAATTTTTATTCGCAAATGATATCAGAAGCATTTGCAGTCATTCTGGAAATTCCATTTTCCCTACTATTAATAGCTTCTGTAGAGAGACAAAAAATAGTTAAATCTCAGAATTTGCGATCAATTCATTCAATATTTCCTTTTTTAGAAGACAAATTCTTACATTTAAATTATGTCTTAGATATATTAATACCTTACCCTGCCCATCTAGAAATCTTGGTTCAAACACTTGATCTTGGGTGAAAGATGCTTCGTCTTTGCATTTATTACGATTCTTTCTTTATGAGTATCGTAATTGGAATAGTCTTTTTATTTTAAAAAAATCCATTTCTATTTTTCTAAAAAGAAATCAAAGATTATTATTGTTCTTATATAATTTCCATATATGTGAATACGAATCCATTTTCGTTTTTCTTTGCAACCAATCCTCTCATTTACGATCAACATCTTATAGAGTGTTTCTTGAACGCATTTATTTCTACGTAAAATTTGACTATTTAGTCAAACCTTTTTATAAGGATTTTGGCGTTATCTTATGGCTTTTCAAGGACCCTTCCTCAAGACTCTGCTAGGTATAAAGTAAAATTCCTTTATGCATCAAAAGGGATGCCCTTTTTGATGCATAAATGGAAATTTTACTTTATAAATTTTTGGCAATGTCATTTTTCGGTGTGGTCTCAACCAAGAAGAATCTATATTAATAGATTAACAACCCATTTTTTTGACTTTATGGGTTTTTGTTTAAGTGTACAACTCACTTCTTCCATGGTACGGAGTCAAATGTTAGAAAATGCATTTAGAATAGATAATACGATTAAGAAGTTGTATCCGAAAAACTTGTGGTCATTTGATGAGGCCGTCACTATGGCCATGAGGGTCGAGAGGCTAGAGAAGAGGAGACATGACACGACCAAGCACTCCACAAAATCAACCCCCACTACGAGCCTAGGAGGTGTGAAGATAACCGAGCCAAACCCTACGAGCCTAGGAGGTGTGAAGAGGAGACATGACACGACCAAGCATGCCTACGAACCATGGGCTCAAGAGTGTGCTCGAGCAAGAATGTGTAGACAAGCAAGCCGTGAGCAAGGAGGAGGACATGGCCATTCACACGAGCCAACTCAAGGGGGTCCAACCTCTTCTCCAAACTTTGATCAAATGGTGTCCATGGAAGGCTAAGATCATGAGAGCCAAGGTTGGTCGAGGGCTAAGTCGAGAATCAAGCAAGAGATCAAGTCAAGAGGGAAGTAAGAGGATCTCCAAGGATTTGAGGGCAAATCCTTTCCAAGGAGAGGAGATTGAACCAAGAATGGTCAAGTCAAACAAGGGAGACTTGGAGCTAGGCCATGGTTTGGGTCCATGGACTCAAACCCTAGGTTAGGCCTTGGACCTAGGGTCCAACTAAGAGCAAAGTCAAGCTAATCAAGTGGTCAATTCAAGCCACACTTAGTGGACCTAAGGTAGTCAAGGGAGGTTTAGGAAGAGAGCAACAAAAAGTCAACAAATAAGCTATTTTTGAAGTGTGATCTTTTGGGTGCACCCATGTGGGTTAGTCCTCTAATAAACAAGACCCACATGGCTCGAAAAAGTCAGCTCAAGGGAGGCCTAGGAGCCGGCTTCAACAAACCATCACAAGGCACACAATATTTTGTGCAACAAGTCTCTTTCACTAAATGTCGTTTTCCTACTTTATGCTTTATGCTTTATTGTATGTAGACAATATAATCCTTGTCCTAGTCCCATGGACCATCCCACCTTGCCCCCCAAGGATCCATCATGGCCTTTGGATGCTCACCTAAATGCAAGGAGAGGATGGACTCACTTTCAACTTTATGCTTTATGTAATTTGTTTGCTTGCTTCAAATTTTTCAGCTTTGTAAGGCTCTTTGAGCCGTTATTATGTTGTTGTTTGGGGGCCTCTATGAGCCCTTGGATCAAGCTTAGGATGTAGGGTTGAGATTAAGAGCTTTGGCCTTTATAAGCCAAGCCAACTACATTGTAATTTTCAGATTTCATTTATAAGAAAAAACCCTAAGTTTGAGTTTATCTCATCTTGTTTCCTCTTAGCTTAGTGCAAGAGAGTGTTTGTGATTATCTAGTGGCTAAGTGCTTGGATAATCAAACCCTAAATCTTTGGATTTGTGCTTAGATTTAGTTTATCTTTTAACTTACAAAATTCAGAAAAATTAAACACCTTTCTTTACTTGTTTGGCCGAGATTTTCACAACAAATTCAAGTCGATTTTAGTTGTTCTCTTGAGTGAATCCTAACCCCTTAGGTTTTATTCCAAATTGGTCATCAAAGCCTAGGTTTGTTCTTTGTTTTCTCTTTTGTTTCCTTTGCTTTCTCTTTTCTTTTTTCCTTGTTTCTTCCACAAAACTTTCACAAAATTCTCACAAAATTTTCACAATAAAATGGCCGAGGATAAGAGGATTTCGGCTCTTGAAGAAAAGATGAATCAACTCGCCGGTAATTGCAATACGATGATGAACGCTCTAAACACCCTCTTGGACCACAATCTTCATGAACCAAGACAACCACCAAGGGGTGTAGGAAGAGGCCGTGGTATTGGTGGCCGAGGGAGGGGGCAACCGCCTCCTAACATGGGTGGTTATCATTTGGAATCGGAGGAATCCATTGAGGTCCAACCAAGGGAGCAAGACCGAGATATAAAGGTAGATATTCCCGACTTCTATGGTAGTCTTAACCCCGAACACTTACTAGATTGGCTTAGGTCCATTGAAAGAGTCTTTGAGCTTAAGGAATATTCGGATAGGAAATGTTTTAAGGTTGCTATCATGAAATTCAAGGGGTATGCTTCACTTTGGTACGAAAACCTAAAAAATCAGAGAATTCGGGAGGGGAAAGAGCCCATTAGGTCGTGGCGCAAGCTAAGAAAGAAGCTCAAGGATAAGTTCGTTCCCAAGGATTACACACAAGATATGTTTCTTAGGTTGACTCAACTTAAGCAAGAAACACAACCCATCGAATCCTACCTTAGGGATTTCGAACAACTCACCCTTCAATGTGAGATGAGTGAAAAAACCGAGCAAAAGATTGCGAGATTCGTCGAAGGCCTAAACCCTAGAGTAGCAAACCGAGTAAAGTTGCAAAACTTGTGGTCATTTGATGAGGCCGTCACTATGGCCATGAGGGTCGAGAGGCTAGAGAAGGGGAGACATGACACGACCAAGCACTCCACAAAATCAACCCCCACTACGAGCCTAGGAGGTGTGAAGATAACCGAGCCAAACCCTACCACAAAACCACCGATTGTTGACAAGGGGAAGGGTATCGACTTTGGCCCTAGAAAAACGATTCCTCTCAAAAAATGCTATCAATGCCAAGGGTATGGGCATTTTGCTAAGGAGTGCCCTAGCAAAAGGGCCTTAAGTACGTGCGAGGTGGTGCATTGGGGAGACGACGAGGTCTTAATTTGTGAAGAAGAAAAGCAAGAGGGGGTAGTGGAAGAGAAGGTGGCCGAAACCTTGGTCCCCCCGGACTCGGGGTTGAGCTTGGTCATATGGCGCGTAATGCACACTCAAGAGTCAAGCGAGTGCATGGACCAAAGGCAACAAATTTTTCGGTCCAAGTGCACAATCATGGGGCGAGTTTGTAATCTAATCATCGATGGTGGGAGTTGTACTAATGTAGCTTCCAAAATGCTTGTGGAGAAGCTAAGTCTACCCACCTTGGAACACCCAAGCCCCTACAAGCTAAGGTGGCTCAACAAGGGAGCCGAGGTGAAGGTCAACAAACAATGCAAGGTGCCATTTTCAATTGGTCAAGATTACAAGGATGAGGTCGTTTGTGAAATTCTCGACATGGATGCATGTCACTTGTTGCTAGGGAGACCTTGGGAGTATGAGAGGGACTCTTCTCATCATGGGAGGAGTAACACTTACTCCTTCAAGTACAAGGAGAAACTCATCGTTCTAACACCTCTACCTCCTATGATGGGTTGTAAAACCAATTCATGCTTGTTTGAATCACTCATCGAAGAGAATGCTAGCCAAGAGACGAGTCTAGAGTTGAGAATGAGCGAGCATGAGGACTTGAAGAGTCTAGTGGCCGAGAAAACCCCTAGAGCAACAAGGAGGATTCTAGGAGAGGAGCAAGAGAATGACCAACCGATCAACATTGAGATGAACACAACCAACTACAATGAGAATGAGATCAAGGAGAGAGCTAAAATTGATGGCATGGAAAGATCAAGTGGATCTTTGAGATGGAGAATCATAGATGGGCTCGATCATGAACAAGAGTGGATGGAAAGCATGCCTACGAACCATGGGCTCAAGAGTGTGCTCGAGCAAGAATGTGTAGACAAGCAAGCCGTGAGCAAGGAGGAGGACATGGCCATTCACACGAGCCAACTCAAGGGGGTCCAACCTCTTCTCCAAACTTTGATCAAATGGTGTCCATGGAAGGCTAAGATCATGAGAGCCAAGGTTGGTCGAGGGCTAAGTCGAGAATCAAGCAAGAGATCAAGTCAAGAGGAAAGCAAGAGGATCTCCAAGGATTTGAGGGCAAATCCTTTCCAAGGAGAGGAGATTGAACCAAGAATGGTCAAGTCAAACAAGGGAGACTTGGAGCTAGGCCATGGTTTGGGTCCATGGACTCAAACCCTAGGTTAGGCCTTGGACCTAGGGTCCAACTAAGAGCAAAGTCAAGCTAATCAAGTGGTCAATTCAAGCCACACTTAGTGGACCTAAGGTAGTCAAGGGAGGTTTAGGAGGAGAGCAACAAAAAGTCAACAAATAAGCTATTTTTGAAGTGTGATCTTTTGGGTGCACCCATGTGGGTTAGTCCTCTAATAAACAAGACCCACATGGCTCGAAAAAGTCAGCTCAAGGGAGGCCTAGGAGCCGGCTTCAACAAACAATCACAAGGCACACAATATTTTGTGCAACAAGTCTCTTTCACTAAATGTCGTTTTCCTACTTTATGCTTTATGCTTTATTGTATGTAGACAATATAATCCTTGTCCTAGTCCCATGGACCGTCCCACCTTGCCCCCCAAGGATCCATCATGGCCTTTGGATGCTCACCTAAATGCAAGGAGAGGATGGACTCACTTTCAACTTTATGCTTTATGTAATTTGTTTGTTTGCTTCAAAGTTTTCAGCTTTGTAAGGCTCTTTGAGCCGTTATTATGTTGTTGTTTGGGGGCCTCTATGAGCCCTTGGATCAAGCTTAGGATGTAGGGTTGAGATTAAGAGCTTTGGCCTTTATAAGCCAAGCCAACTACATTGTAATTTTCAGATTTCATTTATAAGAAAAAACCCTAAGTTTGAGTTTATCTCATCTTGTTTCCTCTTAGCTTAGTGCAAGAGAGTGTTTGTGATTATCTAGTGGCTAAGTGCTTGGATAATCAAACCCTAAATCTTTGGCTTTGTGCTTAGATTTAGTTTATCTTTTTATGTTTTCTTTTAACTTACAAAATTCAGAAAAATTAAACACCTTTCTTTACTTGTTTGGCCGAGATTTTCACAACAAATTCAAGTCGATTTTAGTTGTTCTCTTGAGTGAATCCTAACCCCTTAGGTTTCATTCCACACTACTTCTTTATAATAAAGATCAGCAACATGAGTAGCATCATCGGTTTTATGACAAGGAATAAAGTGAGCCATCTTTGAAAATCGATCAACCACAACCATAATCGAATCCTTTCCTCGTTGTGTTTTTGGTAACCCAAGTAGAAAATCCATACTAACCTCACTCCATGGTTGCGTGGGAACTGGTAAGGGCGTGTATAATCCCTTATTAAACGAACTCTTTGCCTTTTGACACACAACACACTTAGCCACTATGTCTTGCACGTCTTTGATCATCTTCGGCCAATAGAAGTGTTCACTTACAATGTCGTAAGTCTTATTAGTTCCAAAGTGACCAGCAATTGCCCCTCCATGAGCCTCACGAATCAACAACTCCATAATCGAACTTTGTGGAATGCAAAGTCGATTTCCCTTGAATAAGAACCCATCTTGCAATGTGAAATCTCCCGTAGGCTCAAGAAAATCTTTAGAAAATGAGGGATCATCCTTATACAACTCCTTGACGTGCTCAAATCCCAACAACCTGGCATCTAGCTCAACTAATAAGCAATGTCTTCTCGAAAGCGCATCAGCTACAATATTAGAACTTCCCGTCTTATATTTCGATGAAAACGTAAAAGATTGCAGAAACTCAACCCATTTAGCATGTCTTGGATTCAATTTTTGCTACCCATGTATGTGTTTAAGAGCTTCGTGATCAGAATGAAGCACGAACGGTTTTGACCGCAAATAGTGACTCCAATGGTTCAATGCCCTCACAATAGCGTAGAACTCCTTATCATAAGTTGAGTAGTTCAACCTTGCACCATTTAACTTCTCACTAAAGTAAGCAATAGGGCGTTTCTCTTGTATCAACACGGCACCAATTCCAACACCACTTGCATCACATTCGACTTCAAACAACTTGTCGAAATCAGGAAGTGCTAAAACAGGTCCGGCACATAACTTGCTCTTCACTTCTTCAAATGCCTTTTGGGCACTTGTTATCCACACAAATTCTCCTTTCTTGGTTAACTCCGTAATTGGAGCCATAATCGAACTAAAACCTTGAATGAATCGCCTATAGAATGAGGCCAATCCATGGAAACTTCGTACCTCCGTAGTCGATTTTGGAACCGGCCAGGCTTGAATAGCTTCAAATTTTAGATGGATCCATGCTCACGCCATCTTTACCTACAATATAACCAAGAAACACAACACTAGGAACCATAAACGTGCACTTCTCAAGTTTCCCATAAAGTTTCTGTTTCCGTAGAACCTCAAAAACTTCTCTCAAGTGTTGCTTGTGTTCCTCCTCATCTTTGCTATAGATCAAAATATCATCGAGATACACAACCATGAACTTGTTAAGGAAAGGCCTTAACACTTCATTCATCAACCTCATAAACGAACTAGGAGCATTACATAGTCCAAATGGTATCACAAGCCACTCATATAGTCCTTGTTTCGTTTTGAATGCGGTCTTCCACTCATCTCCTTCTCGAATTCGCATTTGATGATACCCACTCCTTAAATCAAGCTTAGAAAACACACATGAGCCAGCAAGCTCATCAAGCATATCATCAAGTCTTGGCATAGGAAAACGGTATTTGATGGTAATGTTGTTTACCGCTCTACTATCAATGCACTTCCTCCAAGTTCCTTCCTTCTTTAGGACCAATAATGCTGGAACCGCACATGGGCTCAAGCTTTCTTGCACGTAGCCCCTATCAAGTAGCCCTTGGACTTGTCTTTGAAGTTCTTTTGCCTCCTCGGGATTACAACGATAAGCTGGTTTGTTTGGTAACACCGCTCCCCGAATCAAGTCAATTTGATGCTCAATTCCACGTAAAGGAGGTAACCCCTGTGGCAAATCATCCGGAAACACATCCCCAAATTCATCCAATAGCTCCTTCACAGCACGGTTATCACCAATCTTTCCCGAATCAGAATCACGTACCACAAGCATGTAAACGTGTTCTCCACGAGCAATAACCTCTTCTACTTCCTTAGCCTCCACAAATAAGTTTCCCCTCTTCAATTTAGCTTCTCTAATCATATGAGGTGATAAAGGTTTCAGATTGTAAGTTGTGTTTCCCTTGGTCACGCTATAAATATTAGTTCTCCCATCATGCTCAACCTTCCGATCAAATTGCCACGGCCTCCCCAATAGAATATGACAAGCATTCATTGGAACCACGTCACACCACAACTCATCAGTATATGGTCCTAAACTAAGAGAGATTAGGGCTTGTTTCTTCACATGAACACCACCATCCCCATTCAACCAATGTAGTTTATATGGCTTATCACGGTCTCTAGTTTGTAATTTAAGTTCATCAACCAAGGTCTTTGCTACTACATTCGTGCATGACTCACTATCAATGATAAGATTACAAATCTTGTCACGTACCTTGCACCGGGTATGAAAAATCTGCTCTCTTTGTTCCGTTTCAGTCGTGCTTGCTTCCACATGAAGGTTTCTAAGCACCAAGCATTCATCATCTGTGACCAAATCATAAACCACTCCCTCTTTGTCTTCTGTTTCTTCATCCTCCTTAGACGTGACAAAGTTAGGAACCAACCCTTCCAATTCTTGAACCGTGAGTGCTCTCTTTAGATGACACTCGTTTGCTATGTGACCATAGGCTTGACACTTAAAGCAACGCCTCATTGAGTTTCCTTTAATCTCCACCGCGATTCCCTTTCCTTTGTCTCGAGATTCCTCTTTTGGAGTTTCTTTAGGTTTGCTTGGGGTGTTTTTAGCTTGAGAACTCGAACCAATGACCACTCCTCTTGAATAAGGATTAGTCTTTCGTGCCTTCTCTTGCTCCTCAAACTTCAAAGCTAACCTGCACACATCATTAAAACCATCAAAATTCTGAATTTCAACTTTGGTCGCAAGCGAGGGTGTTAGGCCCTTGATGAATCTTGCGATTCTCAGTTCTTCTTTCTCCTCAAGATCACATAAGATTGTCATTCTCTCAAATTCTTTAATGTATTCAGTCACGGACAAATTTTCTTGCATTAAAGATTGGAGTTTCAAGTAGTTTTCTTGCTCATAATCACGAGGCAAGAAACGTTTCATAAGGTGTTTCTTCAACTTAACCCAAGATTCAATCTTTCGCTTTCCTTCTCTCCTCCTTTGTTTCTTTAGGTTTTCATACCATAAAGAAGCATATTTGGTGAGTTTCAACGTTGCAACCTTAAATAGCTTCCTATCATCATACTCCTTATACTCAAAGATTCTCTCGGCTTGTCTAATCCAATCCAAGAAACTCTCCGGATCCATGTCACCTTTAAAATCTGGAATGTCGAGTTTGAGACCTCGATCATCATCGTTCTTGGTGACCTTTCTTCCTCTCGGACGTTCTTCTTCTTCAGATTCAATTGAACCTTCATCATCACTTATATTCGGGTTCTTTGGTTTCTTATAACCACTTTTATACATGTGCTTCACCATGTATGTCAACTGACTTAGCTCATTCTGCATGGAATTCTTGTCATCCATCCACGGCTTCTCTTGACCAGAATTCTCTTCCATTGTTGTAAGCTACCCAAGACAGATTTATTGAAAAATAAATCAAGAATCGAGCTCTGATACCAATTTGATATAGAACACGTAGGTTCTTCAAAAACTAGCAGCGGAATTTTGTAACTGTGAATATGTATGCAACGTGAGGTTGCTGTTATTGGGTGGAAACGCAACGTGATGTTGCAAATAAGATGGATAATGCAAGTTCTTGATAACAAGAACGGATAAGTCAGCAATCTCGATCAATCCTCGCAAAGAAATCACTTGATTAGCTAAATCTCAACCTCGCAAGGAAGAGTTTGAATTCAATCTCGCAAGAAAGAAAACAAAAGTTTAAACTCGCAAGTTTAACAAATTATAAAACTTTATTCAAAGTATGATAAGATATGATATAAGGTCACAATCCAACCTTATATATAGTACTCTAAACAACTATATTGGTCCTAATATAATTAGGAAACCAAATTATTCATCAACTAAGACTTTCCTAATTCTATTTAGGAAACATACTAACAAAATTAAATAAAATCAACTAGATTATTCCTAACACAATTAGGAAATTTTCCTACTTTATTTGCAAGTAAATAAAGAAAATAAACTAAGAATAATTAAAGTTATACTAGCTGATTCCTACGGACTAATTTAAGGAAAGCATGTTGAGTTGTACACGTTTTCCAGCGTTTCCAGCTAGTCTGTGGGAAACGCGTCTGCGTTTCCTGTGAGTTTCCAGGAACCTTCAAAGCCTGCGTTTCCTTCTGCGTTTCCAGCTTCCATACCTGCGTTTCCAACTTCTCCATTGTGTTTCCAAGTAACCATAATTACATAATTCGAACCAATCTTCAACTCTTTAGTGATCACTACCACTACTGCCACCACTTCCACTACCACCACTACCACCACCACTACTACGACCACTACTACCACTACTACCACTACCACCACCACCACTACTACGACCAATACCACCACCACCACCACCACCACGACCACCACGACCACCACTACCACCACGACCACCACGACTACCACTACTACCACTACTACCACTACTACCACCACCACTACCACCACTACCACGACCACCACTACCGCGACTACCACCACCACGACTACCACCACTACCACCACCACGACCACTACCACCACTACCACTACTACCACCACTACCACCACCACCACCACCACTACCACCACCACCACCACTACCACCACCATTACCACCACGACTACCACTACCACCACCACTACCACTACCACCACCACTACCACTACCACCACTACTACTACCACTACTACCACCACCACTACTACTACCACTACTACCACCATTACCACCACCACAACCACCACACCACCACCACCACCACCACCACCACCATCACTACTACTACCACCACCACTACTGCCACCACCACCACCACTACCACTACTACCACCACCACTACTACCACTACTACTACCACTACAACAACTACCACTACCACTACAACAACTACCACTACAACTACTACCATTACCACTACTACTACTACTACTACTACTACAACAACAACAACAACAACAACAACAACGACTACCACTACAACAACAACAACAACAACAACAACAACAACAACAACAACAACAACAACAACAACAACAACAACAACAAAAAAATTGAATCAAAACCCTAAAATTGAAATTAGTATCAATTGAAAATTAAAACACACAAATAGCATCTATCCTAAGTAATAATTGTACTCTAACAATATATAATTTAACATTTAATTTTAAAATTAATAGAAGAAAAAGCGAAATAAAATAAAATAAAATAAAATAAAAAATTCACTAACGTACCCCAAGGTGGTGGTCGGCCAGAGCAGACAGTGGTGGCCGGAGGTCGGAGATGGCCGAAGGTAGGACGGTGATGGCAGTGGGGCAAGAGGTGCGGCGGTAAACGGACTCCGTTGCAAGTTGGCACGAATAAAAATATTAAAAAAAAACTTGCGACGGACGTTCCGTCGCACACTTTTTTAAAATTTAAGAAGTGTTTTTTTCTGGTGCTTTATTTAGCAACGACATATGTAAACTTGTGACAGATTGTCCGTCGCAAATTTTTTTTTAATTTGGCGGGACAAGAAAAGTTTTTGGCGCTTAGAGTTGTAACGGGTCAATGTTTTTTGCGATGGAAAGTCCGTCGCAAAATGTTTTTATCATTTGGCGGGTCTGCTTTATTTTTTGGCGCTCTGGTTTGTAACGGGGGGACCCAGGTTGCGACGGATTCTCCGTCGCAAATGTATTTTCTTGCGACGGATTGTTATCCGTCGCAAAATATGTCGCTTAGAAACTGTCTTTTTGTAGTGAATCAGAAATCACACAACCCGGTCCTAAGGCCGAACCAAACCCATGACACTTGCTACAGCAGCCCAGGGACAGCAACACTAATAAATCAGAATGACAACAGCTAAAATACGACAAAAAAAACACATAAAAAACGCAGCCACGCCCGTCCTAACCAACCCGAACAGCACCACGCTCACAGTAGTACAGACATACATCGTAACTCACTCACATACTTGCCTCATACACATTTAAAAGAAAACAGCAGCAGCAACCATGGTGATAGCAGCCACTCACGGCGTAACAGAGATAAGTGGAACGAAACGGCTTGGTGATTTGGTTCCGATTTTTGGTCTAAGATCTAACCATGGTCCTTGGGCTATTGGTCAAGAAATGTCAGCCGAAATGGGGCCAAAATGTCGGCTGAAATTCAACTCAAGATGATACACTCTAATTCAAATACAAGTCCCTTTCAATATAGTTTGCTTTATGCTTTATGTCTTTGTCACCTTTTGGTATTTTGTATGGAGGCTCAAAAATCAGCATGGGGACTTAATGTGGGCCGAGTAAGCTTGCTCTCCAAGGAGCAAATCAAGACCCTTGGATGAACAACAACAATGAAGGGAGAGGATGTTTCCAAGAGTCGCTTTCTACTTTAGTTGTTGTTTGTTGTTTGTATGCTGATTTTGTATGGTCTTTGGGACCGTTTATTTGTTGTATTTTGGGGCCATTTTTCAGCCCTTAGATTAGAGTTTGAATGTAAGGTCAAGATGTAAGCCTTGGTCCTATATAAACCAAGCATTCCTCCATTGTATTTGCAGATTTGAAAGATATAAAAAGTGGAGTTTTAAAGTGAGGTTTTCTCTTTGATAATCCTCTCTTCTCTCATGGCTAAGTGCTTGAGAAAACCTCCTTAGCTTAGTGCCTGGAGTTCCTTGGGTGATGACCCTAGCTTAGTGCTTGGTCGGATCCTTAGTCTTAGACTTTAGCTATGTGCTTAGTCTAATTCATATCCATTTATCTTTGCTTTTATGTTTTACAATAAAATCAGAAAACAAACCACAAAAAACAGCCCCTAAAACGTGTGCTTTGAGTGTTGTTCATGAGTGAACCGAGTTTAGGGTGAGCGTGGTTACAAGGTACAAAGAGGCCCGCTTCAAATCGCTCCAATTGGTATCAGAGCTACGGCTCTTGCGTTTTCTTAAACCAAGACGGTCTTGGGATGAGTTGGGTCTTGGTATTTTCGGGTGTAGCCTTACAAAGAGAATCGCGAAACTCAAGCAAGCTCAAGGTCAAAAATGCCCAATACCGCTCCGATTTAACACAACCTCTACAAATAACAATTTCCCTATCAATTACTAGTTAATTACTCACTAATCAAAAAACAAAATCATTACAAACATCTCTAAATCAGAAGTCCCCAAATATTAGGTCAAATTTGGACGAAAATAACAATTGATTGACTAAAAACGAATTATATCTTCAAAACTTGGATGAGAAGGCTAAAACTCGAGGATATCGTCAAATTGAAGTGAAATAAGAAGGGATCCGCAAGTATAACGGGAAGAATGGTGCGCAGAGACGAAGAATAATGACGAACGATGAAGAGGATGACAATGAAACGACGAAGATGATGTGGCGTGATGATGACGGTGATGATTGGTGAGGACGATGATGACGGTTGATGATGATGATGATGAAGATGAAAGAGGACGAAGGAGAGACGAAGAAAGAAATGATGGAATTAAACCGATGTTGGGGTTGTGTACGAAGTCGATGAAGGATAGGTAGTAATTAGGGTAGGATTTATTTGCTCGGTCAATCTCATTGACCATTCCCTCACTTTATTATTTTCATATAAAACTCCATTTTAGAAAATAATATGAACTCGTATAAGCTCGACTTAAAATATAAGACCCGACTTAAAATATGAGATTCGTTTATAACAAGGTACAAAAATACGGAGTATTACAATAGTATAATATTGAAAAATGGACCAAAGTGCTTGTAGTCTAGTGGTAGACTTGAGCAATCTCAAAGCTTGCAATGGCAGGAATTACGAGGTCCCAGGTTCGAGACCCACGGATGTGCAAATACATGCGGTATCTCGGCGGCCCCTTTGGGGTGGTTTACATGGTCTAGGTGGTGACGCCGGAATGCCTGGGCCCGGGGGGACTAAACCCCTCGTCACCAAAAAAAATATTGAAAAATGGGGTGTAAAAAGGTCGGTTTATTGAGAGTTAATCAATAGGTTGATATATTTATAGAATATCAGAAATATGTAGGCTTAAATTTTTGGTTATTATACCAATTTTTTTATTAACATAAATATACCAATTTTTTTTATTAACATTTAATAAACCAACATTTGCACCTCATCATCCAATATTAAACTATCTCGATTAGTAATTTGGTTATTTCGGGTAAAATGAAAACTACAAGCCACGTGCTTTCACCCCATTATTTATATTATAGAGAAAAAAATGAGAAACATGTGATTTTCACCTTTAAATAATCGGTTAAAAATGGGGATAGTATAATATTGAAAAATGGGGTGTAAAAAGGTCGGTTTATTGAGAGCTAATCAATAGGTTGATATATTTATAGAATATCACAAATATGTTGGCTTAAATATTTCATGTGAAAAATCCTTTTTCAATTTGGTTTGGTTAAATAGCTAAAAACACGAGTATTTTAGCAACAGAAATCGAAAGCCTACAAAAAATTAAACAAAAGAAGTAGTGGAAATAATACTCGCTCCTTTTCACCAGATTAGCCCATTTTTCCTTTTAAGTATTTTTCAACCAATAAGTATTATTTTCACATTTTTTAACTTTTATCTATGAAAATTACCATTATATCCCTACTTTTCCACAATTTTTAATATATAACATCTTTATATTAAAGAAAATACAAATTCTATTATGAGGCTGTCTTATAGTATAAGACAATTAGTCACATAAACTGTTTTGTTTGAAACTAACACATGCCCCAACTAACCTCCACCACCATCAACTCTATTTTTACCATCGATCAACCAAGCCACTACTTTAAATTTGTTTTTGTTACCTCTTTTTACATTTCATCGTTTTTATTTTTCATATTATTACCCAAATTAAATAGTTTTGATTGTATATATGAAGCATATTTTGCATGATCTATAATTAAATATATATCTTATGGTTGATAGAGAAGGGACGACGACAAATCACGTATGAATTTCCTCAAAAATCAAAAGTAACCTTGATATGTTGAAAAGTAATGTTCTTGATTAATTCAAAGGGTTACATTTGATGAATAGTTGGTTACTTTTCAACAATAGTGTGATTATGTTTCAAAGGAGGTTGGTTGATAGTGACGTGAGAAATAATGGTAAGTGGGTCGTCAGCCTGTCGACGACCTTGAAGAGTTTTGATCGGGGTTACGGAGGAGTTCGTGGTGGTTACGTTGTTGTTGAAAGATAGATCGACATCAAGCAAGTTGAACCTACCTCAAAGTGGTGGTCGGAGTGAAAGTCGGAACAAGATGGGAATTTTCTTAGGGTTTTGATGAGATTGGTGATATGACCAATAAGATGGTGCTAGAAATTGTCGATAGATCATGACGACTTTGTGGTGGTGGTAAAGCTGCGATGCTGGTTGCGTGGCGAGAGTGATGATGTTGGCGGATTAATTTAATCGGTGTGATGGTGACTAGTGTATAAGTGTATAGATTTTGTGATTTTAAAAAGGAGGGAAAAGTTTAACAGGTGATGTGGCACTTATAATGTGTCTTATTCTATGAGACAGCCTCAAAGTAGAATTACTCTAAAGAAAAAGAGCATTATATCCCTACTTTTTTCCACTTTCTTAAGAATTGTGTCAAACCCTTATGGGGCATATCTAATGAAAAGGAGAGAGTAATATTTTAAGAATCTCAGGTTATTAAGATTTTCCTCACTCGATACAATGATCATCACCAAAACTTCTAATACTCATCAAATTACTCGCTTTGTACTAACCGCGAATAAATTATCCAATCTTCACATTACTTTGACAAAATATAACCCACAAAAATGGCAGAGAATTTAATATAACACAAGCATGAATAAAACAAAGCATGAGATTACGAAAAGCAAGAAATTGCACAATTAATCACATATCACAATCCTTAATCAACACAAGAAGCCACAAATCCTCGTAATTAATATGACAATATGTTACTAAGAATGTAGGTTAACGACTATATAACATCAACAAACATCTAACAATTAGTTAATTCACTAAGGACAAGTTGATAACAATTAATCATAAGTAAATCAGTAATTCCTTTAATCCATCCTTTTGTTAACTGTTACTTTTGATCAATTTTAGAGACGATATTTGGGATTAGGTCTTCTGACAAACACACGGACCCATGAATTCTCTTTACTTATGGGATGTGAGGAGAATAAGTTTTTAGTGGTTGTCAGGTACCATAATCCTGTGTATTTATAGGGTGTAGGTTTAACCCTAGTATCGCTATAATAGTCATCCTATCTGAAGGGCCCATCATCCATCAGACAAGTTCCTAATGGGTCTCTACTAGAGCTGTCAAAATCTGACCCGACCCGGTAAATTGTCTGAAACCGACCTGAAAATGACCTGAAATAAACCTGCTTTTTTGAACCGAAGCCAAAATCGACCCGAACCCGAAACGACCCGAAAAAATGGGTCAAAACCCGACCCGTAGCGGGTTAACCCGTTAAGTCAAAAAATTTCCGTTCCAAGAATAGAAAATGGCAATACCAATTTTTTTTTTCACGTGAAAATTCTTATTTCAAATCAATTTTAAACATTTCACACCTACCAAACTATTCATAATTTGCGTTCCAAGATTAGTAATGATGTTTGTTAGTTGCATTGGATGTTATGAATTTGAGACATCTTGAAGCACTCTTTACGAAAATTTGAAAGACAAATACATGTGTAGAATATGTTAAAAAATGTGGAAAAAAAAATGATACATAAGTCAATAATTCGAGGTGACATTTAAGAACGTGAAGACATGACTTGGACTCTACAAGTATGAATCAAAATCTTCATTGTTATATTTCATTTTTTTACTTAGTAATTTATAATTTAAAATCTTTAATATCCACGTCAACCACTTATAATTAATATGTTATATGTAATTATTGACTTAATAATTATAATACTTATTTGGAAATATTATCGATTTTTAACTTATAATCAATTTTTTTCAAATTTTTTTATATTGTATCATCAATTAATGTTTTTTCTTAGTGAAAACTAAACCGTTATACAAGAAAAGAAAAAAGAAAATATCGATAAAGAGGCATTGATTAACCCGTATTTTGACTCTAACCCGACCTGGAACCCGTATACACCAGACCTATATATTACCTGAACCCGAAATACACTCAACCCGTATGTTACCCGATTTACGGTTATCCGAACCCGAAACCCGCCCGACCGACCTTTTTGACAGGTCTAGTCTTTACACTATATAAGGTTGGCATATGCTCCATAAGACGTAATTAAATCAACCCGTTTTATATATATCGTAGTGTATCAGATTACGTTTGGCAGTACTCAATGATAGATGATAAATATACAAGACCAAATATATAGTCCACATAAATTGTATAAGACCCAATTTTCTTACAGTCTCCCACTTTGGGTCAAATGCAAATATATGTGGCACCTGAAAGTTGTATTTATCTATAACCTTATGAGCTTGATAACAGGGCTATTAGTTCGTTTAAACCGTCTTATGCAATTCGGTCCATCAATCATACCAACATAGGATCAAAGCGGCCTTTGCCATAGTTTGTCGTGACAGGACCCTCAATAGTCACATATGTTAATACAATTCAAAGAGATGAATCTAGCATGGGAGTGTAGCATGGAAATAGCATCCGAAGTGATCCAAAGAATATGCATTTTCCAAATGGTGTACCTTAGTGAGATTAACCAAAACCGGACAGAGAGTAACATATTCAGAACATTATAACCGAACATAATACGTCTTTTAATGAACATTATATTAACAAATTCCCACTTAAACTGGATTTTCCTTAAACTAAAAAACCAAGTGAGTAGTGGCCAACGTGCTCACAAAAAGCATTATTGGTGATTCATTAGTAAATGGATCCGCAATTGGAGTGTAACAACCTGGTTTTTAGTCGACTTTAATTACTAAGGCGGAAATTAATTAAGTCTTAAACCAGCGTTATTAATTATATAATAAAAACCCAAATGTTATAACATCGTTCAAGAGTTGAATAAAACAACTCTAAGTACGGAAATTTAAAAGAGTATCGTAGTATATATTACATTTCTCTCAAACACATCTTAAAATAAAGCATAAGATCGTCTCGTGGCCTTGTCCAAAAACCAGCTCCCGGTCCACGATCATCCTGCACAATAAACTGATGGGGGGATGACCGCTGAGCGGACAGTGACTAGCTATGCTCATACTTACCCTCGATTTCAATTACTTTGGTTTATTACTATCGCTTTATAATTATGACATTATGATAAAAGCATAAACATGCATAAAACAAATAGCATATAAAGACATATAAGTTATAATAAGCATGTGATTTTAAGCGATAAATCATATAGACATGACATTCAGTTATGAAAGCAAATAACATATAATATCATAACAATAGTGTCACAGCAGTATTACGAGGCGATATCAAATTGCAAACAAACATACATATCGTATCATTCACATCATGTAGACTCGATTCACTTCAGAAATTTGTGGTCTTTAGTTTTCAAAGATGGAACGCACTCATTCTCAATTAATCATACAACAGACAACACATACTGCTTACGAGCCTGACCACTGAGTAGGCTATTGTACTCTAGTCGCTTGCATCTCACTACCATAGTGCAGCAACTTACTCGACTCGTAAACCACGCCGAATACTATAGTACTTGCATCTCATCTTCTAGTGTTCGAAACTTCAGATACAATCTCATCAAGTAATCTTTACGCAGGGCAAGAACGAATGCTAGCGTCGCGCCCACTAAGAACGAAACGCGGCAAGGAGACAAAATCGCATATCGACCCAAATCCATAAAGCCGATAAAACACTCAAATCTTTGAGGCTGCGATGGCCCTGTTACCCCTAGCGAAATAAGGTGAATTACACCCAAGTCTAATATGCATATATGAGTATTCTCGATAAGAGTAGGCTATGCTACTCATAGAGCACCTTACCTCTGAATAAAACGACTATTTCCTAGAGACCGACCCAAAAGAGTTGGCATATTCTTTATCTTGTACGGCTTAGGCAGTACGACTTAAGGCGTAAAGGCATCGGCAGGATGCTAAGCAATAAAGCTGCCGGCTTAACCACACTAACCGGGATGACCCATATCAGAGACCGAGATAGTGGTATCCGTATCAAGACTATCTTAACCCCACTTCACTCACGATTGACGTTTTCATATCCGAGACTCAAGCGTTTGACCCGTTATTTAACTTACCCATGATTTATTATTCATTTGATATTTAATATCACATGTTACTAGACTCTCCTAGTTTCATCGTCAAACGTTTAAGTATTTTATTTTCGGTTTCATATGATCACATAACACGTTCGTTTATTATTTGAAGTGTTGTTAATTATTAACGTTTTCAAGTTTCTAAGCTAATACGTTTATTAGTATGTCCAATTTTATTTAAGCGTTTTTCGAAACACTTTAAGTCATTTACTTATTCATTTTAAATTTTTCTATACTTAGTAAAATTTTCAATTATTTTCAATATTTCAAATTTTGAAATTTGAAATATCTTTGAATTTTGAGACGTAACTTGTTTTACAAGTTTCGTAAATATTTCACTATTCACTATTCACTATTCATCGTATTTTATACGTATTTTTATACGTATCCGTATTTTTATACTCCGTATTTTATACGTATTCGTATTTTTATACTTCATATTTTATACGTATTTTTATACGTATTCGTATTTTTATACTTCGTATTTTATACGTATTTTTATACTTATACGTATTCCTATACATCGTATTTCTACGTATTTTTATACCTATACGTATTCTTATACTTGTACGTATTTTTATACGTTATACGTATTTTTATACTTAAGATATTCTACTAAAGTATAAACCAAACTTTTATTTACTAAGTACAAATTTCTAGTTTCAAAGTCGTTAAGTTCGTTTTGTACTTAGTGATTTTGTGAAAATATTTTAAAAGTCTAGTTTTAAAAACGTTAAGTTCGGTTTGCAAAGAGTGATCAATGATATTTATTTTAAACTGAGACTTAGTTAAATTTAGTCGTCTATGTACTAAATTTAGCGATTTTCATTTTTAAAATAATGGTATCGTGGATGGTTCATTTAGTCCGTATGTCCAAGTTCAACAGTCCAATATTTGCAAAGGCAGTAGCACACGATTTAATTCATTTTTATAACGGTTACTCATTTTAATCGGTTTATTATATTTCATTTCTAACTAAATCGATTTATACAAAAATTCATTTCTAACAACTATTTAACTTTAGTGACTTAGTGATAATTTCATTTTGATTAAATTTGGTCCATTTAATTCAAGAATGTCGTGTGGTTTGATATGTGTATCAAAATTGATTTATTTCTTTTAATCTCTTAATTCTAAATTATTAACTAATAATTAAATTATTTTAACAATAAACTAAAAAGTGATAAAAACATATTTAACCTTAATAAGCTTAGGAATGCCGTGACAAATCAAGGTGGTGTCCAAATTTCATTTTTTTGATTTTATCGGTTTTTAGCTTAAAGTCTTTATATTTTAATTATTCTAATTATACTAAAACGATTTAAACTAAAATGAAATTTACTAAAAAATTCATTTATATTTATGAATAGTGTTTTTCAACACTTTAATTTTCTAACTTTTTAATCTTAATGATTTAGCTAGTTTAATTTATGTAGTTGTTAATATAATTACTTGTTAGTTAAATAAAACAATAAATATAACAAACATAAAAAAAATAATGAGAATCAAAATGAGCTAAAATGAAGAACACACATGAAGATCATAAGAACACACATGAACATCAAACTAAACTCAAGAACACCATTTTCAATTTTAACATCTAATAATTTATTGTCCTAATTTAATTTTTTTCACATGATAACTTCTAAATTAACCTAACTTAACATAACATATTATTTACAAAAATTAAAAGTGAAAATTTAACAAAAAATTAGGGAAATGCCGTGAGCCACTTAACACACACATAGTTTCGTTTTCGATTTTTATTCACTTTAAACTCATTTTTAATATTTCACATAATTTTTATATATAACTACAACATAACTAAAATGTAAATAAACATATAAATCATATGAACAATAATTAAAAATGCTCAAAATTAAATTAACTAAACATATGAACAATTTACTACAACTTAACTATTATCAATATTACTTATTTATTATCATTTTATTATACTCCACATAACATACAAGCACATATTCATGATGTTTAACATATTTTAGCATAGAAATCATACTCATAAAACATATAATAAAAATCAAATTAATTTACAAGGAGGTTAAAATGAGACATAGTCACCTTGATCGGCAAGCTTATTGGTTATCCGGATCGACTATGTTATCTAAGTCCAAAGTTTCACCCAAATACCTGTCTTCACCTTCAAAAACCCGTAACAAAGTGAGCTCCAAATACCCAAAGAATACTAAGAACACCAGTAAATTATTAGAGTATTATTAGGGTTTTAATTTAGTGTGTTTTAGGAGGAAAATGAAAGAAAAATAAAGGGAGCAAAGGGAGAGGAAGCTCGGCTGTTTTAGGAGGCGAAAATGGTTGATTTTTACACTTGTGAAATATGGGGACAAGTTGGTATGATTTTAGGTTAAATGTATTAGGTTAAAGTTTGATTTTATTTACTTTCAAGAAAACATGATCACCGACTTCGAACTCAATGGGTCGGCGATGCTTGTTAGCATACATCTTCTGGCGGTCCTGGGCCGCTTGTAGTCGTTCACGGATGATTTTGATGTGTTCGATCTGGTCTTGAATAACCTGTGGTCCGATGCCCACGTTGTCACTAGCATCGTCCCAACAGACTGGGCTACGACACTTTCTCCCGTAAAGTGCTTCGAATGGGGCACAACCCAAACTAGCATGAAAGCTATTGTTGTACGAGAATTCAATCAAAGGCAGACTTTTCTCCCAATTTTCGTTAAATTCTAAAGCACATGCCCTAAGCATGTCTTCAACTGTTTGGATAGTTCGCTCCGTTTGACCATCGGTCGCAGGGTGGAAAGCAGTGCTCATCTTCAGTTGGCTTCCCAATGCTGCTTGGAGATTGTCCCAAAAGTGAGAGGTGAATCTCGGATCTCTATCCGATATAATGTCCACTGGTACGCCGTGTAGTCGGATCACCTCCTTCTCATAAGTCTTAGCTAGCTCCTCAAGGCTCCAAGTGTCTTTGATTGGTAGGAAATGGGCCGACTTCGTTAAACGGTCCACTATCACCCAGATTGCATTATTTCCCTTATGAGTCCTTGGTAAACCCGTTATGAAATCCATGGAAATGAAATCCCATTTCCCCATTGGAATGTCCAAGGGTTGTAGTAGTCCTCCAGGTCGTTGATGTTCGAACTTTACCTTCTGGCAGATTAGGCACTTTGCAACGTACTCGGCAATCTCTGCTTTCATTCCTACCCACCAGAACCTTAGCTTTAAATCTTGGTACATCTTATCGGATCCTGGATGTATGGAGTATCGTGTACTATGTGCCTCGTCAAGGATCCATCTCTTTAATACTGGTACGTCGGGCACACACCACCTCCCTTTGAATTTTAAGCTTCCGTCGGGCTTAATCTCAAACCCTTCTCGGGTTCCTGAAGGAATTTTCCGTCTGATCTTCACAAGCTCTTCATCTTCCCATTGTAGAGCTCTAATCTCGTGATATAACTCCGGCTCTGCGATCATTGCGTTTAAGTCGGCATCATCAGACTGAACCAACTCTAGATTCATTCTTTTGAAGTCTCTGACGATACCGGCCGGAATTTCCCAGATGTTACTAAGGGTATGCGTAGTCTTTCTACTCAGAGCGTCAGCAACGACGTTCGCCTTACCCTCGTGGTACAGTAGTTCAATTTTGTAGTCTTTAATCAGTTCTAGCCACCGGCGTTGTCTCATGTTGAGTTTCTTCTGTGTGAAGATATATTTTAGGCTCTTGTGGTCTGTGTAGAACTTGATACTTACTACGTAGAGGTAATGACGCCAGATTTTCAAAGCAAACACTACGGCTGCTAATTCTAGGTCATGAGTTGGGTAGTTTCGTTCATGAACCTTCAATTGCCTCGACGCATAAGCAATAACCTTCCCTTGTTGCATCAGTACGCAACCCAGGCCATTCAGTGAGGCGTCACTGTAGACTTCATACTCGTCTCCATCCGTAGGGAGAGCTAAGACGGGTGCTGTGGTAAGCCTTGTCTTGAGTTCCTGGAATGCATTCTCGCACTCGTCACTCCATATGAACTTGGATTCCTTCTGTAACAGCTTCGTCATCGGTCGTGCAACCTTGGAGAAATCTGGGACGAATCTCCTGTAGTATCCAGCCAAACCCAAGAAACTGCGTATTTCAGTTATATTTGTAGGTGCTTTCCATTCTTTCACTGCGTCAATCTTTGCAGGATCTACCATCACTCCGTCCTTCGATATGACGTGACCCAGGAATGCTACCTTCTCGAGCCAAAACTCGCATTTGGACAGTTTAGCATACCATTTATATCTCTGTAGTATCCCCAGAATGATACGGAGGTGTTCCTCGTGTTCTGCCCCGGTCTTGGAATAAATCAGGATGTCGTCAATGAACACAACCACGCATATGTCCAAGTACTCGTGGAAGGTTCTGTTCATTTGATCCATGAACACTGCTGGTGCGTTTGTCAAACCGAAAGGCATGACCTTAAATTCGTAGTGACCATATCTGCTTCTGAAAGCAGTCTTCTGGATGTCCTGTTCTCTTACCGCAATCTGATGGTAACCCGACCTTAGGTCGACCTTTGAAAACACTCCCGCTCCTTTCAATTGATCAAAAAGATCGTCGATTCTGGGTAAAGGGTAGCAGTTCTTAATGGTCACCTTGTTTAATTCCCTGTAGTCGATGCAGAGTCTCATACTGTCGTCCTTCTTTTTCACAAAGAGAACCGGTGCTCCCCAGGGTGAGACACTCGGTCTTATGAAACCCTTTTCAATCATTTCCTCTAGTTGTTTCTTCAGCTCTTGCAGTTCTACTGGTGCCTTTGAGATTGGTGTCGTGCCTGGCGCAAGGTCGAAAGAGAACTCAACGTCACGTGCAGGTGGCAAGCCTGGCAACTCGTCAGGAAAGACGTCAGGGAATACTCGTACCACGTGAATATCTGCAATGTTCACGCTTTCCTTTACTTCGTTGACGCTGCAAAGGTACACTTGATGCCCTTTTCTTTCTAACCGTTGTAGCTGTAAAACGGAGATGATTTTCGCCCCCTTAATTGGCGAAGTCTTCTGATACGTGACTCTATTCCCCGTAGGATGCTTCAAGCGAATCTTTCGATCTCGGCACTCAAATATCGCATGGTATTTGGTTAAACAGTCGATACCAAGGATGACGTCGAACTCCGGCATGTCGAAAAGAATAAGATCGGAAGGAAAGATTGTTTTATGTATGGTGATTGGAGTTTCTTTGTAAATTTTGGAACATTTGAAAATTTTACCGTTTGGTAGAGATATATTTGCGTCGATTGATTCGGAATTTGCGAGATTAGCTTTTGAGACAAATTTGGAAGCTATAAAGGACAATGATGCCCCAGTGTCAAACAAAACGACAGCATTCACAGAATTAATAAAAAAAAATACCAGTGATGACGTCGGCCTCAGGTGACTCCTCTGCCTCAGCTTCTGCGAGTACATACACTCGCCCCTGTACCACCACAGATTGTGGTACTCCCGTAGTAGGTGCCGTCCTCGGAATGTTAGGGCATACGTTTGACTTGTGCCCTAGTTTCTTGCAGCGGTAACAAGTAACCTGTTGTCCATTGCACAGTCTTCCTTCGTGCTGTGCCTTGCCACACATACGGCAACTCCCGGCTGTGAAAGCTTGTTGAGGAACCCTACCTGCAACCATGGCTCTCTCATTATTCCCCGTAGGAAGCCTATTTTGGAACGCAGGCCTCTGGAAATTTGGCCTCTGCTGATTCGGGCGTTGATAGCTCGGCTTCTGAATGAAGCTCGACTGTGCCACAGATGGCACAAACACCTTTTTCTTCTTCTTATCCTCAGCATCCTCTAGCTTCTGGGAAGCCCATACACTGCACGCACGCTCGTAAGCTGCGACAAAGGTGGTGAAAGTGTTGCTGCTTAGAAAGGTACGCAGCCTTGGAGACATGTTTCGGAGGTACCTTTGTGTCATGGCCCTCTCGTTGGGAGTGACCGTAGTCCCAAACTTGGACAGCCGTTGGAACTCCTCCGTGTACTCCTGGAGGGTCATGTCATCCATCTTCAGACTTATGAATTTCTCAGGGCACGATTACACAATTATTGATGCGTAAAGTTACTCAACAGTTGTTGTTAATACAATATCACACACCCAACTAGAACATATCACTCTTGTAGTAGTCAAGTACCAAGTATACTTAAGCAAAATTCACCCTATCATCATATCAAGTCCTCATTTTTCAAAAGGGGTGGTAGGGTGGGCACTAGTTGAGAAAAACGATTCTATGCGTATAAACAACCATGACAGTACACAATCATAATATTACACCACAACACCATGTCACAAGAATCACCTCATATCAAAGCAACTCATATACAAATTAATAAATGCCCAAAAACTAGAAAACAATATCACAAGTATGCAGTGGCAACAACTACTATAGCTAGCAACAACCAATATTTCACAGTTCCTCAAAATGCACCACAAGTGCCTCCAGTGACCCAAAGGTCCTAATCCCATCCTCCATCAACAATAATCAACAGTATACATAATATAATCAACATGTATGCATACTAAAGCATCTGATAAGAAAAGTGCAATAACATGATGTATATAAACTAAGCATATCGCAGCTGTGACTTATAATCATATACGATGTTAGAAGCAGAAACGGTTGTAGAACCAGATAACATCCCCATTTAGGCGAGGCGGGCCCCACCTAAATAAGGGCGTTAGTGGCTCTGAGTTACGAGGCTTTAGAAGTAACGCCAAGAGTCGCCTGTAGAAAACTGGACGACAAAAGTATATATAACTCCAGGGCATAAACACAAGACGATATAAGAAACGAGAAAGCTGTAACACAACTCCGTACAAGACTACGGCACGCAGGCCCGAAAGAGTATTGAAAATAAAAGACATGACCCAAGGGTCCGACAAGTCTAAAGAAGCCACAAAAGCGAAAGACCAGCCACGTGCCCAGCAAACAGTCAAGTAGAACGCGTCCGAGTACTTAGGGGTGGGGGAAATAAAAGAAGACACCCAGAAACAATCTAGTTAGCTTTTACATTAATCAAAGAAAGAGTAAAAGAAGAGGAGGATAAATATAATTGGCAAATCTAACGAATATAGAGAAAAAGGGATGATTTTTGACTCCTAACTCGAACGTTACATTCAATAAAATGCAGACAAGAGGAACCTCCTATGTAACCTCCACACAGGGGACTTATCATGTCGCCTACAACCCCCAACTTCTCCTCCAAACTCGTCAGTCTCAACAGGCAACACATGCCTAACAAACATGGCAATACATGCCTTATAATCACGGCAACACATGCCTCATAATCACGGCAACACAAGCCTCATAATCACGGCTACACAAGCCTCATAAACACGGCAACACATGCCTCATAATCACGGCTACTCAAGCCTCATAAACACGGCAACACATGCCTCATAATCACGGCTACACAAGCCTCATAAACACGACAACACATGCCTCATAATCAAAAGAAGTACTTTACGTCATGGCAAGAGAACGAAATTCATTCTATTTAATTATTGAGTATTTTAAAGAGTATTTACAACGATTCTAACCCGAGTACATAAATTATTTATTCAACCGTTCTAGCAAGGATCATATCCTTTTCGACCAACCTCTCCAAGTTTATACACGTCTAGTCAGCAAACACTCTTTTCATGTACACCACCATTCCAGTATGACATAAGTAAAACAATAGCGTAGTACGTAACAATTCCAACAAGACAACGCTACACTACTATTGTAACGAAATAGTCTCAACGAAGCGTAGAAATCACCATTTAATACCCCCTATATAACAGCCTCAAACGGCTGACTTACAGGCCCCTCACACGTCCCAAAAATAAAGCAACCAACAGCCCTTAAGTGGACCGAAGTAGAGCTGTAACCAGCCCACAAACAGCAGCATCCACCAGCCTTTAACAACCCACACACCTACCAAATACACGGCTGAAATCAGCCCACAAACCGGCAGCAACAGCAGCCATTAAAGGGCCTACCAAACAGCCCCAACACAGACCCATAATCGGCCATAAAATCGACCAAAACCATCAACCCACACATGGCGTTAGACCGACAGAAAAGCAAACCCAAGACCCGACATTTATAACTCTCACAATACTTACAAACACGCAAATTTATACCCACATTCACACACACAACACACACAATCAATTCACCAACATTCAAGGCTTATAAGCTCACAAATCCTTACACACAATTACAACAACACAAACCATACTAAGAGACTAAGTAAAGGAGTAGCCCTTACCTTATAGAGAGAACCGAGTTTAGCTTGAACTCCGACGGATTCGCGCCCATAAAAATCTCTACGGCGCCACACACTACAAATAACGCAACAATCACTACAAAAAAAAGCAGTTTAGCTACGGCAGAATCCGTCGCAAAACAGACAGTTCTGTCGCAAAAACAGGCTGAGCGACGGAAATTCCGTCGCCAAAAGTCCGGCGGTATACGGCGTCGCAAAACTAAAACTTGCGACGGAATGTCCGTCGCAAATATATTACGACGGAAATTCCGTCGTAAAAACCTTCGAAAAATATGCTGACTGGTGGCTTAAATAAAAAACGTAAAATAGATTTAGCGACAGAAAATCCGTCGCAAAAAACCACAATTCCGTCGCAAAAAAAATTTAAAAAAAAATAAATTAACTTTGCGACAGACTTTTCGTCGCAAGTGGGGTTTATGTCCGTCGCAAAAACTTTTAGTGTGTTTGTTACGCCGCTTTCGACCTCCTGATCTTTGCTTTTTAATAGATCAATATTGTCATTCGACACCTGCATTCAGAAAATTTCGGTTTTCACAACCAAATACACCACCCAACGAATGATAATAGAGTCGATATTTATATATAGAAATATGTGTAAGTAACTTACACAATTCGCTACAAAGTTTCCAAAATGTCAACTACTAATAATAAATCCGATGTTTTAATTTACACATTATAAATCCGAAGTTTCGAAAATGGCTAAGTAGGAGGAGGGACTAGGGAACTAAACCCGTGACCGTCGCCGTGGTCGTCGGAGAAGTCGTCACGACGAAACGGCGGTATGCCGGGATTGCAGGAGTTCGGCGGAGACGGCCAACCAGGGTTTGCCTCATGAATTCCATCATCATCTTTTGGTTCTCCTCGAGCTCATGCACTTTGGCGGTAAGCATTTGATTTTGGGAGGCGGTCTGACTTATAATGCCGGGCTGAGACCTTGGAACCTTGCTTGACGAGCTCCGGTTGTGTGCTTTAGGCGGTGTGAAAAAATTTGGAGCTTTTTCGCCGGTACCATAAACCCGCCCCTTTCTGTCAAAACCACCTGCCGACTGTAGGTAAAGCTCGTGCTCGTTCGCGTCGACATCTGCCTCCTCGTTTGCGGCTCTCCTTTCTAAGAAATCATTCTGAAAATCAATTGAAAATCACTAAATATTGAAATCATTTCGAAATTAATTGAAAATTATTAAATATTAAATAAACTAAATATATTAAAGACGATTATGTTACCACAATTTTCTCGCCCCGTGGAGTAATCCATTTTCCCTCTTTATTTTTCTTCATCAACTCCAACATTTTAAACGGATTTATATCCTCGATACCTTGTTGAAAATCATTAAAGTGTTAAAATATATATAATAAATATTAGGGTTTTTCCCAGCTGTACCCCTGTACTATTGGGTTTTCCCAACTGTACCCCTGAGTATATCGTATTCTCAACTGTACCCCTGAGTTCTTTAATTACTCCCAACTGTACCCCTGAGTTTCTTTAATTTACCCAAAATCATACCTGAAATCATACCTGAAATTGAACAGAGGAAGGAAAAACTGCAAAAGTTCAACGATAAAGATGTTGCAACGACGATGAACTGCAAAAGTTCAATAACAAAAGGAAGGAGATGAAGAGAACAGAGGAAGAAAGGTGAAAGGGTTTCAAAGGGTTTTAAAAAAAATTGAATCAAAAGAAAGAAATGATGGTTAATAAATTGACTCAACTTCTAATTTACAACTAATCCTTCCACGTATGCAAATTAGGCGCTCCACGTATGCAAATTACGCATCCTAATTGGCATTTAACGGTGATAATTGACGGCTTAAGCATAATTAGTTATGGTTGGGAGTAATTAAGAAACTCGGGGGTACAGTTGGGAATACGATATACGCAGGGGTACAGTTGAGAAAACCCAATATTACAGGGGTACAGTTGGGAAAAATCCTAAATATTAAGTGTTGGTAATATTAAACGGAAAATTTAAAATTGAATAGATAATAAAGACAAACCGCAGCAGCTTCCAACGCCGCACCACCACTTCTGCAACCAAACACGTGCGTCGGAAGGGCTTTTCCGTCTTTCCCCCCTTGCACCTATTCTCCGTCGCCTTTTTGGACCTCTCGGCGAATTCCGGATCATTTTCCTTCCGTGTCTTTAATAATTTAAAACAACTATCGGGCATCCATTTAGGCGGTTTCTTCTTCCTTGCCGCTTGGTATACGAATTCCCGAAACGGCTTCTTCACGGCATGATCATATCCTTCTTCAAGCGCCGCGGCATCATCGAACTTCACTCGAGCCTATTCCCAAATTAAATAAAACATATAAGTTGTATATATGTGTAATTAAAACAAAACTTTAATTAGATATAAATTTAAACATTAACCTTGAAATAATTGAACATATGTTCTTGTCGCTCACGAGGAGTGTTCGTCCAGTTAGGGAAGAACTTATTGTAGTTCGTCTCGATCGAATCTTTGACAAGTGCCTTCACTCGCTTATCATTGAACCTGAAAAATGAAGTCAGTTTCAAAAACTTATCAATACATATATTAATATAACTAAATTAAAGCAAATTACAATATAAAAAAATTGTACCATACGCTGCCCGTCCTACGCGACACGTTCAGCTTCCAGTCCTCGGGTGGTATCGGATGTAACTCCTCGTTCTCGTCGGTATGACGCTGCGTGTTGCTACCTGATCCATTTTTCCTAGTATGTTTTTTGCCACGTGCCATTGCAAACTAAAAACAAAATAACATATTAAAAAATACAATGTAAACAATATAATATAATAATATACCAAATTTTTAACACCTTGCAGTTCAATACTCATAATTATCGTCACTATTATCCTCATTGTAGTCGTGGTCGCCAAAAATTGTCGCAACGCCATCTTCTTCGTCATCCTCTTCTTCTTCCTCATCTTCCTCCTCCTCTTCTTCTTCCAGTTCAATACTAGTAATATTATACTACTAATAACTACTTACTACTTAATACTATATTTCCAATATTATCTATCCTCATTGTAGTCATGGTCGCCAAAAAGTGTCGCAACGCCATCTTCTTCGTCATCCTCTTCTTCTTCCTCATCTTCCTCCTCCTCTTCTTCTTCCAGTTCAATACTAGTAATATTATACTACTAATAACTACTTACTACTTAATACTATATTTCCAATATTATCTACTACTACTACTACTACTACTACTACTACTACTACTACTACTGCTACTACTACTCATCGCTACTACCATCGCATCGCTCATCGCCATCGCTACTCCTACTACTACCATCGCCATCGCCATCGCTACTACTACTACTACTACTACTACTACTACTATCGCATCTGCTGCCATCGCTACTACTACTCAAGCACATCGCTACATCAAGCACATCGCCATCAAGTATCAAGCATTACTACTACTTGGACCAAAATTGGTCAAGGAAGTCAAGGGAGAAGAGTTGGGAGACCATGGGCTAGGGCCATGGGCTCAAACCCAAGCCTAGACCAAGGGTCAAGGGATCACTAAGGGATAAGTAAAGTCAATTCTATGGTCAAATCGAGCCAACCCTAGTGATCAAGCTAAGTCAAGGAGAAGTCAAAGTTGGAGAGCAACAAAAGTCAAGATTATGCTATTTTTGAAATGTGGTCAATCAAGGTACACCCATGTGAGTCAACCCTCCAATAAATGGGCTCACATGGTTCATCAAGCTAGCTCATGGAGGTCAAGGGGCCGGCCTAATCAAAGTCACCAAGGATCATCACATTGTTTTTATGTTTTATGTCATTTTCATACAAGTCGCTTTCTCACTTTTTACTTTCATGGTCACTAGGACCGTCCCACATGCCACCCAAGGTCAAATCTTGACCCTTGAAGACTACCTAAGATGCATGGAGAGGATGTGCTCACATGTCATTGTCTACTTTAAGTTTTTGTTTGTTATCAATTTCAAAATTGTAAGGTCACTAGGACCAACTTATTTCGGCTGATTTGAGGGACCTTTATGGCCCTTGGATCAACTTGTAATGTGTGGCTAAGATTAGAATGAGGGTAATATATAAACCCTCATCCTCATCTCAAAATTTTCAGATTTGATAAAAAAGAAAACCCTAGCTTTTGTTGAGTATTCTCATTTTCTCATTACTTTGTGTTTGAGTTAAGTGAAAGATTGGTTTAGTGGCTTTGTGCTTAAACTAATCAAACCCTAATTCTCTAGCTTAGTGCTTAGAATTAGTGACTATCCTTTTTATCTTCCTTGTTTACAAAATTTGAAAATACTTCACTAAAAATTGATACATTGGCCGAGATTTTTCATCACCATCATCACTTGGTTTTGTTCATCCTTTGAGTGAAACTTGATCCACTAAGTTTCACTCCAAATTGGTCATCAAAGCCTAGGTTTGTTCTTGATTTCATTTTTTTTATCTTTGTTTTCGGTTTACCCTAGTATTGCCGAGTAGTTTGCTTGTTTTTTCCCTTTTAACTTTTCGTTTTTTCTTCTTCCTTTCCTTGTTTATTTTCTATAAATTTACCACAAAATTTCCACAAAAGAACTCACAAAAATTTCACAAAAATGGAGGAGGACAAGAGACTTTCGAATTTGGAGGATAAATTGAATCAACTTGCCGGTAGTTGTAATACTATGATGAATGCCTTGAACACCCTCTTAGACCAAAACCTTAATGAACCAAGAAGGGGTGAAGGGGGAAGGGGGCGTGGCCGTGGGATAGGAGGCCGTGGAAGGGGTCACCCTCCTCCTCACATGGAAGATCAATTTTCGGATTCGGAAGAGTCCCTTGAAGCCCACCCTAGAGACCATGACCGAGATATCAAAGTGGATATACCCGATTTTTATGGTAGCTTGAACCCCGAGGATCTCTTAGATTGGCTTAGATCGGTTGAGAGAATTTTTGAATTCAAGGAATATTCCGATAGGAAGTGTTTTAAAGTGGCCATCATGAAATTCAAGGGATATGCCTCCCTTTGGTATGAAAACCTTAAGAATCAAAGAAACCGAGAGGGTAAGGAACCCATTAAGTCATGGCTCAAACTCAAAAAGAAACTCAAAGACAAGTTTGTTCCCAAAGATTACACTCAAGACATGTTCCTCAAGCTAGCCCAACTAAAACAAGAGTCACACCCCATTGAAACCTATCTTAGGGACTTTGAGCAACTCACCCTACAATGTGAGATGAATGAGAAACCCGAACAAAAAATTGCAAGGTTTGTGGAGGGCCTAAACCCTAGGATAGCAAATCGGGTCAAAATGCAAAACTTGTGGTCATTCGATGAGGCCGTTACCATGGCCACACATGTGGAGAGGCTAGAGAAGGGGAGAGGAGAGTCGGCTAAGAGCACCCCCAAAACCAACCCCATGTCGAGCCAAGGAGGGGTCAAGATTTCCGAGCCTTGCCCTACTAACAAACCCTCAAGTGTTGATAAAGGGAAGGGAATTGACTATGGCCCCAAGAGAACAATTCCTCTCAAGAAGTGCTACCAATGTCAAGGGTATGGTCATTTTGCTAAGGAGTGCCCTAGCAAGAGAACCTTGAACACAAGTGAGGTTGTGCATTGGGGAGACGATGAAGTGTTAGTTTGTGAGGAAGAAAAAAAAGAGGGAGTTGAGGATGTGAAGGTGGCCGAAACAATTGTGCCCCCGGACTCGGGGTTGAGCTTGGTCACTTGGCGAGTGATGCACACTCAAGAATCAAACGAGAATATGGACCAAAGACACCAAATATTTCGGTCCAAATGTACAATCATGGGGAGAGTGTGTAATTTGATTATTGATGGGGGAAGTTGTGTTAATGTTGCTTCTAAAACCCTCATTGATAAGCTTGCCTTGCCCACTTTGAAGCATCCTCATCCTTACAAGCTAAGATGGCTTAATCAAGGAGCCGAGGTGAAAGTTGATAAACAATGCAAAGTCTTGTTTTCCATTGGACAAGACTACAAAGATGAAGTTGTGTGTGAAGTGTTGGACATGGATGCATGTCATGTGTTGCTTGGTAGGCCTTGGGAGTATGAAAGAATTCTTCCCACCATGGAAGAGACAACACCTACTCATTCAAGTATGGTGACAAGCTTATTGTCTTAGCTCCCTACCACCAATGATGGGATGTAAATCCAATGCGTGCTTGTTTGAATCCTTCATTGAGCCAAACCTAGCATGGAGAAGAAGTTGGAGCCGAGCTTGAAAGAGCTTGAGGACTTGAATGGGCTTGAGCCGAGTAGGGAAGAGCTAGGGGAAGAGATGAACTTGGAATGTGAAGGAAGCTCTAGCATGATAAGGAGGATTCTAGGAGAGGAGCAACATGAAGATGAAGCATCAATCAACAAGAAAACAACCAATGTGAACAATGAGAGGGCAAAAATCGATGGCCTAGAGAGGTCAAGTGGATCCTTGAGATGGAGGATCATTGATGGGCTCGATCACGAGCAAGAATGGATGGATGGCGTGGCTATGAACCGTGGACTCAAAGAGATGCTTGAGGAAGAATGTGTGGTCAAGCAAACCGTGACCAAGGAGGAAAACATGATCAATCCCTCGAGCCCAAGCAAAGGAATCCAACCATTCCTCCAAACCATCATCAAGTGGTGCCCATGCAAGAAAAGCGTGAAGCCCAAATTCGAGCAAGGATTGAGCCTGAATCGAGTGTGAAGTCGAGCAAGTCGAGCAAGGGAGGGAGCAAGAGGTTCTCCAAGGACTTGAGGGCAAGTCCTTTCCAAGGAGAGGAGATTGGACCAAAATTGGTCAAGGAAGTCAAGGGAGAAGAGTTGGGAGACCATGGGCTAGGGCCATGGGCTCAAACCCAAGCCTAGACCAAGGGTCAAGGGATCACTAAGGGATAAGTAAAGTCAATTCTATGGTCAAATCGAGCCAACCCTAGTGATCAAGCTAAGTCAAGGAGAAGTCAAAGTTGGAGAGCAACAAAAGTCAAGATTATGCTATTTTTGAAATGTGGTCAATCAAGGTACACCCATGTGAGTCAACCCTCCAATAAATGGGCTCACATGGTTCATCAAGCTAGCTCATGGAGGTCAAGGGGCCGGCCTAATCAAAGTCACCAAGGATCATCACATTGTTTTTATGTCATTTTCATACAAGTCGCTTTCTCACTTTTTACTTTATGCTTTATTGAAAGGAGACAATGTAAACCCTTGTAACATGGTCACTAGGACCGTCCCACATGCCACCCAAGGTCAAATCTTGACCCTTGAAGACTACCTAAGATGCATGGAGAGGATGTGCTCACATGTCATTGTCTACTTTAAGTTTTTGTTTGTTATCAATTTCAAAATTGTAAGGTCACTAGGACCAACTTATTTCGGCTGATTTGAGGGACCTTTATGGCCCTTGGATCAACTTGTAATGTGTGGCTAAGATTAGAATGAGGGTAATATATAAACCCTCATCCTCATCTCAAAATTTTCAGATTTGATTAAAAAGACACCCCTAGCTTTTGTTGAGTATTCTCATTTTCTCATTACTTTGTGTTTGAGTTAAGTGAAAGATTGGTTTAGTGGCTTTGTGCTTAAACTAATCAAACCCTAATTCTCTAGCTTAGTGCTTAGAATTAGTGACTATCCTTTTTATCTTCCTTGTTTACAAAATTTCAGAAAATACTTCACTAAAAATTGATACATTGGCCGAGATTTTTCATCACCATCATCACTTGGTTTTGTTCATCCTTTGAGTGAAACTTGATCCACTAAGTTTCACTCCACTCATCGCTACTCATTGCTCATACGCATCGCCATCGCATCGCTACTACTACTCCTACTGCTCCTACTCCTACTACTACTACTACTCCTACTCCTACTGCTACTGCTACTCCTACTCCCATCGCTATCGCTCATCGCTATCGCTACTCCCATCAAGCATCGCTATCGCTATCGCTATCGCATCGCTACTGCTACTTGATATAGAACACGTAGGTTCTTCAAAAACTAGCAGCAGAATTTTGTAACTGTGAATGTAACAACCTGGTTTTTCGTGACTTTAATTAAACTAAGGCGGAAAATTAATTAAGTCTAATTATTACAAACCAGCTGTTATCGTCTTACAAACTCAGTACACATAATACGAGTCTAGAGATAAAACAGAGTATTTAGATTACAAGTCCTCTTAAAATAGATTACAAAATAAGGCCTTCAATCCCCTAATAGATCAACGGTCAAGACTCGGGGTACCTGCATTAAAATCTCATCATTTTTCCGCACACTCTTTCGATACATGCAATTTCTAAAGCAATATGCAGTATAAATAATAAATAAGTAAAATAAAGAGCTAGTAGCAATTTAAACACGTAAGAAATTCATGATAATCCAAGCATAGGCATAAATCAATCGAATAACGTAACATGCTCATAAACAATCATACTCAATAGATCGTATTCCAACACTCAAAATCAAGTCATTCAGACAATCATCCAACAAACCAGACAAGGAAATGCATTCAACATGTGATAACAAATGAGTCTTCGTTAGTAAGGCGGAAGCATGCAGACATAATCCGCGCAGTAGCAGCCAGGGCCGTTAAAACGGACGTGTCTGGATATGCTAAAGATATCTAAGGTAATAAGGACGATTCAATCCCTTGTCTAATGTATGCATACACTACCTATCGAGGATCATACTTATTCGCTATTCAAAAGGTATCACCGACGAAAAAGTTCGACTATCACCAGAGACGGGTACCCCCGGATGGGGCTGGCGTTTCCAATTACTATTCTATGGGCCCGCGGAAGTATCAAGTATGCCCCATCCCTGAGGTTGATACCACACGTCAAACAGCAATCTTAAGATCGTTGAATAGCCTTGGGCAACTCTGGGAGGGAGCCCAAGTCCCCATAGACAGCTACCTCGTTAACTTCGAATTTCAAGAGTCGCAACATGGCGAACAATCGTAGTATTTTATTCAAGTAATTCATTCTCTCCAGTTCTCATTTTCTCGTTCAAACTCAGTAAATTACAATTCTGAAACTTAAATATATCGTCGAACTTTGTATAATGAAATTTTAGTAACTGCAGTTCTTCAGATAAAACAGAACACATAGAAAAGCCTAATTATTTATTTTGAGTCCGTTCGTAAATTTTAAATATTTTTCACTATTTATTATTTTACTATTCACCGTATTTACTATTCACCGTATTTACTATTCACCATATTTACTATTCCTCGTATTTTTATACGTATTTGTATTTTAGTATTTCGTATTTGTACATATTTTTATACTTCGTATTTATACGTATTTTTATACGTACTTGTATTCTTATACTTAGTATTTTTATCATATTTCATTCATACTTAGTATTTTTATTATATTTCCTTTATGCTTAGTATTTTTATTATATTTCATTTATACTTAGTATTTTTATCATATTTATACGAATTATTATACTTAGGAGTTTTCTTAGATACAAAATTAAATTTTATTTTCTAAGTACAAAATTCTAGTTTTAAAGTCGTTAGGTTCGTTTTGCATTTAGTGATTTGAAAAATTATTTCGGAAGTAAAACTCAATAAAATCTAAGTACAAAATTCTAGTTTTAAAGTCGTTAGGTTCGTTTTGTATTTAGCGATTTGAGAATTTATTATAAATGTGAAACTCGATTTCAACTTAAGTATAAAATCTAGTTTCAAAGTTGTTAAGTTCATTTTGTACTTGGTCAATTTTAATAACATTTCAAAAGTAAAACTCGGTTAAATTTAGTCGTATACTTAACTAAGATTTTAGCGGTTTCCATTTTTAGTGAGGTTGTCGTAGTTCATTTTAAATAGTCCGTATGTCCATATCCAATTTAAGCAAAGGTAGTAACACTCGACAACATTCATTTTAATACGTGTAACGTTTATTTTTATCGGTTTCGTTGATTCTTTTTATTAATGATTTAATACATAAACAAATATAAATCTAATTACTATTCAATTTTAGTGACTAAGTGATAAATTCATTTTGACCAAAATTGACCCAAAATAAATAGAGATGCCGTGAGCCTTTATTTATATTAGCTATTTATTTCTTTTGTTGTTTTTATTAATAAATCATTACTTTAACTATTTTAATTACTTAAGTGATAAAAATAAAAAGTGACAAGATTATTTTAGGTCAAATTTTCAGCCTAAAACCGTGGCCTTCTATACTTAGCAATTTATTTTCGTTTTCTAATTTTATCGGTTTTTGACTTAAAGTTTTTATATACTAATTATTTAGTTTATGCTAAAGTGATTTAAACTAGCAAATAAAAACATTAAATACTAAAACTTATAAAAATTTATAAATCGATTTAAGTCATAAATTGAAGAACACATGAAGACTTGAAGAACTCTAACATTTTGCATATGATTATTAATTAGTCAAATTTTCATATGTTTATATAATTTTCTCAAATTTTTCCTACAAGTCTAAATTAACTAAACCAATCATAATATGTTATTTAGAAAAATTAAAACTAAAAATTGGTCCATTTAATTCATAATAGCCGTGTATATATATATATATATGTTCATAAATTTTGATTTTTGATTTTTATACTTCTAATTCAACAACTAATTTATCTTATATCATTTATGTATTTAATCATGAATGGAAAACATAACAAAACATTAACACACATAAATAAAAATCATTCAAACATAAGAATAACACAAAAATTCAAGAACACACATAACACCTTAAAACACTTAAAAATTCATAATAAATTCATTTTAAGTCCTAAACATAAACTATTTATATTTTCATGTTCATTTCATTACAAGTATTTTAAGCATGCAATTTACAAAAATTAAAACGAAAAATTAAGCCAAAAATAGGGGTTAGTAGTGTGTTATGTTAATGTTACACAAATATTATTTTTCGATTTTTGTCTCCTAATTTAACATATGATACTAAGGTGACTTAAAACATCATACATACAAATCAAAAACATAAAATCAAATACGAGACGCTTATCATATAAGTGTGCGGGAAGCACCTTAGTTAGGTTTATGAGCTAAAAGATCAACAGTTGTCGGGGTCTACGATATGATCAAACTGGCTCAAATCGACTCCTCCACCTTGCTCCTCGTCTTTGGTTAGGAGTAGTACATAAAAATGAAATACACAAGTTAGTAATTTATTTTAAACTAGCTAAACTATACTAACAATTTTATGTGTAGTATTATTTTTAGTTTAGGTGATGTTTATGTTTTAAATTAATTTGATTCATTTTCTTAAATAAACATAAGCATAAGGAGGATGTGATTACTAAAACATTTAGTGAAGAATTTAGTTATGTGCTTAAATGATTTAAGGAGTAAGAAATAAATGAGTTAAAGGAAGAATAAGAAGAAATGGAAGGATGGTGTTCTTGAGGTTGCATGAACAAGCTTACTAGTATTGAGTTGAGTTTATTAGAGAGAAAATAAGTTGAAGTGTTTGTTGTGTGTGTGTGTAATGTATGTCGTGTGGTAGTAGTGTAGTAGTAGTTATTGTGTCTTATATTATGTTGTGTATTTAGTTTGTTTAAACTTTAATTTTTAATAAGCTAGAAGTGATGATGAATTAGTATAGGTGAGTAAGAGATTAGACATGTTACTAAAGGAGGCGTGGTGTGTAAGAGTAAGGAAGAAAATGGAAGAAGAAAAGTTGGACCAATGGTCCTCAAATATCTCGGCCACATCAACACACAAGTCCCGATTTTTACGTTTTTGAAATTTTCGATTTACGCGTACGTGAAAAGTCTCGAAATGAAATATATAGTCTTAAAATAATGTTTAGAAGTAAGATCGAAAATAAAAATGAAAATAAACCTTAAAACGAATTCAAACAAAAATTGGGTACTAGTTTTCCTCGCAACTTTGAAATAAAATTTTATTCGATCGAAATATATATTTTTTTCGTTGAATGTTATCGAATTAAATCATTAAACTCAGACGTCAAAAAGTTTACCAGTTTAGGCTTAGTGTAACTCATTATATCGAGTTTTAGTGAATGTGTTAGTTAAATCAAAATGAAATAGTAATTTGATATTATTATTATATGTTTTGTTAGTAATAATCAAAATGATTAAGCTTAAACTACTTTAATTAGATTTGGATTATGAGTAATTAAATTTAAGAAAGGATTAGGTGACTTAATCACATTTAGGTGGCTTGGCCATTTAGTCAACGTTTGACCTTGATTTGCGTGCCAAAATTTGTCGTTGAGAAAATTGTCGTAGATTCTTTGTTTGATTTATCGAGTTTGAAAATGTAAAAATAAAGTTCAAATTCAAGGTAGTTCAAAACGGTTTTAATTTAGGTGCAAAATAACTTGTAGTAAAATGTGTTAGGAAAATAAGTGAGCGAGGATGTTTAATTATTGATTTCCTAATTATAATTAGCTTAAATTAACACGGGGTGTTACAATCCTCCCCCCTTAAAGAAGTTTCGTCCCCGAAACTTAAAGTAATCTGGGTGGTTAAGGTTACCTGTGCTAAACAGCTCCGGGTATTTTTCCTTCATCGACGCCTCGGTCTCCCACGTTGCTTGTTCAGTCTTCTGTCCCCTCCAGAGAACCTTGACTAAGGGTATCGACTTAAGTCGTAAGAACTTGGTCTCTCTGGCGAGAATTTCCACTGGTTTCTCAGAGTAAAGCATGTTAGGCTCGATGGCGATCACATCGGGCGTAACAATGTGACTCGGGTCGCTTCTGTATCTTCTGAGCTGAGATACATGAAATACATCGTGCACTTTGGATAAGTTTGGAGGTAAGGCGAGTCGGTATGCCACCTCGCCAATTCGTTCAAGTATTTCGTAGGGTCCGATGTACTTTGGACTAAGCTTCCCCTTTAGTCCGAAGCGTCTTACCCCTTTCATGGGTGAGACCTTTAAGAAGACCTTATCTCCACTGTTGAACTCAATAGGTCGACGGTGCTCGTTTGCATATTTCTTTTGGCGATCTTGAGCTGCTTGAAGTCGTTCTCGAATAATCTTTATGTGTTCAATCTGATCCTGTATAACCTGGGGTCCAGTACCCACGTTATCACTAGCGTCGTCCCAACAAACCGGACTGCGACACTTCCTGCCATACAGTGCTTCAAAAGGAGCACACCCTAGACTAGCATGATGACTATTGTTGTATGAGAATTCAACGAGAGGTAAGCTCTTTTCGATTCACGTTGAATTCCATCGCACGCCCTCAACATGTCTTCCAGTTATGCGGATAGTTCGCTCTGTCGGCCGTCGATTCTTTGGATGAAAAGCCGTACTCATTTTCAATTTACTACCCAAAGCGTCTTGCAATTTCTTCCAGAAATGCGATGTAAATCTTGCGTCCCTGTCTGATATGATGTCGAGGGGGACGCCATGAAGTCGTATTATTTCCTTTTCGTAGGCTTTGGCTAGTTCCTCTAAACCCCAGGTCTCCTTAATTGGAACAAAATGAGCCGCTTTAGTTAGACGATCCACAATAACCCATATCGCATCCTTGCCGCCTGATGTCCTTGGTAATCCCATGATAAAATCCATCGATATAGAATCCCACTTTCCTTGGGGAATTTCCAAAGGTTGGAGCAGTCCTCCTGGCCTCTGGTGTTCAAATTTTACTTTCTGGCAAATCATACATCTTGCCACGTACTCGGCGATCTCCGCCTTCATCCTTATCCACCAGAAACGCAATTTCAGATCCTTGTACATCTTATCTGAGCCAGGATGTACTGAGTAGTGGGTGCTATGTGCCTCATCGAGAATTTTGCGTTTCAAATCTTCATTATCAGGTATGCACCACCTGCCGTTGAAGCGTAGGCTCCCGTCAGTGTAAACCTCAAACCCTTCTGTTCCCTCTGACGGAATCTTTTCTCTGATTTCTAACAAGGATGGGTCTTCCCACTGTAGTGCTCGTATGTCATGAAATAATTCTGGTTCGACCACCATTGCATTCAGTTCAGTGTCATCTGATTGTACCAGGTCTAAACTTAGTCTCTTTAAATCCTGGACGATGTCTGAGGGAATTTCCCAAATGTTGTTCAGAGTATGTATTGTCTTACGACTCAGTGCGTCAGCCACTACATTAGCCTTTCCCTCGTGGTACAACAACTCAATCTTGTAATCCTTGATTAGTTCTAACCATCTTCGCTGCCTCATGTTCAACTCTCTCTGGGTGAAGATATATTTCAAACTCTTATGATCGGTGTAGAATTTGATGCTGACCCCATAGAGATAATGACGCCAAATCTTTAGTGCAAACACGACCGCATCAAGTTCTAGGTCGTGGGTTGGGTAATTCCTTTCATGCACTTTAAGTTGTCTGGACGCATATGCTATTACTTTCCCTTGTTGCATCAGAACGCAACCCAAACCATTCAATGACGCGTCGCTGTACACCTCATATTCATCCCCATCTCAGGCAAGGTTAACACTGGTGCTGTAGTAAGCCTCGTTTTAAGTTCTTGGAACGCTTTTTCACAATCGTCGCTCCATAAGAACTTTGACTCCTTTTGTAGTAGTTTAGTCATTGGGCGGGCTATTTTTGAGAAGTCAGGAACAAATCTTCTATAATAGCCAGCCAACCCTAGGAAGCTTCTGACTTCAGTGACTGTTTTTGGTGCTATCCATTCCTTGACGGCTTCAATCTTGGCTGGATCCACCATTATCCCTTCTTTGGAGATTACGTGGCCTAGGAATGCCACTTGGTCTAGCCAAAATTCACACTTTGAAAATTTAGCATACCACTTATGATCTCTCAAGATACTCAGGATAATGTGTAGGTGTTCTGCGTGCTCCTCTTTATTCTTGGAGTAGATTAGGATGTCGTCAATGAACACGACAACACAGATGTCGAGGTATTCGTGAAAGGTCCTGTTCATCTGATCCATGAACACTGCTGGAGCGTTGGTAAGGCCGAACGGCATTACTTTGAATTCGTAATGTCCGTACCTTGATCTAAAAGCAGTTTTCTGGATATCTTCTTTACGAACCGCGATCTGATGGTATCCAGACCTTAGGTCAATCTTGGAGAACACTCCTGCTCCCTTGAGCTGGTCAAAGAGATCGTCTATCCTAGGCAGAGGATAACGATTCTTGATCGTCACTTTGTTTAGCTCCCTGTAATCAATGCAGAGCCTCATACTCCCATCCTTCTTCTTTACAAAGAGTACCGGTGCACCCCAAGGTGAGACACTCGGTCTTATAAATCCTAACTCAATCATCTCCTCTAACTGTTTCTTGAGTTCCTGGAGCTCGACGGGTGCCATTCTGTACGGTGCCTTTGATATAGGAGCAGTGCCGGGTACAAGGTCGATAGAGAATTCGACATCTCTTGCAGGAGGCATACCCGGTAATACGTCCGGAAAAACGTCAGGATACTCGCTAACGATCGGGATGTCTTCGATGCGCAAGTTGTCCTCGACCTTGGTTATGCTGCAGAAATATACCTGGTGTCCCTTTCTCTCCATACTCTGAAGCTTCAGTACAGACACTAGCTTCACTCCCCTTTTCTTTTCCAGACTCTGGTATGATACTTCCTTTCCTTGGTTAGTTTTCAAAGTGATCTTCTGGTCGTGGCATTTAAATGTTGCATTATGACGAGCTAGCCAGTTCATTCCCAAAATTACATCGAACTCGAGAAGGTCAAACAATACAAGGTCTGACAGGAAATCTGTGTTGTGAATTGAGATTTTTACGTTATTGTATTTTGACGAACAAGGAATGTTTTTACCATCTGGTAGTGATATATTAGTTTTAATTTGTTCGGGTTTTGTGAGTTTGGATTGTTTGATAAATTTTGAGGATATAAACGATAATGATGCTCCGGTATCAAATAAAATGAAAGCAGGTACAGAATTAACCAAAAATTTACCGGTGACGACGTCGACATCGATAATATCATCAGACCCTTCTTCCGACTCGGTCAGGACGTAAACGCGTCCCTGAACCCTGACAGCTGGCGGTGGTCCCGCGTTTGCTTTAGCAGCAGTACCCCTCTTTGGGCATTCATTCGATTTGTGCCCCACTACCTTACAGAAGTAGCATACTATCGGCTCCCCGTTGCAACGCTTCCCTGGGTGGGTCTTTGTCGGCGAAGCGACAAATACCGGCAGACGATCAGAGCTCCGGGAAGTGGTGGATTATTCCTTGCGACGTACGCGGTAGGGTTTCGGTTGGCGTATTGGTTCCTGCCCTGGTTCCTGTTACGGTTGTCTTGATTCTGATAACCGGGGCGACCGAACATTGGCTTGTGGATGAAGCTAGCACTCGCCACAGGAGGCGTAAAGGTCTTCTTCTTCTTTTTCTCCTCAGCTTCTCCTTTTTGGATGGAGGCCCAGACACACGTTGCCTTTTCGTAGGCTTCCGCAAAGTTCCTGCAGTAGAACCCCCTCATGTTCGTCCACAGGCCGTAAGCCATGCCTCTTACGTACCTGGTTGCGAGTTCCTCCTCGTTAGTTATAATCCTAGGAGCGAACTTGGACAGTTCTTGGTGTTTTTCCGTGTTCGCTTGTAGGGACATATCGCCCTGGCTCAGGTTCTGAACTCCTCTTCCTTATCCCATTTCAATTCCTCCCCAAAGTACTTGTTTTCTAATGAGTCTTGAATTCACTCGGTGTAGATTCTTAAGGGAAAGGTGGACTGATTAAATGCCACCAACCGCTGGCCTCTCCTTGAGGTAGTAGGCCACTACGTTCACTCTCTCGTTAGCGGAGCCTTGCTAAGATCTAGCAACTTCTCCATCTCTTCAATCCACTCTGTCAAGACTGTGGGGTTGACAGAGCCAGAATATGGTTGGGGTCGATGTTTGGAGAATCTCTCAAATGCGGACTGGTTGTTTCCGCCACCCTGATGTTGGTGCATATTTTGTGCAATTTTTGTGATTGCATCTTCGAAGCCTCTTCTTCTCGCCTCTTCTTCTAAGAATTCATGGTTGAGGTCATTGTCGTGAATATCGTTTGCAGCCATTCTGAAAAATAAAATAAAATAAGGACAAGGCTGTATAAATTTTGAGTAGTTCAAAGATAGACATAATATAAAATGCAAGGTAAAAGACATTTCATTGATAATGTAGAAGGTTTACATCAAAAAGTTACAAGCCTCCTAATACATTCTATATGAAATGAACTAAGGTGAAAACTTAGATATAAGTTCAGCAAAATAACATAAAAGTTTAGATACATTCTCAAGAGATATGAAATTGGATCGAGAATGACAAAAGGTTAGCCCTAGTGGAGTGAAACTTATGAGGATAAGAATCACTCAAAGGATGAACAAAATCGAACCTTGAAACCACCTTGAATATACTCGGCCGTTTGGGTTTTTTGTGTAACAATTTTCTGAAAATTATATGAACAAGGATAAAATAAAAAGGATAGTGACTAATTCTAAGCACTTAGCAAGAGAATTAGGTTTTGATTAGCATAAGCACAAAGCCACTATACTAATCTTTCACTCACTCACACACAAAGTAATGAGAAATGAAGAACACAAGTTGGAAACTCTAGGGTTTTCTTTATCATAAGCAAATCTGAAAAATGTGAGGCAAGGATGAGGGTTTATATATTACCCTCATTCTAATCTTGACCCTCCATTACAACAAGATCTAAGGGCTACAATCACCCACAAAATAACAATAATACTCGGTCCAAACAAGCTCATATGAGCTGAAAATTTTGAACAATAAACAACAAATACTTAAAGTAAAAAGCATAAAGTAATAAAGGTAGATAGCGACATGTGTTGATAGTGACTTATTGAGGAACACATGTGAGGACTTCTTGGGCTCATTTCTCCGCTGACTTGGGGTTTCTTCCCTTGACTTTGCCTTTTGTTGACTTAGTTGCCTTGTGGTTGACTCTTGGACCGGAAGGTTGGAGCGGGCCCTAGGTCAATGGATCGCAAATTCTCAACTCCCGCTGCAATCTCCGGGTTGGAAAGGTTTTGCCCTCAAATCCTCGCCTTCTTCATCTTCCAAGTCTTCATGATACGGGCTAAGGTCTCCCACGTTAAACGTGCCATGGACTCCGTACTCTCCCGGTAGATCAACTTTGTAAGCATTCGGCCCAATTTTCTCAAGTATCTCGAAGGGACCCTCGGCCCTAGGCATGAGTTTGTTCTTTCTTTTATCCTAAACCAGTTCCTTCCTCAAGTGTAACCATACCAAGTCTCGGCTCGAACTCCTTTGAAATCTTTCGGCCCTTTGCTCTAGCCTTGTAAGTCTCATTCGCTTTCTCGATTTGCTTCTTGACTTGGTTGTGGATACTCATCATGAATTCAACCCGCTTCTTGGCATCGTAACTCATCTCCTTGCTCTTGACGGGGGCTAGGTCCGTGGGCATGATGGGGTTGGTCCCATAGACCACCTCAAAAGGTGGACTTCCCGGGCTAGTAGAAGGGGCACGGTTGAAGGCAAATTCGGCGTGGCGAGTTTGAGATCCCAATCTTTCAAGGACCTAGAAACGATGCTCCGAAGGATCCTCCCCAAGGTTTTATTAGTGACCTCGGTTTGGCCATCCGTTTGAGGATGATGACTTGTGCTAAACAAGAGCCTCGTCTTTAGTAGCTTCCATAAGGTCTTCCAAAAGTGGCTCATGAACTTGGTGTCTCGATCGGATACAATGGTTTTAGGGACTCCATGCAATTTAACCACCTCCTTGAAATACAACTCGGCTACACTCATAGCATCTTCGGTTTTCTTGCACGCAATGAAATGAGCCATCTTGCTAAATCGATCTACCACAACCATGATGGAATCCTTACCCCGTTGAGTTCTAGGCAAAGCAACGATGAAATCCATGCTAACGTCCCTGCCATGGCCGATTTGGGACGGGTAAAGGAGTGTAGGGCCCCGTTTGAAAGTAGGACTTGGATTGTTGGCACGAAGCGCATCTCTTGATCACATCTTGGACATCTCCAAGCATCTTGGGCCAATGGAATTGATCTTGGAGGATGTCATAAGTCTTTTGAATTCCGAAATGCCCGGCTAAACCATTAGAATGAACTTCCCTCACTAGGAGATTTCGATAAGGGCCCTTAGGTATACATAGCCGATTGCCAAGGAACAAGAACCCCTCTTGAAGTGTGTACTTGCTTCCCACCTTGCCTTGCCCTTCACGTATGGAATTCCACTCGTCTTTGAAGTCGGGATCCTCCACATAGAGCTCTTTCATGAATTCAAAACCCAACACTCTTTGCTCCATGTAGCTTAGCATGGTATGCCTCCGAGACAAAGCATCGGCCACCACGTTATTCTTCCCCTCAATGAACTTACTTGAGAAGGAGAATGATTGAAGAAATTCGACCCACTTGGCATGCCTATGATTCAACTTGTGTTGTCCATTGATGTATTTGAGAGCCTCATGATCGGAATGAAGAACAAATGGCTTGGGCTTGAGGTAGTGGCTCCAATGAGCGAGAGCCCGAACGATGGCATAGAATTCTTTGTCGTAGGTGGAATAATTGAGCTTGGCACCATTCAACTTCTCACTAAAGTAAGCAATTGGCTTGTGTTCTTGTAATAGAACGGCCCCAATTCCAACTCCACTAGCATCACATTCGACCTCAAAAAGCTTATTGAAATCCGGTGGTGTAAGAATAGGTGAATCACACAACAACTTCTTGATTTTGTTGAAGGAAATCTCGGCCCCCTCATTCCACTTGAACTCTCCTTTCTTCATACACTCGGTGATGGGTGCCATGACGGTGCTAAAATCCTTGATAAATCGTCGATAAAAAGAAGCCAAGCCATGAAAACTCCTCACCTCGGTTATGTTCTTCGGAATTGGCCATGATTTGATAGCCTCCACTTTCTCTTGATCCACTAGAATACCACGGCTAGATATAATATAGCCCAAGAATTGGACCTCGCTTTGCATGAAAGAACACTTCTCTAACTTGCCATACAACTTGTGATCTCTAAGTGTCTCAAATAACACTTGCAAGTGATGTAGGTGAGCTTCTTTGGAAGGGCTATACACCAAGATATCGTCAAAGTAAACCACAATGAATCTCCCCAAGTAAGGTCTCAAAACCTCGGTCATCAATCTCATGAAGGTACTAGGAGCATTGGATAGTCCAAAAGGCATGACTAACCATTCATATAACCCATGTTTCGTTTTAAAAGCCGTCTTCCATTCATCACCCTCTTTGATTCTTACTTGATGGTAACCTTGTCGTAGATCAATCTTGGAAAACAATCGAGCTCCACTAAGCTCATCAAGAATGTCATCAAGCCTAGGTATAGGAAACCTATACTTGACCGTAATGTTATTAATAGCTCGACTATCCGTACACATTCTCCAAGTTCCATCCTTCTTAGGCACCAAGAGTGTAGGTTCGGCACAAGGACTAAGAGATTCTCTTACAAACCCCTTTTCCATGAGTTCCCCAATTTGTTGTTGAAGTTCTTGTGTAGCCTTAGGATCACTTCGATATGCGGCCTTATTAGGTAGTGTAGCTCCCGGAACAAGATCAATTTGATGCTCAATGCCCCTAATAGGGGGTAGGCCGTGAGGTAGCTCTAGGGGAAACACATCCTTGTAGACTTCTAAGAGCTCTTGAACTTCACATGGAATCGGTTTTCACTTTCCTTAGGAGTTTCTTTGGCGATGAGGGCATAAACAACCATCCCCTTGCTAAGCTCGTGTTTCATCTCTTGCTCTCCAACCAATAAGACTCCCTCAAGTGGCTTGGCTAGGGGTAGGAGTGGCTCGGCCACCCAAGTTTGGAGGCAAGGGCGTAAGCTTGATCCTCTTGTCTCTAAACTCGAAAGTGTAAGTGTTGTCTCTTCCCTCATGAGTCGCATTCGATCAAATTCCCAAGGTCTCCCCAATAAAAGGTGACAAGCATCCATAGGAATCACATCACACCACACTTCATCCACATAGTCTCTTCCCATCGAAAAAGAAACCAAACATCGTTTATCAACCAAAATTTCGGCCTCCCTATTCAACCATCTCAACTTGTAAGGGTTTGGGTGTTTTTGAGTGGGTAAGGCAAGCTTATCGGTGAGGGTTTTTGAAGCCACATTAACACAACTCCCTCCATCAATAATTAGGTTACAAACCCTCTTCTCAATGGTACATTTAGACCTAAAAATCTGATTTTTTTGACTTTCATCCAAGGAATGGGGTTGGGTATGCATAACCCTCCAAGTTACAAGACCAAGTTTTGACCCAACTCCTCCATGAACTCGGCTCAATTTATACTCAATTTCCTTTCTCAATTTCTCCATAGAGTCATCCATATTTCCCTCAAGAGTAGCATCACAAGAAAGAGGTATACTCATTGAGAAATCAAACACAAGAAAATCTGAAAATTTCAAATACCTTGATACTCCTTTGGACCGTGTGACTTTAGCACAAAGATGGGATCTTGTGCTCTTCAAACCAAAGCTTTCATAACCAATTTGGAGTGAAACTTATGAGGATAAGAATCACTCAAAGGATGAACAAAATCGAACCTTGAAACCACCTTGAATATACTCTAGTTTGGGTTTTTTGTGTAACAATTTTCTGAAAATTATATGAACAAGGATAAAATAAAAAGGATAGTGACTAATTCTAAGCACTTAGCAAGAGAATTAGGTTTTGATTAGCATAAGCACAAAGCCACTATACTAATCTTTCACTCACTCACACACAAAGTAATGAGAAATGAAGAACACAAGTTGGAAACTCTAGGGTTTTCTTTATCATAAGCAAATCTGAAAAATGTGAGGCAAGGATGAGGGTTTATATATTACCCTCATTCTAATCTTGACCCTCCATTACAACAAGATCTAAGGGCTACAATCACCCACAAAATAACAATAATACTCGGTCCAAACAAGCTCATATGAGCTGAAAATTTTGAACAATAAACAACAAATACTTAAAGTAAAAAGCATAAAGTAATAAAGGTAGATAGCGACATGTGTTGATAGTGACTTATTGAGGAACACATGTGAGGACTTCTTGGGCTCATTTCTACCGACTTGGGGTTTCTTCCCTTGACTTTGACTTTTGTTGACTTAGTTGACTTGTGGTTGACTCTTGGACCGAAGGTTGGAAGCGGGCCCTAGGTCAATGGATCGCAAATTCTCAACTCCCGTTGCACCTAGATCCTAAGCAAATTTTGAGTAGCGATGCTCCTCCTCCGCGAAGCTATGCTTATACTTAACAGCATAAGTCATGTCGCTCAAACCAAGTTTGAAATCCTCCCAGCTTAGGTAGTACTCACCCTCAAGTATAGCTGGGGAGCGTAGTCGCCTCCACTATGCTTTGGCCTCCTCGTCAAGGCACGCAGCTGCTAGGGAGGTTTTCCATTCCTCTCTAACGGAGTGTTCCAGGAACCTCGCATTCATACTCCTGATCCATGGGTAGAGTGTCCCGCTGATTCCCTCAAATGTCTCAGGTTTTCCCTGCATGAACGCTTCGATCACATCGTAAGTTCTGAGGATCGGCGGAGATGATCAGGAATTCGATGTTCCATATACGGAGTCTTAAGTGCCCTAGTCTTCCAGTCGACTTCCGAATTGCTCGAGTCCTGTGATCTCTTCCAGGACTTCAATTGTTGACGTCGCGCGTAGGCTTCGATGGCTTTTTTGCGGGCCTTCTCCTTTGGTGTCCATTCAGAGTACCTCTTACCGCACGGTAGTCTCATCTGAAATCAATTTAGATAAGGTAATTTAAATGAGATTTAGAAGTACAACATGTATATAAAATTTTAAAATAATGAATTAAGAAAAGCACATGACTAGGTAGTAACACAACGTCTCCATATATATAAATATATACATGGGTAAAATATTACATTTCAAAGGAATATAATACATAAGTTCACCAAACGTCACATCCGAATATAACATCCATAGCCGTAGGAAAAGAAGACGATATTAAGATCGTTCTTAGGAGGATTAAAAGAAACGGTTACAAATATTTTTCAAACTGGAGTCGAATGACCCTAAATCTGATTTGCGACCCTCAAAAGTCTCCCAGAGGTGAGATCCCTCTCCCATATGATTGGAGGTATGATAGCGTCGGGTGAAAATGGAGGATAGTCGCGCTCATATTCTTGAATCATCAAACTATCGAGTAGTTCATCATACTCCATCCACGCAGGTGGTCCCTCCACCCTCTGAAGTGGGTCTGGATGGTACATGCGATCCATGTACAGCTCGTAATCAGAGAGAAGTCGCCAACCTAGAGGTGCCCAAAACTCATCGTATGGATGAAAGCTCTCAATCATGGTCAAACTGATGCCAATGCCCCTTGTGTGGTAGATCCTACCCGTCATGATTCCATGAGCTTCCACATATCGCTCTATATGGAGAGAATGGCTACGTATATACTCTCCTAGTTGCATCATCGGTGGGCGTCGTGGTGCGTAGTAACGGAAAGAGCGGAAAGATGACATCCTAAGGGCCTTTGTCAGACTAAGTTAGCCATAGAGCAAATAGCAAGTACAAGCATGGTAAATTTTAAGATTCTAACGCTCATCTAATTAGTTTATTATTATTTAGTCGGTCCTTAAGATTCTACCCTTTCTCACATTTTAAAATGATCTAAGTTATTATTTTAGCGATCTAGAGATTCCTAGTTTATTATTTGATCCTATAAGTCTATGCCTGACATACGATATGAATGTCCGCCCGGTGTCGTCTCGCTATGTGAGATAACTTTAAGTCATTCACGGTCATGAAGACTCGATACCAACTGTAACAACCTGGTTTTTCGTGACTTTAATTAAACTAAGGCGGAAAATTAATTAAGTCTAATTATTACAAACCAGCTGTTATCGTCTTACAAACTCAGTACACATAATACGAGTCTAGAGATAAAACAGAGTATTTAGATTACAAGTCCTCTCCAAATAGATTACAAAATAAGGCCTTCAATCCCCTAATAGATCAACGGTCAAGACTCGGGGTACCTGCATTAAAATCTCATCATTTTCCCGCACACTCTTTCGATACATGCAATTTCTAAAGCAATATGCAGTATAAATAATAAATAAGTAAAATAAAGAGCAAGTAGCAATTTAAACACGTAAGAAATTCATGATAATCCAAGCATAGGCATAAATCAATCGAATAACGTAACATGCTCATAAACAATCATACTCAATAGATCGTATTCCAACACTCAAAATCAAGTCATTCAGACAATCATCCAACAAACCAGACAAGGAAATGCATTCAACATGTGATAACAAATGAGTCTTCGTTAGTAAGGCGGAAGCATGCAGACATAATCCGCGCAGTAGCAGCCAGGGCCGTTAAAACGGACGTGTCTGGATATGCTAAAGATATCTAAGGTAATAAGGACGATTCAATCCCTTGTCTAATGTATGCATACACTACCTATCGAGGATCATACTTATTCGCTATTCAAAAGGTATCACCGACGAAAAAGTTCGACTATCACCAGAGCGGGTACTTTGATGGGTCAAGGGCGTTTCCAATTACTATTCTATGGGCCCGCGGAAGTATCAAGTATGCCCCATCCCTGAGGTTGATACCACACGTCAAACAGCAATCTTAAGATCGTTGAATAGCCTTGGGCAACTCTGGGAGGGAGCCCAAGTCCCCATAGACAGCTACCTCGTTAACTTCGAATTTCAAGAGTCGCAACATGGCGAACAATCGTAGTATTTTATTCAAGTAATTCATTCTCTCCAGTTCTCATTTCCTCGTTCAAACTCAGTAAATTACAATTCTGAAACTTAAATATATCGTCGAACTTTGTATAATGAAATTTTAGTAACTGCAGTTCTTCAGATAAAACAGAACACATAGAAAAGCCTAATTATTTATTTTGAGTCCGTTCGTAAATTTTAAATATTTTTCACTATTTATTATTTTACTATTCACCGTATTTACTATTCACCGTATTTACTATTCACCGTATTTACTATTCACCATATTTACTATTCCTCGTATTTTTATACGTATTTGTATTTTAGTATTTCGTATTTGTACATATTTTTATACTTCGTATTTATACGTATTTTTATACGTACTTGTATTCTTATACTTAGTATTTTTATCATATTTCATTCATACTTAGTATTTTTATTATATTTCCTTTATGCTTAGTATTTTTATTATATTTCATTTATACTTAGTATTTTTATCATATTTATACGAATTATTATACTTAGGAGTTTTCTTAGATACAAAATTAAATTTTATTTTCTAAGTACAAAATTCTAGTTTTAAAGTCGTTAGGTTCGTTTTGCATTTAGTGATTTGAAAAATTATTTCGGAAGTAAAACTCAATAAAATCTAAGTACAAAATTCTAGTTTTAAAGTCGTTAGGTTCGTTTTGTATTTAGCGATTTGAGAATTTATTTTAAATGTGAAACTCGATTTAAACTTAAGTATAAAATCTAGTTTGAAAGTTGTTAAGTTCATTTTGTACTTGGTCAATTTAAATAACATTTCGAAAGTAAAACTCGGTTAAATTTAGTCGTATACTTAACTAAGATTTTACCGGTTTCCATTTTTAGTGAGGTTGTCGTAGTTCATTTTAAATAGTCCGTATGTCCATATCCAATTTAAGCAAAGGTAGTAACACTCGACAACATTCATTTTAATACGTGTAACGTTTATTTTTATCGGTTTCGTTGATTCTTTTTATTAATGATTTAATACATAAACAAATATAAATCTAATTACTATTCAATTTTAGTGACTAAGTGATAAATTCATTTTGACCAAAATTGACCCAAAATAAATAGAGATGCCGTGAGCCTTTATTTATATTAGCTATTTATTTCTTTTGTTGTTTTTATTAATAAATCATTACTTTAACTATTTTAATTACTTAAGTGATAAAAATAAAAAGTGACAAGATTATTTTAGGTCAAATTTTCAGCCTAAAACCGTGGCCTTCTATACTTAGCAATTTATTTTCGTTTTCTAATTTTATCGGTTTTTGACTTAAAGTTTTTATATACTAATTATTTAGTTTATGCTAAAGTGATTTAAACTAGCAAATAAAAACATTAAATACTAAAACTTATAAAAATTTATAAATCGATTTAAGTCATAAATTGAAGAACACATGAAGACTTGAAGAACTCTAACATTTTGCATATGATTATTAATTAGTCAAATTTTCATATGTTTATATAATTTTCTCAAATTTTTCCTACAAGTCTAAATTAACTAAACCAATCATAATATGTTATTTAGAAAAATTAAAACTAAAAATTGGTCCATTTAATTCATAATAGCCGTGTATATATATATATGTTCATAAATTTTGATTTTTGATTTTTATACTTCTAATTCAACAACTAATTTATCTTATATCATTTATGTATTTAATCATGAATGGAAAACATAACAAAACATTAACACACATAAATAAAAATCATTCAAACATAAGAATAACACAAAAATTCAAGAACACACATAACACCTTAAAACACTTAAAAATTCATAATAAATTCATTTTAAGTCCTAAACATAAACTATTTATATTTTCATGTTCATTTCATTACAAGTATTTTAAGCATGCAATTTACAAAAATTAAAACGAAAAATTAAGCCAAAAATAGGGGTTAGGCCGTGTGTTATGTTAATGTTACACAAATATTATTTTTCGATTTTTGTCTCCTAATTTAACATATGATACTAAGGTGACTTAAAACATCATACATACAAATCAAAAACATAAAATCAAATACGAGGCGCTTATCATATAAGTGTGCGGGAAGCACCTTAGTTAGGTTTATGAGCTAAAAGATCAACAGTTGTCGGGGTCTACGATATGATCAAACTGGCTCAAATCGACTCCTCCACCTTGCTCCTCGTCTTTGGTTAGGAGTAGTACATAAAAATGAAATACACAAGTTAGTAATTTATTTTAAACTAGCTAAACTATACTAACAATTTTATGTGTAGTATTATTTTTAGTTTAGGTGATGTTTATGTTTTAAATTAATTTGATTCATTTTCTTAAATAAACATAAGCATAAGGAGGATGTGATTACTAAAACATTTAGTGAAGAATTTAGTTATGTGCTTAAATGATTTAAGGAGTAAGAAATAAATGAGTTAAAGGAAGAATAAGAAGAAATGGAAGGATGGTGTTCTTGAGGTTGCATGAAGAAGCTTACTAGTATTGAGTTGAGTTTATTAGAGAGAAAATAAGTTGAAGTGTTTGTTGTGTGTGTGTGTGTAATGTATGTCGTGTGGTAGTAGTGTAGTAGTAGTTATTGTGTCTTATATTATGTTGTGTATTTAGTTTGTTTAAATTTTAATTTTTAATAAGCTAGAAGTGATGATGAATTAGTATAGGTGAGTAAGAGATTAGACATGTTACTAAAGGAGGCATGGTGTGTAAGAGTAAGGAAGAAAATGGAAGAAGAAAAGTTGGACCAATGGTCCTCAAATATCTCGGCCACATCAACACACAAGTCCCGATTTTTACGTTTTTGAAATTTTCGATTTACGCGTACGTGAAAAGTCTCGAAATGAAATATATAGTCTTAAAATAATGTTTAGAAGTAAGATCGAAAATAAAAATGAAAATAAACCTTAAAACGAATTCAAACAAAAATTGGGTACTAGTTTTCCTCGCAACTTTGAAATAAAATTTTATTCGATCGAAATATATATTTTTTTCGTTGAATGTTATCGAATTAAATCATTAAACTCAGACGTCAAAAGTTTACCAGTTTAGGCTTAGTGTAACTCATTATATCGAGTTTTAGTGAATGTGTTAGTTAAATCAAAATGAAATAGTAATTTGATATTATTATTATATGTTTTGTTAGTAATAATCAAAATGATTAAGCTTAAACTACTTTAATTAGATTTGGATTATGAGTAATTAAATTTAAGAAAGGATTAGGTGACTTAATCACATTTAGGTGGCTTGGCCATTTAGTCAACGTTTGACCTTGATTTGCGTGCCAAAATTTGTCGTTGAGAAAATTGTCGTAGATTCTTTGTTTGATTTATCGAGTTTGAAAATGTAAAAATAAAGTTCAAATTCAAGGTAGTTCAAAACGGTTTTAATTTAGGTGCAAAATAACTTGTAGTAAAATGTGTTAGGAAAATAAGTGAGCGAGGATGTTTAATTATTGATTTCCTAATTATAATTAGCTTAAATTAACACGGGGTGTTACAGTGAATATGTATGCAACGTGAGGTTGCTGTTATTGGGTGGAAACGCAACGTGATGTTGCAAATAAGATGGATAATGCAAGTTCTTGATAACAAGAACGGATAAGTAAGCAATCTCGATCAATCCTCGCAAGGAAATCACTTGATTAGCTAAATCTCAACCTCGCAAGGAAGAGTTTGAATTCAATCTCGCAAGAAAGAAAACAAGGGTTTAAACTCGCAAGTTTAACAAAGTATAAAACTTTATTCAAAGTATGATAAGATATGATATAAGGTCACAATCCAACCTTATATATAGTACTCTAAACAACTATACTGGTCCTAATATAATTAGGAAACCAAATTATTCATCAACTAAGACTTTCCTAATTCTATTTAGGAAACATACTAACAAAATTAAATTAAATCAACTAGATTATTCCTAACACAATTAGGAAATTTTCCTACTTTATTTGCAAGTAAATAAAGAAAATAAACTAATAATAATTAAAGTTATACTAGCTGATTCCTACGGACTAATTTAAGGAAAGCGTGTTGAGTTGTACACGTTTTCCAGCGTTTCCAGCTAGTCTGTGGGAAACGCGTCTGCGTCTCCTGTGAGTTTCCAGGAACCTTCAAAGCCTGCGTTTCCTTCTGCGTTTCCAGCTTCCATACCTGCGTTTCCAACTTCACCATTGTGTTTCCAAGTAACCATAGTTACATAATTCGAACCAATCTTCAACTCTTTAGTGATCTTAGGTAAATGTTGGCTTAGAAGTACTTCGTTTTCAACCTCCTCTAATGCTCCTGCATCATTCTCTCCTCTTTGAGAATTTGACCTCAAATTGTCGTCTTTGAGATATGGTGATAGATCCCCAACATTGAACGTTGCACTAACTCCTCCATATTCACTTGGCAAGTCAAGCTTGTAAGCATTAGAACCGTAACACTCAATTACCTTGAACGGACCATCAGCTCTCGGCATCAACTTATTCTTTCCTTCCGATGGAAACCTCTCTTTCCTCAAGTGTAGCAACACAAGATCACCCACTTGAAACACGGGTTGCTTTCAATGCTTATTCGCTTTCTCCTTGTATTTCGCGTTTGCTTTCTCTATTTGAGCTCTCACTTGTTCACAAGTTCGAAGAAACGCAGCTTGTCTCTCCTTTGCTTCAAAATTCATGAGATCTTTCTTTGGAATCAGGATCAAATCAATAGGTAGGAATAGATTAACTCCGTAGACGATCTCGAATGGGGCACGACCAGTAGTAACCGATGGAGTACGGTTATAAGCAAACTCGGCATGTGCGAGTTTCACATCCCAATCCTTCGTGCTCTTGCTAACCAACCCTCTCAACAAACTTCCAAGAGTTCTATTAGTCACTTCCGTTTGACCATCAGTTTGTGGATGGTGAGAAGTACTAAAAAAAAGCTTGGTTCCCACTAATCTCCACAATGTCTTCCAAAAATAGCTAAGAAACTTTACATCTCGATCCGACACAATAGTAAGTGGAATCCCATGTAAACGCACTATGAACCAAGAATGGTCAAGTCAAACAAGGGAGACTTGGAGCTAGACCATGGTTTGGGTCCATGGACTCAAACCCTAGGTTAGGCCTTGGACCTAGGGTCCAACTAAGAGCAAAGTCAAGCTAATCAAGTGGTCAATTCTAGCCACACTTAGTGGACCTAAGGTAGTCAAGGGAGGTTTAGGAGGAGAGCAACAAAAAGTCAACAAATAAGCTATTTTTGAAGTGTGATCTTTTGGGTGCACCCATGTGGGTTAGTCCTCTAATAAACAAGACCCACATGGCTCGAAAAAGTCAGCTCAAGGGAGGCCTAGGAGCCGGCTTCAACAAACCATCACAAGGCACACAATATTTTGTGCAACAAGTCTCTTTCACTAAATGTCGTTTTCCTACTTTATGCTTTATGCTTTATTGTATGAAGACAATATAATCCTTGTCCTGGTCCCATGGACCGTCCCACCTTGCCCCCCCAAGGATCCATCATGGCCCTTGGATGCTCACCTAAATGCAAGGAGAGGATGGAGTCACTAGTCACTTTCAACTTTATGCTTTATGTAATTTGTTTGTTTGCTTCAAATTTTCCAGCTTTGTAAGGCTCTTTGAGCCGTTATTTTGTTGTTGTTTGGGGGCCTCTATGAGCCCTTGGATCAAGCTTAGGATGTAGGGCTGAGATTAAGAGCTTTGGCCTTTATAAGCCAAGCCAACTACATTGTAATTTTCAGATTTCATTTATAAAAAAACCCTAAGTTTGAGTTTATCTCATCTTGTCTCCTCTTAGCTTAGTGCAAGAGAGTGTTTGTGATTATCTAGTGGCTAAGTGCTTGGATAATCAAATCCTAAATCTTTGGCTTTGTGCTTAGATTTAGTTTATCTTTTTATGTTTTCTTTTAACTTATAAAATTCAGAAAAATTAAACACCTTTCTTTACTTGTTTGGCCGAGATTTTCACAACAAATTCAAGTTGATTTTAGTTGTTCTCTTGAGTGAATCCTAACCCCTTAGGTTTTATTCCAAATTGGTCATCAAAGCCTAGGTTTGTTCTTTGTTTTCTCTTTTGTTTCCTTTGCTTTCTCTTTTCTTTTTTCCTTGTTTCTTCCACAAAACTTTCACAAAATTCTCACAAAATTTTCACAAAAAAATGGCCGAGGATAAGAGGATTTCGACTCTTGAAGAAAAGATGAATCAACTCGCCGGTAATTGCAATACGATGATGAACGCTCTAAACACCCTCTTGGACCACAATCTTCATGAACCAAGACAACCACCAAGGGGTGGAGGAAGAGGCCGTGGTATTGGTGGCCGAGGGAGGGGGCAACCGCCTCCTAACATGGGTGGTTATCACTCGGAATCGGAGGAATCCATTGAGGTCCAACCAAGGGAGCAAGACCGAGGATATAAAGGTAGATATTCCCGACTTCTATGGTAGTCTTAACCCCGAAGACTTACTAGATTGGCATAGGTCCATTGAAAGAGTCTTTGAGCTTAAGGAATATTCGGATAGGAAATGTTTTAAGGTTGCTATCATGAAATTCAAGGGCTATGCTTCACTTTGGTACGAAAACCTAAAAAATCAGAGAATTCGGGAGGGGAAAGAGCCCATTAGGTCGTGGCTCAAGCTTAGAAAGAAGCTCAAGGATAAGTTCTTTCCCAAGGATTACACACAAGATATGTTTCTTAGGTTGACTCAACTTAAGCAAGAAACACAACCCATCGAATCCTACCTTAGGGATTTCGAACAACTCACCCTTCAATGTGAGATGAGTGAAAAACCCGAGCAAAAGATTGCGAGATTCGTCGAAGGCCTAAACCCTAGAGTAGCAAACCGAGTAAAGTTGCAAAACTTATGGTCATTTGATGAGGCCGTCACTATGGCCATGAGGGTCGAGAGGCTAGAGAAGGGGAGACATGACACGACCAAGCACTCCACAAAATCAACCCCCACTACGAGCCTAGGAGGTGTGAAGGTAACCGAGCCAAACCCTACCACAAAACCACCGATTGTTGACAAGGGGAAGGGTATCGACTTTGGCCCTAGAAAAACGATTCCTCTCAAAAAATGCTATCAATGCCAAGGGTATGGGCATTTTGCTGAGTGCCCTAGCAAAAGGGCCTTAAGTACGTGCGAGGTGGTGCATTGGGGAGACGACGAGGTCTTAATTTGTGAAGAAGAAAAGCAAGAGGGGGTAGTGGAAGAGAAGGTGGCCGAAACCTTGGTCCCCCCGGACTCGGGGTTGAGCTTGGTCATATGGCGCGTAATGCACACTCAAGAGTCAAGCGAGTGCATGGACCAAAGGCAACAAATTTTTCGGTCCAAGTGCTCAATCATGGGGCGATTTTGTAATCTAATCATCGATGGTGGGAGTTGTACTAATGTAGCTTCCAAAATGCTTGTGGAGAAGCTAAGTCTACCCACCTTGGAGCACCCAAGCCCCTACAAGCTAAGGTGGCTCAACAAGGGAGCCGAGGTGAAGGTCAACAAACAATGCAAGGTGCCATTTTCAATTGGTCAAGATTACAAGGATGAGGTCGTTTGTGAAATTCTCGACATGGATGCATGTCACTTGTTGCTAGGGAGACCTTGGGAGTATGAGAGGGACTCTTCTCATCATGGGAGGAGTAACACTTACTCCTTCAAGTACAAGGAGAAACTCATCGTTCTAACACCTCTACCTCCTATGATGGGTTGTAAAACCAATTCATGCCTGTTTGAATCACTCATCGAAGAGAATGCTAGCCAAGAGACGAGTCTAGAGTTGAGAATGAGCGAGCATGAGGACTTGAAGAGTCTAGTGGCCAAGAAAACCCCTAGAGCAACAAGGAGGATTCTAGGAGAGGAGTAAGAGAATGACCAACCGATCAACAATGAGATGAACACAACCAACTACAATGAGAATGAGATCAAGGAGAGAGCTAAAATTGATGGCATGGAAAGATCAAGTGGATCTTTGAGATGGAGAATCATAGATGGGCTCGATCATGAACAAGAGTGGATGGAAAGCATGCCTACGAACCATGGGCTCAAGAGTGTGCTCGAGCAAGAATGTGTAGACAAGCAAGCCGTGAGCAAGGAGGAGGACATGGCCATTCACACGAGCCAACTCAAGGGGTTCCAACCTCTTCTCCAAACTTTGATCAAATGGTTCCATGGAAGGCTAAGATCATGAGAGCCAAGGTTGGTCGAGGGCTAAGTCGACAATCAAGCAAGAGATCAAGTCAAGAGGGAAGTAAGAGGATCTCCAAGGATTTGAGGGCAAATCCTTTCCAAGGAGAGGAGATTGAACCAAGAATGGTCAAGTCAAACAAGGGAGACTTGGAGCTAGGCCATGGTTTGGGTCCATGGACTCAAACCCTAGGTTAGGCCTTGGACCTAGGGTCCAACTAAGAGCAAAGTCAAGCTAATCAAGTGGTCAATTCAAGCCACACTTAGTGGACCTAAGGTAGTCAAGGGAGGTTTAGGAGGAGAGCAACAAAAAGTCAACAAATAAGCTATTTTTGAAGTGTGATCTTTTGGGTGCACCCATGTGGGTTAGTCCTCTAATTAACAAGACCCACATGGCTCAAAAAAGTCAGCTCAAGGGAGGCCTAGGAGCCGGCTTCAACAAACCATCACAAGGCACACAATATTTTGTGCAACAAGTCTCTTTCACTAAATGTCGTTTTCCTACTTTATGCTTTATGCTTTATTGTATGTAGACAATATAATCCTTGTCCTAGTCCCATGGACCGTCCCACCTTGCCCCCCCAAGGATCCATCATGGCCCTTGGATGCTCACCTAAATGCAAGGAGAGGATGGAGTCACTAGTCACTTTCAACTTTATGCTTTATGTAATTTGTTTGTTTGCTTCAAATTTTTCAGCTTTGTAAGGCTCTTTGAGCCGTTATTATGTTGTTGTTTGGGGGCCTCTATGAGCCCTTGGATCAAGCTTAGGATGTAGGGTTGAGATTAAGAGCTTTGGCCTTTATAAGCCAAGCCAACTACATTGTAATTTTCAGATTTCATTTATAAGAAAAAAACCCTAAGTTTGAGTTTATCTCATCTTGTTTCCTCTTAGCTTAGTGCAAGAGAGTGTTTGTGATTATCTAGTGGCTAAGTGCTTAGATAATCAAACCCTAAATCTTTGGCTTTGTGCTTAGATTTAGTTTATCTTTTTATGTTTTCTTTGAACTTACAAAATTCAGAAAAATTAAACACCTTTCTTTACTTGTTTGGCCTAGATTTTCACAACAAATTCAAGTCGATTTTAGTTGTTCTCTTGAGTGAATCCTAACCCCTTAGGTTTCATTCCACACTACTTCTTTATAATAAAGATCAACAACATGAGTAGCATCATCGGTTTTATGACAAGGAATAAAGTGAGCCATCTTTGAAAATCGATCAACCACAACCATAATCGAATCCTTTCCTCGTTGTGTTTTTGGTAACCCAAGTATAAAATCCACACTAACCTCACTCCATGGTTGCGTGGGAACAGGTAAGGGCGTGTATAATCCCTTATTAAACGAACTCTTTGCCTTTTGACACACAACACACTTAGCCACGATGTCTTGCACGTCTTTGATCATCTTCGGCCAATAGAAGTGTTCACTTACAATGTCATAAGTCTTATTAGTTCCAAAGTGACCAGCAATTGCCCCTCCATGAGCCTCACGAATCAACAACTCCGTAATCGAACTTTGTGGAATGCAAAGTCGATTTCCCTTGAATAAGAACCCATCTTGCAATGTGAAATCTCCCGTAGGCTCAAGAAAATCTTTAGAAAATGAGGGATCATCCTTATACAACTCCTTGACGTGCTCAAATCCCAACAACCTGGCATCTAGCTCAACTAATAAGCAATGTCTTCTCGAAAGCGCATCAGCTACAATATTAGAATTCCGGTCTTATATTTTGATGAAAACGTAAAAGATTGCAGAAACTCAACCCATTTAGCATGTCTTGGATTCAATTTTTGCTGCCCATTTATGTGTTTAAGAGCTTCGTGATCAGAATGAAGCACGAACGGTTTTGGCCGCAAATAGTGACTCCAATGGTTCAATGCCCTCACAATAGCGTAGAACTCCTTATCATAAGTTGAGTAGTTCAACCTTGCACCATTTAACTTCTCACTAAAGTAAGCAATAGGGCGTTTCTCTTGTATCAACACGGCACCAATTCCAACACCACTTGCATCACATTCGACTTCAAACAACTTGTCGAAATCAGGAAGTACTAAAACAGGTCCGGCACATAACTTGCTCTTCACTTCTTCAAATGTCTTTTGGGCACTTGTTGTCCACACAAATTCTCCTGTCTTGGTTAACTCCGTAATTGGAGCCATAATCGAACTAAAACCTTGAATGAATCGCCTATAGAATGAGGCCAATCCATGGAAACTTCGTACCTCCGTTGTCGATTTTGGAACAGGCCAGGCTTGAATAGCTTCAACCTTAGATGGATCCATGCTCACGCCATCTTTACCTACAATATAACCAAGAAACACAACACTAGGAACCATAAACGTGCACTTCTCAAGTTTCCCATAAAGTTTCAAGTTTCGTGAGAACCTCAAAAACTTCTCTCAAGTGTTGCTTGTGTTCCTCCTCATCTTTGCTATAGATCAAAATATTATCGAGATACACAACCACGAACTTGTTAAGGAAAGGCCTTAACACTTCATTCATCAACCTCATAAACGAACTAGGAGCATTACATAGTACAAATGGCATCACAAGCCACTCATATAGTCCTTGTTTCGTTTTGAATGCGGTCTTCCACTCATCTCCTTCTCGAATTCGCATTTGATGATACCCACTCCTTAAATCAAGCTTAGAAAACACACATGAGCCAGCAAGATCGTCAAGCATATCATCAAGTCTTGACATAGGAAAACGGTATTTGATGGTAATATTGTTTACCGCTCTACTATCAATGCACTTCCTCCAAGTTCCTTCCTTCTTTGGGACCAATAATGCTGGAACCGCACATGGGCTCAGGCTTTCTTGCACGTAACCCCTATCAAGTAGCCCTTGGACTTGTCTTTGAAGTTTTTTTGCCTCCTCGGGATTACAACGATAAGCTGGTTTGTTTGGTAACACCGCTTCCGGAATCAAGTCAATTTGATGCTCAATTCCACGTAAAGGAGGTAACCCCTGTGGTAAATCATCCGGAAACACATCCCCAATCTCATCCAATAGCTCCTTCACAGCACGGTTATCACCAATCTTCCCCGAATCAGAATCACGTACCACAAGCATGTAAACGCGTTCTCCACGAGCAATAACCTCTTCTACTTCCTTAGCCTCCACAAATAAGTTTCCCCTCTTCAATTTAGCTTCTCTAATCTTATGAGGTGATAAAGGTTTCAGATTGTAAGTTGTGTTTCCCTTGGTCACGCTATAAATATTAGTTCTCCCATCATGCTCAACCTTCTAATCAAATTGCCACGGCCTCCCCAATAGAATATGACAAGCATTCATTGGAACCACGTCACACCACAACTCATCAGTATATGGTCCTAAACTAAGAGAGATTAGGGCTTGTTTCTTCACATGAACACCACCATCCCCATTCAACCAATGCAGTTTATATGGCTTATCACGGTCTCTAGTTTGTAATTTAAGTTCATCAACCAAGGTCTTTGCTACTACATTCGTGCATGACCCACTATCAATGATAAGATTACAAATCTTGTCACGTACCTTGCACCGGGTATGAAAAATCTGCTCTCTTTGTTCCGTTTCAGCCGTGCTTGCTTCCACATGAAGGTTTCTAAGCACCAAGCATTCATCTTCTGTGACCAAATCATAAACCACTCCCTCTTTGTCTTCTGTTTCTTCATCCTCCTTAGACGTGACAAAGCTAGGAACCAACCCTTCCAATTCTTGAACCGTGAGTGCTCTCTTTAGATGACACTCGTTTGCTATGTGACCATAGCCTTGACACTTAAGGCAACGCCTCATTGAGTTTCCTTTAGTCTCCACAGCGATTCCCTTTCCTTTGTCTCGAGATTCCTCTTTTGGAGTTTCTTTAGGTTTGCTTGGGGTGTTTTTAGCTTGAGAACTCGAACCAATGACCACTCCTCTTGAATAAGGATTAGTCTTTCGTGCCTTCTCTTGCTCCTCAAACTTCAAAGCTAACCTGCACACATCATTAAATATTTGGTGAGTTTCAACGTTGCAACCTTAAATTGCTTCCTATCATCATACTCCTTATACTCAAAGATTCTCTCGGCTTGTCTAATCCAATCCAAGAAACTCTCCGGATCCATGTCACCTTTAAAATATGGAATGTCGAGTTTGAGACCTCGATCATCATCGTTCTTGGTGACCTTTCTTCCTCTCGGACGTTCTTCTTCTTCAGATTCAATCGAACCTTCATCATCACTTATATTCGGGTTCTTTGGTTTCTTATAACCACTTTTATACATGTGCTTCACCATGTATGTCAACTGACTTAGCTCATTCTGCATGGAATTCATGTCATCCATCCACGGCGTCTCTTGACCAGAATTCTCTTCCATTGTTGTAAGCTGCCCAAGACAGATTTATTGAAAAATAAATCAAGAATCGAGCTCTGATACCAATTTGATATAGAACACGTAGGTTCTTCAAAAACTAGCAGCGGAATTTTGTAACTGTGAATATGTATGCAACGTGAGGTTGCTGTTATAGGGTGGAAACGCAACGTGATGTCACTAGCCGAAAATTAAGCAAACAAAACGCAAAAAACTCGTTTCAAATAAAAAATCCAACCGTTATTTCCATGGCCGTTGTTTATAATCAAAAACAACGCAGAAAAAATATACGAAACCGTCTTATATATCAAAAATATCGTCAGCTAAAAATTTGCCGCAAAAGACTAAAAAAAACGGTTTTTAACAAACAACCGTTATTTAAAATGATTAAAAAAAACGGTTTTTAGTAAAAAACCGTTTTTTTTAATACTTTAAATAACGGTTTTTAACAAAAACCGTTTTTTATTATATAAAAAAAAACGGTTATTATGCTAAAAACCGGTTTTTATAACTATTAATATTAAAATTATCAATTGATATTAAATTTAAGAAAATGATTTTAGCAAACGGTTTTTTATTTATACCCGTTATTTAAAATAATATAAAAAAAACGGTTTATAACATAATAACCGTTATTTATAATTTTATTTCTAGTAAAATAAGGATTTATATTTGATTTAAATTTATTAATATATAACGGTTTTTATTGAAAAACCGCTTTGTTTGTTTAATATTTTTAAAGCGGTTATTGTATAAAACCGCTTTTTTGATTAATTTTTTTTTTTTTTTAATAAATTTCAAATTTAATATTTCCGCCTAAACGACGATACAAAATATTATTCTTTGCACAAAACACAATCCACAACATACAATAATATATGCAAAGCAATACATTCCCATTAAGCCAAGTTTTCAACAAAACTCAATTTACAACATTCAACATACACCGTGCACAATACCCCATTATATATTAGCTACACCTCGGGTTCACGGGGATGTTCAAGCACATATTTTGCCCATAAATCACGAATTTCGTCGATTTCAGAATTCGTGTATGTTTTTGCGTTTCTCCTAGTAAATACGTACTACAAAAAAAAAAGAGCATATATAAGGAATCGGACGTACATAAAGCAATGATAATATAAAAAAAAACCATTAATTTTTGAGCTTAAAGTTAATAATGCAACTTAACACTTACCTTTTGTGTCATCTTTGCCGCTAAATTACGGGTTATCATCTCATACATAATCCGACAAATATAATGTCCACATTGTTTGCCATCGGGTTGGCGAGGAACCTAAAATATTAACATAGTAACAAACATTCAATATAATTATTCAAGTTATTAATAAAATACTTGACACTTTATATATATATATTATATATGATATGATTAATTATAATTAACATACATCGCTCACGGTTATAAATGTAGGGCTAGTAGCGGTTTCCATGACTTGCGACAACGGATCAAGAGACCTTCTCATGGCAAAAGCACTAATTAAAAAAATTACAAATATATAGTTAATAATGAGTAAACAATGTCGATAAAATAGAAATATTAATAATAAAGTCATTTAATTACTAAAATGCATGTGATTTAAATTAACTTACAGATTCGCCAAATCTTTAAATATGTCTGACGGGGTTCCACCAATTGAATCGTACCAATACACTCTTTTCGTTTCAGTACAAAATGCCGTCAATACCCAATGTTTCCTACATATACAACACATATATAAGAAATAAACTCAACAGTATCGCCAATTCAATCGTCATGAACTTTTAATTCTAATAATAGAATCATATATATACTTACCCGTTTTCATTATAAGGGGCGAAGATTATTTTCTTGCTTTTCATCAAGTGTTCGGCCATGTGTTTGACTCGGTCTTCTTCTTCTTGTTGTGCAATTTCCATTGACAACATGTACGGGCTTATAAAAACCCAATTGTGGGAAGGAAGGTCAGCACGTTCGTTGATGTAATCAACTAAATACCTACACGATCAGCAAACAAAAAATAAAGCATTTATATAATAATAACGTACATAACAAAATAAATGCAATTTTTGAAATAAAACTAATTAATCAAATGACTCACTTCATCCAAAGGATCATATGCTGAGCATCAATTTCCTCAAGGCCAGCCCATTCGAGTAGTAAGGGTGCATCCAAAAATGTAGTAATTTCATATCCTGCGACTTCTTTAGGGATTTTAATAGAGATCATACTGTCATCCTAGAAGCGAGTGCACCCTTCTCCAAACAATCTTGACATTGTTTGGGTTCTACTCACATGTTGCATAAATTTAGCAGTAGTATATTCAGGAGGTAGGGATTTCTGCATCTGCTTACTCAATTTGGGCGCAACATTAACGTTCGAGGTACTCGCAACATTAACGTTCGAGTTACTCGCAACGTCCTACAAAAAACAATACAACGTGGAGTCAAAACAAAGGAATTAAATTAACGATATATATAATTGAGCTAAAGAAGTAACTAGCTATAATAAACCTTATCATCAAAAAGTGCTTTCGCTACGTTCTTTGAGGCTGAATCTTCATTCGTTCCAATAATTTCTTATTGACTCACCTGCAAAAGTGTATTAATTATGTCGATAATATTAAATATAATACCAATTTATTATGTCATTATTAGAGTGATAGTAAAAATACCTCCTCGATTCTTTGTTTGTCCTTGGTTGTAGGACGTTGGTCTTCTTGCTCGTCATTCGCCAACCCCCTCTCATTTACATTATTTCCCTATAACAATATATAGAACACAATTTTCATATATTAACAAGATAAAGTTCAATATATATTCCAAAAAAAAAATATTAATTTGGAGTCAATAAAATAGATTACCTTCTTGTCACCTTTATTCTTATTAGGGCTCCTCGGCTTAACAGGCGCAACATGAGTAATTGGCCACTGGACAAAGGAACCTACGGCACTCTCTACCGTGACCAACTCAGTGTTAATCGGAACCGTGGAGAACACCTCCAAAGTTATTTAAGACCCTCTTGATTTCGACTTTTAAGTGATTATCTAGGAGAGCGACGTTGTGAACAGTCATTGTCTCGACCGTGTCCCGGTAGTACGCATTGCCGATCGCAACCTTATTCTCAATATTAGGCATTATCGGCAGGTCTGGGTGATTGAGTGCGCAAAGGTAATATTCTCTTCCCTACATTTTTAAACATAAATTATTTACAATTACATAGAATATAACTGAAAATTTTATAATAAATAGAAACATTAAAACGCTACCGTGCCAAAGATCTGTATAGTCTGTTTCGGCGTTTCAAATCCCCCCTTACGGGGCCGATCTTCAATTACCTTCATCCAAATTCCATACCAATTATAATCAACACTCAATATAAATTTAATAAACAATATATATATTTTAAACAAATTTATGTAGAAACAAATTTCAGCTAAATTATTTTTCAGAAAAAAGGGTTCACTTTGAGTAACGTTTTCTCAAATTTCTGTACTAAACTGATGGTTTCTTATAAAATAAAAGTTGTAGAACTATGAGCCTAGAGTATACCCTCCAAAGCACGAGTCCTAACTCTTAACAAATCATGCTGTAGAGCCGTTTTCGTGAAATCACTCTAAACTGCCTTTTCTGAACGAATTGATATGTCCAAATTTTTTTCAGTAACTTATCCTTTGAATTTCGACTTAATTTTTTACAGAGACATAGTATAGGGGGCTTATTATATCCTCAAAACATTTCATACCAAAATTAGATCGTTTCAATTTTTAAAGCTATTTTATTCCACGAGTGCACAAATCTGCCAAAATCGGAATTAAGTTGGTTCTACTTGTATTGCACAACATCCATTAACAACAACAACAACAATACAATGACGACAACAACATCAAAAACACTTTATTTACCTCATCAATTTTATCGACCTCATCAATTTTATCGACCCCGTCTTCTTCTTCTGGTTGCCCGGTATTTGTCTTGCCGCCCTTAATTTTATTTATTTATTCAATATATACGTGTGTTAGTTTAGTTAATTACGTATATATAACACTTTATTAATTAATAAATAAAATATATATCCAATAAAAATATAACTTATTAAGTTATTTAATTACCTCATCGTCACCGTCTCCTTCCTTAGACGTCATTTGATCGTCCGCCGTTTTCTCGTCGTCACCGGCAACTTCATCAATCGTTTTAAGTTCCTCGGCCGTCAGGCTACCACCACTATTTATTTTCTTCATCATCCTGGCCATCATTTTTGCACCAAAATGGATAAGCTCATTTTTGCTCATTTTGAGGCTTGGGCTTACTTGGGTCCTATGGCTCGAGCCATGGCTTAATTTGTGACCATTAGGGTCAAACCAAGTGAAATGTACAAAAGAAGAACAAAGGAAATCAGCCCACACAAGGAAAGCAACAACCTAGGCCATGAACCATGAAGCTCATTTTGACATGTCGGTAGAGATTGTAACATAACTCCCAATCTACGCATCCAATTGAGGTAAAACCACTTGCATATGAAAGTTAGCTCAAAGAGCTTTCATTTGACATATGGTTGGCTATCTGGTTCAAAGGGAGCTGAGAGTTATGACCTCTACAACTCAGGGGTCAGATTGTGAAACTTCAGGCCAAAGGAGGATTTGACATGTCCGTACTAAAAGTTACATATCTTGAGCTCTAGGCAATATTTTTGGGTGATTCGTTTTGCATTGGATAGCCAACTAAAATACCTTTCCAATGACATATCATGGGTCTTCTAATTCAACGTGAGCATAAAATGGTGAAGCGTACAAGTCACTTCATTCTCAGGAAATCCGGTTAGAAACTGTTTTGGGGTTAATGAGCAATGCACTTGTCCTACTTTCTCCTCCTTGGGTGAGCTCACTTGGGGACCAATTTTAAGTCTTCCCATGAGCCTAGGGCTCACATGGGACGTGCTAAATGCAAAGAGGGCCAAGGAGAACAGCTGAAATTCAAACAACAAGTCACACATTATCTTGTGAAGCATGTCCCTTTCAATTGTATTACTTTATGCTTTATGTCCTTTTCCACTTTATATTGTTGTTGTTTGTATGCTAAAATCAGAATTGGTGATCCACAAACTTGTGCTCCAAGGAGTGATCTCAACCCTTGGATGAATAAAGAACAATGCAAGGTGTGGATGCTCTTGAAGGTCACCATCTACTTTATGTATTAGGTTGCTTTATTTTCAGATTTGTAAGGCCTCTAGGACCCTTATTTTCGGCTGATTATGTAAGGCCCTTATGGCCATTAGATCAACAATGTATTGTAAGGCCAAGATTAGAGTGTGGGTACTATATAAACCCTCACTCTCCACATTATATTTTCAGATTTGAATGAATGAAAAAAACCCTAAGTTTGAGAGTTCTCAACTTATTTGAGTGTTCATTATTCTCTTAGCTTAGTGCTTGAGTTAGTGAGTGATTAATTAGTGGCTTTGTGCTTGATTAATCAAAACCTAAATCTATTGCTTAGTGCTTAGATTTAGTCTATCCCTTTATGTTTTCCTTTTACTTTCTAAAATTCAGAAAATTTATCTCAAAAAACATCATTTTGGCCGAGTAAAACACAAGTATTTCAAGATCGATTTTTGTTGTTCTCTTGAGTGAAATCAACCCCCATAGGTTTCACTCCAATTTTCAGCTGCAACAAATACATTATATACAATTCAATAAGAACTAAGAACTAACAATTTAATTTAGATAGTCGTCGTCATCATTTAAATTAACTAAGAACTAACAATTTAATTAGTTTACCATTTCACGATCATTAGTGCTACTTGCCGTTGGTGTTCTGGGAGCTCTCCCGCCGAAAACTTTGGTTTTTCCAACATGGCCTGGCATGGCAAACACACGACCGTCGTGCTCAGGTTTTTGAAGTGCCTCGGCTAGAATGTCCTTTCCGCCGCCTTCAGGTTTCCATGACCCTTCTTTGACCTTCTCGACACATTTATCCTATTGATAGAAAAAATACGACATTCAAATATTATAATTTAACACGATGATAATTAAAAAAATTAATAAATAATGACTAAGGTTACGTGAATAAAAAAGTAGTACGTACAATGTTGTCTACCGCCCTTTGAGTTGCTTCATCAAATTTGCCGGATTTCGGGGTGTGACCTAGTTTCCATAATTCATGTCGATTAATTATTACGCCATCTTCATCCCTTTCTGCCTACACATTCATAGAAAAAAGAACAAGTAAGTTTATTATATAATACTTGTATAAATTAAAGCTAAGGTCGCTTTACAATATAAAATTATATTATAAAGAAGATATATATAACTTTGTATATATATACAAATATATATAAGTCTTACATGTTCCTCGGCGAGCTCCAAAAAACCTTTGCGACCGGTGTTGTGATGATATTCTTTTTTCGCAATGTTTCTTTTGTTCCTCTCCCTCAAGGCCTTGAAATTATCATAACCAAAAAAAATATAATAAATATATGCATGCTTGTGAATTAATTAATTAATTAACTTATATATACATATATATATAAAACCTTAAACTCTTCGTTGAAACGTTGTTTTTTATAGTTCTCCCACATTTGTGGTTTGATAAATGGGCAATCTTCCGGTGGTTTCGGCGGATCTAATTCTTCTCCCGTCTCCGGGTCGATCAAGTATTTTTTATAGACAGTAGTCCTCCACGCTCGGGCTAAATCAGCTACCTTGTCCATACAATAATGATCGTATTTATCGGGAACATTGTATGCTTTCTGCAGATAAATAACGAAATAATATAAAACAAATTAAAGTTAGTGTACGCTTGTTTGTTTAATTTCAATATTATTAGAAGTAATTAACCAATGAATATATACCTTGAACAATGAAAGAATTTGCTCCCTCAATTTGGGATTCAATTTCTTTATATTTTGTATGTCGAGAGGAACCCACTGTCTTGTTACAATCCCGATCCAAGAAGAAAACTTATGACGCCAATCACCATTTGGTACTCCTAATTCCTCGTTCCATGTTAGTGGATTTGGTTTGCCTTCACGAATGGCTTTTGTTGCCTTCGGTTGTATTGAACGTCCTCTACCTCGACGTTTTTTTGGTTTATCACTGTCGTCTCTTTTTCGTTTACCGGTCGAGTCCATAGCAACCTGCACGTACAATAAACAAATCACATTTCGTACTATCATTATAAAAGTCTCAAGGATGCATATAAATATTTAAATCACGTTACTTGAGTGTTTTGATATTTTAAACAAATTTATCTCGTAACAAATTTCAGCTAAATTAATTTTCAGAAAAAAGGGTTCAATTTGATTAATGTTTTCTCAAACTTCTGCACCAAACTGATGGTTTCTTATAAAATAAAAGTTGTAGAACTATGAGCCTAGAGTATACCCTCCAAAGCACGAGCCCTAACTCTTAACAAATCATCCTATAGAGCAGTTTTCGTGAAATCACTTTAAACTGCCTTTTCTAAACGGATTGATATGTCCAGAATTTTTTCAGTAACTTATCCTTTGAATTTCGACTTAATTTTTTTGCAGAGACTTCCTATAGGGGGCTTAGTATATCCTCAAAAAATTTCAAACCAAAATTAGATCATTTCGAATTTTAAAACTATTTTATACCACAAGTGCACAAATCTGCCAAATCTGAAATTACTCCGTATTACTTGTTTTACGCCTTATTACTCCATAACATACAACATACAACCTACAACATGCAACATATAACATAGCATTACTCCTTACATTACTCTATATTACTCCGTATAATACAACATACAACGTACATATAGCTTCGTATTACTCCGTATTACACAACATACAATATACATTGCTCCGTATTATTTAGTATTACTCCATGCCCACCCTCTCCATAAACCCTAAACAACTACCATTAACAACAACAACAACAACAACAACAACAACAACAACAACAACAATACAATGACGACAACAATATCAAAAACAACAACAATGACGACAACATGCAACATCAAAAACAAGTGAATAAAAGCATATAAATTACAACAACAACATAAAAAAAACGAACATAGTATATGCAATAAAAAAAACGTGAAAAACGAACATAGTATGCAATATCAATAGCATGCAATAGTAATCAAAACGAGTAACAACGAACATAGTATGCAATAAAACAACAACAATGACGAGAACAACATCCAAAACAAAGAAATTAATCAACAACATGAATTACACAACGTAAATTAGGGTATAAAAGTGAAAAATGTAACACCCCGTGTTTTTGAAACACATTTTTATAAAAGAATTTAATTCCTTAGATTAAATTCATCCTTTTTCCTTATAATAAAAATGCGACTGAATTTTTTTCGCTAAACATGTAACACTCCATGTCAAGTTAAGCCTATTATAATTGCGCAAATCATTAAATCAACAATCTCGCCCAATATTTTTCTAATACAATGCGCTACAACTTTTATTGCACCTAAACAAAAACCATTTTCATATGCTTCAAATTTGAACTTTATTTTTACATATTCAAACTTGATAAATCAAAGGAAGCACCTACGACAAATTTCTCAACGACAAATTTTGGCACGCAAATCGAGGTCAAACGTTGACTAAATGGCCAAGCCACCTAAGAGTGATTAAATCACCTAATCCTTTTTCAAATATACCTACTCATAATCCAAATCAAGCAAAGTTAGTTTAAGACTTAATCTTTTTGATTATTACTAACAAAATATATAATAATAATATCAAACTACTATTTCATTTTGATTTAACTAGCACTTTCACTAAAACTCGATATATTGAGCTACACTAAGCCTAAACTGGTAGAATTTTTGACGTTTAATCATAATGATTTAATTCAGTAACATTCCACGAAAAAAATATATATTTCGATCCAACAAGATTTTATTTCAAAGTCTCGAGGATCCTAAGGCCATTTTTCATTTTTATTACTCTTCTACGTTTTTCTTCATTTTAATTTTTGACCTTACTTCGAACCATCATTTTAAGACTATATATTTTATTTCAAGACTTTTCGCGTGCGCGCAAATCGAAAATTTCAAAAACGGAAATCGAGACCAAGTGAGCTAAAGGGGGCCGAGATTTTGGACCTCCTTGGTCTTACTTATCCTCTTCCATTTTCTTAGCTTATCTCCTTCCATTCTTCTTTTCCTCTTACACCACCATGTCTCCTTTCTTACCATGTCTCATCACTTACACCACCTACTAAATTCATCATCATTCTAGCTCATTTAATTTAAAGATTAAACATTTACAAATACAAGTCAAGTACATGAATATAAACTACATACTACAACTTACAAAAATTACAACTACATTACTACTCCTACATTCACACGTACAACACACACACAAAACACCAAAAAATTCTCTAAGTCATTTTCTCTCTAATAAGCTCAACTCAAGAACATGTAAGCTTGTTTATGTGCAAGCTCAAGAACACTTCATAATATCCATCTTCTCTAATTCTTTTTCTTCCTTAATCTTTCATTTTAATTGCTCAAATTAATTAGCACACTTTAATAAGCTCCTCACCATTTATATTTAGTATTTACATACTCTTTTTACATACAATTAAAATATGAATATAAATCAAAATCACTTAAAATTTAAATATCACCTAAACCTAAAAATAATACTACAACTTTAAATTTAAGTTTAGCTAGTTTAGTTTTAAATTAATTTACTAACTTACTTATTTCTGCTTTTATGTACCATCTCTAATCAAAGAAGAGGAGCAAGGTGGAGGAGTCGATCTTAGCCAATTTGATCATATCATCGACCCGACAATTGCTAAGAGCTTGTCTTTAACCTAACCTAAGGTGCTCTCAAGACACTATATTTGCTAAGCACCTACACCTAATTGATTATATGTTATGTTTTATGTGTGTATGAATTAGTATGTCACCTTAGAAATTGCATGACTAATTACAAGGCAAAAATCAAAAAATAAAACTTGTGTAGCTTGAAAAACCACACGCCACCCTTTACATTTTCATTAAATTTTTCGTTTTAATTTTTGTAAATTGCATGCTTAAAATACTTGTAATAAAATGAACATGAAAAATATAATTAAGTTATGTTTAGGGCTTAAAATGAAATTGTGTGAAATTGTAATGATTTAAAGTATTTTGTGTTCTTGGAGTATTGTTGTTATTCTTGTGTTGTAGTGATTTTCCTTTTATGTGTTAATGTTTGTATATGAATCTCACCCATGTTAAATACATAAATAATATAAAGAAAATCAGTTATTGAATTAGAAGTATAAAAATCAAAAAAAAATATAAAAAAATGTTGAACACATATACATTATACACGGTTTTTCCATTATTCTTGGACCAATTTTTAGTTTTAATTTTTCTAAATAACATATTATGATTAGTTTAGTTAAATTAGACTTGTATGGAAAATTTGAGAAAAATTAATAAACATATAAAAATTTGACTAATTAATGTTCTTATGAAAAATAATAGAGTTCTTAACATCTTCAAGTGTTCTTCATTTAAATGACTAGTTTGATTTCAAAATAATTGAAAGTTTAATTTATTTTTAGTTTAAAGTCATTAGTGAAAAGTTACAATAATAGTCATATAAATTAAATAGACTAAATCATCAAAATATAAAAGTTAGAAAATTAAAGTGAGTAAAATCACTATTCATAAATGAAATAAAATATTTAGTGAAAATCGTAAACTAGTTAAGTCACGTTAGAATAACTTGAATAAATTAGTATATAAAAACTTAAGTCAAAAACCGATAAAATTAGAAAACGAAAATAAATTGTGTAAGTATAGAAGGCCACGGTTTTGGGCTGAAATTTTGACCTAGAATAATCTTGTCACTTTTTATTTTTATCACTTAGATAAATTAATTAGTTAAAGTAATGATTTATTAATAAAAACAAAAAAAAAAAAAAAAAAAAAAAAAAAATAAATAGTTAACCATACTTAAACCTCACGGTTTTACTAATAAAATTGGGTCAATTTTGGTCAAAATGAATTTGTCACTTAATCACTAAATTTGATTACTAATTAGGATTATATTAGATTGTAAAATGAATCTTTAAATAAAAGAATCAACTAAACCGATAAAAATAATCGTTACACGTATTAAAATGAATTAGTGTCGAGTGTTACTGCCTTTGCTTAAATTTGGATGTGGACATACGGACTATTTAAAATGAACCACGACAACCTCGCTAAAAATGGAAACCGTTTAAATGTTAGTTAAGTATACGACTAAATAAAACCGAGTTTTACCTTTAAAAAGTTATTTAAAATGACCAAGTACAAAATGAACTTAACAACTTTAAAACTAGATTTTGTATTTAAGTTTAAATCGAGTTTTACATTTAAAATAAATTCTCAAGTCACTAATTACAAAACGAACCTAGCGACTTTAAAACTAGAATTTTACACTCAGTAAATAAAAACTTAGTTTTATTTTCTAAAATATCCTAAGTATAATAATGTGTACAAGAATAATAAAAATACTAAGTATAAATGAAATATAATAAAAATACTAAGTATAAAGAAAATATAAAAATAAATACTAAGTATAAGAATACGCATACGTATAAAACACGAATAAAATACGAAGTATAAAAATACGTACAAATATGAAATACGAAAATACGAATACGTATAAATACGAGGAATAGTAAATACGATGAATAGTAAATACGGTGAATAGTAAATACGGTGAATAGTAAAATAATGAATAGTGAAAAATATTTAAAAGTTACGAACGAACTCAAAATAAATAACTAAGTTTTTCTATGCTTTCTGTTTACTTGAAGAACTGCTGTTACAAAAATTTCATTATACAAGTTCGACGATATTATTTAAGCTACAGAATTGTCACCTATTTTGAATAAACGAGGGAATAAGAATTTGAGAAAAGAACTACTTGAATAAAATACTTGGATTGTTCGCCATGTCGCGACTCTTGAATTCGAAGTTAATGAGGTAGCTGTCTATGGGGACTTTGGCTCCCTCCCAGAGTTGCTAAAGGCGATCTAATATTTTGATATAAAGTATTATTTCGGTGCGGGATATACAACCTCAGGGATGGGGCATACTTGATATCTCCGTGAGCCCATACTACGGTAATTGGAAACTCCAGCCCCACCCGGGGGTACCCGTCTAAGGTGATAGTCGTATTATTAGGTGACTACTTACTCGAGGGCGAGTAATGATCTGAACCTATCTATAGTGGTGTATGCATACATTAGACTCGGGATTTGGCTGTCCCTATCGCTTTAGGTATCCTTAGTCTGTCAGCCATGTCCAAGTTATGTTGGCCCTGTCGACTATTGCGCGGACTCTAGTATGTCAGCCATGTCCAAGTTATGTTGGCCCTGTCTACTATTGCGTTGTTTAAGTCTGCATGATTCCACCTCGCTAATGAACATTCACTAGTTAACGTATGTTTGAATGTATCTCCTTGTTTTGTTTGATTGATGCTGTCCTGCATGATGTTATATTTGAGATTGAGATTGCTATGTTGAGAATGATTATCGATGATTGTTTTATGGTTATGTTATTTGACGCATGCTCATGTTTGAATCATCATGATTCCCCTTATGTGCTGCTTACAAGCTTGCTATTTGTTATTACTTATTTATATTACGCACCTCATATGTTTAGTATTGCATGTATCGAACGAGTGTTGCGGAAAATGATAATTGGTTAAACGCAGTACCGAGGACTATTGTTATTCAATCTTTGGGGATGGTTTACCTTCTTTTGTACTCCTTTTGAGAGATTGTAATCGAATACTCTGATTTAGCTCTAAACTCGTATATATATACTGAGTTGTAAGACGATGACAGCTGGTTTTGTAATATATGTACTTAATTAATAATTCCGCCTTAGTTTAATTAAGTCACGAAAAAAGGGTTATTCTGATTGGTATCGAGTCGTCTTGCGACCGTGAATGACTTAAAGTTATCTCACATAGCGAGACGACACCTGGGCCAGACATTCATATCGTATGTCAGGCATAGACTTATAGGATCAAATAATGAATTAGAAATCTTAGATCGCTAAAATAAATAACTTAGATCACTTTAAAGCGTGAGGATGGGTAGAAACTTTAAGTACCGACCATACGCTAAAATCTTTTAAATAAGCGAACTGCTACCCTAAAATAAAATACTCTAACTATCGTATGCTTGCTACTTGCTGATGTGACTGACTTAAGCTAACAACTATCCTCGGATATAAAATCGAAATAATAAACTTGACTCTCGAGGGGTGAAACGTTGAAGAAGTACCAAACTATATGAAGTGAGGACAGCTACCAAATCCTTAACAAATTTCACTAATAAAATTCTTAAACTTTTCCAGTTTTTGTTCGATCAAAAATTTATATTCTCTTAATAGCCATTTTATTTCCGTTCGAACAATATTTTTGTTGTTTGACTCCCTTCCTTAAAATCCCTTGTAGATGTCATCAACCGGCGATTCACCAGCGTACGGAGACGGGGGGAATCATCGTTCGATCAACTGGAAGAAGAGTGCTCTCCGTGCCATTCCTATGCGTTCCGTTACTCCTGAGCTTGGACGAAGTAACCATGACAGAGTTGTGGCCTACAGGAAAGTCTTAGGAAATCCTCCGCCCAAATTCGCAGGAGACCGCGACACTTGCGTGAGTTGGATACATGAGATGGAAGCGAAGTTCGTTGAGGCAGGAGTTCATGAAGAGTGGAAAGTACGTCTGACCGAGAGTTTCCTCAGAGGCGAAGCTCTTTATTGGTGGCTTGCGGTACGCCACTGGTCTACAGTTGGAGGAGGAAAGTTTCATGGGTGGTTTTCCTTCAAATGCGGCCTTAGACTCGCATGCCGTGCTATTACTGAGGGACACACCTTTGATGATGATGAGCAGGAGGTCAGCGATGCGGAGTCTTCAAATGGGCTCTAGATCCTGTTAGCCTTATTAACTACTAGTTCGGACAACATTTTATAAAATCTCTAGATTTTAACTACCTAACCTCAGTGTTTTTTTTTATGTAGCCTTATTAGGAGTCGTTGTCCCTACCTTCTACTTTCTGTTATCTTGCTAGGAAATGTACTAGATGCGTTTTGCTACTCAAAGTCAATGTAACCAACTTTTATCGTGTATTATATGCCTCTTTTGGAACTACTCAAATTCATACAGTCTTATATTTTACAGAATGGCTGCAAACGATATTCCTGATAATGACCTCAATCAACAATTTCTCGAGGAAGAGGCAAGGAGAAAGGGGTTTGAAGATGCAATCACAAAGATTGCTCAAGGCATGTCCCAACACCAGGGTGGCGGCAATAACCAATCTGCATTTGAGAGATTCTCAAAACATAGGCCTCAACCATACTCAGGCTCTGTCAACCCCACAGTCCTGACAGAATGGATTGAGGAGATGGAGAAGCTCCTAGAGCTTAGCAAGACACCGCCGAATGAGAAGGTGAATGTGGTTGCATACTTTCTCAAGGGGGAAGCCAACAGCTGGTGGCGCTTGATCAGATCTACTTTTCCCCTAAGGATCTATAATTGGAGTGAGTTCAAGACCTTGTTGGAGAACAAGTACTTCGGGGAAGAGCTAAGATGGGAGATGGAAGAGAAATTCAGGAACTTAGATCAAGGTGATATGTCTCTGCAGGCATACACCGAAAAGTATCAGGAGCTATCTAAGTTTGCTCCTAGAATATTAACTAACGAGGAGGAACTCGCAACTCGTTATGTAAGGGGCATGACTAATGATCTGAGGATAAACATGAGCGGGTTCAACTGTAAGAACTTTCTTTGAGGCCTACGAGAAAGCAACAGGTATCTGGGCATCAATCCAGAAGGGAGAGGCCGAGGAGAAAAGGAAAAAGAAGGTTTTTACACCTCCTGTGGCAAGTGCTAGCTTCATCCAGAAACCACTTTATGGTCGCCCGAATTATCAGGGTGCAGACAACCGTAACAAAAGCCAGGGCAGATCCCAGTACTTCAACCGAAACCCCACCCCAAACGTGGCGAGGAACAACCAACACCTTCTCGGGAATCCGCCTTTCCAAGCAAACCAGTGTCGTTTCTGCCGACAGCCGAATCACCCGGGGAAGCGTTGTGACGGAAAACCAGTAGTGTGTTTCTTCTGTAATGAAGAAGGACACAAGTCTAACGGATGCCCAAAGAAGGGTACTGATGTTAAGGCAAATGCAGGACCATTGCCTGCGGTAAGAGTTCAGGGGCGTGTGTATGTCCTGACCGAGTCTGAAGAGAGTGCTGAGGATATTATCGATGTCGACGTCATCACCGGTAACTTCCTAATTAACCCCGTACAAACACTTATTTTATTCGATTCGGGAGTTTTCTTTATCTTTTAATTCATCCCAAAATTTATCAAACAATCCATCACGCAAATTTCCTTTACGACCTCCTATATTTAAAATTCTTAACAATCTCTTAAATATTTTCTTCTAAAATTTGTCTTCATACGTTCTCTATAAAAATACCCTTAAAAATCTATGCTTGTTCCGTCAAATCTTTGTAACGTAATTTGAAACACTTTTGAAACTTCATGGTTCAAAATTTTTATTCCTTTATTTCTAAAATCCTTGAAATTGTTTCCTACTATTTCCTCTATTTTAGAAATATATATATATACAAAATTTTAGATTCTTACGTCATCCATTATTATAAATTGCAATCTCCACCGAAACATGATTTTAACAATCCCCGTTTCATCTATTAACATTATAATAACAATTTTAAGAAAATGAGTTATATCAACTAGGTTATCCATAATTCCCTAAAATCTTAGTTACTCATTCAACGATAACCTATATTCCTCTTAATTTCATTTGAGCTCATATATCTCCTATGATCACAACGACTTTTACATATTTCTCCTTAAATGCCATTTTTCTAAGGCTATATATCTTATGCGTGATCATTAAAAATAAAAATAATAATAATAATATTAGGTATATACGTTTAAAACTTCTTAAGGGAGTAGGACTATAATTTGACTATATTAAAGTCCTACTAAAATCTGAAATTTCCTATTTTTAATCTATTTTGTGATTAACATGTATTCTCAAAGCTAAATAAACTATTTTTATTCCTAAGACTCTTATTATTTTAGTTTCAATTAGGTCCGTACAAAACTTCTAGACCCTACCTTTTTGTGAGCATCTTTCGCGTCACTTTCAGAAATAACATTCTAGTAACATTTCTATATTTATTTAAATATATCATCAATAAATCAAACGCGATTTAGCTCCCCAATATTTTCACTCTATCCGACGTCCGTATGTTAATTAGGAAACTCAAACTTTTCAAAAAGGTTTTATTCCAACAAAACTAAATGTTATTACCCAAATTCGTAAAATCTCAATATTCTCTCTAACTGCCTTGTTTAATCTTGAGCAGTTATCCACTCTTTTCAAGTTTCGGGGACGAAACTTTTCTTAAGGGGGTAGGATCAGAACACCCGTGTGTTTGTACCACATTTTTATAAAAGAATTTAATTCCTTAGATTAAATTCATCCTTTTTCCTTATAATAAAAATGCGACTGAATTTTTTTCGCTAAACATGTAACACTCCATGTCAAGTTAAGCCTATTATAATTGCGCAAATCATTAAATCAACAATCTCGCCCAATATTTTTCTAATACAATGCGCTACAACTTTTATTGCACCTAAACAAAAACCATTTTGATATGCTTCAAATTTGAACTTTATTTTTACATATTCAAACTTGATAAATCAAAGGAAGCACCTACGACAAATTTCTCAACGACAAATTTTGGCACGCAAATCGAGGTCAAACGTTGACTAAATGGCCAAGCCACCTAAGAGTGATTAAATCACCTAATCCTTTTTCAAATATACCTACTCATAATCCAAATCAAGCAAAGTTAGTTTAAGACTTAATCTTTTGATTATTACTAACAAAATATATAATAATAATATCAAACTACTATTTCATTTTGATTTAACTAGCACTTTCACTAAAACTCGATATATTGAGCTACACTAAGCCTAAACTGGTAGAATTTTTGACGTTTAATCATAATGATTTAATTCAGTAACATTCCACGAAAAAAATATATATTTCGATCCAACAAGATTTTATTTCAAAGTCTCGAGGATCCTAAGGCCATTTTCATTTTTATTACTCTTCTACGCTTTTTCTTCATTTTAATTTTTGACCTTACTTGAACCATCATTTTAAGACTATATATTTTATTTCAAGACTTTTCGTATGGCCAAGAAATCGAAAATTTCAAAAGCGGAAATCGAGACCAAGTGAGCTAAAGGGGCCGAGATTTTGGACCTCCTTGGTCTTACTTATCCTCTTCCATTTTCTTAGCTTATCTCCTTCCATTCTTCTTTTCCTCTTACACCACCATGTCTCCTTTCTTACCATGTCTCATCACTTACACCACCTACTAAATTCATCATCATTCTAGCTCATTTAATTTAAAGATTAAACATTTACAAATACAAGTCAAGTACATGAATATAAACTACATACTACAACTTACAAAAATTACAACTACATTACTACTCCTACATTCACACGTACAACACACACACACAACACCCAAAATTCTCTAAGTCATTTTCTCTCTAATAAGCTCAACTCAAGAACATGTAAGCTTGTTTATGTGCAAGCTCAAGAACACTTCATAATATCCATCTTCTCTAATTCTTTTTCTTCCTTAATCTTTCATTTTAATTGCTCAAATTAATTAGCACACTTTAATAAGCTCCTCACCATTTATATTTAGTATTTACATACTCTTTTTACATACAATTAAAATATGAATATAAATCAAAATCACTTAAAATTTAAATATCACCTAAACCTAAAAATAATACTACAACTTTAAATTTAAGTTTAGCTAGTTTAGTTTTAAATTAATTTACTAACTTACTTATTTCGTTTTTATGTACCATCTCTAATCAAAGAAGAGGAGCAAGGTGGAGGAGTCGATCTTAGCCAATTTGATCATATCATCGACCCCGACAATTGCTAAGAGCTTGTCTTTAACCTAACCTAAGGTGCTCCCGCACACTATATTTGCTAAGCACCTACACCTAATTGATTATATGTTATGTTTTATGTGTGTATGAATTAGTATGTCACCTTAGAAATTGCATGACTAATTACAAGGCAAAAATCAAAAAAAAATAAAACTTGTGTAGCTTGAAAAACCACACGGCCACCCTTTACATTTTCATTAAATTTTTCGTTTTAATTTTTGTAAATTGCATGCTTAAAATACTTGTAATAAAATGAACATGAAAAATATAATTAAGTTATGTTTAGGGCTTAAAATGAAATTGTGTGAAATTGTAATGATTTAAAGTATTTTGTGTTCTTGGAGTATTGTTGTTATTCTTGTGTTGTAGTGATTTTCCTTTTATGTGTTAATGTTTGTATATGAATCTCACCCATGTTAAATACATAAATAATATAAAGAAAATCAGTTATTGAATTAGAAGTATAAAAATCAAAAAAAAATATAAAAAAATGTTGAACACATATACATTATACACGGTTTTTCCATTATTCTTGGACCAATTTTTAGTTTTAATTTTTCTAAATAACATATTATGATTAGTTTAGTTAAATTAGACTTGTATGGAAAATTTGAGAAAAATTAATAAACATATAAAAATTTGACTAATTAATGTTCTTATGAAAAATAATAGAGTTCTTAACATCTTCAAGTGTTCTTCATTTAAATGACTAGTTTGATTTCAAAATAATTGAAAGTTTAATTTATTTTTAGTTTAAAGTCATTAGTGAAAAGTTACAATAATAGTCATATAAATTAAATAGACTAAATCATCAAAATATAAAAGTTAGAAAATTAAAGTGAGTAAAATCACTATTCATAAATGAAATAAAATATTTAGTGAAAATCGTAAACTAGTTAAGTCACGTTAGAATAACTTGAATAAATTAGTATATAAAAACTTAAGTCAAAAACCGATAAAATTAGAAAACGAAAATAAATTGTGTAAGTATAGAAGGCCACGGTTTTGGGCTGAAATTTTGACCTAGAATAATCTTGTCACTTTTTATTTTTATCACTTAGATAAATTAATTAGTTAAAGTAATGATTTATTAATAAAAACAAAAAAAAAAAAAAAAAAGAAATAAATAGTTAACCATACTTAAACCTCACGGTTTTACTAATAAAATTGGGTCAATTTTGGTCAAAATGAATTTGTCACTTAATCACTAAATTTGATTACTAATTAGGATTATATTAGATTGTAAAATGAATCTTTAATAAAAAGAATCAACTAAACCGATAAAAATAATCGATTCTCGTATTAAAATGAATTAGTGTCGAGTGTTACTGCCTTTGCTTAAATTTGGATGTGGACATACGGACTATTTAAAATGAACCACGACAACCTCGCTAAAAATGGAAACCGTTTAAATGTTAGTTAAGTATACGACTAAATAAAACCGAGTTTTACCTTTAAAAAGTTATTTAAAATGACCAAGTACAAAATGAACTTAACAACTTTAAAACTAGATTTTGTATTTAAGTTTAAATCGAGTTTTACATTTAAAATAAATTCTCAAGTCACTAATTACAAAACGAACCTAGCGACTTTAAAACTAGAATTTTACACTTAGTAAATAAAAAACTTAGTTTTATTTTCTAAAATATCCTAAGTATAATAATGTGTACAAGAATAATAAAAATACTAAGTATAAATGAAATATAATAAAAATACTAAGTATAAAGAAAATATAAAAATAAATACTAAGTATAAGAATACGCATACGTATAAAACACGAATAAAATACGAAGTATAAAAATACGTACAAATACGAAATACGAAAATACGAATACGTATAAATACGAGGAATAGTAAATACGATGAATAGTAAATACGATGAATAGTAAATACGGTGAATAGTAAATACGGTGAATAGTAAAATAATGAATAGTGAAAAATATTTAAAAGTTACGAACGAACTCAAAATAAATAACTAAGTTTTTCTATGCTTTCTGTTTACTTGAAGAACTGCTGTTACAAAAATTTCATTATACAAGTTCGACGATATTATTTAAGCTACAGAATTGTCACCTATTTTGAATAAACGAGGGAATAAGAATTTGAGAAAAGAACTACTTGAATAAAATACTTGGATTGTTCGCCATGTCGCGACTCTTGAATTCGAAGTTAATGAGGTAGCTGTCTATGGGGACTTTGGACCACTCCCGGAGATGCTAAAGGCGATCTAATATTTTGATATAAAGTATTATTTCGGTGCGGGATATACAACCTCAGGGATGGGGCATACTTGATATCTCCGTGAGCCCATACTACGGTAATTGGAAACTCCAGCCCCACCCGGGGGTACCCGTCTAAGGTGATAGTCGTATTATTAGGTGACTACTTACTCGAGGGCGAGTATGATCTGAACCTATCTATAGTGGTGTATGCATACATTAGACTCGGGATTTGGCTGTCCCTATCGCTTTAGGTATCCTTAGTCTGTCAGCCATGTCCAAGTTATGTTGGCCCTGTCGACTATTGCGCGGACTCTAGTATGTCAGCCATGTCCAAGTTATGTTGGCCTGCATCTACTATTGCGTTGTTTAAGGCGGCATGTTTCCCCCTCGCTAATGAACATTCACTAGTTAACGTATGTTTGAATGTATCTCCTTGTTTTGTTTGATTGATGCTGTCCTGCATGATGTTATATTTGAGATTGAGATTGCTATGTTGAGAATGATTATCGATGATTGTTTTATGGTTATGTTATTTGACGCATGCTCATGTTTGAATCATCATGATTCCCCTTATGTGCTGCTTACAAGCTTGCTATTTGTTATTACTTATTTATATTACGTACCTCATATGTTTAGTATTGCATGTATCGAACGAGTGTTGCGGGAAAATGATAATTGGTTAAACGCAGGTACCCCGAGGACTATTGTTATTCAATGCTGGGGATGGTTTACCTTCTTTTGTACTCCTTTTGAGAGATTGTAATCGAATACTCTGTTTTAGCTCTAAACTCGTATTATATATACTGAGTTGTAAGACGATGACAGCTGGTTTTGTAATATATGTACTTAATTAATAATTCCGCCTTAGTTTAATTAAGTCACGAAAAACCGGGTTGTTACAAAAAAAACGAACCTCTTATAAGAAATATAAATTAGGGTTTGGCAAATAACAAGAACTTAGGAATGAAACGAAAATAATTTAGTTGTAATTGTAGTGTTGATATTTTTTGAATTGAAACAAAAATGATAGAGTTAGAGAAAAGAGAAAAGAGAATAAAAAGAGAAAAAACGAACAGAGAAAAGAGAAACAAAAATAATAGGTTAAAGATGGAGTATGAGAAAAGAGAAAAAAACGTTTAAACTTCCTATTAAAAACAAATTCAGCGCGAACTTAAAATTAATCTAAAATACACTATAAAAAACGGTTTTTATAATTTAACCGTTTCATTTAATTGTTTTTAAAACGGTTAAATAAATAAACCGTTTTAAATAGTATAAACTATTTAAAACGGTTTATATATAAAAACCGTTGTATTTTGTTTTTTTTTGTAATTTTTGTTGTTTTATTATATATGAATATGATCTTAATAATATTTAGGTAAATATATATATGGGAAATTTAAACATAGTATTACTAATATATGTGTATTATATATTTAAATTTTAGGTAAAAATTTAAATATATGTGTATTATATATTAAAAATGTAATTAAAATTTATGAAAACATAGCTAGTATTACTAATGTAATTAGATTTTTTTAAATTTAAATATATGGGAAATAGTATAGTGTTAGCATAATTAATTAGGAAATTAAATAGTATATGAGAATTAGAATTACATGAGTATGAGAATTAGAATTTACATAAAAATAGTATTAATATAAGGAAAGAGATCATATTATATACTTAATTAGCTAGCTAGAATTTATAGGTTTATTTATGGTAACAAAATAAATTAGGCTACTATTAATTTAATTAGAATTAGTATTAGAATTAGTTTTAAAAATAAAATTTGCTCCCTTAAATAAAACGGTTTTTCCTTATAAACCGTTTTATTTATGTTTTTTTAAAACGGTTGTTTGAAAAAACTGGTTTTTTTTGTGTTTTTTTTTTATTTTATTTTAGATAATTAATTAGGGAAATAGTAGTGTTAGATAATTAATTAGGGAAATATAAGCAAATAAATTATTTAGTATAAATATATGAGAATAAGAATTATATGAGTATGAGAATTAGAATTTAGGTAAAATTAGTATTAGTATAAGCTAAGGAAATAGATCATATTATATACTTAAAATATATATATTAGGCTATCATAAAGTAGGAAATAATTTATATAATTAAAAAATATAAGGAGCGAGATATATTGTTTATATTTACTATTATTATATATATAACAACTATATATATATATAAATACATAATTAAGTTTATTTATTAATATAAGGAAAGAGTTAATATTATATACTTAGCTAGAATTTATAGGTTTATTTATGTATGGTAACAAAATAAATTAGGCTACTATTAATTTATATACTCTTAATTTAATTAGAATAATTGATATTTCTTGTAGCTTAGTAATAATATATAATATATATATATATATATATATATTGTTTATGTACACAAATTTATAAAACATTAAAACCATTATATATATTGTTTATGTACACAAATTTACAATTAGTGTTAAAAATAAAAATAAAAAACATCATATAAAATGGTTTTTTATAATAAACCGTTTTTTTGTAAACATTAAAAACGGTTTATTGTAAAAAACCGTTTCGTTTGTTTTTTTTTTTTTTTTTTTTTTTTTGATTTAGATGATTTAGATGTTTTTTTTTATTTAGATGATTTTTATATAAAATAATTAAAGGAACAAAATAATTTCTAAATTACATTATCAATTTGTATAATTGTTGGATTATTTTATAATTATTTTACTAATTATATTGGCCATCAAATGAAAATATATTGTAATAATTAATAATAATCGATCGCAAATTAATTTACAATGTTTATTAGTACCGAACTACGATAAATACAATAATCCAACAATGAAAAACTACACCAATCACAAGAACCTGCACGTAAGGAAAAACTACACCAATCACAAGAACCTGCACGTAAGGAAAAAAAAAATTAAGTTATAATAATTTCTACTCAAGATTAGCTAGCATATATATAGATAGACTTGGAATTAAATTCAATTCTTACTCAAGATCGAAGACGTTTCTTGGATGGACCGGTAGTATCTTCATTAATCCATATTCCTTCGTCGTGGTCGTCTCGTACATAATGGTTTGGAATTTTTTCGTCTTGGTCATCATCATCGATTTGAGACGCAATACGACGATCCATTCCCTCAAAAACAACTTCTTCAAACTCATCGTCATCACCTCTATTAGCATTTCTACTACGTGTAGATAGAACAATTGACCATTTCTTGTCGCTAGGATCAACAACATAGAAGACCTGCTTAGCTTGTGAAGCCATAATGTAAGGATCTTGTTTACTACCGGTTTTTTCAAGGTTGACCAACGTAAAACCTAAATCGTCTTTACGCACACCGTTGTTGTTGTCAACCCACTTGCAGCGGAATAAAGGAATCTCAAAATCATCATAATCTAATACCATGATTTCTTCGACGACTCCATAGTAGTGCATTTTACCCCACACAGCCGCTTGTCTTTAGAACTAGCAAAGTGCATTGCCTCCGCTTCCACGCATACACCACTGCTTTGCGAGTACTTGACTCATCTTGTTGGTCGGTATAAAAGGTATGTCCATTAATAGCATAACCTGTGTAAAAAGTTGCTTGAGTGTTTGGACGTAGGCCGAGACGCAACATTCGGGCAGAAGTGATTCCGTCCTCTTCTTCATCATATGCTTGGTCTAACATCGCATATTCTGTACACCATTGACTGAAAGTCTGATTCTGCTCATTCGCAATCCACCTCTCGCTTTTAGTTGGGTGGCGGCTTTAATTTCGATTCGGTGTTGATCAATGAGCGGTTGGACATTATCGTCATTATGGAGAACGTATGTGTGAGTCAGATGCAACATTTCACGGCTCATATCCTTACGGCACGCCCTTCCGATCCCCTTTCCCTTCATCCAGTCACTATGACGATGCTTAGGAACACCAACAAACTCATTTCTTGAAAGATGGTCATAACAATACGATAGAGCTTCATCGATTATTGCACGCTCAGCGATTGAACCTTCTGGACGGTAACGGTTAGAGCTGTAACCCTTGTAAACTTTCATTAATCTCTCAAACGGATACTGATATCTCAGGTATACGGGACCAAGATACTCCACCTCCCTGACTAAGTGAACGGTCAGATGGACCATGATAGTGAAAAAGGAAGGTGGAAAATACATTTCAAGTTGACAAAGAGTTATGACGAGAAGTTTTTGTAAAGTCGCAGTCTCACTAGGGTCAATCACTTTGTCGCACATGGACTGGAAGAAGAAGCAAAATCTAGTAATTGCATATCGTACCTTTTTCGGCAAAACACAACGAAGGGCAACGGGCAGTAATTGTTGCATCAAAGTGTGACAGTCGTGTGACTTTAAACCTGTCAACTTCAAGTCCTGCATCGATACCAGGCTGCTGATGTTTGAGGAATATCCCTCTGGCACCTTAATCCCCTTTAAACACTCCAAAAACGAGATTTTCTCCTTTCGTGAAAGTGTATGAGCTGCTGGGGACAAGAAAATACGTGATCCCTTCTTTTGTGGTGCTAACTCGGGTCTAATACCCATCTCGACCATATCATCCCTAGCAGCCTTGTTGTCTTTTGACCTACCCGGAACATTTAAAAGGGTATTTGTGATGTTATCACAAACATTCTTCTCGATGTGCATGAAATCTAAACAGTGCCTCACCGGCAGGTGGCGCCAGTACGGGAGTTTGTCGAAGAATATTGACTTTTTCTTGTACCCACGTGTCGCCAACTTAGAACCCTTTTTTCCGTATGTTATGCCGATATCTTTAACCTTCTCTAGAATTTCATGGCTACTCAGAATCGTAGGAGGTAGACGGTGGTCGGATTTCCCGTTAAACGCTTTTTGTTGCCTACGATAACGATGATCGGGGGGTAAGAACCTGCGGAATCCACGGTAAGCATGCTTTCGAGAACATTTCAAATATTCAGAGTCGATGTCCTCGCCGCATAACGGGCAAGCCTCTTTTCCATGCACAGTATGTCCAGATAGGTCACCGTAAGCCGGGAAATCAGTTATAGTGCACAATAACATTGCTCTCAAATTGAAAGTCTCCTTCTTAAAAGCATCAAACACTTGTATCCCCTGATCCCACAACAGCTTTAGGTCATCGAGAAGGGGCTCCAAGTAAACATCTATATCATTTCCAGGTTGTTTAGGACCGGAAATTATAGACGTCAACAGCAGATATTTACGCTTCATGCAAACAGATGGGGGTAAATTATAAATGGCTAACACTACCGGCCATGTGCTGTGTTGGCTACTCATATTTCCATGGGGGTTCATTCCATCTGTTGAAAGTGCAAGGCGTACGTTTCTAGGGTCTTTCGCAAAATCTGGATACATCTCGTCGAAAGACTTCCATTGAACACCGTCAGCCGGGTGTCTTAACTTTCCATCGCTCATTCTTCCAATCATATGCCACAAAGATCATCGAGCATCTTACGGATTCGCATATATTCGAGTAAATCTTGGGAGTCTTGAAAAATACCACATAAGTTTCGTAGAATTCCTTCCTTGCCCTTATAACGCCATTCATTACATTTCTGACAATAAGATAAGTCCTTGTATTGCTTTCTGCACAATATGCAGATCATTAGAACAAGCATGTATCTTCTCGTATTTCATTCCCGTCTCTCTTATTAATTTTTTGGCGTCATAGGTCCTACTAGGTAAGACATTACCTTCGGGAAACATGTCACTCAAACATTCAAGTAGATCACCAAAACCCTTATCGCTCCAATTATTTGCCCCCTTCAAATTGTACAACTTGACCACCGCCGACAACTTTGAATATTTCTTGCAACCGGGATACAAAGGCGTTTCAGAATCAAGCAATTTTTTCAGTAGTTCTTCCTGTGCAACTGAATTATTTGCTGCATCACCTAGTAATATATCCTGAAAGTCCCCAAATAATGCATCATAATCATCGTCGTGATTGAAAGTATTAGCATCAGCATCGCCCGCGGCCGGGGAATTTACAGCATCATCGTTCAACTCAACCCCAACTTCATCATCAGACGACGATGTATTATTAGTATTATCGTCTGATACTTCCACGTCATCAACAATTTCGTCGACAACCACGTGATCGTATTCGCCCCCTATTATCTCATCATCTGCTTGCTCGACGACTTTATTACCACCCTTGTTGTCTCCTTCTAACGATTCCCCGTGAAGATACCAATGTGTGTAATAATTACTAAATTTATACTTCTCTAGGTGAATTTTAACGTAAGGTAAACTCAGATCACCCTTTTTTGCGTTGATCATCCAAGTTCGAGTCGTCATAATAATTTTTTAATTCCTACAAAAATATATATTTGACACATTCAAATTAGATTTTTACAGATTAATTAAATATATATGTATGTACGTGGAGAAAATACACGCATATATATACGGTCGTCAAATTAAATTAAATTAAATTAAAGCTAGATAAGGTCGTAATAATTAAATTAAACACATGCATACATACACACATAATCAAAGATTCACACAATAAATTAAACTTAAGCATACACACAATAATATAAAAAGGGTAGTCGTACAAAATCAAAGCTAAGGTTACGTAGAATGTAGACAAACAATTAATAAAATAGTTTTTAATTATTGCACACGAATGAAATATTTGTTAAACAAATTCATTTTTCTCAAAATATTATTGTAACCAACTACACTAGGCGGCGTCCTCCTCTAGGAAGGTATAACCCTGCTTAACAGCAAAAAATACTTCGCGTAAGCGAAGTTTGAACTCCTCCCAAAGAATGAAATAGTCGCCCCGGCGTACAGCTCTGGATCGTACTCGAACCCACCATGCCTGGACTTCACCCCTGATCCAGTGGCCAGTTACAAAAGAAATCTTAAATACTTCTGGAAGAGCAAGTTCCTCAAACTTTTCCTCCATTTCTCTCACCCATTCCTCACGCGTGCCGGCAACCCCCTCAATTGAACTAGGGTTGCTTCTGATGAACGACCAGCCGTATTCTCGTCTTTTTGAGGACCATCGGCGGAGGCAATCAGGTACTCGGCGTTCGACGAATGGTGTCTCGAGTGCCACTTTCTTCCAATCAGTAACAAAGTACGTTCCGTCACTTATCATTTGCTTTATCCGAAGTGACTGACGTCGCCAGACGCCTCAAATTTTTGTAAGCCATCTTTTTCTTCTTTGGTCCATTCGGAAAATTTCTTATGGCGAGGAAAATCCATCTTACATACAACAACATATTTACATACATACATATTTAATTTACATACATACATATATATACATATTTAATTTATTTACATACATACATATTTACATACATAAATATTTACAAACAACAACAAACCGTTTTTAATTTGCATTGATATATATATATATATATATATATATATATATATATATATATATATATATATATATATATATATATATATATATATATACTTTATTTACATACATGCATATTTAAATTTAACATTAATTAATAAACTAATTTTTTTTTGTTTTAATTTAACCCGTATAAACATTTGAGGTCTAACTTTCGAGGTCCGAAAAGTAGTCATACGGACTCGGAATTTAACAAAATAAAAGCCTAAACCACCTAATTTTTCGAGACGGATTTAATGATACAGTTTTCATAACCATTCGACAAACCGAACTAAATTCATTTCCCTGTTTTCTTTGAAAGATCAAATACACATATACGTACTACATGCAACAATAATTAACCATAATATAACCATACAACCTATACATACATATACATATACATACAATACACATATACGTACTACAACAATAACCATAATAACCATACAACAATCACCATAACCATACAACCTATACATACATATACATATACATACTACAACAATAACCATAATAACCATATATACAACAATAACCATAACCCCATACATACACAACAACATATACGTTTTTCACATGCATACATATTTTATACATACATATACGTACTACACATACACATAGACATACATAATCAATAACCATATATAACCATAAAATATGTACAAAAACAATCAATAATAATCAATAACTATAACAACAATCAATATAACATACGAATACACAATTATATAATATAAAAAAAAACGAACCTTTTCAAGTATGATCGATATTATTGATGAATATAATAAAGAGAGAAATTGAAAGTTGATCGAAATTTTTTAAGGAAATATTGATAGATAAACCGTGAAAATGAAAATAATGAGTTTAAATTAAATTATAAACCTTATAACGGCTAATTTTAAGTAACTTAAAGGGAAGCTAGAGACAAAAAACGTTTAAACTCCCTATTAAAACAAAATCAGCGACAACTTAAAATTAAAACAAAATACAGTAAAAATAACGGTTATTAGCCTAATAACCGTTTTAAATTGTAAAAAAAAACGGTTATTAGCCTAATAACCGTTTTAAATAGCAATTTTACATTAAATATAACGGTTATTAGGCTAATAACCGTTTTAAATAGTAAAAAAAACGGTTATTAGCTTAATAACCGTTTTTTAAAGTCTCTTTTAAAATTGAATTTGAATTCAGACTATATTTATTTGAGATGGTTGTACAATAATTACTACTACAAATTACAAGGCCTAAAATAACGTATCTATAGAAGCTAAGACTAATATAACGTATTTATGTAAAAAATAATAAATATAAAATTATTTTATAGATGAAAAGATTAAATATAGTAATGATTCTATATTTATTATTTTTTACTATTTATTTATATTTTTAGGTTGTTATTATTCAATAATTACAACTACATACAATAATTTATAAATAAGGTTTATATTATACATATATGTAATATTATTAATCAATTTAACTACTTTAATTCCTTTAATTCGATATCACTTTAATTAAATACATTTCAATATAAGGAAGAAAATATAAAGTAATTTAAAATTACAAAACCTTTAAAAATATTTTAAATATAGTGATTTCTGATATAGTGATTTTAAAAACAAAGAATTAAAGAATATTATGAGTATAGTTATTTAAAACGAATTAGTATTGAATTAGTATTGGATTATATTATTATGTTTAAAAACAAAGTATTTTAAACATATATATAGCTTTTAAGGTAAATAAATTAGAATACATAAATATTATGAGTATAGTTGTTTAAAACGAATTAGTATTGAATTATTTCGTTTTTTTTTGGTTTTTAATTAAAAAAACGGTTTATAGTTATAATGTTATTTATAAGTTCACATTAAAAACAACAAATAAATATAGGAACCGTTTTTTTTAATTAAAACCAAAAAAAACGGTTTTTATCTTTAAAAACCGTTTTTTATAATTAACAAATAAAACGGTTTATAGCAAATAACCGTTTTTTTTAATTTTAATTAAATATAACGGTTTTATTATTACGAAACCGTTATTTAAAGTCTAACTAAAAACAACACATTTTAATAAAAACCGTTATTAGTAGCCTTTCCGTTGTTTTTAATGATTTTTTCGTTGTTTTTAGTGATGAGTTTGATTTGGCGCCTATAATTTTTACAACGGAAATTTTAATTGCGTTGTTTATAATATTATAAACAACGGAAAGGCTAATTTGTGTTGTTTTTGCTCCGTTGTTTTTGCTCAGATTTGTAGTAGTGTGTTACAAATAAGATGGATAATGCAAGTTCTTGATAACAAGAACGGATAAGTAAGCAATCTCGATCAATCCTCGCAAGGAAATCACTTGATTAACTAAATCTCAACCTCGCAAGGAAGAGTTTGAATTCAATCTCGCAAGAAAGAAAACAAGGGTTTAAACTCGCAAGTTTAACAAAGTATAAAACTTTATTCAAAGTATGATAAGATATGATATAAGGTCACAATCCAACCTTATATATAAAACTCTAAACAACTATATTGGTCCTAATATAATTAGGAAACCAAATTATTCATCAACTAAGACTTTCCTAATTCTATTTAGGAAACATACTAACAAAATTAAATAAAATCAACTAGATTATTCCTAACACAATTAGGAAATTTTCCTACTTTATTTGCAAGTAAATAAAGAAAATAAACTAAGAATAATTAAAGTTATACTAGCTGATTCCTACGGACTAATTTAAGGAAAGCGTGTTGAGTTGTACACGGTTTCCAGCGTTTCCAGCTAGTCTGTGGGAAACGCGTCTGCGTTTCCTGTGAGTTTCCAGGAACCTTCAAAGCCTGCGTTTCCTTCTGCGTTTCCAGCTTCCATACCTGCGTTTCCAACTTCTCCATTGTGTTTCCAAGTAACCATAGTTGCATAATTCGAACCAATCTTCAACTTTTTAGTGATCTTAGGTAAATGTTCGCTTAGAAGTTCTTCGTTTTCAACCTCCTCTAATGCTCCTGCATCACTACTACTACTACTACTACTACTACTACTACTACTACTACTACTACTACTACTACTACTACTACTACTACTACTAAAATCACTACAACTACCACTACCACCACCACTAGTACGACCACTACGACCACTACTACCACTACTACCACCACTTCCACTACCACCACTACCACCACTACCACCACCACTACTACGACCACTACTACTACTACCACCACCACCACTACTACGACCACTACTACGACCAATACCACCACCACGACCACCACCACCACCACCACCACTACCACCACGACCACCACTACTACCACTACTACCACCACCACTACCACGACCACCACTACCGCGACTACCACCACCACCACTACCACCACCACGACTACCACCACCACGACACTACCACCACCACGACACTACCACCACTACCACCACTACTACCACCACTACCACCACTACCACCACCACCCCCCCCCCCACCACCACCCCCATTACCACCACCATTACCACCTCCCCTACCACTCCCACCACCACCACCACTACCACTACCACCATTCCTACCACTACCACCACTACTACTACTACCACTACTACCCCCACCACTACTACTACTACTACCACCACCACCACCACCACCACCACCACCACCACCACTACCATTACCACGACTACCACCACCACGACTACCACCAGCACGACTACCACCACCACGACACTACCACCACCGCCACCACCACCGCCACCACCACCACTACCACCACCACAACCACCACACCACCACCACCACCACCACCACCACCACCACTACTACTACTACCACCACTACTGCCACCACCACCACCACCACTACCACTACTACCACTACTACCACTACCACTACAACAACTACCACTACAACTACTACCACTACCACTACTACTACTACTACTACTACAACAACAACAACAACAACCACTACAACAACTACCACTACCACTACAACAACAACTACTACTACTACTACAACAACAACAACAACAACAACAACAACACACAAATAGCATCTATCCTAAGTAATAATTGTACTCTAACAATATATAATTATCATTTAATTTTAAAATTAATAGAAGAAAAAGCAAAAAAAAAAAGAAAGAAAAAAAAAAAAAAAAAAAAAAAAGAAAAAAAAAATCACTAACGTACCTCAAGGTGGTGGTCGGCCAGAGCAGACAGTGGTGGCCGGAGGTCGGAGATGGCCGGAGGTGGGACGGTGATGGCGGTGGGGTGGGGCAAGAGGTGCGGCGGTAAACGGACGGTGGACAGCGGTGGCGTAAATCGGCGGTATAAAATCGCCCCTCCCTTTTTTTTTTCGTTGTATAATGTTTTTGACCTCAAATCTGAGAGGTTTTTTTTTTTTTTTTTTTTTTTTTCTTTTGCGACAGAATTTCTGTCGCAAAAATACCTGTCCTTCGCACGATTTGCGTATTAAAAAATTAATGAAATTATTTTTTCGACGGAATTTCCGTTGCAAGTTGGCACGAATAAAAATATTAAAAAACTTCATGACGACGTCTGGTCGCACACTTTTTAAAATTTAAGAAGTGCTTTTTGTGCTTTATTTAGCAATCAAGATATGTAAACTCAGGATGATTGTCCGTCAGAAAAATTTTTTGAATTTGGCGGGACAAGAAAAGTTTTTGGCGCTTAGAGTTGTAACGGCATATCCATCCTAAGGCCGAACTAAACCCATGACACTTGCTACAGCAGCCCAGGGACAGCAACACTAATAAATCAGAATGACAACAGCTAAAATACGACAAAAACCCACATAAAAAACGCAGCCACGCCCGTCCGAACCAACCCGAACAGCACCACGCTCACAGTAGTACAAACATACATCGGAACTCACTCACATACATGCCTCATACACATTAGCATAACAGAGATAAGTGGAATGAAATGGCTTGGTGATTTGGTTCCGATTTTTGGTCTAAGATCTAACCATGGTCCTTGGGCTAATGGTCAAGAAAAGTCAGCCGAAATGGGGCCAAAATGTCGGCTGAAATTCAACTCAAGATGATACACTCTAATTCAAATACAAGTCCCTTTCAATATAGTTTGCTTTATGCTTTATGTCTTTGTCACCTTTTGGTATTTTGTATGGAGGCTCAAAAATCAGCATGGGGACTTAATGTGGGCCGAGTAAGCTTGCTCTCCAAGGAGCAAATCAAGACCCTTGGATGAACAACAACAATGAAGGGAGAGGATGTTTCCAAGAGTCGCTTTCTACTTTAGTTGTTGTTTGTTGTTTGTATGCTGATTTTGTATGGTCTTTGGGACCGTTTATTTGTTGTATTTTGGGGCCATTTTTCAGCCCTTAGATTAGAGTTTGAATGTAAGGTCAAGATGTAAGCCTTGGTCATATATAAACCAAGCATTCCTCCATTGTATTTGCAGATTTGAAAGATATAAAAAGTGGAGTTTTAAAGTGAGGTTTTCTCTTTGATAATCCTCTCTTCTCTCATGGCTAAGTGCTTGAGAAAACCTCCTTAGCTTAGTGCTTGGAGTTCCTTGGGTGATGACCCTAGCTTAGTGCTTGGTCGGATCCTTAGTCTTAGACTTTAGCTATGTGCTTAGTCTAATTCATATCCATTTATCTTTGCTTTTATGTTTTACAATAAAATCAGAAAACAAACCACAAAAAACAGCCCCTAAAACGTGTGCTTTGAGTGTTGTTCATGAGTGAACCGAGTTTAGGGTGAGTATGGTTACAAGGTACAAAGAGGCCCGCTTCAAATCGCTCCAATAAGGCTGCCAACCGAACCATAAATATACACACACAAGCACTCGGTATAGCCCAATACCGCTCCGATTTAACCCAACCTCTACAAATAACAATTTCCCTATCAATTACTAGTTAATTACTCACTAATCAAAAAAACAAAATCATTAAAAACATCTCTAAATCAGAAGTCCCCAAATATTAAGTCAAATTTGGACGAAAATAACAATTGATTGACTAAAAACGAATTATATCTCCAAAACTTGGATGAGAAAGCTAAAACTCGAGGATATCGTCAAATTGAAGTGAAATAAGAAGGGATCTGCAAGTATAACGGGAAGAATGGTGCGCAGAGACGAAGAATAATGACGAACGATGAAGAGGATGACAATGAAACGACGAAGATGATGTGGCGTGATGATGCGGTGATGATTGGTGAGGACGATGATGACGGTTGATGATGATGATGATGATGAAGATGAAAGAGGACGAAGGAGAGACGAATAAAGAAATGATGGAATTAAACCGATGTTGGGGTTGTGTACAAAGTCGATGAAGGATAGGTAGTAATTAGGGTAGGATTTATTTGCTCGGTCAATCTCATTGACCATTCCCTCACTTTATTATTTTCATATAAAACTCCATTTAAGAAAATAATATGAACTCGTATAAGCTCGACTTAAAATATAAGACCCGACTTAAAATATGAGATTCGTTTATAACAAGGTACAAAAATACGGAGTATTACAATAGTATAACATTGAAAAATGGACCAAAGTGCTTGCAGTCTAGTGGTAGACTTGGGCAACCTCAAAGCTTGCAATGGCAGGAATTGCGAGGTCCCAGGTTCGAGACCCACGGATGTGCAAATACATGCGGTATCTCGGCGGCCCCTTTGGGGTGGTTTACATGGTCCAGGTGGTGACGCCGGAATGCCTGGGCCCGGGGGGACTAAACCCCTCGTCACCAAAAAAAAATTATTGAAAAATGGGGTGTAAAAAGGTCGGTTTATTGAGAGTTAATCAATAGGTTGATATATTTATAGAATATCAGAAATATGTAGGCTTAAATTTTTGGTTATTATACCAATTTTTTTAATTAACATTTTTATTAACATAAATATACCAATTTTTTTTATTAACATTTAATACACCAACATTTGCACCTCATCATCCAATATTAAACTATCTTGATTTGTAATTTGGTTATTTCGGGTAAAATGAAAACTACAAGCCACATGCTTTCACCCCATTATTTATATTATAGAGAAAAAAATGAGAAACATGTGATTTTCACCTTTAAATAATCGGTTAAAAATGGGGATAGTATAATATTGAAAAATGGGGTGTAAAAAGGTCGGTTTATTGAGAGCTAATCAATAGGTTGATATATTTATAGAATATCACAAATATGCTGGCTTAAATATTTCATGTGAAAAATCCTTTTTCAATTTGGTTTGGTTAAATAGCTAAAAACACGAGTTTTTAGCAACAGAAATCGAAAGCCTACAAAAAATTAAACAAAAGAAGTAGTGGAAATAATACTCGCTCCTTTTCACCAGATTAGCCCATTTTTCCTTTTAAGTATTTTTCAACCAATAAGTACTATTTTCACATTTTTTAACTTTTATCTATGAAAATTACCATTATATCCCTACTTTTCCACAATTTTTGATATATAACATCATTATATTAAAGAAAATACAAATTCTATTATGAGGCTGTCTTATAGTATAAGACAACCTATAATCAACTCATCAACAATATATCCAACCACTAAAACTAAAAATAAAATAAAAGTATCTTCTCTCTCATCCATATATCATCAGCTTCCTTCATCAATTAGTCACATAAACTGTTTTGTTTGAAACTAACACATGCCCCAACTAACCTCCACCACCATCAACTCTATTTTTACCATCGATCAACCAAGCCACTACTTCAAATTTGTTTTTGTTACCTCTTTTTACATTTCATCGTTTTTATTTTTCATATTATTACCCAAATTAAATAGTTTTGATTGTATATATGAAGCATATTTTGCAAGATCTATAATTAAATATATATCTGATGGTTGATAGAGAAGGGACGACGACAAATCACGTATGAATTTCCTCAAAAATCAAAAGTAACCTTGATATGTTGAAAAGTAATGTTCTTGATTAATTCAAAGGGTTACATTTGATGAATAGTTGGTTACTTTTCAACAATAGTGTGATTATGTTTCAAAGGAGGTTGGTTGATAGTGACGTGAGAAATAATGGTAAGTGGGTCGTTAGCCTGTCGACGACCTTGAAGAGTTTTGATCGGGGTTACGGAGGAGTTCGTGGTTGTTACGTGGTTGTTGAAAGATAGATCGACATCAAGCAAGTTGAACCTACCTCAAAGTGGTGGTCAGAGTGAAGGTCGAAACAAGATGGGAATTTTTTTAGGGTTTTGATGAGATTGGTGATATGACCTATAAGATGGTGCTAGAAATTGTCGATAGATCATGACGACTTTGTGGTGGTGGTAAAGCTGCGATGCTGGTTGCGTGGCGAGAGTGATGATGTTGGCGGATTAATTTAATCGGTGTGATGGTGACTAGTGTATAAGTGTATAGATTTTGTGATTTTAAAAAGGAGGGAAAAGTTTAACAGGTGATGTGGCACTTATAATGTGTCTTATTCTATGAGGCAGCCTCAAAGTAGAATTACTCTAAAGAAAAAGAGCATTATATCCCTACTTTTTTCCACTTTCTTAAGAATTGTGTCAAACCCTTATGGCGCTTATCTAATGAAAAGGAGAGAGTAATATTTTAAAAATCTCAGGCTATTAAGATTTTCCTCACTCGATACAATGATCATCACCAAAACTTCTAATACTCATCAAATTACTCGCTTTGTACTAACCGCGAATAAATTATCCATTCTTCACATTACTTCGACAAAATATAACCCACAAAAATGGCAGAGAATTTAATATAACACGAGCATGAATAATACAAAGCATGAGATTACGAAAAGCAAGAAATTGCACAATTAATCACATATCACAATCCTTAATCAACACAAGAAGCCACAAATCCTCGTAATTAATATGACAATATGTTACTAAGAATGTAGGTTAACGACTATATAACATCAACAAACATCTAACAATTAGTTAATTCACTAAGGACAAGTTGATAACAATTAATCATAAGTAAATCAGTAATTCCTTTAATCCATCCTTTTGTTAACTGTTACTTTTGATCAATTTTAGAGACGATATTTGGGATTAGGTCTTCTGACAAACACACGGACCCATGAATTCTCTTTACTTATGGGATGTGAGGAGAATAAGTTTTCAGTGGTTGTCAGGTACCATAATCCTGTGTATTTATAGGGTGTAGGTTTAACCCTAGTATCGCTATAATAGTCATCCTATCTGAAGGGCCCATCATCCATCAGACAAATTCCTAATGGGTCTCTACTATAGCTGTCAAAATCTGACCCGACCCGGTAAATTGTCTGAAACCGACCTGAAAATGACCTGAAATAAACCTGCTTTTTTGAACCGAAGCCAAAATCGACCCGAACCCGAAACGACCCGAAAAATGGGTCAAAACCCGACCCGTAGGGGGTTAACCCGTTAAGTCAAAAAATTTCCGTTCCAAGAATAGAAAATGGCAATACCAATTTTATTTTTTTCACGTGAAAATTCTTATTTCAAATCAATTTTAAACATTTCACACCTACCAAACTATTCATAATTTGCGTTCCAAGATTAGTAATGATGTTTGTTAGTTGCATTGGACGTTATGAATTTGAGACATCTTGAAGCACTCTTTACGAAAATTTGAAAGACAAATACATGTGTAGAATAAGTTAACAAATGTGGAAAAAAAAATGATACATAAGTCAATAATTCGAGGTGACATTTAAGAACGTGGAGACATGACTTGGACTCTACAAGTATGAATCAAAATCTTCATTGTTATATTTCATTTTTTTACTTAGTAATTTATAATTTAAAATCTTTAATATCCACGTCAACCACTTATAATTAATATGTTATATGTAATTATTGACTTAATAATTACACGTCTATAATACGTATTTTGAAATATTATCGATTTTTAACTTATAATCAATTTTTTTTAATTTTTTTTATATTGTATCATCAATTAATGTTTTTTCTTAGTGAAAACTAAACCGTTATACAAGAAAAGAAAAAAGAAAATATCGATAAAGAGGCATTGATTAACCCGTATTTTGACTCTAACCCGACCTGGAACCCGTATAAACCAGACCTATATATTACCTGAACCCGAAGTACACTCAACCCGTATGTTACCCGATTTACGGTTATCCGAACGCGAAACCCGCCCGACCGACCTTTTTGACAGGTCTAGTCTCTACACTATATAAGGTTGGCATATGCTCCATAAGACGTAATTAAATCAGCCCGTTTTATATATATCGTAGTGTATCAGATTACGTTTGGCTTTACTCAATGATAGATGATAAATATACAAGACCAAATATATTGTCCACATAAATTGTATAAGACCGAATTTTCTTACAGTCTCCCACTTTGGGTCAAATGCAAATATATGTGGCACCTGAAAGTTGTATTTATCTATAACCTTACGAGCTTGATAACAGGGCTATTAGTTCGTTTAAACCGTCTTATGCAATTCGGTCCATCAATCATACCAACATAGGATCAAAGCGGCCTTTGCCATAGTTTGTCGTGACAGGACCCTCAATAGTCACATATGTTAATACAATCAAAGACATGAATCTAGCATGGGAGTGTAGCATGGAAATAGCATCCGAAGTGATCCAAAGAATATGCATTTTCCAAATGGTGTACCTTAGTGAGATTAACCAAAACCGGACAGAGAGAAACATATGCAGAACATTATAACCGAACATAATACGTCTTTTAATGAACATTATATTAACAAATTCCCACTTAAACTGGATTTTCCTTAAACTAAAAAACCAAGTGAGTAGTGGCCAACGTGCTCACAAAAAGCATTATTGGTGATTCATTAGTAAACGGATCCGCAATTGGAGTGTAACAACCTGGTTTTTAGTTGACTTTAATTACTAAGACGAAAATTAATTAAGTCTTAAACCAGCGTTATTAATTATACAATAAAAACCCAAATGTTATAACATCGTTCAAGAGTTGAATAAAACAACTCTAAGTACGGAAATTTAAAAGAGTATCGTAGTATATATTACATTTCTCTCAAACACAACTTAAAATAAAGCATAAGATCGTCTCGTGGCCTTGTCCAAAAACCAGCTCCCGGTCCACGATCATCCTGCACAATAACTGATGGGGGGATGCCCGCTGAGCGGACAGTGACTAGCTATGCTCATACTTACCCTCGATTTCAATTACTTTGGTTTATTACTATCGCTTTATAATTATAACATTATGATAAAAACATAAACATGCTTAATACAAATAGCATATAAAGACATAGAAGTCATAATAAGCATGTGATTTTAAGCGATAAATCATATAGACATGACATTCAGTTATGAAAGCAAATAACATATAATATCATAACAATAGTGTCACAGCAGTATTACGAGGCGATATCAAATCGCAAACAAACATACATATCGTATCATTCACATCATGTAGACTCGATTCACTTCAGAAATTTGTGGTCTTTAGTTTTCAAAGATGGAACGCACTCATTCTCAATTAATCATACAACAGACAACACATACTGCTTACGAGCCTGACCACTGAGTAGGCTATTGTACTCTAGTCGCTTGCATCTCACTACCATAGTGCAGCAACTTACTCGACTCGTAAACCACGCCGAATACTATAGTACTTGCATCTCATCTTCTAGTGTTCGAAATGATTCGAACTTCAGATACAATCTCGTCAAGTAATCTTTACGCAGGGCAAGAACGAATGCTAGCGTCGCGCCCACTAAGAACGAAACGCGGCAAGGAGACAAAATCGCATATCGACCCAAATCCATAAAGCCGATAAAACACTGAAATCCATGAGGCTGCGATGGCCCTGATACCCCTAGCGAAATAAGGTGAATTACACCCAAGCAATAAAGCTGCCGGCTAAACCACACTAACCGGGATGACCCATGTCAGAGACCGAGATAGTGGTATCCGTATCAAGACTATCTTAACCCCACTTCACTCACGATTGACGTTTTCATATCCGAGGCTCAAGCGTTTGACCCGTTATTTAACTTACCCATGATTTATTATTCATTTGATATTTAATATCACATGTTACTAGACTCTCCTAGTTTCATCGTCAAACGTTTAAGTATTTTATTTTCGGTTTCATATGATCACATAACACGTTCGTTTATTATTTGAAGTGTTGTTAATTATTAACGTTTTCAAGTTTCTAAGCTAATACGTTTATTAGTATGTCCAATTTTATTTAAGCGTTTTTCAAAACACTTTAAGTCATTTACTTATTCATTTTAAATTTTTCTATACTTAGTAAAATTTTCAATTATTTTCAATATTTCAAATTTTAAAATTTGAAATATCTTTGAAATTTGAGACGTAACTTGTTTTACAAGTTTCGTAAATTTTTCACTATTCACTAATCACTATTCACGATTCACAATTCACTATTCACTATTCATCGTATTTTATACGTATTTTTATACGTATCCATATTTTTATACGTATCCGTATTTTTATACTCCGTATTTTATACGTATTCGTATTTTTATACTTCGTATTTTATACGTATTCGTATTTTTATACTTCGTATTTTATACGTATTTTTATACTTATACGTATTCCTATACTTCGTATTTCTACGTATTTTTATGCCTATACGTATTCTTATACTTGTACGTATTTTTATACATTATACGTATTTTTTTACTTAAGATATTCTACTAAAGTATAAACCAAACTTTTATTTACTAAGTACAAATTTCTAGTTTCAAAGTCGTTAAGTTCGTTTTGTACTTAGTGATTTTGTGAAAATATTTTAAAAGTCTAGTTTTAAAAACGTTAAGTTCGGTTTGCAAAGAGTGATCAATGATATTTATTTTAAACTGAGACTTAGTTAAATTTAGTCGTCTATGTACTAAATTTAGCGATTTTCATTTTTAAAATAATGGTATCGTGGATGGTTCATTTTAGTCCGTATGTCCAAGTTCAACAGTCCAATATTTGCAAAGGCAGTAGCACACGATTTAATTCATTTTTATAACGGTTACTCATTTTAATCGGTTTATTATATTTCATTTCTAACTAAATCGATTTATACAAAAATTCATTTCTAACAACTATTTAACTTTAGTGACTTAGTGATAATTTCATTTTGATTAAATTTGGTCCATTTAATTCAAGAATGTCGTGTGGTTTGATGTGTATCAAAATTGATTTATTTCTTTTAATCTCTTAATTCTAACTTATTAACTAATAATTAAATTATTTTAACAATAAACTAAAAAGTGATAAAAACAAATTTAACCCTAATAAGCTTAGGAATGCCGTGACAAATCAAGGTGGTGTCCAAATTTCGTTTTTTTGATTTTATCGGTTTTTAGCTTAAAGTCTTTATATTTTAATTATTCTAATTATACTAAAACGATTTAAACTAAAATGAAATTTACTAAAAATTTCATTTATATTTATGAATAGTGTTTTTCAACACTTTAATTTTCTAACTTTTTAATCTTAATGATTTAGCTAGTTTAATTTATGTAGTTGTTAATATAATTACTTGTTAGTTAAATAAAACAATAAATATAACAAACATAAAAAAAAATAATGAGAATCAAAATGAGCTAAAATGAAGAACACACATGAAGATCATAAGAACACACATGAACATCAAACTAAACTCAAGAACACCATTTTCAATTTTAACATCTTATAATTTATTTTCCTAATTTAATTTTTTTCACATGATAACTTCTAAATTAACCTAACTTAACATAACTTATTATTTACAAAAATTAAAAGTGAAAATTTAACAAAAAATTAGGGAAATGCCGTGAGCCACTTAACACACACACATAATTTCGTTTTCGATTTTTATTCACTTTAAACTCATTTTTAATATTTCACATAATTTTTATATATAACTACAACATAACTAAAACGTAAATAAACATATAAATCATATGAACAATAATTAAAAATGCTCAAAATTAAATTAACTAAACATATGAACAATTTACTACAACTTAACTATAATCAATATTACTTATTTATTATCATTTTATTATACTCCACATAACATACAAGCACATATTCATGATGTTTAACATATTTTAGCATAGAAATCATACTCATAAAACATATAATAAAAATCAAATTAATTTACAAGGAGGTTAAAATGAGACATAGTTAGTCACCTTGATCGGCAAGTTTATTGGTTATCCGGATCGACTATGTAATCTAAGTCCAAAGTTTCACCCAAATACCCGTCTTCACCTTCAAAAACCCGTAACAAAGTGAGCTCCAAATACCCAAAGAATACTAAGAACACTAGTAAATTATTAGAGTATTATTAGAGTTTTAATTTAGTGTGTTTTAGGAGGAAAATGAAAGAAAAATAAAGGGAGCAAAGGGAGAGGAAGCTCGGCTGTTTTAGGAGGCCAAAATGGTTGATTTTTACACTTGTGAAATATGGGGACAAGTTGGCATGATTTTAGGTTAAATGTATTAGGTTATAGTTTGATTTTATTTAGTAATTAAAGTTTAATTAAATGAATTTGGTGACAAATAAATCAAGTGGCACAACTTGATTCATTTGGAAGGTTGTTTTAAAAAGTCGGGTGTCAAAAGCGATAAAAGTTAATGTGTGCGCGTTTGACGATTTTTCGAAATATTTCTACTTTTGAATTATAAGACTAAAATATTTATTTCATTATTCAAAAAATTTCAAAAGTTTTAAAGAAGTCGATATATTTTACAAAACGAAAGTTTTGCAAAAATAGAGATTTTGAAAGACTAAAAGGTTAAGATTAGATTTAAGACTTGAAATTAGTATTCGATGATTAATTATTGAATTAAATTAACACGGGGTGTTACAGGAGTTTGTATAATGTGTTCACTAGAACATTTTCACTCCGAGTTCTCATTAAACAACACATAATTTGTGTCGTTATGAAACTAAATAGAAACCATATTGTCAGATAATAACATAAGTAATCTTTTATATCAAAACTGGACTTGCATCACCATGAAAATAATTTGCTACTCAGTACTTTAAGAGGAGTCGACAACCAAATGATCTCAACTTAATCCGAGTACCTTATTTGAGCAAGTAATGGTTTGTTCCATAAATTGACAATAACATATGTGCTGCCATAAATGGATTCAACGATCCAAATTCAAAATAATCATTATTTGTCATATATGCCAAAAAATGTACATGACATCCAAATGTGTACCACATATCTACCATAAAGATGACATAACTTCAGTTCTTAAATCGAAATTTAAGCTTTACTTTATCATCATAACATTACCTTAGGGCATCAAAAGCAAGATATATTTAAATTCCTAAATTGGCATAAGTACAACTTTAATGGTACTCGCATTAAACCTTAGTACTCACAACATTAACCATATTCCTAAATTTATTGCTCATTGGAAGGAAACACAATTAAATGTTAGATGGATTATCTTAATTCTAGAAATCTTTTGCTTTAATCATTTGACAAAGTCTTCGGATCAAAGTTCGTCCCACTATGTTTCAGTTAAGGGACACTGTATAGAAATCCTTCTAACGCAACATGATATTCGATGCCATATATAAATTTTATTGAAAAGACATGCATTATTACCTTCTAACATTACCATTTAAATCCATTGGATTATATGCCTTATGGTAATATGTGTCATTGCAATAGTCTACTTTCAACAAAAAACAGTATTCCTTATAGCATCAATCCACTTTTAGGAGTTATTTACTTCATTGCGTTATTTACTTCAAAACATAACTCTGTTTACTTTAATTGTGCACCTTATTTTTCTAATATTACATCATTTTCCATTTTATCCTTAGAGTAAAATGATGTAATCCATTATATTTGCACCTTTTGCCTTTAGTGAATTTCCTTATTAACATAAATTCTTGAGTATTTGAGTTTCCATTACCAGATTAGGAAATATGAAACATTATTTATACTTTTTCTTCCACTCAAACTCAATTTCCTCAAGATATCACATAATTTTCCGTCCAAAAATGCTTTAACAGTGAGATTTGTACTTATGTACCTCTTGCCAAAAGTCATTGAACAAACATAATTATTGACTAATTTTGAGTCCAATTTAAAATCCTTTTAGCTTTTCAGCTATAGCCTTAATTGCACGTCACAAGTAATTTAATGACATTAACCTTAATTAGTCATTATCGTATTTTGAAACTTCATTGAATATAAGATGTAGTACATAATATTTGTTCCAAATACAAAGAGTTTGATTAATCACACTCTCTACTAGGCTTTAAAATCCGTTATGCACCCCTTTCACGCCACATATTAGAAATACTTAGGTGATGTGATATTCAGACACAAAATCATTATTGTGAGAATTTCATAAATATAATCTCAGCATAATTCATCTGATTGGTCATATCTATTATAGTACACATAACCAAACTTAATATCCTTGTGCATTTACTGAGTAAAACTCAGTCAAATAATATTTGAACATGTTGAGAACAGTAAATACCTTATAAAAGAAATATCAATATCCATTCCAAGATTTTGTCTATTAATTAATATAATAATATGGGTCGCCACTATTAGCGATAGTGATTGACCCATAAACCTTTTTATATTAATTATAAGACGTCCGAAATTATATGAATATCAATCATTTTTTATTTAATCCGTATTTCCTTAATTTCAAGATCGAAGTCAAGATGCCAAAAGTGGAAAGATTAATTTCACATCGACACAAAACATTCATTTTATGTCAAGTAAATTAAACCATAAATTCGTCATAATATATTTGCTTATACCCATGAGCTTAAATGGAAGTTTACTTTTAAAAGAGACAATGATAAGATTATTTTTAAAGAATAGAAAAACACAATATACAGTAATCGAATTTGGATTGAAAATATCGTCGTAATTTTAATTTTTTTTAATAAAATAACATTGATCAAAATAATATGTTCAGACTTTTCCTGAAAAAAGATGCAGAAAATCTTTTCCAAATTCAAATAATAAATCATTAATGAAAACCTTATAAATGTTATTGCCTCAACTTTATTTGATTTGTGATCATTATCCCATAATTATTTTGACGAATCTTTCATCATCATTCGATGATTAAATCTCAGTTATAAAAACTTGCATCAACTACTTAATTGGAGAGTAGAAGCAGATACTCTCACAAATATGACATGGTATATAAGCAAATTTTAACATTAATCAAAACCGAAATAAGTAGTAAAACCTTACTATCCCAAAATCATTATATATGACATAAGATTTCCTTATTTTTGTAATCTTTACAAAATAGACAATTCACAGGGTCTTTGAAAATATTATCTTGTCATTGTCTCTTCAAGGTTTGACACCTGCAACTTTATACTTGATAGAAATTAAGTTCAACCTAAGTTGTCCTTAGTTTCTCCTTACAAGTTTCATTTCATGTAACACCCCATGTTAATTTAAACTAATTATAATTAAGAAATCAATAATTAATCATCCTCGCTCACTTATTCTTCTAAAACAATACACTACAATTAATATTGCACCTAAACTAAAACCATTTTGAATTACTTTGAATTTGAACTTTATTCTTACATTTTCAAACTCGATAAATCAAATGAAGAATCCTCGACAATTTTCTCAACAGCAAATTTTGGCACGCAAATCGAGGTCAAACATTGACTAAATGACAAAGCCACCTAATTGTGATTAAGTCACCTAATCTTTTCTTAAATATACTTACTCATAATCCAAATCTAATTAAAGTAGTTTAAGCTTAATCATTTTGATTAATACTAACAAAACATATTATATTATTAACAAATTACTATTTCATTTTGATTTAACTAACACTTTCACTAAAGCTCGATATATTGAGTCGCACTAAGTCAAAACTGACAAACTTTTTGACGTCTGAGCATAATGATTTAATTCGATAGCATTCAACGAAAAAAATATATATTTCGATCGAATAAAATTTTAATTCAAAGTTACGAGGGGCTAGTACCCAATTTTTGTTTTGATTTCGTTTTGAGGTTTAGTTTCATTTTTATTTTCGATCTTGCTTCAAAACATTATTTTAAGACTATATATTTTATTTTGAGACTTTTCGCGTACGCGTAAATCGAAAATTTCAAAAACGAAAAATCGGGTCTTGGCTTGTTGGTTTGGCCGAGATATTTGAGGACTTTGGTCCAACTTTTCTTCTTCCATTTTCTTCCTTACTCTTACACACCATACCTCCTTTAGTAACTTGTCTAATCCACCTTACTCACCTATACTAATTCATCATCACTTCTAGCTTATTAAGAATTAAAGTTTAAACAAACTAAATACACAACATAATATAAGACACAATTACTACTACTACACTACTACTACTCGACATACCTTACACACACACACAACAAACACTTCAACTTATTTTCTCTCTAATAAACTCAACTCAAACATTCAAGTAAGCTTGGTTATGTGCAAGCTCAAGAACACATCATAACATTCATCCTCTTTAATTCTTTTCTTCCTTAAATCTTCCATTTATTTGCTTAAATTAATTAGTACACTTAAATAAACTCCTCACCATTTATATTAAGTACTCACTTAATTCTTTTTACATACAATTAAAATATGAACATAAATCGAAATCATAAAAAAATTTAAAACATAACTTAAACATAAAATACTACTACAACTTTAAATTTTAATTTAGCTAGTTTAGTTTTAAAATAAATTACTAACTTGTGTATTTCATATTTATGTACTACTCCTAACCAAAGACGAGGAGCAAGGTGGAGGAGTCGATTTGAGCCAGTTTGATCATATCGTAGACCAGGCAAGCTGTTGATCTTTTAGCTCATAAACCTAACTAAGGTGCTTCCCGCACACTTATATGATAAGCGCCTCGTATTTGATTTTATGTTTTTGATTTGTATGTATGATGTTTTAAGTCACCTTAGTATCATATGTTAAATTAGGAGACAAAAATCGAAAAATAATATTTGTGTAACATTAACATAACACACGGCCTAACCCCTATTGTTGGCTTAATTTTTCGTTTTAATTTTTGTAAATTGCATGCTTAAAATACTTGTAATGAAATGAACATGAAAATATAATTAGTTTATGTTTAGGACTTAAAATGAATTTGTTATGAAATTTAAATGTTTTAATGTATTTATGTGTGTTCTTGAATTTTTGTGCTATTCTTATGTTTGAATGATTTTTATTTATGTGTGTTAATGTTTTGTTATGTTTTCCACTCATGATTAAATACATAAAAGATATAAGATAAATTAGTTGTTGAATTAGAAGTATAAAAACCAAAAATCAAAATTTATGAACATATATATATACACGGCTATTATGAATTAAATGGACCAATTTTTAGTTTTAATTTTTCTAAATAACATATTATGATTAGTTTAGTTAATTTAGACTTGTAGGAAAAATTTGAGAAAATTATATAAACATATGAAAATTTGACTAATTAATAATCATATGCAAAATGTTAGAGTTCTTCAAGTCTTCATGTGTTCTTCAATTTATGACTTAAATCGATTTATAAATTTTTATAAGTTTTACTATTTAATGTTTTTATTTGCTAGTTTAAATCACTTTAGTATAAACTAAATAATTAGTATATAAAAACTTTAAGTTAAAAACCGATAAAATTTGAAAACGAAAATAAATTGTTATGTATGTTAGGCCACGGTTTTGGGGTCTATTTTAGACCTAAAATGAATTTGTCACTTTTTATTTTTATCACTTAAGTAAATAAAATAGTTAAAGTAATGATTTATTAATAAAAACAACAAAAGAAATAAATAGCTATTATAAATAAAGGCTCACGGCATTTCTATTTTATTTGGGTCAATTTTGGTCAAAATAAATTTATCACTTAGTCACTAAATTTGAATAGTAATTAGGTTTATATTTGTTTATGTATTAAATCGTTAATAAAAAGAATTGACAAAACCGATAAAAATAAACGTTACACGTATTAAAATGAATAATGTTGAGTGTTACTACCTTTGCTTAAATTGGATATGGACATACGGACTATTTAAAATGAACTACGACAACCTCACTAAAAATGGAAACCGCTAAAATCTTAGTTAAGTATACGACTAAATTTAACCGAGTTTTACATTTAAAATAAATTCTCAAATCGCTAAATACAAAACGAACCTAACGACTTTAAAACTAGAATTTTGTACTTAGGTTTAAATCAAGTTTTACATTTAAAATAAATTCTCAAATCGCTAAATACAAAACGAACCTAACGACTTTAAAACTAGAATTTTGTACTTAGATTATATTGAGTTTTACTTCCGAAATAATTTTTCAAATCACTAAATACAAAACGAACTTAACGACTTTAAAACTAAAAATTTGTATAAAAGTATAAAAAAATTACTAAGTATAAAGAAAATATAATAATAAATACTAAGTATAAGAATACAAGTACGTATAAAAATACGTATAAATACGAAGTATAAGAATACGAATACGTATAAAATACGAATAAAATACGAAGTATAAAAATACGTACAAATACGAAATACGAAAATACGAATACGTATAAATACGAGGAATAGTAAATACGATGAATAGTAAATACGATGAATAGTAAATACGATGAATAGTAAATACGGTGAATAGTAAAATAATGAATAGTGAAAAATATTTAAAAGTTACGAACGGACTCAAAATAAATAATTAAGTTTTTCCATGTGTTCTGTTTACCTCAAGAATCATTGCATTAAAATTTCATTATACAAGTTCGACGTTATATTTATATTTCAAGATTGTCATTATTAATATTTGTGAACGAGTGAATGAGAAATTGAGAAAACGAGTACTTGAATAAAATACTAGGATTGTTCGCCATGTTGCGACTCTTGAAATTCGAAGTTAACGAGGTAGCTGTATATGGGGACTTGGGCTCCCTCCCAGAGTTGCCCAAGGCGAAATAACGATCTTAAGATCGCTACTCGACACGGTATATACAACCTCAGGGATGGGGCATTCTTGATATTTCCGTGGGCCCATATATCAGTAATTGGAAAATCCAGCCCCAACCGGGGGTACCCGTCTCTGGTGGTAGTCGAACTTTTTCGTCGGTGATACCTTTTGAATAGCGAATACGTATGATCCTCGATAGGTAGTGTATGCATACATTAGACAAGGGATTAGGCCGTCCTTATTACCTTAGATATCTTTTGCCTGTCAGACACGTCCGATTTCGTTCGGCCCTGACCGCTTCTGCGCGGATTATATCTGCATGCTTCCGCCTTACTAACGAAGACTCATTTGTTATCACATGTTGAATGCATTTCCTTGTTTTGTTTGTTGGATGATTGTCTGAATGATTTGGTTATGAGTGTCGGAATACGACCTATTGAGTATGATTATTTGTGAGCATGTTACGTTGTTTGATTGATTTATGCCTATGTTTGGATCATCATGAATTTCTTACGTGTTTAATTTGCTACTTGCTCTTTATTTTACTTATTTATTATTCATATTGCATATTGTATTAGAATTGCATGTATCGAAAGATTGTGCGGGAAAATGATGAGAGTTTAATGCAGGTACCCCGAGACCAACGCTATTGAATACTGGGGAGAGTTTACCTTCTTTATTTTGTACGCTTGAGAGGATGTAATCAAACTTATACTCTGTTATTCTAAACTCGTACTATGTATTTAGAGTTTTATTACGATTAACAGCTGGTTTTGTAATATATAGACTTAATTAATTTTCCACCTTAGTTTAATTAAGTCACGAAAAACCTTTGTTATTCTGGTTGGTATCAAAGTGTCTTGCATGATAGTGAATGACTTAAAGTTATCTCACATAGCGAGACGACACCTGGGCCAGACATTCATATCGTATTTCAGGCATAGACTTATAGGATCGAATAATAAACTAGGAATTTCTAGATCGCTAAAATAATAACTTAGATCATTTTAAAATGTGAGAAAGGGTAGAATCTTAAGGACCGACCAAATAATAATAAACTAGTTAGATGAGCGTCAGAATCTTAAATTTTACCATGCTTGTACTTGCTATTTGCTCTATGGCTAACTTAGTCTGACAAAGGCCCTTAGGATGTCGTCTTTCCGCTCTTTCCGTTACTACGCACCACGACGCCCACCGATGATGCAACTAGGAGAGTACATACGTAGCCATTCCCTCCATATAGAGCGATATGTGGAAGCTCATGGAATCATGACGGGCAGGATCTACCACACGAGGGGCATTGGCATCAGTTTGACCATGATTGAGAGCTTTCATCCATACGATGAGTTTTGGGCACCTCTAGGTTGGCGACTTCTCTCCGATTACGAGCTGTACATGGATCGCATGTACCATCCGGATCCACTTCAGAGGGTGGAGGGACCACCTGCGTGGATGGAGTATGATGAACTACTCGACAGTTTGATGATTCAAGAATATGAGCGCGACTATCCTCCATTCCCACCCGACGCCATCATACCTCCAATCATATGGGAGAGGGATCTCACCTCTGGGAGACTCTTGAGGGTCGCAAATCATATTTAGGGTCATTCGACTCCAGTTTGTAAAATATTTGTAACCGTATTTTAACCACCCTAAGAACGATCTTACTATCGTCTTCTTTTTCTACGGCTATGGATGTTATATTCGGTTGTGACGTTTGGTGAACTTATGTATTACGTTCCTTTGAAATGTAATATTTTACCCATGTATATATTTATATATATGGAGACGTTATGTTACTACCTAGTCATGTGCTTTTCTTAATTCATTATTTTAAAATTTTAAATACATGTTGTACTTCCAAATCTCATTTAAAGTACCTTATCTTAATTGATTTCAGATGAGACTACCGTGCGGTAAGAGGTACTCTGAATGGACACCAAGGGAGAAGGCCCGCAAGAAAGCCATCGAGGCCTACTCGCGACGTCAACAATTGAAGTCCTGGAAGAGATCACAGGACTCGAGCAATTCGGAAGTCGACTGGAAGACTAGGGCACTTAAGACTCCGTATATAGAACATCGAATTCCTGATCATCTCCGCCGATCCTCAGAACATACCGATGTGATCGAAGCATTCATGCAGGGAAAACCTGAGACATTTGAGGGAATCAGTGGGACACTCTACCCATGGATCAGGAGTATGAATGTGAGGTTCCTGGAACACTCCGTTAGAGAGGAATGGAAAACCTCCCTAGCAGCTGCGTGCCTTGACGAGGAGGCCAAAGCATGGTGGAGGCGACTACGCTCCCCAGCTATACTTGAGGATGAGTACTACCTAAGCTGGGAGGATTTCAAACTTGGTTTGAGCGACATGACTTATGCTGTTAAGTATAAGCATAGCTTCGCGGAGGAGGAGCATCGCTACTCAAAATTTGCTTAGGATCTAGGGCTAATCTTTTGTCATTCTCGATCCAATTTCATATCTCTTGAGAATGTGTCTAAACTTTAATGTTATTTTGCTGAACTTATATCTAAGTTTTTCACCTTAGTTCATTTCATAGAGAATGTATTAGGAGGCTTGTAACTTTTTGATGTGAACCTTTTACATTATCAATGAAATGTCTTTTACCTTGCATTTTATATTATGTCTATCTTTGAACTACTCAAAATTTATACAGCCTTGTCCTTATTTTATTTTATTTTTCAGAATGGCTGCAAACGATATTCACGACAATGACCTCAACCATGAATTCTTAGAAGAAGAGGCGAGAAGAAGAGGCTTCGAAGATGCAATCACAAAAATTGCACAAAATATGCACCAACATCAGGGTGGCGGAAACAACCAGTCCGCATTTGAGAGATTCTCCAAACATCGACCTCAACCGTACTCAGGCTCTGTCAACCCCACAGTTTTGACAGAGTGGATTGAAGAGATGGAGAAGTTGCTAGAACTTAGCAAGACTCCGGCTAACGAGAGAGTAAACGTGGTGGCCTACTACCTCAAGGGAGAGGCCAACAGTTGGTGGCGTTTAATCAGGTCCACCTTTCCCTTAAGAATCTACACCTGGAGTGAATTCAAGACTCTATTAGAAAACAAGTACTTTGGGGAGGAATTGAAATGGGATAAGGAAGAAGAGTTCAGGAACCTAAGCCAGGGCGATATGTCCCTACAGGCGTACACGGAAAAATACCAGGAACTGTCCAAGTTTGCTCCCAGGATAATAACGAACGAGGAGGAACTTGCGACTCGTTACGTTAGAGGCATGACTTACAGCCTGAGGACGAACATGAGCGGGTTCAACTGCAAGGACTTTGCGGAAGCCTACGAAAAGGCAATGTGTATCTGGGCCTCCATCCAAAAAGGGGAAGCTGAGGAGAAAAAGAAGAAGAAGACCTTTACGCCTCCTGTGGCGAGTGCTAGCTTCATCCACAAGCCAATGTTTGGTCGCCCGGGTTTCCAAAATCAGGACAATCGAAATAAAGGCCAGGGCAGACCCCTGTACACCAACCGAAACCCCACCGGATTCGTAGGGAGGAACAACCAACAGCCTCCCGGAGCTCCAGCCATTCAAGCAGGTCAATGTCGTTTCTGTCGACAACCACACCACCCGGGGAAGCATTGCAACGGGGAGCCGGTAGTGTGCTACTTCTGCAAAGTAGTGGGACACAAGTCGAATGAATGCCCAAAGAGGGGTAATGCTGCCAAAACAAATGCAGGGCCACCGCCAGCCGTTAGAGTTCAGGGACGCGTTTACGTCTTGACCGAGTCTGAAGAAGGGTCTGATGATATTATCGATGTCGACGTCGTCACCGGTAAATTTTTGGTTAATTCTGTACCTGCTTTCATTTTATTTGATACCGGAGCATCTTTATCGTTTATATCCTCAAAATTTATCAAACAATCCAAACTCACAAATCCTGAACAAATCAGAACTAACATATCACTGCCAGATGGTAAAAACATTCCTTGTTCTTCAAAATACAATAATGTAAAAATCTCAATTCACAACACAGACTTCCTGTCAGACCTCGTATTGTTTGATCTTCCTGAGTTCGATGTAATTCTGGGGATGAACTGGCTAGCTCGTCATAATGCAACGTTCAAATGCCACGACCAGAAGATCACTTTGAAAACTAACCAAGGGAAGGAGGTATCATATCAGAGTTTGAAGAGGAAAGGAGTAAAATTGGTGTCAGTACTGAAAGTTCAAAGCTTAGAGAGAAAGGGACATCAAGTATATTTCTGCAGCATTAACAAGGTCGAGGACTCCTTGCGCATCGAGGACATTCCAATCGTTAGTGAATACCCGGATGTATTCCCTGATGAACTGCCAGGCATGCCGCCGGCACGCGATGTGGAATTCTCGATCGATTTACTTCCAGGCACGGCACCTATCTCAAAAGCACCCTATCGAATGGCACCAGTAGAGCTGCAAGAGCTCAAGAAACAATTGGAGGAATTAATTGAGCTAGGCTTCATCAGACCGAGTGTTTCGCCTTGGGGCGCTCCGATACTCTTTGTGAAGAAAAAGGATGGAAGTATGCGACTGTGCATAGACTACAGAGAACTTAATAAGGTTACAATCAAGAACCGTTATCCTTTACCAAGGATAGACGACCTTTTCGACCAACTCAAGGGAGCAGGTGTTTTCTCCAAAATTGATTAAAGGTCGGGCTACCATCAGATAGGCGTTCGAAAGGAGGACATACAGAAAACCGCGTTTCGATCGAGATATGGTCACTATGAGTTCAAAGTGATGCCTTTTGGCCTCACCAACGCACCTGCAGTATTCATGGACCAGATGAACAGAACTTTCCACGAGTATCTTGATGTTTGTGTGGTCGTTTTCATAGACGACATCCTAATCTACTCAAAGACCGAGAGAGAACACGAAGAACATCTACGCACCATTTTGGAGATTTTGAGAAGAGATAGATGGTATGCCAAATTCTCGAAGTGTGAATTTTGGCTAAACCAAGTAGCGTTCCTAGGCCACGTGATCTCTAAGGAGGGCGTAATGGTAGACCCAGCAAAGATTGAAGCTGTCAAAGAATGGGTAGCGCCAAAATCAGTCACGGAAGTCAGAAGCTTCCTAGGATTGGCTGGTTATTATAGGAGATTTGTTCCTGATTTTTCAAAGGTAGCACGCCCAATGACTAAACTACTGCAGAAGGACTCCAAGTTCTTGTGGAACGAGGACTGTGAAAAGGCGTTCCAAGAACTCAAGACAAGATCGACTCGCTACCGACATCTTGGCTCTACCAACTGACGGAGATGAATACGAGGTATATAGCGACGCATCCTTGAATGGACTAGGGTGTGTCCTAATGCAACAGGGCAAAGTAATCGCTTACGCATCTAGGCAGCTCAAAGTACATGAAAGGAATTACCCGACCCATGATCTTGAACTCGCAGCAGTTGTGTTCGCATTAAAGATTTGGCGACACTACCTCTACGGTGTCAGCATAAAGTTCTACACTGACCACAAAAGTTTAAAGTACATATTCACACAGAAAGAGCTGAATATGAGACAACGGAGGTGGTTAGAACTAATTAAAGATTACAAAATCGAACTGCTTTATCATGAGGGCAAAGCAAATGTCGTTGCTGACGCTTTATGTCGTAAGACTTCACACTCACTGAACAATATTTGGGAGGTCCCATCGGACATCGTTCAGGACTTAAGGAGATTGGACTTGGATTTAGTACAGTCCGACGATGTTGAGTTAAATGCGATGGTAGGCGAACCAGAGTTATATCATGACATTCGAGCATTGCAATGGGAGGACCCGGCCCTGTTAGAAATCAGAGAAAGGATTCCGTCAGAAGGAACAGAAGGGTTTGAGGTTTACACTGACGGGAGCCTACGCTTCAACGGCAGGTGGTGCATACCTGATAATGAAGTTTTGAAACGCAAAATTCTCGATGAGGCACATAGCACCCGCTACTCAGTACATCCTGGCTCAGATAAGATGTACAAGGATCTGAAATTGCGTTTCTGGTGGATAAGGATGAAGGCGGAGATCGCCGAGTACGTGGCAAGATGTATGATTTGCCAGAAAGTAAAATTTGAACACCAGAGGCCAGGAGGACTGCTCCAACCTTTGGAAATTCCCCAAGGAAAGTGGGATTCTATATCGATGGATTTTATCATGGGGTTACCAAGGACATCGAACGGCAAGGATGCAATCTGGGTTATAGTGGACCGCCTAACTAAAGCAGCCCATTTTGTTCCGATCAAGGAGACCTGGGGTTTAGAGGAACTAGCCAAGGCCTACGAGAAAGAGATAATACGACTCCATGGCGTCCCCCTTGACATCATATCAGACAGGGACGCGAGGTTTACATCGCATTTCTGGCAGAAACTACAAGAGGCTTTGGGTAGTAAGTTAAAGATGAGTACGGCTTTTCACCCAGCGACCGACGGCCAGACAGAACGAACGATACAAACACTGGAAGACATGTTGAGGGCGTGCACGATGGAATTCAACGTGAACTGGGAAAAGAGCTTACCTCTCGTTGAATTCTCATACAACAATAGCCATCATGCTAGTCTAGGATGTGCTCCTTTCGAAGCACTTTATGGGAGAAAATGTCGCAGTCCGGTTTGTTGGGACGACGCTAGTGATAACGTGGGTACTGGACCCCAGGTTATACAGGATCAGATTGAACACATAAAGATTATTCGAGAACGACTACAAGCAGCTCAAGATCGCCAAAAGAAATATGCAAATGAGCACCGTCGACCTATTGAGTTCAACAGTGGAGATAAGGTCTTCTTAAAGGTCTCACCCATGAAAGGGGTAAGACGCTTCGGAATAAAGGGGAAGCTTAGTCCAAAGTACATCGGACCCTACGAAATACTTGAACGAATTGGCGAGGTGGCATACCGACTCGCCTTACCGCCAAACTTATCCAAAGTGCACGATGTATTTCATGTATCTCAGCTCAGAAGATACAGAAGCGACCCGAGTCACATTGTTACGCCCGATGTGATCGCCATCGAGCCTAACATGCTTTACTCTGAGAAACCAGTGGAAATTCTCGCCAGAGAGACCAAGTTCTTACGACACAAGTCGATACCCTTAGTCAAGGTTCTCTGGAGGGGACAGAAGACTGAACAAGCAACGTGGGAGACCGAAGCGTCGATGAAGGAAAAATACCCGGAGCTGTTTAGCACAGGTAACCTTAACCACCCAGATTACTTTAAGTTTCGGGGACGAAACTTCTTTAAGGGGGGAGGATTGTAACACCCCGTGTTAATTTAAGCTAATTATAATTAAGAAATCAATAATTAATCATCCTCGCTCACTTATTCTTCTAAAACAATACACTACAATTAATATTGTACCTAAACTAAAACCATTTTGAATTACTTTGAATTTGAACTTTATTCTTACATTTTCAAACTCGATAAATCAACTGAAGAATCCTCGACAATTTTCTCAACAGCAAATATATATACACGGCTATTATGAATTAAATGGACCAATTTTCAGTTTTAATTTTTCTAAATAACATATTATGATTAGTTTAGTTAATTTAGAATTGTAGGAAAAATTTGAGAAAATTATATAAACATATGAAAATTTGACTAATTAATAATCATATGCAAAATGTTAGAGTTCTTCAAGTCTTCATGTGTTCTTCAATTTATGACTTAAATCGATTTATAAATTTTTATAAGTTTTAATATTTAATGTTTTTATTTGCTAGTTTAAATCACTTTAGCATAAACTAAATAATTAGTATATAAAAACTAAAAGTTAAAAACCGATAAAATTTGAAAACGAAAATAAATTGTTATGTATGTTAGGCCACGGTTTTGGGGTCTATTTTAGACCTAAAATGAATTTGTCACTTTTTATTTTTATCACTTAAGTAAATAAAATAGTTAAAGTAATGATTTATTAATAAAAACAACAAAAGAAATAAATAGCTATTATAAATAAAGGCTCACGGCATTTCTATTTTATTTGGGTCAATTTTGGTCAAAATAAATTTATCACTTAGTCACTAAATTTGAATAGTAATTAGGTTTATATTTGTTTATGTATTAAATCGTTAATAAAAAGAATTGACAAAACCGATAAAAATAAACGTTACACGTATTAAAATGAATAATGTTGAGTGTTACTACCTTTGCTTAAATTGGATATGGACATACGGACTATTTAAAATGAACTACGACAACCTCACTAAAAATGGAAACCGCTAAAATCTTAGTTAAGTATACGACTAAATTTAACCGAGTTTTACATTTAAAATAAATTCTCAAATCGCTAAATACAAAACGAACCTAACGACTTTAAAACTAGAATTTTGTACTTAGGTTTAAATCGAGTTTTACATTTAAAATAAATTCTCAAATCGCTAAATACAAAACGAACCTAACGACTTTAAAACTAGAATTTTGTACTTAGATTATATTGAGTTTTACTTCCGAAATAATTTTTCAAATCACTAAATACAAAACGAACTTAACGACTTTAAAACTAGAATTTTGTACTTAGAAAATAAAATTTGGTTTTACATCTAAAATCTCCTAAGTATAAAAATTTGTATAAAAGTATAAAAAAATTACTAAGTATAAAGAAAATATAATAATAAATACTAAGTATAAGAATACAAATGCATTATAAAAATACATTATAAATACGAAGTATAAAAATACGAATCATTATAAAATCACGAATAAAATCTTAAGTATAAAAATACGTACAAATACGAAATACGAAAATACGAATACGTATAAATACGAGGAATAGTAAATACGATGAATAGTAAATACGATGAATAGTAAATACGATGAATAGTAAATACGGTGAATAGTAAAATAATGAATAGTGAAAAATATTTAAAAGTTACGAACGGACTCAAAATAAATAATTAAGTTTTTCCATGTGTTCTGTTTTACCTGAAGAACTGCTGTTAGTAAAATTTCATTATACAAGTTCGACGTTATATTTATATTACAAGATTGTCATTATTAATATTTGTGAACGAGTGAATGAAAAATTGAGAAAACGAGTACTTGAATAAAATACTAGGATTGTTCGCCATGTTGCGACTCTTGAAATTCGAAGTTAACGAGGTAGCTGTATATGGGGACTTGGGCTCCCTCCCAGAGTTGCCCAAGGCGAAATAACGATCTTAAGATCGCTACTCGACACGGTATATACAACCTCAGGGATGGGGCATTCTTGATATTTCCGTGGGCCCATATATCAGTAATTGGAAAATCCAGCCCCAACCGGGGGTACCCGTCTCTGGTGGTAGTCGAACTTTTTCGTCGGTGATACCTTTTGAATAGCGAATACGTATGATCCTCGATAGGTAGTGTATGCATACATTAGACAAGGGATTAGGCCGTCCTTATTACCTTAGATATCTTTTGCTGTCGGACACGTCCGATTTCGTTCGTACCGACCGCCTGCGCGGATTATATCTGCATGCTTAGCCTTACTAACGAAGACTCATTTGTTATCACATGTTGAATGCATTTCCTTGTTTTGTTTGTTGGATGATTGTCTGAATGATTTGGTTATGAGTGTCGGAATACGACCTATTGAGTATGTTTATTTGTGAGCATGTTACGTTGTTTGATTGATTTATGCCTATGTTTGGATCATCATGAATTTCTTACGTGTTTAATTTGCTACTTGCTCTTTATTTTACTTATTTATTATTCATATTGCATATTGTATTAGAATTGCATGTATCGAAAGATTGTGCGGGAAAATGATGAGAGTTTAATGCAAAAATTTTGAGACCAACGCTATTGAATACTGGGGAGAGTTTACCTTCTTTATTTTGTACGCTTGAGAGGATGTAATCAAACTTATACTCTGTTATTCTAAACTCGTACTATGTATTTAGAGTTTTATTACGATTAACAGCTGGTTTTGTAATATATAGACTTAATTAATTTTCCGCCTTAGTTTAATTAAGTCACGAAAAACCGGGTTGTTACATTTCAGCAATGACCTAAGTAATTTTCCGTATGATACATTATAAGGTCAACATACTCGTATTTCAAAATGTGCCCACATTTTATAGTCATCACGTGTAATACCCCGTATTTTCGTAGTCGGTATGTTTAAGTTGCTTATATTATTTTGGATTAGTAAGATTATTTTTGGGCTTTTAGCGAGTTTAAATTTTAAATTCGGAGGTATAGCATGTGTATGCTCGTTGGATTCGTAAAAATGGTGACATTCGGAAAAGTTCTCTGTTTAAGCTTGGCGAGATTTGGGTTAGTCGAGAATTGAGTAATTGTCGGGTCTAATAGTGATTGACCCAGTTTGACCTTCCTATGCTAGTTAAAATGAGTCTATTACTAAGGTTCCTACATCAAACCTCCCTTACATTCATTTTAATCTTTCTTTCACTAAACAAACCCTCATCTTTTCTCTCTTCTCTTTCTCTCTCACACAAAATAAGAGCAATAAAATCAGCCCTCCTCTCCTATGGCTGCCGTGAGCCATCACCCACACAAACCCAAGTGGGTTTTTTCTCGATCTCTCCCTCGTTTCTCGCCCGAATTAGACGATTCTTGTTGCTACGCGTTCCTCTTTTCATTCCCCATCTTTTCATACTAATCTCCCTTCAAGGCGAGTTGTTTTACTACCCCAAAGTTAGTAACTTTTGTAACTAGGGTTTCACTAGTTTTGAGCTTTTGTTGTATTATGTTAATTCCTTGTATTTTGGGAGTTGAATAGGGATGTTTATGATGTTTTAATCAATGTAGAGGAAGAAATCATTGGGGAGCCCTTGTAGAACCGAGTTATCTTCATGTTGAGTTGATTTTGGGTTGATTCATCCTCAAGGTAAGAGCTACTCTCTTACTTAGCTATTTGGGTGTAATCGTATATGTTGGTATGTTTATGTGTGTTGTTTATAGATTGTCATGCTTTGGTTGTAAATTCAGTGGCGGATCTTCAACGAAATTCGACGGGGGGCCAGAATGTAGGTGGTGCTCTTAAGTGACTTACGTATGAAAATTTAACCTTTGTAGTATAGTGCAAAAAACGGTATAGTATTCCTAATATAACGTTTTTGTCACTTGTTAAAGTTTTTATATATAATATCCATATATTAACACTTTTGTAAGATATTATCTTATTAGAATAATTAAAAAGCGATAACATATTAAGGAATAGTAATATTACCTTTTTAAACTAAAACAATAGTCACAAGAGATTGAGAAATAAAATTTAAGAAGCACAAATTTAAGGAGTAAAAAAATTAAAATATTTGTAAGATATTAATTATCTCGCTAAAAGAATGAGGAGTAATATGACCAAAAAAGAATGATGAAGAAAATGAGCACAAAAGACCATAAAAAAAAGATAGGAAGATAATGAGCAAAAATGTGGTGCATGTGTTTCGAACCCCTGACCTACCAAACAAAAGTCACTGCACTTACAATTGAACCATAACATTTCAATGTATTTTAATTGCAAGATTAATATTTATCTTATAACTTAGGGGGGCCCGGCCCACCCCCAAGATACCTAAGATCCGCCATTGGTTGTAATGTGTGCAATATTGTAAGTTTATATGTGTGATTGAATACTATGATTTCACCTTGATGATTGTTGAGTATGGGTAGTGTATGTTGATGTAACAACCTGGTTTTTTCGTGACTTAATTAAACTAAGGCGGAAAATTAATTAAGTCTAATACATGCCGGGTGTTAATTAAATTACATTCAAATGGCATAGCATACAAATATATATTACAATCTCTCAAATAAAACAAACGAAACATCCTAATCGTCCCGACAATCCTGAGTCTCGAGAATTGCCTGCAACGGAGACAAAAACACAAAATAGGAGGATCTCCCGCTCAGAGGCGGGAAGTGACTGTTCTAACCAACAACCTCTAAACCAAATTGTTGGTTTTATTTAACCTATGATTAAAAGTAACTTGGCAGCACTAAACGAGTATAACTACCGCAACACCTTATGTCAATAAAATTGGACAAATAGCATATAATATCAGTTCTCACATATAGATATTTAAATCTCATACAACATGATAAACAAAACTTAAAACATATCAATTTATAGAACACGATATATAAACGTAAATACCAACTCAACTCATATAATATCGTAATATATTTATAAACTTAAATCATAGCAATCAAGATATATGCATAAGTCGTAATCAAATTCCATAAACACATAGTCGTGAAACAATCATGCAATATCTCATATAGCACGAGGGATAGTCGACCCTTTTCATAGCAATTTATCAATTATCAAACAAAACTCACGAGCCTTGACTATAGAGCGGCTCGTGTACTCTCATAGGAAATTACCCATATAATTTCCTATCAAAGTGCACTAGTTACTCAAGACACGTACATAACATCGAATAAAAAGTAGGGTACATGATGGCTACCCAGTACTAAATGTCACACGGATAATCTATAATACATTGTTCTATGAGCCACAACAAGTCAGGTTGGAAGCATGCAAAACCCTACAAAAGCAAGGCCTGCGCAGTAGCGTGCCGAGTACATCAACGGACTTTAATGCTAAAGATACCAATAGGTAAGAAGGACGATTCAATCCCTTATCTAACGTATGCATACACCTCTATTTAGAATCGACATAAACCTCGCTATTCAAGAGAGTATGCTTTCCTAAATAAAACGATTAATACCTATCGACAAGGTCCCCGGATGGGATGGTCATTTTCCGTTACCTCGTATGGACCGCAGGTCGCAACATTCATGCCCATTCCAGGGATGTATACGCCGCTTGCCTAAAGACTATGAGAGTCATTAGATCGCCTCAATCAGCACTGAGAATGAAAGAGTCCCCATACGCGGCTACCTTTCCAACTATGGCACAATAGATTCGCAACATGACAGACACCCAAGTACTAATCATACAACGTTATAATCGAAGGGTTTATTCTCATGCTGTAATACTCCGTATTAAAATAATATTATATATATAATATTAGCACTAGAATTAGTAGATACTTTTATTAGTATCGTTTAATGGTTAGCTTTACTTTTTAATTCGACGGGAACAAATAAGTCCCAACGTCATTCCCGCGTAAAAACTAGCGTCAAACTTTGAGAGGTCATAAAATGGTCATACGAACTCGGAATTGGACGAAACAAAATGCTAAACCACCTAATTTTTCGAGAGGAATCCAATAGTATAATTTATAAAATCATTTGACAAAGAAAAATTTAGTGTGAGACCCATTTTTGGTCGACCACTTGTTCTTTTATTTCTTGTCCTACACTTTTCCCCCATGCATTGTCACATCTTGTGTCTTGTCACATCATGATGTGTCTTGTGACATCATGTGTCTTGTCACATCAACTCTATGGTCACAAGTTAAGGACACTTGTTGTGCATGCATTTTTGGTGAGATTCTTTATTGACTTTGTGCACATGCATGATCAATTATACATCATCATCTTCCCCCCTTGTCTTTCTCCTCTTATTGCCGTATAAACTCCCTCCATTTCCTCCATTTTTTCTTCACTTTTTCTCTACAAAAATTCTAAGTTAAGTGTTTTACAATCAAGATAATTCATTAGCCTTCATTTTCAAGTCGATTTAAAAGGTAGAAGCTATGATTTTCGAGTAGTAATTTTTATAGTTTAGTGTAGTGTTTTGTAAGCTAATTGTTTCTTTCTTTTGGTCATGAAACCGTTTTTTTTTTTAAAGCCGAAGGAGAGCAAGAAGAGCTTTCTATTTTTGACGGTATTGTCGATCCCGACAATCTTTGAGCCGTGTCAAGGTGAGGGGACATGCATCTTCACCTCTAACATCATGTGTTTCATTTTTAAGGCAAACTTATGATTTAAGTATATATTTTAGCCTACTATGTTATCGTCATTGTTTGTGTTTCTTGTTGTTGTTTATTCCAAGTTGTGCCACCAATGTTACCTTGTTGAAATTTCATGTTTTAGAACATAAAATGAATTGTATATTAACTTGTGGGCATATGAGTAAATTGTGAATTAATTAAGAGAAAAACAACATGTGAATATTGTATGTGGCTTAAAATGAAATAGAATTTAGTATCATGTTCACCACTTTATCTTATATTTAATCTCATGTTAAAAAACAATATATGTGATGTTTAAATACATGCTTAAACCTTGTTGGTAATCATCTTTTATTTTAATTGCAATTAGGATATATGTTTGTATGTAAAATCATGTTTAATTAGTTTTACTTCGTATTTTGCCTTGACATTTTGATATGATGTGTATTCTAATGTTATTGAATTGTGTTTTAAATTTCGTAGCTTTTGAATTTATACTTCTTCCTAAATAAAATAAACAAGGCCTAAATATACCTTAATTCGTTTAATAAGTAAACATAACTATTTGGATCTGAAATTTTTATGTACATTTTAAAATACACTTATTTATCTACTGTCCAAATTTCGTTCGAAAATATTAAGTTTTGGCCCTCCGTTTAATTTTTAAAAACTTATCGTTTTATATCGTTTTTAATTGATTTCGTGTACCAAAACAACTTATTTTTAAAAACGATTTTTACCCATGCTTAGATATATTCTGGGGAGCTCAAAAATAATTTTTAATAATTTTTGTAAATTATTTCATTTTTGGCTTATCTTATATTTTAACCGTTAAACAACCGTAAATTATTATAAGTAATATTATGTTCATAAAATGATTTTACTTTTAACCTATATTCTCCTATTAAACTTGTTTTCATAATTTAAAAGACACATAACTCCAAAGTATATGAAAACATAATAAATATTATTAAAATATGTATAATCTTAAATTAACAATTAAGGACTTGGCTATGTCTTAACTTGACTTCCACTAGCAAGTTTTGACTAAGTCATTATAATATAACTTGACCTTGACCAAAGTCAAGCATTGGCCTATAGTCATTTGTTGACCAAAGTCAAAGTTGAGTAACTCTTAAATAAGCTACTAAGAAATAAGCTATTTAATCTACCCTAAACGTTATAACAAACAATGAACCTTAATCTACTCCTGAAATAAATCTTTCCAAAGATAAATAATTAAAAGACTTTTATTCAAGATAAACAAAGATCGCAATTACATATTAAAAGATACTATTCTGGGCCAAGCTGGATATGTCTCCGTTGTTTGTGACCTCTGAGCCCCTTGTGCCTTCCGATCATAAGTGGAAATCATAAAGCTTATGTCATTTAGCCTTTAACTCGCCAAGACGATGATTAATGCCGCTTGGATTCAGTCGTCATGGGTGGAAATCATAAAGCCCATGATGCGCAACTTTAGCCTGGGTATATGGTTACGCCATGTATCCCTATCACATTCGACCGCTGTCTCTAAGTCTCTGAGTGGAAATCATAAAGCTCATGTGACCTCTAGACACATGTCATCCTAAATCATCACTTAAGATTCCTTTTAAGCCATGTTTGTTTGGGCACTCTTATGCAATGGTCAAATGATCATCCTGACGGGGGATAGCTCCGAAAAGTCTGTTGCCAGTGGTGAGGAATGCTAAGGAGTCACCGCTAAGGAGTCTGAGCAGACAAACCTTTGGGAAGGTCGTCATTGGTAGTAGTCGATCCAGGCCATTTGAAAGAGTGCGGGGTGGGTATATGCGCATATATAGACAAGAGTACATGATCTGCTCTGCTACTTAATGGTATCTTGGCACTTGATATATTGTTGTTCTGAGATTCTGATATGATATTATTATGATACAGCCTCGAGGTGGTAAACATGTCTTAGGTGGCCTCTGAGTTATTACCGCCGTTCACTCCCCTTGCAGTACTTTGATCTTTTGCCTGACCATACTTGTGTTCGGTCACATCGGGAACTAGGGGTAAGATGTAAACCTCCTAGTACTGGTGTGATTGGCGGGATTGATGTATTCCACCCATATGAAGTGATAATGTAAGCTTTATATGAGTGAAATCCATTAGTAGCCACGTCCCGCGCATTGTTTGAAAATTAAAACGTTTTCCAAAATCAAATGGCTACAGTTTTCTGTGATGATTAGTTTAAGGTATATAAACTCTCTTATATCATGAGACCCGTAATTCTTATGAAAGAAATCTGATAGTGGAGAATAATTTTGGATAATCCTTCTTACGTTTAGTAATGTGATGCTTATTATCCTTCTATTACATGTTTATAGTTCTTCAGATATTCTAGTTGATAATAATGACTTCATATTGTAACAACCTGGTTTTTAGTCGACTTTAATTACTAAGGCGGAAATTAATGAGACCCGTAATTCTTATGAAAAATGAATGTTAATTTTAGAGGATAATTAGGAATTATATATTTACAAGGATTTCTAACTTTTGAACGAAATACTACGTTTAAAAGGTTGAGAGATAATAAGGTTCGAAGGTTTTTGAGAATAATTTAAAAGGAGTTTACGAAATTGAAAAGCAAAAGTGAAATCATTTTGCGTGATTAAAGAATAGGAATTGAATGAAAGTCGATTTTAAAATATCATTTTGCGAGATATTTTAAGAAGTCGGTTTTATTATAAGGAATTATAGATTTAAAAAGTTAGAAGTTTAGCGGAATTCACAAATTTTCGAAAGGTCGAAAATTTTTGAATGAGACGGAATGATGACGTTAGATAGAGAGGATGATTTGACTAAGATGTTGTAGAATCCTCTAATGCAATGGAAGTCTTCGAAGTCCTGAATGTCCCTTCAAGCTGCACGAACTTTGTGAGTCCATTTGTTCCGCTTGAGATCTTGTCGTCATGATTAAAGGCTTCGATCTTCGGGAATTAAATTTATTACTTAGATTTTATATCCGAGGATAGTTGTTAGTTTAAATTAGTCACATCAGCAAATAGCAAGCATACGATAGTTAGTGTATTTTATTTGGAGGGCAGTAGTTCGTTATTTAAAAGTCCTTAGCCTATGGTCGGTCCTTAAGGTTTCTACCCATCCTCACACTTTAAGCGATTTTAAGTTTATTATTTAAGTGATCTAATAAAAGAAGAATCTAAATTATTATTTGATCCTATAAGTCTATGCCTGACATACGATATGAATGTCTGGCCCAGGTGTCTCTCGCTAGATGAAATAACTATTAAGTTACTCACGGTCGCAAGACAGCTCTGATACCAACTGTAACAACCTGGTTTTTAGTCGACTTTAATTACTAAGGCGGAAATTAATTAAGTCTTAAACCAGCGTCATTAATTATACAATAAAACCCAAATATTACATCATCGTTCCAGAGTCGCATTAAACGACTCTAAATACGGAAATTTAAAAGAGTACGGTGTTATATATTACAAGTCTCTCGAAATACAACTAAAGATAAAGCATAAACATGTAGCGTGGCCCCGTCCAAAATCCAGCTCCCGGTCCACGATCATCCTGCACAATAAACTGATGGGGGAGTGCCCGCTTAGCGGACAGTGACTAGCTATGCTCATACTTACCCTCGATTTCAATTACTTTGTTTTATTATTATCGCTTTATAATTATAACATTATGATAAAAACGTAAACATGCTTATTACATTTAGCATATAAAGACATATTAGTCATAATAAGCATGCGAGTGAAAGCGATAAATCATATAAGCATGATATTCAATAATGAAAGCAATTAACAGATAATCTCATAACAATAGTATCACAGTATATCAACAGGATTACGAGGCGATATCAGATCGCAAATAAACATACGTATCGTATCATACTCATCATGCAGACTCGATTCACTTCAGAAAGTTGTGGTCTTTAATTTTCGAAAATGTTTTGACTCACTTTCATTCAATCACAAAACACATACCGCTTACGAGCCTGACCACGGAGTAGGCCATTGTACTCTAGTCGCTTGCATCTCACTACCATAGTGCAGCGACTTACTCGACTCGTAAACCACGCCGAATACTATAATACTTGCATCTCATCTTCTAGTGTTCGAAATGATTCGAACTTCAGATACAATCTCGTCAAGTGATCTTTACATATGGCAAGAACGAATGCTAGTGTCGCGCCCACTAAGAACGAAACACGGCAAGGAGACAGAACCGCAAAGCGCATAAGCACATAATGTCACGGTGGCCCTGATAACTTTAGCGAAATAGGGTAATAAAGCCCTAGTCTAGTATGCATACACTAATATCCACTTTAAGAATGGGCTATGCTAATCATAGAGCACCTTAACTCTGGATAAAACGACTATTTCCTAAAGCCTGATACAAAAGCATTGGCATATTCTTTATCTTGTGCGAATGTGCTATACGACTTAAGGCGAACGGCATGGGTAAAGCGCATAAGCACATAATGTTACCGGCTGAACCACACTATTCGATATGACCCAAGCCAGTGATCGAGATAGTGGCGTCCGCTACAAGACTATCTTAACCCCACTTCACTCACGATTGACGTTCCCTTATCTGAGGCCCAAGCTTGACCTTTTATTTAACTTACTCAAAATTCATTATTTATTTGATATTTATATATCACATGTTACTAGACTCTCCTAGTTTCATCGTCAAACGTTTAAGTATTTAATTCGGTTTCATATAATCACATAACATATTCGTTTATTATTTGAAGTGTTGTTAATTATTAACATTTTTAAGTTTCTATTTTGATATGTTTATTAATATGTCCAATTTTATTTAAGTGTTTTTTCAAAACACTTTAAGTTATTTACTTATTCATTTTCAATTTTCTATACTTAGTAGATTTTCAATTATTCCCAATATTTCAAATTTTGAAGTTTGAAATTATCTTGACTTTGAGACGTAACTTGTTTTATAAGTTTCGTAAATTTTTCACTATTCACCCATCCTACTCATCGTATTTTATACGTAATTTTATAAGTATTATTATATATTGATATACTTCCTAAGTATAAACTTAAAACTTCTTTTTATTTGTTAAGTATAAAATTCTAGTTTTAAAGTTGTTAAGTTCGTTTTGTACTTAGGCGATTTGTGAAAATATTTTAAAGTCTAGTTTTTAAAATGTTAAGTTCGGTTTGTATTTAGTCATTTATGGAAATATTCTAAAATCATAGTTTTAAAAACGTTAAGTTCGGTTTATAACAGGTGGTCAATGATATTTATTTTAAAATGAGACTCGGTTAAATTTAATCATCTATTTACTAAATTTAGCGATTTTCATTTTTAAAATAGTAGTATCGTGGATGGTTCCTTTTAGTCCTTATGTCCAAATTCAATAATCCAATAGCAAAGGTAGTATCACACGATTTAATTCATTTTTATAACGGTTAACATATTTTCATCGGCTTATAATAATTCATTTATAATTAAAACGATTTATACAAAAGTTCATTTCTAACAACTAGTTAACTTTAGTGACTTAGTGATAATTTCATTTTGATTAAATTTAGTCCATTTTAATTAGTAAAACCGTGTGACATAATATAGTTGTCAAAATTGATTTATTTCTTTTAATTTCTTAATCCTAACTTATTAACTACTAATTAAATTATTTTAACAATAAACTAAAAAGTGATAAAAACGATTTTTGACTTAAAAAGGGCAAGAATGCCGTGAGTATGTAGTGTAGTGTTCCAAATTTCATTTTTTCGATTTTATCGGTTTTTAGCTTAAAGTCTTTATATTTTAATTATTCTAATTATACTAAAATGATTTTAACTAAAATGAAACTTTACTAGAAATTTCATTTATCTTTTTGAATAGTGTTTTTCAACACTTTAAATTTCTAACTTTTTAGTCTTAAAGATTTAGCTAGTTTAATTTATATAGTTGTTAATATAATAACTTATTAGTTAATAAAAACAATAAATAACAACAACATAAAATCATTATGAATCAAAGTAAACTACTAACTCAAGAACACATGAACATCATAAAGAACACACATGCACACATGAAAAACACCATACTACTCAAGAACACATTTTTCATTTTTAACAACTTATAATACATTTTTCTAATTTAATTCATTTTACATGATAACATCCATTTTATACTAACTTAACATAACATATTATTTACAAAAATTAAAAGTGAAAATATATTAAAAAAAAATAGGGAATGCCGTGAGTTAGGACACACACACATACATTTTCATTTTCGATTTTTAATCACTTTAAACTCAATGTTAATATTTCACATAATTTTTATATATGATTATAATAACATAACTAAAACATCACTAAACATAAGAATCATAATTAAAAATGCTCAAAATTAATTTAGCTAACCATACTAACATATTATCACAATAATCTATTTAAAACATTATTTAGTTATTATCATTACTTATACATCACATAATCATACAAGTGCACACAAGTGATGTTTAACATATTTTAACATAATTTTCATACTCATAAAATTATAATAATAATCAAATTAATTTTAAAAGAGAATAATATGAGATATAACTAGTCACCTTAATTAGGATGTTAATCGTCGGGGGTCTAAAATAAATTTTAGATCGGATTTTTCTTCACCCATAATACCCATATACTTCACCCAAAAATCCTTGCAAGTTAGCTCCTAAAATACCCACTAATGAACTTAGAACTCTTAGGAATTATTAAGATAATATTATACGTTTTATTTAAGTGGTTTTGGAAGGAAATGAAAGAAAATAAAAGAGGGGAAAGAAGAGCAAATACACGTCCCACATGAAGAGAAATGAGGTTGGTTTTGCACTTTGAAAAATAATGTGGATGTTAGTAAGTTATGTAGTAGTAGTAGTGTTTGTATGCATTGTATTCTTTGATTTTCAACACAAGTCAATACTAGTGATGATCACACAAAGGAGTGTGTAAGTGAATGTGTAAGAGTGTAAGAAGCATGTGAGTGTAAGAGAGGAAGGAAAGAGTGTAGTCTTGCTTGTGTAAGAGGAATGCACATGCCTGTTGTCCATCACTTGTCTTTGGCTTAGAAAATGAGTGCAGAAAATTCAGCTCAAGTTAGGCAAATCTGATGACTACGAAAATAGCATCATGAAATCCGTCTCGAAAAGTTATGTGGTTTAGGCTTTTGTTTCGCTCAATTCCGAGTCCGTATGACCATTTTATGGCCTCCGAAAGTTAGGCCCTAAATGTTTATACGGGTTACATTAAAAATGAAAAGGGAATTAGTTTGTTAAATAATGTTAAATGTAAATTAACAAAATGATGACCTATTTTTTTTTGTAGAGTAGAAAAATGAGGTCTTGTGTGTGGAAATGAAAGTAGTAGTAATTTGTATTTGTATTTGTATTGTATTTCTTATTATTATGTATAAACTTTAAATTTCAAATACAAAATGAAAATGATGATTACTAATTAAAGGTGTAAGTAAAAGCATGTGACTTGTGTAAGAAAAATGGAAGAGGATAAAATTTGACTTTGGTGTCCAAAAGTCAAAAGTCAAATTTTCGGGTTTGATTTTTCATTTCTCGAAATTTTTGATTTGCGTGTTTGAAATTGTTGACCCGAATTTCAGAGACGGAAAGTATAAGGGTTCATTTTTATTTGAAAATCAGAAATGTTCGAAATTGAATTTTATGAATAAAAGGTTTTACATTTATTTTTATGAATAGTAAACATAACTTAACATTTTTGAAATTTGAAATGTAATATAAATTTCGTGTTGATTTTTATAAAATTTTGAAATGTGTTTCCTCTTCAATTCTAAAGATATTGCAACAAACTTTATTTTTCAAAATTTTAAATTTGGACTTAAGAAATTTTAGTATTATTTGGCGAAAAAAATTCAGACGCATTTTTATTATAAGGAAAAAGGGTGAATTTAATTTAAGGAATTAAATTCTTTTATCAAATTGTGTTAAAATAACACGGGGTGTTACAAACCTACCCCCTTAAGAAAAGTTTCGTCCCGAAACTTGAATAGAGTGGATAACTGCTCAAGGTTGGACAAGGCAGTTATAGAGGATAGCAAGATTTTACTAGTTTCGTGAATGACATTTTATTTTGGGTACGATGAGACTTTTCAAAATGTTTGAATCCCTGAATTATTATGACGATGTTAGATAGAGTGGAAGGATTTAAAGTTGTAATCGTTTTATATTTTCAAAGGGGATATTTTGAATTAATGCAGAATTGTTGCTAGATTGTTATTTTCCAAAATTGTTTTCAAAGGGGTTTTCAAAAAGATGGGGCCTAGAAGTTTTGTACGGAATTAATTTAAATTAAAATTATAAGGGTTTTAAAATACAACAAATTATAATTTTATTTGAAATCAGATATATAGTTTTAAGTTGGTTGAAATAATGATTTTGAATAATTTTAAACAATGATTTCAAACCATCATATTTTGTCCTACCCCTTTAAGAAAATTTTTAAACATATTTACTAAGTTCAAGTAGAAGAGGTGAAAATTTATTTCAAAGGGTGAAAATTTTGGAAAAGGTACTAATAAGTTTAAAAATTTGAAAATTAATCAAATCCGATAGTATAAGGTAAAGGAGATACAATTAAAACAAAACATTTTCCAAGATATTTAAAATTTTGAAATAAAATTTTAAGAATTAATTGAATAAATTTCAGAGATATTTTAAAGGTGAAAAATGAATGTTAATTTTAGAGGATAATTAGGAATTATATATTTACAAGGATTTCTAACTTTTGAACGAAATACTACGTTTAAAAGGTTGAGAGATAATAAGGTTCGAAGGTTTTTGAGAATAATTTAAAAGGAGTTTACGAAATTGAAAAGCAAAAGTGAAATCATTTTGCGTGATTAAAGAATAGGAATTGAATGAAAGTCGATTTTAAAATATCATTTTGCGAGATATTTTAAGAAGTCGGTTTTATTATAAGGAATTATAGATTTAAAAAGTTAGAAGTTTAGCGGAATTCACAAATTTTCGAAAGGTCGAAAATTTTTGAATGAGACGGAATGATGACGTTAGATAGAGAGGATGATTTGACTAAGATGTTGTAGAATCCTCTAATGCAATGGAAGTCTTCGAAGTCCTGAATGTCCCTTCAAGCTGCACGAACTTTGACGAGTCCATTTGTTCCGCTTGAGATCTTGTCGTCATGATTAAAGGCTTCGATCTTCGGGAATTAAATTTATTACTTAGATTTTATATCCGAGGATAGTTGTTAGTTTAAATTAGTCACATCAGCAAATAGCAAGCATACGATAGTTAGTGTATTTTATTTGGAGGGCAGTAGTTCGTTATTTAAAAGTCCTTAGCCTATGGTCGGTCCTTAAGGTTTCTACCCATCCTCACACTTTAAGCGATTTTAAGTTTATTATTTAAGTGATCTAATAAAAGAAGAATCTAAATTAATATTTGATCCTATAAGTCTATGCCTGACATACGATATGAATGTCTGGCCCAGGTGTCTCTCGCTAGATGAAATAACTATTAAGTTACTCACGGTCGCAAGACAGCTCTGATACCAACTGTAACAACCTGGTTTTTAGTCGACTTTAATTACTAAGGCGGAAATTAATTAAGTCTTAAACCAGCGTCATTAATTATACAATAAAACCCAAATATTACATCATCGTTCCAGAGTCGCATTAAACGACTCTAAATACGGAAATTTAAAAGAGTACGGTGTTATATATTACAAGTCTCTCGAAATACAACTAAAGATAAAGCATAAACATGTAGCGTGGCCCCGTCCAAAATCCAGCTCCCGGTCCACGATCATCCTGCACAATAAACTGATGGGGGAGTGCCCGCTTAGCGGACAGTGACTAGCTATGCTCATACTTACCCTCGATTTCAATTACTTTGTTTTATTATTATCGCTTTATAATTATAACATTATGATAAAAACGTAAACATGCTTATTACATTTAGCATATAAAGACATATTAGTCATAATAAGCATGCGAGTGAAAGCGATAAATCATATAAGCATGATATTCAATAATGAAAGCAATTAACAGATAATCTCATAACAATAGTATCACAGTATATCAACAGGATTACGAGGCGATATCAGATCGCAAATAAACATACGTATCGTATCATACTCATCATGCAGACTCGATTCACTTCAGAAAGTTGTGGTCTTTAATTTTCGAAAATGTTTTGACTCACTTTCATTCAATCACAAAACACATACCGCTTACGAGCCTGACCACGGAGTAGGCCATTGTACTCTAGTCGCTTGCATCTCACTACCATAGTGCAGCGACTTACTCGACTCGTAAACCACGCCGAATACTATAATACTTGCATCTCATCTTCTAGTGTTCGAAATGATTCGAACTTCAGATACAATCTCGTCAAGTGATCTTTACATGTGGCAAGAACGAATGCTAGTGTCGCGCCCACTAAGAACGAAACACGGCAAGGAGACAGAACCGCAAAGCGCATAAGCACATAATGTCACGGTGGCCCTGATAACTTTAGCGAAATAGGGTAATAAAGCCCTAGTCTAGTATGCATACACTAATATCCACTTTAAGAATGGGCTATGCTAATCATAGAGCACCTTAACTCTGGATAAAACGACTATTTCCTAAAGCCTGATACAAAAGCATTGGCATATTCTTTATCTTGTACGGAACAGGCTATACGACTTAAGGCGTAACGGCATGGGTAAAGCGCATAAGCACATAATGTTACCGGCTGAACCACACTATTCGATATGACCCAAGCCAGTGATCGAGATAGTGGCGTCCGCTACAAGACTATCTTAACCCCACTTCACTCACGATTGACGTTCCCTTATCTGAGGCCCAAGCTTGACCTTTTATTTAACTTACTCAAAATTCATTATTTATTTGATATTTATATATCACATGTTACTAGACTCTCCTAGTTTCATCGTCAAACGTTTAAGTATTTAATTCGGTTTCATATAATCACATAAAATATTCGTTTATTATTTGAAGTGTTGTTAATTATTAACATTTTTAAGTTTCTATTTTGTTATGTTTATTAATATGTCCAATTTTATTTAAGTGTTTTTTCAAAACACTTTAAGTTATTTACTTATTCATTTTTAATTTTCTATACTTAGTAGATTTTCAATTATTCCCAATATTTCAAATTTTGAAGTTTGAAATTATCTTGACTTTGAGACGTAACTTGTTTTATAAGTTTCGTAAATTTTTCACTATTCACCCATCCTACTCATCGTATTTTATACGTAATTTTATAAGTATTATTATATATTGATATACTTCCTAAGTATAAACTTAAAACTTCTTTTTATTTGTTAAGTATAAAATTCTAGTTTTAAAGTTGTTAAGTTCGTTTTGTACTTAGGCGATTTGTGAAAATATTTTAAAGTCTAGTTTTTAAAATGTTAAGTTCGGTTTGTATTTAGTCATTTATGGAAATATTCTAAAATCATAGTTTTAAAAACGTTAAGTTCGGTTTATAACAGGTGGTCAATGATATTTATTTTAAAATGAGACTCGGTTAAATTTAATCATCTATTTACTAAATTTAGCGATTTTCATTTTTAAAATAGTAGTATCGTGGATGGTTCCTTTTAGTCCTTATGTCCAAATTCAATAATCCAATAGCAAAGGTAGTATCACACGATTTAATTCATTTTTATAACGGTTAACATATTTTCATCGGCTTATAATAATTCATTTATAATTAAAACGATTTATACAAAAGTTCATTTCTAACAACTAGTTAACTTTAGTGACTTAGTGATAATTTCATTTTGATTAAATTTAGTCCATTATAATTAGTAAAACCGTGTGACATAATATAGTTGTCAAAATTGATTTATTTCTTTTAATTTCTTAATCCTAACTTATTAACTACTAATTAAATTATTTTAACAATTGTAGATACCCGTATCCGTACCCCCCCAATACAAACCCCGTGATGAAATGGACTTTTTACAAAGAGCATGTTTTTAACGTAATGTCAAAACGGTACATTTTGTCGAAAACATTTTAAGTCGTTTAACGCATAAATGATTTATTTGCATGTCGTGTAATATGAATATTAGTTTAGTCATTTTATTTTAGCCGACCCAACACAAAAAGAAGCCTTTTCCACACAAGAAAAGCCCACAAAAGCACCCAAGCACGCCTCCCGAGGCGTCAGACGCTCAAACCGAGCTCACGTCTAAACACATTTCACACAAACAACCCAAACACACAAAAACGGCCCAAAACACGTAAAAAGGCCCAAGCACCCGAAACGGACCAAAATGCGTCCCGGGTCACATTCTTACGAAACAAAATCTCACAAAGTCGTAAAATAATATATCACAATATTATTTTATTTCGAGCCAAGATCGGAAAACACGACGAAAAAGCGAAACACGAAACACGAAACACGAAAATCGAGCCAAGGGAATCAAGTTGATTAACCAACTTGATCAAATTGATGTACCAAAGTCAACAAAACAAACACAAACCTCGACAAAAGCCTGCACACCCATACACACATACGCATACGCATACGCAAGCCAAAACACGTCAGAAAAGGGGCTGAAAATCGGCGAATCTTGGCGATTGAGAAAATCGCCGAATCTTGGCGATTTTCAGTAAATCGCCAGACCTGCAGCGATTTTCCCTTCCCTCGACATTCAGCGATTTTCCATTAAATAGCCAGTTGTCAGGCGATTTTCTGGTTGTTCTGGTACTTTGGCGGCTCGAAATCCCTATAAATACACCCCTTATTCGTTCATTTCAAAGCATGAATTATCATCACTCTCTTCTCTATCTACACCTCACTTACACTCGTCTCAAAAACGGGGTCCTGACCCGACCGGTATTGGCATTGCGAACGTATTCGTAATACGGTTGTAGCGATCGGACCTACGATCCGTCTTAAACCTCGCCAATATCGCATAAGCAACGACACAATTAACAATGAACAAATGAACACTACTTTTACATTATGCAAATTCTCATTTACGCATTAAACGACTAAACATGATTTCGACAAAACTTATACTGTCTTCATTAGTCTTAAAGCATGCAAAACTGAGGGTTTTAAACAAACTTTTACATACACATGAGTCGGAAAATAGTATTTAAATGATAATTCAAACAATGAATTATCGTTTTGTGCACATTTCCTATAGCAACCCGTCATAGCTTTGACGTATACATTTGCTTTTACGCATATTTATCGAGTCACATATCGCACTTGTACGTAGCGGTCTGCATTTGCTCAAACATCGAATTATACACTCTTTTCAAGCTAGTAATGGCTACTTTTACGTAGGCTTTTCGATTCTGATTTTCATAACGCATTTTGACAAACTTTCGGAGAGTACCCTCACCCCGAATCCGCTCTGGTTTCACAATTGCCTTAGACGGATAGGTATCGACGCACCTTGAACTCTAAGATTCGCGTCTTCGAGTCCAAGACGCGCCGAACGGGTCCAAATTCCCTCATAATTTGGTGGCGACTCCGAAAACGGCTTTTAAATGATTTTTCAATATTTCTTTAAAATGCTTTAAACAAATTACGCAATGACATCCCCCATAGCAACTCGAGCAAGACCCGCAGAGCGCGCTTGTACGCGCCGCTCTTTCACATACATTTTCCCGCGCCGTGCATTCCGCCCCATGACACACTTTCGAGGGCGGGCGCGAGCGGGGCGTCGAGAAGGGATCCTGATCCGGTATCCTCAGTTGGCGACTCCGCTGGGGACGAGCATGTTTTTTTATTATTTTGAAAACTAGTTTTTCATTTTATTTTAAAAACATAAAGAGGTGAAACTTGAAAACTTGAAAACAGTTTTAAATTCGATGTTTGAGCACATGCAACCGTTTGAGTCGAATCCTCCTGATTCACAACCATACCCTTCGAGGGACGGCCCCAAGTAAGAACACGCTTCCTAAGCGTGTATACTCTGGACACGTCGATCTCTCACCCTTCCACGATCACAAGTATGGTATCCGTACAAGTGAATCGTAGCAGGTCAAACTCGAACGCTCTAGACCCCGTATTGAATCCACACTGATGTGTGTGATCTTGCGGATAACTCTACACAAACGTTGCGGGAATGACCGGAAGGAACCTTACCCTGAAAGCCAAAAACCCGTGTCTATATCGTGCATAAATGCGAGGCTATAGTACCCTCACTATAGTCGTCTTTCAAAATGCATCATACATACGCACTCTACAACATTGCATTTACATTTTCAAAAAGAAATGAACGAACAGTTCTTTTTCTTGCAACTTTTGAAATAACATTTTTCAAAACCTTAGTATAAGCGGTGACCTATAGTCATTTCGGCTTAGCACGACAACACAGTCTTTCAAAACGCCCGCGAATAATCACTACATTCGCAGGGCCTTTCAAAAAACGTAAACGGATTACGCGACTCACGGTCACTGTAATTCATTTATAGCAAAACATTTTCACATTGCGAAACCCGAGAATATCAGCATATTCCTACGGGACTTACTCAAAACAAACGGCCTCGGCCTTTTACAAACTTTTTCGCAAAACTCTCGTCGAGTCGATTGACCTCTAGTCACTTCGACTTGACAAACATCTCTTACAAACAAACAAAACTCGGGAATGGTCATACCCAATCACGTCACTTACGCTGAATCGACTGACCTACAGTCATTCGACTCAATTCATTTTACACAAAACACGTAAAAACGATCAAAACCGTTTTTTTACACACTTTAACATCCCCGACTCGACTAGCCTATAGCTATCTCGGGTCGGATCCTAAACATTTTATTGCAATCCAACGATGAGCCCACGACGACATACTGTTAATACGGGCCCACAGGATTCAAGCACAAAGCATCTTTTACATCGAGATTGGAAATGCGTTAACGCGTCTCTAACTCAAAAGCTTTCCAAACATTTTGTTAAAATACGACGAGCTGTTTTAACAATACTCACAACACATTTTTGAAATAAACATTTTTCAAAAATTTTGCAAACCGACTAACAACCATTTTGGTTTTTAACCAAAACAAGCAATCTTTTCAAAACAAAACCCGGGAATAATCATAAAATTCTCGTCGACATTTCAAAAGCATGAGCAGACTACATGACTCCCTGTCATCGTAGTCCTTTTAATACAAACCTTTTTCTGCAAAGCAAACTCGAGGATAACCACATGTCCTCGATGATGTTTCACGACACATCGAACGACCCATGCCCGTTTTAAGCACTTTTGAAATAACATTTTTCAAAATTCTTCAAACAAATCGGCTCACGGCCATTTCACCCAATCATACTTTTACAACTAAGCAAACACAGGAATGCCCAAAAGCAGTCCCTAAAGCAAACACGGGAATGCCCAAAAGCAGTCCCTAAGCAAACACGGGAATGCCCAAAAGCCCTCCCTAAGCAAACACGGGAATGCCCAAAAGCAGTCCCTAAGCAAACACGGGAATGCCCTAAAGCAGTCCCTAAGCAAACACGGGAATGCCCAAAAGCAATCCCTAAGCAAAGCCCGGGAATGCCCAAAAGCATTCCCTCTGACTTCTTCCACGGCCATTTCAGGCCCAAGCATCATTTTAACAATCAAGCAAAGCTCGATCGCCTAAAGCACTCCCAGGACTTTTACAACCAAGCAAAGCCCGGAACGCCCAAACGCACTCATGGCTTTTTCTTCTGGCTATTTCCCAAGGATCACTTTACAACCAAGCAAACCCAGGAATGCCCAGCGCGATCCTGCGGACTTTTCATCTAGTGCGAGCGACCTATGGTCGCACCGACTAAGCACCTTCAAAACAAAATCGGCGAGCGTGCGGGGCCAGTTCTCATCGCATTTTAAGCATCTCCGACTTAACTAGCTAAACGCTCTCAAGTCGAATCCTTTTCCATGCATCTAGGCTCGAGCCCTCAACGATGAACCGTTAACATGGGCTCGACAGATACAAAGCAAACACGTTTTAACATCGAGACGAGATGCGCGCACGCATTCTCACCTCAAAAAGGCTTCCTAGGCACAACATCGTTCCTAAAGCAACACACTCTCATTTTTGAAATAAGCTCTTTTCAAAAATCTTTTCACTTTTACAAAACAAGCAACACACTCTCATTTTGAAATAAGCTCTTTTCGAAAATATCCGTGTTTTACAAAACAAGCAAAACTTTCGCATTTTGAAATAATCACGTTTCAAAATTCCCTCAACTTCGAAATAAACACTTTTCGAAATCCCGGGTCAAACCAAATAGTCTTTCACTATTTTGCTCTGACCCACTAAGCGATCTTTACTGAGTCACTAGGGAATGAACACTACATTCCCGAATCTTTACAAAGCACAAATGGACTACATGGCCCTTGGCCATCGTAACCTATTTATCTCAAGGCATTTTCATAAAGCAAAACCCAAGAATCTCATCGCATTCTTGGAGATTTTTCATTCTAAACGGCCCGCGGCCCTTCACATTTTGAAATAACATTTTTCAAAATTTCCGTGTCAAGTCAACTAGTCTGTACCTAGTTCGATTCGACCCAATCACAAATCTGCAGAACCGTCAGGAATAATCACCACATCCCCGAGACCTTACAAGAACGTCAATAGACTACGTGACTCGCGGTCATCGTATGCCAATTTCTAGCAAAACACTTTCACAAGCCCAAACCCAAGAATTACACAATATTCTTGTCGGACTTTATGCGGCCCCGGGCCTTCTCAACTTTTCAAATAAGGCACTTTGCAAATCTCATTGGGCCAAATGACCCAAAGTCGGCCTGATTCAATAAACATCATCTTTTACAAGCAAGCAAAGCCCGAGAATGGCCAAGCCCAATCTCTCAGTCTTTTCATTGGTTCGAATGGCTCATAACCATCTCGACCCGATTCCTCTTAAGCAAAAGCACGTGGACAAACACACCGCCCACATCCCACCTTAACATCTTCGACCCAACTAGCTTATCGCTAACACGGGTTCACTCTAAGCAATTCTACCGCAATCCTACGATAGGCCCACGACGACATGCCATTAACTCGGGCCAATCGGATTCAATAAAAGCTCTTTAAACATCGAGTCAGAAACGTGTCAATGCGTCTCTAGCTCAAACACCTTCTAAGCAATTTGTCAAAACACGACAAATGGTTTTCACGAAATCCTCATCACATTTTTGAAATTACATTTTTCAAAAATCCTTCCCTCGAACCGAATGACACATAGTCATGATGGTTTGACCCACACAAGCAATCTCTTCAAAGCATCCAAGAATAATCACTTTATTCTTATGACATTTCCAAAACATAAATGAGCTACATGACTCGCCGTCATAGTAACAAAGCATTTTCAAACCCGAGAGTGGTAACCCATTCTCGTGGACCTCTTCTCGAAAGCAAATCAAGCGGCTTACGGCCTTTTAACATCTCTTTCGAAATAAGCATTTTCGAAATCTACGGTTCAAATGGCCTACCGCCATTTTAATCCAAACATCTCTCTTTCACGAAACAACACAACCCGGGAACGGGCTAGCATCATCCCACGGTTTCTTCACGGTTAGACCAAGTGGCTCATTGTCGCTTCAGTCTAACCCTTCTTCAAACAAAATGCATGAAAACGAACATGACCGTCTTCATCGCATTTTCAAACATCCTCGATTCAATAGCCCGTCGCTACTCCGAATCGACTCACGCTTTCATCGTAATCCAACGACAAGCCCATAACGACACACCGTTAACACGGGCTTATCAGATTCAATCTCAAAACATCTTTTGCATCGAGCCAAAATGTGACCATGCATTTCCGCTCAACAAAGCGTCCCGCTTTTGTCGAAGGCAAAACGTTTGCAAGATCAAAGTCGAATCTACGTACACATGAACCGAGTATCGACGCAAGCATCAACCACATTTGAGACATGCGCGTCTCGAGCATCCAGCAAAGCATCCATCAAGGCACCAATGACGGTCTCGCGGACCACATTAAGCGGCTTGCAATGTTTTCAATACGGGTCGAGTCATAAGCATCGAGTCAATCTCTGTCAGTCTAGGACAATCGAGTCTTTGACGTACGACATTTTAACAAATCGATAAAGGAACAAGTTTGCCCACAACTCAGCTTCTTTTTTCTTACACAAAATTCATTCTGCACCGACATACATTGCATCCTAGGAGTAGTCATCCGAAGAAGGTCTGGACCGGATACTAAGGTCAAAGACAACAACAATACAAGACACAAAAACAAAATGCCTTCCGAAGACTAAACACCTAAGGTCCGGTAGTCAACTTGTGATCTACTACTCCACTGCTTTTGGAGGAGGATCCATTAATTTGGAGCTCCACAGTGATCATGAATTTGATCATGACCAAAAGTACGAGTATTCCTGGACCGCCCTCCGCGTACTCGATCGCGTGCCTAATAAGCAAACGAACTTGTCAGAGGAGTCCGGCGTGATAGACATCACGATCGCTGGCGACCACCGAACCGTAGGGTCTAGCAAAGACAAACCACAAGTCCAGTCCACAAAAGGCGTGACATATTCTCAGAAACAGAGCAAAAGCAAAAAAAAAAGGGGTCTCAAAGCTCTGAAGCAAGAGACAAGGCAAAAAAGCCTAAAAAGCCCTCTAGCAAGTGGCGAAGCAGGCAAAAAGCAAGAAGCATTGAAGCCCACAAACAAGTGGCATAGTCTCTGAATTTCCAAATCAAAGACTCGGCAGAAACAACAAGCAGCCTAGATCAACTAAGGAGAACCTACCCTCAGGATGCAATGTATCGAGGTTAAACACATAACACACTTCATGGGCCGGCATGCCCTTAAACGTGCACCTTTTACAAATACATTCTACAGGCCGGCATGCCCCTAAACATGCACTTTCAAATTCTCTACAAAAACAAACACAATTCACGGGCCGGCATGCCCCTAAACATGCACTTTCAAACTCTTTACAAAAGCAAACACAACTCTGGGCCAGCATGCCCTTAGACATATAGCACCCGAACTACGTTGGTTTGATTCCACAATCGTGGATACGTAGGCCGCTCACCCGAGCTCAACCAACCCTTTACAAAAATCCACAAAACATTCTTCCGTTTAAAGCCCATTAAGCTGAGGACGTGTCCACATTAAAATCACAACCCAAAAAAAGCAAGTCGTTCCTTTATCGAGGCATCTAAAACGAATACGTCGAGACAAAGTTGTCCTAGACCTAGGAGTAATACTCTGCTTTTTAGTCTAACTCTGTTTTGCAGAACAACAAAGATCTCATCAAGACAAGCAAACACCACTGGGGGCTCTAACAACACACGTGTTCCCAAATGTGAGATTCATGCAACCGTCGAGTCTCGAGTCACGCATACGATTCGTCTTGGTCTTTCAAAGTTTTCGGCATCGCAAGCATTCTATAAACATCGACTCACACATTGAGTTGATTCTCTGTCAATCAACAAGCAATTTTGGCATCAAGAACAATTTGGCGACATTCAAACCGCCCTCTTTCAAAACTTTTCAATTTTCAAAAACGCTATCACGGGCCGGCATGCCCTTAAACATGCACGAGGCAACACGTCTTTCAAACAGCTCATCATCATTTTCAAAAGCATTTTTCAAAAATTAACTCAACACTTGGGTTAATACATTTTGAACAAAAGCATTTTCAAAAACACTTTGCATTTTCGAACGACTCTTTTTGAAAAACACATTTCAGATATAGTCTTTTCTTGAGCACTAACCCTGCAGGTACAATGCAAAAGGCAAAATTGACAAAGAGCATGACATGAGGAAGCATCCACGACGCTCAAAACGCAGTCAAGTGCAACGACTACACACAACAGCACAAGACACACTCTACCTAACGCTACTGGAAGCACCCTACTCAAAACACAACTAGATACACCTCTTCAACCACAACCGCCAACGCAACCGCAGCCATTCAAGCTTCACAAACACAACGGAACGCATTCTCCTCTCACCTACAAAACGAAGGCAAAACACAAATCCCCGTCAAACGGAAGCACACCTACGATATCTAAATTGACACCCCTATTTACCTAAGCTAGGAACCCCTTCATAAGCGGGAAAGCTACATCACCACATACTCACCCACAAAAAAAAAAAAAAAAAAAAAAAAAAAAAAAAAAAAAAAAAACAAAACAACAGTCAACCAGAACACCATAATACAACTAGATACACCTCCAAACTCACAAAAACAGGGGGCTAGCACCTCACCTTAGATCACATGCAAACACGACAAACAGATGTCCCTTGCGAACAAAAGCCCTACCTCGATAGGTCTACAAAATAGATGTTCCTCGCAAGCATCCCAAAACAAAAACAAGATGCCTACCTCGATAGGCCTGCAAAATAGATGTTCCTCGCAAACATCCCAAAACTTGTCCCTACCTCGATAGGGCTGCAAAATAAATGTTCCTCACGAACACCCTAAACAAACAAAAAACAAAAAGCCCTACCTCGATAGGCACACAAACAAACCGATGTTCATCACGAACACCCTACAACTACAAAAGCAAAAGCCCTACCTCGATAGGCCCACAAACAAACCAATCAGCAAAAGCCCTACCTCGATAGGCCCACAAACAAATTTTCATTACAAACACCCAACAACAAAAGCCCTACTTCAATAGGCCAACAAAAAGATGTTCTCACGAACATCCCAAAAACTCCACACAAGCAAAAGCCCTATCTTAATAGGCCCGCAACCAGACATCTCTACACAAAAATCTCGCAACCATCATCCAAACAGGAGCTTGCACAACGGACCGACATGTCCCTAAACATGTATAACGGACGACATGTCCCTAAACATGTATGACGGACCGACATGTCCTTAAACATGTACGACAGACCAACATGTCCTTAAACATACATAACGGACAGACATGTCCTTAAACATGCACGGGGTAGCATGCCTCTAAAATACAACCAAAACTACACCGGTTTGATTCCATAGGCATTCATACACGTAGACGTCTTTACGATGTTCCACACAAAAACGACACGCCTGAAACTTACAGGGTCAAAGGCATAGTCAACACAAAAACGACACGCCCAAAAGCTAAATTTAGTCAAGGGCACAGTCAACACAACACTTTCCGAAAAGATATCAAAAACACCTTGCAACACAAAACAATACACAAACAACAACAAAACACAAAAGCAAAATCAAAAAGCTGGAATACAGCTCAATCCACGGGCTACATTCAAAAGCAAAGACACACACGCAGCTACTACAAGTTTGACTAACGTTTTAACATCAAAAACTAACTCAAACTGGGGGCTAACTTTTGAAGCAAACATCACAAGTTTGACTAACGTTTTAACATCAAAAACTAACTCAAACTGGGGGCTAACTTTTGAAGCAAACATCACAAGTTTGACTAACGTTTTAACATCAAAAACTAACTCAAACTGGGGGCTAACTTTTGAAGCAAACATCACAAGTTTGACTAACGTTTTCACATCAAAAACTAACTCAAACTGGGGGCTAACTTTTGAAGCAAAACCACAAAGTTCCCTCCACACAGCACGAACATTCACGGTTCAAGCGTATCCCACAGACCGCTGATAACCTTGTTCACACACAAGCACCAGCAAGATTCGAGCCTTCAAAATACAACACGCAAAAACATTCCCTTTTCATGAGGATGCGTCCTAGCATACATCCCAAGCGGATTTACAACACAAAACTCAGAACAAAAACACAAACAACTACCTCCCAAGCAGACATACGCCTACAAAACAATAAGCAACCACAACAAATCACACGTCCCAAACATCACATATAGCAACACATACACCCAAGTCCGATTATACACAACCTCACACATACATAACACCGCTAACAGATGTGCACGAAGCAACAACACGAGCTGCAGCACCCATGACAAACATAACAACAAACCTCAGCAAAGCTCGTTACGCACACTTCACAATTAGACACAAATACGCACATGCACTTTAAAAAGCAACAGAACGCGAGCATCAAAAGGCAAATCCCGAACATGAGGTTCAAACGAGAAAACAAGCTCTCTCCACGACAAGACACCTTACAAAAAGCACTAGCAGAGCTAATTCAAAACTAAGTTCAGCTCAAATTTCTCCCGAAGGCAAGACAAACTATACACCTGGTAGCACAAACCAACATAACATAAGCAAATGCACCACATAATTACGCTACAACACGAACAAGTCGCCTCACGCAAAAACGGTTTAGAAACACCTCAAACTGCCTCACGCAAGAACGGTTAGCAACACCTCAAACTGCCTCACGCAAAAAAAAAAAAAAAAAAAAAAAAAAAAAAAAAAAAAAAAACTCCGACACGAGAAAAACATGCATCTCAAGATATAAGCACCAACACTCAACAACAGCATCAAGCGCAAGACATTCAAACATGATCTAGAACGCTCCAAAAACATGAGCCAGTCATATACACTCTTTACAAGTCAAAGCAACATACACTCCTTCACGAGTCAAGACAATACACTCTTCACGAGTCAAGACAAATATACACTCTTCCCGAGACAAAACAAATACACTCTTTACGAGTCACAAAATCAAATATACGTATATTTCCCACAAGTTAAATACGTATATTTTTCAAACACATACACTCTTTACGAGTTACAAATCAAAATACGTATACTCCTCACGAGTTCAATACGTATTTTCTTCAAAACAAATTCACTCTTTACGAGTTACAAATCAAAATACGTATACTCCTCACGAGTTCAATACGTATTTTCTTCAAAACAAATTCACTCTTTACGAGTTACAAATCAAAATACGTATACTCCTCACGAGTTAAATACGTATATTCTTCAAAACACATACACTCTTTACGAGTTACAAATCAAAATACGTATACTCCTCACGAGTTAAATACGTATATTCTTCAAAACACATACACTCTTTACGAGTTACAAATCAAAATACGTATACTCCTCACGAGTTCAATACGTATTTTCTTCAAAACAAATACACTCTTTGCGAGTTACAAATCAAAATACGTATACTCCTCACGAGTTCAATACGTATATTTTTCAAAACAAATGCACTCTTTACGAGTTACAAATCAAAATACGTATACTCCTCACGAGTTCAATACGTATATTTTTCAAAACAAATGCACTCTTTACGAGTTACAAATCGAAATATGTATGCTCCTCACGAGTTCAATACGTATATTCTTCAAAACAAATACACTCTTTACGAGTTACAAATCACAAATACGTATGCTCCTCACGAGTTAAATACGTATATCTTTCAAAACAAATGCACTCTTTACGAGTTACAAATCAAAATACGTATACTCCTCACGAGTTCAATACGTATATTTTTCAAAACAAATGCACTCTTTACGAGTTACAAATCGAAATATGTATGCTCCTCACGAGTTCAATACGTATATTCTTCAAAACAAATACACTCTTTACGAGTTACAAATCACAAATACGTATGCTCCTCACGAGTTAAATACGTATATCTTTCAAAACAAATACACTCTTTACGAGTTACAAATCAAAATACGTATACTCCACACGAGTTCAATACGTATATTCCTCAAAACAAATACACTCTTTACGAGTTACAAATCAAAATACGTATACTCCTCACGAGTTCAATACGTATATTCTTCAAAACAAATACACTCTTTACGAGTTACAAATCACAAATACGTATGCTCCTCACGAGTTCAATACGTATATTCCTCAAAACAAATACACTCTTTACGAGTTACAAATCAAAATACGTATACTCCTCACGAGTTCAATACGTATATTCTTCAAAACAAATACACTCTTTACGAGTCACAAATCAAAATACGTATGCACCTCACGAGTTGAATACGTATATTTTTCAAAACAAATACGCTCTTTACGAGTTACGAATCACAAATACGTATACTCCTCACGAAGTCAATACGTATATTTTTCAAACAAATACGCTCTTTACGAGTCACAAATCACAAATACGTATACTCCTCGCGAGTCGAATACGTATATTTCTCAAACACAAGCACATGGCTCTTTTACGAGCCAAACACCAAACACGAGCCTCTTTTACGAGTCAAACACCTTAAACACGTACCTCTTTTACGAGTCAAACACCGTACACGAGCCTCTCTCACGAGTCAAGCACTATACACAAGCCTCTTTTACGAGTCAAACACGTACCTCTTTTACGAGTCAAAAATAAGCACATGCCTCTTTCACGAGTCGAACAATCTAAACACATGCCTCTTTTACGAGTCAAACACCAAATACGTGCCTCTTTTACGAGCCAAACACCAAACACGAGCCTCTCTCACGAGTCAAGCACTATACACAAGCCTCTTTTACGAGTCAAACACGTACCTCTTTTACGAGTCAAAAATAAGCACATGCCTCTTTCACGAGTCGAACAATCTAAACACATGCCTCTTTTACGAGTCAAACACCAAATACGTGCCTCTTTTACGAGCCAAACACCAAACACGAGCCTCTTTCACGAGTCAAACACCTTAAACACGTACCTCTTTTACGAGTCAAACACTGTACACGAGCCCCTCTCACGAGTCAAGCACTATACACAAGCCTCTTTTACGAGTCAAACACATACCGCTTTTACGAGTTAAACACGTAAACACGCACCCTCTTTTGCAAATAATACATCCAAGCATTACACTCTTTACGAGAGAATATCAAAACACAAGCACTCATACATAAGCACAAGCACGCGAGCGAGCGTTCACACGACACAAAGTTCGGCTAGACTACAAAACGCCATCTCGAAACATTCAACATCAGCAACCATCTCACGCACGACACAAAGTTCGGCTAGACTACAAAACGCCAACAAGAAGTATCCGACATCAGCAGACGGCTCAAAGACACCAGACGTCAACAGGCCGGCAAGCCCTGAAACATGCAGGACCGTCATGTCCTTAAACATGTCGTCCCTCCCCGCATTTCCCGGCACTAAGTCCTCGTCTCTCCCTCGAGACACATGCTTAGCACCGCCAGGTGGTATCGAGACTGTAATGGTCCGGATACTATCATTAAGTTTGACTAGCGCTTTAGTCCAAGCTCAGTCAAACTGGGGGCTCTGTAGATACCCGTATCCGTACCCCCCCAATACAAACCCTGTGATGAAATGGACTTTTTACAAAGAGCATGTTTTTAACGTAATGTCAAAACGGTACATTTTGTCGAAAACATTTTAAGTCGTTTAACGCATAAATGATTTATTTGCATGTCGTGTAAAATGAATATTAGTTTAGTCATTTTTATTTTAGCCGACCCAACACAAAAAGAAGCCTTTTCCACACAAGAAAAGCCCACAAAAGCACCCAAGCACGCCTCCCGAGGCGTCAGACGCTCAAACCGAGCTCACGTCTAAACACATTTCACACAAACAACCCAAACACACAAAAACGGCCCAAAACACGTAAAAAGGCCCAAGCACCCGAAACGGACCAAAATGCGTCCCGGGTCACATTCTTACGAAACAAAATCTCACAAAGTCGTAAAATAATATATCACAATATTATTTTATTTCGAGCCAAGATCGGAAAACACGACGAAAAAGCGAAACACGAAACACGAAACACGAAAATCGAGCCAAGGGAATCAAGTTGATTAACCAACTTGATCAAATTGATGTACCAAAGTCAACAAAACAAACACAAACCTCGACAAAAGCCTGCACACCCATACACACCTACGCATACGCATACGCAAGCCAAAACACGTCAGAAAAGGGGCTGAAAATCGCCAGAATACTGGCGATTTACAGGAAAATCGCCAGAATACTGGCGATTTTCAGGTAAATCGCCAGACCTCTGGCGATTTTCCCCCTTCCCCTCTGACATTCTGGCGATTTTCCATTAAATAGCCAGTTATCAGGCGATTTTCTGGTTGTTCTGGTACTTTGGCGGCTCGAAATCCCTATAAATACACCCCTTATTCGTTCATTTCAAAGCATGAATTATCATCACTCTCTTCTCTATCTACTCCTCACTTACACTCGACTCAAAAACGGGTTCCTGACCCGACCCGGTATTGGCATTGCGAACCCGTATTCGTAATACGGTTGTAGCGATTCGGACCTCTGATCCGTCTTAAACCTCGCCAATATCGCATAAGCAACGACACAATTAACAATGAACAAATGAACACTACTTTTACATTATGCAAATTCTCATTTACGCATTAAACGACTAAACATGATTTCGACAAAACTTATACTGTCTTCATTAGTCTTAAAGCATGCAAAACTGAGGGTTTTAAACAAACTTTTACATACACATGAGTCGGAAAATAGTATTTAAATGATAATTCAAACAATGAATTATCGTTTTGTGCACATTTCCTATAGCAACCCGTCATAGCTTTGACGTATACATTTGCTTTTACGCATATTTATCGAGTCACATATCGCACTTGTACGTAGCGGTCTGCATTTGCTCAAACATCGAATTATACACTGTTTTCAAGCTAGTAATGGCTACTTTTACGTAGGCTTTTCGATTACAGTTTTTCATAACGCATTTTGACAAACTTTCGGAGAGTACCCTCACCCCGAATCCGCTCTGGTTTCACAATTGCCTTAGACGGATAGGTATCGACGCACCTTGAACTCTAAGATTCGCGTCTTCGAGTCCAAGACGCGCTGAACGGGTCCAAATTCCCTCATAATTTGGTGGCGACTCCGAAAACGGCTTTTAAATGATTTTTCAATATTTCTTTAAAATGCTTTAAACAAATTACGCAATGACATCCCCCATAGCAACTCGAGCAAGACCCGCAGAGCGCGCTTGTACGCGCCGCTCTTTCACATACATTTTCCCGCGCCGTGCATTCCGCCCCATGACACACTTTCGAGGGCGGGCGCGAGCGGGGCGTCGAGAAGGGATCCTGATCCGGTATCCTCAACAATAAACTAAAAAGTGATAAAAACGATTTTTGACTTAAAAAGGGCAAGAATGCCGTGAGTATGTAGTGTAGTGTTCCAAATTTCATTTTTTCGATTTTATCGGTTTTTAGCTTAAAGTCTTTATATTTTAATTATTCTAATTATACTAAAATGATTTTAACTAAAATGAAACTTTACTAGAAATTTCATTTATCTTTTTGAATAGTGTTTTTCAACACTTTAAATTTCTAACTTTTTAGTCTTAAAGATTTAGCTAGTTTAATTTATATAGTTGTTAATATAATAACTTATTAGTTAATAAAAACAATAAATAACAACAACATAAAATCATTATGAATCAAAGTAAACTACTAACTCAAGAACACATGAACATCATAAAGAACACACATGCACACATGAAAAACACCATACTACTCAAGAACACATTTTTCATTTTTAACAACTTATAATACATTTTTCTAATTTAATTCATTTTACATGATAACATCCATTTTATACTAACTTAACATAACATATTATTTACAAAAATTAAAAGTGAAAATATATTAAAAAAAAATAGGGAATGCCGTGAGTTAGGACACACACACATACATTTTCATTTTCGATTTTTAATCACTTTAAACTCAATGTTAATATTTCACATAATTTTTATATATGATTATAATAACATAACTAAAACATCACTAAACATAAGAATCATAATTAAAAATGCTCAAAATTAATTTAGCTAACCATACTAACATATTATCACAATAATCTATTTAAAACATTATTTAGTTATTATCATTACTTATACATCACATAATCATACAAGTGCACACAAGTGATGTTTAACATATTTTAACATAATTTTCATACTCATAAAATTATAATAATAATCAAATTAATTTTAAAAGAGAATAATATGAGATATAACTAGTCACCTTAATTAGGATGTTAATCGTCGGGGATCTAAAATAAATTTTAGATCGGATTTTTCTTCACCCATAATACCCATATACTTCACCCAAAAATCCTTGCAAGTTAGCTCCTAAAATACCCACTAATGAACTTAGAACTCTTAGGAATTATTAAGATAATATTATACGTTTTATTTAAGTGGTTTTGGAAGGAAATGAAAGAAAATAAAAGAGGGGAAAGAAGAGCAAATACACGTCCCACATGAAGAGAAATGAGGTTGGTTTTGCACTTTGAAAAATAATGTGGATGTTAGTAAGTTATGTAGTAGTAGTAGTGTTTGTATGCATTGTATTCTTTGATTTTCAACACAAGTCAATACTAGTGATGATCACACAAAGGAGTGTGTAAGTGAATGTGTAAGAGTGTAAGAAGCATGTGAGTGTAAGAGAGGAAGGAAAGAGTGTAGTCTTGCTTGTGTAAGAGGAATGCACATGCCTGTTGTCCATCACTTGTCTTTGGCTTAGAAAATGAGTGCAGAAAATTCAGCTCAAGTTAGGCAAATCTGATGACTACGAAAATAGCATCATGAAATCCGTCTCGAAAAGTTATGTGGTTTAGGCTTTTGTTTCGCTCGATTAGAGTCCAGTATGACCATTTTATGGCCTCCGAAAGTTAGGCCCTAAATGTTTATACGGGTTACATTAAAAATGAAAAGGGAATTAGTTTGTTAAATAATGTTAAATGTAAATTAACAAAATGATGACCTATTTTTTTTTGTAGAGTAGAAAAATGAGGTCTTGTGTGTGGAAATGAAAGTAGTAGTAATTTGTATTTGTATTTGTATTGTATTTCTTATTATTATGTATAAACTTTAAATTTCAAATACAAAATGAAAATGATGATTACTAATTAAAGGTGTAAGTAAAAGCATGTGACTTGTGTAAGAAAAATGGAAGAGGATAAAATTTGACTTTGGTGTCCAAAAGTCAAAAGTCAAATTTTCGGGTTTGATTTTTCATTTCTCGAAATTTTTGATTTGCGTGTTTGAAATTGTTGACCCGAATTTCAGAGACGGAAAGTATAAGGGTTCATTTTTATTTGAAAATCAGAAATGTTCGAAATTGAATTTTATGAATAAAAGGTTTTACATTTATTTTTATGAATAGTAAACATAACTTAACATTTTTGAAATTTGAAATGTAATATAAATTTCGTGTTGATTTTTATAAAATTTTGAAATGTGTTTCCTCTTCAATTCTAAAGATATTGCAACAAACTTTATTTTTCAAAATTTTAAATTTGGACTTAAGAAATTTTAGTATTATTTGGCGAAAAAAATTCAGACGCATTTTTATTATAAGGAAAAAGGGTGAATTTAATTTAAGGAATTAAATTCTTTTATCAAATTGTGTTAAAATAACACGGGGTGTTACACATATTACTTTCTTACTTTTAATTAAGTTCGCTTGATCTTGTAGTGTGAGTTAACATGTTGATCACCTAGTAAATGCATATAGTATCTATATTTTATAATCATGTTCACATTTCATATGTTAGTTGTGCATATAGTATCATGAATAGAATTGCTTGCATACAATAACATAAAAGGGCATAAAATATATACCAATGAATCATAGGGCTGCATTAGAATATGAAATCACATGTTTTGTTATTGCGTGGATTAATGTGTGCTCTCCTCAGGTGCTATGTGATTGTCAACCTGCTTGGATGCCTTGGATGCTTGGATGGTCATGCTTATTGCTTCTTTTTGTATACGCGGGTTGGGACGTTATGAGAGAGCTCTTTTAATAAATAAGCTTGTAGTAGTTGAGAGCTCAGCTTTTGTATTACAGTACTACATCGGCTTTTTATAGCCCTCCTTTTGTTTTATAAATCGTTAGTTTGGACTGTAACACTCGGTTACATTGACCATTAGTGGTCATTATCCTAATCTTTTAAAGTCTTCCGCTGATTAATGTTTATGCTTCCGCTAGTTTTTATACAAAGTCATATATATATAACCGGGTTGTTACATGTCAGGCCGTGCCTTTTAACTCAAATCCTAAGTTGTCGAAGGAATATCGAGTATGAGGAATAACTCGCTCATTATCGGATTCAACCCAAACAACCGCAGAGAGTCAAAGGGTTCCCAAGTTAGAGTGGACGGTCAAAGTGAAGTCAACAATAGGTCAATTCACAAGGGTGGCGCGAGATTATTCTATACATGTGAGGAAAACGGTAACATCAAGTATTCAACACTTAATTCATTTCTTCTTTTATTGTTCATAACACAGGTTACAGTTCTTACTAATTATAATATCGTCAAACTTTGTATTATGTAAAGGTTGTATCAAATAAGGTACATACATGTTAATCACATTTAGTATATTATTTATTTATACATTTACTCGTTTCCTCTTATTAGTACAAGGTAAGGTTGAATTATTATGTATTTCACTTTTATACTTAAACGTATTAGTATTTTATATTTTAGTAATTAGTAATAATTCATTTTATTTATAAGCTCGATTTAGTTTCATTTAAATTTTAAGTAATTTAAAATAGATTAGTGATTAGTATTATAAATAATTGAATTTCATTATAACTCACATTTATTTATTCCTTTTATTTCAATCGTAAGGTGTTTAGTGATTTAGTGGTTATACCATTTAGTTTAACTTGTAAAAATATTACTTAAACGATAATCGACAAATTTTAGTATTCTTGATAAAATAAAATATTGTGACAATTAGTAAAATTTCTTTTAGGTGAATGATAACTCGATGGTGGAATTTTATACGGAGTATATTTTTATATCCTATTAATATTTAATTATTTACTTTTCTTTCATTTCTTTAATTATTTAAACGTATTTTTAAATTCGTATGTTCTATACATTTAAATTTTATAACACAAGAACTAATTTAGGAAGTCGTCGTCTTTAAAGTATATTTCAGATTTTAATGATCGTATTCAATTTTATAAGTTTTTCTAAAAGCAAATTTTTAGAAATTAATTTATTATAATAGTACTTCCACTTACATATAATTTCATTTTATGGTTTTTATAACTTAGATTTTCTACTAAGTCATTTTACTTTATCTTTTTATAGGATTATCATTTTAACACTTTATCTTTTTGTTAAACCATATTTATAATACAAATTTCTAACTTTATTCAATAAAAACTTTACTTAGGTTTATTTTATATTTCGAATTACTTTATTTCCTTTTTATTAGTTTAACTAAATGTTTATTTAGTATATTTTAAGTTTATTATAAACTTTAAAGTTTTAATAAAGTAATCGTTATATTAAATTTGATATATGACTTTTTATGTAACTGTTTATCTTAGAAAATTTTATACGGGTAACTTAATTTATATTTTTGCTTTTAAATTGATTTAATATCAATTTAAACTTAATACTCTTTTAATTTAACTTTTAGTTTTTAGTTGTGTTTTATTTGAACCTTTTGTGACTATAAATATTTTATATCCATATAGTTTATTTACTTAAGTCGGTTAATAATATTTTTAGTTTTATTTTATACTTTTGATACATAAACTTTATATATTTTAATTTACACATAACAAATAATTTTGACATGATAATATTACAATTAAATTCAACAATAATTCAACAATACAATTTTTCACCCAAAACATATTATCACAAAATCATATAAATATTATATTTCACAATTTAATTCAACATTATATAATAACTAAAATTAACACCCAATTTCATACTATACCGTATTATACAAATTTATTAAATAAACTGAAACGGAAGGTATACGTGCCTAATGCATAACTAGCTCACTTTGAATCACAAAATTAAAATAAAACCAAAGTGTTAAAATTAGAGATTTTGGAGAAAGAATCGAGTCACCTAAATTGGGCACACGAACTGAGGCCTCCAAAATAAACCCGACTTGAATGAGTTCCAAATCACGACAACGGCCCGACCCCACCTGGCTCGATGGCAGCGGCACCAGTGGCCATAGAAAACAGAGGAAAGAAAGTTGAATGATAATTGAGTGCGATTAAATCGATAGAATAAACATTGGATAAACTCCAAATGAAATCGAAAGAAGGCTCACCGAAATAAATGGAGCTGAAAAGAACAACGACAACCATAGTGACCAATAATGGTCACGGTGGTCAGAAAAATGAGGGTCAAGTCGAGGAGGCAGCCTCACGGTGGTGAGCAAAACAGAGGACAGAGCAGAGGACACGACTTACAGCAACCCAACTCCGTTCCAAAAATGGTGTCGGCGAGGAAACGACATTGAACAGTTTCGTGGTGTCTGTCACAGTAGGGTCTCGGCGGTGCTAGCCATGGTGGCTCACGGTGGACCAAGGACGTCGGGGGTGATGGTGGCCGTGGTTGCTCCGGCGAGATTGAAAGTAAAATAAGGAGAAGCAGGGGACGAGAGAGGCGGAAGAGACGAGAGCAGGGCCAGGAAGAGGCGGCCTAAGCTCGGTGGCAAAGCAAGGCAGGAAGAACTCCGGCGAAGCACCGGTGACACAAAACAAAGGGGACGTCGATGGAGGCGTCAGTGGCGTAGGAGGCAGCCCTGGTGGCGTGACTCTCGGTGATGACGTGACGGGTGCAACTCCGGTGGTCGAAGCTCCTGAGCTCACCATTAATGGTGGCCGTGGTTGTTGTCGGTGTTGATGTTTTTGCTGTTGAAGTTGTGAGTTGTTGTTGTCGTTGTGTTGTGTTGTGTTGTTTGTTGTTGTTGTTGATTTGTTGTTGTTGATTATTATTATTAATATTATTATTATTATTATTAGTTTTGTCGATGTTGTTGTTGTTATTTGATCTTGGTGTTGGTTTTGCTTTGTTTTCTTCTTTTTTTATTAATAAAGTGAATTTGAGGAAGAAGAAGGAGATGAGATAAGGGAGGTATTAGGGTTAGTTAAGGTGTATTGTAGAAGTTACATATAAAATATCAGAAACAAAAATGAATGGAGGGGAGAGGAGTATACGTGGGCTTGGTTTATCCAAGGGATACAATTTACGATTTGCTCTGTTTCATTCGCTCTTATTTATAAATTTTTATATTTTATAAAATATATTATGTATAATATATTTCGTTGTAGTTCTATTTTTATTTTCTATATCTTTAAACTTATATTTTAAAATTAAATGGTATATAAAAATATTAGTAACAAATTAAACGGTCTATTTGTTTTAACGAAAACGTTTCAAAACGATTATATTTTATTCAAGTTATACTATTGTTTAACTTGAAATGCAAATTTGCAAAGTTTATTAAAAATGACTGGATCAAAGTTTTAGTTCGACACGTATTTTTAGAAATAAAAATATAATATAGATTAATATAAAATTTAAGGAGTTTTTAATTACGAATATTTTCTTGAAATTTTATTTGAACGAAATTTTTCGACCGCGTTTTCTAAACAAAAGAATAGAAGTTAAATTATATAAATTTTAATTTAATAATATAGTTAAAATAAATAATTAGTGTTTATAAAAACATGGGGTGTTACAATCCTACCCCCTTTAGAAAAGTTTCGTCCCCGAAACTTGAATAGGAAGGGTAACTGCTCGAGATAGAATGAGGAAGTTAGTGAAAACTTGAGATTTTCGAAATTTAAACACATAGACATTACTCTCTGTTGCGCCAAATTTTCTACGGGGGAAATATTGAAGAATTTAATTATTTCGATTTATAAATTTACATTTCTCGTATTAAATTCTAAACGTCACTGCATTGTGGATTTTCAAAATCAGCGAGAAAGAGATTTTCAAAAAGGTAGGGCCTGGAAGTTTTGTACGGAATTTAGTTAAATAAAATTAATACGCGTTTTAAAAATAAAAATAATTTATTTAAATCCAGAAATAAATGTTAACCTTAAAATAGGTTGAAATAAGAACTTTTAAGATTTAATTAAGGTTGTGGTATAATCAAATTATTGTACTACCCCCTTAAGAAGTTTTAAGCGTATCTATATAATATTATTATTGTTACTTTTAATGATCACATACATAAGATATATAGCCTTAGGAAAAACGGCATTTTAGGAAAAATATGTAAAAATCGTAGTGATCATAAGGAAAATATGAGCCTTAATGAAATTAAGGAAATACAGGTTATCGTTGAAAGATAAATAAAATTTTAGAGAATTACGGATAACCCTTTTAATATAGCTCTTTTTCTTAAAATTGTTATTATGATGTTATTAGGTGAAACGGAAAGTTATAAATCATATTTCAGGTAAGATTGAAAACTTATATTAAGGGATTGAAATAAATGATAAAGGATATACATATATATTTTTGAAGAGAGGTGTTTGTAATGGATAGGACAAGTTTAAAAGTTATTTAATAAAAAAAGATAAAGAGTTTACAAAAATGAAGAAAACGGACAAAATTTCATCGTATGAGATTAATACGTATTTCGTAGAAATTATAATTGAAGAGTTCAAAATTTTAGAACAAGGAAATAAGTTTTAGAGGTTGAATAAAAAGTTAACGAAATTATAAAGGAAAGATAAAATCATTTCTCGAGATTAAATAGAACAAATGAAAATTATCTTTACGAAATCAATTAGTAGGTATTATAGATTTCGAGATTAGAAATTTGAGAAGATAATTATAATTGTACGAGGGCTAAAATACTGTAACAACCCGGTTTTTCGTGACTTAATTAAACTAAGGCGGAATTATTAATTAAGTACATATATTACAAAACCAGCTGTCATCGTCTTACAACTCAGTATACATAATACGAGTTTAGAGCTAAAACAGAGTATTTGATTACAATCTCTCAAAAGGAGTACAAAAGAAGGTAAACCATCCCCAGCATTGAATAACAATAGTCCTCGGGGTACCTGCGTTTAACCAATTATCATTTTCCCGCAACACTCGTTCGATACATGCAATACTAAACATATGAGGTACGTAATATAAATAAGTAATAACAAATAGCAAGCGTGTAAGCAGCACATAAGGGGAATCATGATGATTCAAACATGAGCATGCGTCAAATAACATAACCATAAAACAATCATCGATAATCATTCTCAACATGGCAATCTCAATCTCAAATATAACATCATGCAGGACAGCATCAATCAAACAAAACAAGGAAATACATTCAAACATACGTTAACTAGTGAATGTTCATTAGCGAGGCGGAATCATGCAGACTTAAACAACGCAATAGTAGACAGGGCCAACATAACTTGGACATGGCTGACATACTAGAGTCCGCGCAATAGTCGACAGGGCCAACATAACTTGGACATGGCTGACAGACTAAGGATACCTAAAGCGATAGGGACAGCCAAATCCCGAGTCTAATGTATGCATACACCACTATAGATAGGTTCAGATCATACTCGCCCTCGAGTAAGTAGTCACCTAATAATACGACTATCACCTTAGACGGGTACCCCCGGGTGGGGCTGGAGTTTCCAATTACCGTAGTATGGGCTCACGGAGATATCAAGTATGCCCCATCCCTGAGGTTGTATATCCCGCACCGAAATAATACTTTATATCAAAATATTAGATCGCCTTTAGCAACTCTGGGAGGGAGCCAAAGTCCCCATAGACAGCTACCTCATTAACTTCGAATTCAAGAGTCGCGACATGGCGAACAATCCAAGTATTTTATTCAAGTAGTTCTTTTCTCAAATTCTTATTCCCTCGTTTATTCCAAATAGGTGACAATTCTGTAGCTTAAATAATATCGTCGAACTTGTATAATGAAATTTTTGTAACAGCAGTTCTTCAAGTAAACAGAAAGCATAGAAAAACTTAGTTATTTATTTTGAGTTCGTTCGTAACTTTTAAATATTTTTCACTATTCATTATTTTACTATTCATAGTATTTACTATTCAAGTATTTACTATTCATCGTATTTACTATTCATCGTATTTACTATTCCTCGTATTTATACGTATTCGTATTTTCGTATTTCGTATTTGTACGTATTTTTATACTTCGTATTTTATTCGTGTTTTATACGTATGCGTATTCTTATACTTAGTATTTATTTTTATATTTTCTTTATACTTAGTATTTTTATTATTCTTGTACACATTATTATACTTAGGATATTTTAGAAAATAAAACTAAGTTTTTTATTTACTAAGTGTAAAATTCTAGTTTTAAAGTCGCTAGGTTCGTTTTGTAATTAGTGACTTGAGAATTTATTTTAAATGTAAAACTCGATTTAAACTTAAGTACAAAATCTAGTTTTAAAGTTGTTAAGTTCATTTTGTACTTGGTCATTTTAAATAACTTTTTAAAGGTAAAACTTCGGTTTTATTTAGTCGTATACTTAACTAACATTTAAACGGTTTCCATTTTTAGCGAGGTTGTCGTGGTTCATTTTAAATAGTCCGTATGTCCACATCCAAACTTAAGCAAAGGCAGTAACACTCGACACTAACTCATTTTAATACGTGTAACGATTATTTTTATCGGTTTAGTTGATTCTTTTATTAAAGATTCATTTTACAATCTAATATAATCCTAATTAGTAATCAAATTTAGTGATTAAGTGACAAATTCATTTTGACCAAAATTGACCCAATTTTATTAGTAAAACCGTGAGGTTTAAGTATGGTTAACTATTTATTTCTTTTTTTTGTTTTTATTAATAAATCATTACTTTAACTAATTAATTTATCTAAGTGATAAAAATAAAAAGTGACAAGATTATTCTAGGTCAAAATTTCAGCCCAAAACCGTGGCCTTCTATACTTACACAATTTATTTTCGTTTTCTAATTTTATCGGTTTTTGACTTAAGTTTTTATATACTAATTTATTCAAGTTATTCTAACGTGACTTAACTAGTTTACGATTTTCACTAAATATTTTATTTCATTTATGAATAGTGATTTTACTCACTTTAATTTTCTAACTTTTATATTTTGATGATTTAGTCTATTTAATTTATATGACTATTATTGTAACTTTTCACTAATGACTTTAAACTAAAAATAAATTAAACTTTCAATTATTTTGAAATCAAACTAGTCATTTAAATGAAGAACACTTGAAGATGTTAAGAACTCTATTATTTTTCATAAGAACATTAATTAGTCAAATTTTTTATATGTTTATTAATTTTTCTCAAATTTTCCATACAAGTCTAATTTAACTAAACTAATCATAATATGTTATTTAGAAAAATTAAAACTAAAAATTGGTCCAAGAATAATGGAAAAACCGTGTATAATGTATATGTGTTCAACATTTTTATTTTTTTTGATTTTTATACTTCTAATTCAATAACTGATTTTCTTTATATTATTTATGTATTTAACATGGGTGAGATTCATATACAAACATTAACACATAAAAGGAAAATCACTACAACACAAGAATAACAACAATACTCCAAGAACACAAAATACTTTAAATCATTACAATTTCACACAATTTCATTTTAAGCCCTAAACATAACTTAGTTATATTTTTCATGTTCATTTTATTACAAGTATTTTAAGCATGCAATTTACAAAAATTAAAACGAAAAATTTAATGAAAATATAAAGGGTGGCCGTGTGGTTTTTCAAGCTACACAAGTTTTATTTTTTTTGATTTTTGCCTTGTAATTAGTCATGCAATTTCTAAGGTGACATACTAATTCATACACACATAAAACATAACATATAATCAATTAGGTGTAGGTGCTTAGCAAATATAGTGTGTGGAGCACCTTAGGTTAGGTTAAAGACAAGCTCTTAGCAATTGTCGGGGTCGATGATATGATCAAATTGGCTAAGATCGACTCCTCCACCTTGCTCCTCTTCTTTGATTAGAGATGGTACATAAAAACGAAATAAGTAAGTTAGTAAATTAATTTAAAACTAAACTAGCTAAACTTAAATTTAAAGTTGTAGTATTATTTTTAGGTTTAGGTGATATTTAAATTTTAAGTGATTTTGATTTATATTCATATTTTAATTGTATGTAAAAAGAGTATGTAAATACTAAATATAAATGGTGAGGAGCTTATTAAAGTGTGCTAATTAATTTGAGCAATTAAAATGAAAGATTAAGGAAGAAAAAGAATTAGAGAAGATGGATATTATGAAGTGTTCTTGAGCTTGCACATAAACAAGCTTACATGTTCTTGAGTTGAGCTTATTAGAGAGAAAATGACTTAGAGAATTTTTTTGGTGTTTTGTGTGTGTGTGTTGTACGTATGAATGTAGTAGTAGTAGTGTAGTTGTAATTTTTGTAAGTTGTAGTATGTAGTTTATATTCATGTACTTGACTTGTATTTGTAAATGTTTAATCTTTAAATTAAAAGAGCTAGAATGATGATGAATTTAGTAGGTGGTGTAAGTGATGAGACATGGTAAGAAAGGAGACATGGTGGTGTAAGAAGAAAAGAAGAATGGAAGGAGATAAGCTAAGAAAATGGAAGAGGATAAGTAAGACCAAGGAGGTCCAAAATCTCGGCCCCCTTTAGCTCACTTGGTCTCCATTTCCGTTTTTGAAATTTTCGATTCTGCCTGAAAAGTCTTGAAATAAAATATATAGTCTTAAAATGATGGTTCGAAGTAAGGTCAAAAATTACAATGTAGAAAAACGTAGAAGAGTAATAAAAATGAAAAATGGCCTTAGGATCCTCGAGACTTTGAAATAAAATCTTGTTGGATCGAAATATATATTTTTTTTGTGGAATGTTACTGAATTAAATCATTATGATTAAACGTCAAAAATTTTACCAGTTTAGGCTTAGTGTAACTCAATATATCGAGTTTTAGTGAAAGTGCTAGTTAAATCAAAATGAAATAGTAGTTTGATATTATTATTATATATTTTGTTAGTAATAATCAAAAAGATTAAGTCTTAAACTAACTTTGCTTGATTTGGATTATGGGTAAGTATATTTGAAAAAGGATTAGGTGATTTAATCACTCTTAGGTGGCTTGGCCATTTAGTCAACGTTTGACCTCGATTTGCGTGCCAAAATTTGTCGTTGAGAAATTTGTCGTAGGTGCTTCCTTTGATTTATCAAGTTTGAATATGTAAAAATAAAGTTCAAATTTGAAGCATATCAAAATGGTTTTTGTTTAGGTGCAATAAAAGTTGTAGCGCATTGTATTAGAAAAATATTAGTAGATTGTTGATTAAATGGTTTGCGCAATTATAATAGGCTTAACTTGACATGGAGTGTTACATGTTTAGCGAAAAAAATTCAGTCGCATTTTTATTATAAGGAAAAAGGATGAATTTAATCTAAGGAATTAAATTCTTTTATAAAAATGTGTTTCAAAAACACGGGGTGTTACAATCCTACCGCCTTTAGAAAAGTTTCGACCACGAAACTTGTAATGAGTGGATAACTGCTCAGGATTAGACAAGGCAGTTAGAGAGAATATTGAGATGTTACGAATTTGGGTAATAACATTTAGTTTTGTTGGAATAAAACCTTTTTGAAAAGTTTGAGTTTCCTAATTAACATACTGACGCTTGATAGAGTGAAAATATTGGGGAGCTAAATCGCGTTTGATTTATTGATGATATATTTAAATAAATATAGAAATGTTACTAGAATGTTATTTACGAAAGTGTGACTGAAAGATGCTCACAAAAGGTAGGGTCTAGAAGTTTTATGACCTAATTGAAATTAAAATAATAAGAGTCTTAGGAATAAAAATAATTTATTTAGCTTTGAGAATACATGTTAATCACAAAATAGATTAAAAATAGGAAATTTCAGATTTTAGTAGGACTTTAATATAGTCAAATTATAGTCCTACCCCCTTAAGAAGTTTTAAACGTATATACCTAATATTATTATTATTTTTATTTTTAATGATCACGCATAAGATATATAGCCTTAGAAAAATGGCATTTAAGGAGAAATATGTAAAAGTCGTTGTGATCATAGGAGATATATGAGCTCAAATGAAATTAAGAGGAATATAGGTTATCGTTGAATGAGTAACTAAGATTTTAGGGAATTATGGATAACCTAGTTGATATAGCTCATTTTCTTAAAATTGTTATTATAATGTTAATAGATGAAACGGGGATTGTTAAAATCATGTTTCGGTGGAGATTGAAATTTATAATAATGGATGACGTAAGAATCTAAAATTTTGTATATATATATATTTCTAAAATAGAGGAAATAGTAGGAAACAATTTCAAGGATTTTAGAAATAAAGGAATAAAAATTTTGAACCATGAAGTTTCAAAAGTGTTTCAAATTACGTTACAAAGATTTGACGGAACAAGCATAGATTTTTAAGGGTATTTTTATAGAGAACGTATGAAGACAAATTTTAGAAGAAAATATTTAAGAGATTGTTAAGAATTTTAAATATAGGAGGTCGTAAAGGAAATTTGCGTGATGGATTGTTTTGATAAATTTTGGGATGAATTAAAAGATAAAGAAAACTCCCGAATCGAATAAAATAAGTGTTTGTACGTGGTTAATTAGGAAGTTACCGGTGATGACGTCGACATCGATGATATCCTCAGCACTCTCTTCAGACTCGGTCAGGACATACACACGCCCCTGAACTCTTACCGCAGGCAATGGTCCTGCATTTGCCTTAACATCAGTACCCTTCTTTGGGCATCCGTTAGACTTGTGTCCTTCTTCATTCTGTAAGAAACACACCATCGGTTTTTCCGTCACAACGCTTCTCGGGTGATTAATTTGTCGTAAAACGACATCGGTTTTGCTTGGAAAGCGGATTCCCGAGAAGGTGTTGGTTCTTCCTCGCCACGTTTGGGGTGGGGTTTCGGTTGAAGTACTGGGATCTGCCCTGGCTTTTGTTACGGTTGTCTGCACCCTGATAATTCGGGCGACCATAAAGTGGTTTCTGGATGAAGCTAGCACTTGCCACAGGAGGTGTAAAAACCTTCTTTTTCCTTTTCTCCTCGGCCTCTCCCTTCTGGATTGATGCCCAGATACATGTTGCTTTTTCGTAGGCCTCAGCAAAGTTCTTACAGTTGAACCCGCTCATGTTTATCCTCAGATCATTAGTCATGCCCCTTACATAACGAGTTGCGAGTTCCTCCTCGTTAGTTAATATTCTAGGAGCAAACTTAGATAGCTCCTGATACCTTTCGGTGTATGCCTGCAGAGACATATCACCTTGATCTAAGTTCCTGAATTTCTCTTCCATCTCCCATCTTAGCTCTTCCCCGAAGTACTTGTTCTCCAACAAGGTCTTGAACTCACTCCAATTATAGATCCTTAGGGGAAAAGTAGATCTGATCAAGCGCCACCAGCTGTTGGCTTCCCCCTTGAGAAAGTATGCAACCACATTCACCTTCTCATTCGGCGGTGTCTTGCTAAGCTCTAGGAGCTTCTCCATCTCCTCAATCCATTCTGTCAGGACTGTGGGGTTGACAGAGCCTGAGTATGGTTGAGGCCTATGTTTTGAGAATCTCTCAAATGCAGATTGGTTATTGCCGCCACCCTGGTGTTGGGACATGCCTTGAGCAATCTTTGTGATTGCATCTTCAAACCCCTTTCTCCTTGCCTCTTCCTCGAGAAATTGTTGATTGAGGTCATTATCAGGAATATCGTTTGCAGCCATTCTGTAAAATATAAGACTGTATGAATTTGAGTAGTTCCAAAAGAGGCATATAATACACGATAAAAGTTGGTTACATTGACTTTGAGTAGCAAAATGCATCTAGTACATTTCCTAGCAAGATAACAGAAAGTAGAAGGTAGGGACAACGACTCCTAATAAGGCTACATAAAAACACTGAGGTTAGGTAGTTAAAATCTAGAGATTTTACAAAATGTTGTCCGAACTAGTAGTTAATAAGGCTAACAGGATCTAGAGCCCATTTGAAGACTCCGCATCGCTGACCTCCTGCTCATCATCATCAAAGGTGTGTCCCTCAGTAATAGCACGGCATGCGAGTCTAAGGCCGCATTTGAAGGAAAACCACCCATGAAACTTTCCTCCTCCAATCAGACCCGTGGCATGCATCATAAGCCACCAATAAAGACCTACGCCCCTGAGGAAACTCTCGGTCAGACGTACTTTCCACTCTTCATGAACTCCTGCCTCAACGAACTTCGCTTCCATCTCATGTATCCAACTCACGCAAGTGTCGCGGTCTCCTGCGAATTTGGGCGGAGGATTTCCTAAGACTTTCCTGTAGGCCACAACTCTGTCATGGTTACTTCGTCCAAGCTCAGGAGTAACGGAACGCATAGGAATGGCACGGAGAGCACTCTTCTTCCAGTTGATCGAACGATGATTCCCCCCGTCTCCGTACGCTGGTGAATCGCCGGTTGATGACATCTACAAGGGATTTTAAGGAAGGGAGTCAAACAACAAAAATATTGTTCGAACGGAAATAAAATGGCTATTAAGAGAATATAAGTTTTTGATCGAACAAAAACTGGAAAAGTTTAAGAATTTTATTAGTGAAATTTGTTAAGGATTTGGTAGCTGTCCTCACTTCATATAGTTTGGTACTTCTTCAACGTTTCACCCCTCGAGAGTCAAGTTTATTATTTCGATTTTATATCCGAGGATAGTTGTTAGCTTAAGTCACTACCTCAAAGAAGTAGCAAGCATACGATAGTTAGAGTATTTTATTTTAGGGTAGCAGTTCGCTTATTTAAAAGATTTTAGCGTATGGTCGGTACTTAAAGTTTCTACCCATCCTCACGCTTTAAAGTGATCTAAGTTATTTATTTTAGCGATCTAAGATTTCTAATTCATTATTTGATCCTATAAGTCTATGCCTGACATACGATATGAATGTCCGCCTGTGTGTCGTCTCGCTATGTGAGATAACTTTAAGTCATTCACTATCGCAAGACGACTCGATACTAATCAGAATAACCCGGTTTTTCGTGACTTAATTAAACTAAGGCGGAATTATTAATTAAGTACATATATTACAAAACCAGCTGTCATCGTCTTACAACTCAGTATACATAATACGAGTTTAGAGCTAAAACAGAGTATTCGATTACAATCTCTCAAAAGGAGTACAAAAGAAGGTAAACCATCCCCAGCATTGAATAACAATAGTCCTCGGGGTACCTGCGTTTAACCAATTATCATTTTCCCGCAACACTCGTTCGATACATGCAATACTAAACATATGAGGTACGTAATATAAATAAGTAATAACAAATAGCAAGCGTGTAAGCAGCACATAAGGGGAATCATGATGATTCAAACATGAGCATGCGTCAAATAACATAACCATAAAACAATCATCGATAATCATTCTCAACATGGCAATCTCAATCTCAAATATAACATCATGCAGGACAGCATCAATCAAACAAAACAAGGAAATACATTCAAACATACGTTAACTAGTGAATGTTCATTAGCGAGGCGGAATCATGCAGACTTAAACAACGCAATAGTAGACAGGGCCAACATAACTTGGACATGGTCGACATACTAGAGTCCGCGCAATAGTCGACAGGCCAACATAACTTGGACATGGTCGATGACTAAGGATACCTAAAGCGATAGGGACAGCCAAATCCCGAGTTTAATGTATGCATACACCACTATAGATAGGTTCAGATCATACTCGCCCTCGAGTAAGTAGTCACCTAATAATACGACTATCACCTTAGACGGGTACCCCCGGGTGGGGCTGGAGTTTCCAATTACCGTAGTATGGGCTCACGGAGATATCACGTATGCCCCATCCCCGAGGTTGTATATCCCAGACCAAATAATACTTTATATCAAAATATTAGATCGCTTTAGCAACTGCGGGAGGAGCCAAAGTCCCCATAGACAGCTACCTCATTAACTTCGAATTCAAGAGTCGCGACATGGCGAACAATCCAAGTATTTTATTCAAGTAGTTCTTTTCTCAAATTCTTATTCCCTCGTTTATTCCAAATAGGTGACAATTCTGTAGCTTAAATAATATCGTCGAACTTGTATAATGAAATTTTTGTAACAGCAGTTCTTCAAGTAAACAGAAAGCATAGAAAAACTTAGTTATTTATTTTGAGTTCGTTCGTAACTTTTAAATATTTTTCACTATTCATTATTTTACTATTCACCGTATTTACTATTCACCGTATTTACTATTCATCGTATTTACTATTCATCGTATTTACTATTCCTCGTATTTATACGTATTCGTATTTTCGTATTTCGTATTTGTACGTATTTTTATACTTCGTATTTTATTCGTGTTTTATACGTATGCGTATTCTTATACTTAGTATTTATTTTTATATTTTCTTTATACTTAGTATTTTTATTATTCTTGTACACATTATTATACTTAGGATATTTTAGAAAATAAAACTAAGTTTTTTATTTACTAAGTGTAAAATTCTAGTTTTAAAGTCGCTAGGTTCGTTTTGTAATTAGTGACTTGAGAATTTATTTTAAATGTAAAACTCGATTTAAACTTAAGTACAAAATCTAGTTTTAAAGTTGTTAAGTTCATTTTGTACTTGGTCATTTTAAATAACTTTTTAAAGGTAAAACTCGGTTTTATTTAGTCGTATACTTAACTAACATTTAAACGGTTTCCATTTTTAGCGAGGTTGTCGTGGTTCATTTTAAATAGTCCGTATGTCCACATCCAAACTTAAGCAAAGGCAGTAACACTCGACACTAACTCATTTTAATACGTGTAACGATTATTTTTATCGGTTTAGTTGATTCTTTTTATTAAAGATTCATTTTACAATCTAATATAATCCTAATTAGTAATCAAATTTAGTGATTAAGTGACAAATTCATTTTGACCAAAATTGACCCAATTTTATTAGTAAAACCGTGAGGTTTAAGTATGGTTAACTATTTATTTCTTTTTTTTGTTTTTATTAATAAATCATTACTTTAACTAATTAATTTATCTAAGTGATAAAAATAAAAAGTGACAAGATTATTCTAGGTCAAAATTTCAGCCCAAAACCGTGGCCTTCTATACTTACACAATTTATTTTCGTTTTCTAATTTTATCGGTTTTTGACTTAAGTTTTTATATACTAATTTATTCAAGTTATTCTAACGTGACTTAACTAGTTTACGATTTTCACTAAATATTTTATTTCATTTATGAATAGTGATTTTACTCACTTTAATTTTCTAACTTTTATATTTTGATGATTTAGTCTATTTAATTTATATGACTATTATTGTAACTTTTCACTAATGACTTTAAACTAAAAATAAATTAAACTTTCAATTATTTTGAAATCAAACTAGTCATTTAAATGAAGAACACTTGAAGATGTTAAGAACTCTATTATTTTTCATAAGAACATTAATTAGTCAAATTTTTTATATGTTTATTAATTTTTCTCAAATTTTCCATACAAGTCTAATTTAACTAAACTAATCATAATATGTTATTTAGAAAAATTAAAACTAAAAATTGGTCCAAGAATAATGGAAAAACCGTGTATAATGTATATGTGTTCAACATTTTTATTTTTTTTGATTTTTATACTTCTAATTCAATAACTGATTTTCTTTATATTATTTATGTATTTAACATGGGTGAGATTCATATACAAACATTAACACATAAAAGGAAAATCACTACAACACAAGAATAACAACAATACTCCAAGAACACAAAATACTTTAAATCATTACAATTTCACACAATTTCATTTTAAGCCCTAAACATAACTTAATTATATTTTTCATGTTCATTTTATTACAAGTATTTTAAGCATGCAATTTACAAAAATTAAAACGAAAAATTTAATGAAAATATAAAGGGTGGCCGTGTGGTTTTTCAAGCTACACAAGTTTTATTTTTTTTGATTTTTGCCTTGTAATTAGTCATGCAATTTCTAAGGTGACATACTAATTCATACACACATAAAACATAACATATAATCAATTAGGTGTAGGTGCTTAGCAAATATAGTGTGCGGGAGCACCTTAGGTTAGGTTAAAGACAAGCTCTTAGCAATTGTCGGGGTCGATGATATGATCAAATTGGCTAAGATCGACTCCTCCACCTTGCTCCTCTTCTTTGATTAGAGATGGTACATAAAAACGAAATAAGTAAGTTAGTAAATTAATTTAAAACTAAACTAGCTAAACTTAAATTTAAAGTTGTAGTATTATTTTTAGGTTTAGGTGATATTTAAATTTTAAGTGATTTTGATTTATATTCATATTTTAATTGTATGTAAAAAGAGTATGTAAATACTAAATATAAATGGTGAGGAGCTTATTAAAGTGTGCTAATTAATTTGAGCAATTAAAATGAAAGATTAAGGAAGAAAAAGAATTAGAGAAGATGGATATTATGAAGTGTTCTTGAGCTTGCACATAAACAAGCTTACATGTTCTTGAGTTGAGCTTATTAGAGAGAAAATGACTTAGAGAATTTTTTGGTGTTTTGTGTGTGTGTTGTACGTGTGAATGTAGGAGTAGTAATGTAGTTGTAATTTTTGTAAGTTGTAGTATGTAGTTTATATTCATGTACTTGACTTGTATTTGTAAATGTTTAATCTTTAAATTAAATGAGCTAGAATGATGATGAATTTAGTAGGTGGTGTAAGTGATGAGACATGGTAAGAAAGGAGACATGGTGGTGTAAGAGGAAAAGAAGAATGGAAGGAGATAAGCTAAGAAAATGGAAGAGGATAAGTAAGACCAAGGAGGTCCAAAATCTCGGCCCCCTTTAGCTCACTTGGTCTCGATTTCCGTTTTTGAAATTTTCGATTTGCGCGCACGCGAAAAGTCTTGAAATAAAATATATAGTCTTAAAATGATGGTTCGAAGTAAGGTCAAAAATTAAAATGAAGAAAAACGTAGAAGAGTAATAAAAATGAAAAATGGCCTTAGGATCCTCGAGACTTTGAAATAAAATCTTGTTGGATCGAAATATATATTTTTTTTGTGGAATGTTACTGAATTAAATCATTATGATTAAACGTCAAAAATTTTACCAGTTTAGGCTTAGTGTAACTCAATATATCGAGTTTTAGTGAAAGTGCTAGTTAAATCAAAATGAAATAGTAGTTTGATATTATTATTATATATTTTGTTAGTAATAATCAAAAAGATTAAGTCTTAAACTAACTTTGCTTGATTTGGATTATGGGTAAGTATATTTGAAAAAGGATTAGGTGATTTAATCACTCTTAGGTGGCTTGGCCATTTAGTCAACGTTTGACCTCGATTTGCGTGCCAAAATTTGTCGTTGAGAAATTTGTCGTAGGTGCTTCCTTTGATTTATCAAGTTTGAATATGTAAAAATAAAGTTCAAATTTGAAGCATATCAAAATGGTTTTTGTTTAGGTGCAATAAAAGTTGTAGCGCATTGTATTAGAAAAATATTGGGCGAGATTGTTGATTTAATGATTTGCGCAATTATAATAGGCTTAACTTGACATGGAGTGTTACATGTTTAGCGAAAAAAATTCAGTCGCATTTTTATTATAAGGAAAAAGGATGAATTTAATCTAAGGAATTAAATTCTTTTATAAAAATGTGTTTCAAAAACACGGGGTGTTACAAATACGAATTAAAGTTTGAAGGTTTTTGAGTATAAAGATTAAGGTGTTTTTGAAATTTGAAAGTAAAGATGATAAAATTTTACTAGATTAAAGAGGAGATGAAAGTCAATTTAAGACGTCAGTTATTAGGAATTATTGATGTAGAAAATCAACAATTTCAAAGGAGTTAAAATGTTTACGAGGTTGAAAAATCATTGAGCTAACTTTTTTTTTTTTTTTTAGGAAATCTGAATATTGATAAGCGTTGAAATGATGGTGATCATTAGAGATTGATTTTCATATAGCTGTAGATATCTTCAATGCAAATGAAATCTTCGACGTCTTGAAAATTGTCTTGGATAGCGTGATTCTTGATACGTCTCTTTGCATGCGCTTCAAGTCTTGTCTTTAAGTCTTATATTTGCGAGAAAATGGAAAGAGGTAAAAATTCATTTTATAAAGTCATTAGAGGAAGGTTTTATTTTAGGAGGAGAAAATCAGTTAAATAGATTTAAAATTTTTGGAGGAGATAGTTGATACTCTAGTTAATAAGGAGGTTTGTTAAAGTTATAGACGTCTTCAAAGCAATAGAATTCTTCAAGGTCTAGAGCGTCGCTTCAGAATCGTTCGACTCTTGATGCGTCCATTTGCAAGTGCTTGAGTTCTTGTCGTCTTGTCTTCAATTTATACGTCTCGATTTTTTTTTTTTTTTTTTGTAATGTTAGTATAGAGTACTTGTTAGTCAAAAAGATTAGTCATAGAGCACTTAGCAGGCAAGCAAGCATAGAGAAAATAAAGTAAAAACTAACGAGGTTGAATGACAGTCGAGAAACTTAAATCTAGGTCAGTCGGTTGATCCTTAATATTTCTACCCATCTCACTTTTAAAGCGATCTATATTATAATTTTAGCGATCTAAGATTTCTAATTCATTATTTGATCCTATAAGTCTATGCCGGACATATATATTAATATGTATGTCTAGCCCAGGTGTCTTCTCGCTAGATGAGATAACTTTAAGTTACTCACGGTCGCAAGACAGCTCTGATACCAACTATAACAACCCGATTTTTTTGTGACTTAATTAAACTAAGGCGGAAAATTAATTAAGTCTAATACATGCCGGATGTTAATTAAATTACATTCAAATGGCATAGCATACAAATATATATTACAATCTCTCAAATAAAACAAACGAAACATCCTAATCGTCCCGATAATCCTGAGTCTCGAGAATTGCCTGCAACGGAGACAAAAACACAAAATAGGAGGATCTCCCGCTCAGAGGCGGGAAGTGACTGTTCTAACCAACAACCTCTAAACCAAAGTATTGGTTTTATTTAACCTATGATTAAAAGTAACTTGGCAGCACTAAATGCGTATAACTACCGCAACACCTTATGTCAATAAAATTGGACAAATAGCATATAATATCAGTTCTCACATATAGATATTTAAATCTCATACAACATGATAAACAAAACTTAAAACATATCAATTTATAGAACACGATATATAAACGTAAATACCAACTCAACTCATATAATATCGTAATATATTTATAAACTTAAATCATAGCAATCAAGATATATGCATAAGTCGTAATCAAATTCCATAAACACATAGTCGTGAAACAATCATGCAATATCTCATATAGCACGAGGGATAGTCGACCCTTTTCATAGCAATTTATCAATTATCAAACAAAACTCACGAGCCTTGACTATAGAGCGGCTCGTGTACTCTCATAGGAAATTACCCATATAATTTCCTATCAAAGTGCACTAGTTACTCAAGACACGTACATAACATCGAATAAAAAGTAGGGTACATGATGGCTACCCAGTACTAAATGTCACACGGATAATCTATCATACATTGTCCTATGAGCTACAACAAGTCAGGTTGGAAGCATGCAAAACCCTACAAAAGCAAGGCCTGCGCAGTAGCGTGCCGGGCACATCAACGGACTTTAATGCTAAAGATACCAATAGGTAAGAAGGACGATTCAATCCCTTATCTAATGCATGCATACACCTCTATTTAGAATCGACATAAACCTCGCTATTCAAGAGAGTATGCTTTCCTAAATAAAACGATTAATACCTATCGACAAGGTCCCCGGATGGGATGGTTATTTTCCGTTACCTCGTATGGACCGCAGGTCGCAACATTCATGCCCCTTCCAGGGATGTATACGCCGCTTGCCTAAAGACTATGAGAGTCATTAGATCGCCTCAGTCAGCACTGAGAATGAAAGAGTCCCCATACGCGGCTACCTTCCCAACTATGGCACAATAGATTCGCAACATGACAGACACCCAAGTACTAATCATACAACGTTATAATCGAAGGGTTTAATCTCATGTCAGGCCGTGCCTTTTAACTCAAATCCTAAGTTGTCGAAGGAATATCGAGTATGAGGAATAACTCGCTCATTATCGGATTCAACCCAAACAACCGCAGAGAGTCTAAGGGTTCCCAAGTTAGAGTGGACGGTCAAAGTGAAGTCAACAATAGGTCAATTCACAAGGGTGGCGCGAGATTATTCTATACATGTGAGGAAAACGGTAACATCAAGTATTCAACACTTAATTCATTTCTTCTTTTATTGTTCATAACACAGGTTACAGTTCTTACTAATTATAATATCGTCAAACCTTGTATTATGTAAAGGTTGTATCAAATAAGGTACATACATGTTAATCACATTTAGTATATTATTTATTTATACATTTATTCGTTTCCTCTTATTAGTACAAGGTAAGGTTGAATTATTATGTATTTCACTTTTATACTTATACGTATTACTATTTTATATTTTAGTAATTAGTAATAATTCATTTTATTTATAAGCTCGATTTAGTTTCATTTAAATTTTAAGTAATTTAAAATAGATTAGTGATTAGTATTATAAATAATTGAATTTCATTATAACTCACTTTTGTTTATTCCTTTTATTTCAATCGTAAGGTGTTTAGTGATTTAGTGGTTATACCATTTAGTTTAACTTGTAAAAATATTAATTAAACGATAATCGACAAATTTTAGTATTCTTGATAAAATAAAATATTGTGACAATTAGTAAAATTTCTTTTAGGTGAATGATAACTCGATGGTGGAATTTTATACGGAGTATATTTTTATATCCTATTAATATTTAATTATTTACTTTTCTTTCATTTCTTTAATTATTTAAACGTATTTTTAAATTCGTATGTTCTATACATTTAAATTTTATAACACAAGAACTAATTTAGGAAGTCGTCGTCTTTAAAGTATATTTCAGATTTTAATGATCGTATTCAATTTTATAAGTTTTTCTAAAAGCAAATTTTTAGAAATTAATTTATTATAATAATACTTCCACTTACATATTATTTCATTTTATGGTTTTTATAACATAGATTTTCTACTAAGTCATTTTACTTTATCTTTTTATAGGATTATCATTATAACACTTTATCTTTTTGTTAAACCATATTTATAATACAAATTTCTAACTTTATTCAATAAAAGCTTTACTTAGGTTTATTTTATATTTCGAATTACTTTATTTCCTTTCTATTATTGTAACTAAATGTTTATTTAGTATATTTTAAGTTTATTATAAACTTTAAAGTTTTAATAAAGTAATCGTTATATTAAATTTGATATAGGACTTTTTATGTAACTGTTTATCTTAGAAAATTTTATACGGGTAACTTAATTTATATTTTTGCTTTTAAATTGATTTAATATCAATTTAAACTTAATAGTCTTTTAATTTAACTTTTAGTTTTTAGTTGTGTTTTATTTGAACCTTTTGTGACTATAAATATTTTTACAACTATAAATATTTTTATATCCATATAGTTTATTTACTTAATTCGGTTAATAATATTTTTAGTTTTATTTTATACTTGTGATACATAAACTTTATATATTTTAATTTACACATAACAAATAATTTTAACATGATAATATTACAATTAAATTCAACAATAATTCAACAATACAATTTTCGCCCAAAACATATTATCACAAAATCATATAAATATTATATTTCACAATTCAATTCAACATTATATAATAACTAAAATTAACACCCAATTTCATACTATAGCGTATTATACAAATTTATTAAATAAACTGAAACGGAAGGTATACGTGCCTAATGCATAACTAGCTCACTTTGAATCACAAAATTAAAATAAAACCAAAGTGTTAAAATTAGAGATTTTGGAGAAAGAATCGAGTCACCTAAATTTGGCACACGAACTGAGGCCTCCAAAATAAACCCGACTTGAATGAGTTCCAAATCACGACAATGGCCCGGCCCCACCTGGCTCGATGGCAGCGGCACCAGTGGCCATAGAAAACAGAGGAAAGAAAGTTGAATGATAATTGAGTGCGATTAATTCGATAGAATAAACATTGGATAAACTCCAAATGAAATCGAAAGAAGGCTCACCGAAATAAATGGAGCTGAAAAGAACAACGACAACCATAGTGACCAATAATGGTCACGGTGGTCAGAAAAATGAGGGTCAAGTCGAGGAGGCAGCCTCACGGTGGTGAGCAAAACAGAGGACAGAGCAGAGGACACGACTTACAGCAACCCAACTCCGTTCCAAAAATGGTGTCGGCGAGGAAACGACATTGAACAGTTTCGTGGTGTCTGTCACAGTAGGGTCTCGGCGGTGCTAGCCATGGTGGCTCACGGTGGACCAAGGACGTCGGGGGTGACGGTGGCCGTGGTTGCTCCGGCGAGATCGAAAGTAAAATAAGGAGAAGTAGGGGACGAGAGAGGCGGAAAAGACGAGAGCAGGGCCAGGAAGAGGCGGCCTAAGCTCGGTGGCAAAGCAAGGCAGGAAGAACTCCGGCGAAGCTCCGGTGACACAAAACAAAGGGGACGTCGATGGAGGCGTCAGTGGCGTAGGAGGCAGCCCTGGTGGCGTGACTCTCGGTGATGACGTGGCGGGTGCTACTCCGGTGGTCGAAGCTCCTGAGCTCACCATTAGTGGCGGCCGTGGTTGTTGTCGGTGTTGATGTTTTTGCTGTTGAAGTTGTGAGTTGTTGTTGTCGTTGTGTTGTGTTGTTTGTTGTTGTTGTTGATTTGTTGTTGTTGATTATTATTATTAATATTATTATTATTATTATTATTATTAGTTTTGTCGATATTGTTGTTGTTATTTGATCTTGGTGTTGGTTTTGCTTTCTTTTCTTCTTTTTTTATTAATAAAGTGAATGTGAGGAAGAAGAAGGAGATGAGATAAGGGAGGTATTAGGGTTAGTTAAGGTGTATTGTAGAAGTTACATATAAAATATCAGAAACAAAAATGAATGGAGGGGAGAGGAGTATACGTGGGCTTGGTTTATCCAAGGGATACAATTTACGATTTGCTATGTTTCATTCGCTCTTATTTATAAATTTTTATATTTTATAAAATATATTATGTATAATATATTTCGTTGTAGTTCTATTTTTATTTTCTATATCTTTAAACTTATATTTTAAAATTAAATGGTATATAAAAATATTAGTTACAAATTTTGTTACAGTCTCACAGATTTTCAAACGGTCTATTTGTTTTAACGAAAACGTTTCAAAACGATTATATTTTATTCAAGTTATACTATTGTTTAGCTTGAAATGCAAATTTGCAAAGTTTATTAAAAATGACTGGATTAAAGTTTTAGTTCGACACGTATTTTTAGAAATAAAAATATAATATAGATTAATATAAAATTTAAGGAGTTTTTAATTACGAATATTTTCTTGAAATTTTATTTGAACGGAATTTTTCGACCGCGTTTTCTAAACAAAAGAATAGAAGTTAAATTATATAAATTTTAATTTAATAATATAGTTAAAATAAATAATTAGTCTTTATAAAAACACGGGGTGTTACAGTTGATTGTGATGAGTATGATTAAAGGTGGATTTTGAAATGGTATGAGTTGAATTTGGCCTTGGGCCGAGTTGTTTAAGGAGGCCATATGGCCGTGGTTTTGGTAAGCCGTGAGACTTGTTGGTGAGCACTGTGGTTTTGGTGCTCGGAGTCATGACCGAGCACCATGTGTATTTGTGTTATTGGTATATGTTGGTGTTGTATGAACTTCGGATGTATGTGTGTAACTCGTGTTATTGTAAACGTAGTATTGTTGTATATGTTGTAATATTAGTAAGAGTTGTATTAGGGGTCTTGTGAGAGTGAATGTTGGTTCGAGTTTATGGCTATCTTATGAATCATGATCTTGGAAGGTAATGGTTGTGAATGTATGTATGAGATCCATGGTTGTTATGAGTTTGTTGGTTTTGTGTTATGATGTAAACATGAGTAGGAATGTTGAATCGATTTACCTTGTATCTATATGTATATATAAGTTGTTCTCCTGCCATGACGTTCAGTACCGTGTGATTGAGGTCTGTGTGGCCTAGTGATTGGGGTCTGTGTGGCCCGGTGTTTGAGGTCTGTGTGGCCGGGTGTTTGAGGTCTGTGTGGCCTAGTGATTGAGGTCTGTGTGGCCCAACGATATGAGGTCTGTGTGGCCCAACGATATGAGGTCTGTGTGGCCCAATGATTTGGAGGAGATATGATTGGAGGAGGTGTGGTGTGTTGACGTAAAGGTAAGTCCCCTGTGTGCAGTTACACAGTGGGGTTCCTGTCTATGCTTGTTGATTTGAGTTTGTTGATACACGTCCGAGCTAGGATCCGCGGAATACCTCTAACTTGTAAAATTAAAGATTGATATGGTTATGAAATCTCTCTTTTCACGTCTAAGGTTACTTAAAGCTCTCATTTTCTTACGCCCTCCTTATGGTGTTTTGGGTAAGGGCTAGTTAGGGTTTTGTTGTTGGTTGTGTTTGTGTTGTTTCCCTCACCCCGTAGGTACTCAGACGCTTTCTTGCTAGTTGGGGACGCTTGGAGGGTTCGCTGGAGTCAAATTGAGTCTACCTTCCACCATAGACGTTTTATTTTATTTTATCGCTTATAGTTTTCCGGCCTGCGCGCCTTGTTACTATCGTGAGTGACAATTGTAGTTCGAGATTTTAGTTTACCTTTTTGTCGTTTCCAGTTATATATATATATATATACAGGTGCTTTGTCTTGAGTTTCAGGTGTTTTCCAATGGAACCGTTCAGTCAGGTCCCGTAACGCCGTCATTTAGGAGGGGTCCGCCCGGCCTAAATGGGGATGTTACAAAGTGGTATCAGAGCGGCGACCCTGTTGTAAATGGACTTAAAATAAACATTGGGGAGTCGTGTCTTTAAATGAATATAGGAATTAAAATGAACCCCATGAAAAGGATTAGTGATCCAAGCAACACCAGGGTTAGGGAGACATCCCGAAACCCTGGGTGGGAGACGTCCCTAGAGAACTTGGTAGCTATGAATTGAAGTGGTTAACGGGGGTAAAGTGTGTCGGGTTGCGTTGATATGCTGTTGAATTGCCTTGTAGTGTATGTGTTGCGTGATCATGGAGTATGGAGTACGGTGATGAGATGCGATGAGATGTGATGAGGCGTATGGAGTTGTGGTGGAGTTGTGGAGATATTATGATGTTGTTGTTGATCTTTCGGAGTGGGCTGAGTACGAAGAACGTCATGGCAAGAAAAGGATGTGAAACAGTAAAGGTTGAGTGAGCATAGTAGTTATACACGTATGCTATTGATGTTATGTTTTGGTAATGATGATGACCCCGCCCACCCTACCCCTTTGAGCCAGATATTGATATAATGATGTTATTTATCCTCATTTACGTTTATGTTATCGTTCTTATTTATGATTCATATATGTTACTACTATATACCACCCCCTTATCATTCATGTTACTGCTATATGTCATTTTATTATGCTTTCGTATGCGTACTCGTTGACTATATCTTGTACACTATTGGTTAGCACTGATGGAGGATGAGATTATGACCTTCGGGTCAGTGGAGCACCTATGGTGCATTTTGAGGAACTGTGAAAAGCTTGGTTGCTTCTAGCTATAGTTTATATTGCCACTGCATGACTGTGATATTGTTTCTAGTATCGAATGCATATATGTCTTCTATATGGATTGCCTTGGTATTGTTTTCTGGTGTTGTTGCGTAATATCATGGTTGTTCGTACGTGTAGTATGCTTTTCTCATCTAGTGATTGTGTGTTTTAATAGTGTGACACCTTTTAATTAGATAGTTGCCGATATCATAATCATTGAGCATGATGTCTGTATGAGTTTGCATCCCGCCCTCCTTCCCCTTGTGTCAATGTTGTTACTTTTCGTGATGTCGAATATTTTTATGTCTTAATGATTTCAAGTTCTATTGTGATTATGTCAGGCACTAATTATTTCATATATACATAATGTTGTTATTGCTGTGATACACTATGTTGTCCTTCTATTATCTTCGATGTAATTGTTGACTGTTGACGATGGAGGAGGAAATCAGGACCGTATGGTCAGTGAAGGCACGGTGATGTGCATCTTGAGAATTGTGATTCGGATTGCTGATATATCTATATAGTCATATTTGATGTTGGCTGATGATACTTGGTGCTTGTCTATGTACGCTTAAAGGTGAGATATGACTGATGCTTCTGTTATACTCCTTATATATATATATATAGAGATAAGTTCTATCAAGTCAATGGTCTAGGGAAAGTCAGCAAGTCAGAATTGATTTTAACCAAAAAAGTTGATTTTAACCAAAAAAATTGATTTTAACCAAAAAAATTTTCATTTTAACAAAGCATAGTGATTTCCAAAAATTCACGGCCGGTTGACCGGCTGCCGATCCTGGACCGGCCGGACAAAAAATTTTGGAGACCTAATCTCAGTGTTTTGTTAAAATCCATCTTTTTTTGGTTAAAATCCATTTTTTTCCGGTTAAAATCCACTATTTTGGAGAATCTGAAAATCTTGACTTTGCGACTCAAAATATTTAAATGACTCAAAATAACTTATCTATATATATATATATATATATATATATATATATATATATATATATATATATATATATATATATATATATATATATATATATATATATATATATATATATATATATATATATATATATATATATATATATATAAGGAGTATAATGTATTGTAAGAATAAATTCTTCTTGTAAGAATCAGTAAGAATAAATCAAAATACATTATTAATATACATAAGGTACATTTTAAATTTTACGTGCGGGTTAGTCATGAATAATAGTTGATACGGATTTTAAAATTTAGAAGGTAAATTGTCATTAAGTTGAAAATTTCCTTCAAATTTTAAGGTACATTTAACCTATACTAAAAGTACATTTTAATTTTGAACTTGAAATGTACACAAAATTTTCAAATATAACTCTTAATTTTCAAGTGTACCTAATATATATTTATAATGTACCTCACAAAATGTACGTTATGTGTTAAACGAATGTATTTTATGTATATTTATAATGTACTTTAACTGTTCTTACCGTTCTTACCAAAGGTAGTGTTCTTACCGGAACTCAACCCTATATATATATATATATATATATATAGGGTTAAGATCCGGTAAGAACACTAGCTTTGGTAAGAACGGTAAGAACAGTCAAAGTACATAATAAATATACATAAGGTACATTTAACTAACACACAAAAAGTATATTTCTTAAGGTACAATATAAGTATATGTTATGTACATTTCAAAATAATAAATTATTTTCAAAATTTATAGGTATATTCGAAGTTCAAAAATTAAATGTACTTTTGGTATAGTATAAATGTACCTTAAAATTTTGACATATATCTACAATATAAAGAGATTATACGTTATAAATTTAAAATTTGTGTCACATATTTTTCATTACTAATATGAATGATAAATTTAAAATGTACATCATGTGTATTCATCATGTATTTTGAATGTTCTTACCGTTCTTACCGAAGGGCATGTTCTTATTTGATCTTATTCCTATATATATATATATATATATATATATATATATATATATATATATATATATATATATATATATATATATATATATATATATATATATATATATATAGATTTAGGATCCTGTGAGACCTCTCAACTCAATGAGACCCGTGAGACCCCTTTATCAACCGTCAGATTAAAAGAAGATCAAGCGTTGGAAACAAACGTTCCCTAACTTCTCTTACTCAAAAAAGATTCCCCCAATGTTCCTTTTCTTCTCCCTGTAGAAATATATAACATGATATTACTACTAAAATGTTAATCGTATTAACATGCCCAAGATTATACAAAACGATAGTAATATGAATTACAAGAATATAGAAATAACCTTTCTTAATCTTCAAAGAAAGGCCTAAGAACCTCCTAAAACGTACCCGAATTACGTTTTACAAACCAATATTCAAAGTAGAATATCTCTTAACGGTTGCACCCAAAACGATATATGAAATGCCTTGTGTAAATGCTAGATTACAAGGTATATATTACTAATAATATATGAAGTGATTTGGAAATGTGATGAGTGAAAATATGAGACAAAAACTCTCAAAATCTCTCCAATATACTCGACATACACCACACCAAAACAACACCAATTTTTCTACTAAACTTATGAGAAAATAAGTTAGTATATAATTGTGTTTAATGGGTAGTTTTTATGTTAGTGGGGGGGTAGTTTATTTAGTAATGGTGAGTAGTAAATAACCACTTATTAACCACCTAATATCACTAAAATAAACAAATTAAAAACACTATACTACATACACATCACACGACATACTCAAAGTGTGTGTGTGTGTATTTTGTTTTTAATATTTACATGTACATTACATGTAAAATAATATGTATAATACGTATTTAATTAATTGATTATCGTATAATACAATGAATTAAATAACATAACTTATAGCAACATTTTAACTATAAATATCAAATATATTCATAATATAAAAGTAGCTCATAACTATTATACACATGTGAATTAACACTTAATTCAGCTCATCTAGCTTAAATAACATTTATTTTAGCTCACCCACTAATATAACAATAATCTATTTAATCACATTAAATAATTATTCGTATACATTTCCAATTTTCTAACTGCTTAGATATATTTAAGGCATCAATGTAATCACATTACATTTCATAAAATCGTCCTATAGGTGTGACCGATAAGGACCAGCTGATCACCGCCATCTATATGACAGTAACGTCAAACTTTCTAGCAAGCCAACCGTTACCGATATACGTTAATCAGCTGATTTTAAATACAAGTATCTTTTGTGATCCTGTAAGAGATTTAATAAATTAATCACACTAACTGTGGAGGACACCAGCTCCAACAATCTCCCACTTGTCCTTACAAGTGTATGTGTGTGATTAACGATTCTCATATCCATATAAATCTCCCACTCAATGGTAGACTATTTGCAAAGTCGTACTTCCGCAAGGTCGTATCTATCAAGTGATCGTATCAAGAGTGGTTTCCTCGACTAGAGAGCAACTAACTGATATACGAATGTATTCACAACATTCGAGCATGGCCATGCATTTCAGTTACTACTCCTCGAGTGGCCCTGAGATTAATAAAATGATAAGATTGGATATTTTCCTTGACTCGAATCTTGCAGATTAAAGCACAGTATGAAATGACCCAGAAAAAATCTACTCGGCCTCCTTTTACGGTGCGACCTTGAGAAAGAAACCAAAGTCACCCAAAACTGCCCTTATCTCAAAAACAATGACAAATAAAAGAATCGACTCTAGGAACACTATGAACGTCCTATCCACGACCAGGCAAAATGTCTATACATTTAGGACTTCATTTAAGTGGTCACTATGTCCTACGCAGTATCCTCTATACCTCGCATATGTGTGTGATCAGACATCACATGTCCTTATGGTTATTGAACCTACCATCAATCAACCCACAATGTAATCACCTAGAGTTATCAGCTCACTTTGGTGATTATGGACAAAACATATATAAAGTAAATCAGTTCACTCAGAGGCGTACAAAATTGTCACACAATCCACCTGAAATACCATATATAAAATAATAATTTGATGATTACAAAGTAGTAGTTTTAATGCATACATTATCTAAAAACAAACTAATGAAAATCAGAACACTCTTGATCCCATTGATACAACATGTTCAACATGTTTATTGTACGACAATGGCTTCGTGAGAGGGTCCGCTATGTTGTCATCCGTGACAACCTTGCAAATCTCTATCTCCTTTTGCTCCACGTAATCTCGTATCATATGAGCCTTCCGTAACACATGTCTAGACTTATTACTAGATTTAGGCTCTTTAGCTTGGAATATGGCACCACTGTTATCACAATAAACAGTGATCGGGTCATTCGCACTAGGAACTACCATTAGTCCTTGTAAGTATTGTCGCATCCATATTGCCTCTTTAAGCGGCCTCGGAAGTCGCAATATACTCGATTCTCAGAGTGGAATCTGTGGATCGATTGCTTGGAACTTTTCCAACTCACTGCCGCACCATTAAGTGTAAAAACGAATCCGGATTGAGATTTGGAATCATCTCTATCCGTTTGGAAACTAGCATCTGTGAAACCTTTTGCACATAACTCTTCGTCTCCACCATATACTAACATCCAATCCTTAGTCCTTCTCAAGTACTTTAGGATGTTCTTAACAGCAATCCAGTGACTTTCACCTGGATCCTTTTGGTAACGACTCGTCATACTAAGTGCGAATGCCACGTCTGGACGTGTACACATCATAGCATACATAATCGATCCTACGGCCGAAGCGTACGGAATCCGATTCATGCGCTCTATTTCTTCTGGTGATTTAGGTGATTGAGTCTTACTCAAATGCACCCCATGAACCATCGGAAGATTACCCCTTTTTGAGTTCGTCATACTGAACCTCTCAAGAATTTTATCTATATAAGATTCTTGACTTAACGCCAACATTCTCTTGGATCTATCTCTATAGATTTGAATACCGAGTATTCGCTGTGCCTCACCTAAGTCTTTCATCTGAAAATGATTCTTTAACCATTCTTTTACAGAAGAAAGCATAGGAATGTGATTCCCTATTAATAGTATGTCATCTACATATAATACTAGGAATGCAATATAGCTCCCACTTGATTTGACATATAAACATGGTTCCTCGACTGATCGTTTAAAACCATATTGTTTAATCACTTGGTCAAATCGATGATTCCAACTCCTCGATGCTTGCTTAAGTCCATAAATGGAACGCTTAAGTTTGCATACTTTCTTAGGATATTTCGGATCCGTGAAGCCTTCGGGTTGTACCATGTACAATTCCTCGTCTAAATAACCATTTAAGAAGGCGGTCTTCACATCCATTTGCCATATTTCATAATCATGAAATGCAGCAATCGCTAAGATAATCCGGATAGATCGAAGCATCACGACAGGTGCAAAGATATCATCGTAGTGTAAACCTTGCACTTGGGTGAAACCTTTTGCAACAAGTCGTGCTTTATAGATATCTGGTTGTCCACCTAGTGAATGTTTTATCTTATAAATCCATTTGCACTGAAGAGGTCTTACCTTTTCAGGCAAATCAACCAGATCCCATACTTCGTTCTCGTACATGGAGTCTATCTCGGAGTGCATGGCTTCAAGCCATAGCTTCGAGTCAGAACTAATCATTGCACCTTTGTAGGTAGTCGGTTCATTACTTTCAAGAAGTAATAAATCATCTCCATTTCCTTCTTCAACGATACCAATGTATCGATCCGGAGGATAAGAGACTCGACTTGACCTCCTAGGTTCCGCAGGAATAGTTACTGCAGTGGAGGTTGAAGGAATATCTTCCTCCATCACATGTGCAGTGTCTGGTTCTAAGATTTCTGACAACTCAAAAACTCTATTACTTTGATTATTCGTGATAAACTCTTTCTCTAAGAATTTAGCACTAGCTGCAACAAAGACGCGTTGTTCAGCAGGTGAATAAAAGTAATGACCAAACATTCCTTTTGGATATCCCACAAAGTATGTTTTGACCGATCGTGGGCCTAGCTTATCGTCAGGTCTCCACTTAACGTAAGCCTCACATCCCCAAACCCGAATAAAGGACAAGTCAGGAACTTTTCCTTTCCACATCTCATATGGGGTTTTGTCTGCCGCTTTAGTCGGACTTCGGTTTAGAATGAGTGCAGCAGAATTTAGAGCAAACCCCCACAATGAATCTGGTAATACCGTGTGACTCATCATGGAGCGAACCATGTCTAACAAGGTTCGATTTCTCCGTTCGGACACACCATTCAATTGTGGTGTTCCAGGTGGAGTTAATTGTGAAACAATTCCACAATCCTTTAGGTGTTGATCAAATTCATTAGATAAATATTCACCACCACGATCTGATCGTAATGCCTTTTTTTTTCTATCTAATTGGTTCTCAACCTTATTTTGAAATTCCTTGAATTTCTCAAAAGATTCACTTTTATGTTTCATTAAATAGACATACCCATATCTACTTAAATCATCAGTAAAAGTGATGAAATATCTATAGCCATCTCGTGCTGTGACAGACATTGGTCCACATACATCGGTATGTATTAGTCCTAGTAAGTCACTGGCTCGCATTCCAATACCTTTAAAAGATATACGAGCCATCTTTCCAATGAGACATGATTCACAAGTACCAAATGATTCATAGCCAAAAGGTGAAATAATCCCATTCTTAATGAGTTTCTTTACTCGTCTTTCATTTATGTGTCCCATTCGACAATGCCATAAATACGTTTGATCTTTATCACCTAATTTTGCCTTTTTATTATTCACATGAAATATTTCTTGCGTTTGATCTAGAACATAAATGCCATTCATGGAAAACGCTTGACCATAAATAACATCATTTAAAGAAAAAGTACAACAATTGTTCTTAATAATAAATGAAAAACCAGAAACATCCAACATGTTAACGGAAATAATGTTCTTTGACAAACTGGGAACATAAAAACAATCATTCAAACAAAGTTCCAAACCACTAGGTAATAACAAGATGTAAGTTCCTACAGAAACAGCAGCAACCTTTGCTCCATTCCCAACACGTAAATCAACATCGCCTTTAGCCAGACGTCTTACGTCCCGGAGGCCCTGCAAGTGATTACAAATGTGAGAACCACATCCAGTATCAAATACCCAAACAGAGGAACTCGCATGATTAATTTCTATCATGTGAATATTAGATGACATACCTTGAGCTGTCGCACGTCCAGCTTTTATGTCCTCGAGGTACTTAGGACAATTCCTTCGCCAATGCCCAGACTGCTGGCAATGGTGACATTTTCCCTCCTTTTCTTTGCTCTTCTTGCCTTTTGAGTGACTTGACTCCCCAGGACCACTCTTGGGTTTAGGCTGACCTTTCTTCTTGAACTGAGGTCGCTTAGCATTCGAGGCAGCAGGTGCCTTTCCCTTTCCCTTAGCCTGTATCACAAGAACATCTTTCTTGTGACTCCCACTCAAATTAAGATCTTTCTCAGCTTGCACGAGCAGAGAATGAAGTTCGTGAAGACTTTTCTTCATGTCATTCATGTTGTAATTCACCCTAAACTGAGTGAATCCATCATGAAGTGAGTGTAGGATACGATCAACAATGATCGAGTCCTCAAGCTTGCAGCCAAGAGCCTCTAACTTCTCCACATTCTCAATCATATTAAGCATGTGGGCGCTAACAGGTTGGCCCCTTTGCAGCTTAGCCTCAAAGAAGCGCACAGCTGCATCATACCTAACAATTCTCGGAGCTTGCGAGAATTCATTAGTCAGCGTGGTGAAAATGCGATTTGCACCTTGGGAAATGAAGCGACGTTGCAAATGGGAATCCATTGCATATATGAGTACGTTCTTAATCGCACCCGCTTCCTTAACAAACTCATCGTATGCAGTTCGTTGAGCTCCAGATCGAGCAAAGAGGTTCAAATTGAATTGGCTCCATGAGATACTTGACTTTCCGTCATGCGCAAGAAGATTCTTTAATGCTGCCTCCCATTCGGTGAAGTTACTACCATCTGACTTGAGACGATAGTTTTGGTTGTAGGAGACATGGTCCATGAAGGAACGCAACCATGACTCCCTAGTCAAGACGGCACTAGGGCCGGGGGTAGCAGTATTATCAGCCATAATACAGCAGAAATAGCAACAAATATATCTACAATATAAGAAGATAAAACAAACATAAGCAATCATCAAAATAAAGCGTCTATTTAAAACATGTAAATAAACTAAGAGCATTCATATAATTGATCCCACTCAAGAATTATATAAATGATTCCAAGACTCAAATTTCAATAAATCGATAAGTCAACCATTTGACTAATTTTTAACCTTTTAAAAACTCTTGGTTCATAAATTTCTCAAATTTATTAATAGTCCATTCAATTCTTCACATATTAGTGAAAACCAAATGTTGAGTTCAACTAACACCGACATCAACTACTTACCCAAGGTAGAAGGGGTACACATGGATTTAACAACAGGTCCTATATGCCCACCGACGAACAAGGGATTCATAATGATTCGATTTAGAAAGACTATATCTCAATTTTTAAAAGAGTGAGATCTCATCATCCATTAAAAACTCATTTAAGTGAACAATTTAGGTGAGTTTAAGTGAACGATGACTTTTAAAACATCATATGTTTAAGCTATTTAAACTAACACGTGGGAATGAATCAATATTCATCGATATAGGTGGTTTGTTTTAGGCGGAAAAAGACGAAAAAGCATAAATATAACAAGCACATAAAACCTAGTGTGGCCTAATAAAAACAATACAAGGCGGAATCCAATCAAATTGGACCCTATAAAATACAAATTGGAATCCTTCAAAAGGACCCTAACTCCAAAAGCAAGGCTCCAAAAAAACCTCCGTCTTGGATCACCAAAAGGAATGGCAAACCTTCAATCTCCTCTTCTTTTACCACTAACTATTACATGAAAAACCTATTTACATATAATCTAGGATAAAAGAAGATTACAAGTTGGAGACGTGAAAAATCCCAAAATCACATTTTCATCATTACGAAAATGCAATTAAAAACAAAACTTAGGCCACACTAGATATAAAACGCAATCAAATATAAACGCATTCATCTACTAAAACAAAAATTTCATACATCCATATGCATGAAAAACACAAACCACCATACAAAAAATGTTTAAGTGAAAATTTCATAAAAATTCACCTATTAACATAAAATCAATCATGTCATACATAAATTGATAAACAAAAATTAATTCAACATATCATATATAATGAATCAATTCAATATTTATTTTAAACTATTTTAAAATAAATGGCATCATATATCATAAACATTTTTATGACAATTCAATAAGGCATTTCAAAACAATATCAATTTGACTATTCAAATTAAAATAAAATGAATCAATCATATTAATTCAAAATAAAAGATTTCGGCCAATACAAATAAAATAACAAAAACAATTTTTTTTTTTATTTTGTTTCGGCCAAAATAAATTTTACACATATATATATAAACAATTATTTTTATTAAATCATATTTAACAACAAAAATCGACATGTATATATATATATATAAAAATTTCGAAATATTTAATATATGCAAAAAAATTGACATTTATAATTTCACAAATTATGTCACATACTTTATTATCATATAATGAACTTTATAATTATCACATAATCATATTATTTTGATTCTAATCATATTTAAACCAAAATTTAGTGTTATATATCTTCAAAAATGATCATATCAAAATACAAACATATAACAAATTTGCATATCAATTTAATTTAATCATTCTAACAATTTAAAACAATTAAATTAAACTAAAAAAAATTTCGAAAATCAAAAAAAATTGAAAATGCCGAGATGATATAAATATAAACGATTTTATATTTTTCAATTTTAATCCATATTAAAATCATTTTGAGCCTAAATCTCTGATACCACTTGTAGAAATATATAACATGATATTACTACTAAAATGTTAATCGTATTAACATGCCCAAGATTATACAAAACGATAGTAATATGAATTACAAGAATATAGAAATAACCTTTCTTAATCTTCAAAGAAAGGCCTAAGAACCTCCTAAAACGTACCCGAATTACGTTTTACAAACCAATATTCAAAGTAGAATATCTCTTAACGGTTGCACCCAAAACGATATATGAAATGCCTTGTGTAAATGCTAGATTACAAGGTATATATTACTAATAATATATGAAGTGATTTGGAAATGTGATGAGTGAAAATATGAGACAAAAACTCTCAAAATCTCTCCAATATACTCGACATACACCACACCAAAACAACACCAATTTTTCTACTAAACTTATGAGAAAATAAGTTAGTATATAATTGTGTTTAATGGGTAGTTTTTATGTTAGTGGGGGGGTAGTTTATTTAGTAATGGTGAGTAGTAAATAACCACTTATTAACCACCTAATATCACTAAAATAAACAAATTAAAAACACTATACTACATACACATCACACGACATACTCAAAGTGTGTGTGTGTGTATTTTGTTTTTAATATTTACATGTACATTACATGTAAAATAATATGTATAATACGTATTTAATTAATTGATTATCGTATAATACAATGAATTAAATAACATAACTTATAGCAACATTTTAACTATAAATATCAAATATATTCATAATATAAAAGTAGCTCATAACTATTATACACATGTGAATTAACACTTAATTCAGCTCATCTAGCTTAAATAACATTTATTTTAGCTCACCCACTAATATAACAATAATCTATTTAATCACATTAAATAATTATTCGTATACATTTCCAATTTTCTAACTGCTTAGATATATTTAAGGCATCAATGTAATCACATTACATTTCATAAAATCGTCCTATAGGTGTGACCGATAAGGACCAGCTGATCACCGCCATCTATATGACAGTAACGTCAAACTTTCTAGCAAGCCAACCGTTACCGATATACGTTAATCAGCTGATTTTAAATACAAGTATCCTTTGTGATCCTGTAAGAGATTTAATAAATTAATCACACTAACTGTGGAGGACACCAGCTCCAACACTCCCTCACTAAAACCCTGGACATTTTTGATCTCTAACTTCCTCACTATAACTTATCCCTAAATTCCTCAATTTCTTTACTTCGACAACTTTGATTTCAATTTCGTTCTTCTCCTATCAATATCTACCGTCAATTTTTTGTAAAATCAGGTATGAGTTTCAATTTTCCAGTGAACTTTTATTAATTTTCATGTCAATTTGATTCGATTTTAGGGGTTTATTATTTGTTTTTCATTTTTAGTTGTTATTTTTCAATTACGTTCGTTATTTCGTTGTAATTTTTATTCGATTTTATGTCTAATATAGTTGTTACAATATTTGTATGTGTTCTTGCTATTTTTCTTAGAGATTACATCCAAAAGAATTGGTGAAAATTCATGCAAAATAGAAATCAAGGAAAAAATTGAAGAACACTGATGTAGTACCAGGTTTGTTTAGAATTCTAATTTTAAATTAATTATTATTTTGTTTTTAAATTAATTGTTGAAGAGAGTGGAATTTTCTCAATAGTTTTTTGATGCATGGTGTCATTATTTGATTTTGAATTAGTAATTTCGTGCACCCTAATCTCGTTATCGGTTCTTTTGTTAGTAAGTGTACCTATTGCCAAAAATGATGTATCTGTAGGTTTTGATAAGTGTATCTACTGCTTAAAATGATCTATCATTCAAAATACATAAATTTGTGTGTCTCGTCACTTTAGTAGAATTGTTTGTTGTGTTACTATCACAGATATTAAGGTTTAGGTTGGATGGGTGAGATTGAAAGGGCTGTGGGGAGGATTTGTTTTAGTTGTGTAAGTTAATTTTATTGATGGGACTTGTTCTTGTAAGTCAGATTTTGTTTACCAATTAATGAAAAATGTACCTATAGTTTTATAATTGTGTATATATTGACGTGATTACATTTTCCATTGGTGTGAGTGATACAGATTGAGCATGGTACAGGTCAAGCCTCAGGTCAAGCAGATGATAACCAATATCAGTCCATGAAGTGATTTTGTTGATGGAAGTTTTCTATTGTTTGGGAAATACTTTGTTTCATGGTGAAACTTTTCATTAGTTATATGGATATTTTGATGTCGAAACATAGGGGGATGTCCTATTATCAGTATGTAGTAGATACATTATCACGATGTAGTAGATACATTATCAGCATGTAGCAGATACACTGTTTTTTAATCAGTTGCAGTAGCTTATGTTGGGGACAAGATTGTGTACTAGTATTACTTCCAAAGGCTATTTTGGTTATAACAGATCCATTATCAGTATACAATAGATACATTATCACTATGTCGCAGATACACTGTTTTTTGGCTATAACAATAATTAATCTAAAACCAGTGTATATGGACCAAGAATGGTCAAGATGGTCAAGGGTGAAGAAGAGGGAGACCATGGGTTGGGTCCATGGGCTCGAACCCAAGCCTAGGCCGTGGGTCGAGGGGGTCACTAAGGGCTAAATAAAGTCAATTCTATGGTCAAATCAAGCCAACCTTAGTGATCAAGGAAAGTCAAGAGGAAGTCAAGGTGGAGAGCAACCTAAAGTCAAAGATTATGCTATTTTTGAAATGTGGTCAATTAGGGTACACCCATGTGAGTCAACCCTCCAATAAAAAGGGCTCACATGGTTCAACAAGCTAGCTCAAGGAGGTCCCCAAGGAGCCGGCTTCAAATTAAAGTCCCAAGCCATCACATTGTTTCATGTTTCATGTCATTTTCATACATGTCATTTCTTTACTTTTTACTTTATCTTTAATGTAAGGAGACAATATAATCCCTTGAATTATGCTTGGATGGACCGTCCCACATGCCTTCCCAAGACCAATTCTTGGCCCTTGGATGCTACCTAAAGTGCATGGAGAGGATGAGCTCAAATGTCATTGTCTACTTTATGTTTTGTTGTTTTCTTTTCAAATTTTCAGCTTGTAAGGCCTTGTGGCCGTTTTTTATTGTTGTTTTGTGGGATTAACTTTAGCCCTTAGATCATCTTGTAATGTATGGTGAGGATGCAAAGAGTTGGTCTATATAAACCAAGCTCAAACATCATATTTTTCAGATTTTTTAGATGAATGAAAACCCTAGAGTTTTATTTGAGTAACCTTCATTTCTCTCATTACTTTGTGTTTGAGATTTATGATAATTAGTTAGTGGCTTTGTGCTTAACTAATTAAAACCCTAAGTCTATTACTTTGTGTGTAGATTTAGTCACTATCTTTCATGTTTTATTGTTTCACAAAAATTTCAGAAAATACTTCACAAAAAAATTGATACTTGGCCGAGATTTTCAAGCACCTTCACAAGTCGATTTTAGTTCATCCTTTGAGTGAAACTTGATCCACTTAGTTTCACTCCAAATTGGTCATCAAAGCCTAGGTTTGTTCTTGTTTTCGATTTGTTTTTACTTTTCTCGGTTTGTACCCTTGTTCTACCTCTTCATTTTTCGTTTTCTTTCTTTTCTTTTCCTTGTTTATTTTCCACAAAACTTCCACAAAAACTCACAAAATTTTCACAAAATGGAAGGGGATAGAGGGGAGGATAAAAGGCTTTCCGATTTAGAAGAGAAGTTAACTCAACTCACCGGTAATTGTACTTTAATGATGAATGCTCTAAACACTCTCTTGGATCATAACATTGAGGAGCCAAGAAGGGGTGGAGGAGGAAGGGGCCGTGGGATAGGAGGCCGTGGAAGGGGTCGACCACCTCCTCACATGGAAGATCAATACTCGGATTCGGAGGAGTCCCTTGAAGTCCACCCAAGAGATCATGACCGAGATATCAAGGTAGATATTCCCGACTTTTATGGTAGCTTGAACCCCGAGGATCTCCTAGATTGGCTTAGATCGGTTGAGAGAATTTTTGAATTTAAGGAGTACCCCGATAGGAAGTGTTTTAAGGTGGCCATCATGAAATTCAAAGGATATGCCTCCCTTTGGTATGAAAACCTTAAGAATCAAAGAAACCGAGAGGGAAAGGAACCCATTAGGTCATGGCTCAAACTCAAAAAGAAACTCAAAGACAAGTTTGTTCCCAAAGACTACACTCAAGACATGTTCCTTAGGTTGGCCCAACTAAAACAAGAGACACACCCCATTGAAACCTATCTTAGGGACTTTGAGCAACTCACTCTACAATGTGAGATGATGAGAAACCCGAGCAAAAAATTGCAAGGTTTGTTGAGGGCCTAAACCCTAGGATCGCAAATCGGGTCAAGATGCAAAACTTGTGGTCATTCGATGAGGCCGTCACTATGGCCATGAGGGTGGAAAAGCTAGAGAAGGGGAGAGGGGACTCGGCCAAAAACACCACCAAGGCCAACCCCATGTCGAGCCAAGGAGGGATCAAAATTGGTGAGCCTTGCCCTACCACCAAGCCATCAAGTGTTGATAAGGGAAAGGGAATCGACTATGGCCCTAAGAAAACAATTCCTCTCAAGAAATGCTACCAATGTCAAGGGTATGGTCATTTTGCTAAGGAGTGCCCTAGCAAGAGGACCTTGAACACAAGTGAGGTTGTGCATTGGGGAGACGATGAGGTGTTAGTTTGTGAGGAAGAAAAAAAAGAGGGAGTTGAGGATGTGAAAGTGGCCGAAACATTAGTTCCCCCGGACTCGGGGTTGAGCTTGGTTACTTGGCGAGTAATGCACACTCAAGATTCAAGTGAAAGCATGGATCAAAGACACCAACTATTTCGAACCAAGTGTACAATCATGGGGAGAGTGTGTAATCTCATTATCGATGGGGGAAGTTGTGTTAATGTTGCTTCGAAAACCCTCATTGATAAACTTGCCTTACCAACCTTGAAGCATCCTCATCCTTACAAGCTAAGGTGGCTTAATCAAGGAGCCGAGGTAAAGGTCGATAAACAATGCAAGGTCTCGTTCTCGATTGGACAAGACTATAAGGATGAAATTGTGTGTGAAGTGTTGGACATGGATGCATGTCATGTGTTGCTTGGTAGGCCTTGGGAGTATGAAAAGAATTCTTCCCACCATGGGAGAGACAATACCTACTCATTCAAGTATGGTGAAAAGCTTATTGTCTTAGCTCCCCTACCACCAATGATGGGTTGTAAAGCCAATGCATGCTTGTTTGAATCCACCATTGGATCAAACCCTAGCATGGATATGAAGTTGGAGCCGAATTTGAATGAGCATGGGGGCTTGAAATGCCTTGAACCGAGTAGGGAAGGGCAAGAGGGAGAGATGAACTTGGAATGTGAGGGAAGCTCTAGCATGATAAGGAGGACTCTAGGAGAGGAGCAACATGAAGGTGAAGCATCAATCAACAAGGGAACAACCGACTACAATGAGAATGTGGTCAATGAAAGAACAAAAATCGATGGCAAGGAAAGATCAAGCGGGTCTTTAAGATGGAGAATCATTGAAGGGCTCGATCATGAGCAAGAATGGATGGATGGCATGGTTATGAGTCGTGGGCTCAAAGAAATGCTCGAGGAAGAGTGTGTGGTCAAGCAAACCGTGACCAAGGAAGAAAACATGATCAATTCTTCGAGCCAAAGTAAAGGAGTCCCACCAATTCTCCAAACCATAGCCAAGTGGTGCCCTTGGAAGTCAAAAAACGTGAAAGTCAAAGTCGAGCAAGGGTTGAGCCGAGAATCAAGCATGAAATCGAGCAAGGGAGGAAGCAAGAGGATCACCAAGGACTTGAGGACAATTCCTTTCCAAGGAGAGGAGATTGGACCCAGAATGGTCAAGATGGTCAAGGGTGAAAAAGAGGGAGACCATGGGTTGGGTCCATGGGCTCGAACCCAAGCCTAGGCCGTGGGTCGAGGGGGTCACTAAGGGCTAAATAAAGTCAATTCTATGGTCAAATCAAGCCAACCTTAGTGATCAAGGAAAGTCAAGAGGAAGTCAAGGTGGAGAGCAACCTAAAGTCAAAGATTATGCTATTTTTGAAATGTGGTCAATTAGGGTACACCCATGTGAGTCAACCCTCCAATAAAAAGGGCTCACATGGTTCAACAAGCTAGCTCAAGGAGGTCCCCAAGGAGCCGGCTTCAAATTAAAGTCCCAAGCCATCACATTGTTTCATGTTTCATGTCATTTTCATACATGTCGCTTTCTTTACTTTTTACTTTATGCTTTAATGTAAGGAGACAATATAATCCCTTGAATTATGCTTGGATGGACCGTCCCACATGCCTTCCCAAGACCAATTCTTGGCCCTTGGATGCTACCTAAAGTGCATGGAGAGGATGAGCTCAAATGTCATTGTCTACTTTATGTTTTGTTGTTTTCTTTTCAAATTTTCAACTTGTAAGGCCTTGTGGCCGTTTTTTATTGTTGTTTTGTGGGATTAACTTTAGCCCTTAGATCATCTTGTAATGTATGGTGAGGATGCAAAGAGTTGGTCTATATAAACCAAGCTCAAACATCATATTTTTCAGATTTTTTAGATGAATGAAAACCCTAGAGTTTTATTTGAGTAACCTTCATTTCTCTCATTACTTTGTGTTTGAGATTTTTGATAATTAGTTAGTGGCTTTGTGCTTAACTAATTAAAACCCTAAGTCTATTACTTTGTGTGTAGATTTAGTCACTATCTTTCATGTTTTATTGTTTCACAAAAATTTCAGAAAATACTTCACAAAAAAATTGATACTTGGCCGAGATTTTCAAGCACCTTCACAAGTCGATTTTAGTTCATCCTTTGAGTGAAACTTGATCCACTTAGTTTCACTCCAGTATAACAGATACATTATCACTATATAGCAGATACATTATCACTATGTAGCAGATACACTGTTTTTTTGGCTTTAATAACTATGTATTTGCTACATTTTTTAAAAAGAGGTACATAAACTTGTTGACAAAAACATAAACTTTCACACAAGACACATATTATTAAATGAAGAATACAAGACACAAGACATGTATTATTTAAAAAAAGGTTCCTATCTAATTAAGATATTGACGGAAACATAATCTTTGATTATAAAACAGTGTATCTACTACATATTTATAATGTATCTGCTACATAGAGATAATGTATCTACTACTATCTCGTCTCCAACACAATACTGATAATGTATCTGCGACAGTATGCTACAATCCTGCTACAGTATGCTACAATCCGCATTTAACATGAGACAAAAAGACCAAAGTAGTTGAGTTACAAATAATTTTAAATACACAAAGATCCAAAGAACATCGATTATCCGTGCTTGCTCTTGCTCACAGCATTTATAACACCCCGTGCGTCACTCTTGACGATTTCAATCTTTTCAAGCTCCATCCTAGCAGCCATAACTTTAACAAACCAGTTAATGTATCTGATTAAAAAACACAAACTGTTGCAACTGATGAAAAAACAGTGTACCTACTTCTTACTCATAATGTATCTGCTACACACTAGTATTGTATCTAATGTGTTACAAATTGCGTATATAGCGTAAGTATGACTTTTGGAACATCGTCTATCTGCATTAATTTTTCAGTTGTAATGGTGTTAATTTCTTCATGTACAATAGGTGTAATTTCTTCATTTAAACTTACAATTGCATTCGACGATCTACATAATAAGCTAAAATTGTATCTTTTGTTGTATTAAATGTATCTAATTGATTGTGTATCTTGTCAACCATATGCGAATACACTCTAAAAATAAATGAAAACTCAGCCTACAAAAACATTTTAAATAATAAGCTAAAATTGTATCTATTGGTGATTAAATGTATCTACAGAGTATTGATCGTGTATCTACAAGTTACTGATTCTGTATCTTACATAATCAGCTAAAATTGTATCTGTTGAGGAATTAAATGTATCTACAGAGTAAGTATTATGTACCTAAATGTGTTAAGACAGTTGTATTGGGATTGACAACGTCGATCTGCATTAAATCTTCAGTTGCAGGGGTGATGATTTTTTCATGTACAATGTTTGCAATTGCATTCGAAGATCTACATGAAAGAAAATATTAAAAAACGTACTTTATAATTCGTGCATAAATTCAACAATTTTCATGACGTCAATCCCAATTGAAAATTAACGAAATTACTGTTTCTTATCAAACACTTCAAAAAAAAAATTACAGAATAATTCAAAAAAGCGTCTTTAATCACAAACGGACATTCTCCATGATGAATTACGCTTGAATAACAGAAGAAACTAACGAAAATTACTGAAAATTAGTGAAATTAACGAAAATTACAGAAAATTTCTTACCCAGCAGAAATTACGCTTGAATCACAAATTTCCATGACGAATTGATGTATTTACGACTTTGATTTGCAACTCATGTTTTAATTTATGAGATTTAAGTTTTAATTTTTAATTTTTAGGGGTTTTTTTGGGTGTTTTTAGGGAAATTGATGAAGCATGGAAGAAGAAAGAGAGGAGGATGTGTGTGCGTGTGTTTTGCACGTGTTTTTGGTTTGTGTGTGTGTGTGTGTGTTTTGTTTCCAGCCCTAGGTCTTTCTATTAATCTAACGGATGGAAAGGGGGTCTCAAGGGTCTCATTGAGTTGGTGGGTCTCATGGGACCCCGCCCCTATATATATATATATATATATATATATATATATATATATATATATATATATATATATAGAGTAAAGTTATATCAAGACAGCAAATATTGCGAGACACAAACGAGACACAGCATTTTAGCCTTTTTTGTGAAACTTTAACATAGTTTTATGAAATTTCAAAAATTGTGAAACTTTAACAAAATTGTGAAACTTTAAGACATTAAAGTTTCACAATTTTTGAAGTTTCATGAAACTATGTTAAAGTTTCACCAAAAAGGCTAAAATGTCAGGTCTCAAGCCAGGTCTCATAATATTTAGGTGTCTCGTTTGAACTTGTTTCTATATATATATATATATATATATATATATATATATATATATATATAGGATCCGGTGAGATCACCCCCTAAAAATAAGACCGTCCCGTAATTATAGGCCGTCCGATCAAACTAATCCTACGGTTGAGATTAGATTGCATCTTATCATAGCACCTTCACTTGCCAAACAACTATAATTGTCGACAAAATCAAATCATCACCCTCATTTGATAATTTTCCTTTCTCTCTCTACTTTATCTCTCTTATAACTTCTCTGCAAAATCAAAAACCTGCAAAATCAAACACAATTATTTCGACCTAGTTTTCTCACCTCACTCAATTCAACCTCAAGATTCAGTCAATTCAACCTCAAAATTCGCTCAATTCGACCTCAAAATTCACTCAATTCGACCTTAAAATTCACCGAATTGTTTCGCTACTTATTCTACTATAGTTTTCTCTGTTTTTTGCATATTTGATCAACTTTCTATTTCAATCGTAAGTGTTGGAATTGATCAATTTTTCAGTTTAATTGTTTAGTTATTGTGTAATTGATCACTTTAATTGTAATTTGATTGTTGTAGGTTGAATTCTCTGATTTTGAATCTCGTCGTGTGTTTTCGGTGAAGAACAACCCTAGTTTGAGTGTGTGCTCAACTAAACTCTCTTGCTTTGTGCTTTGAGTGTATTTTCGAGTTAATTAGTGGCTTTGTGCTTAATTACTCAACCCTTCTATCCTTGGCTAAGTGCTTGGAAGAAGACTATCTTTATTGTTCAATTAGTTTACTCACAAAAATCAGAAAAATCAAACACAAAACATCACAAATCAGCCGAGTATTTTTAAGTTTGTTCATGCTTGTTTTGATTAAGTTATTGAGTGATTCTTAGCCCATAAGTTTCACTCCAACTTGGTTATCAGAGCTTTGATTAGAAAACACAAGTTCCATACTTGTGCTAATTTGTTTTTCGGTTCATACATCAAAGTACAATCTTTGTCACAAAAATCAGTTTTTTTTTTTTCAAAGTTGTCAATGGGTTTTTCTTTTCCTATTTGTTCCACATCTTTTTCCTATGATTCTTCACATGAAACCCCTAGAGTTGAGTCGGTTTTTGAGTCCATGGAAAGAGTTGGGAAGGAGTTAGAAGCCAAGGTGGCTAGAATGAGGGGAAACTATGTCGGTTTTAGTGTGGGTAAGGGGCTGACCATTTTACTTAACCCTCCAACTAAAACACCACCCTATGAGCCACCAAAGAGAGATCTTAGTTTATTGGAGGTTGTTCATTTGGGGAAGAAAGAAACTCTTGTTTTTAAGGATGAGGAAAATGAGGAACTTGCTAGTGAGGATGGAGAGGATGAGAAACAAAATGAAAGTGAGGTAGTGGTTGAGTCGTGTGATTTGGTCATGGGTGGAGGGAGCTCTATCCAAGTGGCTCCTAAGACTCATAGTGAGGAGCTAGCCTTGCCTTCACAAAAACATCCTAAACCTCTCAAGCTAAGTTGGTTAGAAAAGGAGGCCGAGCTTAGAGAGAAATCTGATGAGGGTTTGTTTGACAAGGAAAGGGATGAGCTTGATCCTTGGAGTTGTTTAACCAAACTCAAGAAGAAGGTGCTCATGGAATGGGAGTTTAAGGGTGAGTCAAACTTTTCCAAAGAGTTTGCTTACCCTAGGGAGAAGAAACCACCAGATAATAATGACCAAAATTTGGGGGCAAATTTTTTTTCAAGGAGAGTTTGCAACAGGAGTTGCTCTTGCAAGGCAGTGGTCATGGAACCCATTTACACCTTTGAAGAGAAATGCAAGTTTTGTCAAAGGAAACCTCATGGTCAATGGATCAAGGAGGCATAGATGGTAAACTTGGGTCCTAAATCACATTTCATCCCTAGGAGTCGATGCCTAGAAAAGCCCCTAAGGAAAGGAAAGGAAAGCAACAACCTAGGCCATGAACCATGAAGCTTATCTTGACATGTTGGCAAAGATTTTAACATAACTCCCAATCTGCTTATCCAATGGAGTTGAAACCACTTGCATATGATAGCTAGCTCAAAGAGCTTTCATTTGACATATGGTTGGCTATCTGGTTCGAAGGGAGATGAGAGTTATGACTTCTACAAGTCAGGGGTCAGATTGTGAAAACTCAGTCCAAAGAAGGATTCGACATGTCCGTACTAAAAGTTTCATATCTTGCGTTCTAGGCAATATTTTTGGGTGATTCTTTTTCATTGGATAGCCAACTCAAATACCATTCCAATGACATATCATGGGCCTTCTAATTCAACGTGAGCGTGAAATGGTGAAGCGTACAAGTCACTTCAATCTCAGGAAATCCGGTCAGAAACTGTTTTGGGGTTAATGAGCAATGCACTTGTCCTACCTTCTCCTCCTTGGGTGAGCTCACTTAGGGACCATTTGGAAGTCTTCCCATGAGCCTAGGGCTCACATGGGACGTGCTAATTAGCAAGGAATGGACCAAAAACTCAGCTAACCTCAAGTACGTGTGCAAGTCATTGTCAATAGTAGTCCTTGGTTTGCTTTATGTCATTTTCTTCTTTTAGCTTTATTGTATTTGTCCCTTTTAGTTTGTGATCAGAATTATAAGTCCTTTGTACCATCACTCCTTGCTCTCCAAGGCTAAGATCTCAGCCCTTGGATTTGAACCTAAAAGCAAGTAGAGGATGTAGTCACAAGTCACTATCTACTTTATGCTTTAGTAGTTGTTTTTCTTTCAGATTTGTTTGGTCCTTGGGACCGTTTATTTTTGCTGAATTGTAAGGCTTCTTGTAGCCCTTTGATCAATAGGACGTGTATGGTCAAGATGTAAAGCTTTGGCCTATATAAGCCAAGCTTATTACAATGTAAAAATCAGATTTGTTGGAATGAAGAAAAACCCTAGTTTGAGTGTGTGCTCAACTAAACTCTCTTGCTTTGTGCTTTGAGTGTATTTTCGAGTTAATTAGTGGCTTTGTGCTTAATTACTCAACCCTTCTATCCTTGGCTAAGTGCTTGGAAGAAGACTATCTTTATTGTTCAATTAGTTTACTCACAAAAATCAGAAAAATCAAACACAAAACATCACAAATTGGAGTGAAACCTATGGGGTTTGATTTCACTCAAGAGAACAACAAAAATCAAACTTGTAAACCCTTGAAAATTTTCGGCCAAAGTGATGTTTTTGTGATAAATTTTCTGATTTTTTGTAAGTAAAAGAAAAGCATAAATGGATAGGCTAAATCTAAGCACAAAGCAATAGATTTAGGTTTTGATTAATCAAGCACAAGGCTACTAATTAATCACTCACTAACTCAAGCACTTAGCTAAGAGAAAATGAAGGAAACTCACAAACTCTAGGGTTTTTTCTCATTCATCAAATCTGATTTTTACAAGGGAGATAAGTGGGTTTTTATAAGACCCATGCTTGCATCTAAGCCCTACATCTAATATCTAATCTAAGGGCCACAAAAGACTCTAAAAATACAGCCAAATACTCGGCCCTATTGGCCTTACAAAATCTGATCACAACTTAACAACTAAAGTATAAAGTAGACAATGACACTTGAGACCATCTACACCCTTGCATTAGGTAGAGATCCAAAGGTCAAGATTTAAATCTTGGAGAGCAAGGTGTACTTGGTTCAAGGCCCCTTCTAATCTGATTTTAGCATACAAACAACAACAATATAAAGTGGAAAAGGACATAAAGTAGAAAGGCTCTTTATTGATAGTGACTTGCATCTAAAGTTGAGCTTGTTGTTTGAATTGAATTTCAGCTGATCTCCTTGGTCCCTCTTAGTATTGGCACGTCCCATGTGAGCCCTAGGCTCATGGGAAGACTTCCAAATGGTCCCTAAGTGAGCTCACCCATGGAGAATGAATTAGGTTAAAGTTCATGGCTCATTACTCCAAAGTAGTCCAAACCGGATTTCATAATCTGACAGTGACTTCTAGGCTTCGCCATTCCGTACACACGTTGAATTAGAAGGCCCATGATATGTCATTGGAAAGGTAATTGAGTTGGCTTTCCAATGCAAAAAGAATCATCCACAAATATGGCCTCCAACCAAAGATATTGAGCTTTTAGTACGGACATGTCAAAACAGCCTATGGACCGAGTTTTCACAATCTGACCCCTGACTTGTAAAAGTCATAACTCTCAGCTCCCTTTGAACCAGATAGCCAACCATGTGTCAAATGAAAGCTCTTTGAGCTAGCTTTCATATGAAAGTGGTTTCATCTCAATTGGATGAGTAGATTGGGAGTTATGTTACAATCTCTACCGACATGTCAAGATAAGCTCATGGTTCATGGCCTAGGTTGTTGCTTTCCTTGTGTGGGCTGATTTCCTTTGTTCTTCTTTGTACATTTTACTTGGTTTGACCCTAATGGTCACAAATTAAGCCATGGCTCGAGCCATAGGACCCAAGTAAGCCCAAGCCTCAAAATGAGCAAAAATGAGCTTATCCATTTTTGTTCACAAATCAGCCGAGTATTTTTAAGTTTGTTCATGCTTGTTTTGATTAAGTTATTGAGTGATTCTTAGCCCATAAGTTTCACTCCAACTTGGTTATCAGAGCTTTGGTTAGAAAACACAAGTTCCATACTTGTGCTAATTTGTTTTTCGGTTCATACATCAAAGTACAATCTTTGTCACAAAAATCAGTTTTTTTTTTTTCAAAGTTTTCAATGGGTTTTTCTTTCCCTTTTTGTTCCACATCTTTTTCCTATGATTCTTCACATGAAACCCCTAGATTTGAGTCGGTTTTTGAGTCCATGGAAAGAGTTGGGAAGGAGTTAGAAGCCAAGGTGGCTAGAATGAGGGGAAACTATGTCGGTTTTAGTGTGGGTAAGGGGCTGACCATTTTACTTAACCCTCCAACTAAAACACCACCCTATGAGCCACCAAAGAGAGCTCTTAATTTATTGGAGGTTGTTCATTTGGGGAAGGAAGAAACCCTTGTTTTTAAGGATGAGGAAAATGAGGAACTTGCTAGTGAGGATGGAGAGGATGAGAAACAAAATGAAAGTGAGGTAGAGGTTGAGTCGTGTGATTTGGTCATGGGTGGAGGTAGCTCTATCCAAGTAAGACTCATAGTGAGGAGCTAGCCTTGCCTTCACAAAAACATCCTAAACCTCTCAAGCTAAGTTGTTTAGAAAAGGAGGCCGAGCTTAGAGAGAAATCTGATGAGGGTTTGTTTGACAAGGAAAGGGATGAGCTTGATCCTTGGAGTTGTTTAACCAAACTCAAGAAGAAGGTGCTCATGGAATGGGAGTTTAAGGGTGAGTCAAACTTTTCCAAAGAGTTTGCTTACCCTAGGGAGAAGAAACCACCAGATAAGAATGACTAAAATTTGGGGGCAAATTTTTTTTTAAGAAGGAGAGTTTGCAACAGGAGTTGCTCTTGCAAGGCAATGGTCATGGAACCCATTTACACCTTTGAAGAGAAATGCAAGTTTTGTCAAAAGAAACCTCATGGTCAATGGATCAAGGAGGCATAGATGGTAAACTTGGGTCCTAAATCACATTTCATCCCTAGGAGTCGATGCCTAGAAAAGCCCCTAAGGAAAGGAAAGGAAAGCAACAACCTAGGCCATGAACCATGAAGCTTATCTTGACATGTCGGTAAAGAGTTTAACATAACTCCCAATCAGCTTATCCAATGGAGTTGAAACCACTTGCATATGATAGCTAGCTCAAAGAGCTTTCATTTGACATATGGTTGGCTATCTGGTTCGAAGGGAGCTGAGAGTTATGACTTCTACAAATCAGGGGTCAGATTGTGAAAACTCAGTTCAAAGAAGGATTCGACATGTCCGTACTAAAAATTTCATATCTTGAGCTCTAGGCAATATTTTTGGGTGATTCTTTTTTCATTGGATAGCCAACTCAAATAAATTTCCAATGACATATCAGAGGCCTTCTAATTCAACGTGAGCGTGAAATGGTGAAGCGTACAAGTCACTTCAATCTCAGGAAATCCGGTCAGATACTGTTTTGGGGTTAATGAGCAATGCACTTGTCCTACCTTCTCCTCCTTGGGTGAGCTCACTTAGGGACCATTTGGAAGTCTTCCCATGAGCCTAGGGCTCACATGGGACGTGCTAATTAGCAAGGAGTGGACCAAAAACTCAGCTAACCTCAAAATGCGTGTGCAAGTCATTGTCAATAGTAGTCCTTGGTTTGCTTTATGTCATTTTCTTCTTTTAGCTTTATTGTATTTGTCCCTTTTAGTTTGTGATCAGAATTATAAGTCCTTTGAACCATCACTCCTTGCTCTCCAAGGCTAAGATCTCAGCCCTTGGATTTGAACCTAAAAGCAAGTAGAGGATGTAGTCACAAGTCACTATCTACTTTATGCTTTAGTAGTTGTTTTTCTTTCAGATTTGTTCGGTCCTTGGGACCGTTTATTTTTGCTGAATTGTAAGGCTTCTTGTAGCCCTTAGATCAATAGGAAGTGTATGGTCAAGATGTAAAGCTTTGGCCTATATAAGCCAAGCTTATCACAATGTAAAAATCAGATTTGTTGGAATGAAGAAAAACCCTAGTTTGAGTGTGTGCTCAACTAAACTCTATTGCTTTGTGCTTTGAGTGTATTTTCGAGTTAATTAGTGGCTTTGTGCTTAATTACTCAACCCTTCTATCCTTGGCTAAGTGCTTGGAAGAAGACTATCTTTATTGTTCAATTAGTTTACTCACAAAAATCAGAAAAATCAAACACAAAACATCACAAATTGGAGTGAAACCTATGGGGTTTGATTTCACTCAAGAGAACAACAAAAATCAAACTTGTAAACCCTTGAAAATTTTCAGCCAAAGTGATGTTTTTGTGATAAATTTTCTGATTTTTTGTAAGTAAAAGAAAAGCATAAATGGATAGGCCAAATCTAAGCACAAAGCAATAGATTTAGGTTTTGATTAATCAAGCACAAAGCCACTAATTAATCACTCACTAACTCAAGCACTTAGCTAAGAGAAAATGAAGGAAACTCACAAACTCTAGGGTTTTTTCTCATTCATCAAATCTGATTTTTACAAGGGAGATAAGTGGGTTTTTATAAGACCCATGCTTGCATCTAAGCCCTACATCTAATATCTAATCTAAGGGCCACAAAAGACTCTAAAAATACAGCCAAATATTCGGCCCTATTGGCCTTACAAAATCTGATCACAACTTAACAACTAAAGTATAAAGTAGACAATGACACTTGAGACCATCTATACCCTTGCATTAGGTAGAGATCCAAAGGTCAAGATTTAAATCTTGGAGAGCAAGGTGTACTTGGTTCAAGGCCCCTTCTAATCTGATTTTAGCATACAAACAACAACAATATAAAGTGGAAAAGGACATAAAGTAGAAAGGCTCTTTATTGATAGTGACTTGCATCTAAAGTTGAGCTTGTTGTTTGAATTGAATTTCAGCTGATCTCCTTGGTCCCTCTTAGTATTGGCACGTCCCATGTGAGCCCTAGGCTCATGGGAAGACTTCCAAATGGTCCCTAAGTGAGCTCACCCATGGAGAAAGAATTAGGTTAAAGTTCATGGCTCATTACTCCAAAGTAGTCCAAACCGGATTTCATAATCTGACAGTGACTTCTAGGCTTCACCATTCCGTACTCACGTTGAATTAGAAGGCCCATGATATGTCATTGGAAAGGTAATTGAGTTGGCTTTCCAATGCAAAAAGCATCATCCACAAATATGGCCTCAAACCAAAGATATTGAGCTTTTAGTACGGACATGTCAAAACAGCCTATGGACCGAGTTTTCACAATCTGACCCCTGACTTGTAGAAGTCATAACTCTCAGCTCCCTTTGAACCAGATAGCCAACCATGTGTCAAATGAAAGCTCTTTGAGCTAGCTTTCATATGAAAGTGGTTTCATCTCAATTGGATGAGTAGATTGGGAGTTATGTTACAATCTCTACCGACATGTCTTGATAAGCTCATGGTTCATGGCCTAGGTTGTTGCTTTCCTTGTGTGGGCTGATTTCCTTTGTTCTTCATTGTACATTTTACTTGGTTTGACCCTAATGGTCACAAATTAAGCCATGGCTCGAGCCATAGGACCCAAGTAAGCCCAAGCCTCAAAATGAGCAAAAATGAGCTTATCCATTTTTGTTCACAAATCAATGAGTATTTTTAAGTTTGTTCATGCTTGTTTTGATTAAGTTATTGAGTGATTCTTAGCCCATAAGTTTCACTCCAACTTGGTTATCAGAGCTTTGGTTAGAAAACACAAGTTCCATACTTGTGCTAATTTGTTTTTCGGTTCATACATCAAAGTACAATCTTTGTCACAAAAATCAGTTTTTTTTCTCAAAGTTTTCAATGGGTTTTTCTTTTCCTTTTTGTTCCACATCTTTTTCCTATGATTCTTCACATGAAACCCCTAGATTTGAGTCGGTTTTTGAGTCCATGGAAAGAGTTGGGAAGGAGTTAGAAGCCAAGGTGGCTAGAAAGAGGGGAAACTATGTCGGTTTTAGTGTGGGTAAGGGGCTGACCATTTTACTTAACCCTCCAACTAAAACACCACCCTATGAGCCACCAAAGAGAGCTCTTAGTTTATTGGGGTTTGTTCATTTGGGGAAGGAAGAAACCCTTGTTTTTAAGGATGAGGAAAATGAGGAACTTGCTAGTGAGGATGGAGAGGATGAGAAACAAAATGAAAGTGAGGTAGAGGTTGAGTCGTGTGATTTGGTCATGGGTGGAGGGAGCTCTATCCAAGTGGCTCCTAAGACTCATAGTGAGGAGCTAGCCTTGCCTTCACAAAAACATCCTAAACCTCTCAAGCTAAGTTGGTTAGAAAAGGAGGCCGAGCTTAGAGAGAAATCTGATGAGGGTTTGTTTGACAAGGAAAGGGATGAGCTTGATCCTTGGAGTTGTTTAACTAAACTCAAGAAGAAGGTGCTCATGGAATGGGAGTTTAAGGGTGAGTCAAACTTTTCCAAAGAGTTTGCTTACCCTAGGGAGAAGAAACCACCAGATAAGAATGACCAAAATTTGGGGGCAAATTTTTTTTCAAGAAGGAGAGTTTGCAACAGGAGTTGCTCTTGCAAGGCAATGGTCATGGAACCCATTTACACCTTTGAAGAGAAATGCAAGTTTTGTCAAAAGAAACCTCATGGTCAATAAATCAAGGAGGCATAGATGGTAAACTTGGGTCCTAAATCACATTTCATCCCTAGGAGTCGATGCCTAGAAAAGCCCCTAAGTAAAGGAAAGGAAAGCAACAACCTAGGCCATGAACCATGAAGCTTATCTTGACATGTCGGTAAAGAGTTTAACATAACTCCCAATCAGCTTATCCAATGAAGTTGAAACCACTTGCATATGATAGCTAGCTCAAAGAGCTTTCATTTGACATATGGTTGGCTATCTGGTTCGAAGGGAGCTGAGAGTTATGACTTCTACAAATCAGGGGTCAGATTGTGAAAACTCAGTCCAAAGAAGGATTCGACATGTCCGTACTAAAAATTTCATATCTTGAGCTCTAGGCAATATTTTTGGGTGATTCTTTTTTCATTGGATAGCCAACACAAATACCTTTCGAATGACATATCATGGGCCTTCTAATTCAACGTGAGCGTGAAATGGTGAAGCGTACAATTCACTTCAATCTCAGGAAATCCGGTCAGTAACTGTTTTGGGGTTAATGAGCAATGCACTTGTCCTACCTTCTCCTCCTTGGGTGAGCTCACTTAGGGACCATTTGAAAGTCTTCCCATGAGCCTAGGGCTCACATGGGACGTGCTAATTAGCATGGAATGGACCAAAAACTCAGCTAACCTCAAGTACGTGTGCAAGTCATTGTCAATAGTAGTCCTTGGTTTGCTTTATGTCATTTTCTTCTTTTAGCTTTATTGTATTTGTCCCTTTTAGTTTGTGATCAGAATAATAAGTCCTTTGTACCATCACTCCTTGCTCTCCAAGGCTAAGATCTCAGCCCTTGGATTTGAACCTAAAAGCAAGGAGAGGATGTAGTCATGAGTCACTATCTACTTTATGCTTTAGTAGTTGTTTTTCTTTCAGATTTGTTTGGTCCTTGGGACCGTTTATTTTTGCTGAATTGTAAGGCTTCTTGTAGCCCTTAGATCAATAGGAAGTGTATGGTCAAGATGTAAAGCTTTGGCCTATATAAGCCAAGCTTATCACAATGTAAAAATCAGATTTGTTGGAATGAAGAAAAACCCTAGTTTGAGTGTGTGCTCAACTAAACTCTATTGCTTTGTGCTTTGAGTGTATTTTCGAGTTAATTAGTGGCTTTGTGCTTAATTACTCAACCCTTCTATCGTTGGCTAAGTGCTTGGAAGAAGACTATCTTTATTGTTCAATTAGTTTACTCACAAAAATCAGAAAAATCAAACACAAAACATCACAAATCAAACTTGTAAACCCTTGAAAATTTTCGGCCAAAGTGATGTTTTAGTGATAAATTTTCTGATTTTTTGTAAGTAAAAGAAAAGCATAAATGGATAGGCTAAATCTAAGCACAAAGCAATAGATTTAGGTTTTGATTAATCAAGCACAAAGCCACTAATTAATCACTCACTAACTCAAGCACTTAGCTAAGAGAAAATGAAGGAAACTCACAAACTCTAGGGTTTTTTCTCATTCATCAAATCTGATTTTTACAAGGGAGATAAATGGGTTTTTATAAGACCCATGCTTGCATCTAAGCCCTACATCTAATATCTAATCTAAGGGCCACAAAAGACTCTAAAAATACAGCCAAATACTCGGCCCTATTGGCCTTACAAAATCTGATCACAACTTAACAACTAAAGTATAAAGTAGACAATGACACTTGAGACCATCTACACCCTTGCATTAGGTAGAGATCCAAAGGTCAAGATTTAAATCTTGGAGAGCAAGGTGTACTTGGTTCAAGGCCCCTTCTAATCTGATTTTAGCATACAAACAACAACAATATAAAGTGGAAAAGGACATAAAGTAGAAAGGCTCTTTATTGATAGTGACTTGCATCTAAAGTTGAGCTTGTTGTTTGAATTGAATTTCAGCTGATCTCCTTGGTCCCTCTTAGTATTGGCACGTCCCATGTGAGCCCTAGGCTCATGGGAAGACTTCCAAATGGTCCCTAAGTGAGCTCACCCAAGGAGAATGAATTAGGTTTAAGTTTATGGCTCATTACTCCAAAGTAGTCCAAACCGGATTTCATAATCTGACAGTGACTTCTAGGCTTCACCATTCCGTACTCACGTTGAATTAGAAGGCCCATGATATGTCATTGGAAAGGTAATTGAGTTGGCTTTCCAATGCAAAAAGAATCATCCATAAATATGGCCTAAAACTCAAGATATTGAGCTTTTAGTACAGACATGTCAAAACAGCCTATGGACCGAGTTTTCACAATCTGACCCCTGACTTGTAGAAGTCATAACTCTTAGCTCCCTTTGAACCAGATAGCCAACCATGTGTCAAATGAAAGCTCTTTGAGCTAGCTTTCATATGAAAGTGGTTTCATCTCAATTGGAGGAGTAGATTGGGAGTTATGTTACAATCTCTACCGACATGTCAAGATAAGCTCATGGTTCAAGGCCTAGGTTGTTGCTTTCCTTGTGTGGGCTGATTTCCTTTGTTCTTCTTTGTACATTTTACTTGGTTTGACCCTAATGGTCACAAATTAAGCCATGGCTCGAGCCATAGGACCCAAGTAAGCCCAAGCCTCAAAATGAGCAAAAATGAGCTTATCCATTTTTGTTCACAAATCAGCCGAGTATTTTTAAGTTTGTTCATGCTTGTTTTGATTAAGTTATTGAGTGATTCTTAGCCCATAAGTTTCACTCCAACTTGGTTATCAGAGCTTTGGTTAGAAAACACAAGTTCCATACTTGTGCTAATTTGTTTTTCGGTTCATACATCAAAGTACAATCTTTGTCACAAAAATCAGTTTTTTTTTTTCAAAGTTTTCAATGGGTTTTTCTTTTCCTTTTTGTTCCACATCTTTTTCCTATGATTCTTCACATGAAACCCCTAGATTTGAGTCGGTTTTTGAGTCCATGGAAAGAGTTGGGAAGGAGTTAGAAGCCAAGGTGGCTAGAATGAGGGGAAACTATGTCGGTTTTAGTGTGGGTAAGGGGCTGACCATTTTACTTAACCCTCCAACTAAAACACCACCCTATGAGCCACCAAAGAGAGCTCTTAGTTTATTGGAGGTTGTTCATTTGGGGAAGGTAGAAACCCTTGTTTTTAAGGATGAGGAAAATGAGGAACTTGCTAGTGAGGATGGAGAGGATGAGAAACAAAATGAAAGTGAGGTAGAGGTTGAGTCGTGTGATTTGGTCATGGGTGGAGGGAGCTCTATCCAAGTAAGACTCATAGTGAGGAGCTAGCCTTGCCTTCACAAAAACATCCTAAACCTCTCAAGCTAAGTTGGTTAGAAAAGGAGGCCGAGCTTAGAGAGAAATCTGATGAGGGTTTGTTTGACAAGGAAAGGGATGAGCTTGATCCTTGGAGTTGTTTAACCAAACTCAAGAAGAAGGTGCTCATGGAATGGGAGTTTAAGGGTTAGTCAAACTTTTCCAAAGAGTTTGCTTACCCTAGGGAGAAGAAACCACCAGATAAGAATGACCAAAATTTGGGGGCAAATTTTTTTTTCAAGAAGGAGAGTTTGCAACAGGAGTTGCTCTTGCAAGGCAATGGTCGTGGAACTCATTTACACCTTTGAAGAGAAATGCAAGTTTTGTCAAAAGAAACCTCATGGTCAATGGATCAAGGAGGCATAGATGGTAAACTTGGGTCCTAAATCACATTTCATCCCTAGGAGTCGATGCCTAGAAAAGCCCCTAAGGAAAGGAAAGGAAAGCAACAACCTAGGCCATGAACCATGAAGCTTATCTTGACATGTCGGTAAAGAGTTTAACATAACTCCCAATCAGCTTATCCAATGGAGTTGAAACCACTTGCATATGATAGCTAGCTCAAAGAGCTTTCATTTGACATATGGTTGGCTATCTGGTTCGAAGGGAGCTGAGAGTTATGACTTCTACAAATCAGGGGTCAGATTGTGAAAACTCAGTCCAAAGAAGGATTCGACATGTCCGTACTAAAAATTTCATATCTTGAGCTCTAGGCAATATTTTTGGGTGATTCGTTTTTCATTGGATAGCCAACTCAAATAAATTTCCAATGACATATCAGAGGCCTTCTAATTCAACGTGAGCGTGAAATGGTGAAGCGTACAAGTCACTTCAATCTCAGGAAATCCGGTCAGAAACTGTTTTGGGGTTAATGAGCAATGCACTTGTCCTACCTTCTCCTCCTTGGGTGAGCTCACTTAGGGACCATTTGGAAGTCTTCCCATGAGCCTAGGGCTCACATGGGACGTGCTAATTAGCAAGGAATGGACCAAAAACTCAGCTAACCTCAAGTACGTGTGCAAGTCATTGTCAATAGTAGTCCTTGGTTTGCTTTATGTCATTTTCTTCTTTTAGCTTTATTGTATTTGTCCCTTTTAGTTTGTGATCAGAATAATAAGTCCTTTGTACCATCACTCCTTGCTCTCCAAGGCTAAGATCTCAGCCCTTGGATTTGAACCTAAAAGCAAGGAGAGGATGTAGTCACAAGTCACTATCTACTTTATACTTTAGTAGTTGTTTTTCTTTCAGATTTGTTTGGTCCTTTGGACCGTTTATTTTTGCTGAATTGTAAGGCTTCTTGTAGCCCTTAGATCAATAGGAAGTGTATGGTCAAGATGTAAAGCTTTGGCCTATATAAGCCAAGCTTATCACAATGTAAAAATCAGATTTGTTGGAATGAAGAAAAACCCTAGTTTGAGTGTGTGCTCAACTAAACTCTATTGCTTTGTGCTTTGAGTGTATTTTCGAGTTAATTAGTGGCTTTTGCTTAATTACTCAACTCTTCTATCCTTGGCTAAGTGCTTGGAAGAAGACTATCTTTATTGTTCAATTAGTTTACTCACAAAAATCAGAAAAATCAAACACAAAACATCACAAATCAGCCGAGTATTTTTAAGTTTGTTCATGCTTGTTTTGATTAAGTTATTGAGTGATTCTTAGCCCATAAGTTTCACTCCAACTTGGTTATCAGAGCTTTGGTTAGAAAACACAAGTTCCATACTTGTGCTAATTTGTTTTTCGGTTCATACATCAAAGTACAATCTTTGTCACAAAAATCAGTTTTTTTTTTTTCAAAGTTTTCAATGGGTTTTTTTTTCCTTTTTGTTCCACATCTTTTTCCTATGATTCTTCACATGAAACCCCTAGAGTTGAGTCGGTTTTTGAGTCCATGGAAAGAGTTGGGAAGGAGTTAGAAGCCAAGGTGGCTAGAATGAGGGGAAACTATGTCGGTTTTAGTGTGGGTAAGGGGCTGACCATTTTACTTAACCCTCCAACTAAAACACCACCCTATGAGCCACCAAAGAGAGCTCTTAGTTTATTGGAGGTTGTTCATTTGGGGAAGGAAGAAACCCTTGTTTTTAAGGATGAGGAAAATGAGGAACTTGCTAGTGAGGATGGAGAGGATGAGAAACAAAATGAAAGTGAGGTAGAGGTTGAGTCGTGTGATTTGGTCATGGGTGGAGGGAGCTCTATCCAAGTGGCTCCTAAGACTCATAGTGAGGAGCTAGCCTTGCCTTCACAAAAACATCCTAAACCTCTCAAGCTAAGTTGGTTAGAAAAGGAGGCCGAGCTTAGAGAGAAATATGATGAGGGTTTGTTTGACAAGGAAAGGGATGAGCTTGATCCTTGGAGTTGTTTAACCAAACTCAAGAAGAAGGTGCTCATGGAATGGGAGTTTAAGGGTGAGTCAAACTTTTCCAAAGAGTTTGCTTACCCTAGGGAGAAGAAACCACCAGATAAGAATGACCAAAATTTGGGGGCAAATTTTTTTTCAAGAAGGAGAGTTTGCAACAGGAGTTGCTCTTGCAAGGCAATGGTCATGGAACCCATTTACACCTTTGAAGAGAAATGCAAGTTTTGTCAAAAGAAACCTCATGGTCAATGGATCAAGGAGGCATAGATGGTAAACTTGGGTCCTAAATCACATTTCATCCCTAGGAGTCGATGCCTAGAAAAGCCCCTAAGTAAAGGAAAGGAAAGCAACAACCTAGGCCATGAACCATGAAGCTTATCTTGACATGTCGGTAAAGAGTTTAACATAACTCCCAATCAGCTTATCCAATGAAGTTGAAACCACTTGCATATGATAGCTAGCTCAAAGAGCTTTCATTTGACATATGGTTGGCTATCTGGTTCGAAGGGAGCTGAGAGTTATGACTTCTACAAATCAGGGGTCAGATTGTGAAAACTCAGTCCAAAGAAGGATTCGACATGTCCGTACTAAAAATTTCATATCTTGAGCTCTAGGCAATATTTTTGGGTGATTCTTTTTTCATTGGATAGCCTACACAAATACCTTTCGAATGACATATCATGGGCCTTCTAATTCAACGTGAGCGTGAAATGGTGAAGCGTACAATTCACTTCAATCTCAGGAAATCCGGTCAGTAACTGTTTTGGGGTTAATGAGCAATGCACTTGTCCTACCTTCTCCTCCTTGGGTGAGCTCACTTAGGGACCATTTGAAAGTCTTCCCATGAGCCTAGGGCTCACATGGGACGTGCTAATTAGCAAGGAATGGACCAAAAACTCAGCTAACCTCAAGTACGTGTGCAAGTCATTGTCAATAGTAGTCCTTGGTTTGCTTTATGTCATTTTCTTCTTTTAGCTTTATTGTATTTGTCCCTTTTAGTTTGTGATCAGAATAATAAGTCCTTTGTACCATCACTCCTTGCTCTCCAAGGCTAAGATCTCAGCCCTTGGATTTGAACCTAAAAGCAAGGAGAGGATGTAGTCACAAGTCACTATCTACTTTATGCTTTAGTAGTTGTTTTTCTTTCAGATTTGTTTGGTCCTTGGGACCGTTTATTTTTGCTGAATTGTAAGGCTTCTTGTAGCCCTTAGATCAATAGGAAGTGTATGGTCAAGATGTAAAGCTTTGGCCTATATAAGCCAAGCTTATCACAATGTAAAAATCAGATTTGTTGGAATGAAGAAAAACCCTAGTTTGAGTGTGTGCTCAACTAAACTCTATTGCTTTGTGCTTTGAGTGTATTTTCGAGTTAATTAGTGGCTTTGTGCTTAATTACTCAACCCTTCTATCGTTGGCTAAGTGCTTGGAAGAAGACTATCTTTATTGTTCAATTAGTTTACTCACAAAAATCAGAAAAATCAAACACAAAACATCACAAATCAAACTTGTAAACCCTTGAAAATTTTCGGCCAAAGTGATGTTTTTGTGATAAATTTTCTGATTTTTTGTAAGTAAAAGAAAAGCATAAATGGATAGGCTAAATCTAAGCACAAAGCAATAGATTTAGGTTTTGATTAATCAAGCACAAAGCCACTAATTAATCACTCACTAACTCAAGCACTTAGCTAAGAGAAAATGAAGGAAACTCACAAACTCTAGGGTTTTTTTCTCATTCATCAAATCTGATTTTTACAAGGGAGATAAATGGGTTTTTATAAGACCCATGCTTGCATCTAAGCCCTACATCTAATATCTAATCTAAGGGCCACAAAAGACTCTAAAAATACAGCCAAATACTCGGCCCTATTGGCCTTACAAAATCTGATCACAACTTAACAACTAAAGTATAAAGTAGACAATGACACTTGAGACCATCTACACCCTTGTATTAGGTAGAGATCCAAAGGTCAAGATTTAAATCTTGGAGAGCAAGGTGTACTTGGTTCAAGGCCCCTTCTAATCTGATTTTAGCATACAAACAACAACAATATAAAGTGGAAAAGGACATAAAGTAGAAAGGCTCTTTATTGATAGTGACTTGCATCTAAAGTTGAGCTTGTTGTTTGAATTGAATTTCAGCTGATCTCCTTGGTCCCTCTTAGTATTGGCACGTCCCATGTGAGCCCTAGGCTCATGGGAAGACTTCCAAATGGTCCCTAAGTGAGCTCACCCAAGGAGAATGAATTAGGTTTAAGTTTATGGCTCATTACTCCAAAGTAGTCCAAACCGGATTTCATAATCTGACAGTGACTTCTAGGCTTCACCATTCCGTACTCACGTTGAATTAGAAGGCCCATGATATGTCATTGGAAAGGTAATTGAGTTGGCTTTCCAATGCAAAAAGAATCATCCACAAATATGGCCTAAAACTCAAGATATTGAGCTTTTAGTACAGACATGTCAAAACAGCCTATGGACCGAGTTTTCACAATCTGACCCCTGACTTGTAGAAGTCATAACTCTTAGCTCCCTTTGAACCAGATAGCCAACCATGTGTCAAATGAAAGCTCTTTGAGCTAGCTTTCATATGAAAGTGGTTTCATCTCAATTGGAGGAGTAGATTGGGAGTTATGTTACAATCTCTACCGACATGTCAAGATAAGCTCATGGTTCATGGCCTAGGTTGTTGCTTTCCTTGTGTGGGCTGATTTCCTTTGTTCTTCTTTGTACATTTTACTTGGTTTGACCCTAATGGTCACAAATTAAGCCATGGCTCGAGCCATAGGACCCAAGTAAGCCCAAGCCTCAAAATGAGCAAAAATGAGCTTATCCATTTTTGTTCACAAATCAGCCGAGTATTTTTAAGTTTGTTCATGCTTGTTTTGATTAAGTTATTGAGTGATTCTTAGCCCATAAGTTTCACTCCAACTTGGTTATCAGAGCTTTGGATAGAAAACACAAGTTCCATACTTGTGCTAATTTGTTTTTCGGTTCATACATCAAAGTACAATCTTTGTCACAAAAATCAGTTTTTTTTTTCAAAGTTTTCAATGGGTTTTTCTTTTCCTTTTTGTTCCACATCTTTTTCCTATGATTCTTCACATGAAACCCCTAGATTTGAGTCGGTTTTTGAGTCCATGGAAAGAGTTGGGAAGGAGTTAGAAGCCAAGGTGGCTAGAATGAGGGGAAACTGTTGGAGTATGTGTCCTCCACAATAGTGCGATTACTTAATAAATCTCAATTAAGGAATACATAGGGATAATCCTGTATTATTGTCAATTGATTAACGTAAATCAATAACGGTTGGCTGACTAGAGTTTGACGTTATTGTCGTGAGAACGGCGGTAATCAATTGATCCCTTTAAGTCACACCTATAGGAACGTACTCCAAATATTTAAGCTAATTAATTGTATGAGATACGATTATATTAGTGACTTGATAATTTGACTAACGGTTAGTCGGTGTATTAATTTAGAGAGAAATCGAGTTGTGAACTCGGATGATTTAATTTTATATCGATAAAATTATTAGAGGAGATGGGAATTGGTGATTAAACGTTAATTCACTAATTACGCATATTTTACTAATGAGATTAGTAAAAGTACATTTTTAATATATGTGTAAGTGTACATGTATATTAAGGAAGAGTTTAATTAATTTACACTTTATTATATTAGATAATTAAGTGATAAATTATATCTTTTGTGGGACAAATATTGAAAACAAAATGGACCCACATAAGGTCACATGGACCGTCCAAATAGAGCAAGTGGAAGAGCTTCCATTTGTTTTTATTTGTTTTGTTTTCTTATATTTGTAAATGCGTGTAAACATAATCATTACAATGCATAAGTTTTTTCTACCCAAGACAAAGCTCTTTTTCTCCTCTTTTGGACCAAAGTGGCATTTCTAGCATGTGTGTTCAACACACTTGCTTTTGTTTTTCCTCATTAAAATACAAGGCCTTGGTGAGAGATATTCATTCATGTTTTGTTTTGCTTATCTCTCTAATACTAATCCTCTCTAAATAATAGTTTTATTACTAAGTGTTAGTAATATTATTTCACATATTATCAAATCAATACTAAGGTATTTCTAGATCAAAATACTTAGTGTTGTTTGGAGTGTTCTTGGGTGCTAACTAAAGGAGGTTTTCTACATTGAAAACTTGGGTTATTAAGGAGGATCATCCTAAGCTCTCACTCAAGAAACTAAACTAGAAAGGAGTTCTAGTTTAGTGCCCTAATATCCTTTAAAAGAAAGGTATAAATTTCTAAACTTGTTAACAATGTAAATTTGTACTACATAGATCTTGCTAAATCAAATTAGAGTAATTTGATTTACACTAATACTTGATTAGTGAATGGGATCCGATCCCTACAAGTGGTATCAGAGCCAAGGCTTGTAGTTACAAATTTATTTTGTTGTTTTTGGAGTTTTATGTATTTATTGAGAATAAATAACATAAAATCCGAAAATGATGTTAAAAATGGTTTTAACACGAGATTTTTATTGCATGCAAAGTTTCTGGCCTCATGAAATTACTGGTCAAATTTCGAAATTTTTGAAATTTGTTTGCTAATTCAAATGATTTTTATACAAAACCGAGTCAAAAAGTGTGTTTTTGGCTAAAATAATTACTATAAATAGTTATAGTTCGAATCTGGTCACGAAATTTTTACACAGTGATATTTCATATTTATACTTTCTGCATGTAAATTTTCAAAGTCAGATTTTGAGTTTTGAATATTTATTCATATTTTTGTTTAAAATCGGTATGGTTTGCATTTTATGTCCAAAAATATAGTAAATGTTGTTTTCTGGACATGAAATTTATACCAATATTTTTACACATTATGAGGATGCTCTCGTATAAATTTGGGATTTTACCTCACTGTTTTAGACGTTTTCTTGATTTTATGAGTTAAAATCGATGAAATCGTATGTTATTTTATATAAAATAATTCGTAAATATTTTCTGGCCAAACTTTTCTTTTCTGATATTTTGGAAGTGTTCCAGAATATACAAAATTTTTTCAAAATAAAAATAATTTTATTTTATTTTATTTTGATTTTATAAAGCTTTATTCATAAAAGGGTTATGATTAAAGTACTTCTAATTAGCAAATGACCAAGTTTATGAACTAATATCACCTTAAGTTAGTATAAACTAATGTTGGGTGTTCTAAAATCAGTTTAGAAGTTTTAGTTCAAGCTTAAAAGGTGTTTTAAGCATTATTGGTTAATATGAGATTAATCGATTAAAATGAGATCGGTTTTAAACAAGTTAATGCGATTATTGTTTAGGGCGATTTTGGCATGTTTTTATTTATAAGCTTTACATCTTGCATGTTTGAATGAATGTTTATTGTTGAATGAATGTTTATCTTTACTAGTATGGCCATAGTTTGTTATATTTTTACCGATATTACCCGTAATGAAAGGGAATATCGTGTGGTTTGTAATTAAATGCGATCTCGTATCGCCGGTTTGTATTTTTTTAATAGTTTATTTCATTTATAAATGTATAATAGGATTGCTATGTATTCATTTGTAAAATCTTTCTTGTAACTATTTGTAAATCGAAGACCGGTGATGGAGATCGACATGGAGCCTTAGAAGTGTTCTAAAGCTAGCAAGGAGGAGCTTGGATGAGATCCATATGAAGTGGGACCAAAGGAGTTGGTTTCCAATTTGTAACTCCTTGTATTTTTAATTACTTTAGGTGGCCATACTAGGTTTATGTTTGTTTGATGCTTGTTTGTTTGCTTATTTTCCGCACACATGCCAAAATCGCCATGCATGCCACGATATCCCACTATGATTGTCGTTTTAAGTCACGATTCCTAAATTAGTTCACTTATAAAGAATTTAAATGACTAAAAATTGACAAGATCACCCACATTTTTACAAAAATGAATTGAGATTAAGCCTTTCCAAATGTAGCGACTATGAACCCCATGTTCGTGAGGACCTCCGCGACGTGGAACCTTGTTACCATGGGTAAGTAGTGGGAGGAAGTCCCCTGCTAATTTGGTTTGGACTCAACCGAATAAGAGTTATTTGGGGCTAAAAGATGCATTTTAAAGAAAATCATCAACCAAGCATTCTAGTGTAGAATTAGTCAAGTGTTGACTTATCGCTTTTATATAAAAGGAAACATGAGATGTCTAATTTTATATGAAAAAACGAGTCTTGGAATCATTTATATAATTTCGTGGGAGATCATTATATAAATGGACATTTGTTTTAAAAATGAGTTTTAGCAAATGTTATAAATGAACAATGAATGCTTATATATTTCCTCATATTTATTGTAGAATCGTTTATCGCAATGGCATCATCATCATCAACTCCCGCGCCCATTTTGGGCAAAGATTCATGGTTGCGAACCGTGATGGATAAGTGTATCCTCAAGGATGACGGTAGCAACTTCGTCGAATGGGATTCGACAATGAAGGGTGCCGCCGCATCCGACAATGTGCTCAAGCACCTTACCGATCAACCACCCTTGAACCCACTTCTCGAATCCGGCGGCACGTGCCGCCTATGATGAGTATGTGCGAGTGGACAATGACGTCAAAAACGTCTTGATTTGGTCCATGGCACCCACTCTCAAACTCCGAATGGTTACTCAAAAGAGTGCATATGCGATATTCACTCGAGTGACAACCATGTTCTCCAAAGCACCGCAAATAAGGCTTTATGAAGCCGCGGTTGATTTTGACGCAAAGCTTGAGAGGAACCAAAAAGTTGGTCCTCATGTGCTCAAGATGATTGAGCAAATAGACACTCTTGAGCGTCAAGAGTGTGCTATACCCAAGGCTCTTGCGATCAACCGCATCCTCCATTCTCTTCCTAACAAGTTTGCTCACTTTCGAGTAAACTATAACATGAACAACATGGATAAGAGTTATCATGAACTTCATGCACTCTTGGTCCAAGCCGAGAGGGATATGGAAGTGAATGAGGTGGAGAAGAAAGATGTTCTCTCCATGAAAATGAAGAACATGAACTTGGGAGTGAAGAAGGGGAAGGTGGCCAAGAAAGGGCCATCTAACATAGGCAAGGGTAAGGGTAAGGCCATTGTGGAAGGTGTTCCACATAAGCCTAAGCCCAAGATCAACAAGGGAAGACCCCTCAAAGACACTTGCAAATATTGTAATGAAGTGGGTCATTGGATGCGCAATTGTCTCAAGTATAAGAAGGATCTCAAGAATGGATGTGCGACATCCAAAGGTATTCCTTCTAATCTCTATATGATTGACATCAATCATGCATGCATTTCTACATGGGTATTGGATACCGGATGTGGATCTCACCTTTGTAATCATTTGCAGGGGATGAGAAACGTGCGGGCCCTAGCCAAGGGTGATGTAGATCTCCGCATGGGCAATGGAGCTAGAGTAGCGGCCGTTTCCGTGGGAACTTTTGTACTCGCTCTTGCTAGTGGTTTAGAGTTGCATTTAAATAACTGTTATTTTGTACCAACTCTGACGAAAAACATTATCTCCGTCTCCGTGTTAGATGCGGAAGGCTTTTGTTTTGAGATTAAGAACAACCGTTGTACTTTTTCTTTTAATGAAATGGTTTATGGCGAAGCTATTTCAATTGGAGGTATTTATGTTTTAAATGATGTTAATGATGTTTATCATGTCGAGAACAAGAGGCTCAAAACGAATGAATCAAACAAATCCTACCTTTGGCATTGTCGTTTAGGTCACATAAACGAAAGACGCATAAAGAGACTTGTTGAGACCAAGGTTCTCAAACCATTTGATTGCGAATCATATGGTACATGCGAGTCTTGCCTCTTAGGCAAGATGACTCGTCAACCCTTTAGCGGTAAAGGGACACGAGCAAGTGAGGTTTTAGGACTCATACATACCGATGTGTGTGGTCCATTAAACATCACCGCTAGAGGAGGATATCATTACTTCATTACTTTTACCGATGATTTAAGTAGATATGGTTATGTCTACTTAATAAGGCATAAAAGTGATGCTTTTGAGAAATTTAAAGAATTTCAAAATGAGGTTGAGAACCAATTAAACAAAAGGATAAAAGCACTACGATCCGATCGTGGTGGCGAATATCTAAGTAATGAGTTTGATTCACATCTTAAGAATTGTGGTATAATATCACAATGGACTCCTCCGGGCACACCACAATTGAATGGTGTTGCAGAAAGGAGAAACCGAACCTTGCTTGACATGGTTCGGTCTATGATGAGTCAAACTGAGCTTCCTGGATCATTTTGGGGCCTTGCGCTATTATCTGCTGTATTCTCACTAAATCGAAGTCCGACTAAAGCGGCCAATAAGACTCCATATGAGATATGGATGGGAGCAGTTCCTAGTTGTCATTCATGAGAATTTGGGGATGTGAGGCATTCGTCAAGAATAAAACTGACGATAAACTCGCTCCAAGGTCTGACAAATGTCTATTTGTAGGTTATCCTAAGGAAACCTGTGGCTATTACTTCTACAACCCTCACGAGAACAAAGTGTTTGTGGCTCGTGATGCTGTTTTCCTAGAAAATGAGTTTATTTCTAAGAAACAGAGTGGGAGAAAATTTGAACTTGATGAAGTTCAAGAGCCACAAACCGACGCAGAAGATGAGGAAACCGTTCTCGCCTTCTTCTCACACGGTTATAGTCCCTAGGAGGTCAGGAAGAGTTAGTCAACAACCTGACCGCTACCTCGGTAACATCGAGGAGGAGGGTGATTTGTTGTTATTCGAAAGCAACGAGCCCTCAACCTACAAGGCGGCTATAAGTAGCCCCAACTCCGAACAATGGCTTGAGGCCATGAAATCCGAAATGGATTCTATGTACGAGAACCAAGTTTGGGACTTGGTAGATTTACCTGAAGGAGTTAAACCTCTTCAGTGTAAATGGATATTCAAAATCAAACTCGGCATAGATAAACATATAGATGTTTACAAAGCTAGATTGGTGGCAAAGGGCTTTTCACAAGTCCAAGGTATTCATTATGATGAAACCTTTGCACCGGTTGCGATGCTTCGATCCATAAGGATAATCTTAGCGGTTGCCGCATTTCATGACTATGAAATATGGCAAATGGATGTAAAAACCGCCTTCTTGAATGGGATTCTAGAAGAGGAAGTGTTTATGACACAACCTGAAGGTTTTGTAGACACATCCAACCCTAAGAAAGTATGCAAGCTTAAGAGATCCATTTATGGTCTTAAGCAAGCATCGAGGAGTTGGAATCACAGATTCGATCATGTTATCAAACAACATGGTTTCGCTCGTAGTGCCGAGGAACCTTGTTTGTACATGAAGTTTAGTGGGAGTAAAGTAACCTTCCTTGTTTTGTATGTGGATGACATACTACTAATTGGAAATGATGTTCCAAGTCTAAACTCGGTAAAGGTGGAATTGGGAAACCATTTCCAAATGAAGGACTTGGGAGAGGCACAACGCATCTTGGGTATCCGGATCTATAGAGATAGATCCAAAAGGATACTAGCATTAAGTCAAGAAACTTATATCGATAAGATTCTTGATAGGTTCAATATGAAAGACTCCAAGAGAGGCTTTCTTAGATGAGTGTAGGAATAACATTGAAGAAATCTCAATGTCCTACGACTCTGCGGAAATTGAACGCATGAAATTGATCCCTTATGCTTCCATTGTTGGATCAATCATGTATGCTATGATGTGCACTCGTCACGATGTCGCTTTCGCCTTGAGCATGACGAGGGTATCAAGCTAATCCCGGTGAGAGTCCTTTGGATAGCTGTAAAGAACATCCTTAAGTACTTGAGAAGAACTAAGGATTCGTTTCTGGTGTTTGGAGGAGAACTTGAGCTACGTGTAAAGGGTTACACGGATGCAAGTTTCCAAACTGATGGGGATGATCTGAAATCCCAATCCGGCTATGTCTTTATGTTGAATGGAGGAGCTGTTTGTTGGAAGAGCTTCAAACAGAGCAGTGTCACCGCGATTCTACAACTAAGCTGAATATTTGGCGGCATCTGAAGCTGCTAAAGAAGCTGTGTGGATTCGGCAATTCTTGGATGGACTAAGAGTAGTCCCTAGTGCCGTAGATCCTGTGACTGTTTATTGTGATAACAGTGGGGCTATTTTCCAAGCGAAGGAGCCCAAGTCTAGCAACAAGTCTAGACACGTTTTGAGGAAATACCACGTTATTAGAGATAATGTGGAAAGGAAGGAAATAGACATTTGTAAGGTTGGGACAGACGATAATATCGCTGATCCTTTAACCAAGCCTCTTTCGAGGGCTAAGCATGACGCGCACACCGCCTCCATGGGGTTACGGCGTATGCCAGATTTCCTTTAGTTTCGTAATATGTAATTGAACGATGTATCTTTTTACATATATGAAAATAACATTCATTGTTTTTATCTTAAGTCATTGTGAATGCATACTTTGTTTATCCGAATATTTGTGTGACAATTTTGAACGTATTCAAGTGAACGGCATAAACTAAGTATTTGGTCCCTAGTCTCTCATATGAGGTGACGTCTCCGAGAGACTAGATTGCAAGTCGATCGATGGTGAGGTTCAACACCATAGGGTCATATGTGATGACTGATCGTTTGCATAGACAGACTGTGAAAACACTCTGTCGGACAGTGACGCTTATAGAATTCTTTTTCAATGAGATTGAAACCTGGTCGTGGTGGGAATTCTATAGTATTCCTTTTGAGTCGATTCTTTGACTGGAGCTGATTATGCAGTCGGTGCAGGTTCCGAGTGACTTTCATTTTTGTCCTAAGCCATGCCGTGAAAGGGGGTTATAAGGGCATCTTTGGGGTCATGGTGATCTGCATTATACAGTACAATCGAGTGGAAGGGAAATGTCCACCCTCGTCAGGGTAAAACATCTTTGGGCCACTCGAGGAGTAGTCATTTGAAAATGCGTGGCCACGCTCGGTAAGAATCTACGGTAGATTCCCCACGATACCTACTCTCCTTATCGAGGAAACCACTCACGATATATATCTCAGGATGCAAGTACGACCTGTAAGACACCTTGCATCGAGTGGGAGATGTGAAACGGACATGAGAATTGGTAATGCACAACTTGTCTCGGACAAGTGGGAGATTGTTGGAGTATGTGTCCTCCACAATAGTGCGATTACTTAATAAATCTCAATTAAGAAATACATAGGGATAATCCTGTATTATTGTCAATTGATTAACGTAAATCAATAACGGTTGGCTGACTAGAGTTTGACGTTATTGTCGTGAGAACGGCGGTAATCAATTGATCCCTTTAAGTCACACCTATAGGAACGTACTCCATATATTTAAGCTAATTAATTGTATGAGATACGATTATATTAGTGACTTGATAATTTGACTAACGGTTAGTCGGTGTATTAATTTAGAGAGAAATCGAGTTGTGAACTCGGATGATTTAATTTTATATCGATAAAATTATTAGAGGAGATGGGAATTGGTGATTAAACGTTAATTCACTAATTACGCATATTTTACTAATGAGATTAGTAAAAGTACATTTTTAATATATGTGTAAGTGTACATGTATATTAAGGAAGAGTTTAATTAATTTACACTTTATTATATTAGATAATTAAGTGATAAATTATATCTTTTGTGGGACAAATATTGAAAACAAAATGGACCCACATAAGGTCACATGGACCGTCCAAATAGAGCAAGTGGAAGAGCTTCCATTTGTTTTTATTTGTTTTGTTTTCTTATATTTGTAAATGCATGTGTAAACATAATCATTACAATGCATAAGTTTTTTCTACCCAAGACAAAGCTCTTTTTCTCCTCTTTTGGACCAAAGTGGCGGCTTCTAGCTAGTGTGTTCAACACACTTGCTTTTGTTTTTCCTCATTAAAATACAAGGCCTTGGTGAGAGATATTCATTCATGTTTTGTTTTGCTTATCTCTCTAATACTAATCCTCTCTAAATAATAGTTTTATTACTAAGTGTTAGTAATATTATTTCACATATTATCAAATCAATACTAAGGTATTTCTAGATCAAAATACTTAGTGTTGTTTGGAGTGTTCTTGGGTGCTAACTAAAGGAGGTTTTCTACATTGAAAACTTGGGTTATTAAGGAGGATCATCCTAAGCTCTCACTCAAGAAACTAAACTAGAAAGGAGTTCTAGTTTAGTGCCCTAATATCCTTTAAAAGAAAGGTATAAATTTCTAAACTTGTTAACAATGTAAATTTGTACTACATAGATCTTGCTAAATCAAATTAGAGTAATTTGATTTACACTAATACTTGATTAGTGAATGGGATCCGATCCCTACAGAAACTATGTCGGTTTTAGTGTGGGTAAGGGGCTGACCATTTTACTTAACCCTCCAACTAAAACACCACCCTATGAGCCACCAAAGAGAGCTCTTAGTTTATTGGAGGTTGTTCATTTGGGGAAGGAAGAAACCCTTGTTTTTAAGGATGAGGAAAATGAGGAACTTGCTAGTGAGGATGGAGAGGATTAGAAACAAAATGAAAGTGAGGTAGAGGTTGAGTCGTGTGATTTGGTCATGGGTGGAGGGAGCTCTATCCAAGTAAGACTCATAGTGAGGAGCTAGCCTTGCCTTCACAAAAACATCCTAAACCTCTCAAGCTAAGTTGGTTAGAAAAGGAGGCCGAGCTTAGAGAGAAATCTGATGAGGGTTTGTTTGACAAGGAAAGGGATGAGCTTGATCCTTGGAGTTGTTTAACCAAACTCAAGAAGAAGGTGCTCATGGAATGGGAGTTTAAGGGTGAGTCAAACTTTTCCAAAGAGTTTGCTTACCCAAGGGAGAAGAAACCACCAGATAAGAATGACCAAAATTTGGGGGCAAATTTTTTTTTCAAGAAGGAGAGTTTGCAACAGGAGTTGCTCTTGCAAGGCAATGGTCATGGAACCCATTTACACCTTTGAAGAGAAATGCAAGTTTTGTCAAAAGAAACCTCATGGTCAATGGATCAAGGAGGCATAGATGGTAAACTTGGGTCCTAAATCACATTTCATCCCTAGGAGTCGATGCCTAGAAAAGCCCCTAAGGAAAGGAAAGGAAAGCAACAACCTAGGCCATGAACCATGAAGCTTATCTTGACATGTCGGTAAAGAGTTTAACATAACTCCCAATCAGCTTATCCAATGGAGTTGAAACCACTTGCATATGATAGCTAGCTCAAAGAGCTTTCATTTGACATATGGTTGGCTATCTGCTTCGAAGGGAGCTGAGAGTTATGACTTCTACAAATCAGGGGTCAGATTGTGAAAACTCAGTCCAAAGAAGGATTCGACATGTCCGTACTAAAAATTTCATATCTTGAGCTCTAGGCAATATTTTTGGGTGATTCGTTTTTCATTGGATAGCCAACTCAAATAAATTTCCAATGACATATCAGAGGCCTACTAATTCAACGTGAGCGTGAAATGGTGAAGCGTACAAGTCACTTCAATCTCAGGAAATCCGGTCAGAAACTGTTTTGGGGTTAATGAGCAATGCACTTGTCCTACCTTCTCCTCCTTGGGTGAGCTCACTTAGGGACCATTTGGAAGTCTTCCCATGAGCCTAGGGCTCACATGGGACGTGCTAATTAGCAAGGAATGGACCAAAAACTCAGCTAACCTCAAGTACGTGTGCAAGTCATTGTCAATAGTAGTCCTTGGTTTGCTTTATGTCATTTTCTTCTTTTAGCTTTATTGTATTTGTCCCTTTTAGTTTGTGATCAGAATAATAAGTCCTTTGTACCATCACTCCTTGCTCTCCAAGGCTAAGATCTCAGCCCTTGGATTTGAACCTAAAAGCAAGGAGAGGATGTAGTCACAAGTCACTATCTACTTTATACTTTAGTAGTTGTTTTTCTTTCAGATTTGTTTGGTCCTTTGGACCGTTTATTTTTGCTGATTTGTAAGGCTTCTTGTAGCCCTTAAATCAATAGGAAGTGTATGGTCAAGATGTAAAGCTTTGGCCTATATAAGCCAAGCTTATCACAATGTAAAAATCAGATTTGTTGGAATGAAGAAAAACCCTAGTTTGAGTGTGTGCTCAACTAAACTCTATTGCTTTGTGCTTTGAGTGTATTTTCGAGTTAATTAGTGGCTTTTGCTTAATTACTCAACTCTTCTATCCTTGGCTAAGTGCTTGGAAGAAGACTATCTTTATTGTTCAATTAGTTTACTCACAAAAATCAGAAAAATCAAACACAAAACATCACAAATCAGCCGAGTATTTTTAAGTTTGTTCATGCTTGTTTTGATTAAGTTATTGAGTGATTCTTAGCCCATAAGTTTCACTCCAACTTGGTTATCAGAGCTTTGGTTAGAAAACACAAGTTCCATACTTGTGCTAATTTGTTTTTCGGTTCATACATCAAAGTACAATCTTTGTCACAAAAATCAGTTTTTTTTTTTTTTCAAAGTTTTCAATGGGTTTTTTTTTCCTTTTTGTTCCACATCTTTTTCCTATGATTCTTCACATGAAACCCCTAGAGTTGAGTCGGTTTTTGAGTCCATGGAAAGAGTTGGGAAGGAGTTAGAAGCCAAGGTGGCTAGAATGAGGGGAAACAATGTCGGTTTTAGTGTGGGTAAGGGGCTGACCATTTTACTTAACCCTCCAACTAAAACACCACCCTATGAGCCACCAAAGAGAGCTCTTAGTTTATTGGAGGTTGTTCATTTGGGGAAGGAAGAAACCCTTGTTTTTAAGGATGAGGAAAATGAGGAACTTGCTAGTGAGGATGGAGAGGATGAGAAACAAAATGAAAGTGAGGTAGAGGTTGAGTCGTGTGATTCGGTCATGGGTGGAGGGAGCTCTATCCAAGTGGCTCCTAAGACTCATAGTGAGGAGCTAGCCTTGCCTTCACAAAAACATCCTAAACCTCTCAAGCTAAGTTGGTTAGAAAAGGAGGCCGAGCTTAGAGAGAAATCGATGAGGGTTTGTTTGACAAGGAAAGGGATGAGCTTGATCCTTGGAGTTGTTTAACCAAACTCAAGAAGAAGGTGCTCATGGAATGGGAGTTTAAGGGTGAGTCAAACTTTTCCAAAGAGTTTGCTTACCCTAGGGAGAAGAAACCACCAGATAAGAATGACCAAAATTTGGGGGCAAATTTTTTTTCAAGAAGGAGAGTTTGCAACAGGAGTTGCTCTTGCAAGGCAATGGTCATGGAACCCATTTACATCTTTGAAGAGAAATGCAAGTTTTGTCAAAAGAAACCTCATGGTCAATGGATCAAGGAGGCATAGATGGTAAACTTGGGTCCTAAATCACATTTCATCCCTAGGAGTCGATGCCTAGAAAAGCCCCTAAGGAAAGGAAAGGAAAGCAACAACCTAGGCCATGAACCATGAAGCTTATCTTGACATGTCGGTAAAGAGTTTAACATAACTCCCAATCAGCTTATCCAATGGAGTTGAAACCACTTGCATATGATAGCTAGCTCAAAGAGCTTTCATTTGACATATGGTTGGCTATCTGGTTCGAAGGGAGCTGAGAGTTATGACTTCTACAAATCAGGGGTCAGATTGTGAAAACTCAGTTCAAAGAAGGATTCGACATGTCCGTACTAAAAATTTCATATCTTGAGCTCTAGGCAATATTTTTGGGTGATTCTTTTTTCATTGGATAGCCAACTCAAATAAATTTCCAATGACATATCAGAGGCCTTCTAATTCAACGTGAGCGTGAAATGGTGAAGCGTACATGTCACTTCAATCTCAGGAAATCCGGTCAGAAACTGTTTTGGGGTTAATGAGCAATGCACTTGTCCTACCTTCTCCTCCTTGGGTGAGCTCACTTAGGGACCATTTGAAAGTCTTCCCATGAGCCTAGGGCTCACATGGGACGTGCTAATTAGCAAGGAATGGACCAAAAACTCAGCTAACCTCAAGTACGTGTGCAAGTCATTGTCAATAGTAGTCCTTGGTTTGCTTTATGTCATTTTCTTCTTTTAGCTTTATTGTATTTGTCCCTTTTAGTTTGTGATCAGAATAATAAGTCCTTTGTACCATCACTCCTTGCTCTCCAAGGCTAAGATCTCAGCCCTTGGATTTGAACCTAAAAGCAAGGAGAGGATGTAGTCACAAGTCACTATCTACTTTATGCTTTAGTAGTTGTTTTTCTTTCAGATTTGTTTGGTCCTTGGGACCGTTTATTTTTGCTGAATTGTAAGGCTTCTTGTAGCCCTTAGATCAGTAGGAAGTGTATGGTCAAGATGTAAAGCTTTGGCCTATATAAGCCAAGCTTATCACAATGTAAAAATCAGATTTGTTGGAATGAAGAAAAACCCTAGTTTGAGTGTGTGCTCAACTAAACTCTATTGCTTTGTGCTTTGAGTGTATTTTCGAGTTAATTAGTGGCTTTGTGCTTAATTACTCAACCCTTCTATCCTTGGCTAAGTGCTTGGAAGAAGACTATCTTTATTGTTCAATTAGTTTACTCACAAAAATCAGAAAAATCAAACACAAAACATCACAAATCAAACTTGTAAACCCTTGAAAATTTTCGGCCAAAGTGATGTTTTTGTGATAAATTTTCTGATTTTTTGTAAGTAAAATAAAAGCATAAATGGATAGGCTAAATCTAAGCACAAAGCAATAGATTTAGGTTTTGATTAATCAAGCACAAAGCCACTAATTAATCACTCACTAACTCAAGCACTTAGCTAAGAGAAAATGAAGGAAACTCACAAACTCTAGGGTTTTTTCTCATTCATCAAATCTGATTTTTACAAGGGAGATAAATGGGTTTTTATAAGACCCATGCTTGCATCTAAGCCCTACATCTAATATCTAATCTAAGGGCCACAAAAGACTCTAAAAATACAGCCAAATACTCGGCCCTATTGGCCTTACAAAATCTGATCACAACTTAACAACTAAAGTATAAAGTAGACAATGATACTTGAGACCATCTACACCCTTGCATTAGGTAGAGATCCAAAGGTCAAGATTTAAATCTTGGAGAGCAAGGTGTACTTGGTTCAAGGCCCCTTCTAATCTGATTTTAGCATACAAACAACAACAATATAAAGTGGAAAAGGACATAAAGTAGAAAGGCTCTTTATTGATAGTGACTTGCATCTAAAGTTGAGCTTGTTGTTTGAATTGAATTTCAGCTGATCTCCTTGGTCCCTCTTAGTATTGGCACGTCCCATGTGAGCCCTAGGCTCATGGGAAGACTTCCAAATGGTCCCTAAGTGAGCTCACCCAAGGAGAATGAATTAGGTTAAAGTTCATGGCTCATTACTCCAAAGTAGTCCAAACCGGATTTCATAATCTGACAGTGACTTCTAGGCTTCACCATTCCGTACTCACGTTGAATTAGAAGGCCCATGATATGTCATTGGAAAGGTAATTGAGTTGGCTTTCCAATGCAAAAAGAATCATCCACAAATATGGCCTCAAAACTCAAGATATTGAGCTTTTAGTACAGACATGTCAAAACCGCCTATGGACCGAGTTTTCACAATCTGACCCCTGACTTGTAGAAGTCATAACTCTCAGCTCCCTTTGAACCAGATAGCCAACCATGTGTCAAATGAAAGCTCTTTGAGCTAGCTTTCATATTAAAGTGGTTTCATCTCCATTGGAGGAGTAGATTGGGAGTTATGTTACAATCTCTACCGACATGTCAAGATAAGCTCATGGTTCATGGCCTAGGTTGTTGCTTTCCTTGTGTGGGCTGATTTCCTTTGTTCTTCTTTGTACATTTTACTTGGTTTGACCCTAATGGTCACAAATTAAGCCATGGCTCGAGCCATAGGACCCAAGTAAGCCCAACCCTCAAAATGAGCAAAAATGAGCTTATCCATTTTTGTTCACAAATCAGCCGAGTATTTTTAAGTTTGTTCATGCTTGTTTTGATTAAGTTATTGAGTGATTCTTAGCCCATAAGTTTCACTCCAACTTGGTTATCAGAGCTTTGGTTAGAAAACACAAGTTCCATACTTGTGCTAATTTGTTTTTCGGTTCATACATCAAAGTACAATCTTTGTCACAAAAATCAGTTTTTTTTTTTCAAAGTTTTCAATGGGTTTTTCTTTTCCTTTTTGTTCCACATCTTTTTCCTATGATTCTTCACATGAAACCCCTAGATTTGAGTCGGTTTTTGAGTCCATGGAAAGAGTTGGGAAGGAGTTAGAAGCCAAGGTGGCTAGAATGAGGGGAAACTATGTCGGTTTTAGTGTGGGTAAGGGGCTGACCATTTTACTTAACCCTCCAACTAAAACACCACCCTATGAGCCACCAAAGAGAGCTCTTAGTTTATTGGAGGTTGTTCATTTGGGGAAGGAAGAAACCCTTATTTTTAAGGATGAGGAAAATGAGGAACTTGCTAGTGAGGATGGAGAGGATGAGAAACAAAATGAAAGTGAGGTAGAGGTTAAGTCGTGTGATTTGGTCATGGGTGGAGGGAGCTCTATCCAAGTGGCTCCTGGAGTGAAACTTATGGGGATAAGAATCACTCAAAGGATGAACAAAATCGAACCTTGAAAACCCTTGATAAATCTCGGCCAATGTGACTTTTTTGTGATAAATTTTTCTGAAATTTTTGTAAACAAGGAAAATAAAAGGATAGTATCTAAATCCACTCACAAAGTTATAGATTTAGAGGTTTAATTAACTAAGCACTTAGCCACTAGTTAATTAATTCACAAATCTCAACACAAAGTAAGAGATAAATGAAGAACACTCAAGAAAACAACTAGGGTTTTTAATTCTCATTCCAAATCTGAAAAATGTGAGGCAAGGATGAGGGTTTATATAATACCCTCATCTAATCTTGACCATCCATTACAACAAGATCTAAGGGCTACAATCAACCCCCAAATACTACAATATACTCGGTCAAATGAGGCTCACTTGAGCTGAAAATTTGAACATAAAATAACAAATACATAAAGTAAAAAGCATAAAGTAATAAAGGTAGATAGCGACTTGAATGAAAAAGACTTAAAGTAAAACAATGTGGTGGCTTGGGACTTTCATTTGAAGCCGGCTCCTTGAGGACCTCCTTGAGCTAGCTTGTTGTACCATGTGAGCCCATTTATTGGAGGGTGACTCACATGGGTGTGCCTTGATTAACCACATTCAAAAATAGCTTGATCTTTGACTTTTTGTAGCTCTCCAACTTTGACTTCTCCTTGACTTAGCTTGATCACTAGGGTTGGCTCGATTTGACCATAGAATTGACTTTAGTTGACCCTTAGTGATCCCTTAGACCGAGCCCTAGGCTTGGGTTTGAGCCCATGGCCCTAACCCATGGTCTCCCAACTCTTCTCCCTTGACTTCCTTGACCAATTTTGGTCCAATCTCCTCTCCTTGGAAAGGACTTGCCCTCAAGTCCTTGGAGAACCTCCTACTCGACTTGCTTGACTTCACACTTGATTCCCGACTCAATCCTTGCTCGAATTTGGGCTTCACGTTTTTCTTCCATGGGCGCCACTTGATGATGGTTTGGAGGAATGGTTGGATTCCTTTGCTTGGGCTCGAGGGATTGATCATGTTTTCCTCCTTGGTCACAGTTTGCTTGACCACACATTCTTCCTCAAGCATCTCTTTGAGTCCTTGGTTCATAGCCACGCCATCCATCCATTCTTGCTCGTGATCGAGCCCATCAATGATCCTCCATCTCAAGGATCCACTTGACCTCCCTAGGCCATCGATTCTTCTTCTTTCATTGACCACATTCTCAATGTAGTCGGTTGTTCCCTTGTTGATTGATGCTTCACCTTCATGAGGCTCCTCTCCTAGAGTCCTCCTTGTCATGCTAGTGCCTCCCTCACATTCCAAGTTCACCTTCTCCTTTTGCTCTCCCTTACTCGGCTCAAGGCCCTCCAACTTCTCAAGCTCACTCAAGCTCGGCCTCCTCTTCTTTTCCATGCTAGGTTTTGATTCAATGAAGGATTCAAACAAGCACGCATTGGATTTACAACCCATCATTGGAGGTAGGGGAGCTAAGACAATGAGCTTTTCACCATACTTGAATGAGTAGGTGTTGTCTCTTCCATGGTGGGAAGAATTCTTTTCAAACTCCCAAGGCCTACCAAGCAATACATGGCAAGCATCCATGTCCAACACTTCACACACAACTTCATCTTTATAGTCTTGACCAATTGAGAACGAGACTTGACATTGCTTATCAACTTTGACCTCGGCTCCTTGATTGAGCCACCGTAGCTTATATGGGTGAGGATGCTTCAAAGTAGGCAAGGCAAGCTTATCAATGAGGGTCTTGGAAGCAACATTAACACAACTTCCCCCATCGATAATCAAGTTACACACTCTCCCCATGATGGTACATTTGGACCGAAATATTTGGTGCCTTTGGTCCATATTCTCGTTTGATTCTTGAGTGTGCATCACTCGCCAAGTGACCAAGCTCAACCCCGAGTCCGGGGGCACAATTGTTTCGGCCACTTTCATTTCTTCAACTCCTCTTTTTTTTCTTCCTCACAAACCAACACTTCATCGTCTCCCCAATGCACAACCTCACTTGTGTTCAAGGTCCTCTTGCTAGGGCACTCCTTAGCAAAGTGACCATACCCTTGACATTGGTAGCACTTCTTGAGAGGAATGGTTCTCTTAGGGCCATAGTCGATTCCCTTTCCCTTGTCAACACTTGATGGCTTGATGGTAGGGTTAGGTTCAACAATTTTGATCCCCCCTTGGCACGACATGGGGTTGGTCTTGGGGGTGCTCTTAGCCGGCTCTCCTCTCCCCTTCTCTAGCCTCTCCTCGGGTGTGGCCATGGTAACCGCCTCATCGAATGACCACAAGTTTTGCATTTTGACTCGATTTGCTATCCTAGGGTTTAGGCCCTCAACAAACCTTGCAATTTTTTGTTCGGGTTTCTCATTCATTTCACATTGGAGGGTGAGTTGCTCAAAGTCCCTAAGATAGGTTTCAATGGGGTGTGACTCTTGTTTTAGTTGGGCTAGCTTGAGGAACATGTCTTGAGTGTAGTCTTTGGGAACAAACTTGTCTTTGAGTTTCTTCTTGAGTTTGAGCCATGACTTGATGGGTTCCTTACCCTCTCGGTTTCTTTGGTTCTTAAGGTTCTCATACCAAAGGGAAGCATATCCCTTAAACTTCATGATGGCTACCTTGAAACACTTCCTATCGGAGTACTCCTTGAATTCAAAAATTCTCTCAACCGATCTAAGCCAATCTAGGAGATCCTCGGGGTTCAAGCTACCATAAAAATCGGGTATGTCCACCTTAATGTCTCGGTCATGGTCTCTAGGGTGGGCCTCAAGGGACTCTTCCGAATCCGAAAATTGATCTTCCATGTGAGGAGGAACTTGTCCTCTCCCACGGCCCCCATACCCCATCCCACGGCCTCTTCCCCTTCCCCCTTCACCCTTCTTGGTTCATTCATGTTTTGTTCCAAGAGTGTGTTAATAGCATTCATCATCAAAGTGCAATTACTGGTGAGTTGAGTCAATTTCTCTTCCAAATCGGAAAGTCTTTTACCTTCCCCTCTATCCCCTTCCATTTTGTGAAAATTTTGTGAGATCTTTTGTGGAAATTTTGTGGAAAATAAACAAGGAAAACAAAGAAAGAAATCGAAAAATTGAAGAGGAAAAACAAACCTAAAATTTTCGGCCAACACAAAAAAACAAACCCAACCAATACTAACACAAGTGTAGATCTTTAGCCATTTTTTGTAAGATTTTGTGGAAAATAAAACAAGGAAAGGAAAGAAAGGAAAAAACGAAAATCAAAGAGGAAAAAACTCAAACAAAAATCGACCCTAACTTAGATGAACCGAAAAAAATAAAAATGAAAATGAAAATCAAGAACAAACCTAGGCTTTGATGACCAATTTGGAGTGAAACTTATGGGGATAAGAATCACTCAAAGGATGAACAAAATCGAACCTTGAAAACCCTTGATAAATCTCGGCCAATGTGACTTTTTTGTGATAAATTTTTCTGAAATTTTTGTAAACAAGGAAAATAAAAGGATAGTATCTAAATCCACTCACAAAGTTATAGATTTAGAGGTTTAATTAACTAAGCACTTAGCCACTAGTTAATTAATTCACAAATCTCAACACAAAGTAAGAGATAAATGAAGAACACTCAAGAAAACAACTAGGGTTTTTAATTCTCATTCCAAATCTGAAAAATGTGAGGCAAGGATGAGGGTTTATATAATACCCTCATCTAATCTTGACCATCCATTACAACAAGATCTAAGGGCTACAATCAACCCCAAATACTACAATATACTCGGTCAAATGAGGCTCACTTGAGCTGAAAATTTGAACATAAAATAACAAATACATAAAGTAAAAAGCATAAAGTAATAAAGGTAGATAGCGACTTGAATGAAAAAGACTTAAAGTAAAACAATGTGGTGGCTTGGGACTTTCATTTGAAGCCGGCTCCTTGAGGACCTCCTTGAGCTAGCTTGTTGTACCATGTGAGCCCATTTATTGGAGGGTGACTCACATGGGTGTGCCTTGATTAACCACATTCAAAAATAGCTTGATCTTTGACTTTTTGTAGCTCTCCAACTTTGACTTCTCCTTGACTTAGCTTGATCACTAGGGTTGGCTCGATTTGACCATAGAATTGACTTTAGTTGACCCTTAGTGATCCCTTAGACCGAGCCCTAGGCTTGGGTTTGAGCCCATGGCCCTAACCCATGGTCTCCCAACTCTTCTCCCTTGACTTCCTTGACCAATTTTGGTCCAGCTCCTAAGACTCATAGTGAGGAGCTAGCCTTGCCTTCACAAAAACATCCTAAACCTCTCAAGCTAAGTTGGTTAGAAAAGGATGCCGAGCTTAGAGAGAAATCTGATGAGGGTTTGTTTGACAAGGAAAGGGATGAGCTTGATCCTTGGAGTTGTTTAACCAAACTCAAGAAGAAGGTGCTCATGGAATGACAGTTTAAGGGTGAGTCAAACTTTTCCAAAGAGTTTGCTTACCCTAGGGAGAAGAAACCACCAGATAAGAATGACCAAAATTTGGGGGCAAATTTTTTTTCAAGAAGGAGAGTTTGCAACAGGAGTTGCTCTTGCAAGGCAATGGTCATGGAACCCATTTACACCTTTGAAGAGAAATGCAAGTTTTGTCAAAAGAAACCTCATGGTCAATGGATCAAGGAGGCATAGATGGTAAACTTGGGTCCTAAATCACATTTCATCCCTAGGAGTCGATGCCTAGAAAAGCCCCTAAGGAAAGGAAAGGAAAGCAACAACCTAGGCCATGAACCATGAAGCTTATCTTGACATGTCGATAAAGAGTTTAACATAACTCCCAATCAGCTTATCCAATGGAGTTGAAACCACTTGCATATGATAGCTAGCTCAAAGAGCTTTCATTTGACATATGGTTGGCTATCTGGTTCGAAGGGAGCTGAGAGTTATGACTTCTACAAATCAGGGGTCAGATTGTGAAAACTTCACCCAAAGAAGGATTCGACATGTCCGTACTAAAAATTTCATATCTTGAGCTCTAGGCAATATTTTTGGGTGATTCGTTTTTCATTGGATAGCCAACTCAAATAAATTTCCAATGACATATCAGAGGCCTTCTAATTCAACGTGAGCGTGAAATGGTGAAGCGTACAAGTCACTTCAATCTCAGGAAATCCGGTCAGAAACTGTTTTGGGGTTAATGAGCAATGCACTTGTCCTACCTTCTCCTCCTTGGGTGAGCTCACTTAGGGACCATTTGGAAGTCTTCCCATGAGCCTAGGGCTCACATGGGACGTGCTAATTAGCAAGGAATGGACCAAAAACTCAGCTAACCTCAAGTACGTGTGCAAGTCATTGTCAATAGTAGTCCTTGGTTTGCTTTATGTCATTTTCTTCTTTTAGCTTTATTGTATTTGTCCCTTTTAGTTTGTGATCAGAATAATAAGTCCTTTGTACCATCACTCCTTGCTCTCCAAGGCTAAGATCTCAGCCCTTGGATTTGAACCTAAAAGCAAGGAGAGGATGTAGTCACAAGTCACTATCTACTTTATGCTTTAGTAGTTGTTTTTCTTTCAGATTTGTTTGGTCCTTGGGACCGTTTATTTTTCCTGAATTGTAAGGCTTCTTGTAGCCCTTAGATCAATAGGAAGTGTATGGTCAAGATGTAAAGCTTTGGCCTATATAAGCCAAGCTTATCACAATGTAAAAATCAGATTTGTTGGAATGAAGGAAAACCCTAGTTTGAGTGTGTGCTCAACTAAACTCTCTTGCTTTGTGCTTTGAGTGTATTTTCGAGTTAATTAGTGGCTTTGTGCTTAATTACTCAACCCTTCTATCCTTGGCTAAGTGCTTGGAAGAAGACTATCTTTATTGTTCAATTAGTTTACTCACAAAAATCAGAAAAATCAAACACAAAACATCACAAATCAGCCGAGTATTTTTAAGTTTGTTCATGCTTGTTTTGATTAAGTTATTGAGTGATTCATAGCCCATAAGTTTCACTCCAACTTGGTTATCAGAGCTTTGGTTAGAAAACACAAGTTCCATACTTGTGCTAATTTGTTTTTCGGTTCATACATCAAAGTACAATCTTTGTCACAAAAATCAGTTTTTTGTTTCAAAGTTTTCAATGGGTTTTTCTTTTCCTTTTTGTTCCACATCTTTTCTCTATGATTCTTCACATGAAACCCCTAGAGTTGAGTCGGTTTGAGTCCATGGAAAGAGTTGGGAAGGAGTTAGAGGCCAAGGTGGCTAGAATGAGGGGAAACTATGTCGGTTTTAGTGTGGGTAAGGGGCTGACCATTTTACTTAACCCTCCAACTAAAACACCACCCTATGAGCCACCAAAGAGAGCTCTTAGTTTCTTGGAGGTTGTTCATTTGGGGAAGGAAGAAACCCTTGTTTTTAAGGATGAGGAAAATGAGGAACTTGCTAGTGAGGATGGAGAGGATGAGAAACAAAATGAAAGTGAGGTAGAGGTTGAGTCGTGTGATTTGGTCATGGGTGGAGGGAGCTCTATCCAAGTGGCTCCTAAGACTCATAGTGAGGAGCTAGCCTTGCCTTCACAAAAACATCCTAAACCTCTCAAGCTAAGTTGGTTAGAAAAGGAGGCCGAGCTTAGAGAGAAATCTGATGAGGGTTTGTTTGACAAGGAAAGGGATGAGCTTGATCCTTGGAGTTGTTTAACCAAACTCAAGAAGAAGGTGCTCATGGAATGGGAGTTTAAGGGTGAGTCAAACTTTTCCAAAGAGTTTGCTTACCCTAGGGAGAAGAAACCACCAGATAAGAATGACCAAAATTTGGGGGCAAATTTTTTTTCAAGAAGGAGAGTTTGCAACAGGAGTTGCTCTTGCAAGGCAATGGTCATGGAACCCATTTACACCTTTGAAGAGAAATGCAAGTTTTGTCAAAAGAAACCTCATGGTCAATGGATCAAGGAGGCATAGATGGTAAACTTGGGTCCTAAATCACATTTCATCCCTAGGAGTCGATGCCTAGAAAAGCCCCTAAGGAAAGGAAAGGAAAGCAACAACCTAGGCCATGAACCATGAAGCTTATCTTGACATGTCGGTAAAGAGTTTAACATAACTCCCAATCAGCTTATCCAATGGAGTTGAAACCACTTGCATATGATAGCTAGCTCAAAGAGCTTTCATTTGACATATGGTTGGCTATCTGGTTCGAAGGGAGCTGAGAGTTATGACTTCTACAAATCAGGGGTCGATTGTGAAAACTTCGGTTCAAAGAAGGATTCGACATGTCCGTACTAAAAATTTCATATCTTGAGCTCTAGGCAATATTTTTGGGTGATTCTTTTTTCATTGGATAGCCAACTCAAATAAATTTCCAATGACATATCAGAGGCCTTCTAATTCAACGTGAGCGTGAAATGGTGAAGCGGACATGTCACTTGATCTCAGGAAATCCGATCGAAACTGTTTTGGGGTTAATGAGCAATGCACTTGTCCTACCTTCTCCTCCTTGGGTGAGCTCACTTAGGGACCATTTGAAAGTCTTCCCATGAGCCTAGGGCTCACATGGGACGTGCTAATTAGCAAGGAATGGACCAAAAACTCAGCTAACCTCAAGTACGTGTGCAAGTCATTGTCAATAGTAGTCCTTGGTTTGCTTTATGTCATTTTCTTCTTTTAGCTTTATTGTATTTGTCCCTTTTAGTTTGTGATCAGAATAATAAGTCCTTTGTACCATCACTCCTTGCTCTCCAAGGCTAAGATCTCAGCCCTTGGATTTGAACCTAAAAGCAAGGAGAGGATGTAGTCAAGTCACTATCTACTTTATGCTTTAGTAGTTGTTTTTCTTTCAGATTTGTTTGGTCCTTGGGACCGTTTATTTTTGCTGAATTGTAAGGCTTCTTGTAGCCCTTAGATCAGTAGGAAGTGTATGGTCAAGATGTAAAGCTTTGGCCTATATAAGCCAAGCTTATCACAATGTAAAAATCAGATTTGTTGGAATGAAGAAAAACCCTAGTTTGAGTGTGTGCTCAACTAAACTCTATTGCTTTGTGCTTTGAGTGTATTTTCGAGTTAATTAGTGGCTTTGTGCTTAATTACTCAACCCTTCTATCCTTGGCTAAGTGCTTGGAATAAGACTATCTTTATTGTTCAATTAGTTTACTCACAAAAATCAGAAAAATCAAACACAAAACATCACAAATCAAACTTGTAAACCCTTGAAAATTTTCGGCCAAAGTGATGTTTTTGTGATAAATTTTCTGATTTTTTGTAAGTAAAAGAAAAGCATAAATGGATAGGCTAAATCTAAGCACAAAGCAATAGATTTAGGTTTTGATTAATCAAGCACAAAGCCACTAATTAATCACTCACTAACTCAAGCACTTAGCTAAGAGAAAATGAAGGAAACTCACAAACTCTAGGGTTTTTTCTCATTCATCAAATCTGATTTTTACAAGGGAGATAAATGGGTTTTTATAAGACCCATGCTTGCATCTAAGCCCTACATCTAATATCTAATCTAAGGGCCACAAAAGACTCTAAAAATACAGCCAAATACTCGGCCCTATTGGCCTTACAAAATCTGATCACAACTTAACAACTAAAGTATAAAGTAGACAATGATACTTGAGACCATCTACACCCTTGCATTAGGTAGAGATCCAAAGGTCAAGATTTAAATCTTGGAGAGCAAGGTGTACTTGGTTCAAGGCCCCTTCTAATCTGATTTTAGCATACAAACAACAACAATATAAAGTGGAAAAGGACATAAAGTAGAAAGGCTCTTTATTGATAGTGACTTGCATCTAAAGTTGAGCTTGTTGTTTGAATTGAATTTCAGCTGATCTCCTTGGTCCCTCTTAGTATTGGCACGTCCCATGTGAGCCCTAGGCTCATGGGAAGACTTCCAAATGGTCCCTAAGTGAGCTCACCCAAGGAGAATGAATTAGGTTAAAGTTCATGGCTCATTACTCCAAAGTAGTCCAAACCGGATTTCATAATCTGACAGTGACTTCTAGGCTTCACCATTCCGTACTCACGTTGAATTAGAAGGCCCATGATATGTCATTGGAAAGGTAATTGAGTTGGCTTTCCAATGCAAAAAGAATTATCCACAAATATGGCCTAAAACTCAAGATATTGAGCTTTTAGTACAGACATGTCAAAACCGCCTATGGACCGAGTTTTCACAATCTGACCCCTGACTTGTAGAAGTCATAACTCTCAGCTCCCTTTGAACCAGATAGCCAACCATGTGTCAAATGAAAGCTCTTTGAGCTAGCTTTCATATTAAAGTGGTTTCATCTCCATTGGAGGAGTAGATTGGGAGTTATGTTACAATCTCTACCGACATGTCAAGATAAGCTCATGGTTCATGGCCTAGGTTGTTGCTTTCCTTGTGTGGGCTGATTTCCTTTGTTCTTCTTTGTACATTTTACTTGGTTTGACCCTAATGGTCACAAATTAAGCCATGGCTCGAGCCATAGGACCCAAGTAAGCCCAACCCTCAAAATGAGCAAAAATGAGCTTATCCATTTTTGTTCACAAATCAATAGAGTATTTTTAAGTTTGTTCATGCTTGTTTTGATTAAGTTATTGAGTGATTCTTAGCCCATAAGTTTCACTCCAACTTGGTTATCAGAGCTTTGGTTAGAAAACACAAGTTCCATACTTGTGCTAATTTGTTTTTCGGTTCATACATCAAAGTACAATCTTTGTCACAAAAATCAGTTTTTTTTTTCAAAGTTTTCAATGGGTTTTTCTTTTCCTTTTTGTTCCACATCTTTTTCCTATGATTCTTCACATGAAACCCCTAGATTTGAGTCGGTTTTTGAGTCCATGGAAAGAGTTGGGAAGGAGTTAGAAGCCAAGGTGGCTAGAATGAGGGGAAACTATGTCGGTTTTAGTGTGGGTAAGGGGCTGACCATTTTACTTAACCCTCCAACTAAAACACCACCCTATGAGCCACCAACGAGAGCTCTTAGTTTATTGGAGGTTGTTCATTTGGGGAAGGAAGAAACCCTTATTTTTAAGGATGAGGAAAATGAGGAACTTGCTAGTGAGGATGGAGAGGATGAGAAACAAAATGAAAGTGAGGTAGAGGTTAAGTCGTGTGATTTGGTCATGGGTGGAGGGAGCTCTATCCAAGTGGCTCCTAAGACTCATAGTGAGGAGCTAGCCTTGCCTTCACAAAAACATCCTAAACCTCTCAAGCTAAGTTGGTTAGAAAAGGATGCCGAGCTTAGAGAGAAATCTGATGAGGGTTTGTTTGACAAGGAAAGGGATGAGCTTGATCCTTGGAGTTGTTTAACCAAACTCAAGAAGAAGGTGCTCATGGAATGACAGTTTAAGGGTGAGTCAAACTTTTCCAAAGAGTTTGCTTACCCTAGGGAGAAGAAACCACCAGATAAGAATGACCAAAATTTGGGGGCAAATTTTTTTTCAAGAAGGAGAGTTTGCAACAGGAGTTGCTCTTGCAAGGCAATGGTCATGGAACCCATTTACACCTTTGAAGAGAAATGCAAGTTTTGTCAAAAGAAACCTCATGGTCAATGGATCAAGGAGGCATAGATGGTAAACTTGGGTCCTAAATCACATTTCATCCCTAGGAGTCGATGCCTAGAAAAGCCCCTAAGGAAAGGAAAGGAAAGCAACAACCTAGGCCATGAACCATGAAGCTTATCTTGACATGTCGGTAAAGAGTTTAACATAACTCCCAATCAGCTTATCCAATGGAGTTGAAACCACTTGCATATGATAGCTAGCTCAAAGAGCTTTCATTTGACATATGGTTGGCTATCTGGTTCAAAGGGAGCTGAGAGTTATGACTTCTACAAATCAGGGGTCAGATTGTGAAAACTCAGTCCAAAGAAGGATTCGACATGTCCGTACTAAAAATTTCATATCTTGAGCTCTAGGCAATATTTTTGGGTGATTCGTTTTTCATTGGATAGCCAACTCAAATAAATTTCCAATGACATATCAGAGGCCTTCTAATTCAACGTGAGCGAGAAATGGTGAAGCGTACAAGTCACTTCAATCTCAGGAAATCCGGTCAGAAACTGTTTTGGGGTTAATGAGCAATGCACTTGTCCTACCTTCTCCTCCTTGGGTGAGCTCACTTAGGGACCATTTGGAAGTCTTCCCATGAGCCTAGGGCTCACATGGGACGTGCTAATTAGCAAGGAATGGACCAAAAACTTAGCTAACCTCAAGTACGTGTGCAAGTCATTGTCAATAGTAGTCCTTGGTTTGCTTTATGTCATTTTCTTCTTTTAGCTTTATTGTATTTGTCCCTTTTAGTTTGTGATCAGAATAATAAGTCCTTTGTACCATCACTCCTTGCTCTCCAAGGCTAAGATCTCAGCCCTTGGATTTGAACCTAAAAGCAAGGAGAGGATGTAGTCACAAGTCACTATCTACTTTATGCTTTAGTAGTTGTTTTTCTTTCAGATTTGTTTGGTCCTTTGGACCATTTATTTTTCCTGAATTGTAAGGCTTCTTGTAGCCCTTAGATCAATAGGAAGTGTATGGTCAAGATGTAAAGCTTTGGCCTATATAAGCCAAGCTTATCACAATGTAAAAATCAGATTTGTTGGAATGAAGAAAAACCCTAGTTTGAGTGTGTGCTCAACTAAACTCTCTTGCTTTGTGCTTTGAGTGTATTTTCGAGTTAATTAGTGGCTTTGTGCTTAATTACTCAACCCTTCTATCCTTGGCTAAGTGCTTGGAAGAAGACTATCTTTATTGTTCAATTAGTTTACTCACAAAAATCAGAAAAATCAAACACAAAACATCACAAATCAGCCGAGTATTTTTCAGTTTGTTCATGCTTGTTTTGATTAAGTTATTGAGTGATTCTTAGCCCATAAGTTTCACTCCAACTTGGTTATCAGAGCTTTGGTTAGAAAACACAAGTTGCATACTTGTGCTAATTTGTTTTTCGGTTCATACATCAAAGTACAATCTTTGTCACAAAAATCAGTTTTTTTTTTCAAAGTTTTCAATGGGTTTTTCTTTTCCTTTTTGTTCCACATCTTTTTCCTATGATTCTTCACATGAAACCCCTAGAGTTGAGTCGGTTTTTGAGTCCATGGAAAGAGTTGGGAAGGAGTTAGAAGCCAAGGTGGCTAAAATGAGGGGAAACTATGTCGGTTTTAGTGTGGGTAAGGGGCTGACCATTTTACTTAACCCTCCAATTAAAACACCACCCTATGAGCCACCAAAGAGAGCTCTTAGTTTATTGGAGGTTGTTCATTTGGGGAAGGAAGAAACCCTTGTTTTTAAGGATGAGGAAAATGAGGAACTTGCTAGTGAGGATGGAGAGGATGAGAAACAAGATGAAAGTGAGGTAGAGGTTGAGTCGTGTGATTTGGTCATGGGTGGAGGGAGCTCTATCCAAGTGGCTCCTAAGACTCATTGCAACGGGAGTTGAGAATTTACGATCCATTGACCTAGGGCCCGCTTCCAACCTTAGGTCCAAAGGTCAACCACAAGTCAATTAAATCATCAAGAGAAAAAATCAAGTGGGAAAAGGGTCCCAAGTCAGCCGAAAATAATCAAAAGGAAGGTTCACATGTTGTTCCTCAACATGTCCCTTTCCCACATGTCACTATCCTCTTTTATGCTTTATGCTTTAAGTTTTGTTTGATTGTCTTCAAAATTTCAGCTATGTGTAAGGCTTTTGGCCGTTTTTTTTTGTTGTTTTCAAAGGCTCATATGAGCCCTTAGATCCTCTTTGAATTGTATGGCCAAGATTAGAGTGAGGGTATTATATAAACCCTCATTCTCACAACATAATTTTCAGATTTGATGAATGAAGGTTAAACCCTAAAAATTGAGTGCTTTTCATTTCTCTTAGCTTGGTGTTTGAGTTAGTGATTTTATGATTAATTAGTGGCTTTGTGCTTAATTAATCAAACCCTAATTCTATTGCTTTGTGCTTAGAATTAGTCCTATCTTTTATGTTTTCATTTGTTTCACAAAAATCAGAAAAATTCACACAAAAAAAGGTCCCATTTGGCCGAGAATTTCAAGAGCATAACAAATCGATTTTTGTTGTCTCCTTGAGTGAAATCAAACCCCATAGGTTTCACTCCAAATTGGTAATCAAAGCCTTGGTTGGGTTTGAAGCACAAGATCCACCTTTGTGCTTAGACAATACACGGTCCAAAGAGTTCTTGAGGTACCCGAAAAATTTTCAGGTTTGTTCCTTTTGTTTTCTCAATGAGTATGCCTCTTTCTTATGATACTACTCTTGAGGGAACCATGTATGACTCTATGGAGAAATTGAGGAGGGAAATAGAGGCTAAGTTGAGCCGAGTAAAGGGAGGAATTGGGTCAAACCTTGGTCTTGTAACTTGGAGGGTTATGCATACCCAACCTCAACCTTTGGAGGAAAGTCAGAAAAATCAGATTTTTAGGTCTAAGTGTACCATTGGGAAGAGGGTTTGTAACCTATTTATTGATGGAGGAAGTTGTGTTAATGTTGCTTCAAATACCCTCATCGATAAACTTGCCTTACCCACACAAAAACATCCAAACCCTTACAAGTTGAGATGGTTGAACAAAGGAGCCGAGATTTGGTGGATAGACGATGTTTGGTTTCTTTTTATATGGGGAGAGACTACATGGATGAAGTTTGGTGTGATGTGATTCCCATGGATGCTTGCCACCTTTTATTAGGGAGACCTTGGGAATTTGATCGAAATGCGACTCATGAGGGAAGAGACAACACCTACACTTTCATGTTTAGAGATAAGAGGATCAAGCTCACACCCTTACCTCCAAACGTGAGTGGCCGAGTTACTCATACTATGACCAAGCCTCTTGAGGGAGTTCTATTAGTTGGGGAACAAGAAATAAAACAAGAGCTTAGCAAGGGAATGGTTGTTTATGCCCTCATCGCCAAAGAAACTCCTAAGGAGAGTGAAAAACCGATTCCATGTGAGGTTCAAGAGCTCTTAGAACTCTACAAGGATGTGTTTCCTCTCGATCTACCACACGGCCTATCCCCTATTAGGGGCATTGAGCATCAAATTGATCTTGTTCCTGAGCTACACTACCTAATAAGGCCGCATATCGAAGTGATCCCAAGGCTACACAAGAACTTCAACAACAAATTGGGGAACTCATGGAAAAGGGGTTTGTAAGGGAATCTCTTAGTCCTTGTGCCGTACCTACGCTCTTGGTGCCTAAAAAGGATGGCACTTGGAGAATGTGTACGGATAGTCGAGCTATCAATAATATTACGGTCAAGTATAGGTTTCCTATACCTAGACTTGATGACATTCTTGATGAGCTTAGTGGGGCTCGATTGTTTTCCAAGATCGATCTACGACAAGGATACCATCAAGTGAGAATCAAAGAGGGTGATGAATGGAAGACGGCTTTTAAAACGAAGCATGGGTTATATGAATGGTTAGTCATGCCTTTTGGACTATCCAATGCTCCTAGCACCTTCATGAGATTGATGACCGAGGTTTTGAGACCTTACTTGGGGAGATTCATTGTGGTTTACTTTGACGATATCTTGGTGTATAGCCCTTCCAAGGAAGCTCATCTACATCACTTGCAAGTGTTGTTTGAGACACTTAGAGACCACAAGTTGTATGGCAAGCTAGAGAAATGTTCCTTCATGCAAAGCGAAGTCCAATTCTTGGGCTATATCATCTCTAGCCGAGGCATACTAGTAGACCAAGAGAAAGTGGAGGCTATCAAATCATGGCCAATTCTGAAGAACATAACCGAGGTGAGGAGTTTTCATGGCTTGGCTTCTTTTTATCGACGATTTATCAAGGATTTTAGCACCGTCATGGCACCCATCACCGAATGTATGAAAAAGGGGGAGTTCAAGTGGAGTGAGGGGGCCGAGATTTCCTTCAATAAAATCAAGAGGTTGTTGTGTGATTCACCTATTCTTACACCACCGGATTTCAATAAGCTTTTTGAGGTCGAATGTGATGCTAGTGGAGTTGGAATTGGGGCCGTTCTCTTGCAAGAACACAAGCCAATCGCCTACTTTAGTGAGAAATTGAATGGTGCCAAGCTCAATTATTCCACCTACGACAAAGAATTCTATGCCATCGTTCGAGCTCTCGCTCATTGGAGCCATTACCTCAAACCCAAACCGTTTGTTCTTCATTCGGATCATGAGGCTCTCAAATACATCAACGGACAACACAAGTTGAATCATAGGCACGCCAAATGGGTAGAATTTCTTCAATCGTTCTCCTTCTCAAGCAAGTTCATTGAAGGAAAGAACAACGTGGTGGCCGATGCTTTGTCTCGAAGGCACGCCATGTTAAGCTACATGGAAGAAAGAGTGTTGGGTTTTGAATTCATGAAAGAGCTCTATGTGGAGGATCCCGACTTCAAGGATGAGTGGAACTCCATTCGTGAAGGGCAAAGCAAGGTAGGAAGCAAGTACACACTTCAAGAGGGATTCCTATTCTTGGGGAATCGGTTGTGCATTCCTAAGGGTTCCTATCGACTTCTCCTAGTACGTGAGGTTCACTCTAATGGTTTAGCCGGGCATTTTGGAATTCAAAAGACTTACGACATCCTCCAAGATCAATTCTATTGGCCCAAGATGCTTGGAGATGTCCAAGATGTGATCAAGAGATGCGCTTCGTGCCAACAATCCAAGTCCTTCTTTCAAACGGGACCCTACACTCCTCTACCCGTCCCAAATCGGCCATGGGAGGATGTTAGCCTGGATTTCATCGTCGCTTTGCCTAGAACTCAACGAGGTAAGGACTCCATCATGGTTGTGGTGGATCGATTTAGCAAGATGGCTCATTTCATTGCGTGCAAGAAAACCGAGGATGCCATGAGTGTGGCCGAGTTATACTTCAAAGAAGTGGTCAAACTACACGGAGTTCCCAAGACCATTGTATCCGATCGAGACTCCAAGTTCATGAGCCACTTTTGGAAGACCTTGTGGAAATTGTTGAAAACGAGGCTCTTGTTTAGCACAAGTCACCACCCTCAAACGGATGGCCAAACCGAGGTCACTAATAAAAACTTGGGGCGGATCCTTAGGAGCATCGTTTCCAAGTCCTTGAAAGATTGGGATCTCAAACTTGCCCACGCCGAGTTTGCTTTTAACCGTGCCCCTTCTTCTAGCACGGGAAGTTCACCGGTTGAAGTGGTCTATGGGACCAATCCCCTCATGCCCACGGACCTAGCCCCCATCAAGAACAAGGAGATGAGTTACGATGCCAAGAAGCGGGTTGAGTTCATGATGAGCATCCACAATCAAGTCAAGAAACAAATCGAGAAAGCGAATGAAACCTACAAGTCTAGGTCAAAGAGCCGAAAGACCCCACAAGAATTCGAGCCGGGAGATTTGGTGTGGTTACACTTGAGGAAAGAAAGATTCCCAGATAAGAGAAAGAACAAACTCATGCCTAGAGCCGAGGGTCCCTTCGAGATACTTGAGAAAATCGGACCAAATGCTTAAAAGTTGATCTACCGGGGGAATACGGAGTCCATGGCACGTTTAATGTGGAAGATCTTAGCTCGTATCATGAGGACTTGGAGGATGAAGATGGAGTGAAACTTAGTGGATCAAGTTTCACTCAAAGGATGAACAAAACCAAGTGATGATGGTGATGAAAAATCTCGGCCAATGTATCAATTTTTAGTGAAGTATTTTCTGAAATTTTGTAAACAAGGAAGATAAAAAGGATAGTCACTAATTCTAAGCACTAAGCTAGAGAATTAGGGTTTGATTAGTTTAAGCACAAAGCCACTAAACCAATCTTTCACTTAACTCAAACACAAAGTAATGAGAAAATGAGAATACTCAACAAAAGCTAGGGTTTTCTTTTTTATCAAATCTGAAAATTTTGAGATGAGGATGAGGGTTTATATATTACCCTCACTCTAATCTTAGCCACACATTACAAGTTGATCCAAGGGCCATAAAGGTCCCTCAAATCAGCCGAAATAAGTTGGTCCTAGTGACCTTACAATTTTGAAATTGATAACAAACAAAAACTTAAAGTAGACAATGACATGTGAGCACATCCTCTCCATGCATCTTAGGTAGTCTTCAAGGGTCAAGATTTGACCTTGGGTGGCATGTGGGACGGTCCTAGTGACCATGTTACAAGGGTTTACATTGTCTCCTTTCAATAAAGCATAAAGTAAAAAGTGAGAAAGCGACTTGTATGAAAATGACATAAAACATAAAAACAATGTGATGATCCTTGGTGACTTTGATTAGGCCGGCCCCTTGACCTCCATGAGCTAGCTTGATGAACCATGTGAGCCCATTTATTGGAGGGTTGACTCACATGGGTGTACCTTGATTGACCACATTTCAAAAATAGCATAATCTTGACTTTTGTTGCTCTCCAACTTTGACTTCTCCTTGACTTAGCTTGATCACTAGGGTTGGCTCGATTTGACCATAGAATTGACTTTACTTATCCCTTAGTGATCCCTTGACCCTTGGTCTAGGCTTGGGTTTGAGCCCATGGCTGGAGTGAAACTAGGAGGATCAAGTTTCACTCAAAAGATGAACACAAATCGATCTTGAAAACCCTTAGAAATCTCGGCCAAATTGAATGTTTTTGGTGAAATATTTTCTGAAATTTTGTGATAAAAGGAAAACATAAAGATAGTACTAATCCTAAGCACAAAGCAATAGAATTAGGGTTTTGATTAGTTTAAGCACAAAGCCACTAAACTAATCTTCCACTAACTCACACACTAAGTAATGAGAAAATGAAGAGAACTCAAATAAAACAACTAGGGTTTTTCATTTCATCAAATCTGAAAATTGTGAGATGAGGATGAGGGTTTATATATTACCCTCATTCTAATCTTAGCCACACATTACAAGTTGATCCAAGGGCCATAAAGGTCCCTCAAATCAGCCGAAATATTTGGTCCTAGTGACCTTACAATTTTGAAATTGATAACAAACAAAAACTTAAAGTAGACAATGACATGTGAGCACATCCTCTCCATGCATCTTAGGTAGTCTTCAAGGGTCAAGATTTGACCTTGGGTGGCATGTGGGACGGTCCTAGTGACCATATTACAAGAGATTACATTGTCTCCTTTCAATAAAGCATAAAGTAAAAGTGATGAAAACGACATGTATGAAAATGACTTAAAATATAAAAACAATGTGATGATCCTTGGTGACTTGAAATAAGCCGGCCCCCTTGACCTCCTTGAGCTAGCTTGATGAACCATATGAGCCCATTTATTGGAGGGTTGACTCACATGGGTGTACCTTGGTTGACCACATTTCAAAATAGCATAATCTTGACTTTTTGTTGCTCTCCATCCTTGACTTCTCCTTGACTTAGCTTGATCACTAGGGTTGGCTCGATTTGACCATAGAATTGACTTTACTTTTCCCCTAGTGATCCCTTGACCCTTGGTCTAGGCTTGGGTTTGAGCCCATGGGTCCAACCCACGGCCCCCCTCGGCTTCACCCTTGGTTTCCTTGACCAATTTTGGTCCAATCTCCTCTCCTTGGAAAGGACTTGTCCTCAAGTCCTTGGAGATCCTCTTGCTTCCTCCCTTGCTCGATTTCAAGCTAGAATCTCGGCTCAACCTTTGCTCGATCTTGGCTTTCACGGTTTTAGTCTTCCATGGGCACCACTTAGCTAGAGTTTGTAGAAGTGGTTGGACCCCTTTGCCTTGGCTCGAAGAATTGATCACATTTTCATCCTTGGTCACGGTTTGCTTGACCACGCATTCTTCCTCGAGCATTTCTTTGAGCCCTCGACTCATAACCATGCCATCCATCCATTCTTGCTCATGTTCGAGCCCATCAATGATTCTCCACCTTAAAGACCCGCTTGATCTTTCCTTACCATCGATTTTTGTTCTTTCATTGACCACATTTTCAATGTAGTCGGTTGTTTCCTTGTTGATTGATGCTTCACCTTCATGAGGCTCCTCTCCTAGAGTCCTCCTTGTCATGCTAGTGCTTCCCTCACATTCCAAGCTCACCTTTTCCCCTTGCTCTTCTCTACTCGGCTCAAAGCCCTTCAATTTCTCAAGCTCATGCAATTTCGGCCTTAACTTCATCTCCTTGCTAGGTTTCGGCTCAATGAAGGATTCAAATAGGCACGCTTTGGATTTACAACCCATCATTGGTGGTAGGGGAGCTAAGACAATGAGCTTTTCACCATACTTGAATGAGTAGGTGTTGTCTCTTCCATGATGGGAAGAATTCTTTTCAAATTCCCAAGGCCTACCAAGCAACACATGGCAAGCATCCATGTCCAACACTTCACACACAACTTCATCTTTATAGTCTTGACCAATTGAGAACGAGACTTGGCATTGTTTGTCAACTTTGACCTCGGCTCCTTGATTGAGCCATCTTAGCTTGTATGGGTGAGGATGCTTCAAAGTAGGCAAGGCAAGCTTATCAATGAGGGTCTTGGAAGCAACATTAACACAACTTCCCCCATCGATAATCAAGTTACACACTCTCCCCATGATGGTACATTTGGACCGAAATATTTGGTGCCTTTGGTCCATATTCTCGTTTGATTCTTGGGTGTGCATCACTCGCCAAGTGACCAAGCTCAATCCCGAGTCCGGGGGAACAATGGTCTCGGCCACTCTCTCATCCTCAACTCCCTCTTTCTTTTCTTCCTCACAAACCAACACTTCATCGTCTCCCCAATGCACAACCTCACTTGTGTTCAAGGTCCTCTTGCTAGGGCACTCCTTAGCAAAATGACCATAACCTTGACATTGGTAGCACTTCTTGAGAGGAATTGTTCTCTTAGGGCCATAGTCGATTCCCTTTCCCTTATCAACACTTGATGGCTTGGTGGTAGGGCAAGGCTCAACAATCTTGACCCCTCCTTGGCTCGACATGGGGTTGGTTTTGGGGGTGTTCTTAGCCGACTCTCCTCTCCCCTTCTCTAGCCTCTCCACACGTGTGGCCATGGTAACGGCCTCATCGAATGACCACAAGTTTTGCATTTTGACCCGATTTGCTATCCTAGGGTTTAGGCCCTCAACAAACCTTGCAATTTTTGTTGGGTTTCTCATTCATCTCACATTGTAAAGTGAGTTGCTCAAAGTCCCTAAGATAGGTTTCAATGGGGTGTGACTCTTGTTTTAGTTGAGCTAGCTTGAGGAACATGTCTTGAGTGTAGTCTTTGGGAACAAACTTGTCTTTGAGTTTCTTTTTGAGTTTGAGCCATGACTTGATGGGTTCCTTACCCTCTCGGTTTCTTTGGTTCTTAAGGTTCTCATACCAAAGGGAAGCATATCCCTTAAACTTCATGATGGCTACCTTGAAACACTTCCTATCTGAGTACTCCTTGAATTCAAAAATTCTCTCAACCGATCTAAGCCAATCTAGGAGATCCTCGGGGTTCAAGCTACCATAAAAATCGGGTATGTCCACCTTAATGTCTCGGTCATGGTCTCTAGGGTGGGCCTCAAGGGTCTCTTAGAATCCGAAAATTGATCTTCCATGTGAGGAGGAGGGTGTCCTCTCCCACGGCCCCCATACCCAAACCCACGGCCACGTCCCCTTCCCCCTTCACCCCTTCTTGGTTCATTAAGGTTTTGGTCTAAGAGGGTGTTCAAAGCATTCATCATAGTATTACAACTACCGGCAAGTTGATTCAATTTATCCTCCAAATTCGAAAGTCTTTTATCTTCCCCTCTATCCCCTTCCATTTTGTGACAATTTTGTGAGATCTTTTGTGGAAATTTTGTGGGAAATTTATAGAAAATAAACAAGGAAAAGAAGGAAGAAAAACGAAAAATTAAAGAGGAAAACAAACAAACTACTCGACTTTTCTAGGGTAAACCGAAAAAAACAAAGATAAAAATGAAAATCAAAAACAAACCTAGGCTTTGATGACCAATTTGGAGTGAAACTAGGAGGATCAAGTTTCACTCAAAAGATGAACACAAATCGATCTTGAAAACCCTTAGAAATCTCGGCCAAATTGAATGTTTTTGGTGAAATATTTTCTGAAATTTTGTGATAAAAGGAAAACATAAAGATAGTACTAATCCTAAGCACAAAGCAATAGAATTAGGGTTTTGATTAGTTTAAGCACAAAGCCACTAAACTAATCTTCCACTAACTCACACACTAAGTAATGAGAAAATGAAGAGAACTCAAATAAAACAACTAGGGTTTTTCATTTCATCAAATCTGAAAATTGTGAGATGAGGATGAGGGTTTATATATTACCCTCATTCTAATCTTAGCCACACATTACAAGTTGATCCAAGGGCCATAAAGGTCCCTCAAATCAGCCGAAATATTTGGTCCTAGTGACCTTACAATTTTGAAATTGATAACAAACAAAAACTTAAAGTAGACAATGACATGTGAGCACATCCTCTCCATGCATCTTAGGTAGTCTTCAAGGGTCAAGATTTGACCTTGGGTGGCATGTGGGACGGTCCTAGTGACCATATTACAAGAGATTACATTGTCTCCTTTCAATAAAGCATAAAGTAAAAGTGATGAAAACGACATGTATGAAAATGACTTAAAATATAAAAACAATGTGATGATCCTTGGTGACTTGAAATAAGCCGGCCCCCTTAACCTCCTTGAGCTAGCTTGATGAACCATATGAGCCCATTTATTGGAGGGTTGACTCACATGGGTGTACCTTGGTTGACCACATTTCAAAATAGCATAATCTTGACTTTTTGTTGCTCTCCATCCTTGACTTCTCCTTGACTTAGCTTGATCACTAGGGTTGGCTCGATTTGACCATAGAATTGACTTTACTTTTCCCCTAGTGATCCCTTGACCCTTGGTCTAGGCTTGGGTTTGAGCCCATGGGTCCAACCCACGGCCCCCCTCGGCTTCACCCTTGGTTTCCTTGACCAATTTTGGTCCAATGGCCCTAGCCCATGGTCTCCCAACTCTTCTCCCTTGACTTCCTTGACCAATTTTGGTCCAATCTCCTCTCCTTGGAAAGGACTTGCCCTCAAGTCCTTGGAGAACCTCTTGCTCCCTCCCTTGCTCGACTTGCTCGACTTCACACTCGATTCCCGACTCAATCCTTGCTCGAATTTGGGCTTCACGTTTTTCTTCCATGGGCACCACTTGATGATGGTTTGGAGGAATGGTTGGATTCCTTTGCTTGGGCTCGAGGGATTGATCATGTTTTCCTCCTTGGTCACGGTTTGCTTGACCACACATTCTTCCTCAAGCATCTCTTTGAGTCCACGGTTCATAGCCACGCCATCCATCCATTCTTGCTCGTGATCGAGCCCATCAATGATCCTCCATCTCAAGGATCCACTTGACCTCTCTAGGCCATCGATTTTTGCCCTCTCATTGTTCACATTGGTTGTTTTCTTGTTGATTGATGCTTCATCTTCATGTTGCTCCTCTCCTAGAATCCTCCTTATCATGCTAGAGCTTCCTTCACATTCCAAGTTCATCTCTTCCCCTAGCTCTTCCCTACTCGGCTCAAGCCCATTCAAGTCCTCAAGCTCTTTCAAGCTCGGCTCCAACTTCTTCTCCATGCTAGGTTTCGGCTCAATGAAGGATTCAAACAAGCACGCATTGGATTTACATCCCATCATTGGTGGTAGGGGAGCTAAGACAATAAGCTTGTCACCATACTTGAATGAGTAGGTGTTGTCTCTTCCATGGTGGGAAGAATTCTTTTCATACTCCCAAGGCCTACCAAGCAACACATGACATGCATCCATGTCCAACACTTCACACACAACTTCATCTTTGTAGTCTTGTCCAATGGAAAACAAGACTTTGCATTGTTTATCAACTTTCACCTCGGCTCCTTGATTAAGCCATCTTAGCTTGTAAGGATGAGGATGCTTCAAAGTGGGCAAGGCAAGCTTATCAATGAGGGTTTTAGAAGCAACATTAACACAACTTCCCCCATCAATAATCAAATTACACACTCTCCCCATGATTGTACATTTGGACCGAAATATTTGGTGTCTTTGGTCCATATTCTCGTTTGATTCTTGAGTGTGCATCACTCGCCAAGTGACCAAGCTCAACCCCGAGTCCGGGGGCACAATTGTTTCGGCCACCTTCACATCCTCAACTCCCTCTTTTTTTTCTTCCTCACAAACTAACACTTCATCGTCTCCCCAATGCACAACCTCACTTGTGTTCAAGGTTCTCTTGCTAGGGCACTCCTTAGCAAAATGACCATACCCTTGACATTGGTAGCACTTCTTGAGAGGAATTGTTCTCTTGGGGCCATAGTCAATTCCCTTCCCTTTATCAACACTTGAGGGTTTGTTACTTGACCCCTCCTTGGCTCGACATGGGGTTGGTTTTGGGGGTGCTCTTAGCCGACTCTCCTCTCCCCTTCTCTAGCCTCTCCACACGTGTGGCCATGGTAACGGCCTCATCGAATGACCACAAGTTTTGCATTTTGACCCGATTTGCTATCCTAGGGTTTAGGCCCTCCACAAACCTTGCAATTTTTTGTTCGGGTTTATCATTCATCACCAAAACAGCCCTAAAATCGTGTGACTTGAGTGAGGCTCATGAGTGAGTCGACTTTAGGGTTAGTGTGGTTACAAGGTACAAAGAGGCCCGCTTCAAATCGCTCCAATTGGTATCAGAGCTTCGGCTCTCGAGTTTTCTTAAACCGAGACGATCTTGGGATGAGTTGGGTCTTGGTGTTTTCGAGTGTCTCCTTACAAATCTGGGCGAGTCTTGGTTTGTGAGTGTCGACTTGATTCGAGCACCTTTGTAGGTGTTTGAGTCGAGTTGGCTAACAAGAGGAATTCGATGAATTTGCTATGTGCTTTTCGCAGGATTCGAGTCTTGTTGTTTCATTCGTTTTTATCAAAATCTTATTCTTCAAAAATCGTTTTAATTTCTGAAAATTTCATCTTTTTGGATACCATTTTATTTGGCCAAAGTTTGAGGACAAACTTTTTTTGAAGAAGGGGAGAGTTGGAACGAAACGGCTTGACGATTTGGACCCGATTTTTGGTCTACGTTTTAACCATGGTCCTTGGACCCATGGTCACGTTTTTTCAGCTCAAAGGAGGCCAAACTCGGCTGGTCTATTGATGTTCAAGTCATACATTTTAATTCATACATGTCCCTTTCGATTAAAGTTGCTTTAAACTTTATGTCTTTGTCACCTTTTGATCTTTTGAATTCAACAACAAACAAATCAGCCTTGGGACCTTATTTGGACGTGTACTTGAGCTCCAAGGAGAAGATCAAGGCCCTTAAATCAAGAACAACAATGAAGGGAGAGGATGCATTCATGGGTCACTATCAACCTTTATGCTTTAGTTGTTGTATTTTGTTTGTTGTAATCAGATTTTTGTAAGGTCTTTAGGACCCTTTTTGGCTGATTTGTGAGGCCCCTCATAGCCCTTAGATTAGATATTAGATGTAGGGTTTAGATGATAGCATGGGTCTTATATAAACCCACCTATCTCCTTGTAATTTTTCAGATTTGAAGTTATAAGAAAATGAGTTTTAAAAGTGAGTTTTTCTCTTGGAAACCACCTTGGCTTTGTGCTTGGTGTTTCGAGTATCCTTGGGGGATGATCATAGCTTAGTGCGATGATTGATCGGAACCTTAGTCTTAGGCTAGTGGCTTTGTGCTTAGTCTAATTCATATCTTTTATTTTTCGTTTTATGTGTTTGCAAATAAAAACCGAAACATTTCACAAATTTCGATGATGACCACTTTAAAACACTTCCTATCGGAATATTCCTTGAATTCAAAAATTCTCTCAACCGATCTAAGCCAATCTAAGAGATCCTCGGGGTTCAAGCTACCATAAAAATCGGGTATATCCACTTTGATATCTCGGTCATGGTCTCTAGGGTGGGCTTGAGGGACTCTTAGAATCCGAAAATTGATCTTCCATGTGAGGAGGAGGGTGACCCCTTCCACGGCCTCCTATCCCACGGCCACGCCCCCTTCCCCCTTCACCCCTTCTTGGTTCATTAAGGTTTTGGTCTAAGAGGGTGTTCAAGGCATTCATCATAGTATTACAACTACCGGCAAGTTGATTCAATTTATCCTCCAAATTCGAAAGTCTCTTGTCCTCCTCCATTTTTGTGAAATTTTTGTGAGTTCTTTTGTGGAAATTTTGTGGTAAATTTATAGAAAATAAACAAGGAAAGGAAGAAGAAAAAACGAAAAGTTAAAAGGGAAAAAACAAGCAAACTACTCGGCAATACTAGGGTAAACCGAAAACAAAGATAAAAAAAATGAAATCAAGAACAAACCTAGGCTCTGATACCAATTTGGAGTGAAACTTAGTGGATCAAGTTTCACTCAAAGGATGAACAAAACCAAGTGATGATGGTGATGAAAAATCTCGGCCAATGTATCAATTTTTAGTGAAGTATTTTCTGAAATTTTGTAAACAAGGAAGATAAAAAGGATAGTCACTAATTCTAAGCACTAAGCTAGAGAATTAGGGTTTGATTAGTTTAAGCACAAAGCCACTAAACCAATCTTTCACTTAACTCAAACACAAAGTAATGAGAAAATGAGAATACTCAACAAAAGCTAGGGTTTTCTTTTTTATCAAATCTGAAAATTTTGAGATGAGGATGAGGGTTTATATATTACCCTCACTCTAATCTTAGCCACACATTACAAGTTGATCCAAGGGCCATAAAGGTCCCTCAAATCAGCCGAAATAAGTTGGTCCTAGTGACCTTACAATTTTGAAATTGATAACAAACAAAAACTTAAAGTAGACAATGATGACGTGAAAGACATCCTCTCCATGCATCTTAGGTAGTCTTCAAGGGTCAAGATTTGACCTTGGGTGGCATGTGGGACGGTCCTAGTGACCATGTTACAAGGGTTTACATTGTCTCCTTTCAATAAAGCATAAAGTAAAAAGTGAGAAAGCGACTTGTATGAAAATGACATAAAACATAAAAACAATGTGATGATCCTTGGTGACTTTGATTAGGCCGGCCCCTTGACCTCCATGAGCTAGCTTGATGAACCATGTGAGCCCATTTATTGGAGGGTTGACTCACATGGGTGTACCTTGATTGACCACATTTAAAAAATAGCATAATCTTGACTTTTGTTGCTCTCCAACTTTGACTTCTCCTTGACTTAGCTTGATCACTAGGGTTGGCTCGATTTGACCATAGAATTGACTTTACTTATCCCTTAGTGATCCCTTGACCCTTGGTCTAGGCTTGGGTTTGAGCCCATGGCCCTAGCCCATGGTCTCCCAACTCTTCTCCCTTGACTTCCTTGACCAATTTTGGTCCAGAAGAAGGAGAGGATTTGAGGGCAAATCCTTTTCAACCCGGGGAGATTGCAACGGGAGTTGAGAATTTACGATCCATTGACCTAGGGCCCGCTTCCAACCTTAGGTCCAAAGGTCAACCACAAGTCAATTAAATCATCAAGAGCAAAAATCAAGTGGGAAAAGGGTCCCAAGTCAGCCGAAAATAATCAAAAGGAAGGTTCACATGTTGTTCCTCAACATGTCCCTTTCCCACATATCACTATCCTCTTTTATGCTTTATGCTTTAAGTTTTGTTTGATTGTCTTCAAAATTTCAGCTATGTGTAAGGCTTTTGGCCGTTTTTTTTGTTGTTTTCAAAGGCTCATATGAGCCCTTAGATCCTCTTTGAATTGTATGGCCAAGATTAGAGTGAGGGTATTATATAAACCCTCATTCTCACAACATAATTTTCAGATTTGATGAATGAAGGTTAAACCCTAAAAATTGAGTGCTTTTCATTTCTCTTAGCTTGGTGCTTGAGTTAGTGATTTTATGATTAATTAGTGGCTTTGTGCTTAATTAATCAAACCCTAATTCTATTGCTTTGTGCTTAAAATTAGTCCTATCTTTTATGTTTTCATTAGTTTCACAAAAATCAGAAAAATTCACACAAAAAAAGGTCCCATTTGGCCGAGAATTTCAAGAGCATAACAAATCGATTTTTGTTGTCTCCTTGAGTGAAATCAAACCCCATAGGTTTCACTCCACTCATAGTGAGGAGCTAGCCATGCCTTCACAAAAACATCCTAAACCTCTCAAGCTAAGTTGGTTAGAAAAGGAGGCCGAGCTTAGAGAGAAATGTGATGAGGGTTTGTTTGACAAGGAAAGGGATGAGCTTGATCCTTGGAGTTGTTTAACCAAACTCATGAAGAAGGTGCTCATGGAATGGGAGTTTAAGGGTGAGTCATGGAACCCATTTACACCTTTGAAGAGAAATGCAAGTTTTGTCAAAGGAAACCTCATGGTCAATGGATCAAGGAGGCATAGATGGTAAACTTGGGTCCTAAATCACATTTCATCCCTAGGAGTCGATGCCTAGAAAAGCCCCTAAGGAAAGGAAAGGAAAGGAAAGCAACAACCTAGGCCATGAACCATGAAGCTTATCTTGACATGTTGGTAAAGATTTTAACATAACTCCCAAGCTGCTTATCCAATGGAGTTGAAACCACTTGCATATGATAGCTAGCTCAAAGAGCTTTCATTTGACATATGGTTGGCTATCTGGTTCGAAGGGAGATGAGAGTTATGACTTCTACAAGTCAGGGGTCAGATTGTGAAAACTCAGTCCAAAGAAGGATTCGACATGTCCGTACTATAAGTTTCATATCTTGCGCTCTAGGCAATATTTTTGGGTGATTCTTTTTTCATTGGATAGCCAACTCAAATACCATTCCAATGACATATCATGGGCCTTCTAATTCAACGTGAGCGTGAAATGGTGAAGCGTACAAGTCACTTCAATCTCAAGAAATCCGGTCAGAAACTGTTTTGGGGTTAATGAGCAATGCACTTGTCCTACCTTCTCCTCCTTGGGTGAGCTCACTTAGGGACCATTTGGAAGTCTTCCCATGAGCCTAGGGCTCACATGGGACGTGCTAATTAGCAAGGAATGGACCAAAAACTCAGCTAACCTCAAGTACGTGTGCAAGTCATTGTCAATAGTAGTCCTTGGTTTGCTTTATGTCATTTTCTTCTTTTAGCTTTATTGTATTTGTCCCTTTTAGTTTGTGATCAGAATTATAAGTCCTTTGTACCATCAGTCCTTGCTCTCCAAGGCTAAGATCTCAGCCCTTGGATTTGAACCTAAAAGCAAGGAGAGGATGTAGTCACAAGTCACTATCTACTTTATGCTTTAGTAGTTGTTTTTCTTTCAGATTTGTTTGGTCCTTGGGACCGTTTATTTTTGCTGAATTGTAAGGCTTCTTGTAGCCCTTAGATCAATAGGAAGTGTATGGTCAAGATGTAAAGCTTTGGCCTATATAAGCCAAGCTTATCAAAATGTAAAAATCAGATTTGTTGGAATGAAGAAAAACCCTAGTTTGAGTGTGTGCTCAACTAAACTCTCTTGCTTTGTGCTTTGAGTGTATTTTCGGTTTAATTAGTGGCTTTGTGCTTAATTACTCAACCCTTCTATCCTTGGCTAAGTGCTTGGAAGAAGACTAACTTTATTGTTCAATTAGTTTACTCACAAAAATCAGAAAAATCAAACACAAAACATCACAAATCAGCCGAGTATTTTTAAGTTTGTTCATGCTTGTTTTGATTAAGTTATTGAGTGATTATTAGCCCATAAGTTTCACTCCAACTTGGTTATCAGAGCTTTGGTTAGAAAACACAAGTTCCATACTTGTGCTAATTTGTTTTTCGGTTCATACATCAAAGTACAATCTTTGTCACAAAAATCAGTTTTCTTTTTTCAAAGTTTTCAATGGGTTTTTCTTTTCCTTTTTGTTCCACATCTTTTTCCTATGATTCTTCACATGAAACCCCTAGAGTTGAGTCGGTTTTTGAGTCCATGGAAAGAGTTGGGAAGGAGTTAGAAGCCAAGGTGGCTAGAATGAGGGGAAACTATGTCGGTTTTAGTGTGGGTAAGGGGCTGACCATTTTACTTAACCCTCCAACTAAAACACCACCATATGAGCCACCAAAGAGAGCTCTTAGTTTATTGGATGTTGATCATTTGGGGAAGGAAGAAACCCTTGTTTTTAAGGATGAGGAAAATGAGGAACTTGCTAGTGAGGATGGAGAGGATGAGTAACAAAATGAAAGTGAGGTAGAGGTTGAGTCGTGTGATTTGGTCATGGGTGGAGGGAGCTCTATCCAAGTGGCTCCTAAGACTCATAGTGAGGAGCCAGCCTTGCCTTCACAAAAACATCCTAAACCTCTCAAGCTAAGTTGGTTAGAAAAGGAGGCCGAGCTTAGAGAGAAATCTGATGAGGGTTTGTGTGACAAGGAAAGGGATGAGCTTGATCCTTGGAGTTGTTTAACCAAACTCAAGAAGAAGGTGCTCATGGAATGGGAGTTTAAGGGTGAGTCAAACTTTTCCAAAGAGTTTGCTTACCCTAGGGAGAAGAAACCACCAGATAAGAATGACCAAAATTTGAGGGCAAATTTTTTTTCAAGAAGGAGAGTTTGCAACAGGAGTTGCTCTTGCAAGGCAGTGGTCATGGAACCCATTTACACCTTTGAAGAGAAATGCAAGTTTTGTCAAAGGAAACCTCATGGTCAATGGATCAAGGAGGCATAGATGGTAAACTTGGGTCCTAAATCACATTTCATCCCTAGGAGTCGATGCCTAGAAAAGCCCCTAAGGAAAGGAAAGGAAAGCAACAACCTAGGCCATGAACCATGAAGCTTATCTTGACATGTTGGTAAAGATTTTAACATAACTCCCAATCTGCTTATCCAATGGAGTTGAAACCACTTGCATATGATAGCTAGCTCAAAGAGCTTTCATTTGACATATGGTTGGCTATCTGGTTCGAAGGGAGATGAGAGTTATGACTTCTACAAGTCAGGGGTCAGATTGTGAAAACTCAGTCCAAAGAAGGATTCGACATGTCCGTACTAAAAGTTTCATATCTTGCGTTCTAGGCAATATTTTTGGGTGATTCTTTTTTCATTGGATAGCCAACTCAAATAAATTTCCAATGACATATCAGAGGCCTTCTAATTCAACGTGAGCGAGAAATGGTGAAGCGTACAAGTCACTTCAATCTCAGGAAATCCGGTCAGAAACTGTTTTGGGGTTAATGAGCAATGCACTTGTCCTACCTTCTCCTCCTTGGGTGAGCTCACTTAGGGACCATTTGGAAGTCTTCCCATGAGCCTAGGGCTCACATGGGACGTGCTAATTAGCAAGGAATGGACCAAAAACTCAGCTAACCTCAAGTACGTGTGCAAGTCATTGTCAATAGTAGTCCTTGGTTTGCTTTATGTCATTTTCTTCTTTTAGCTTTATTGTATTTGTCCCTTTTAGTTTGTGATCAGAATTATAAGTCCTTTGTACCATCACTCCTTGCTCTCCAAGGCTAAGATCTCAGCCCTTGGATTTGAACCTAAAAGCAAGGAGAGGATGTAGTCACAAGTCACTATCTACTTTATGCTTTAGTAGTTGTTTTTCTTTCAGATTTGTTTGGTCCTTAGGACCGTTTATTTTTGCTGAATTGTAAGGCTTCTTGTAGCCCTTAGATCAATAGGAAGTGTATGGTCAAGATGTAAAGCTTTGGCCTATATAAGCCAAGCTTATCACAATGTAAAAATCAGATTTGTTGGAATGAAGAAAAACCCTAGTTTGAGTGTGTGCTCAACTAAACTCTCTTGCTTTGTGCTTTGAGTGTATTTTCGAGTTAATTAGTGGCTTTGTGCTTAATTACTCAACCCTTCTATCCTTGGCTAAGTGCTTGGAAGAAGACTATCTTTATTGTTCAATTAGTTTACTCACAAAAATCAGAAAAATCAAACACAAAACATCACAAATCAGCCGAGTATTTTTAAGTTTGTTCATGCTTGTTTTGATTAAGTTATTGTGCACCAAAATGGATAAGCTCATTTTTGCTCATTTTGAGGCTTGGGCTTACTTGGGTCCTATGGCTCGAGCCATGGCTTAATTTGTGACCATTAGGGTCAAACCAAGTGAAATGTACAAAAGAAGAACGAAGGAAATCAGCCCACACATGGAAAACAACAATCTAGGCCATGAACCATAAAGCCCATCTTGACATGTCGGTAGAGATCGTAACATAACTCCCAATCTACTCATCCAATTGAGGTGAAACCACTTGCATATGAAAGCTAGCTCAAAGAGCTTTCATTTGACATATGGTTGGCTATTTGGTTCAAAGGGAGCTGAGAGTTATGGCCTCTACAAGTCAGGGGTCAGATTGTGAAACTTCAGTCCAAAGGAGGATTCGACATGTCTGTACTAAAAGCTCAATATCTTGAGTTGTAGGCCATATTTTTGGATGATTCTTTTTGCATTGGAAAGCCAACTCAATTACCTTTCCAATGACATATCATGGGCCTTCTAATTCAACGTGAGTACGGAATGGTGAAGCCTAGAAGTCACTGTCAGATTATGAAATCCGGTTTTGACTGTTTTGAAGTAATGAGCCATGAACTTAACCTACTTCATTCTCTTTGGGTGAGCTCACTTTGGGGACCATTTGGGAGTCTCCTAATGAGCCATGGACTCACATGGGACGTGGGATACACAAGAGAAGACCCAAAGATCAGCTCAATTCCACATTCACAAAATCAGCTCAACTTCTTATACATGTCATTGTCACTAGTAGTCGCTTGTTTTCTTTATGTCCTTGTCCTCTTTATTGTCTTGTTTCTTTAGTTTTATGATCAGTTTGAAGGGGTCATTAGGACCACCTATACTTGCTCTCCAAGGCCATAATCTTGGCCATTAGATTAAAGCATCAATTGTAGGGTGTAGATTTAGGGAAGTGTCATTTTCTCTCTTTATGCTTTTAGTTTTGTTTGGATCAGTTGTAAGGTCCTTTGGACCGTTGTTTTTAGCTGAGTGTATGGTCATTTTGTGACCCTTAGATCCTTAGGAAGTGTAGGGTTAAGATGCAAGCCTTGGGATTATATAAACCAAGCATAACTCATTGTAGAAAATCAGATTTGATGAATTGATAAACCCTAGTTGTTTTATTTGAGTTCTCCTCATTTTCTCATTACTTAGTGTGTGAGTTTAGTGAAGATTAGTTTAGTGGCTTTGTGCTTAAACTAATCACAACCTAAATCTATTACTTAGTGTGTAGATTTAGTTACTATCATTTTTATTTTCCTTGTTTACAAAATTTCAGAAAATCATTTCACAAAAAAATACAACTTGGCCGAAATTTCTAAGGGTTCCAAAGATCGATTCTTGTTCAACCTTTGAGTGATTCTTATCCCCATAAGTTTCACTCCATATTGAGTGATTCTTAGCCCATAAGTTTCACTCCAACTTGGTTATCAGAGCTTCGGTTAGAAAACACAAGTTCCATACTTGTGCTAATTTGTTTTTCGGTTCATACATCAAAGTACAATCTTTGTCACAAAAATCAGTTTTTTTTTTCAAAGTTTTCAATGGGTTTTTCTTTTCCTTTTTGTTCCACATCTTTTTCCTATGATTCTTCACATGAAACCCCTAGAGTTGAGTCGGTTTTTGAGTCCATGGAAAGAGTTGGGAAGGAGTTAGAAGCCAAGGTGGCTAGAATGAGGGGAAACTATGTCGGTTTTAGTGTGGGTAAGGGGCTGACCATTTTACTTAACCCTCCAACTAAAACACCACCCTATGAGCCACCAAAGAGAGCTCTTAGTTTATTGGAGGTTGTTCATTTGGGGAAGGAAGAAACCCTTGTTTTTAAGGATGAGAAAAATGAGGAACTTGCTAGTGAGGATGGAGAGGATGAGAAACAAAATGAAAGTGAGGTAGAGGTTGAGTCGTGTGATTTGGTCATGGGTGGAGGGAGCTCTCTATCCAAGTGGCTCCTAAGACTCATAGTGAGGAGCCAGCCTTGCCTTCACAAAAACATCCTAAACCTCTCAAGCTAAGTTGGTTAGAAAGGAGGCCGAGCTTAGAGAGAAATCTGATGAGGGTTTGTTTGACAAGGAAAGGGATGAGCTTGATCCTTGGAGTTGTTTAACCAAACTCAAGAAGAAGGTGCTCATGGAATGGGAGTTTAAGGGTGAGTCAAACTTTTCCAAAGAGTTTGCTTACCCTAGGGAGAAGAAAACACCAGATAAGAATGACCAAAATTTGGGGGCAAATTTTTTTTCAAGAAGGAGAGTTTGCAACAGGAGTTGCTCTTGCAAGGCAGTGGTCATGGAACCCATTTACACCTTTGAAGAGAAATGCAAGTTTTGTCAAAGGAAACCTCATGGTCAATGGATCAAGGAGGCATAGATGGTAAACTTGGGTCCTAAATCACATTTCATCCCTAGGAGTCGATGCCTAGAAAAGCCCTAAGGAAAGGAAAGGAAAGCAACAACTTAGGCCATGAACCATGAAGCTTATCTTGACATGTTGGTAAAGATTTTAACATAACTCCCAATCTGCTTGTCCAATGGAGTTGAAACCACTTGGATATGATAGCTAGCTCAAAGAGCTTTCATTTGACATATGGTTGGCTATCTGGTTCGAAGGGAGATGAGAGTTATGACTTCTACAAGTCAGGGGTCAGATTGTGAAAACTCAGTCCAAAGAAGGATTCGACATGTCCGTACTATAAGTTTCATATCTTGCGCTCTAGGCAATATTTTTGGGTGATTCTTTTTTCATTGGATAGCCAACTCAAATACCATTCCAATGACATATCATGGGCCTTCTAATTCAACGTGAGCGTGAAATGGTGAAGCGTACAAGTCACTTCAATCTCAAGAAATCCGGTCAGAAACTGTTTTGGGGTTAATGAGCAATGCACTTGTCCTACCTTCTCCTCCTTGGGTGAGCTCACTTAGGGACCATTTGGAAGTCTTCCCATGAGCCTAGGGCTCACATGGGACGTGCTAATTAGCAAGGAATGGACCAAAAACTCAGCTAACCTCAAAATGCGTGTGCAAGTCATTGTCAATAGTAGTCCTTGGTTTGCTTTATGTCATTTTCTTCTTTTAGCTTTATTGTATTTGTCCCTTTTAGTTTGTGATCAGAATTATAAGTCCTTTGTACCATCAGTCCTTGCTCTCCAAGGCTAAGATCTCAGCCCTTGGATTTGAACCTAAAAGCAAGGAGAGGATGTAGTCACAAGTCACTATCTACTTTATGCTTTAGTAGTTGTTTTTCTTTCAGATTTGTTTGGTCCTTGGGACCGTTTATTTTTGCTGAATTGTAAGGCTTCTTGTAGCCCTTAGATCAATAGGAAGTGTATGGTCAAGATGTAAAGCTTTGGCCTATATAAGCCAAGCTTATCAAAATGTAAAAATCAGATTTGTTGGAATGAAGAAAAACCCTAGTTTGAGTGTGTGCTCAACTAAACTCTCTTGCTTTGTGCTTTGAGTGTATTTTCGGTTTAATTAGTGGCTTTGTGCTTAATTACTCAACCCTTCTATCCTTGGCTAAGTGCTTGGAAGAAGACTAACTTTATTGTTCAATTAGTTTACTCACAAAAATCAGAAAAATCAAACACAAAACATCACAAATCAGCCGAGTATTTTTAAGTTTGTTCATGCTTGTTTTGATTAAGTTATTGAGTGATTATTAGCCCATAAGTTTCACTCCAACTTGGTTATCAGAGCTTTGGTTAGAAAACACAAGTTCCATACTTGTGCTAATTTGTTTTTCGGTTCATACATCAAAGTACAATCTTTGTCACAAAAATCAGTTTTCTTTTTTCAAAGTTTTCAATGGGTTTTTCTTTTCCTTTTTGTTCCACATCTTTTTCCTATGATTCTTCACATGAAACCCCTAGAGTTGAGTCTGTTTTTGAGTCCATGGAAAGAGTTGGGAAGGAGTTAGAAGCCAAGGTGGCTAGAATGAGGGGAAACTATGTCGGTTTTAGTGTGGGTAAGGGGCTGACCATTTTACTTAACCCTCCAACTAAAACACCACCCTATGAGCCACCAAAGAGAGCTCTTAGTTTATTGGACGTTGTTCATTTGGGGAAGGAAGAAACCCTTGTTTTTAAGGATGAGGAAAATGAGGAACTTGCTAGTGAGGATGGAGAGGATGAGTAACAAAATGAAAGTGAGGTAGAGGTTGAGTCGTGTGATTTGGTCATGGGTGGAGGGAGCTCTATCCAAGTGGCTCCTAAGACTCATAGTGAGGAGCCAGCCTTGCCTTCACAAAAACATCCTAAACCTCTCAAGCTAAGTTGGTTAGAAAAGGAGGCCGAGCTTAGAGAGAAATCTGATGAGGGTTTGTGTGACAAGGAAAGGGATGAGCTTGATCCTTGGAGTTGTTTAACCAAACTCAAGAAGAAGGTGCTCATGGAATGGGAGTTTAAGGGTGAGTCAAACTTTTCCAAAGAGTTTGCTTACCCTAGGGAGAAGAAACCACCAGATAAGAATGACCAAAATTTGGGGGCAAATTTTTTTTCAAGAAGGAGAGTTTGCAACAGGAGTTGCTCTTGCAAGGCAGTGGTCATGGAACCCATTTACACCTTTGAAGAGAAATGCAAGTTTTGTCAAAGGAAACCTCATGGTCAATGGATCAAGGAGGCATAGATGGTAAACTTGGGTCCTAAATCACATTTCATCCCTAGGAGTCGATGCCTAGAAAAGCCCCTAAGGAAAGGAAAGGAAAGCAAAAACCTAGGCCATGAACCATGAAGCTTATCTTGACATGTTGGTAAAGATTTTAACATAACTCCCAATCTGCTTATCCAATGGAGTTGAAACCACATGCATATGATAGCTAGCTCAAAGAGCTTTCATTTGACATATGGTTGGCTATCTGGTTCGAAGGGAGATGAGAGTTATGACTTCTACAAGTCAGGGGTCAGATTGTGAAAACTCAGTCCAAAGAAGGATTCGACATGTCCGTACTAAAAGTTTCATATCTTGCGTTCTAGGCAATATTTTTGGGTGATTCTTTTTTCATTGGATAGCCAACTCAAATACCATTCCAATGACATATCATGGGCCTTCTAATTCAACGTGAGCGTGAAATGGTGAAGCGTACAAGTCACTTCAATCTCAGGAAATCCGGTCAGAAACTGTTTTGGGGTTAATGAGCAATGCACTTGTCCTACCTTCTCCTCCTTGGGTGATCTCACTTAGGGACCATTTGGAAGTCTTCCCATGAGCCTAGGGCTCACATGGGACGTGCTAATTAGCAAGGAATGGACCAAAAACTCAGCTAACCTCAAGTACGTGTGCAAGTCATTGTCAATAGTAGTCCTTGGTTTGCTTTAAGTCATTTTCTTCTTTTAGCTTTATTGTATTTGTCCCTTTTAGTTTGTGATCAGAATTATAAGTCCTTTGTACCATCACCCCTTGCTCTCCAAGGCTAAGATCTCAGCCCTTGGATTTGAACCTAAAAGCAAGGAGAGGATGTAGTCACAAGTAACTATCTACTTTATGCTTTAGTAGTTGTTTTTCTTTCAGATTTGTTTGGTCCTTGGGACCGTTTATTTTTGCTGAATTGTAAGGCTTCTTGTAGCCCTTAGATCAATAGGAAGTGTATGGTCAAGATGTAAAGCTTTGGCCTATATAAGCCAAGCTTATCACAATGTAAAAATCAGATTTGTTGGAATGAAGAAAAACCCTAGTTTGAGTGTGTGCTCAACTAAACTCTCTTGCTTTGTGCTTTGAGTGTATTTTCGAGTTAATTAGTGGCTTTGTGCTTAATTACTCAACCCTTCTATCCTTGGCTAAGTGCTTGGAAGAAGACTATCTTTATTGTTCAATTAGTTTACTCACAAAAATCAGAAAAATCAAACACAAAACATCACAAATCAGCCGAGTATTTTTAAGTTTGTTCATGCTTGTTTTGATTAAGTTATTGAGTGATTCTTAGCCCATAAGTTTCACTCCAACTTGGTTATCAGAGCTTCGGTTAGAAAACACAAGTTCCATACTTGTGCTAATTTGTTTTTCGGTTCATACATCAAAGTACAATCTTTGTCACAAAAATCAGTTTTTTTTTTCAAAGTTTTCAATGGGTTTTTCTTTTCCTTTTTGTTCCACATCTTTTTCCTATGATTCTTCACATGAAACCCCTAGAGTTGAGTCGGTTTTTGTGTCCATGGAAAGAGTTGGGAAGGAGTTAGAAGCCAAGGTGGCTAAAATGAGGGGAAACTATGTCGGTTTTAGTGTGGGTAAGGGGCTGACCATTTTACTTAACCCTCCAACTAAAACACCACCCTATGAGCCACCAAAGAGAGCTCTTAGTTTATCGGAGGTTGTTCATTTGGGGAAGGAAGAAACCCTTGTTTTTAAGGATGAGGAAAATGAGGAACTTGCTAGTGAGGATGGAGAGGATGAGAAACAAAATGAAAGTGAGGTAGAGGTTGAGTCGTGTGATTTGGTCATGGGTGGAGGAGTTTCATCCAAGTGGCTCCTAAGACTCATAGTGAGGAGCCAGCCTTGCCTTCACAAAAACATCCTAAACCTCTCAAGCTAAGTTGGTTAGAAAGGAGGCCGAGCTTAGAGAGAAATCTGATGAGGGTTTGTTTGACAAGGAAAGGGATGAGCTTGATCCTTGGAGTTGTTTAACCAAACTCAAGAAGAAGGTGCTCATGGAATGGGAGTTTAAGGGTGAGTCAAACTTTTCCAAAGAGTTTGCTTACCCTAGGGAGAAGAAAACACCAGATAAGAATGACCAAAATTTGGGGGCAATTTTTTTTTCAAGAACAAGAGTTTGCAACAGGAGTTGCTCTTGCAAGGCAGTGGTCATGGAACCCATTTACACCTTTGAAGAGAAATGCAAGTTTTGTCAAAGGAAACCTCATGGTCAATGGATCAAGGAGGCATAGATGGTAAACTTGGGTCCTAAATCACATTTCATCCCTAGGAGTCGATGCCTAGAAAAGCCCTAAGGAAAGGAAAGGAAAGCAACAACCTAGGCCATGAACCATGAAGCTTATATTGACATGTTGGTAAAGATTTTAACATAACTCCCAATCTGCTTGTCCAATGGAGTTGAAACCACTTGCATATGATAGCTAGCTCAAAGGGCTTTCATTTGACATATGGTTGGCTATCTGGTTCGAAGGGAGATGAGAGTTATGACTTCTACAAGTCAGGGGTCAGATTGTGAAAACTCAGTCCAAAGAAGGATTCGACATGTCCGTACTATAAGTTTCATATCTTGCGCTCTAGGCAATATTTTTGGGTGATTCTTTTTTCATTGGATAGCCAACTCAAATACCATTCCAATGACATATCATGGGCCTTCTAATTCAACGTGAGCGTGAAATGGTGAAGCGTACAAGTCACTTCAATCTCAAGAAATCCGGTCAGAAACTGTTTTGGGGTTAATGAGCAATGCACTTGTCCTACCTTCTCCTCCTTGGGTGAGCTCACTTAGGGACCATTTGGAAGTCTTCCCATGAGCCTAGGGCTCACATGGGACGTGCTAATTAGCAAGGAATGGACCAAAAACTCAGCTAACCTCAAAATGCGTGTGCAAGTCATTGTCAATAGTAGTCCTTGGTTTGCTTTATGTCATTTTCTTCTTTTAGCTTTATTGTATTTGTCCCTTTTAGTTTGTGATCAGAATTATAAGTCCTTTGTACCATCAGTCCTTGCTCTCCAAGGCTAAGATCTCAGCCCTTGGATTTGAACCTAAAAGCAAGGAGAGGATGTAACTACTACAATTCCCTTACTTTCTTGACGCTTTTTTTGGCTTTTGCCGACGCTTAAAAGTGTCGTCATTTAATTTCTCGACGCTTAGAAAAGCGTGGTTTTTTTCAGTGTCAAGAATTTCTGACGTTTTTTTCTGTCAACCTTGGCTACACTTTTCTGTGTCACAATTGGCGACATTTTCTAGCGTCTGAGCTCTCGACGCTTCTTTACGTCGGTAATTTAGAAATTTCTCAACATTTTTTTCCGTCACAACAACAATCTACACGTTTAATTTGTCAGTATATATTATCAATACTTGCATTATTGGTGATATCATATAATTATAATTAAAGTAAAATTAATTCTCTAAGAATATACTCAAAACAAACTACTATATAATAACATGAAAAAATATTCAATAACACAATTAATTGAAGATCATGCATTCATCCGAGCTTGCTACAATAGAAAAAATATTGGTTTCTTAATGTTCACCAACAAAAAAGCTAAAGTCACTAAGTAGATGAAAATCACAGCCAAAAGATCGATGCGACTATCTCTTAATTAAAACCAAATTGGAGAATTGCTTCATTCGTCTCGATGCAACGCTAATCAAATCACGACCTACAACAACGCTTAAGAAACCGTAAAAGTGGAGCTTCAACCTTATAGTGTGATCTATGTACCCTGCAAAGAACAATAATACATCATTGTCAATATTACATTAACATCCATCCATGAGTATACTATATGACTAACATTCTCTAGAAAATAAAAAACACAGCTGAGCGTCATAATTCAATGCGTCTCAGATAACCAAGATTTTTAATGTTTGACCAAAATCCCTCTCACAAAAATGGTCAAACGTTAAAAAACCTGTTGAATCGGAGAGAGTATTTAAGAAGAACAATGTTCAGGCCGTAATTATGATTCAACTACCAACTAAGGACATGTTATCCTCATCCTAATTTCTCAAACAATACGATACTTCACACAACTCTGTACATTCAGATGAAAGCCAAAAAACTTGAGAACATACCAACACCACTATGACCACACATCATAGGATCATACCAATACTACACAAGGTAGTAAACTGAAAACACGGCCAGAAACCATAGAAAAACGCAGCCGATAAGAAACAATTAAAAACAGAAAAGCATTAAATAATAACATACATGTGACGAAGAATATCAACAAATAGAAATTAGCAATCGTAGTGCTTGCTAATGCTCTACATGTGACGAAGATAAAGAGCAGACGCAATCAAAAAGTAAAGAAAATGTCACAAATACTTCATGTTCTTTAAACTCCATAACTTGCAAAAACTAAAATATTCGGGTTTACTTTTTTGCTAAAACTTTATATCGCCAAACATCAAGCTTTCGATACGATAGAACGTGAACTTAAAAAAGATGGAATTATAAATTTATTTCCATAAGGAGATAGCGATAACAAGAGCATTTTTCTATAGAGTCGCACAAGACATAAGCTAACCTGATGTGTTATCATTGTTTCTTCCATGAACTTGCTCAGCGCCAGAGGACGGAGACGTCCTAAAACTGGTTAGTCGTTCGTTAGAAGGTGTAGCTCTGCCAAGAGCAGATGTTTGATCAGCTGTGTTGCCATTGCTTTGAGCCATAGCTTCATGCAAGCCACTACTACTCGCATCAGTACATCCATCTTCTTTGGGACGATTTTCATAATTCAATTGTTCAAGAGGACCACAGTCATCTCCATTTCTCAAAGTATTGGAGTGTTTGTGAGTAGTAGCACAACAACTAGGACTTTCGGCGATATTATCATGAGCAAGACCACCACTTTTAGCAGCCTCGCTCTTGATTCTCACAACATCGTCAGGGTTCTCTCCTCTCTGATCCCGAGCTGGGACACCAAGCATGGGTTCCAGAAATGTGGTCCAGATTTTCATCACTTTATCCAACTGGCAACATGCGAACCTCCCCACATGAATATTTCATGAGCTGATATAAATCTTCATGTAACTCTGTATCAGGGTAGTCGAATTCCATATGCGAAATTATGGGCCATCGATTTCCGGCAGCGATAGCAAGAAGTGAATCATCCTCTTGGCATTTTTGCTCACTGATTTCTTTAACCTCAGCCAACAAAGCTGCACAAGCAAAAAAAAAAATAGCCACAAACAACTAAGATATAAGCCAAAAAATATTCTGAGTTCGAGAGACAAAAAAAAAAAAAAAAAAAAAAAAAGCTAAAGAAATAAAACACTGTTGAAACCTAAAAAAGAGCTCCATTAAGGAATAATGGAGCTTTAAAGAGGCGGGGAAAGAAGGAAAATAACGATCACTAGGGAATATAGAGGAGAGATGAGTAATTTATCAGCTAACATAGATATACAGTTTGTTGAAAGATCAGCATATATTTAGGCTTGTTCTGTCATAAGTATTTGATACTGTTGACGATCTATCTTCACGAACTATGACTATTATGCATAGGATTATAAAAACCAAACAAGAAAAGCAAAATATGCATACAAACAAGAACAACAAAATATGCATAGCAAATTATTATGCACACGATTAATACTAAAATAAGATTTCACAATACCAATGTAAAACCAAACGATGTAGCGTCACTGTCCAAACTTTAGTCTAAACTCGGATTTTCCGGATTCCGCCCTGACATTAAAGAGAAACAACCGACAAATTAATATTCTGATATAAGTATTCACGATAAATTCATACGGAGTACTAAATATGCATAGGATAGCAACATTGTATTCAGAATGAAATCTGTATAATACATGCAATCTTGATTTTCTAACAAAAGGTTAACTTATTACAAACTGAAACATAAAGGTCGTCCAAATAATAACAAGCACATATGAAATCAGAAATCCCAAAACAATTGACTGGTTCAAGGTTGGAGACGAAGACGTGGACTTGAAACTCAATGGCGCTCGCAAGCACTAGTAAGATAAAACCCAAATGATTCACTAGTTCAAGGTAGGAGGCTAAGACATGGACTCTAAACTCAAACGTGCAGGCTCGCAGCAACAATAAATAAACGCTATATTGCACAAAATTAAATTTACTCAGCCTTGTTATAACAAATAAAATTCAACAAACTTATGTGAGAAATCAAATTAGCAAACATACGAAAATTTCACATGTGTTGGTTGGTTTGTTTCAACTAATTAATCAGCTAACATACGATTAATCAGTTGACAAAACAAGATGAAATTAATTAGCCATATGTTTAATCAGCTATATGAGATGAAATTAATTAGCCATATGAGATTTGTCATCTAGTTGACAGATTTATTTGACTAATGAAATTTCACATGGGTTGGTTCATCGATTTGATTTTTGATTGCAATTAATTGACTAATTAACAAGGAAATGAGTCGACAAACAAGCAATTAATTGCAATTTCAGCCAACAACAAGCACGATTGACTGATGAAAATTGGGCAAAAATTACACACGACTAATTTCAGCCAGCAATTCATTGAGACGTTGAGCAATTCCCATGTAATTAGGCAAGTAATTAATCAAAATTTAGTAGACAAACGAAAACTCTAACAATAATTGAAAAAAAACCGCCGTTGAGTAATGATCAGATTAAAATGAATTAGAGTTGAATTGAATAAACCCTAAATAAATGGACAACAGTAAAGCATCGAGGAGTTTAAAGGATATCATATGAAACGATGAGAAAAGAACGAAGCAATACCTCTTGTAGCATACATTAAAGCTGATGCATCTGTTAAACACTCAGTTGCTTCCTCCAACTTACCTCAACATCAAATACGAAGTTATTAATACCACAATTCAGAACTTAATAAGTATGTTTCCGCAAGTATAATCAGGGCCCAAGTAATAGAAAAATTACACACGACTAAAAGCTTAGGATTTGGAAACAATAATTGAAAAAAAAATCTAACACGATTGGTTGACATAATCGAAAAATTATTGGACAAATCAAAAGGTGACCACAATTGAATCAAAAACTTAAACACGATTAATTGATGAAATTCACATAATCCTGACATACATGACAACATATACGACGAATTGAAAATGAATAACGACATACAGGACCAACTTAGAGGACGACATACAGGACCAATTTAGAAGAATTTTGATAAATAAGTAATCAATTACTAATTAAAATCAATTTTGATAATGAAAAACGACATACAAGATGAATTGATGAACAAAAAAATTACCTGATGTCGATGATGATTAACGACAGGCCGCTCGAATTGAAGATGAACAATTGAAAGAGATGATGATTTTAGAGGCTGGGAATTAAGGAATTAGGTTTGATTAGGCTGGGGTTCAATTGAAAAAAAATTGGAAAATTAGAGGCGGTAATTGAAGAGTAGCTAGTGCGCGCGAGGGAAAAAAAAATGGAAAATTAGAGGCGGTTTTTTTTATTAAAATATAATATAATATTATTATATATATTATAAAAAGGTGAATGGGTTATGATTTTTTGCCGACGCTTATAAAAGTGTCCACCAAAAAGTGTCGAAAATGTATGGGAATTGTAGTAGTGGTAGTCACAAGTCACTATCTACTTTATGCTTTAGTAGTTGTTTTTCTTTCAGATTTGTTTGGTCCTTGGGACCGTTTATTTTTGCTGAATAGTAAGGCTTCTTGTAGCCCTTAGATCAATAGGAAGTGTATGGTCAAGATGTAAAGCTTTGGCCTATATAAGCCAAGCTTATCAAAATGTAAAAATCAGATTTGTTGGAATGAAGAAAAACCCTAGTTTGAGTGTGTGCTCAACTAAACTCTCTTGCTTTGTGCTTTGAGTGTATTTTCGGTTTAATTAGTGGCTTTGTGCTTAATTACTCAACCCTTCTATCCTTGGCTAAGTGCTTGGAAGAAGACTAACTTTATTGTTCAATTAGTTTACTCACAAAAATCAGAAAAATCAAACACAAACATCACAAATCAGCCAAGTATTTTTAAGTTTGTTCATGCTTGTTTTGATTAAGTTATTGAGTGATTATTAGCCCATAAGTTTCACTCCAACTTGGTTATCAGAGCTTTGGTTAGAAAACACAAGTTCCATACTTGTGCTAATTTGTTTTTCGGTTCATACATCAAAGTACAATCTTTGTCACAAAAATCAGTTTTCTTTTTTCAAAGTTTTCAATGGGTTTTTCTTTTCCTTTTTGTTCCACATCTTTTTCCTATGATTCTTCACATGAAACCCCTAGAGTTGAGTCGGTTTTTGAGTCCATGGAAAGAGTTGGGAAGGAGTTAGAAGCCAAGGTGGCTAGAATGAGGGGAAACTATGTCGGTTTTAGTGTGGGTAAGGGGCTGACCATTTTACTTAACCCTCCAACTAAAACACCACCCTATGAGCCACCAAAGAGAGCTCTTAGTTTATTGGACGTTGTTCATTTGGGGAAGGAAGAAACCCTTGTTTTTAAGGATGAGGAAAATGAGGAACTTGCTAGTGAGGATGGAGAGGATGAGTAACAAAATGAAAGTGAGGTAGAGGTTGAGTCGTGTGATTTGGTCATGGGTGTAGGGAGCTCTATCCAAGTGGCTCCTAAGACTCATAGTGAGGAGCCAGCCTTGCCTTCACAAAAACATCCTAAACCTCTCAAGCTAAGTTGGTTAGAAAAGGAGGCCGAGCTTAGAGAGAAATCTGATGAGGGTTTGTGTGACAAGGAAAGGGATGAGCTTGATCCTTGGAGTTGTTTAACCAAACTCAAGAAGAAGGTGCTCATGGAATGGGAGTTTAAGGGTGAGTCAAACTTTTCCAAAGAGTTTGCTTACCCTAGGGAGAAGAAACCACCAGATAAGAATGACCAAAATTTGGGGGCAAATTTTTTTTCAAGGAGAGTTTGCAACAGGAGTTGCTCTTGCAAGGCAGTGGTCATGGAACCCATTTACACCTTTGAAGAGAAATGCAAGTTTTGTCAAAGGAAACCTCATGGTCAATGGATCAAGGAGGCATAGATGGTAAACTTGGGTCCTAAATCACATTTCATCCCTAGGAGTCGATGCCTAGAAAAGCCCCTAAGGAAAGGAAAGGAAAGCAACAACCTAGGCCATGAACCATGAAGCTTATCTTGACATGTTGGCAAAGATTTTAACATAACTCCCAATCTGCTTATCCAATGGAGTTGAAACCACTTGCATATGATAGCTAGCTCAAAGAGCTTTCATTTGACATATGGTTGGCTATCTGGTTCGAAGGGAGATGAGAGTTATGACTTCTACAAGTCAGGGGTCAGATTGTGAAAACTCAGTCCAAAGAAGGATTCGACATGTCCGTACTAAAAGTTTCATATCTTGCGTTCTAGGCAATATTTTTGGGTGATTCTTTTTTCATTGGATAGCCAACTCAAATACCATTCCAATGACATATCATGGGCCTTCTAATTCAACGTGAGCGTGAAATGGTGAAGCGTACAAGTCACTTCAATCTCAGGAAATCCGGTCAGAAACTGTTTTGGGGTTAATGAGCAATGCACTTGTCCTACCTTCTCCTCCTTGGGTGAGCTCACTTAGGGACCATTTGGAAGTCTTCCCATGAGCCTAGGGCTCACATGGGACGTGCTAATTAGCAAGGAATGGACCAAAAACTCAGCTAACCTCAAGTACGTGTGCAAGTCATTGTCAATAGTAGTCCTTGGTTTGCTTTTTGTCATTTTCTTCTTTTAGCTTTATTGTATTTGTCCCTTTTAGTTTGTGATCAGAATTATAAGTCCTTTGTACCGTCACTCCTTGCTCTCCAAGGCTAAGATCTCAGCCCTTGGATTTGAACCAAAAAGCAAGGAGAGGATGTAGTCACAAGTCACTATCTACTTTATGCTTTAGTAGTTGTTTTTCTTTCAGATTTGTTTGGTCCTTGGGACCGTTTATTTTTGCTGAATAGTAAGGCTTCTTGTAGCCCTTAGATCAATAGGAAGTGTATGGTCAAGATGTAAAGCTTTGGCCTATATAAGCCAAGCTTATCAAAATGTAAAAATCAGATTTGTTGGAATGAAGACAAACCCTAGTTTGAGTGTGTGCTCAACTAAACTCTCTTGCTTTGTGCTTTGAGTGTATTTTCGGTTTAATTAGTGGCTTTGTGCTTAATTACTCAACCCTTCTATCCTTGGCTAAGTGCTTGGAAGAAGACTAACTTTCTTGTTCAATTAGTTTACTCACAAAAATCAGAAAAATCAAACACAAAACATCACAAATCAGCCGAGTATTTTTAAGTTTGTTCATGCTTGTTTTGATTAAGTTATTGAGTGATTATTAGCCCATAAGTTTCACTCCAACTTGGTTATCAGAGCTTTGGTTAGAAAACACAAGTTCCATACTTGTGCTAATTTGTTTTTCAGTTCATACATCAAAGTACAATCTTTGTCACAAAAATCAGTTTTCTTTTTTCAAAGTTTTCAATGGGTTTTTCTTTTCCTTTTTGTTCCACATCTTTTTCCTATGATTCTTCACATGAAACCCTTAGAGTTGAGTCGGTTTTTGAGTCCATGGAAAGAGTTGGGAAGGAGTTAGAAGCCAAGGTGGCTAGAATGAGGGGAAACTATGTCGGTTTTAGTGTGGGTAAGGGGCTGACCATTTTACTTAACCCTCCAACTAAAACACCACCCTATGAGCCACCAAAGAGAGCTCTTAGTTTATTGGACGTTGTTCATTTGGGGAAGGAAGAAACCCTTGTTTTTAAGGATGAGGAAAATGAGGAACTTGCTAGTGAGGATGGAGAGGATGAGTAACAAAATGAAAGTGAGGTAGAGGTTGAGTCGTGTGATTTGGTCATGGGTGGAGGGAGCTCTATCCAAGTGGCTCCTAAGACTCATAGTGAGGAGCCAGCCTTGCCTTCACAAAAACATCCTAAACCTCTCAAGCTAAGTTGGTTAGAAAAGGAGGCCGAGCTTAGAGAGAAATCTGATGAGGGTTTGTGTGACAAGGAAAGGGATGAGCTTGATCCTTGGAGTTGTTTAACCAAACTCAAGAAGAAGGTGCTCATGGAATGGGAGTTTAAGGGTGAGTCAAACTTTTCCAAAGAGTTTGCTTACCCTAGGGAGAAGAAACCACCAGATAAGAATGACCAAAATTTGGGGGCAAATTTTTTTTCAAGGAGAGTTTGCAACAGGAGTTGCTCTTGCAAGGCAGTGGTCATGGAACCCATTTACACCTTTGAAGAGAAATGCAAGTTTTGTCAAAGGAAACCTCATGGTCAATGGATCAAGGAGGCATAGATGGTAAACTTGGGTCCTAAATCACATTTCATCCCTAGGAGTCGATGCCTAGAAAAGCCCTATGGAAAGGAAAGGAAAGCAACAACCTAGGCCATGAACCATGAAGCTTATCTTGACATGTTGGCAAAGATTTTAACATAACTCCCAATCTGCTTATCCAATGGAGTTGAAACCACTTGCATATGATAGCTAGCTCAAAGAGCTTTCATTTGACATATGGTTGGCTATCTGGTTCGAAGGGAGATGAGAGTTATGACTTCTACAAGTCAGGGGTCAGATTGTGAAAACTCAGTCCAAAGAAGGATTCGACATGTCCGTACTAAAAGTTTCATATCTTGCGTTCTAGGCAATATTTTTGGGTGATTCTTTTTCATTGGATAGCCAACTCAAATACCATTCCAATGACATATCATGGGCCTTCTAATTCAACGTGAGCGTGAAATGGTGAAGCGTACAAGTCACTTCAATCTCAGGAAATCCGGTCAGAAACTGTTTTGGGGTTAATGAGCAATGCACTTGTCCTACCTTCTCCTCCTTGGGTGAGCTCACTTAGGGACCATTTGGAAGTCTTCCCATGAGCCTAGGGCTCACATGGGACGTGCTAATTAGCAAGGAATGGACCAAAAACTCAGCTAACCTCAGAAATGCGTGTGCAAGTCATTGTCAATAGTAGTCCTTGGTTTGCTTTTTGTCATTTTCTTCTTTTAGCTTTATTGTATTTGTCCCTTTTAGTTTGTGATCAGAATTATAAGTCCTTTGTACCGTCACTCCTTGCTCTCCAAGGCTAAGATCTCAGCCCTTGGATTTGAACCAAAAAGCAAGGAGAGGATGTAGTCACAAGTCACTATCTACTTTATGCTTTAGTAGTTGTTTTTCTTTCAGATTTGTTTGGTCCTTGGGACCGTTTATTTTTGCTGAATAGTAAGGCTTCTTGTAGCCCTTAGATCAATAGGAAGTGTATGGTCAAGATGTAAAGCTTTGGCCTATATAAGCCAAGCTTATCAAAATGTAAAAATCAGATTTGTTGGAATGAAGAAAAACCCTAGTTTGAGTGTGTGCTCAACTAAACTCTCTTGCTTTGTGCTTTGAGTGTATTTTCGGTTTAATTAGTGGCTTTGTGCTTAATTACTCAACCCTTCTATCCTTGGCTAAGTGCTTGGAAGAAGACTAACTTTCTTGTTCAATTAGTTTACTCACAAAAATCAGAAAAATCAAACACAAAACATCACAAATCAGCCGAGTATTTTTAAGTTTGTTCATGCTTGTTTTGATTAAGTTATTGAGTGATTATTAGCCCATAAGTTTCACTCCAACTTGGTTATCGAGCTTTGGTTAGAAAACACAAGTTCCATACTTGTGCTAATTTGTTTTTCAGTTCATACATCAAAGTACAATCTTTGTCACAAAAATCAGTTTTCTTTTTTCAAAGTTTTCAATGGGTTTTTCTTTTCCTTTTTGTTCCACATCTTTTTCCTATGATTCTTCACATGAAACCCCTAGAGTTGAGTCGGTTTTTGAGTCCATGGAAAGAGTTGGGAAGGAGTTAGAAGCCAAGGTGGCTAGAATGAGGGGAAACTATGTCGGTTTTAGTGTGGGTAAGGGGCTGACCATTTTACTTAACCCTCCAACTAAAACACCACCCTATGAGCCACCAAAGAGAGCTCTTAGTTTATTGGACGTTGTTCATTTAGGGAAGGAAGAAACCCTTGTTTTTAAGGATGAGGAAAATGAGGAACTTGCTAGTGAGGATGGAGAGGATGAGTAACAAAATGAAAGTGAGGTAGAGGTTGAGTCGTGTGATTTGGTCATGGGTGTAGGGAGCTCTATCCAAGTGGCTCCTAAGACTCATAGTGAGGAGCCAGCCTTGCCTTCACAAAAACATCCTAAACCTCTCAAGCTAAGTTGGTTAGAAAAGGAGGCCGAGCTTAGAGAGAAATCTGATGAGGGTTTGTGTGACAAGGAAAGGGATGAGCTTGATCCTTGGAGTTGTTTAACCAAACTCAAGAAGAAGGTGCTCATGGAATGGGAGTTTAAGGGTGAGTCAAACTTTTCCAAAGAGTTTGCTTACCCTAGGGAGAAGAAACCACCAGATAAGAATGACCAAAATTTGGGGGCAAATTTTTTTTCAAGGAGAGTTTGCAACAGGAGTTGCTCTTGCAAGGCAGTGGTCATGGAACTCATTTACACCTTTGAAGAGAAATGCAAGTTTTGTCAAAGGAAACCTCATGGTCAATGGATCAAGGAGGCATAGATGGTAAACTTGGGTCCTAAATCACATTTCATCCCTAGGAGTCGATGCCTAGAAAAGCCCCTAAGGAAAGGAAAGGAAAGCAACAACCTAGGCCATGAACCATGAAGCTTATCTTGACATGTTGGCAAAGATTTTAACATAACTCCCAATCTGCTTATCCAATGGAGTTGAAACCACTTGCATATGATAGCTAGCTCAAAGAGCTTTCATTTGACATATGGTTGGCTATCTGGTTCGAAGGGAGATGAGAGTTATGACTTCTACAAGTCAGGGGTCAGATTGTGAAAACTCAGTCCAAAGAAGGATTCGACATGTCCGTACTAAAAGTTTCATATCTTGCGTTCTAGGCAATATTTTTGGGTGATTCTATTTTCATTGGATAGCCAACTCAAATACCATTCCAATGACATATCATGGGCCTTCTAATTCAACGTGAGCGTGAAATGGTGAAGCGTACAAGTCACTTCAATCTCAGGAAATCCGGTCAGAAACTGTTTTGGGGTTAATGAGCAATGCACTTGTCCTACCTTCTCCTCCTTGGGTGAGCTCACTTAGGGACCATTTGGAAGTCTTCCCATGAGCCTAGGGCTCACATGGGACGTGCTAATTAGCAAGGAATGGACCAAAAACTCAGCTAACCTCAAGTACGTGTGCAAGTCATTGTCAATAGTAGTCCTTGGTTTGCTTTTTGTCATTTTCTTCTTTTAGCTTTATTGTATTTGTCCCTTTTAGTTTGTGATCAGAATTATAAGTCCTTTGTACCGTCACTCCTTGCTCTCCAAGGCTAAGATCTCAGCCCTTGGATTTGATCCAAAAGCAAGGAGAGGATGTAGTCACAAGTCACTATCTACTTTATGCTTTAGTAGTTGTTTTTCTTTCAGATTTGTTTGGTCCTTGGGACCGTTTATTTTTGCTGAATAGTAAGGCTTCTTGTAGCCCTTAGATCAATAGGAAGTGTATGGTCAAGATGTAAAGCTTTGGCCTATATAAGCCAAGCTTATCAAAATGTAAAAATCAGATTTGTTGGAATGAAGAAAAACCCTAGTTTGAGTGTGTGCTCAACTAAACTCTCTTGCTTTGTGCTTTGAGTGTATTTTCGGTTTAATTAGTGGCTTTGTGCTTAATTACTCAACCCTTCTATCCTTGGCTAAGTGCTTAGAAGAAGACTAACTTTCTTGTTCAATTAGTTTACTCACAAAAATCAGAAAAATCAAACACAAAACATCACAAATCAGCCGAGTATTTTTAAGTTTGTTCATGCTTGTTTTGATTAAGTTATTGAGTGATTATTAGCCCATAAGTTTCACTCCAACTTGGTTATCAGAGCTTTGGTTAGAAAACACAAGTTCCATACTTGTGCTAATTTGTTTTTCAGTTCATACATCAAAGTACAATCTTTGTCACAAAAATCAGTTTTCTTTTTTCAAAGTTTTCAATGGGTTTTTCTTTTCCTTTTTGTTCCACATCTTTTTCCTATGATTCTTCACATGAAACCCCTAGAGTTGAGTCGGTTTTTGAGTCCATGGAAAGAGTTGGGAAGGAGTTAGAAGCCAAGGTGGCTAGAATGAGAAACTATGTCGGTTTTAGTGTGGGCAAGGGGCTGACCATTTTACTTAACCCTCCAACTAAAACACCACCCTATCAGCCACCAAAGAGAGCTCTTAGTTTATTGGTCGTTGTTCATTTGGGGAAGGAAGAAACCCTTGTTTTTAAGGATGAGGAAAATGAGGAACTTGCTAGTGAGGATGGAGAGGATGAGTAACAAAATGAAAGTGAGGTAGAGGTTGAGTCGTGTGATTTGGTCATGGGTGGAGGGAGCTCTATCCAAGTGGCTCCTAAGACTCATAGTGAGGAGCCAGCCTTGCCTTCACAAAAACATCCTAAACCTCTCAAGCTAAGTTGGTTAGAAAAGGAGGCCGAGCTTAGAGAGAAATCTGATGAGGGTTTGTGTGACAAGGAAAGGGATGAGCTTGATCCTTGGAGTTGTTTAACCAAACTCAAGAAGAAGGTGCTCATGGAATGGGAGTTTAAGGGTGAGTCAAACTTTTCCAAAGAGTTTGCTTACCCTAGGGAGAAGAAACCACCAGATAAGAATGACCAAAATTTGGGGGCAAATTTTTTTTCAAGAAGGAGAGTTTGCAACAGGAGTTGCTCTTGCAAGGCAGTGGTCATGGAACCCATTTACACCTTTGAAGAGAAATGCAAGTTTTGTCAAAGGAAACCTCATGGTCAATGGATCAAGGAGGCATAGATGGTAAACTTGGGTCCTAAATCACATTTCATCCCTAGGAGTCGATGCCTAGAAAAGCCCCTAAGGAAAGGAAAGGAAAGCAACAACCTAGGCCATGAACCATGAAGCTTATCTTGACATGTTGGCAAAGATTTTAACATAACTCCCAATCTGCTTATCCAATGGAGTTGAAACCACTTGCATATGATAGCTAGCTCAAAGAGCTTTCATTTGACATATGGTTGGCTATCTGGTTCGAAGGGAGATGAGAGTTATGACTTCTACAAGTCAGGGGTCAGATTGTGAAAACTCAGTCCAAGGAAGGATTCAAAATGTCCGTACTAAAAGTTTCATATCTTGCGTTCTAGGCAATATTTTTGGGTGATTCTTTTTTCATTGGATAGCCAACTCAAATACCATTCCAATGATATATCATGGGCCTTCTAATTCAACGTGAGCGTGAAATGGTGAAGCGTACAAGTCACTTCAATCTCAGGAAATCCGGTCAGAAACTGTTTTGGGGTTAATGAGCAATGCACTTGTCCTACCTTCTCCTCCTTGGGTGAGCTCACTTAGGGACCATTTGGAAGTCTTCCCATGAGCCTAGGGCTCACATGGGACGTGCTAATTAGCAAGGAATGGACCAAAAACTCAGCTAACCTCAAGTACGTGTGCAAGTCATTGTCAATAGTAGTCCTTGGTTTGCTTTATGTCATTTTCTTCTTTAAGCTTTATTGTATTTGTCCCTTTTAGTTTGTGATCAGAATTATAAGTCCTTTGTACCGTCACTCCTTGCTCTCCAAGGCTAAGATCTCAGCCCTTGGATTTGAACCAAAAAGCAAGGAGAGGATGTAGTCACAAGTCACTATCTACTTTATGCTTTAGTAGTTGTTTTTCTTTCAGATTTGTTTGGTCCTTGGGACCGTTTATTTTTGCTGAATAGTAAGGCTTCTTGTAGCCCTTAGATCAATAGGAAGTGTATGGTCAAGATGTAAAGCTTTGGCCTATATAAGCCAAGCTTATCAAAATGTAAAAATCAGATTTGTTGGAATGAAGAAAAACCCTAGTTTGAGTGTGTGCTCAACTAAACTCTCTTGCTTTGTGCTTTGAGTGTATTTTCGGTTTAATTAGTGGCTTTGTGCTTAATTACTCAACCCTTCTATCCTTGGCTAAGTGCTTGGAAGAAGACTAACTTTATTGTTCAATTAGTTTACTCACAAAAATCAGAAAAATCAAACACAAAACATCACAAATCAGCCGAGTATTTTTAAGTTTGTTCATGCTTGTTTTGATTAAGTTATTGAGTGATTATTAGCCCATAAGTTTCACTCCAACTTGGTTATCAGAGCTTTGGTTAGAAAACACAAGTTCCATACTTGTGCTAATTTGTTTTTCGGTTCATACATCAAAGTACAATCTTTGTCACAAAAATCAGTTTTCTTTTTTCAAAGTTTTCAATGGGTTTTTCTTTTCCTTTTTGTTCCACATCTTTTTCCTATGATTCTTCACATGAAACCCCTAGAGTTGAGTCGGTTTTTGAGTCCATGGAAAGAGTTGGGAAGGAGTTAGAAGCCAAGGTGGCTAGAATGAGGGGAAACTATGTCGGTGGAGTGAAACTAGATGGGCTAAGATTCACTCAAAGGATGAACAAAATCGATCTTGAACACTTGATGAATGTTGGCCGAGAAGATGAGTTTTTTTGTGGAAAATTTTCTGATTTTTGTGACAAATGAAAAACATAAAGATAGTAACTAATTCTAAGCACTAAGCTAGAGAATTAGGGTTTGATTAGTTTAAGCACAAAGCCACTAAACTAATCTATCACTTAACTCAAACACAAAGTAATGAGAAAATGAGAATACTCAACAAAAACTAGGGTTTTCTTTTCAATATCAAATCTGAAAATTGTGAGATGAGGATGAGGGTTTATATATTACCCTCATTCTAATCTTAGCCACACATTACAAGTTGATCCAAGGGCCATAAAGGTCCCTCAATTCAGCCGAGAATAATTGGTCCTAGTGACCTTACAATTTTGAAATTGATAACAAACAAAAACTTAAAGTAGACAATGACATGTGAGCACATCCTCTCCATGCACTTTAGGTAGCATCCAAAGGCCAAGAATTGACCTTGGAGAGCATGTGGGACGGTTCAACAATCAAAGACAAAGGATTATATTGTCTCCTTACATAAAACAATAAAGTAAAGAAAGCGACATGTATGAAAATGACATAAAGCATAAATAACATAAAAACAATGTGATGATCCTTGGTGACTTGAGCTAGGCCGGCTCCTTGACCTCCATGAGCTAGCTTGATGAACCATGTGAGCCCATTTATTGGAGGGTTGACTCACATGGGTGTACCTTAGTTGACCACATTTTCAAAATAGCATAATCTTGACTTTTTGTTGCTCTCCAACTTTGACTTCTCCTTGACTTAGCTTGATCACTAGGGTTGGCTCGATTTGACCATAGAATTGACTTTACTTATCCCTTAGTGATCCCTTGACCCTTGGTCTAGGCTTGGGTTTGAGCCCATGGCCCTAACCCATGGTCTCCCTCTTCTCCACCCTTGACTTCCTTGACCAATTTTGGTCCAATCTCCTCTCCTTGAAAAGGACTTGCCCTCAAGTCCTTGGAGAACCTCTTGCTCCCTCTCTTGCTCGACTTCACACTCGATTCTCGGCTCAACCTTTGTTCAATCTTGGCCTTCACGGTTTTGGTCTTCCATGGGCACCATTTAGCTAGAGTTTGTAGAGACGGTTGGACCCCTTTGACTTGGCTCGAAGAATTCATCATGTTTTCTTCCTTGGTCACGGTTTGCTTGACCACACATTCTTCCTCGAGCATTTCTTTGAGCCCTCGACTCATAACCATGCCATCCACCCATTCTTGCTCATGATCGAGTCCATCAATGATTCTCCACCTTAATGACCCGCTTGATCTTTCCTTACCATCGATTTTTGTTCTTTCATTGACCACATTCTCAATGTAGTCGGTTGTTTCCTTGTTGATTGATGCTTCACCTTCATGAGGCTCCTCTCCTAGAGTCCTCCTTATCATGCTAGAGCTTCCCTCACATTTCAAGTCCATCTTTTCCCCTTGCTCTTCTTCATTCGGCTCAAGGCCCTTCAATTTCTCAAGCTCACTCAAGCTCGGCCCCAACTTCATCTCCATGCTAGGTTTCGGCTCAATGAAGGATTCAAACAAGCATGCATTGGATTTACATCCCATCATTGGTGGTAGGGGAGCTAAGACAATGAGCTTTTCACCATACTTGAATGAGTAGGTGTTGTCCCTTCCATGGTGGGAAGAGTTCTTTTCATACTCCCATGGCCTCCCAAGTAAGACATGACAAGCATCCATATCCAACACTTCACACACAATTTCATCTTTGTAGTCTTGTCCAATCGAGAACGAGACTTTGCATTGTTTATCGACTTTTACCTCGGCTCCTTGATTAAGCCACCTTAACTTGTAAGGATGAGGATGTTTCAAAGTTGGTAAGGCAAGTTTATCAATGAGGGTTTTGGAAGCAACATTAACACAACTTCCCCCATCGATAATCAAGTTGCACACTCTCCCCATGATGGTACATTTGGTTCGAAATAATTGATGCCTTTGATCCACGCTTTCGCTTGAATCTTGAGTATGCATGACTCGCCAAGTAACCAAGCTCAACCCCGAGTCCGGGGGAACAATTGTTTCGGCCACCCTTACTTCCTCAACTCCCTCTTTTTTTTCTTCCTCACAAACTAACACCTCATCATCTCCCCAATGTACAACCTCACTTGTATTCAAGGTCCTCTTGCTAGGGCACTCCTTAGCAAAATGACCGTAACCTTGACATTGGTAGCACTTCTTGAGAGGAATTGTTCTCTTAGGGCCATAGTCGATTCCCTTTCCTTATCAACACTTGATGGCTTGGTGGTAGGGCAAGGCTCAACAATCTTGACCCCTCCTTGGCTCGACATGGGGTTGGTTTTGGTGGTGTTCTTAGTCGACTCTCCTCTCCCCTTCTCTAGCCTTTCCACACGTGTGGCCATGGTAACGGCCTCATCGAATGACCACAAGTTTTGCATCTTGACCCGATTTGCTATCCTAGGGTTTAGGCCCTCAACAAACCTTGCAATTTTTGTTGGGTTTCTCATTCATCTCACATTGTAGGGTGAGTTGCTCAAAGTCCCTAAGATAGGTCTCAATGGGGTGTGACTCTTGTTTTAGTTGAGCTAGCTTGAGAAACATGTCTTGGGTGTAGTCTTTGGGAACAAACTTGTCTTTGAGTTTCTTTTTGAGTTTGAGCCATGACTTAATGGGTTCCTTACCCTCTCGGTTTCTTTGATTCTTAAGGTTTTCATACCAAAGGGAGGCATATCCCTTGAATTTCATGATGGCCACCTTAAAACACTTCCTATCGGAATACTCCTTGAATTCAAAAATTCTCTCAACCGATCTAAGCCAATCTAAGAGATCCTCGGGGTTCAAGCTACCATAAAAATCGGGTATATCCACTTTGATATCTCGGTCATGGTCTCTAGGGTGGGCTTGAGGACTCTTAGAATCAGAAAATTGATCTTCCATGTGAGGAGGAGGTTGTCCTCTCCCACGGCCCCCATACCCAATCCCACGGCCACGTCCCCTTCCCCCTTCACCCCTTCTTGGTTCATTGATATTTTGGTCTAAGAGGGTGTTTAGAGCATTCATCATTAAAGTGCAATTACCGGTGAGTTGAGTTAACTTCTCTTCTAGATCGGAAAGTCTTTTACCCTCTCCTCTATTCTCTTCCATTTTGTGAAAATTTTGTGAGATCTTTTGTGGAAATTTTGTGGGAAATTTATAGAAAATAAACAAGGAAAGAAAGGAAGAAAAACGAAAAATTAAAAGAAGAAAACAAACAACCTACTCGACACTACTAGGGTAAACCGAAAACAAAGATAAAAAAAATGAAATCAAGAACAAACCTAGGCTTTGATGACCAATTTGGAGTGAAACTAGATGGGCTAAGATTCACTCAAAGGATGAACAAAATCGATCTTGAACACTTGATGAATGTTGGCCGAGAAGATGAGTTTTTTTGTGGAAAATTTTCTGATTTTTGTGACAAATGAAAAACATAAAGATAGTAACTAATTCTAAGCACTAAGCTAGAGAATTAGGGTTTGATTAGTTTAAGCACAAAGCCACTAAACTAATCTATCACTTAACTCAAACACAAAGTAATGAGAAAATGAGAATACTCAACAAAAACTAGGGTTTTCTTTTCAATATCAAATCTGAAAATTGTGAGATGAGGATGAGGGTTTATATATTACCCTCATTCTAATCTTAGCCACACATTACAAGTTGATCCAAGGGCCATAAAGGTCCCTCAATTCAGCCGAGAATAATTGGTCCTAGTGACCTTACAATTTTGAAATTGATAACAAACAAAAACTTAAAGTAGACAATGACATGTGAGCACATCCTCTCCATGCACTTTAGGTAGCATCCAAAGGCCAAGAATTGACCTTGGAGAGCATGTGGGACGGTTCAACAATCAAAGACAAAGGATTATATTGTCTCCTTACATAAAACAATAAAGTAAAGAAAGCGACATGTATGAAAATGACATAAAGCATAAATAACATAAAAACAATGTGATGATCCTTGGTGACTTGAGCTAGGCCGGCTCCTTGACCTCCATGAGCTAGCTTGATGAACCATGTGAGCCCATTTATTGGAGGGTTGACTCACATGGGTGTACCTTAGTGTAGGGATCGGATCCCATTCACTAATCAAGTATTAGTGTAAATCAAATTACTCTAATTTGATGAGCAAGATCTATGTAGTTACAAATAGACTTTGTTATAAGTTTATAGAAATTTATACCTTTCACAAAGGGAAAAATGGGCACAAAACTAGAACTCCTTTCTAGTTTTGTTTCTTGAGCTATAAACAAGGATGATCCTCCAAAACCCGAGTTTCCATAATAGGAAACCTCCTCTTAGTTGCACCCAAGAACAACTCCAAATCTACTAGTGATTTTGAGCTAGAAATCACTAATAGATACTTGATAATATGTGAATAATATTATTACTAACACTTAGTAATATAGTAGAGAATATAAGAACTAGTTTCTTATTATTAGAGAGAAAGTTTTGTGTGAGAGAAAGAGAGATTTGCATCAATAAAACATACTCTCACTTTGGCCTTATGTTTTAATACAAAACAAAACAAAACAAAGTGTATAAAACACTCATGGGGGCCGGCCTCTTTTGGGAGAAGAGAAGGGAAGAGTTCTTTCATTGTTTAGCACAATTGCATGCATTGAAATGATTATGTTTCACATGCAAAAGTAGCCAAACAAATAGAATAAGACAAGGAGGAATCTTCTCCTCTTTTCTCACCATTTTGGACGGCTTCATGGCCCTTATTATGGGTCCAATTTGTTTTCAATATTTGTCCCACAAATACTTATAATTTATCACTTAATCATCTAATATGATAAAGTACAAATTATCAAATTGAACTCACAACTCTTCCTTAATATACATGTACACTTACACATATATTAAAATGTACTTTTACTAATCTCATTAGTAAAATATACACAATTAGTGAATTAACACTTAATCACTAATTCTCGTCTCCTCTAATAATTTTATCGATATAAAATTAAACCACTCGAGTTCACAACTCGATTTCTCTCTAAATTAATTCACTGACTAACCGTTAGTCGAATTATCAAGTTACTAATTTAATCGTATCTCATACAATTAATTAGCTTTATCATTTGGAGTACGTTCCTATAGGTGTGACTTAAAGGGATCAATTGATTACCGCCGTTCTCACGACAATAACGTCAAACTCTAGTCAGCCAACCGTTATTGATTTACGTTAATCAATTGACAATAATACAGGATTATCCCCATGTATTCCTTAATTGAGATTTATTAAGTAATCGCACTATTGTGGAGGACACTTACTCCAACAATCTCCCACTTGTCCGAGACAAGTTGTGCATTACCAATTCTCATGTCCGTTTCACATCTCCCACTCGATGCAAGGTGTCTTACAGGTCGTACTTGCATCCTGAGATAAATATCGTGAGTGGTTTCCTCGATATGGAGAGTATGCCTGACCGGGAATCTACCGTAGATTCTTACCGAGCGTGGCCACGCATTTTCAAATGACTACTCCTCGAGTGGCCCAAAGATGTTTTACCCTGACGAGGGTGGACATTTCCCTTCCACTCGATTGTACTGTATAATGCAGATCACCATGACCCCAAAGATGCCCTTATAACCCCCTTTCACGGCATGGCTTAGGACAAAAATGAAAGTCACTGAAACCGCAGACCGACTGCATAATCAGTTCCAGTCAAAGAATCGACTCAAAGGAATACTATAGAATTCCCACCACGACCAGGTTTCAATCTCATTGAAAAAGAATTCTATAAGCGTCACAGTCCGACAGAGTGTTACACAGTTTGTCTATGCAAACGAGCAGTCATCACTATGACCCCATGGTGTTGAACCCACCATCGAACGACTTGCAATCTAGTCTCTCCGAGACGTCACCTCATATGGGAGACTAGGGACCAAATACTTAGTTTATACCGTTCACTTGAATATGTTCAAAGTTGTCACACAACTATTCGGATAAACAAAGTATGCATTCAATAATGACTTAAAAGAGTAAATATACTCTAAACAATGAATGTTATTTTCATATATGTAATAGGATACTTTATCCATTACATATCTTGAAAGCTAAAGGAAATCAGGCATACGCCTCAACCCCATAGAGGCGGTGTGAGCGTCATGCTTAGTCCTCGAAAGAGGCTTGGTTAAAGGATCAGCGATCTCATCGTCTGTCCTAACCTTACAAATATCTATTTCCTTCCTTTTCACGTTATCTCTTATAACATGGTATTTCCTCAAAACGTGTCTAGACTTATTACTAGACTTGGGCTCCTTTACTTGAAAGATGGCCCCACTATTATCACAATAAATAGTGATTGGATTTGCGGCACTAGGGACTACTCTTAGTCCACCCAAGAACTGTCGAATCCATACAGCTTCTTTAGCAGCTTCCGAAGCTGCCAAATATTCAGCTTCTGTTGTAGAATCCGCAGTGACACTTTGCTTGAAACCCTTTTCAGCAAATAGCACCCCCATAAAGACATAGCCGGATTGGGATTTCAGATAGTCCCCATCGGTTTGGAAACTTGCATCCGTGTAACCCTTTACACGTAGCTCAAGTTGACCTCCAAACACTAGAAACGAATCCTTAGTTCTTCTCAAGTACTTAAGGATGTTCTTCACAGCTATCCAGTGATTCTCACTGGGATTGGTTGATACCGGCTCGTCATTCTCAAAGCGAAAGCGACATCGGGGTGAGTGCACATCATAGCATACATGATTGATCTTACAGCGGAAGCATAAGGGATCAATTTCATGCGTTCAATTTCCGCAGGAGTCGTAGGACATTGAGATTTCTTCAATGTTATTCCTACACTCATCGGAATAAAGCCTCTCTTGGAGTCTTTCATATTGAACCTATCAAGAATCTTATCAATATAAGTTTCTTGACTTAATGCTAGTATCCTTTTAGATCTATCTCTATAGATCCGGATACCCAAGATGCGTTGTGCCTCTCCCAAGTCCTTCATTTGGAAATGGTTTCCCAATTCCACCTTTACCGAATTTAAACTTGGAACATCGTTTCCAATTAGTAGTATGTCATCCACATACAAAACAAGGAATGTTACTTTACTCCCACTAAACTTCATGTATAAACAAGGTTCCTCGGCACTTCGAGCGAATCCATTTTGTTTTATAACATGATCGAATCTGTGATTCCAACTCCTTGATGCTTGCTTAAGACCATAAATGGATCTCTTAAGCTTGCATACTTTCTTAGGGTTAGATGTATCTACAAAACCTTTAGGTTGTGTCATGTACACTTCCTCTTCTAGAATCTCATTCAAGAAGGCGGTTTTTACACCCATTTGCCATATTTCATATTCATGAAATGCGGCAACCGCTAAGATTATCCTTATGGATCGAAGCATAGCAACCGGTGCAAAGCCCTTTGCCACCAATCTAGCTTTGTAAACATCAATATGTTTATCTATGCCGAGTTTGATTTTGAATATCCATTTACACTGAAAGGGTCTCACTCCTTCAGGTAAATCTACCAAGTCCCAAACTTGGTTCTCGTACATAGAATCCATTTCGGATTTCATGGCCCCAAGCCATTGTTCGGAGTTAGGACTACTAATAGCCGCCTTGTAGGTTGAGGGTTCGTTGCTTTCGAATAACAACAAATCACCCTCCTCCTCGATGTTACCGAGGTAACGGTCAGGTTGATGACTAATTCTTCCTGACCTCCTAGGGATTATAAGCGTCAGAGAAGATGAGAGCGGTTTCCTCATTTTCTCGCTTTAATGGCTCTTGAACTTCATCAAGTTCAAATTTTCTCCCACTCTGTCTCTAGAAATATATTTATTTTCTAGAAAGACAGCATCACGAGCCACAAACTCTTTGTTCTCGTGAGGGTTGTAGAAGTAAAATCCACACGTTTCCTTAGGAAAACCTACAAATAGGGAACCTTTCCCGTCCATATCTCATATGGAGCCGCTTTAGTCGGACTTCGATTTAGTGAGAAAACAGCAAACGATAGCGTAAAGCCCCAAATCGATCCAGGAAGCTCACTTTGACTCATCATAGACCGAACCATATCTAGCAAGGTTCGGTTTCTCCTTTCTGCAACACCATTCAACAGTGGTGTGCCCGGAAGAGTCAATTTGTGATACTCTATCACAATTCTTAAGATGTGAATCAAACTCATTACTTAGATATTCGCCACCACGATCCGATCGTAGTACTTCTATCTTCTTATCAAATTGGTTCTCAACCTCATTTTGAAATTCTTTAAATTTCTCAAAAGCATCACTTTTATACCTTGTTAAGTAGACATAACCATATCTACTTAAGTCATCGGTAAAAGTAATGATGTAATGATGTCCTCCTTTAGCGGTGATGTTTAATGGATCACACACATCAATATGTATGAGTCCTAAAAACTTCACTTGCTCGTGTCCCTTTACCACTAAAGGGTGCACGAGTCATTTTGCCTTAAAAGGCAAGCCTCGCACGTACCATATGATTCGCAATCAAATGGTTTGAGAACATTGGTCTCAACAAGTCTCTTTGTGCGTCTATCGTTTATGTGACCTAAACGACAATGCCAAGGTAGGATTTGTTTGATTCATTCGTTTTGAGCCTCTTGTTCTCTATATGATCAACATCATTGACATCATTTAAAACATAAATACCTCCAATTGAAGTGGTTTCACCATAAACCATTTCATTAAATGAAAAAGTACGTCGATTGTTCTTAATCATAAAAGCCTTCCGTATCAAACACGGAGACGGAGATAATGTTTTTGGTTAGAGTTGGTACAAAATAACGCTTATTCAAGTACAACTCTAAACCACTAGCTAGAGTGAGTACAAAAATTCCCACGGAAATGGCCGCTACTCTAGCTCCATTGCCCATGCGGAGATCTACATCACCTTGGCTAGTGCTCGCACGATTCTCATCCCTTGCAAGTGATTGCAAAGGTGAGATCCACATCCGGTATCTCATACCCATGTAGAAATGCAAGCATGATTTATGTCAATCATATAAAGTCTAGAAGGAACAATATCTTTGGATGTCGCACATCCATCGTTCTTTTCCTTCAAGAATTTGGGACAATTGCGCTTTCAACGACCGGGTTTGGGCTTGCTATTCTCAATAGCCTTTCCCTTACCCTTATCTTCCTTGAACCGAGCTTTATAAGCTCCCTTCCCTTTCATGACCCTAATGTGTATGCTCTTCAATCTCATTGAAAGAACATCTTTTCTCTCAATCTCATTCACTTTCATGCTCTTTGTGTTAAAGCACATCGTCGTCACTCTAGTGAATATCTCATATGCACTTTAATGAGTAACGAAGCGAAGTTTGAGAGAAGGTGACATTGACCAAATCAAAACACTTTTAACGTCATTGTCAGCCTTTAGGTGCTCATCGTACGCGGCTTGCGCCGCCACGGTGGCCCCAAGTCCGGGTTCGGTGGGAGGTTATTCGGTAAGGTATTTAAGCACATTGTCGGATTGAGCGGCGCCCCTTATAGTCGAATCTCATTCGACAAAGTTGCTTCCGTCATCCTTTAGGATACACTTATCCATCACGGTTCTCAACCATGAATATATACCCAAAAAGGGTGCGGGAGTTGAAGATGTCATTGCGATTTCAAATAAATTATTCTACAACAAATATGAGGAAATTAACATTCATTGTATATTAATGACATTTGCTAAAACTCTTTTAAAAACAAATGTCCATTTATATAATGATCTCCCACGAAATTATATAAATGATTCCAAGACTCGTTTTTCATATAAAATTAGACATCTCATGTTTCCTTTTATATAAAAACGATAAGTCAACACTTGACTAATTCTACACTAGAATGCTTGGTTGATGATTTTCTATAAAATGCATCGATTAGCCCCAAATAACTCTTATTCGGTTGAGTCCAAACCAAATTAGCACGGGACTTCCTCCCACTACTTACCCATGGTAACAAGGTTCCACGTCGCGGAGGTCCTCACGAACATGGGGTTCATAGTTGCTACACTTGGAAAGGCTTAATCTCAATTCATTTTGATAAATATGTGGGTGATCTTGTCAATTTTAGTCATAAAATTCTTTATAAGTGAACTAATTTAGGAATCGTGACTTAAATCGACAATCATAGTGGGATATCGTGGCATGCATGGCGATTTTGGCATGTGAGCGGAAAATAAGCAAACAAACAAGCATGAAACAAACAAAACCTAGTATGGCCACCTAAAGAAATTAAAATACAAGGAGTTACAAATTGGAAACCAACTCCTTTGGTCCCTCTTCATATGGATCCCATCCAAGCTCCTCCTTGCTAGCTTTAGAACACTTCTAAGGCTCCATGTCGATCTCCATCACCGGTCTTCGATTTACAAAAAGTTACAAGTATGATTTACAAATGAATACATAGCAATCCTATTATACATTTATAAATGAAATAAACTATTAAATTACAAACCGGCGATACGAGATCGCATTTAATTACAAACCCACACGATATTCCCTTTCATTACGGGCAATATCGGTAAAAATATAATAACTATGGCCATACTAGTAAGAACAAACATTCATTCAATAATAAACATTCATCCAAACATGCATAATGTAAAGCTTATAAATAAAAACATGCCAAAATCGCCCTAAACAATAATCGCATTTAATTGTTTCAAACCGATCTCATTTTAATCGATTAATCTCATATTAATCAATAATGCTTAAAACACCTTTTAAGCTTGAACTAAAACTTCTAAACTGATTTTAGAACACCCAACATTAGTTTATACTAACTTAAGGTGATTTTAGTTCATAAACATGGTCATTTGCTAATTAGAAGTACTTTAATCATAACTATTTATGAATAAAGCTTTATAAAATCAAAATAAAATAAAATAAAATCATTTTTATTTTGAAAAAATTTTGTATATTCTGGAACACTTCCAAAATATCAGAAAAGAAAACTTTGGTCAGAAAATATTTACGAATTATTTTATAACAAATAACATACGATTTCATCGATTTTATCTCATAAAATCAATAAAACGTCCAAAACAGTGAGGAAAAATCCCAAATTTATACGAGAGCATCCTCATAATGTATAAAAATATTGGTATAAATTTCATGTCCAGAAAACAACGTTTACTATATTTTGGACATTAAAATGCATATTATACCGATTTTAAACAAAAATTTGGTTAAATATTCAAAACTCAAAATCTGACTTTGAAAATTTACATGCAGAAAGTATAATTATGAAATATCACTGTGTAAAAATTTCATGACCAGATTCGATCTATAACTATTTATAGAAATTATTTTAGCCAAAAACACACTTTTTGACTCGGTTTTGTATAAAAATCATTTTAATTAGCAAACAAATTCCAAAAATTACGAAATTTGACCAGTAAGTTCATGAGACCAGAAACTTTGCATGCTATAAAAAACTCGTGTTAAAACCATTTTTAACACTATTTTCGGATTTTATGTCATTTATTCTCAATAAATACATAAAACTCCAAAAACAACAAAATAAATTTGTAACTACAAGCCCTGTCTCTGATACCACTTGTAGGGATCGGATCCCATTCACTAATCAAGTATTAGTGTAAATCAAATTACTCTAATTTGATGAGCAAGATCTATGTAGTTACAAATAGACTTTGTTATAAGTTTATAGAAATTTATACCTTTCACAAAGGGAAAAATGGGCACAAAACTAGAACTCCTTTCTAGTTTTGTTTCTTGAGCTATAAACAAGGATGATCCTCCAAAACCCGAGTTTCCATAATAGGAAACCTCCTCTTAGTTGCACCCAAGAACAACTCCAAATCTACTAGTGATTTTGAGCTAGAAATCACTAATAGATACTTGATAATATGTGAATAATATTATTACTAACACTTAGTAATATAGTAGAGAATATAAGAACTAGTTTCTTGTTATTAGAGAGAAAGTTTTGTGTGAGAGAAAGAGAGATTTGCATCAATAAAACATACTCTCACTTTGGCCTTATGTTTTAATACAAAACAAAACAAAACAAAGTGTATAAAACACTCATGGGGGCCGGCCTCTTTTGGGAGAAGAGAAGGGAAGAGTTCTTTCATTGTTTAGCACAATTGCATGCATTGAAATGATTATGTTTCACATGCAAAAGTAGCCAAACAAATAGAATAAGACAAGGAGGAATCTTCTCCTCTTTTCTCACCATTTTGGACGGCTTCATGGCCCTTATTATGGGTCCAATTTGTTTTCAATATTTGTCCCACAAATACTTATAATTTATCACTTAATCATCTAATATGATAAAGTACAAATTATCAAATTGAACTCACAACTCTTCCTTAATATACATGTACACTTACACATATATTAAAATGTACTTTTACTAATCTCATTAGTAAAATATACACAATTAGTGAATTAACACTTAATCACTAATTCTCGTCTCCTCTAATAATTTTATCGATATAAAATTAAACCACTCGAGTTCACAACTCGATTTCTCTCTAAATTAATTCACTGACTAACCGTTAGTCAAATTATCAAGTTACTAATTTAATCGTATCTCATACAATTAATTAGCTTTATCATTTGGAGTACGTTCCTATAGGTGTGACTTAAAGGGATCAATTGATTACCGCCGTTCTCACGACAATAACGTCAAACTCTAGTCAGCCAACCGTTATTGATTTACGTTAATCAATTGACAATAATACAGGATTATCCCCATGTATTCCTTAATTGAGATTTATTAAGTAATCGCACTATTGTGGAGGACACTTACTCCAACACTTAGTTGACCACATTTTCAAAATAGCATAATCTTGACTTTTTGTTGCTCTCCAACTTTGACTTCTCCTTGACTTAGCTTGATCACTAGGGTTGGCTCGATTTGACCATAGAATTGACTTTACTTATCCCTTAGTGATCCCTTGACCCTTGGTCTAGGCTTGGGTTTGAGCCCATGGCCCTAACCCATGGTCTCCCTCTTCTCCACCCTTGACTTCCTTGACCAATTTTGGTCCAGTCGGTTTTAGTGTGGGTAAGGGGCTGACCATTTTACTTAACCCTCCAACTAAAACACCACCCTATGAGCCACCAAAGAGAGCTATTAGTTTATTGGACGTTGTTCATTTGGGGAAGGAAGAAACCCTTGTTTTTAAGGATGAGGAAAATGAGGAACTTGCTAGTGAGGATGGAGAGGATGAGTAACAAAATGAAAGTGAGGTAGAGGTTGAGTCGTGTGATTTGGTCATGGGTGGAGGGAGCTCTATCCAAGTGGCTCCTAAGACTCATAGTGAGGAGCCAGCCTTGCCTTCACAAAAACATCCTAAACCTCTCAAGCTAAGTTGGTTAGAAAAGGAGGCCGAGCTTAGAGAGAAATCTGATGAGGGTTTGTGTGACAAGGAAAGGGATGAGCTTGATCCTTGGAGTTGTTTAACCAAACTCAAGAAGAAGGTGCTCATGGAATGGGAGTTTAAGGGTGAGTCAAACTTTTCCAAAGAGTTTGCTTACCCTAGGGAGAAGAAACCACCAGATAAGAATGACCAAAATTTGGGGGCAAATTTTTTCAAGAAGGAGAGTTTGCAACAGGAGTTGCTCTTGCAAGGCAGTGGTCATGGAACCCATTTACACCTTTGAAGAGAAATGCAAGTTTTGTCAAAGGAAACCTCATGGTCAATGGATCAAGGAGGCATAGATGGTAAACTTGGGTCCTAAATCACATTTCATCCCTAGGAGTCGATGCCTAGAAAAGCCCCTAAGGAAAGGAAAGGAAAGCAACAACCTAGGCCATGAACCATGAAGCTTATCTTGACATGTTGGCAAAGATTTTAACATAACTCCCAATCTGCTTATCCAATGGAGTTGAAACCACTTGCATATGATAGCTAGCTCAAAGAGCTTTCATTTGACATATGGTTGGCTATCTGGTTCGAAGGGAGATGAGAGTTATGACTTCTACAAGTCAGGGGTCAGATTGTGAAAACTCAGTCCAAAGAAGGATTCGACATGTCCGTACTAAAAGTTTCATATCTTGCGTTCTAGGCAATATTTTTGGGTGATTCTTTTTTCATTGGATAGCCAACTCAAATACCATTCCAATGACATATCATGGGCCTTCTAATTCAACGTGAGCGTGAAATGGTGAAGCGTACAAGTCACTTCAATCTCAGGAAATCCGGTCAGAAACTGTTTTGGGGTTAATGAGCAATGCACTTGTCCTACCTTCTCCTCCTTGGGTGAGCTCACTTAGGGACCATTTGGAAGTCTTCCCATGAGCCTAGGGCTCACATGGGACGTGCTAATTAGCAAGGAATGGACCAAAAACTCAGCTAACCTCAAGTACGTGTGCAAGTCATTGTCAATAGTAGTCCTTGGTTTGCTTTATGTCATTTTCTTCTTTTAGCTTTATTGTATTTGTCCCTTTTAGTTTGTGATCAGAATTATAAGTCCTTTGTACCGTCACTCCTTGCTCTCCAAGGCTAAGATCTCAGCCCTTGGATTTGAACCAAAAAGCAAGGAGAGGATGTAGTCACAAGTCACTATCTACTTTATGCTTTAGTAGTTGTTTTTCTTTCAGATTTGTTTGGTCCTTGGGACCGTTTATTTTTGCTGAATAGTAAGGCTTCTTGTAGCCCTTAGATCAATAGGAAGTGTATGGTCAAGATGTAAAGCTTTGGCCTATATAAGCCAAGCTTATCAAAATGTAAAAATCAGATTTGTTGGAATGAAGAAAAACCCTAGTTTGAGTGTGTGCTCAACTAAACTCTCTTGCTTTGTGCTTTGAGTGTATTTTCGGTTTAATTAGTGGCTTTGTGCTTAATTACTCAACCCTTCTATCCTTGGCTAAGTGCTTGGAAGAAGACTAACTTTATTGTTCAATTAGTTTACTCACAAAAATCAGAAAAATCAAACACAAAACATCACAAATCAGCCGAGTATTTTTAAGTTTGTTCATGCTTGTTTTGATTAAGTTATTGAGTGATTATTAGCCCATAAGTTTCACTCCAACTTGGTTATCAGAGCTTTGGTTAGAAAACACAAGTTCCATACTTGTGCTAATTTGTTTTTCGGTTCATACATCAAAGTACAATCTTTGTCACAAAAATCAGTTTTCTTTTTTCAAAGTTTTCAATGGGTTTTTCCTTTCCTTTTTGTTCCACATCTTTTTCCTATGATTCTTCACATGAAACCCCTAGAGTTGAGTCGGTTTTGAGTCCATGGAAAGAGTTGGGAAGGAGTTAGAAGCCAAGGTGGCTAGAATGAGGAAACTATGTCGGTTTTAGTGTGGGTAAGGGGCTGACCATTTTACTTAACCCTCCAACTAAAACACCACCCTATGAGCCACCAAAGAGAGCTCTTAGTTTATTGGACGTTGTTCATTTGGGGAAGGAAGAAACCCTTGTTTTTAAGGATGAGGAAAATGAGGAACTTGCTAGTGAGGATGGAGAGGATGAGTAACAAAATGAAAGTGAGGTAGAGGTTGAGTCGTGTGATTTGGTCATGGGTGGAGGGAGTTTCATCCAAGTGGCCCCTAAGACTCATAGTGAGGAGCCAGCCTTGCCTTCACAAAAACATCCTAAACCTCTCAAGCTAAGTTGGTTAGAAAAGGAGGCCGAGCTTAGAGAGAAATCTGATGAGGGTTTGTGTGACAAGGAAAGGGATGAGCTTGATCCTTGGAGTTGTTTAACCAAACTCAAGAAGAAGGTGCTCATGGAATGGGAGTTTAAGGGTGAGTCAAACTTTTCCAAAGAGTTTGCTTACCCTAGGAAGAAGAAACCACCAGATAAGAATGACCAAAATTTGGGGGCAAATTTTTTCAAGAAGGAGAGTTTGCAACAGGAGTTGCTCTTGCAAGGCGATGGTCATGGAACCCATTTACACCTTTGAAGAGAAATGCAAGTTTTGTCAAAGGAAACCTCATGGTCAATGGATCAAGGAGGCATAGATGGTAAACTTGGGTCCTAAATCACATTTCATCCCTAGGAGTCGATGCCTAGAAAAGCCCCTAAGGAAAGGAAAGGAAAGCAACAACCTAGGCCATGAACCATGAAGCTTATCTTGACATGTTGGTAAAGATTTTAACATAACTCCCAATCTGCTTATCCAATGGAGTTGAAACCACTTGCATATGATAGCTAGCTCAAAGAGCTTTCATTTGACATATGGTTGGCTATCTGGTTCGAAGGGAGATGAGAGTTATGACTTCTACAAGTCAGGGGTCAGATTGTGAAAACTCAGTCCAAAGAAGGATTCGACATGTCCGTACTAAAAGTTTCATATCTTGCGTTCTAGGCAATATTTTTGGGTGATTCTTTTTTCATTGGATAGCCAACTCAAATACAATTCCAATGACATATAATGGGCCTTCTAATTCAACGTGAGCGTGAAATGGTGAAGCGTACAAGTCACTTCAATCTCAGGAAATCCGGTCAGAAACTGTTTTGGGGTTAATGAGCAATGCACTTGTCCTACCTTCTCCTCCTTGGGTGAGCTCACTTAGGGACCATTTGGAAGTCTTCCCATGAGCCTAGGGCTCACATGGGACGTGCTAATTAGCAAGGAATGGACCAAAAACTCAGCTAACCTCAAGTACGTGTGCAAGTCATTGTCAATAGTAGTCCTTGGTTTGCTTTATGTCATTTTCTTCTTTTAGCTTTATTGTATTTGTCCCTTTTAGTTTGTGATAAGAATTATAAGTCCTTTGTACCGTCACTCCTTGCTCTCCAAGGCTAAGATCTCAGCCCTTGGATTTGAACCAAAAAGCAAGGAGAGGATGTAGTCACAAGTCACTATCTACTTTATGCTTTAGTAGTTGTTTTTCTTTCAGATTTGTTTGGTCCTTGGGACCGTTTATTTTTGCTGAATAGTAAGGCTTCTTGTAGCCCTTAGATCAATAGGAAGTGTATGGTCAAGATGTAAAGCTTTGGCCTATATAAGCCAAGCTTATCAAAATGTAAAAATCAGATTTGTTGGAATGAAGAAAAACCCTAGTTTGAGTGTGTGCTCAACTAAACTCTCTTGCTTTGTGCTTTGAGTGTATTTTCGGTTTAATTAGTGGCTTTGGAGTGAAACTTATGGGGATAAGAATCACTCAAAGGATGAACAAAATCGAACCTTGAAATCCCCTTGAATATACTCGGCCGATTGGTTTTTTTGTGAAACAATTTTTCTGATTTTTGTTGTTAAATGCAAGAACATAAAGATAGTATCTAAATCTACTCACAAAGCAATAGATTTAGGGGTTGATTAGCATAAGCACAAAGCCACTATACTAATCTTTCACTTACTCACACACAAAGTAATGAGAAATGAGGAACACTCAATATAAAACCTAGGGTTTCTTTTCATTAATCAAATCTAAAAAATGTGAGGCAAGGATGAGGGTTTTTATAATACCCTCATTCTAATCTTGACCATCCATTACAACAAGATCTAAGGGCTACAATCAACCCCCAAATGCTACATTATACTCGGTCAAATGAGGCTCACATGAGCTGAAAATTTGAACATAAAACAACAAATACATAAATTAAAAAGCATAAAGCACAAAAGGTAGATAGTGACATGTATGAAAAAGACATAAAGTAAAACAATGTGATGATCTTTGGTGACTTGTTGTAGAACCGGCCCCTTGACCTCCATGAGCTAGTTTGTTGAACCATGTGAGCCCATTTTATTGGAGGGTTGACTCACTTGGGTGTACCATAGTTGATCACATTTCAAAATAGCACAATCTTGACTTTTTATTGCTCTCCATCTTTGATCTCCTCTTGACTTAGCTTGATCACTAGGGTTGGCTCGATTTGACCATAGAATTGACTTTACTTATCCCCTAGTGATCCCTTGACCCTTGGTCTAGGCTTGGGTTTGAGCCCATGGGTCCAACCCACGGCCCCCTCGGCTTCACCCTTGGTTTCCTTGACCAATTTTGGTCCAATCTCCTCTCCTTGGAAAGGACTTGTCCTCAAGTCCTTGGAGATCCTCTTGCTTCCTCCCTTGCTCGATTTCAAGCTAGAATCTCGGCTCAACCTTTGCTCGATCTTGGCTTTCACGGTTTTAGTCTTCCACGGGCACCACTTAGCTAGAGTTTGTAGAAGTGGTTGGACCCCTTTGCCTTGGCTCGAAGAATTGATCACATTTTCATCCTTGGTCACGGTTTGCTTGACCACGCATTCTTCCTCGAGCATTTCTTTGAGCCCCCGACTCATAACCATGCCATCCATCCATTCTTGCTCATGTTCGAGCCCATCAATGATTCTCCACCTTAAAGACCCGCTTGATCTTTCCTTACCATCGATTTTTGTTCTTTCATTGACCACATTCTCAATGTAGTCGGTTGTTTCCTTGTTGATTGATGCTTCACCTTCATGAGGCTCCTCTCCTAGAGTCCTCCTTGTCATGCTAGTGCTTCCTCACATTCCAAGCTCACCTTTTCCCCTTGCTCTTCTCCACTCGGCCCAAGGCCCTTCAACTTCTCAAGCTCATGCAATTTCGGCCTTGACTTCATCTCCTTGCTAGGTTTCGGCTCAATGAAGGATTCAAATAGGCACGCATTGGATTTACAACCCATCATTGGTGGTAGGGGAGCTAAGACAATGAGCTTTTCACCATACTTGAATGAGTAGGTGTTGTCTCTTCCATGATGGGAGGAATTCTTTTCAAATTCCCAAGGTCTACCAAGCAACACATGGCAAGCATCCATGTCCAACACTTCACACACAACTTCATCCTTATAGTCTTGACCAATTGAGAACGAGACTTGGCATTGTTTGTCAACTTTGACCTCGGCTCCTTGATTGAGCCATCTTAGCTTGTATGGGTGAGGATGCTTCAAAGTAGGCAAGGCAAGCTTATCAATGAGGGTCTTGGAAGCAACATTAACACAACTTCCCCCATCGATAATCAAGTTACACACTCTCCCCATGATGGTACATTTGGACCGAAATATTTGGTGCCTTTGGTCCATATTCTCGTTTGATTCTTGAGTGTGCATCACTCGCCAAGTGACCAAGCTCAACCCCGAGTCCGGGGGAACAATGGTCTCGGCCATCTTCACTTCCTCAACTCCCTCTTTTTTTTCTTCCTCACAAACTAACACCTCATCATCTCCCCAATGCACAACCTCACTTGTATTCAAGGTCCTCTTGCTAGGGCATTCCTTAGCAAAATGACCATAGCCTTGACATTGGTAGCATTTTTTGAGGGGAATCGTTCTCTTGGGGCCATAGTCAATTCCCTTTCCTTTATCAACACTTGAGGGTTTGTTAGTAGGGCAAGGCTCGGAAATCTTGATCCCTCCTTGGCTCGACATGGGGTTGGTTTTGGGGGTGCCCTTAGCCGACTCTCCTCTCCCCTTCTCTAGCTTCTCCACACGTGTGGCCATGGTAACGGCCTCATCGAATGACCACAAGTTTTGCATCTTCACTCGGTTAGCAATCCTAGGGTTTAGGCCCTCAACAAACCTTGCAATTTTTTGTTCGGGTTTCTCATTCATCTCACATTGTAGGGTGAGTTGCTCAAAATCCCTAAGATAGGTCTCAATGGGGTGTGACTCTTGCTTTAGTTGAGCTAGTTTGAGAAACATGTCTTGGGTGTAGTCTTTGGGAACAAACTTGTCTTTGAGTTTCTTTTTGAGTTTGAGCCATGACTTGATGGGTTCCTTACCCTCTCGGTTTCTTTGGTTCTTAAGGTTCTCATACCAAAGGGAAGCATATCCCTTAAACTTCATGATGGCTACCTTGAAACACTTCCTATCGGAGTACTCCTTGAATTCAAAAATTCTCTCAACCGATCTAAGCCAATCTAGGAGATCCTCGGGGTTCAAGCTACCATAAAAATCGGGTATGTCCACCTTAATGTCTCGGTCATGGTCTCTAGGGTGGGTTTCAAGGGATTCTTCCGAATCCGAAAATTGATCTTCCATGTGAGGAGGAACTTGTCCTCTCCCACGGCCCCCATACCCCATTCCACGGCCTCTTCCCCTTCCCCCTTCACCCCTTCTTGGTTCATTCATGTTTTGTTCCAAGAGTGTGTTAATAGCATTCATCATCAAAGTGCAATTACCGGTGAGTTGAGTCAATTTCTCTTCTAAATCGGAAAGTCTTTTACCTTCCCCTCTATCCCCTTCCATTTTGTGAAAGTTTTGTGAGATCTTTTGTGGAAATTTTGTGGAAAATAAACAAGGAAAACAAAGAAAGAAAACGAAAAATTGAAGAGGAAAACAAACCTAAAATTTCGGCTAACACAAGAACAAACCCAACCAATACTAACACAAGTGTAGATCTTTAACCATTTTTTGTAAGATTTTGTGGAAAATAAAACAAGGAAATTAAAAGAGAAAACGAAAAATGTAAGAGAAAAACTTCAAACAATTCGACCCTAAACTTAGATAAACCGAAAAATTGAAAATGAGAATGAAATTCAAGAACAAACCTAAGCTTTGATAACCAATTTGGAGTGAAACTTATGGGGATAAGAATCACTCAAAGGATGAACAAAATCGAACCTTGAAATCCCCTTGAATATACTCGACCGATTGGTTTTTTTGTGAAACAATTTTTCTGATTTTTGTTGTTAAATGCAAGAACATAAAGATAGTATCTAAATCTACTCACAAAGCAATAGATTTAGGGGTTGATTAGCATAAGCACAAAGCCACTATACTAATCTTTCACTTACTCACACACAAAGTAATGAGAAATGAGGAACACTCAATATAAAACCTAGGGTTTCTTTTCATTAATCAAATCTAAAAAATGTGAGGCAAGGATGAGGGTTTTTATAATACCCTCATTCTAATCTTGACCATCCATTACAACAAGATCTAAGGGCTACAATCAACCCCCAAATGCTACATTATACTCGGTCAAATGAGGCTCACATGAGCTGAAAATTTGAACATAAAACAACAAATACATAAAGTAAAAAGCATAAAGCACAAAAGGTAGATAGTGACATGTATGAAAAAGACATAAAGTAAAACAATGTGATGATCTTTGGTGACTTGTTGTAGAACCGGCCCCTTGACCTCCATGAGCTAGTTTGTTGAACCATGTGAGCCCATTTTATTGGAGGGTTGACTCACTTGGGTGTACCATAGTTGATCACATTTCAAAATAGCACAATCTTGACTTTTTATTGCTCTCCATCTTTGATCTCCTCTTGACTTAGCTTGATCACTAGGGTTGGCTCGATTTGACCATAGAATTGACTTTACTTATCCCCTAGTGATCCCTTGACCCTTGGTCTAGGCTTGGGTTTGAGCCCATGGGTCCAACCCACGGCCCCCCTCGGCTTCACCCTTGGTTTCCTTGACCAATTTTGGTCCAGGCTTTGTGCTTAATTACTCAACCCTTCTATCCTTGGCTAAGTGCTTGGAAGAAGACTAACTTTATTGTTCAATTAGTTTACTCACAAAAATCAGAAAAATCAAACACAAAACATCACAAATCAGCCGAGTATTTTTAAGTTTGTTCATGCTTGTTTTGATTAAGTTATTGAGTGATTATTAGCCCATAAGTTTCACTCCAACTTGGTTATCAGAGCTTTGGTTAGAAAACACAAGTTCCATACTTGTGCTAATTTGTTTTTCGGTTCATACATCAAAGTACAATCTTTGTCACAAAAATCAGTTTTCTTTTTTCAAAGTTTTCAATGGGTTTTTCCTTTCCTTTTTGTTCCACATCTTTTTCCTATGATTCTTCACATGAAACCCCTAGAGTTGAGTCGGTTTTTGAGTCCATGGAAAGAGTTGGGAAGGAGTTAGAAGCCAAGGTGGCTAGAATGAGGGGAAACTATGTCGGTTTTAGTGTGGGTAAGGGGCTGACCATTTTACTTAACCCTCCAACTAAAACACCACCCTATGAGCCACCAAAGAGAGCTCTTAGTTTATTGGACGTTGTTCATTTGGGGAAGGAAGAAACCCTTGTTTTTAAGGATGAGGAAAATGAGGAACTTGCTAGTGAGGATGGAGAGGATGAGTAACAAAATGAAAGTGAGGTAGAGGTTGAGTCGTGTGATTTGGTCATGGGTGGAGGGAGTTTCATCCAAGTGGCTCCTAAGACTCATAGTGAGGAGCCAGCCTTGCCTTCACAAAAACATCCTAAACCTCTCAAGCTAAGTTGGTTAGAAAAGGAGGCCGAGCTTAGAGAGAAATCTGATGAGGGTTTGTGTGACAAGGAAAGGGATGAGCTTGATCCTTGGAGTTGTTTAACCAAACTCAAGAAGAAGGTGCTCATGGAATGGGAGTTTAAGGGTGAGTCAAACTTTTCCAAAGAGTTTGCTTACCCTAGGGAGAAGAAACCACCAGATAAGAATGACCAAAATTTGGGGGCAAATTTTTTTTCAAGAAGGAGAGTTTGCAACAGGAGTTGCTCTTGCAAGGCAGTGGTCATGGAACCCATTTACACCTTTGAAGAGAAATGCAAGTTTTGTCAAAGGAAACCTCATGGTCAATGGATCAAGGAGGCATAGATGGTAAACTTGGGTCCTAAATCACATTTCCTCCCTAGGAGTCGATGCCTAGAAAAGCCCCTAAGGAAAGGAAAGGAAAGCAACAACCTAGGCCATGAACCATGAAGCTTATCTTGACATGTTGGTAAAGATTTTAACATAACTCCCAATCTGCTTATCCAATGGAGTTGAAACCACTTGCATATGATAGCTAGCTCAAAGAGCTTTCATTTGACATATGGTTGGCTATCTGGTTCGAAGGGAGATGAGAGTTATGACTTCTACAAGTCAGGGGTCAGATTGTGAAAACTCAGTCCAAAGAAGGATTCGACATGTCCGTACTAAAAGTTTCATATCTTGCGTTCTACGCAATATTTTTGGGTGATTCTTTTTTCATTGGATAGCCAACTCAAATACCATTCCAATGACATATCATGGGCCTTCTAATTCAACGTGAGCGTGAAATGGTGAAGCGTACAAGTCACTTCAATCTCAGGAAATCCAGTCAGAAACTGTTTTGGGGTTAATGAGCAATGCACTTGTCCTACCTTCTCCTCCTTGGGTGAGCTCACTTAGGGACCATTTGGAAGTCTTCCCATGAGCCTAGGGCTCACATGGGACGTGCTAATTAGCAAGGAATGGACCAAAAACTCAGCTAACCTCAACTACTTGTGCAAGTCATTGTCAATAGTAGTCCTTGGTTTGCTTTATGTCATTTTCTTCTTTTAGCTTTATTGTATTTGTCCCTTTTAGTTTGTGATCAGAATTATAAGTCCTTTGTACCATCACTCCTTGCTCTCCAAGGCTAAGATCTCAGCCCTTGGATTTGAACCTAAAAGCAAGGAGAGGATGTAGTCACAAGTCACTATCTACTTTATGCTTTAGTAGTTGTTTTTCTTTCAGATTTGTTTGGTCCTTGGGACCGTTTATTTTTGCTGAATTGTAAGGCTTCTTGTAGCCCTTAGATCAATAGGAAGTGTATGGTCAAGATGTAAAGCTTTGGCCTATATAAGCCAAGCTTATCACAATGTAAAAATCAGATTTGTTGGAATGAAGAAAAACCCTAGTTTGAGTGTGTGCTCAACTAAACTCTCTTGCTTTGTGCTTTGAGTGTATTTTCGAGTTAATTAGTGGCTTTGTGCTTAATTACTCAACCCTTCTATCCTTGGCTAAGTGCTTGGAAGAAGACTATCTTTATTGTTCAATTAGTTTACTCACAAAAATCAGAAAAATCAAACACAAAACATCACAAATCAGCCGAGTATTTTTAAGTTTGTTCATGCTTGTTTTGATTAAGTTATTGAGTGATTCTTAGCCCATAAGTTTCACTCCAACTTGGTTATCAGAGCTTCGGTTAGAAAACACAAGTTCCATACTTGTGCTAATTTGTTTTTCGGTTCATACATCAAAGTACAATCTTTGTCACAAAAATCAGGTTTTTCAAAGTTTTCAATGGGTTTTTCTTTTCCTTTTTGTTCCACATCTTTTTCCTATGATTCTTCACATGAAACCCCTAGAGTTGAGTCGGTTTTTGAGTCCATGGAAAGAGTTGGGAAGGAGTTAGAAGCCAAGGTGGCTAGAATGAGGGGAAACTATGTCGGTTTTAGTGTGGGTAAGGGGCTGACCATTTTACTTAACCCTCCAACTAAAACATCACCCTATGAGCCACCAAAGAGAGCTCTTAGTTTATCGGAGGTTGTTCATTTGGGGAAGGAAGAAACCCTTGTTTTTAAGGATGAGGAAAATGAGGAACTTGCTAGTGAGGATGGAGAGGATGAGAAACAAAACGAAAGTGAGGTAGAGGTTGAGTCGTGTGATTTGGTCATGGGTGGAGGGAGCTCTATCCAAGTGGCTCCTAAGACTCATAGTGAGGAGCCAGCCTTGCCTTCACAAAAACATCCTAAACCTCTCAAGCTAAGTTGGTTAGAAAGGAGGCCGAGCTTAGAGAGAAATCTGATGTGGGTTTGTTTGACAAGGAAAGGGATGAGCTTGATCCTTGGAGTTGTTTAACCAAACTCAAGAAGAAGGTGCTCATGGAATGGGAGTTTAAGGGTGAGTCAAACTTTTCCAAAGAGTTTGCTTACCCTAGGGAGAAGAAACCACCCGATAAGAATGACCAAAATTTGGGGGCAAATTTTTTTTCAAGAAGGAGAGTTTGCAACAGGAGTTGCTCTTGCAAGGCAATGGTCATGGAACCCATTTACACCTTTGAAGAGAAATGCAAGTTTTGTCAAAGGAAACCTCATGGTCAATGGATCAAGGAGGCATAGATGGTAAACTTGGGTCCTAAATCACATTTCATCCCTAGGAGTCGATGCCTAGAAAAGCCCCTAAGGAAAGGAAAGGAAAGCAACAACCTAGGCCATGAACCATGAAGCTTATCTTGACATGTTGGTAAAGATTTTAACATAACTCCCAATCTGCTTATCCAATGGAGTTGAAACCACTTGCATATGATAGCTAGCTCAAAGAGCTTTCATTTGACATATGGTTGGCTATCTGGTTCGAAGGGAGATGAGAGTTATGACTTCTACAAGTCAGGGGTCAGATTGTGAAAACTCAGTCCAAAGAAGGATTCGACATGTCCGTACTAAAAGTTTCATATCTTGCGTTCTACGCAATATTTTTGGGTGATTCTTTTTTCATTGGATAGCCAACTCAAATACCATTCCAATGACATATCATGGGCCTTCTAATTCAACGTGAGCGTGAAATGGTGAAGCGTACAAGTCACTTCAATCTCAGGAAATCCAGTCAGAAACTGTTTTGGGGTTAATGAGCAATGCACTTGTCCTACCTTCTCCTCCTTGGGTGAGCTCACTTAGGGACCATTTGGAAGTCTTCCCATGAGCCTAGGGCTCACATGGGACGTGCTAATTAGCAAGGAATGGACCAAAAACTCAGCTAACCTCAAGTACGTGTGCAAGTCATTGTCAATAGTAGTCCTTGGTTTGCTTTATGTCATTTTCTTCTTTTAGCTTTATTGTATTTGTCCCTTTTAGTTTGTGATCAGAATTATAAGTCCTTTGTACCATCACTCCTTGCTCTCCAAGGCTAAGATCTCAGCCCTTGGATTTGAACCTAAAAGCAAGGAGAGGATGTAGTCACAAGTCACTATCTACTTTATGCTTTAGTAGTTGTTTTCTTTCAGATTTGTTTGGTCCTTGGGACCGTTTATTTTTGCTGAATTGTAAGGCTTCTTGTAGCCCTTAGATCAATAGGAAGTGTATGGTCAAGATGTAAAGCTTTGGCCTATATAAGCCAAGCTTATCACAATGTAAAAATCAGATTTGTTGGAATGAAGAAAAACCCTAGTTTGAGTGTGTGCTCAACTAAACTCTCTTGCTTTGTGCTTTGAGTGTATTTTCGAGTTAATTAGTGGCTTTGTGCTTAATTACTCAACCCTTCTATCCTTGGCTAAGTGCTTGGAAGAAGACTATCTTTATTGTTCAATTAGTTTACTCACAAAAATCAGAAAAATCAAACACAAAACATCACAAATCAGCCGAGTATTTTTAAGTTTGTTCATGCTTGTTTTGATTAAGTTATTGAGTGATTCTTAGCCCATAAGTTTCACTCCAACTTGGTTATCAGAGCTTCGGTTAGAAAACACAAGTTCCATACTTGTGCTAATTTGTTTTTCGGTTCATACATCAAAGTACAATCTTTGTCACAAAAATCAGTTTTTTTTTTCAAAGTTTTCAATGGGTTTTTCTTTTCCTTTTTGTTCCACATCTTTTTCCTATGATTCTTCACATGAAACCCCTAGAGTTGAGTCGGTTTTTGAGTCCATGGAAAGAGTTGGGAAGGAGTTAGAAGCCAAGGTGGCTAGAATGAGGGGAAACTATGTCGGTTTTAGTGTGGGTAAGGGGCTGACCATTTTACTTAACCCTCCAACTAAAACATCACCCTATGAGCCACCAAAGAGAGCTCTTAGTTTATCGGAGGTTGTTCATTTGGGGAAGGAAGAAACCCTTGTTTTTAAGGATGAGGAAAATGAGGAACTTGCTAGTGAGGATGGAGAGGATGAGAAACAAAACGAAAGTGAGGTAGAGGTTGAGTCGTGTGATTTGGTCATGGGTGGTGGGAGTTTCATCCAAGTGGCTCCTAAGACTCATAGTGAGGAGCCAGCCTTGCCTTCACAAAAACATCCTAAACCTCTCAAGCTAAGTTGGTTAGAAAGGAGGCCGAGCTTAGAGAGAAATCTGATGTGGGTTTGTTTGACAAGGAAAGGGATGAGCTTGATCCTTGGAGTTGTTTAACCAAACTCAAGAAGAAGGTGCTCATGGAATGGGAGTTTAAGGGTGAGTCAAACTTTTCCAAAGAGTTTGCTTACCCTAGGGAGAAGAAACCACCCGATAAGAATGACCAAAATTTGGGGGCAAATTTTTTTTCAAGAAGGAGAGTTTGCAACAGGAGTTGCTCTTGCAAGGCTATGGGCATGGAACCCATTTACACCTTTGAAGAGAAATGCAAGTTTTGTCAAAGGAAACCTCATGGTCAATGGATCAAGGAGGCATAGATGGTAAACTTGGGTCCTAAATCACATTTCATCCCTAGGAGTCGATGCCTAGAAAAGCCCCTAAGGAAAGGAAAGGAAAGCAACAACCTAGGCCATGAACCATGAAGCTTATCTTGACATGTTGGTAAAGATTTTAACATAACTCCCAATCTGCTTATCCAATGGAGTTGAAACCACTTGCATATGATAGCTAGCTCAAAGAGCTTTCATTTGACATATGGTTGGCTATCTGGTTCGAAGGGAGATGAGAGTTATGACTTCTACAAGTCAGGGGTCAGATTGTGAAAACTCAGTCCAAAGAAGGATTCGACATGTCCGTACTAAAAGTTTCATATCTTGCGTTCTAGGCAATATTTTTGGGTGATTCTTTTTTCTTTGGATAGCCAACTCAAATACCATTCCAATGACATATCATGGGCCTTCTAATTCAACGTGAGCGTGAAATGGTGAAGCGTACAAGTCACTTCAATCTCAGGAAATCCGGTCAGAAACTGTTTTGGGGTTAATGAGCAATGCACTTGTCCTACCTTCTCCTCCTTGGGTGAGCTCACTTAGGGACCATTTGGAAGTCTTCCCATGAGCCTAGGGCTCACATGGGACGTGCTAATTAGCAAGGAATGGACCAAAAACTCAGCTAACCTCAAGTACGTGTGCAAGTCATTGTCAATAGTAGTCCTTGGTTTGCTTTATGTCATTTTCTTCTTTTAGCTTTATTGTATTTGTCCCTTTTAGTTTGTGATAAGAATTATAAGTCCTTTGTACCGTCACTCCTTGCTCTCCAAGGCTAAGATCTCAGCCCTTGGATTTGAACCAAAAAGCAAGGAGAGGATGTAGGCACAAGTCACTATCTACTGTATGCTTTAGTAGTTGTTTTTCTTTCAGATTTGTTTGGTGCTTGGGACCGTTTATTTTGCTGAATAGTAAGGCTTCTTGTAGCCCTTAGATCAATAGGAAGTGTATGGTCAAGATGTAAAGCTTTGGCCTATATAAGCCAAGCTTATCAAAATGTAAAAATCAGATTTGTTGGAATGAAGAAAAACCCTAGTTTGAGTGTGTGCTCAACTAAACTCTCTTGCTTTGTGCTTTGAGTGTATTTTCGGTTTAATTAGTGGCTTTGTGCTTAATTACTCAACCCTTCTATCCTTGGCTAAGTGCTTGGAAGAAGACTAACTTTATTGTTCAATTAGTTTACTCACAAAAATCAGAAAAATCAAACACAAAACATCACAAATCAGCCGAGTATTTTTAAGTTTGTTCATGCTTGTTTTGATTAAGTTATTGAGTGATTATTAGCCCATAAGTTTCACTCCAACTTGGTTATCAGAGCTTTGGTTAGAAAACACAAGTTCCATACTTGTGCTAATTTGTTTTTCGGTTCATACATCAAAGTACAATCTTTGTCACAAAAATCAGTTTTCTTTTTTCAAAGTTTTCAATGGGTTTTTCTTTTCCTTTTTGTTCCACATCTTTTTCCTATGATTCTTCACATGAAACCCCTAGAGTTGAGTCGGTTTTTGAGTCCATGGAAAGAGTTGGGAAGGAGTTAGAAGCCAAGGTGGCTAGAATGAGGGGAAACTATGTCGGTTTTAGTGTGGGTAAGGGGCTGACCATTTTACTTAACCCTCCAACTAAAACACCACCCTATGAGCCACCAAAGAGAGCTCTTAGTTTATTGGACGTTGTTCATTTGGGGAAGGAAGAAACCCTTGTTTTTAAGGATGAGGAAAATGAGGAACTTGCTAGTGAGGATGGAGAGGATGAGTAACAAAATGAAAGTGAGGTAGAGGTTGAGTCGTGTGATTTGGTCATGGGTGGAGGGAGTTTCATCCAGGTGGCTCCTAAGACTCATAGTGAGGAGCCAGCCTTGCCTTCACAAAAACATCCTAAACCTCTCAAGCTAAGTTGGTTAGAAAAGGAGGCCGAGCTTAGAGAGAAATCTGATGAGGGTTTGTGTGACAAGGAAAGGGATGAGCTTGATCCTTGGAGTTGTTTAACCAAACTCAAGAAGAAGGTGCTCATGGAATGGGAGTTTAAGGGTGAGTCAAACTTTTCCAAAGAGTTTGCTTACCCTAGGGAGAAGAAACCACCAGATAAGAATGACCAAAATTTGGGGGCAAATTTTTTCAAGAAGGAGAGTTTGCAACAGGAGTTGCTCTTGCAAGGCGATGGTCATGGAACCCATTTACACCTTTGAAGAGAAATGCAAGTTTTGTCAAAGGAAACCTCATGGTCAATGGATCAAGGAGGCATAGATGGTAAACTTGGGTCCTAAATCACATTTCATCCCTAGGAGTCGATGCCTAGAAAAGCCCCTAAGGAAAGGAAAGGAAAGCAACAACCTAGGCCATGAACCATGAAGCTTATCTTGACATGTTGGTAAAGATTTTAACATAACTCCCAATCTGCTTATCCAATGGAGTTGAAACCACTTGCATATGATAGCTAGCTCAAAGAGCTTTCATTTGACATATGGTTGGCTATCTGGTTCGAAGGGAGATGAGAGTTATGACTTCTACAAGTCAGGGGTCAGATTGTGAAAACTCAGTCCAAAGAAGGATTCGACATGTCCGTACTAAAAGTTTCATATCTTGCGTTCTACGCAATATTTTTGGGTGATTCTTTTTTCATTGGATAGCCAACTCAAATACCATTCCAATGACATATCATGGGCCTTCTAATTCAACGTGAGCGTGAAATGGTGAAGCGTACAAGTCACTTCAATCTCAGGAAATCCAGTCAGAAACTGTTTTGGGGTTAATGAGCAATGCACTTGTCCTACCTTCTCCTCCTTGGGTGAGCTCACTTAGGGACCATTTGGAAGTCTTCCCATGAGCCTAGGGCTCACATGGGACGTGCTAATTAGCAAGGAATGGACCAAAAACTCAGCTAACCACAGAAATGCGTGTGCAAGTCATTGTCAATAGTAGTCCTTGGTTTGCTTTATGTCATTTTCTTCTTTTAGCTTTATTGTATTTGTCCCTTTTAGTTTGTGATCAGAATTATAAGTCCTTTGTACCATCACTCCTTGCTCTCCAAGGCTAAGATCTCAGCCCTTGGATTTGAACCTAAAAGCAAGGAGAGGATGTAGTCACAAGTCACTATCTACTTTATGCTTTAGTAGTTGTTTTTCTTTCAGATTTGTTTGGTCCTTGGGACCGTTTATTTTTGCTGAATTGTAAGGCTTCTTGTAGCCCTTAGATCAATAGGAAGTGTATGGTCAAGATGTAAAGCTTTGGCCTATATAAGCCAAGCTTATCACAATGTAAAAATCAGATTTGTTGGAATGAAGAAAAACCCTAGTTTGAGTGTGTGCTCAACTAAACTCTCTTGCTTTGTGCTTTGAGTGTATTTTCGAGTTAATTAGTGGCTTTGTGCTTAATTACTCAACCCTTCTATCCTTGGCTAAGTGCTTGGAAGAAGACTATCTTTATTGTTCAATTAGTTTACTCACAAAAATCAGAAAAATCAAACACAAAACATCACAAATCAGCCGAGTATTTTTAAGTTTGTTCATGCTTGTTTTGATTAAGTTATTGAGTGATTCTTAGCCCATAAGTTTCACTCCAACTTGGTTATCAGAGCTTCGGTTAGAAAACACAAGTTCCATACTTGTGCTAATTTGTTTTTCGGTTCATACATCAAAGTACAATCTTTGTCACAAAAATCAGTTTTTTTTTTCAAAGTTTTCAATGGGTTTTTCTTTTCCTTTTTGTTCCACATCTTTTTCCTATGATTCTTCACATGAAACCCCTAGAGTTGAGTCGGGTTTTGAGTCCATGGAAAGAGTTGGGAAGGAGGTAGAAGCCAAGGTGGCTAGAATGAGGAAACTATGTCGGTTTTAGTGTGGGTAAGGGGCTGACCATTTTACTTAACCCTCCAACTAAAACATCACCCTATGAGCCACCAAAGAGAGCTCTTAGTTTATCGGAGGTTGTTCATTTGGGGAAGGAAGAAACCCTTGTTTTTAAGGATGAGGAAAATGAGGAACTTGCTAGTGAGGATGGAGAGGATGAGAAACAAAACGAAAGTGAGGTAGAGGTTGAGTCGTGTGATTTGGTCATGGGTGGAGGGAGCTCTATCCAAGTGGCTCCTAAGACTCATAGTGAGGAGCCAGCCTTGCCTTCACAAAAACATCCTAAACCTCTCAAGCTAAGTTGGTTAGAAAGGAGGCCGAGCTTAGAGAGAAATCTGATGTGGGTTTGTTTGACAAGGAAAGGGATGAGCTTGATCCTTGGAGTTGTTTAACCAAACTCAAGAAGAAGGTGCTCATGGAATGGGAGTTTAAGGGTGAGTCAAACTTTTCCAAAGAGTTTGCTTACCCTAGGGAGAAGAAACCACCCGATAAGAATGACCAAAATTTGGGGGCAAATTTTTTTTCAAGAAGGAGAGTTTGCAACAGGAGTTGCTCTTGCAAGGCAGTGGTCATGGAACCCATTTACACCTTTGAAGAGAAATGCAAGTTTTGTCAAAGGAAACCTCATGGTCAATGGATCAAGGAGGCATAGATGGTAAACTTGGGTCCTAAATCACATTTCATCCCTAGGAGTCGATGCCTAGAAAAGCCCTAAGGAAAGGAAAGGAAAGCAACAACCTAGGCCATGAACCATGAAGCTTATCTTGACATGTTGGTAAAGATTTTAACATAACTCCCAATCTGCTTATCCAATGGAGTTGAAACCACTTGCATATGATAGCTAGCTCAAAGAGCTTTCATTTGACATATGGTTGGCTATCTGGTTCGAAGGGAGATGAGAGTTATGACTTCTACAAGTCAGGGTCAGATTGTGAAAACTCAGTCCAAAGAAGGATTCGACATGTCCGTACTAAAAGTTTCATATCTTGCGTTCTAGACAATATTTTTGGGTGATTCTTTTTTCATTGGATAGCCAACTCAAATACCATTCCAATGACATATCATGGGCCTTCTAATTCAACGTGAGCGTGAAATGGTGAAGCGTACAAGTCACTTCAATCTCAGGAAATCCAGTCAGAAACTGTTTTGGGGTTAATGAGCAATGCACTTGTCCTACCTTCTCCTCCTTGGGTGAGCTCACTTAGGGACCATTTGGAAGTCTTCCCATGAGCCTAGGGCTCACATGGGACGTGCTAATTAGCAAGGAATGGACCAAAAACTCAGCTAACCTCAGAAATGCGTGTGCAAGTCATCACAATAGTAGTCCTTGGTATGCTTTATGTCATTTTCTTCTTTTAGCTTTATTGTATTTGTCCCTTTTAGTTTGTGATCAGAATTAAAAGTCCTTTGTACCATCACTCCTTGCTCTCCAAGGCTAAGATCTCAGCCCTTGGATTTGAACCTAAAAGCAAGGAGAGGATGTAGTCACAAGTCACTATCTACTTTATGCTTTAGTAGTTGTTTTTCTTTCAGATTTGTTTGGTCCTTGGGACCGTTTATTTTTGCTGAATTGTAAGGCTTCTTGTAGCCCTTAGATCAATAGGAAGTGTATGGTCAAGATGTAAAGCTTTGGCCTATATAAGCCAAGCTTATCACAATGTAAAAATCAGATTTGTTGGAATGAAGAAAAACCCTAGTTTGAGTGTGTGCTCAACTAAACTCTCTTGCTTTGTGCTTTGAGTGTATTTTCGAGTTAATTAGTGGCTTTGTGCTTAATTACTCAACCCTTCTATCCTTGGCTAAGTGCTTGGAAGAAGACTATCTTTATTGTTCAATTAGTTTACTCACAAAAATCAGAAAAATCAAACACAAAACATCACAAATCAGCCGAGTATTTTTAAGTTTGTTCATGCTTGTTTTGATTAAGTTATTGAGTGATTCTTAGCCCATAAGTTTCACTCCAACTTGGTTATCCGAGCTTGGTTAGAAAACACAAGTTCCATACTTGTGCTAATTTGTTTTTCGGTTCATACATCAAAGTACAATCTTTGTCACAAAAATCAGTTTTTTTTTTCAAAGTTTTCAATGGGTTTTTCTTTTCCTTTTTGTTCCACATCTTTTTCCTATGATTCTTCACATGAAACCCCTAGAGTTGAGTCGGTTTTTGAGTCCATGGAAAGAGTTGGGAAGGAGTTAGAAGCCAAGGTGGCTAGAATGAGGGGAAACTATGTCGGTTTTAGTGTGGGTAAGGGGCTGACCATTTTACTTAACCCTCCAACTAAAACATCACCCTATGAGCCACCAAAGAGAGCTCTTAGTTTATCGGAGGTTGTTCATTTGGGGAAGGAAGAAACCCTTGTTTTTAAGGATGAGGAAAATGAGGCACTTGCTAGTGAGGATGGAGAGGATGAGAAACAAAATGAATGTGAGGTAGAGGTTGAGTCGTGTGATTTGGTCATGGGTGGAGGGAGCTCTATCCAAGTGGCTCCTAAGACTCACAGTGAGGAGCCAGCCTTGCCTTCACAAAAACATCCTAAACCTCTCAAGCTAAGTTGGTTAGAAAGGAGGCCGAGCTTAGAGAGAAATCTGATGAGGGTTTGTTTGACAAGGAAAGGGATGAGCTTGATCCTTGGAGTTGTTTAACCAAACTCAAGAAGAAGGTGCTCATGGAATGGGAGTTTAAGGGTGAGTCAAACTTTTCCAAAGAGTTTGCTTACCCTAGGGAGAAGAAAACACCAGATAAGAATGACCAAAATTTGGGGGCAAATTTTTTTTCAAGAAGGAGAGTTTGCAACAGGAGTTGCTCTTGCAAGGCAGTGGTCATGGAACCCATTTACACCTTTGAAGAGAAATGCAAGTTTTGTCAAAGGAAACCTCATGGTCAATGGATCAAGGAGGCATAGATGGTAAACTTGGGTCCTAAATCACATTTCATCCCTAGGAGTCGATGCCTAGAAAAGCCCTATGGAAAGGAAAGGAAAGCAACAACCTAGGCCATGAACCATGAAGCTTATCTTGACATGTTGGTAAAGATTTTAACATAACTCCCAATCTGCTTGTCCAATGGAGTTGAAACCACTTGCATATGATAGCTAGCTCAAAGAGCTTTCATTTGACATATGGTTGGCTATCTGGTTCGAAGGGAGATGAGAGTTATGACTTCTACAAGTCAGGGGTCAGATTGTGAAAACTCAGTCCAAAGAAGGATTCGACATGTCCGTACTAAAAGTTTCATATCTTGCGCTCTACGCAAAATTTTTGGGTGATTCTTTTTTCATTGGATAGCCAACTCTAATACCATTCCAATGACATATATGGGCCTTCTAATTCAACGTGAGCGTGAAATGGTGAAGCGTACAAGTCACTTCAATCTCAGGAAATCCGGTCAGAAACTGTTTTGGGGTTAATGAGCAATGCACTTGTCCTACCTTCTCCTCCTTGGGTGAGCTCACTTAGGGACCTTTTGGAAGTCTTCCCATGAGCCTAGGGCTCACATGGGACGTGCTAATTAGCAAGGAATGGACCAAAAACTCAGCTAACCTCAAGTACGTGTGCAAGTCATTGTCAATAGTAGTCCTTGGTTTGCTTTATGTCATTTTCTTCTTTTAGCTTTATTGTATTTGTCCCTTTTAGTTTGTGATCAGAATTATAAGTCCTTTGTACCATCACTCCTTGCTCTCCAAGGCTAAGATCTCAGCCCTTTGATTTGAACCTAAAATCAAGGAGAGGATGTAGTCACAAGTCACTATCTACTTTATGCTTTAGTAGTTGTTTTTCTTTCAGACTTGTTTGGTCCTTGGGACCGTTTATTTTTGCTGAATTGTAAGGCTTCTTGTAGCCCTTAGATCAATAGGAAGTGTATGGTCAAGATGTAAAGCTTTGGCCTATATAAGCCAAGCTTATCACAATGTAAAAATCAGATTTGTTGGAATGAAGAAAAACCCTAGTTTGAGTGTGTGCTCAACTAAACTCTCTTGCTTTGTGCTTTGAGTGTATTTTCGAGTTAATTAGTGGCTTTGTGCTTAATTACTCAACCCTTCTATCCTTGGCTAAGTGCTTGGAAGAAGACTATCTTTATTGTTCAATTAGTTTACTCACAAAAATCAGAAAAATCAAACACAAAACATCACAAATCAGCCGAGTATTTTTAAGTTTGTTCATGCTTGTTTTGATTAAGTTATTGAGTGATTCTTAGCCCATAAGTTTCACTCCAACTTGGTTATCAGAGCTTTGGTTAGAAAACACAAGTTCCATACTTGTGCTAATTTGTTTTTCGGTTCATACATCAAAGTACAATCTTTGTCACAAAAATCAGTTTTTTTTTTTTCAAAGTTTTCAATGGGTTTTTTTCCTTTTTGTTCCACATCTTTTCCTATGATTCTTCACATGAAACCCCTAGAGTTGAGTCAGTTTTTGAGTCCATGGAAAGAGTTGGGAAGGAGTTAGAAGCCAAGGTGGCTAGAATGAGGGGAAACTATGTCGGTTTTAGTGTGGGTAAGGGGCTGACCATTTTACTTAACCCTCCAATTAAAACACCACCCTATGAGCCACCAAAGAGAGCTCTTAGTTTATTGGAGGTTGTTCATTTGGGGAAGGAAGAAACCCTTGTTTTTAAGGATGAGGAAAATGAGGAACTTGCTAGTGAGGATGGAGAGGATGAGAAACAAGATGAAAGTGAGGTAGAGGTTGAGTCGTGTGATTTGGTCATGGGTGGAGGGAGCTCTATCCAAGTGGCTCCTAAGACTCATTGCAACGGGAGTTGAGAATTTACGATCCATTGACCTAGGGCCCGCTTCCAACCTTAGGTCCAAAGGTCAACCACAAGTCAATTAAATCATCAAGAGCAAAAATCAAGTGGGAAAAGGGTCCCAAGTCAGCCGAAAATAATCAAAAGGAAGGTTCACATGTTGTTCCTCAACATGTCCCTTTCCCACATGTCACTATCCTCTTTTATGCTTTATGCTTTAAGTTTTGTTTGATTGTCTTCAAAATTTCAGCTATGTGTAAGGCTTTTGGCCGTTTTTTGTTGTTTTCAAAGGCTCATATGAGCCCTTAGATCCTCTTTGAATTGTATGGCACAAGATTAGAGTGAGGGTATTACATAAACCCTCATTCTCACAACATAATTTTCAGATTTGATGAATGAAGGTTAAACCCTAAAAATTGAGTGCTTTTCATTTCTCTTAGCTTGGTGTTTGAGTTAGTGATTTTATGATTAATTAGTGGCTTTGTGCTTAATTAATGAAACCCTAATTCTATTGCTTTGTGCTTAGAATTAGTCCTATCTATGTTTTCATTTGTTTCACAAAAATCAGAAAAATTCACACAAAAAAAGGTCCCATTTGGCCGAGAATTTCAAGAGCATAACAAATCGATTTTTGTTGTCTCCTTGAGTGAAATCAAACCCCATAGGTTTCACTCCAAATTGGTAATCAAAGCCTTGGTTGGGTTTGAAGCACAAGATCCACCTTTGTGCTTAGACAATACACGGTCCAAAGAGTTCTTGAGGTACCCGAAAAATTTTCAGGTTTGTTCCTTTTGTTTTCTCAATGAGTATGCCTCTTTCTTATGATACTACTCTTGAGGGAACCATGTATGACTCTATGGAGAAATTGAGGAGGGAAATAGAGGCTAAGTTGAGCCGAGTAAAGGGAGGAATTGGGTCAAACCTTGGTCTTGTAACTTGGAGGGTTATGCATACCCAACCTCAACCTTTGGAGGAAAGTCAGAAAAATCAGATTTTTAGGTCTAAGTGTACCATTGGGAAGAGGGTTTGTAACCTAATTATTGATGGAGGAAGTTGTGTTAATGTTGCTTCAAATACCCTCATCGATAAACTTGCCTTACCCACACAAAAACATCCAAACCCTTACAAGTTGAGATGGTTGAACAAAGGAGCCGAGATTTGGTGGATAGACGATGTTTGGTTTCTTTTTCTATGGGGAGAGACTACATGGATGAAGTTTGGTGTGATGTGATTCCCATGGATGCTTGCCACCTTTTATTAGGGAGACCTTGGGAATTTGATCGAAATGCGACTCATGAGGGAAGAGACAACACCTACACTTTCATGTTTAGAGATAAGAGGATCAAGCTCACACCCTTACCTCCAAACGTGAGTGGCCGAGTTACTCATACTATGACCAAGCCTCTTGAGGGAGTTCTATTAGTTGGGGAACAAGAAATAAAACAAGAGCTTAGCAAGGGAATGGTTGTTTATGCCCTCATCGCCAAAGAAACTCCTAAGGAGAGTGAAAAACCGATTCCATGTGAGGTTCAAGAGCTCTTAGAACTCTACAAGGATGTGTTTCCTCTCGATCTACCACACGGCCTATCCCCTATTAGGGGCATTGAGCATCAAATTGATCTTGTTCCGGGAGCTACACTACCTAATAAGGCCGCATATCGAAGTGATCCCAAGGCTACACAAGAACTTCAACAACAAATTGGGGAACTCATGGAAAAGGGGTTTGTAAGGGAATCTCTTAGTCCTTATGCCGTACCTACGCTCTTGGTGCCTAAAAAGGATGGCACTTGGAGAATGTGTACGGATAGTCGAGCTATCAATAATATTACGGTCAAGTATAGGTTTCCTATACCTAGACTTGATGACATTCTTGATGAGCTTAGTGGGGCTCGATTGTTTTCCAAGATTGATCTACGACAAGGATACCATCAAGTGAGAATCAAAGAGGGTGATGAATGGAAGACGGCTTTTAAAACGAAGCATGGGTTATATGAATGGTTAGTCATGCCTTTTGGACTATCCAATGCTCCTAGCACCTTCATGAGATTGATGACCGAGGTTTTGAGACCTTACTTGGGGAGATTCATTGTGGTTTACTTTGACGATATCTTGGTGTATACCCTTCCAAGGAAGCTCATCTACATCACTTGCAAGTGTTGTTTGAGACACTTAGAGACCACAAGTTGTATGGCAAGCTAGAGAAATGTTCCTTCATGCAAAGCGAAGTCCAATTCTTGGGCTATATCATCTCTAGCCGAGGCATACTAGTAGACCAAGAGAAAGTGGAGGCTATCAAATCATGGCCAATTCTGAAGAACATAACCGAGGTGAGGAGTTTTCATGGCTTGGCTTCTTTTTATCGACGATTTATCAAGGATTTTAGCACCGTCATGGCACCCATCACCGAATGTATGAAAAAGGGGGAGTTCAAGTGGAGTGAGGGGGCCGAGATTTCCTTCAATAAAATCAAGAGGTTGTTGTGTGATTCACCTATTCTTACACCACCGGATTTCAATAAGCTTTTTGAGGTCGAATGTGATGCTAGTGGAGTTGGAATTGGGGCCGTTCTCTTGCAAGAACACAAGCCAATCGCCTACTTTAGTGAGAAATTGAATGGTGCCAAGCTCAATTATTCCACCTACGACAAAGAATTCTATGCCATCGTTCGGGCTCTCGCTCATTGGAGCCATTACCTCAAACCCAAACCGTTTGTTCTTCATTCGGATCATGAGGCTCTCAAATACATCAACGGACAACACAAGTTGAATCATAGGCACGCCAAATGGGTAGAATTTCTTCAATCGTTCTCCTTCTCAAGCAAGTTCATTGAAGGAAAGAACAACGTGGTGGCCAATGCTTTGTCTCGAAGGCACGCCATGTTAAGCTACATGGAACAAAGAGTGTTGGGTTTTGAATTCATGAAAGAGCTCTATGTGGAGGATCCCGACTTCAAGGATGAGTGGAACTCCATTCGTGAAGGGCAAAGCAAGGTAGGAAGCAAGTACACACTTCAAGAGGGATTCCTATTCTTGGGGAATCGGTTGTGCATTCCTAAGGGTTCCTATCGACTTCTCCTAGTACGTGAGGTTCACTCTAATGGTTTAGCCGGGCATTTTGGAATTCAAAAGACTTACGACATCCTCCAAGATCAATTCTATTGGCCCAAGATGCTTGGAGATGTCCAAGATGTGATCAAGAGATGCGCTTCGTGCCAACAATCCAAGTCCTTCTTTCAAACGGGACCCTACACTCCTCTACCCGTCCCAAATCGGCCATGGGAGGATGTTAGCCTGGATTTCATCGTCGCTTTGCCTAGAACTCAACGAGGTAAGGACTCCATCATGGTTGTGGTGGATCGATTTAGCAAGATGGCTCATTTCATTGCGTGCAAGAAAACCGAGGATGCCATGAGTGTGGCCGAGTTATACTTCAAAGAAGTGGTCAAACTACACGGAGTTCCCAAGACCATTGTATCCGATCGAGACTCCAAGTTCATGAGCCACTTTTGGAAGACCTTGTGGAAATTGTTGAAAACGAGGCTCTTGTTTAGCACAAGTCACCACCCTCAAACGGATGGCCAAACCGAGGTCACTAATAAAACCTTGGGGAGGATCCTTAGGAGCATCGTTTCCAAGTCCTTGAAAGATTGGGATCTCAAACTTGCCCACGCCGAGTTTGCTTTTAACCGTGCCCCTTCTTCTAGCACGAGAAGTTCACCGTTTGAAGTGGTCTATGGGACCAATCCCCTCATGCCCACGGACCTAGCCCCCATCAAGAGCAAGGAGATGAGTTACGATGCCAAGAAGCGGGGTTGAGTTCATGATGAGCATCCACAATCAAGTCAAGAAACAAATCGAGAAAGCGAATGAAACCTACAAGTCTAGGTCAAAGAGCCGAAAGACCCCACAAGAATTCGAGCAGGGAGATTTGGTGTGGTTACACTTGAGGAAAGAAAGATTCCCAGATAAGAGAAAGAACAAACTCAAGCCTAGAGCCGAGGGTCCCTTCGAGATACTTGAGAAAATCGGACCAAATGCTTACAAAGTTGATCTACCGGGGGAATACGGAGTCCATGGCACGTTTAATGTGGGAGATCTTAGCTCGTATCATGAGGACTTGGAGGATGAAGAAGGAGAGGATTTGAGGGCAAATCCTTTCAACCCGGGGAGATTGCAACGGGAGTTGAGAATTTACGATCCATTGACCTAGGGCCCGCTTCCAACCTTAGGTCCAAAGGTCAACCACAAGTCAATTAAATCATCAAGAGCAAAAATCAAGTGGGAAAAGGGTCCCAAGTCAGCCGAAAATAATCAAAAGGAAGGTTCACATGTTGTTCCTCAACATGTCCCTTTCCCACATGTCACTATCCTCTTTTATGCTTTATGCTTTAAGTTTTGTTTGATTGTCTTCAAAATTTCAGCTATGTGTAAGGCTTTTGGCCGTTTTTTTTGTTGTTTTCAAAGGCTCATATGAGCCCTTAGATCCTCTTTGAATTGTATGGCCAAGATTAGAGTGAGGGTATTATATAAACCCTCATTCTCACAACATAATTTTCAGATTTGATGAATGAAGGTTAAACCCTAAAAATTGAGTGCTTTTCATTTCTCTTAGCTTGGTGCTTGAGTTAGTGATTTTATGATTAATTAGTGGCTTTGTGCTTAATTAATCAAACCCTAATTCTATTCCTTTGTGCTTAGAATTAGTCCTATCTTTTATTTTTTCATTTGTTTCACGAAAATCAGAAAAATTCACACAAAAAAAGGTCCCATTTGGCCGAGAATTTCAAGAGCATAACAAATCGATTTTTGTTGTCTCCTTGAGTGAAATCAAACCCCATAGGTTTCACTCCACTCATTGTGAGGAGCTAGCCTTGCCTTCACAAAAACATCCTAAACCTCTCAAGCTAAGTTGGTTAGAAAAGGAGGCCGAGCTTAGAGAGAAATCTGATGAGGGTTTGTTTGACAAGGAAAGGGATGAGCTTGATCCTTGGAGTTGTTTAACCAAACTCATGAAGAAGGTGCTCATGGAAAGGGAGTTTAAGGGTGAGTCAAACTTTTCCAAAGAGTTTGCTTACCCTAGGGAGAAGAAACCACCAGATAAGAATGACCAAAATTTGGGGGCAAATTTTTTTCAAGAAGGAGAGTTTGCAACAGGAGTTGCTCTTGCAAGGCAATGGTCATGGAACCCATTTACACCTTTGAAGAGAAATGCAAGTTTTGTCAAAGGAAACCTCATGGTCAATGGATCAAGGAGGCATAGATGGTAAACTTGGGTCCTAAATCACATTTCATCCCTAGGATTCGATGCCTAGAAAAGCCCCTAAGGAAAGGAAAGGAAAGCAACAACCTAGGCCATGAACCATGAAGCTTATCTTGACATGTTGGTAAAGATTTTAACATAACTCCCAAGCTGCTTATCCAATTGAGTTGAAACCACTTGCATATGATAGCTAGCTCAAAGAGCTTTCATTTGACATATGGTTGGCTATCTGGTTCGAAGGGAGATGAGAGTTATGACTTCTACAAGTCAGGGGTCAGATTGTGAAAACTCAGTCCAAAGAAGGATTCGACATGTCCGTACTATAAGTTTCATATCTTGCGCTCTAGACAATATTTTTGGGTGATTCTTTTTTCATTGGATAGCCAACTCAAATACCATTCCAATGACATATCATGGGCCTTCTAATTCAACGTGAGCGTGAAATGGTGAAGCGTACAAGTCACTTCAATCTCAAGAAATCCGGTCAGAAACTGTTTTGGGGTTAATGAGCAATGCACTTGTCCTACCTTCTCCTCCTTGGGTGAGCTCACTTAGGGACCATTTGGAAGTCTTCCCATGAGCCTAGGGCTCACATGGGACGTGCTAATTAGCAAGGAATGGACCAAAAACTCAGCTAACCTCAAGTACGTGTGCAAGTCATTGTCAATAGTAGTCCTTGGTTTGCTTTATGTCATTTTCTTCTTTAAGCTTTATTGTATTTGTCCCTTTTAGATTGTGATCAGAATTATAAGTCCTTTGTACCATCAGTCCTTGCTCTCCAAGGCTAAGATCTCAGCCCTTGGATTTGAACCTAAAAGCAAGGAGAGGATGTAGTCACAAGTCACTATCTACTTTATGCTTTAGTAGTTGTTTTTCTTTCAGATTTGTTTGGTCCTTGGGACCGTTTATTTTTGCTGAATTGTAAGGCTTCTTGTAGCCCTTAGATCAATAGGAAGTGTATGGTCAAGATGTAAAGCTTTGGCCTATATAAGCCAAGCTTATCACAATGTAAAAATCAGATTTGTTGGAATGAAGAAAAACCCTAGTTTGAGTGTGTGCTCAACTAAACTCTCTTGCTTTGTGCTTTGAGTGTATTTTCGGTTTAATTAGTGGCTTTGTGCTTAATTACTCAACCCTTCTATCCTTGGCTAAGTGCTTGGAAGAAGACTATCTTTATTGTTCAATTAGTTTACTCACAAAAATCAGAAAAATCAAACACAAAACATCACAAATCAGCCGAGTATTTTTAAGTTTGTTCATGCTTGTTTTGATTAAGTTATTGAGTGATTCTTAGCCCATAAGTTTCACTCCAACTTGGTTATCAGAGCTTTGGTTAGAAAACACAAGTTCCATACTTGTGCTAATTTGTTTTTCGGTTCATACATCAAAGTACAATCTTTGTCACAAAAATCAGTTTTTTTTTTTTCAAAGTTTTCAATGGGTTTTTTTTTTCCTTTTTGTTCCACATCTTTTTCCTATGATTCTTCACATGAAACCCCTAGAGTTGAGTCAGTTTTTGAGTCCATGGAAAGAGTTGGGAAGGAGTTAGAAGCCAAGGTGGCTAGAATGAGGGGAAACTATGTCGGTTTTAGTGTGGGTAAGGGGCTGACCATTTTACTTAACCCTCCAATTAAAACACCACCCTATGAGCCACCAAAGAGAGCTCTTAGTTTATTGGAGGTTGTTCATTTGGGGAAGGAAGAAACCCTTGTTTTTAAGGATGAGGAAAATGAGGAACTTGCTAGTGAGGATGGAGAGGATGAGAAACAAGATGAAAGTGAGGTAGAGGTTGAGTCGTGTGATTTGGTCATGGGTGGAGGGAGCTCTATCCAAGTGGCTCCTAAGACTCATTGCAACGGGAGTTGAGAATTTACGATCCATTGACCTAGGGCCCGCTTCCAACCTTAGGTCCAAAGGTCAACCACAAGTCAATTAAATCATCAAGAGCAAAAATCAAGTGGGAAAAGGGTCCCAAGTCAGCCGAAAATAATCAAAAGGAAGGTTCACATGTTGTTCCTCAACATGTCCCTTTCCCACATGTCACTATCCTCTTTTATGCTTTATGCTTTAAGTTTTGTTTGATTGTCTTCAAAATTTCAGCTATGTGTAAGGCTTTTGGCCGTTTTTTGTTGTTGTTTTCAAAGGCTCATATGAGCCCTTAGATCCTCTTTGAATTGTATGGCCAAGATTAGAGTGAGGGTATTACATAAACCCTCATTCTCACAACATAATTTTCAGATTTGATGAATGAAGGTTAAACCCTAAAAATTGAGTGCTTTTCATTTCTCTTAGCTTGGTGTTTGAGTTAGTGATTTTATGATTAATTAGTGGCTTTGTGCTTAATTAATGAAACCCTAATTCTATTGCTTTGTGCTTAGAATTAGTCCTATCTATGTTTTCATTTGTTTCACAAAAATCAGAAAAATTCACACAAAAAAAGGTCCCATTTGGCCGAGAATTTCAAGAGCATAACAAATCGATTTTTGTTGTCTCCTTGAGTGAAATCAAACCCCATAGGTTTCACTCCAAATTGGTAATCAAAGCCTTGGTTGGGTTTGAAGCACAAGATCCACCTTTGTGCTTAGACAATACACGGTCCAAAGAGTTCTTGAGGTACCCGAAAAATTTTCGTGTTTGTTCCTTTTGTTTTCTCAATGAGTATGCCTCTTTCTTATGATACTACTCTTGAGGGAACCATGTATGACTCTATGGAGAAATTGAGGAGGGAAATAGAGGCTAAGTTGAGCCGAGTAAAGGGAGGAATTGGGTCAAACCTTGGTCTTGTAACTTGGAGGGTTATGCATACCCAACCTCAACCTTTGGAGGAAAGTCAGAAAAATCAGATTTTTAGGTCTAAGTGTACCATTGGGAAGAGGGTTTGTAACCTAATTATTGATGGAGGAAGTTGTGTTAATGTTGCTTCAAATACCCTCATCGATAAACTTGCCTTACTCCACAAAAACATCCAAACCCTTACAAGTTGAGATGGTTGAACAAAGGAGCCGAGATTTGGTGGATAGACGATGTTTGGTTTCTTTTTCTATGGGGAGAGACTACATGGATGAAGTTTGGTGTGATGTGATTCCCATGGATGCTTGCCACCTTTTATTAGGGAGACCTTGGGAATTTGATCGAAATGCGACTCATGAGGGAAGAGACAACACCTACACTTTCATGTTTAGAGATAAGAGGATCAAGCTCACACCCTTACCTCCAAACGTGAGTGGCCGAGTTACTCATACTATGACCAAGCCTCTTGAGGGAGTTCTATTAGTTGGGGAACAAGAAATAAAACAAGAGCTTAGCAAGGGAATGGTTGTTTATGCCCTCATCGCCAAAGAAACTCCTAAGGAGAGTGAAAAACCGATTCCATGTGAGGTTCAAGAGCTCTTAGAACTCTACAAGGATGTGTTTCCTCACGATCTACCACACGGCCTATCCCCTATTAGGGGCATTGAGCATCAAATTGATCTTGTTCCGGGAGCTACACTACCTAATAAGGCCGCATATCAAGTGATCCCAAGGCTACACAAGAACTTCAACAACAAATTGGGGAACTCATGGAAAAGGGGTTTGTAAGGGAATCTCTTAGTCCTTATGCCGTACCTACGCTCTTGGTGCCTAAAAAGGATGGCACTTGGAGAATGTGTACGGATAGTCGAGCTATCAATAATATTACGGTCAAGTATAGGTTTCCTATACCTAGACTTGATGACATTCTTGATGAGCTTAGTGGGGCTCGATTGTTTTCCAAGATTGATCTACGACAAGGATACCATCAAGTGAGAATCAAAGAGGGTGATGAATGGAAGACGGCTTTTAAAACGAAGCATGGGTTATATGAATGGTTAGTCATGCCTTTTGGACTATCCAATGCTCCTAGCACCTTCATGAGATTGATGACCGAGGTTTTGAGACCTTACTTGGGGAGATTCATTGTGGTTTACTTTGACGATATCTTGGTGTATACCCTTCCAAGGAAGCTCATCTACATCACTTGCAAGTGTTGTTTGAGACACTTAGAGACCACAAGTTGTATGGCAAGCTAGAGAAATGTTCCTTCATGCAAAGCGAAGTCCAATTCTTGGGCTATATCATCTCTAGCCGAGGCATACTAGTAGACCAAGAGAAAGTGGAGGCTATCAAATCATGGCCAATTCTGAAGAACATAACCGAGGTGAGGAGTTTTCATGGCTTGGCTTCTTTTTATCGACGATTTATCAAGGATTTTAGCACCGTCATGGCACCCATCACCGAATGTATGAAAAAGGGGGAGTTCAAGTGGAGTGAGGGGGCCGAGATTTCCTTCAATAAAATCAAGAGGTTGTTGTGTGATTCACCTATTCTTACACCACCGGATTTCAATAAGCTTTTTGAGGTCGAATGTGATGCTAGTGGAGTTGGAATTGGGGCCGTTCTCTTGCAAGAACACAAGCCAATCGCCTACTTTAGTGAGAAATTGAATGGTGCCAAGCTCAATTATTCCACCTACGACAAAGAATTCTATGCCATCGTTCGGGCTCGCTCATTGGAGCCATTACCTCAAACCCAAACCGTTTGTTCTTCATTCGGATCATGAGGCTCTCAAATACATCAACGGACAACACAAGTTGAATCATAGGCACGCCAAATGGGTAGAATTTCTTCAATCGTTCTCCTTCTCAAGCAAGTTCATTGAAGGAAAGAACAACGTGGTGGCCAATGCTTTGTCTCGAAGGCACGCCATGTTAAGCTACATGGAACAAAGAGTGTTGGGTTTTGAATTCATGAAAGAGCTCTATGTGGAGGATCCCGACTTCAAGGATGAGTGGAACTCCATTCGTGAAGGGCAAAGCAAGGTAGGAAGCAAGTACACACTTCAAGAGGGATTCCTATTCTTGGGGAATCGGTTGTGCATTCCTAAGGGTTCCTATCGACTTCTCCTAGTACGTGAGGTTCACTCTAATGGTTTAGCCGGGCATTTTGGAATTCAAAAGACTTACGACATCCTCCAAGATCAATTCTATTGGCCCAAGATGCTTGGAGATGTCCAAGATGTGATCAAGAGATGCGCTTCGTGCCAACAATCCAAGTCCTTCTTTCAAACGGGACCCTACACTCCTCTACCCGTCCCAAATCGGCCATGGGAGGATGTTAGCCTGGATTTCATCGTCGCTTTGCCTAGAACTCAACGAGGTAAGGACTCCATCATGGTTGTGGTGGATCGATTTAGCAAGATGGCTCATTTCATTGCGTGCAAGAAAACCGAGGATGCCATGAGTGTGGCCGAGTTATACTTCAAAGAAGTGGTCAAACTACACCTGAGTCCCCAAGACCATTGTATCCGATCGAGACTCCAAGTTCATGAGCCACTTTTGGAAGACCTTGTGGAAATTGTTGAAAACGAGGCTCTTGTTTAGCACAAGTCACCACCCTCAAACGGATGGCCAAACCGAGGTCACTAATAAAACCTTGGGGAGGATCCTTAGGAGCATCGTTTCCAAGTCCTTGAAAGATTGGGATCTCAAACTTGCCCACGCCGAAGTTTGCTTTTAACCGTGCCCCTTCTTCTAGCACGAGAAGTTCACCGTTTGAAGTGGTCTATGGGACCAATCCCCTCATGCCCACGGACCTAGCCCCCATCAAGAGCAAGGAGATGAGTTACGATGCCAAGAAGCGGGGTTGAGTTCATGATGAGCATCCACAATCAAGTCAAGAAACAAATCGAGAAAGCGAATGAAACCTACAAGTCTAGGTCAAAGAGCCGAAAGACCCCACAAGAATTCGAGCAGGGAGATTTGGTGTGGTTACACTTGAGGAAAGAAAGATTCCCAGATAAGAGAAAGAACAAACTCAAGCCTAGAGCCGAGGGTCCCTTCGAGATACTTGAGAAAATCGGACCAAATGCTTACAAAGTTGATCTACCGGGGGAATACGGAGTCCATGGCACGTTTAATGTGGGAGATCTTAGCTCGTATCATGAGGACTTGGAGGATGAAGAAGGAGAGGATTTGAGGGCAAATCCTTTTCAACCCGGGGAGATTGCAACGGGAGTTGAGAATTTACGATCCATTGACCTAGGGCCCGCTTCCAACCTTAGGTCCAAAGGTCAACCACAAGTCAATTAAATCATCAAGAGCAAAAATCAAGTGGGAAAAGGGTCCCAAGTCAGCCGAAAATAATCAAAAGGAAGGTTCACATGTTGTTCCTCAACATGTCCCTTTCCCACATATCACTATCCTCTTTTATGCTTTATGCTTTAAGTTTTGTTTGATTGTCTTCAAAATTTCAGCTATGTGTAATGCTTTTGGCCGTTTTTTTTTGTTGTTTTCAAAGCCTCATATGAGCCCTTAGATCCTCTTTGAATTGTATGGCCAAGATTAGAGTGAGGGTATTATATAAACCCTCATTCTCACAACATAATTTTCAGATTTGATGAATGAAGGTTAAACCCTAAAAATTGAGTGCTTTTCATTTCTCTTAGCTTGGTGCTTGAGTTAGTGATTTTATGATTAATTAGTGGCTTTGTGCTTAATTAATCAAACCCTAATTCTATTCCTTTGTGCTTAGAATTAGTCCTATCTTTTATTTTTTCATTTGTTTCACGAAAATCAGAAAAATTCACACAAAAAAAGGTCCCATTTGGCCGAGAATTTCAAGAGCATAACAAATCGATTTTTGTTGTCTCCTTGAGTGAAATCAAACCCCATAGGTTTCACTCCACTCATTGTGAGGAGCTAGCCTTGCCTTCACAAAAACATCCTAAACCTCTCAAGCTAAGTTGGTTAGAAAAGGAGGCCGAGCTTAGAGAGAAATCTGATGAGGGTTTGTTTGACAAGGAAAGGGATGAGCTTGATCCTTGGAGTTGTTTAACCAAACTCATGAAGAAGGTGCTCATGGAAAGGGAGTTTAAGGGTGAGTCAAACTTTTCCAAAGAGTTTGCTTACCCTAGGGAGAAGAAACCACCAGATAAGAATGACCAAAATTTGGGGGCAAATTTTTTTCAAGAAGGAGAGTTTGCAACAGGAGTTGCTCTTGCAAGGCAATGGTCATGGAACCCATTTACACCTTTGAAGAGAAATGCAAGTTTTGTCAAAGGAAACCTCATGGTCAATGGATCAAGGAGGCATAGATGGTAAACTTGGGTCCTAAATCACATTTCATCCCTAGGATTCGATGCCTAGAAAAGCCCCTAAGGAAAGGAAAGGAAAGCAACAACCTAGGCCATGAACCATGAAGCTTATCTTGACATGTTGGTAAAGATTTTAACATAACTCCCAAGCTGCTTATCCAATTGAGTTGAAACCACTTGCATATGATAGCTAGCTCAAAGAGCTTTCATTTGACATATGGTTGGCTATCTGGTTCGAAGGGAGATGAGAGTTATGACTTCTACAAGTCAGGGGTCAGATTGTGAAAACTCAGTCCAAAGAAGGATTCGACATGTCCGTACTATAAGTTTCATATCTTGCGCTCTAGACAATATTTTTGGGTGATTCTTTTTTCATTGGATAGCCAACTCAAATACCATTCCAATGACATATCATGGGCCTTCTAATTCAACGTGAGCGTGAAATGGTGAAGCGTACAAGTCACTTCAATCTCAAGAAATCCGGTCAGAAACTGTTTTGGGGTTAATGAGCAATGCACTTGTCCTACCTTCTCCTCCTTGGGTGAGCTCACTTAGGGACCATTTGGAAGTCTTCCCATGAGCCTAGGGCTCACATGGGACGTGCTAATTAGCAAGGAATGGACCAAAAACTCAGCTAACCTCAAGTTCGTGTGCAAGTCATTGTCAATAGTAGTCCTTGGTTTGCTTTATGTCATTTTCTTCTTTAAGCTTTATTGTATTTGTCCCTTTTAGATTGTGATCAGAATTATAAGTCCTTTGTACCATCAGTCCTTGCTCTCCAAGGCTAAGATCTCAGCCCTTGGATTTGAACCTAAAAGCAAGGAGAGGATGTAGTCACAAGTCACTATCTACTTTATGCTTTAGTAGTTGTTTTTCTTTCAGATTTGTTTGGTCCTTGGGACCGTTTATTTTTGCTGAATTGTAAGGCTTCTTGTAGCCCTTAGATCAATAGGAAGTGTATGGTCAAGATGTAAAGCTTTGGCCTATATAAGCCAAGCTTATCACAATGTAAAAATCAGATTTGTTGGAATGAAGAAAAACCCTAGTTTGAGTGTGTGCTCAACTAAACTCTCTTGCTTTGTGCTTTGAGTGTATTTTCGGTTTAATTAGTGGCTTTGTGCTTAATTACTCAACCCTTCTATCCTTGGCTAAGTGCTTGGAAGAAGACTATCTTTATTGTTCAATTAGTTTACTCACAAAAATCAGAAAAATCAAACACAAAACATCACAAATCAGCCGAGTATTTTTAAGTTTGTTCATGCTTGTTTTGATTAAGTTATTGAGTGATTCTTAGCCCATAAGTTTCACTCCAACTTGGTTATCAGAGCTTTGGTTAGAAAACACAAGTTCCATACTTGTGCTAATTTGTTTTTAGGTTCATACATCAAAGTACAATCTTTGTCACAAAAATCAGTTTTTTCAAAGTTTTCAATGGGTTTTTCTTTTCCTTTTTGTTCCACATCTTTTTCCTATGATTCTTCACATGAAACCCCTAGAGTTGAGTCGGTTTGAGTCCATGGAAAGAGTTGGGAAGGAGTTAGAAGCCAAGGTGGCTAGAATGAGGGGAAACTATGTCGGTTTTAGTGTGGGTAAGGGGCTGACCATTTTACTTAACCCTCCAACTAAAACACCACCCTATGAGCCACCAAAGAGAGCTCTTAGTTTATCGGAGGTTGTTCATTTGGGGAAGGAAGAAACCCTTGTTTTTAAGGATGAGGAAAATGAGGAACTTGCTAGTGAGGATGGAGAGGATGAGAAACAAAATGAAAGTGAGGTAGAGGTTGAGTCGTGTGATTTGGTCATGGGTGGAGGGAGCTCTATCCAAGTGGCTCCTAAGACTCATAGTGAGGAGCCAGCCTTGCCTTCACAAAAACATCCTAAACCTCTCAAGCTAAGTTGGTTAGAAAGGAGGCCGAGCTTTGAGAGAAATCTGATGAGGGTTTGTTTGACAAGGAAAGGGATGAGCTTGATCCTTGGAGTTGTTTAACCAAACTCAAGAAGAAGGTGCTCATGGAATGGGAGTTTAAGGGTGAGTCAAACTTTTCCAAAGAGTTTGCTTACCCTAGGGAGAAGAAACCACCAGATAAGAATGACCAAAATTTGGGGGCAAATTTTTTTTCAAGAAGGAGAGTTTGCAACAGGAGTTGCTCTTGCAAGGCAATGGTCATGGAACCCATTTACACCTTTGAAGAGAAATGCAAGTTTTGTCAAAGGAAACCTCATGGTCAATGGATCAAGGAGGCATAGATGGTAAACTTGGGTCCTAAATCACATTTCATCCCTAGGAGTCGATGCCTAGAAAAGCCCCTAAGGAAAGGAAAGGAAAGCAACAACCTAGGCCATGAACCATGTAGCTTATCTTGACATGTTGGTAAAGATTTTAACATAACTCCCAATCTGCTTGTCCAATGGAGTTGAAACCACTTGCATATGATAGCTAGCTCAAAGAGCTTTCATTTGACATATGGTTGGCTATCTGGTTCGAAGGGAGATGAGAGTTATGACTTCTACAAGTCAGGGGTCAGATTGTGAAAACTCAGTCCAAAGAAGGATTCGACATGTCCGTACTAAAAGTTTCATATCTTGCGCTCTACGCAAAATTTTTGGGTGATTCTTTTTTCATTGGATAGCCAACTCTAATACCATTCCAATGACATATCATGAGCCTTCTAATTCAACGTGAGCGTGAAATGGTGAAGCGTACAAGTCACTTCAATCTCAGGAAATTCGGTCAGAAACTGTTTTGGGGTTAATGAGCAATGCACTTGTCCTACCTTCTCCTCCTTGGGTGAGCTCACTTAGGGACCATTTGGAAGTCTTCCCATGAGCCTAGGGCTCACATGGGACGTGCTAATTAGCAAGGAATGGACCAAAAACTCAGCTAACCTCAAGTACGTGTGCAAGTCATTGTCAATAGTAGTCCTTGGTTTGCTTTATGTCATTTTCTTCTTTTAGCTTTATTGTATTTGTCCCTTTTAGTTTGTGATCAGAATTATAAGTCCTTTGTACCATCACTTGGACCAAGAATGGTCAAGGCGAGCAAAGGCGGTTTTAGTCTAGAACACGGTTTGGGTCCTTGGGCTCGAACCACGGGCTAAACCACGGTCCTAGGGTCCACCCAAGCTTATTTTGAGTGAATTGAACAATAATATCTTGGTCAAGCTTGGTGGGTCAAAACAGTCAAGGAAAGTCAAGTAGGAGAGCAACCGAAAATCGACAAATGTGCTATTTTGAATGTGATCGCTTGAGTGCACCCATGTGGGTTCGAACCCCAATAAAACACGAGCCAACAAGGTCCAAGAAAGTCAGCTAAGTGGGGAATTTCGGGTGACCCAAGAAGCTCTCAAAATGATACATTATTTTGTGCTTTAAGTCGTTTTCACTAGTGTCACTTTCATTACTTTATGCTTTATTGTTTTTAGCTTATGAAATCTGATTTGTGAAGAGGTTGGACGTCCCACATGCTCCCCCCAAAGGTCTATCATGACCCTTGGATGATTACCTAAAAGCATGGAGAGGATTAAGCCACAAGTCACTATCATACTTTAAGCTTTTGTTTTTTGTTTGTTTATCATCAAATTTTCAGCATTTGTAAGGTCTTTTGGACCATCTATTTCGGCTGTTTTGAGGGCCATTTAGGACCCTTAGATCAAGGTTAGATTGTATGGTTAGGATGTAAAGACTTGGTCTATATAAACCAAGCCTCCTCATTGTAATTTTCAGATTTTGTTGAATGATAAACCCTAGAGTTTTCTTTGAGTGTTCTTCATTTTTCTCCTTGCTTTGTGCTTGAGATTGTGAAAGATTAATTAGTGGCTTTGTGCTTGATTAATCACAACCTAAATCTATTACTTTGTGTGTAGATTTAGTACTATCTTTATTGTTTTCTTTTATGTTACAAAATTTCACAAAATTATCCCACAAAAATACATCATTTGGCCGAGATTTTCATAAGTCTCACAAGTCGATTTTAGTTCATTTCTTGAGTGAAACTTAGCCCAACAAGTTTCATTCCAAATTGGTCATCAAAGCCTAGGTTTGTTCTTGTTTTTTCGATTTGTTCTTGTTCTTAGTTTTTTCGAGTTACTCCTTTTTTTCATCTTTTATTTTCGTTTTCTCTTTTATTTTCTCCTTGTTTGTCCACAAAAATCCACAAACATACTCACAAAATTTTCACAAAATGGTTGAAGATCTACACTTGTGTTAGTGTTGGTTTCGGTTCTTACACTCAAAGGTCCAAACTTTACTTGAATTTTTCAGATTTGTTTCTTTGGTTATTCCAATGGATATGTTTCTTCCTTTTGATATTTCTTGTGATACTTCTCTTGGTGAGACCATGTATGATTCTATGGAGAAAGCTAGAAGGGAGCTTGAAACCAAAATGAGTCGAATGAGGGGTAGACTTAAACCTAACCCTAACCTTGATCTTGTGACTTTGAGGGGTCAAAGGGAGTTAGAGGCTAGAATGGCTCGGTTAGGAGGAGGACCAAACCCTAGTCTTGGCCGTGTGGGTTGTAATTCCATACATGCCCAAACCCTAACCCTAGAATAGGAACACCAAGTCCAAAATCAGCAAGTCTTTAAGTCAAAATGTACCATTATGGGTAGGGTTTGTAATCTAACCATTGATGGGGAAAGTTGTTCCAATATTGCCTCAAACACCCTCATTGAAAAATTAGCCTTACCTACACAAGAACACCCAAACCCTTACAAATTAAGGTGGCTAAACATGGGAGCCGAGGTGATGGTGGATAGACAATGCTTGGTTTCTTTCTCTATTGGAGGGGATTACATGGATGAAGCTTTGTGTGATGTGATTCCCATGGATGCTTGTCACATTCTTTTAGGGAGACCATGGAAGTTGAAAAGAAATGCTAGTCATGATGGGAGGAACAACACTTATAATTTTAAGATTGGAGCTAAGAATATCAAGCTTACACCCTTACATCCAATTTTGAAGAACCCTAACCCACCCTCCTTGGTTGAGTCACCCGAAAATGCAAAGGATGATGGGGGACCAGAAATGGAACTTGGGGTTAATCATGGGAAGGATGAGTTTGTTCTCCTTGTTAAAGAGACCCCGAAAGATCAAGAAGGGCTGCCCTCAAGAGAAGCACAAGCCATGCTAGATTCTCAAGGAGTTAAGCATGTTGTCCTAGCTCCATTGCCTCCTACCTTGGGGTCCAAGGCTGGCCCTTGCTTGTTTGAGGCTCCCAAGAGAGTGTTAGTGAGTGAAGAGGCCGAAATAAGTGATGGGATGAATGTTGGTGAGAAATTGGCCATTCACTTTGCTAAGGATGATCCTAACAATCAAGAGGAAAGCATGGGGTACAATGTCAAGCATGGGAATGAGTTTGATTCTATGTGGGATTTAACCAAGGTCAAGAGGAAGTTGTTCAAAGAAATGCAATGTGGTTATCATAATCAAATCGATTCAAGTGGTTTCATGAAATGGGGATTCAAGGGAGGAACTAAGCTTGAACTAAAAAAGCTAAGCGATGATCTCCTACAATCCTCACCTAAGTTCAAGAAGGAAGACCTTAAGAATGTACTAGGGTTAGAACTCGAGCCAAGGGAAACCAAGAGTGTTGGAGAAGAAAGATCAATCCTTATGGTCAAGAACGACCCCAAGACACTAAGGAGAAAACAAGAAGAGGAGCTTAATGATGACTCCTTTCAAACCTACCCTAGACTCGAGTGTGAGGAGCATAAGATCATGCTAGGGAGTGGCTACAACTTAAAGGCCCCTATGAAGAAGAAGAAGAACACGGCCAAACAAAACCAAACGAGCCAAGCCAAAGGTGTTCAATCTTTCATCCGTATTTTATGTCAAGGTTGTTCTTTGAGGCCAAAATCTATTGAGACCAAGGTTGGTTGTGGGTCTAATAAGGTGCCTCTCCTTGGAGGTCATGATCAATGTCAAGATGAAACTCATGTTAAGAACCCCAAGGATTTGAGGACAAATCCTTTTCAAGAAGAGGAGATTGGACCAAGAATGGTCAAGGCGAGCAAAGGCGGTTTTAGTCTAGAACACGGTTTGGGTCCTTGGGCTCGAACCACGGGCTAAACCACGGTCCTAGGGTCCACCCAAGCTTATTTTGAGTGAATTGAACAATAATATCTTGGTCAAGCTTGGTGGGTCAAAACAGTCAAGGAAAGTCAAGTAGGAGAGCAACCGAAAATCGACAAATGTGCTATTTTGAATGTGATCGCTTGAGTGCACCCATGTGGGTTCGAACCCCAATAAAACACGAGCCAACAAGGTCCAAGAAAGTCAGCTAAGAGGGGAATTTCGGCTGACCCAAGAAGCTCTCAAAATGATACATTATTTTGTGCTTTAAGTCGTTTTCACTAGTGTCACTTTCATTACTTTATGCTTTATTGTTTTTAGCTTATGAAATCTGATTTGTGAAGAGGTTGGACGTCCCACATGCTCCCCCAAAGGTCTATCATGACCCTTGGATGATTACCTAAAAGCATGGAGAGGATTAAGCCACAAGTCACTATCATACTTTAAGCTTTTGTTTTTGTTTGTTTATCATCAAATTTTCAGCATTTGTAAGGTCTTTTGGACCATCTATTTCGGCTGTTTTGAGGGCCATTTAGGACCCTTAGATCAAGGTTAGATTGTATGGTTAGGATGTAAAGACTTGGTCTATATAAACCAAGCCTCCTCATTGTAATTTTCAGATTTTGTTGAATGATAAACCCTAGAGTTTTCTTTGAGTGTTCTTCATTTTTCTCCTTGCTTTGTGCTTGAGATTGTGAAAGATTAATTAGTGGCTTTGTGCTTGTGGAGTGAAACTAAGTGGATCAAGTTTCACTCAAAGGATGAACTAAAATCGACTTGTGAAGGTGCTTGAAAAATCTCGGCCAAGTGCTATTTTTGTGAAGTATTTTTTCTGAAATTTTGTAAAACAATAAAAGCAAAAAAGATAGTCACTAAATCTACACACAAAGTAATAGACTTAGGGTTTTAATTAGTTAAGCACAAAGCCACTAACTAATTATCATAAATCTCAAACACAAAGTAATGAGAGAAATGAAGGTTACTCAAATAAAACTCTAGGGTTTTCATTCATCTAAAATCTGAAAAATTACAATGTTGAGTGGCCCTTTCTTACATCTACACCCTACAATTCAAACTTAATCTAAGGGTCCTAAGAGGCCCTCAAATCAGCCGAAATGGGTCTTGGTCTCCTTGACCTTACAATTTTGAAAATAAAACAAACAAAACATAAAGTAGACAATGACACTTGAACCCATCCTATCCATGCACTTTAGGTAGCATCCAAGGGTCAAGAATTGATCTTGGGGAGGCATGTGGGACGGTCCATGTGAGCAAAATACAAGGGATTATATTGTCTCCTTGCACTAAAGCATAAAGTAAAAAGTAGAGAAAGCGACATGTATGAAAATGACATAAAACATAAAACAATGTGATGATCTTGGTTGGCTTGATTAGGCCGGCTCCTTGGACCTCCATTGAGCTAGCTTTTGTGAACCATGTGAGTCCTTTATTGGAGGGTTAACTCACATGGGTGCACCCAATTGACCACATTCAAAAATAGCATAATCTTGACTTTTTGTTGCTCTCCAACTTTGACTTCCTCTTGACTTTGCTTGATCACTAAGGTTGGCTCGATTTGACCATAGAATTGACTTTACTTAGCCCTTAGTGATCCCTTGGTCCATGACCTAGGCTTGGGTTTGAGCCCATGGCCCCAACCCATGGTCTCCCTCGACTTCTCCCTTGACCGCTTTGACCATTTTTGGTCCATTCTCCTCTCCTTGGAAAGGACTTGTCCTCAAGTCCTTGGAGATCCTCTTGCTTCCTCCCTTGCTCGATTTCATGCTTGATTCTCGGCTCATCCTTTGCTCGATCTTGGCTTTCACGGTTTTGGTCTTCCATGGGCACCACTTAGCTAGAGTTTGTAGAAATGGTTGGACCCCTTTGCCTTGGCTCGAAGAATTGATCATGTTTTCCTCCTTGGTCACGGTTTGCTTGACCACACACTCTTCCTCGAGCATTTCTTTGAGCCCACGACTCATAACCATGCCATCCATCCATTCTTGCTCATGATCGAGCCCATCAATTATTCTCCATCTTAAAGACCCACTTGATCTTTCATTGCCATCGATTTTTGCTCTCTCATTGACCACATTCTCATTGTAGTCGGTTGTTTCCTTGTTGATTGATGCTTCACCTTCATGTTGCTCCTCTCCTAGAATCCTCCTTATCATGCTAGAGCTTCCCTCACATTCCAAGTTCATCTCTCCCTCTTGCTCTTTTCTACTCGGTTCAAGGCTTTTCAAGGCCTCATGCTCATTCAAACTCGGCTCCAACTTCATATCCATGCTAGGGTTTGATCCAATGTTGGATTCAAACAAGCACGCATTGGTTTTACAACCCGTCATTGGCGGTAGGGGAGCTAAGACAATAAGCTTTTCACCATACTCATAGTCAATTCCCTTCCCCTTGTCAACACTTGATGGCTTGATGGTAGGGCTAGGTTCGACAATTTTGACCCCTCCTTGGCTCGAGTTAGGGTGGGCCTTGGTGTTGCTTTTGGCCGAATCCCCTCTCCCCTTCTCTAGCCTTTCCACACGTGTGGCCATGGTAACGGCCTCATCGAATGACCACAAGTTTTGCATCTTGACCCGATTTGCTATCCTAGGGTTTAGGCCCTCGACAAACCTAGCTATTTTTTGTTCGGGCTTCTCATTCATCTCACATTGTAATGTGAGTTGCTCAAAGTCCCTAAGGTAAGACTCAATTGGTTGTGTCTCTTGTTTGAGTTGAGCTAGCTTGAGGAACATGTCTTGGGTATAATCCTTGGGAACAAACTTGTCTTTGAGTTTCTTTTTGAGTTTGAGCCATGACCTAATGGGTTCCTTTCCCTCTCGATTTCTTTGATTCTTAAGGTTTTCATACCAAAGGGAGGCATATCCTTTGAATTTCATGATGGCCACCTTAAAACACTTCCTATCGGGATATTCCTTAAATTCAAAGATCCTCTCTATCGACCTAAGCCAATCTAGGAGATCCTCGGGGTTCAAGCTACCATAAAAATCGGGTATATCCACTTTGATATCTCGGTCATGGTCTCTTGGGTGGGTTTCAAGGGACTCCTCCGAATCCGAAAATTGATCTTCCATGTGAGGAGGTGGTCGACCCCTTCCACGGCCTCCTATCCCACGGCCCCTTCCTCCTCCACCCCTTCTTGGCTCCTCAATGTTATGATCCAAGAGAGTGTTTAAAGCATTCATCATTAAAGTACAATTACCGGTGAGTTGAGTTAACTTCTCTTCTAAATCGGAAAGCCTTTTATCCTCCCCTCTATCCCCTTCCATTTTGTGAAAATTTGTGAGTTTTTTTTTGTGAAAGTTTTGTGGAAAATAAACAAGGAAAAGAAAAGAAAGAAAACGAAAAATTGAAGAGGAAGAACAAGAGTATAAACCGAGAAAAGTAAAACAAATCGAAAACACAAACAAATCGAAAAAAACAAGAACAAACCTAGGCTTTGATGACCAATTTGGAGTGAAACTAAGTGGATCAAGTTTCACTCAAAGGATGAACTAAAATCGACTTGTGAAGGTGCTTGAAAAATCTCGGCCAAGTGCTATTTTTGTGAAGTATTTTTTCTGAAATTTTGTAAAACAATAAAAGCATAAAAGATAGTCACTAAATCTACACACAAAGTAATAGACTTAGGGTTTTAATTAGTTAAGCACAAAGCCACTAACTAATTATCATAAATCTCAAACACAAAGTAATGAGAGAAATGAAGGTTACTCAAATAAAACTCTAGGGTTTTCATTCATCTAAAATCTGAAAAATTACAATGTTGAGTGGAGGTACTTATAATACCCTTGCTTACATCTACACCCTACAATTCAAACTTAATCTAAGGGTCCTAAGAGGCCCTCAAATCAGCCGAAATGGGTCTTGGTCTCCTTGACCTTACAATTTTGAAAATAAAACAAACAAAACATAAAGTAGACAATGACACTTGAACCCATCCTATCCATGCACTTTAGGTAGCATCCAAGGGTCAAGAATTGATCTTGGGGAGGCATGTGGGACGGTCCATGTGAGCAAAATACAAGGGATTATATTGTCTCCTTGCACTAAAGCATAAAGTAAAAAGTAGAGAAAGCGACATGTATGAAAATGACATAAAACATAAAACAATGTGATGATCTTGGTTGGCTTGATTAGGCCGGCTCCTTGGACCTCCATTGAGCTAGCTTTTGTGAACCATGTGAGTCCTTTATTGGAGGGTTAACTCACATGGGTGCACCCAATTGACCACATTCAAAAATAGCATAATCTTGACTTTTTGTTGCTCTCCAACTTTGACTTCCTCTTGACTTTGCTTGATCACTAAGGTTGGCTCGATTTGACCATAGAATTGACTTTACTTAGCCCTTAGTGATCCCTTGGTCCATGACCTAGGCTTGGGTTTGAGCCCATGGCCCCAACCCATGGTCTCCCTCGACTTCTCCCTTGACCGCTTTGACCATTTTTGGTCCAATCTCCTCCTTGGAAAGGACTTGTCCTCAAGTCCTTGGAGATCCTCTTGCTTCCTCCCTTGCTCGATTTCATGCTTGATTCTCGGCTCATCCTTTGCTCGATCTTGGCTTTCACGGTTTTGGTCTTCCATGGGCACCACTTAGCTAGAGTTTGTAGAAATGGTTGGACCCCTTTGCCTTGGCTCGAAGAATTGATCATGTTTTCCTCCTTGGTCACGGTTTGCTTGACCACACACTCTTCCTCGAGCATTTCTTTGAGCCCACGACTCATAACCATGCCATCCATCCATTCTTGCTCATGATCGAGCCCATCAATTATTCTCCATCTTAAAGACCCACTTGATCTTTCATTGCCATCGATTTTTGCTCTCTCATTGACCACATTCTCATTGTAGTCGGTTGTTTCCTTGTTGATTGATGCTTCACCTTCATGTTGCTCCTCTCCTAGAATCCTCCTTATCATGCTAGAGCTTCCCTCACATTCCAAGTTCATCTCTCCCTCTTGCTCTTTTCTACTCGGTTCAAGGCTTTTCAAGGCCTCATGCTCATTCAAACTCGGCTCCAACTTCATATCCATGCTAGGGTTTGATCCAATGTTGGATTCAAACAAGCACGCATTGGTTTTACAACCCGTCATTGGCGGTAGGGGAGCTAAGACAATAAGCTTTTCACCATACTCATAGTCAATTCCCTTCCCCTTGTCAACACTTGATGGCTTGATGGTAGGGCTAGGTTCGACAATTTTGACCCCTCCTTGGCTCGAGTTAGGGTGGGCCTTGGTGTTGCTTTTGGCCTAATCCCTCTCCCCTTCTCTAGCCTTTCCACACGTGTGGCCATGGTAACGGCCTCATCGAATGACCACAAGTTTTGCATCTTGACCCGATTTGCTATCCTAGGGTTTAGGCCCTCGACAAACCTAGCTATTTTTTGTTCTAAGCTTCTCATTCATCTCACATTGTAATGTGAGTTGCTCAAAGTCCCTAAGGTAAGACTCAATTGGTTGTGTCTCTTATTTGAGTTGAGCTAGCTTGAGGAACATGTCTTGGGTATAATCCTTGGGAACAAACTTGTCTTTGAGTTTCGTTTTGAGTTTGGGCCATGACCTAATGAGGTCCTTTCCTCTCGATTTCTTTGATTCTTAAGGTTTCCATACCAAAGGGAGGCATATCCTTTGAATTTCATGATGGCCACCTTAAAACACTTCCTATCGGGATATTCCTTAAATTCAAAGATCCTCTCTATCGACCTAAGCCAATCTAGGAGATCCTCGGGGTTCAAGCTACCATAAAAATCGGGTACATCCACTTTGATATCTCGGTCATGGTCACTTGGGGGGGTTGCAAGGGGCTCCTCCGAATCCAAAATTGATCTTCCATGTGAGGAGGTGGTCGACCCTTCCACGGCCTCCTATCCCACGGCCCTTCCTCCTTCCACCCCTTCTTGGCTCCTCAATGTTATGATCCAAGAGAGTGTTTAAAGCATTCATCATTAAAGTACAATTACCAGGTGAGTTGAGTTAACTTCTTCTAAATCGGAAAGCCTTTATCCTCCCTCTATCCCCTTCCATTTTGTGAAAATTTGTGAGTTTTTTTTTGTGAAAGTTTTGTGGAAAATAAACAAGGAAAAGAAAAGAAAGAAAACGAAAAATTGAAGAGGAAGAACAAGAGTATAAACCGAGAAAAGTAAAACAAATCGAAAACACAAACAAATCGAAAAAAACAAGAACAAACCTAGGCTTTGATGACCAATTTGGAGTGAAACTAAGTGGATCAAGTTTCACTCAAAGGATGAACTAAAATCGACTTGTGAAGGTGCTTGAAAAATCTCGGCCAAGTGCTATTTTTGTGAAGTATTTTTTCTGAAATTTTGTAAAACAATAAAAGCATAAAAGATAGTCACTAAATCTACACACAAAGTAATAGACTTAGGGTTTTAATTAGTTAAGCACAAAGCCACTAACTAATTATCATAAATCTCAAACACAAAGTAATGAGAGAAATGAAGGTTACTCAAATAAAACTCTAGGGTTTTCATTCATCTAAAATCTGAAAAATTACAATGTTGAGTGGAGGTACTTATAATACCCTTGCTTACATCTACACCCTACAATTCAAACTTAATCTAAGGGTCCTAAGAGGCCCTCAAATCAGCCGAAATGGGTCTTGGTCTCCTTGACCTTACAATTTTGAAAATAAAACAAACAAAACATAAAGTAGACAATGACACTTGAACCCATCCTATCCATGCACTTTAGGTAGCATCCAAGGGTCAAGAATTGATCTTGGGGAGGCATGTGGGACGGTCCATGTGAGCAAAATACAAGGGATTATATTGTCTCCTTGCACTAAAGCATAAAGTAAAAAGTAGAGAAAGCGACATGTATGAAAATGACATAAAACATAAAACAATGTGATGATCTTGGTTGGCTTGATTAGGCCGGCTCCTTGGACCTCCATTGAGCTAGCTTTTGTGAACCATGTGAGTCCTTTATTGGAGGGTTAACTCACATGGGTGCACCCAATTGACCACATTCAAAAATAGCATAATCTTGACTTTTTGTTGCTCTCCAACTTTGACTTCCTCTTGACTTTGCTTGATCACTAAGGTTGGCTCGATTTGACCATAGAATTGACTTTACTTAGCCCTTAGTGATCCCTTGGTCCATGACCTAGGCTTGGGTTTGAGCCCATGGCCCCAACCCATGGTCTCCCTCGACTTCTCCCTTGACCGCTTTGACCATTTTTGGTCCATTCTCCTCTCCTTGGAAAGGACTTGTCCTCAAGTCCTTGGAGATCCTCTTGCTTCCTCCCTTGCTCGATTTCATGCTTGATTCTCGGCTCATCCTTTGCTCGATCTTGGCTTTCACGGTTTTGGTCTTCCATGGGCACCACTTAGCTAGAGTTTGTAGAAATGGTTAGACCCCTTTGCCTTGGCTCGAAGAATTGATCATGTTTTCCTCCTTGGTCACGGTTTGCTTGACCACACACTCTTCCTCGAGCATTTCTTTGAGCCCACGACTCATAACCATGCCATCCATCCATTCTTGCTCATGATCGAGCCCATCAATTATTCTCCATCTTAAAGACCCACTTGATCTTTCCTTGCCATCGATTTTTGCTCTCTCATTGACCACATTCTCATTGTAGTCGGTTGTTTCCTTGTTGATTGATGCTTCACCTTCATGTTGCTCCTCTCCTAGAATCCTCCTTATCATGCTAGAGCTTCCCTCACATTCCAAGTTCATCTCTCCCTCTTGCTCTTTTCTACTCGGTTCAAGGCTTTTCAAGGCCTCATGCTCATTCAAACTCGGCTCCAACTTCATATCCATGCTAGGGTTTGATCCAATGTTGGATTCAAACAAGCACGCATTGGTTTTACAACCCGTCATTGGCGATAGGGGAGCTAAGACAATAAGCTTTTCACCATACTTGAATGAGTAGGTGTTGTCTCTTCCATGGTGGGAAGAATTCTTTTCATACTCCCATGGCCTACCAAGCAATACATGACAAGCATCCATGTCCAACACTTCACACACAATTTCATCTTTGTAGTCTTGTCCAATGGAAAACAAGACTTTGCATTGTTTATCAACTTTTACCTCGGCTCCTTGATTAAGCCACCTTAGCTTGTAAGGATGAGGATGCTTCAAAGTAGGCAAGGCAAGCTTATCAATGAGGGTTTTAGAAGCAACATTAACACAACTTCCCCCATCGATAATGAGATTACACACTCTCCCCATGATGGTACATTTGGTTCGAAATAGTTGGTGTCTTTGATCCATGCTTTCACTTGAATCTTGAGTGTGCATTACTCGCCAAGTAACCAAGCTCAACCCCGAGTCCGGGGGAACAATTGTCTCGGCCACCCTCTCATCCTCAACTCCCTCTTTTTTTTCTTCCTCACAAACTAACACTTCATCGTCTCCCCAATGCACAACCTCACTTGTGTTCAAGGTCCTCTTGCTAGGGCACTCTTTAGCAAAATGACCATACCCTTGACATTGGTAGCACTTCTTGAGAGGAATTGTTCTCTTGGGGCCATAGTCAATTCCCTTCCCCTTGTCAACACTTGATGGCTTGATGGTAGGGCTAGGTTCGACAATTTTGACCCCTCCTTGGCTCGAGTTAGGGTGGGCCTTGGTGTTGCTTTTGGCCGAATCCCCTCTCCCCTTCTCTAGCCTTTCCACACGTGTGGCCATGGTAACGGCCTCATCGAATGACCACAAGTTTTGCATCTTGACCCGATTTGCTATCCTAGGGTTTAGGCCCTCGACAAACCTAGCTATTTTTTGTTCGGGCTTCTCATTCATCTCACATTGTAATGTGAGTTGCTCAAAGTCCCTAAGGTAAGACTCAATTGGTTGTGTCTCTTGTTTGAGTTGAGCTAGCTTGAGGAACATGTCTTGGGTATAATCCTTGGGAACAAACTTGTCTTTGAGTTTCTTTTTGAGTTTGAGCCATGACCTAATGGGTTCCTTTTCCTCTCGATTTCTTTGATTCTTAAGGTTTTCATACCAAAGGGAGGCATATCCTTTGAATTTCATGATGGCCACCTTAAAACACTTCCTATCGGGATATTCCTTAAATTCAAAGATCCTCTCTATCGACCTAAGCCAATCTAGGAGATCCTGGGGTTCAAGCTACCATAAAAATCGGGTATATCCACTTTGATATCTCGGTCATGGTCTCTTGGGTGGGTTTCAAGGACTCCTCCGAATCCAAAATTGATCTTCCATGTGAGGAGGTGGTCGACCCCTTCCACGGCCTCCTATCCCACGGCCCCTTCCTCCTCCACCCCTTCTTGGCTCCTCAATGTTATGATCCAAGAGAGTGTATAAAGCATTCATCATTAAAGTACAATTAGGTGAGTTGAGTTAACTTCTCTTCTAAATCGGAAAGCCTTTTATCCTCCCCTCTATCCCCTTCCATTTTGTGAAAATTTGTGAGTTTTTTTTTGTGAAAGTTTTGTGGAAAATAAACAAGGAAAAGAAAAGAAAGAAAACGAAAAATTGAAGAGGAAGAACAAGAGTATAAACCGAGAAAAGTAAAACAAATCGAAAACACAAACAAATCGAAAAAAACAAGAACAAACCTAGGCTTTGATGACCAATTTGGAGTGAAACTAAGTGGATCAAGTTTCACTCAAAGGATGAACTAAAATCGACTTGTGAAGGTGCTTGAAAAATCTCGGCCAAGTGCTATTTTTGTGAAGTATTTTTTCTGAAATTTTGTAAAACAATAAAAGCATAAAAGATAGTCACTAAATCTACACACAAAGTAATAGACTTAGGGTTTTAATTAGTTAAGCACAAAGCCACTAACTAATTATCATAAATCTCAAACACAAAGTAATGAGAGAAATGAAGGTTACTCAAATAAAACTCTAGGGTTTTCATGTAGGGATCGGATCCCATTCACTAATCAAATATTAGTGTAAATCAAATTACTCTAATTTGATTTAGCAAGATCTATGTAGTACAAATTTACATTGTTAACAAGTTTAGATCTTTATACCTTTCTTTAAAAGGGAATTAGGGCACAAAACTAGAACTCCTTTCTAGTTTTGTTTCTTGAGCTAGGTATTAGGATGATCCTCCAAAAACCCGAGTTTTCAAAATAGAAAACCTCCTTAAAGATGCACCCAAGAACTTGCTCCAAAATACTAAGTATTTTGATCTAGAAATAACTTAGTATAACTTGATAATATTTGAATATTATTATTACTACTAACACTTAGTAGTATAGTGAATAATATAAGTGTTTTAGAGAGTTTGAGAGAGTTAGAGAATGGAAGAGAGTGTAGAGAAATGCATGCATACTTTTGTCTTTCTAATTATGCTATTATATAGACTAAATGAGAAAAGCCAAAGAGTGCATAATACTCCCAAGAGGCCGCCACCCTAGTGCATGGAGGAAGGGAAAAGTTTTCTCATTGTAAAGAACAATTGCAAGCTTTGTCATCATTATGTTAAAGCATGCAAGGAGAACAAACACAAAAGACAAAAAGGAATCTTTTCTCCCTCCTTCTCCTTGCTTTGGACGGTTTAATGGGCCTCATTATGGGTCCAATTTGTTTTCAATATTTGTCCCACAAATACTTATAATTTATCACTTAATCATCTAATATGATAAAGTACAAATTATCAAATTGAACTCACAACTCTTCTTTAACATATATGTACATTTACACATATTTAAGAATTGTACTTTTACTAATCTCATTAGTAAAATGTACATGATTAGTGAATTAACAGTTAATTACTAATTCTCATCTCCTCTAATAATTTTATCGATATAAAATTAAATCATCCGAGTTCACAACTCGATTTCTCTCTAAATTAATACACCGACTAACCGTTAGTCAATTTATCAAGTTACTAATATAATCGTATCTCATACAATATATTAGCTTAAATATTTGAGTAATGCTCCTATAGGTGTGACTTAAAGGGATCAATTGATTACCGCCGTTCTCACGACAAAAACGTCAAACTCTAGTCAGCCAACCGTTATTGATTTACGTTAATCAATTGACAATAATACAGGATTATCCCCATGTATTCCTTAATTGAGATTTATTAAGTAATTGCACTATTGTGGAGGACACTTACTCCAACAATCTCCCACTTGTCCGAGACAAGTTGTGCATTACCAATTCTCATGTCCGTTTCACATCTCCCACTCAATGCAAGGTGTCTTACAGGTCGTACTTGCATTCAAAGATATATATCATGAGTGGTTTCCTCGATAAGGAGAGTAGCTGCCTGACCGGGGAATCTACCGTAGATTCTTACCGAGCGTGGCCACGCATTTTCAGCGACTACTCCTCGAGTGGCCCAAAGATGTTTTACCCTGACGAGGGTGGACATTTCCCTTCCACTCGACTGTACAGTATAATGCAGATCACCATGACCCCAAAGATGCCCTTATAACCCCCTTTCACGGCATGGCTTAGGACAAAAATGAAAGTCACTCCTAAACCGCACCGACTGCATAATCAGCCCACCAAAGAATCGACTAAAGGAATACTATAGAATTCCCACCACGACTGTGTTTCAATCTCATTGAAAAGGAATTTATAAGTTGCCACCGTCCGACAGAGTGTTTCACAGTCTGTCTATGCAAACGAGCAGTCATCACTATGACCCCATGGTGTTGAACCCACCATCGAACGACTTGCAATCTAGTCTCTCCGAGACGTCACCTCATATGAGAGACTAGGGACCAAATACTTAGTTTATACCGTTCACTTGAATATGTTCAATGTTGTCACACAACTATTCGGATAAACAAAGTATGCATTCATAATGACTTAAAAGAGTAAATATATACTCTAAACAATGAATGTTATTTTCATATATGTAATAGGATACTTTATCCATTACATATCTCAAAAACTAAAGGAAATCAGGCATACGCCTCAACCCCATAGAGGCGGTGTGAGCGTCATGCTTAGTCCTCGAAAGAGGCTTGGTTAGAGGATCAGCGATCTCATCGTCTGTCCCAACCTTACAAATATCCATTTCCTTCATTTCCACATTATCTCTTATAACATGGCATTTCCTCAAAACGTGTCTAGACTTATTACTAGACTTGGGCTCCTTTGCTCGAAAGATAGCCCTACTATTATCTCAATAAATAGTTATTGGATCTACGGCACTAGGGACTACCCTTAGTCCATCCAAGAACGCTAATCCATACTGACTTCTTTAGCAACTTAAGTCGCCAAATATACAACTTCTGTTGTAGAATCCACAGTGACACTTTGCTTGAAACCTTTTCAGCAAACAGCTCCACCATTCAACATAAAGACATAACCGGATTGGGATTTTAGATCATCCCCATCGGTTTGGAAACTTGCATCCGTGTAACCCTTTACACGTAGCTCAAGTTTTCCTCCAAACACTAGAAACGAATCCTTAGTTCTTCTCAAGTACTTAAGGATGTTCTTTACAGCTGTTTCGGGTATAAAGTTAGGAACTAAATACCAAAACTAAATACAATGGATTACAAGCTAATGTAGATAACAAATTCGATAAACTAAGTCCTTGAGGGTCCTTAGCTCTCGGCCGGCCTTCTTCTTTCTTTCTTCCCTCCCTGAAACGGTGTAACAAACCTAGCCCCGGGGCCTTCCGGGTGATGGCCCTCCGACGCTCAAGTCAGTCACAAAGATAAATAAATCTAGAGAGAGAAAGAGAGAGAAAAACCTTTTTTGTAGTGTTTTGTGTGTATGTGAACCTAGTATTTTTTTAGGGTTTTAGTTACCTTTTATACTCATCATGGATTTGTCCTCTTGCGCCTCCGCTCCGTACTGTACGGCCACCGTGGGCCGTGCTCTCTCCGGACCCGGATGGACTATTGGACTCCTTGGTATATCAGATGCCCCGGTCCACCTTCATCCCGGCCCTTTGCTACCGGTCCCGGGTGAATCACTGGATCCCTTGGTGTAGGAGGACCCTCCGGCCTTCAGCTTTACCAGTCCGATGGTCTCGGACCCGGGAGAAATCACCCCCAACAACTGCCCCCATACAGGGGGAGTCTCAGGCTCGCCCTGGATGACTTGGCTTTCTAGCTGGATTCCTTCTTCACGACCCGGATAAGCAAACTTCCCTTGCGTTCTTGCCTTATGATCCTGTCCCTCCCGCTCCGTTCAGAGGTTGTGTGCTGAGTACGCTTTGATTTTTGGCGCAAATTTTGAATTCCAAATCCCCAAGTAGGTGACGCTTCACCTTCCCTGGTCCGACACGTGTCGTACGATTAGATGGACGTGCACTGTGTACTCCTTTCCCTATATATACCCCTTGAACTCCTTTCATTTCTCTCTTTACTCGCCTCTAAATCATTCGAAACTTCCCCAAAATCTTTCAAACTCCTTCAGATCTTACTTGCGCCTCATCCTCATCCCATCTTGATCTCGATTTTGTTCTTGCTCACGCTTTTTCAACAGGTAATTTTCGTGTTTGATTTCGGATTTTAATTTAATCATCCAATAGAGAACAATGTCGGCCGATTCGTCTTCTAGAACCGCCTCAGACCTTAATGTAGTAACAGATTCAGAGGTGGGGCCTGAGATTGAGGATCTGACCTTAGGCCGGGAGGGAATAACCGACGTGGAGGCCCAAGCGGGGACCTCTCAGGCTGGACCTTCCCAAACTGGGCCTTTGCCCGCTCGGATTTTGGAGACCTCAGTATTCGCGATTCCCATGAACACTAGGATCAACTTAGGCTACCGGGATTTCTTAAATGAGAAGAACTGTCCTGAGTTGGCGGCCATACTTTATAACTTACCCGAGAAATGGAAATTCGTCGTGCCGGGAAGACATCAAAACGTAGTTAAGCCTCCGGAGCTTCACACGGCCGTATACATGAAGAATCTGGAGCACGGGCTTCGATTTCCTCTCCACCCCTTCATTGAAGAAGTGCTCGATCGGGCCAACATTGCTATATGTCAGATGACACCGTTTGGAATGAGAGTTATAGTCGCCTTCGCCTGGACTTGTTTGTATCTGGGTTTCCCGCTGACGATAAATCTCTTCCGCCGCCTCCATCACTTCCGGCCCTGCACTAATAAGTCGACGAAGGGATGGTGGTCTCTGGTCACTGAATCGGGATACCTGACTCACTTCCCGGTTAATGACTCGATGAAGGGGTGGAACGAGAGGTGGTTCTTCCTTAAGTCTCCCGTTCCTTTCAACCATCCTCGCTGCTTCCACAACGACGTGAGGGGTCGCCTAGAGACCCGTGAAGAGTGGGTCCCGGGGAGCGTTCTCCCGGCGAAGGATGTTCCGTTGACCGAGGAGGAGGAGAAAGCCGCGGAGCACTTTGAGGCTTATAAATCAGGAAAAGATTGGTTTCCCAAGAACTGGCTTCCTCCGGCGGACACAATCTCCGAGGATAAATTTCTGAGTGTGGTCGGCCTAGTCCCGGCCCTCGAAGCAGGTAAGCAAGGGGCCGGGCGGCCAAGTTAGCGTCTTAGTCTTCTTAACTTGTGTTTATTTAGCCTTTATGATTTTTCCGGCTCTGACTTTGCCTCATCTCTTGCAGGTTCCTTGGGCTATCTTACTCCAAAGGACTTGGCGTCCATTGGTCTAGACGAAAAGAATCGTCCGCTTGACGAGCCGACTGCCGTGGACTTGAAGCGTCGTAAACCTACGCTCAAGGAGTACTGGAAAAGCATGCAGGGTGAAATTCCTGACAGACCAATGGGCAGGAAACGCTCGGCTTTCAAACCTCCCCGGGACAAGGGGGTTGGGCAGCGCAAAGCTCGCCGCCGGGCGATTGCCCTCACCCGGAACCAGCGGGCACTACGGTGGAGTCTGCCCCCATAGGGGGTATTTTCGAGACTGCACCTGAAGCTCCTCTCCCTAGCCCGCCGAGGGAGGTCAGGGTCCCCCAGCAGCCTCTGGTCCCGGAAGCTGTTATCATCGAGTCCGAGTCTCCGCACTCGGAGGACCAGCCCAAAAAGAAGCGAAAGAAGGTTAGCACCACTCTCTCGTGGGGGAGCCTATCTGAGGGGCGTCCCCTGGACGTCCCTTCGGACGGTCTTTCTTCCGTTTTTCCCATCAGTGAGCAAGACATTTACGATCTGTTGTCTTTCTCCATCCAGGGCTCTTCCTCCAAAGCCAGGGCTGGTGTTCAGGGTCAGGTTTCGGTCGCCATTCCGGGTGTGGGACCTTCGGACACGGGCGGCCAGGTTGGGCACTCAGCGGGTCTCGTCGAAGAGACCCCACCTCTTGCTGGGGGCCTGGGTATCCAGGCCGTTGAGTTGGCGATGAAGCTCCGCCGCTCTACGGATTCATTTGTCAAGTTTGCTATGGATACCGCCAGCGAACTCGACCGCCTGCGGCGCGAAGCGGCCTCTGCCGAGGCTAACAGAGAACTGAAGGCGGCGGCCGGTCGCCTGACAAAGGCCATCAAGGCCCGTGAGCAGGAGACTGCTGCCTTGAAGGCTGAGGTACAGGCCCTTTCGGGCAAACTGAAAGACAAAGAGTCTGAACTGCAGGCGCTTTCCAAGGAGAAGGAGAGCTTGTCCCTCCAAAGACACCTGAGCTCTTTCGTGCCCGGACGCCGCCGCTGTCGCCGAGGCATTGGAGGCGGAGAGGTTAGCGGGGCAGGCTAAGGCTGCCCGCTTAGAGCTCGAGATGGAGCAGATGAAGGCGGCTCACCAGGCTGAGCTCATCGAGGTCCGGACTAACTCCTTTTACGATGGGGTTGACTATGGCAACAATGAGACCAAGGGTTTCATCTACAGAGTCGACCCTAATTTTAACTTTCTCCGCCTCGCCGAGCTGGAGGCGGAAAAGGATAAGGAGGCATGGGCCGAGAAGAAGGCGGACCCGCAAGCTGGGAATGCTACGACCGGCGAAGATGCCGGCTGCTAGGGACTCGGGCCGCTGTCTTCCGAATCTTCCTGCTCAGGATGACCTGACAGGTTGCCCCCTCAGCCTACATTTTGTCTGTACTCTAGATTTTAATAAGACTCAAACCAGTCTGCAGTAGGCGGGCCTTTTGGTGAGGACGGTTGCCGGTTCTGGTAGGTCATTTAGTTGTTCTTTTTCGCTTATTTCAATTTGCTCCCGGCCCGACATGTGGGTCCGGGGGCGACAACCATGTAATATACACTCTTTTATTAACGCTGCCTTGTTCTCTTGTTTTTCCACACTTGTCTTATTTTCTTTTGTTTTTACTCGTAAGTTTGACGCTCACCCGGGGTCGGGTGATTTCTCCATACTTAGCCTATTTTTCTTTCAGCGTTTGTGTTACCCGGGACGACGTTGTTAAGCCATATTGTCTTGTTCATACTTAGCTTATTTTATCATGTTTTTACTCGTTTTGCTTTTATCCGGTGCCGGGGAAGGTTGTTTCGCCTTGTTGTCCCGCCCGCACTTAGCTTATTACGTTTTTACCTGTATCATTCCCTCCGGGGCGGGGTGATGTTTTTAGTTCCCTTCGCGTTTATACTCGGCCCAACTTTGGGCTTTCTTTGAATGCTATACCCCGATACCGCGTGCCGAGTAATTTTTATGCCTAGCTTGTTTTTACTTGTGTACACTTATGTTCGTGCCCCCTTTTACGAGTGCCGAGGCCATACGTAGGGCGCGAGCCGACCAGGCCCCGGGCCTGGACTCTCAAAGCGCGATGTTCTTCCTTACGTAGGCAGTGGGTTGCCGCGGAGGTCTTACCCATGGGAGGTCCGCAGCCGCCACCGGCTACAAGGCCGGCATCAGACACTGCGGTGAGAGCAGCCTAGGCACGTGGGCCATCATAGACATCCCGGCTCTTTTGCATTTAGGGCACCCTCATCCGGGCCCGACGACGCCGGATGAGCATTGTGCAAGGCCAAACGTAGGGCGCGAGCCGCCCAGGCCCCGGGCCTGGACTCTCATGGCGCGATGTTCATCCGTACGTAGGCATGGGTTGGCTAACAAGCTCTTACCCGTGGGAGGTCCGCAGCCGCCACCGGCTACAAGGCCAGATCGACAACTGCGGTGAGAGCGGCTGAGCACGTGAGCCATCATAGACATCCCGGCTCTTTTGCATTTAGGGCACCCTCATCCGGGCCCGACGACGCCGGATGAGCATTGTGCAAGGCCAAACGTAGGGCGCGAGCCGCCCAGGCCCCGGGCCTGGACTCTCATGGCGCGATGTTCATCCGTACGTAGGCATGGGTTGGCTAACAAGCTCTTACCCGTGGGAGGTCCGCAGCCGCCACCGGCGACAAGGTCGCAGATCGACATCGCGGTGAGGGCAGCCTAGGCACGTGAGCCATCATAGACATCCCGGCTCTTTTGCATTTAGGGCACCCTCATCCGGGCCCGACGACGCCGGATGAGCATTGTGCAAGGCCAAACGTAGGGCGCGAGCCGCCCAGGCCCCGGGCCTGGACTCTCATGGCGCGATGTTCATCCGTACGTAGGCATGGGTTGGCTAACAAGCTCTTACCCGTGGGAGGTCCGCAGCCGCCACCGGCTGCAAGGTCAGATCGACATCGCGGTGAGAGCGGCTGAGCACGTGAGCCATCATAGACATCCCGGCTCTTTTGCATTTAGGGCACCCTCATCCGGGCCCGACGACGCCGGATGAGCATTGTGCAAGGCCAAACGTAGGGCGCGAGCCGCCCAGGCCCCGGGCCTGGACTCTCATGGCGCGATGTTCATCCGTACGTAGGCATGCGTAGGGCGCGAGCCGCCCAGGCCCCAGGCCATGGACTCTCAAGGCGCGATGTTCATCCTACGCGGGAGTGGGAGCCCACCGGTGATTGCCCGGGAGGTCTCGCTCTTCTCCGGTCTTTTGTGTCTCCTAACTGCTCCGGGGCTTGTTCTTGCCCCCAGTTAATTCCAGGCGGGGTCTCTGGTATGCAAACTCCTTTTCCTGAAAGTGTTAGTAAAAATTTTCAAAAATTCCATTTTGAATCAGACTATCGTCGACAGTCGGGGGTAGTCCCCCCTCCTTGCCCCCTGGCCAGCTTTTGTGTGATACAAATCTAAACAAATGCTGGGCAAAAATTCTACTAAAAGCTTATCAAAAACTCACAAAAGCTTGCGGTGTCAACATTCCTGATCACTCGCGTTACAAAAGTCTATACGTTGCCTCGTTAAAACCTTCCCGTGGAAAACCCAGTGGGACAAAACCACGGGTAAGGAAAAAGAGTACAACGCTTACACGTAGTATTTCTTTAACGTATCCGAGTTCGCTGGGGCGGGAGGTCGTGGCCGCTCATATCTCTCAGCATGAAGGTTCCCGGCTGCTTTATCTCTGTGATCAGATAGGGCCCCTCCCAGGTGGCTGACAACTTCCCGTGAACGTTCCCTTTCCCGGTAGCGGATGCTCGTCTTAGCACCAGGTCTCCCAGCTCAAACTCCCTATGCTTCACTCTTCGATTGTACATTCTCCTCATTCGGTTCTGGTAAACCGCCAGATTTTCTCTTGCCTGGTCCCGGACCTCATCTAGCGTGTCCAAATGACTCCTTTCTCGCTTGCTCATTCTTGGCGGGATCGTAGGTCCGCTTCTCTGGGTAGAATTACTTCAATCGGGAGTAAGGCTTCGGCTCCATAAACCATGTTGAATGGGGTATGCCCGGTGGATTCCTTGACTGTAGTTCTGATTGACCAAAGCACGCTTGGCAACTCATCGGCCCATGCCCCCTTGAGCTCGTCCAGTCGTTTTTTCATGCCGCTCAACATTTGTTTGTTGGCGGCCTCGGCTTGTCCGTTGCTCTGCGGGTGGCAAACTGATGAGTATGCGACAATTGTCCCGTTCCGCTTTAGCCAGTCCCGCATGTTGTCATTATCAAACTGCTTCCCGTGATCAAATACCACTACCTTGGGCACCCCAAACCTTGTGATTACATTTCTCCAGATAAACTTTCTCACAGCCTGCTCAGTGATGGTCGGGATAGCCTCTGCCTCTATCCACTTGGTGAAGTAGTCAATAGCCGCTACTACGTACTTCCTGCCCCCGGTGGCCGTTGCAAACGGACCCAGTATGTCCATCCCCCACTGGTCAAAAGGTACCGGGCTCAGGACTGGTCTGAGGTCCCTGGCGGGGAGGTGGATGTCCGGGGCGAAGATCTGACACTGCCGGCACCGCTTACTCAATTCCTTGGCGTCTTTTAGCATGGTGGGCCAAAAGTAGCCGGCTCTCAATGCTTTGTGGGCTAGCGTACGCCCGTGCGTGGTGACCGCGGACCGCACTGAGTGTATGTCGTTTAAAATGAATTCAGCATCCAGGTCCCCTACGCACTTTAGTAGCGGGGCTGAGAATGATCGCCGGTAGAGCTCTCCGTCCACGAGGATGAACCATGGGGCTAGCCTCTTCAGCTTAGCTGCCTCAGTCTTGTCTCCCGGGATTTCTCCCTCCAGCTTGTATTTCAATATCGGCCTCATCCAGCCACTGTCTTCGGAGATGGCATTGATCGTTAACACCCCTTTTTGCCGCCGGATATCGACCAGAATCGCTTGACTTGTTATGCTGTGGCGCCGGCGAAGTTTGGCGGTCAAGTCGCTTTGTTGTTCGGACTGGGAATATGACGGACTTCGAAAGATTTCAATCCGCCGGTCAAAGTTTTTGCTTTTTGGAGGTACAACGCCATTCCTTCTTCCCGGCCTCGACTCTCCTTGAGTTGGCTCGCTACCGCCAGGAGTCATTCTCAATTCAATCTCTTCGCCCCATGGCCTTTGCCACTCTAGTCCCGCCAAAGACCGCCAGATTCGGACTCATTGTTCGTGGGTCGGAAGGCAAACTTCAAAGCATGCTCAAACTCATGCCCTTCGGTCGATGATAACAACTCCAAGACCGAACCATGGATGGTGGCCGACCTGTCAGATATACCGCCATACTCCTCTCGGTGCACCTCCCCTGACCGGGTGAGTGCATTCGGCAATAAAGTCTGCCAGGGCCTGGGCCTTGATTGCTGTCCGCCCGGTGTAGGTAATGCCAAAGCCTGACAGCTCAATCGCCCACTTGAGGAGTCTACCGGATTTTTCAAATTTTTCGAGTGCTTTCTCCAGGGGCTGGTCTGTGCGCACCTCCACCGGGTGGGCGTCAAAGTACGGTCTAAGCTTCCGAGTTGCTATGACCACGGCATACGCTGCTTTCTCGATGATTGGATAATTTCTTTCGGATTGTCCCAGTGCATGACTGACGAAATAGATTGGCTGTTGTTGTTTTTCTTCCTCCCGGAGGATTACTGCTGATATTGCGCTCGCGGTCACGGCGATGTATAAGATTAAAGTTTCGCCCGTGACCGGTCTTGCCAAGGTAGGCAGAGTTGTAAGGTGCTTCTTCAACTGCTCAAAGGCTTCATCTTGCTCCTTCCCCCATACGAACCTCTTGTTTCCTTTCAGTACTTGAAAGAATGGCGTGGATTTGTCGGCGGACCTGGAGATGAACCTGGAAAGTGCTGCCATCCTCCCGGTCAGAATTTGAATATCTTTTATTGTCTTCGGCGCCGGCAAGTCCAATATAGCCTTGACTTTTTCGGGGTTGGCATCGATCCCCCTCGAGCTGACCAGGTATCCCAAGAACTTTCCGGACCGGACGCCGAAGGTACATTTCTTTGGATTCAGCTTCATTTGATACTTCCTGAGCGAAATAACGCTTTCTCGGGTCTTCCAGTCGCTCATCGGATTTGCTCTTCACTATTGCGTCATCTACATATACCTCCATATTCCTCCCTTTCTGTTTTGCGAACACGGCATCCACCAGCCGCTGGTATGTGGCTCCGGCATTTTTGAGTCCAAACGGCATCATCTTGTACATGTAGACCCCGTGCCCTGTGATGAAAGCGCACCGGGGCCGGTCCTCTTCCGACAGATAGACCTGGTGGTACCCTGAGAAAGCATCCAGGAAGCTCAGGGTAGAGTGGCCGCTGGTAGAATCTACCAGCTGATCAATCCTAGGCAACGGGTAGCAGTCCTTTGGGCACGCCTTGTTTAGATTTGTAAAGTCAACACACATTCTCCATGCCCCGGACGCTTTCTTCACCATCACCACGTTTGCCAACCATTCGGGGTAGTCACAACGCTCAATGAATCCCGCCCAAAGAACTTGTTTATTTCTTCAAGAATGGCCGCTTTTCTCCGCGCCATGGGTCGCGACCTGCTTTGATGGGTTTGTAGCCAGGGTTAACATTCGATTGGTGCACAATCACCTCCGGCTTATCCCCAGCATCTCTAAGAATGAGTGTTTAACACATCCTTGTTCTCCTCCAAGATGCTAATCGACTACCTTGGAAGCCGGGTCCGCTTACGCTCCAATGATTACACTTCTTCCCGGTGCCAACTCAATTTCTTTTGTCTCACTTTCCGGTCCCGGAGTCACTTCCAGTCCCTTCTTCTCCTTCGGTTCCGAGAATTTAACCTCTGCTACTGCCTTCTGCTTGACCTGCCGGGCCGACAGGGAATTGCAGGACCTTCCGGCTTTCTGGTCACCATACACCTTCCCTTCGGTCCAATTGTCTGTGACGTAAACCATAGCCAGCGCTCGTATCGACACGACAGCATGAATGTGGTCCAGAGTGACCCGGCCGATGAGGGCGTTGTATGCTGACGGGGCGTCGACGACCACGAAGCTTGCGTCTACGCTTCTGGCCATATCTTCTTCTCCTATCGTGACTGGTAAAGTTATCGTCCCCATCGGTCTGATACCAGCTCCGGCGAAACCGTATAGTGAGCCTATGTAGGGCGTTAGTTGTTCCTTCTTCAGGCCAAGCTTTTCAAATACCTCCCGGTACAAGAGGTTGGTGCAGGCTCCGGTGTCTATCATGCACCTGTGGACCAGATGGGGCCCAATATCCATGGAGATTACCAACGGGTCGCTGTGCGGGTAGGAGACCCGCTGGTAGTCCTCCTGGCTGATGGTCAAGTCCGGGATAGGAGGCCTCGGTGCCGTCCTCTCGGCTGAATATATACCCATCTTGGATTGCTCACGCTTTTCCGCCTTTCTTTTCCTTCCGGACAAGACTGACTCCTCTGTCCCGGCGATCATATGAATTTCACTTATTCTCTTTTGGTTCTTCTTCGGACCCGTTTGCACCGGGTCCCCACTACCTTCACCTCCATCTCTGTCTCGCTTGTCCTTAACAAAGCGCCGCAGGGTGCCTTGTTGTACCAACCGTTCAACCTCGTGTTTCAGGGATACACAGTGTTCCGTTGCATGGCCGGCTGTCTGGTGGTACTCGCAGAAAACGGACTTATCATTCCCTGGGTTTCTTTGCGGTCGGGGAGCGGCCCACTTGACCTCGTTCTTAGTCATCTCGAAAATTTCCGCCTGAGACCTGATGAGTGGTGTGTAGTGAGTCCATTGCTGGAACTGTTGGTTGTTATTTTGTTGGCCTCGGCCGTCCCGGTTATCCCGGCGGTCGTTGTGATTGTTATTACTGCTGCTGCGGTTGAAGTTGCTGCGGGTGTTGTTGTTGTTGTTGTTGTTGTTGTTGTTGTGCCTCCGGGACGGTCCCTTCCATTCTGGTTGGGCACCGCCCTGGTCCTCCTTCTTGTCATTTCTCTTGCTGAATGTTCTATGGAATTGCTCTTCTCGCACAAAGCCTTCAGCCATCTCGCGGGCCGCCATCAGGCTGGCCGGCGGATTTCTAATCAGGAGACTCTTCAGCTCTCCCTCTTTCAGCCCTACCGTCAAGGCATGGACTCCTATCTTGGAGTCCAGGTCTCTGATTCTTGTGATTCCTCACAAACCGGGTCATATACTCTTTCAAATTTCTTCATTCTTCCCCTGCACCACGTTCAGGAGCTCCGTAGCCACCTTCTCTCTTCTTTTGTTCCCTGCGTACTGCTGGCGGAACACCCGGCACATGTCTTCATATCCGTAGATGGAGCCGATTGGGAGGTTACGGAACCAGGCTCAGGTAAGTCCCGTCAGGGTCGTAGGAAAAACTTTGCACCAAACGTAGTCCGTAGAATCGTACATCATCATGTGGCTCTCATAGGCCGCCAAATGTTCCTCCGGGTCTGTTTTTCCGTCATATTGTATCGTTGGAATTTTCATCTTGGGAGGAAGAGGGTATTCCAGCACCGAAGAAGCCAGGGGTGATTTTACTGTGACTTTTCCTTGTGTTGTGTTTCCTTTGGGTTTGTTGCGCTTGGGCCTCTCGGTGCGCGGAACCTCAGGCTTGGACACTTCCTGGACTGAAGGTGGTGACTGGGACGCTGAGTGAGAATGTTCCGATTCCTGCCACGTACTATCGTTGCTTGACGTCTCATTGTCCTCATGAAAGAGCTTCTTAGGTGTCACGGATGGGATGGGGTCTTTTCTTGGTGGAGTCTTCTTTTGACTTGGTTCGGGCGGGAGGGTACCGGTAGGTGGTGCCTTCCTCAGTTTTTCAAGGTAAGCACTCATCATCTTTTTCTCCTCTGGGGTCAAGGGCGTTTGCAGCTCGGCCTCCAGAGGAATGCCGCCGGCACCTCCTCCCGGGGGAGCTGTTTCTTCCGCTGTTTTTCTCGGCTCTTGTGTAGGGTTTGACATGGCTTTTTGTAAGATTTTTGTGAAACTTTCCCCACAGACGGCGCCAATTGTTTCGGGTATAAAGTTAGGAACTAAATACCAAAACTAAATACAATGGATTACAAGCTAATGTAGATAACAAATTCGATAAACTAAGTCCTTGAGGGTCCTTAGCTCTCGGCCGGCCTTCTTCTTTCTTTCTTCCCTCCCTGAAACGGTGTAACAAACCTAGCCCCGGGGCCTTCCGGGTGATGGCCCTCCGACGCTCAAGTCAGTCACAAAGATAAATAAATCTAGAGAGAGAAAGAGAGAGAAAAACCTTTTTTGTAGTGTTTTGTGTGTATGTGAACCTAGTATTTTTTTAGGGTTTTAGTTACCTTTTATACTCATCATGGATTTGTCCTCTTGCGCCTCCGCTCCGTACTGTACGGCCACCGTGGGCCGTGCTCTCTCCGGACCCGGATGGACTATTGGACTCCTTGGTATATCAGATGCCCCGGTCCACCTTCATCCCGGCCCTTTGCTACCGGTCCCGGGTGAATCACTGGATCCCTTGGTGTAGGAGGACCCTCCGGCCTTCAGCTTTACCAGTCCGATGGTCTCGGACCCGGGAGAAATCACCCCCAACAACAGCTATCCAGTGACTCTCACCAGGATTAGCTTGATACCGGCTCGTCATGCTCAAAGCGAAAGCGACATCGGGACGAGTGCACATCATAGCATACATGATTGATCTTACAGCGGAAGCAAAAGGGATCAATTTGATGCGTTCAATTTCCGCAGGAGTCGTAGGACATTGAGATTTCTTCAATGTTATTCCTACACTCATCGGAAGAAAGCCTCTCTTGGAGTCTTTCGTATTGAACCTATCAAGAATCTTATCGATATAAGCTTCTTGACTCAATGCTAGTATCCTCTTGGATCTATCTCTATAGATCCGGATACCCAAGATGCGTTGTGCCTCTCCCAAGTCCTTCATTTGGAAATGGTTTCCCAATTCCACCTTTACCGAATTTAGACTTGGAACATCATTTCCAATCAGTAGTATGTCATCCACATACAAAACAAGGAAGGTTACTTTACTCCCACTAAACTTCATGTACAAACAAGGTTCCTCGACACTACGAGCGAATCCATGTTGTTTGATAACATGATCGAATCTGTGATTCCAACTCCTTGATGCTTGCTTAAGACCATAAATGGATCTCTTAAGCTTGCATACTTTCTTAGGGTTAGATGTATCTACAAAACCTTTAGTTTGTGTCATGTACACTTCCTCTTCTAGAATCTCATTCAAGAAGGCGGTTTTTACATCCATTTGCCATATTTCATATTCATGAAATGCGGCAACCGCTAAGATTATCCTTATGGATCGAAGCATAGCAACCGGTGCAAAGCCCTTTGCCACCAATCTAGCTTTGTAAACATCTATATGTTTATCTATGCCGAGTTTGATTTTGAATATCCATTTACACTAAAGAGGTCTCACTCTTTCAGGTAAATCTACCAAGTCCCTAACTTGGTTCTCGTACATAGAATCCATTTCGGATTTTATGGCCCCAAGCCATTGTTCGGAGTTAGGACTACTAATAGCCGCCTTGTAGGTTGAGGGTTCGTTGCTTTCGAATAACAACAAATCACCCTCCTCCTCGATGTTACCGAGGTAGCGATCAGGTTGATGACTAATTATTCCTGACCTCCTAGGGATTACAACCGTGTTAGAAGATGAGGGAACCGTTTCCTCATTTTCTGCTTCGGTTTGTGGCTCTTGAACTCCATTAAGTTCAAATTTTCTCCCACTCTGTCTTCTAGAAATGTACTCATTTTCTAGAAAGACAGCATCACGAGCCACAAACTCTTTGTTCTCGTGAGGGTTGTAGAAGTAAAATCCACACGTTTCCTTAGGAAAACCTACAAATAGGGAACCTTTCCCGTCCATATCTCATATGGAGCCGCTTTAGTCGGACTTCGATTTAGTGAGAAAACAGCAAACGATAGCGTAAAGCCCCAAATCGATCCACGAAGCTCACTTTGACTCATCATAGACCGAACCATATCTAGCAAGGTTCGGTTTCTCCTTTCTGCAACACCATTCATCAGTGGTGTGCTTGAGGAGTCAATTTGTGATACTCTATCACAATTCTTAAGATGTGAATCAAACTCATTACTTAGATATTCGCCACCACGATCCGATCGTAGTGCTTCTATCTTCTTATCCAACTGGTTCTCAACCTCATTTTGAAATTCTTTAAATTTCTCAAAAGCATCACTCTTATACCTTATTAAGTAGACATAACCATATCTACTTAAGTCATCGGTAAAAGTAATGATGTAATGATGTCCTCCTTTAGCGGTGATGTTTAATGGATCACACACATCAATATGTATGAGTCCTAAAAACTTCACTTGCTCGTGTCCCTTTACAACTAAAGGGTGCACGAGTCATTTTGCCTTAAAAGGCAAGCCTCGCACGTACCATATGATTCACAATCAAATGGTTTGAGAACATTGGTCTCAACAAGTCTCTTTGTGCGTCTATCGTTTATGTGACCTAAACGACAATGCCAAGGTAGGATTTGTTTGATTCATTCGTTTTGAGCCTCTTGTTCTCTATATGATCAACATCATTGACATCATTTAAAACATAAATACCTCCAATTGAAATGGTTTCACCATAAACCATTTCATTAAATGAAAAAGTACGTCGATTGTTCTTAATCATAAAAGCCTTCCGTATCAAACACGGAGACGGAGATAATGTTTTTGGTTAGAGTTGGTACAAAATAACGCTTATTCAAAAACAACTCTAAACCACTAGCTAGAGCGAATACATAGGTTCCCACGGAAACGGCCGCTACTCTAGCTCCATTAACCATGCGGAGATCTACATCACCCTTGGCTAGTGCTCGCACATTTCTCATTCCTTGCAAGTGATTGCAAAGGTGAGATCCACATCCGGTATCTCATACCCATGTAGAAATGCAAGCATGATTTATGTCAATCATATAAAGTCTAGAAGGAACAATATCTTTGGATGTCGCACATCTATCGTTCTTTTCCTTCAAGAATTTGGGACAATTGCGCTTTCAACGACCGGGTTTGGGCTTGCTATTCTCAATAGCCTTCCCCTTACCCTTATCTTCCTTGAACCGAGCTTTATAAGCTCCCTTCCCTTTCTTAACCCCAAAGTTTATGTTCTTCAATCTCATTGAAAGAACATCTTTTATCTCAATCCTCATTCACTTTCGTGCTATCTAGGTCGAAGCACATCGCCATCATCACTCTAGTGAATATCTCATATGCACTTTAGTGAGTAACGAAGCGAAGTTTGAGAGAATGTGACATTGACCAAATCAATATATTTTTAACGTCATTGTCAACCTTTAGGTGCTCATCGTAGGCGGCTCGTGCCGCCGCGGTGGCCCTAAGTCCGGGTTCGGTGGGAGGTGGTTCGGTAAAGTTCTTAAGCACATTGTCGGATTGAGCGGCGCCCCTTAAAGTCGAATCGCATTCGACAAAGTTGCTACCGTCATCCTTTAGGATACACTTATCCATCACGGTTCTCAACCATGAATATATACCCAAAATGGGTGCGGGAGTTAAAGTTGTCATTGCGATTTCAAATAAATAATTCTACAACAAATATGAGGAAATATTAACATTCATTGTATATGATGACATTTGCTAAAACTCTTTTTAAAACAAATGTCCATTTATATAATGATCTCCCACGAAATTATATAAATGATTCCAAGACTCGTTTTTCATATAAAATTAGACATCTCATGTTTCCTTTTATATAAAAACGATAAGTCAACACTTGACTAATTCTACACTAGAATGCTTGGTTGATGATTTTCTATAAAATGCATCGATTAGCCCCAAATAACTCTTATTCGGTTGAGTCCAAACCAAATTAGCACGGGACTTCCTCCCACTACTTACCCATGGTAACAAGGTTCCACGTCGCGGAGGTCCTCACGAACATGAGGTTCATAGTCGCTACATTTGGAAAGGCTTAATCTCAATTCATTTTTGTTAAAATGTGGGTGATCTTGTCAATTTTTAGTCATTTAAATTCTTTATAAGTGAACTAATTTAAGAATCGTGACTTAAATCGACAATCATAGTGGGATATCGTGGCATGCATGGCGATTTTGGCATGTGTGCGGAAAATAAGCAAACAAACAAGCATGATAAAGCAAGCAAAAGCATAAACCTAGTATGACCACCTAAAAGAAAATCAAAATTACAAGGAGTTACAAATTGGAAACCAACTCCTTTGGTCCCTCTTCACATGGATCTCATCCAAGGCTCCTTCTTGCAAGCATTAGAACTCTTCTAAGGCACCATCTCGATCCATCGCCGGTCTTCGGTTTTACAAATAGTTACAATTATAAATTTACAAATGAATACATAGCAATCCTATTATACATTTATAAATGAAATAAACTATTAGAAAATTACAAACCGGCGATACGAGATCGCATTTAATTACAAAACCACACGATACTCCCTTTCATTACGGGTAATATCGGTAAAAAATATAACAAATTATGGCCATACTAGTAAGAATAAACATTCATTCAACAATAAACATTCATCCAAACATGCATAATGTAAAGCTTATAAATAAAAACATGCCAAAATCGCCTTAAACAATAATCGCATTTAATCGTTTCAAACCGATCTCATTTTTAATCGATTAATCTCATATTAATCAATAATACTTAAAACACCTTTTAAGCTTGAACTAAAACTTCTAAACTGATTTTAGAACACCCAACATTAGTTTATACTAACTTATGGTGATTTTAGTTCATAAACATGGTCATTTGCTAATTAGAAGTACTTTAATCATAACTATTTATGAATAAAGCTTCATAAAATCAAAATAAAATAAAATAAAATTATTTTTATTTTGACAAAATTTTGTATATTCTGGAACACTTCCAAAATATCAGAAAACAAAAAGTTTGGTCAGAAAAATTTACGAATTATTTTATAATAAATAACATACGATTTCATCGATTTTATCTCATAAAATCAAGAAAACGTCTAAAACAGTGAGGAAAAATCCCAAATTTATACGAGAGCATCCTTATAATGTATAAAAATATTGGTATAAATTTCATGTCCAGAAAACAACGTTTACTATATATTTGGACATAAAATGCATATCATACCGATTTTAAACAAAAATTTGGTTAAATATTCAAAACTCAAGATCTGACTTTGAAAATTTACATGCAGAAAGTATAAATATGAAATATCAATGTGTAAAAATTTCATGACCAGATTCGATCTATAACTATTTATAGAAATTATTTTAGCCAAAAACACACTTTTTGACTCGGTTTTGTATAAAAATCATTTAAATTAGCAAACAAATTTCAAAAATTACGAAATTTGACCAGTAACTTCATGAGACCAGAAGCTTTGCATGCAATAAAAAACTCGTGTTAAAACCATTTTTAACACTATTTTCGGATTTTATCATATTTATTCTCAATAAATATATAAAACTCCAAAAACAACAAAATAAATTTGTAACTACAAGCCTTGGCTCTGATACCACTTGTAGGGATCGGATCCCATTCACTAATCAAATATTAGTGTAAATCAAATTACTCTAATTTGATTTAGCAAGATCTATGTAGTACAAATTTACATTGTTAACAAGTTTAGATCTTTATACCTTTCTTTAAAAGGGAATTAGGGCACAAAACTAGAACTCCTTTCTAGTTTTGTTTCTTGAGCTAGGTATTAGGATGATCCTCCAAAAACCCGAGTTTTCAAAATAGAAAACCTCCTTAAAGATGCACCCAAGAACTTGCTCCAAAATACTAAGTATTTTGATCTAGAAATAACTTAGTATAACTTGATAATATTTGAATATTATTATTACTACTAACACTTAGTAGTATAGTGAATAATATAAGTGTTTTAGAGAGTTTGAGAGAGTTAGAGAATGGAAGAGAGTGTAGAGAAATGCATGCATACTTTTGTCTTTCTAATTATGCTATTATATAGACTAAATGAGAAAAGCCAAAGAGTGCATAATACTCCCAAGAGGCCGGCCACCCTAGTGCATGGAGGAAGGGAAAAGTTTTCTCATTGTAAAGAACAATTGCAAGCTTTGTCATCATTATGTTAAAGCATGCAAGGGAGAACAAACACAAAAGACAAAAAGGAATCTTTTCTCCCTCCTTCTCCTTGCTTTGGACGGTTTAATGGGCCTCATTATGGGTCCAATTTGTTTTCAATATTTGTCCCACAAATACTTATAATTTATCACTTAATCATCTAATATGATAAAGTACAAATTATCAAATTGAACTCACAACTCTTCTTTAACATATATGTACATTTACACATATTTAAGAATTGTACTTTTACTAATCTCATTAGTAAAATGTACATGATTAGTGAATTAACAGTTAATTACTAATTCTCATCTCCTCTAATAATTTTATCGATATAAAATTAAATCATCCGAGTTCACAACTCGATTTCTCTCTAAATTAATACACCGACTAACCGTTAGTCAATTTATCAAGTTACTAATATAATCGTATCTCATACAATATATTAGCTTAAATATTTGGAGTACGTTCCTATAGGTGTGACTTAAAGGGATCAATTGATTACCGCCGTTCTCACGACAATAACGTCAAACTCTAGTCAGCCAACCGTTATTGATTTACGTTAATCAATTGACAATAATACAGGATTATCCCCATGTATTCCTTAATTGAGATTTATTAAGTAATTGCACTATTGTGGAGGACACTTACTCCAACATTTCATTCATCTAAAATCTGAAAAATTACAATGTTGAGTGGAGGTACTTATAATACCCTTGCTTACATCTACACCCTACAATTCAAACTTAATCTAAGGGTCCTAAGAGGCCCTCAAATCAACCGAAATGGGTCTTGGTCTCCTTGACCTTACAATTTTGAAAATAAAACAAACAAAACATAAAGTAGACAATGACACTTGAACCCATCCTATCCATGCACTTTAGGTAGCATCCAAGGGTCAAGAATTGATCTTGGGGAGGCATGTGGGACGGTCCATGTGAGCAAAATACAAGGGATTATATTGTCTCCTTGCACTAAAGCATAAAGTAAAAAGTAGAGAAAGCGACATGTATGAAAATGACATAAAACATAAAACAATGTGATGATCTTGGTTGGCTTGATTAGGCCGGCTCCTTGGACCTCCATTGAGCTAGCTTTTGTGAACCATGTGAGTCCTTTATTGGAGGGTTAACTCACATGGGTGCACCCAATTGACCACATTCAAAAATAGCATAATCTTGACTTTTTTGTTGCTCTCCAACTTTGACTTCCTCTTGACTTTGCTTGATCACTAAGGTTGGCTCGATTTGACCATAGAATTGACTTTACTTAGCCCTTAGTGATCCCTTGGTCCATGACCTAGGCTTGGGTTTGAGCCCATGGCCCCAACCCATGGTCTCCCTCGACTTCTCCCTTGACCGCTTTGACCATTTTTGGTCCATTCCACCTACGACAAAGAATTCTATGCCATCGTTCGGGCTCTCGCTCATTGGAGCCATTATCTCAAACCCAAACCGTTTGTTCTTCATTCGGACCATGAGGCGCTCAAATACATCAATGGGCAACACAAGTTGAATCATAGGCATGCCAAATGGGTCGAGTTTCTTCAATCCTTCTCTTTCTCGAGCAAGTTCATTGAGGGAAAGAATAACGTGGTGGCCGATGCATTGTCTCGGAGGCACACTATGCTAAGCTACATGGAGCAAAGAGTGTTGGGTTTTGAATTCATGAAAGAGCTCTATGTGGAGGATCCCGACTTCAAGGAAGAGTGGGACTCCATTCGTGAAGGGCAAAGCAAAGTGGGAAGCAAGTACACCCTTCAAGTGGATTCCTATTCTTGGGGAATCGGCTATGCATCCCCAAAGGTTCCTATCGACTTCTCCTAGTACGTGAGGTTCACTCCAATGGTTTAGCCGGGCATTTTGGGATTCAAAAGACTTACGACATCCTCCAAGATCAATTCTATTGGCCCAAGATGCTTGGAGATGTTCAAGACGTGATCAAGAGATGTGCTTCATGCCAACAATCCAAATCCTTCTTTCAAACGGGGCCCTACACTCCCTTGCCCGTCCCAAATCGACCATGGGAGGACGTTAGCATGGATTTCATCGTTGCTTTACCTAGGACTCAACGAGGTAAGGATTCCATCATGGTTGTGGTAGATCGATTTAGCAAGATGGCTCATTTCATTGCGTGCAAGAAAACCGAGGATGCCATGAGTGTGGCCGAGTTATATTTCAAGGAAGTGGTCAAACTACACGGCGTTCCCAAGACCATTGTATCCGATCGAGACTCCAAGTTCATGAGCCACTTTTGGAAGACTTTGTGGAAATTGTTGAAAACGAGGCTCTTGTTTAGCACTAGCCACCACCCTCAAACGGATGGCCAAACGGAGGTCACTAATAAAACCTTGGGGAGGATCCTTAGAAGCATCGTTTCCAAGTCCTTGAAAGATTGGGATCTTAAGCTTGCCCACGTCGAGTTTGCTTTTAATCGTGCCCCTTCTTCTAGCACGGGACATTCACCGTTTGAAGTGGTCTATGGGACCAACCCACTCATGCCCCCGGACCTAGCCCCCGTCAAGAGCAAGGAAATAAGCTATGATGCCAAGAAGCGGGTTGAATTCATGATGAGCATCCACAATCAAGTCAAAAAGCAAATCGAGAAAGCAAACGAGACCTACAAGGCTCGGTCAAAGAGCCGAAAGACTCCAAATGAATTCGAGCCGGGAGACTTGGTATGGTTGCACTTGAGGAAAGAAAGATTCCCGGATAAGAGAAAGAACAAGCTCATGCCGAGAGCCGAGGGTCCCTTCGAGATACTTGAGAAAATTGGACCGAATGCTTACAAAGTTGATCTACCGGGAGAGTATGGCGTCCATGGCACATTCAATGTGGGAGACCTTAGCCCGTATCATGAAGACTTGGAGGATGAAGAGGGAGAGGATTTGAGGGCAAATCCTTTTCAACCCGGGGAGATTGCAACGGGAGTTGAGAATTTGCGATCCATTGACCTAGGGCCCGCTTCCAACCTTAGGTCCAAGGGTCAACCACAAGTCAACTAAATCATCAAGAGCAACAAAATCAAGTGAGAAAGGTCCCAAGTCAGCCGAAAAACAATCAAAGGAGGGTTCACATGTGTTCCTCAATAAGTCACTATCAACACATGTCACTATCTACCTTTTATGCTTTATGCTTTTTACTTTAAGTATTTGTTGTTTTCTCTTCAAATTTTCAGCTCATGTGAGCCTTGGAAAACCGAGTATATTGTTGTCTTTGTGGGTTGATTGTAGCCCTTAGATTAGTGCACTGAAACGGCTTGACGATTTGGACCCGATTTTTGGTCTACGTTTTAACCATGGTCCTTGGACCCATGGTCACGTTTTTTCAGCTCAAAGGAGGCCAAAATCTCGGCTGAAAATTCAAGTTCAAGAGAAACATTTTAATTCAACACATGTCCCTTTCAATAAAGTTGCTTTAAACTTTATGTCTTTGTCACCTTTTGATCTTTTGAATTCAACAACAACCAAATCAGCCTTGGGACCTTATTTGGACGTGTACTTGAGCTCCAAGGAGAAGATCAAGGCCCTTAAATCAAGAACAACAATGAAGGGAGAGGATGCACCAAGATGTCATTGTCTACTTTAGTTGTTGTTGTTGTATTATCATTTTGTTTGCTGATTTTGTTGGCTCTTGTGAGCCTTTTTTTTATTGTATTTTGTGGGTTATTTGTAGCCCTTAGATCTTAGTTAGATGAGTGGTTGAGATTAGAAGCTTAGGCTTATATAAGCCAAGCTAAAACCATGTAATAAAAGCAGATTTGAAGTTATAAGAAAATGAGTTTTAAAAGTGAGTTTTTCTCTTGGAAACCACCTTGGCTTTGTGCTTGGTGTTTCGAGTATCCTTGGGGGATGATCATAGCTTAGTGCGATGATTGATCGGAACCTTAGTCTTAGGCTAGTGGCTTTGTGCTTAGTCTAATTCATATCCTTAATCTTTAGTTTGTTTTATGTTTCACAATAAAAACCGAAAACACATCCACCTAAACAGCCCAAAAAAACGTGTGACTTGAGTGTTCATTTCAATCTTAGGTTGTTTAGGGTGAGTATGGTTACAAGGTACAAAGAGGCCCGCCCCGAATCGCTCCAATTAGCTTGTGATGTATGGTCAAGATTAGAATGAGGGTATTATATAAACCCCCATTCCCACCTCATATTTTTCAGATTTGAATGAATATAAGGTTGAACCCTAAAAACTTGAGTGCTCTCATTTCTCTCTTAGCTTTGTGCTTGAGTTGAGTGATTAATTAGTTAGTGGCTTAGTGCTTAACTAATTACAACCCTAATTCTATTACTTTGTGTGTAGATTTAGTGACTATCTTTATGTTCTTTTGTTTTTCACAAAATTTCAGAAAATTATCCCACAAAAACATCTCTTTGGGCCGAGATTTTCACCACCATCACAAGTCGATTTGTGTTCATCCCTTGAGTGAAACTTGATCCACTTAGTTTCACTCCAGAATCGCTCCAATTGGTATCAGAGCTACGGCTCTTGTTTTTTCTTAAACCGAGACGATCATGGGATGAGTTGGGTCTTCGTGTTTTCGGGTGTCACCTTACAAATCTGGGCGAGGCTTGATTTGTGAGTGTCGACTTGATTCGAGCACACTTTGTGGGTGTTTGGGTCGAGTTGGCTAACAAGGGGATTCGATGAATTTGCTATGTGCTTTTCATAGGATTTGCTCTTGTTGTTTCCCTCGTTTTTATCAAAACTTTATTCTTTCTAAAATCGTTTTTATTTTCTGAAAATTTCATCTTTTTGGATACCATTTTTGTTTGGCCAAAGTTTGAGGACAAACTTTTTTGAAGAAGGGGAGAGTTGGACTGAAACGGCTTGACGATTTGGTCCCGATTTTTGGTCTACGATCTAACCATGGTCCTTGGACTAATGGTCAAGATTTTTCAGCCAAAATAGGTCCAAAATCTCGGCTGAATTCAAGTCCTTTTGATACATACTAATTCAAACACAAGTCCCTTTCATTATAGTTTGCTTTATACTTTATGTCTTTGTCACCTTTTAGTCTTTTGTTTGGAGGCTCAACAAAATCAGCTTGGGACCTTATTTGGACGTCCAACTTGAAGCTCCAAGGAGGTGATCTAGGCCCTTGATTGAACAACACAAATGAAGGGAGAGGATGCTCCAAGATGTCACCATCTACTTTAGTTGTTGTTGTATTTTTGTAAGCTGATTTTGTAGCTCACATGTGAGCCGATTTTTGTTGTATTTTGTGGGTTATTTGTAGCCCTTAGATCTTTAGTTAGATGAGTGGTTGAGATTAGAAGCTTAGGCTTATATAAGCCAAGCTAAAACCATTGTAATTTTGAGATTTGAGTTTATAAAAAGATGAGTTTTAAAAGTGAGTTTTTCTCTTGGAGACCCCCTTAGCTTAGTGCTTGGAGTATCCTTGGGTGATGGTCATCGCTTAGTGCTTGATCGGAACCTTAGTCTTAGGCCCTAGCTTAGTGCTCGGTCTAATTCATATCCTTTATCTTTGTTTTCATGTTTTCCAAATAAATTTCAGAAACTTAAACCACCCAAATCAGCCCCAAAAAAACGTGTGAATGGAGTAGGCTCATGAGTGAGTCGAGTTTAGGGTGAGTGTGGTTACAAGGTACAAAGAGGCCCGCTTCGAATCGCTCCAGGAACTTGCTAGTGAGGATGGAGAGGATGAGAAACAAAATGAAAGTGAGGTAGAGGTTGAGTCGTGTGATTTGGTCATGGGTGGAGGGAGCTTTATCCAAGTGGCTCCTAAAACTCATAGTGAGGAGCTAGCCTTGCCTTCACAAAAACATCCTAAACCTCTCAAGCTAAGTTGGTTAGAAAAGGAGGCCGAGCTTAGAGAGAAATCTGATGAGGGTTTGTTTGACAAGGTGGAGTGAAACTAGATGGGTCAAGTTTCACTCAAGGAGACAACAAAAATCGACTTGTGAATCTAATGAAAATCTCGGCCAAATGATATGTTTTTTGTGATGATTTTTCTGATTTTTGTGAAACAAAAGGAAAACATAAAAGATAGTAACTAAATCTAAACACAAAGTAATAGATTTAGGTTTTAATTAGTTAAGCACTAAGCCACTAACTAATTACTCACAAATCTCAAGCACAAAGCAATGAGAAAAATGAAGAACACTCAACTTAAACACTAGGGTTTTCAATTCATTCAAATCTGAAAAATTATGTTGTGAGAATGAGGGTTTATATAATACCCTCACTCTAATCTTGGCCATACAATTCAAAGAGGATCTAAGGGCTCACATGAGCCTTTGGAAACAACAAAAAAAAAGGCCAAGAGGCCTTACATGAGCTGAATTTTGAAGGCTAACAAACAAAATATAAAAGCATAAAGGTTGATGTTGACACTTGACTCAATCCTCTCCATTCTTTGTTTAGGATCATCCAACGGTCTTTGAGTGAGCCTTGGTCTTGAAGTAGGACGGTCCATGTGCTCCTCATTTTGATTTTTACAAACTAAAATAACAAAGCATAAAGTAACGAAAGCGACATGAATGAAAATGACATAAAGATAAAACAATGTGATGGTTATGAGGGTTGATTGTAGCCGGCTCCATGGGACCTCCTTGAGCTAGCTTTTGTGAACCATGTGAGTCCTTATTGGAGGATTGACTCACATGGGTGCACCCAATTTGACCACATTCAAAAATAGCATATCCATTGACTTTTGTTGCTCTCCAACTTGACCTACCCTTGACTTCTCTTGACCACCAAGTATGGCTTGATTTGACCATAGAATTGACTTCACTTAACTCTTGGTGGCCCCTTGAACCATGGCCTAGGCTTGGGTTTGAGCCCAAGGACTCAACCCTTGGCTCAACTCCATCTCTTCCTTGACCACCTTGACCATTCTTGGTCCAAATCTCCTCTCCTTGGAAAGGATTTGCCCTCAAATCCTTGGAGATCCTTTTGCTTCTCCCTTGGCTCGACTTCATGCTCAATTCTCGACTTAACCCTTGCTCGATCTTGGCTTTCACGGCTTTGGACTTCCAAGGGCACCACCTGATGATGGTTTGGAGGAAAGGTTGGACCCCCTTGGCTTGGTTCTCGTGAATGGCCGTGGTTTCATCTTTGATCACGGCTTGCTTGTCCACACATTCTTCCTCGAGCATTTCTTTGAGCCCACGGCTCATAGCCATGCCATCCAACCATTCTTGCTCATGATCGAGCCCATCAATGATTCTCCATCTTAAAGACCCACTTGATCTTTCCTTGCCATCAATTTTAGCCCTCTCTTGGACTTCATTCTCATTGTAGATTGATTTGTCATGCTCATGTTGCTCCTCTCCTAGAATCCTCCTTGTTGCTCTAGGGTTTTCCTCAAGGTCTAGGCTCACCATTTCCTCTTGCCCATTCCTTTTCGGTTCAAGGCCTCCCAAGCCTTCATACCCACTTAAACTCGGCTCCAAGTTCATTTCCACGCTAGAGTTTCCTTCAATGATCGATTCAAACAAGCACGAGTTAGTTTTGTAGCCCATCATAGGAGGTAGTGGTGTGAGCACAATGAGTTTCTCCTTGTATTTGAAGGAGTAAGTATTGCTCCTTCCATGATGAGAGGAATCCCTCTCATACTCCCATGGTCTCCCAAGCAACAAGTGACATGCATCCATGTCGAGAATTTCACAAGTAACCTCATCTTTGTAATCTTGGCCAATCGAAAAGGGCACCTTGCATTGTTTGTTGACCTTCACCTCGGCTCCCTTGTTGAGCCACCTTAGTTTGTAGGGGCTAGGGTGTTCCAAAGTGGGTAGGTTTAGCTTCTCCACAAGCATTTTCGAAGCCACATTAGTACAACTTCCACCGTCGATGATGAGGTTGCACACTTTCCCCATGATTGTACACTTAGACCGAAATATTTGTTGCCTTTGGTCTATGTTCTCACTTGATTCTTGAGTGTGCATCACTCGCCATATGACTAAGCTCAACCCCGAGTCCGGGGGAACTAGGGTTTCGGCCATCTTCAACTCCTCTACTCCCTCTTTTTTTTCTTCCTCACAAACTAAGACCTCATCGTCTCCCCAATGCACCAAATCACTCGTGTTCAAGGCCCTCTTGCTAGGGCACTCCATAGCAAAATGACCATATCCTTGACATTGGTAGCACTTCTTGAGGGGAATCGTTTTTTTAGTGCCATAGTCAATTCCCTTCCCCTTGTCAACACTTGATGGCTTGATAGTAGGGCATGGCTCGGCCACCTTGACCCCTCCTTGGCTTGTGGTGGGATTGGCCTTCGTATTATGCTTGGCCGAATCCCCTCTCCCTTTCTCTAGCCTTTCGACTCTCATGGCCATAGTGACGGCCTCATCGAATGACCATAGGTTTTGCATCTTGACCCGGTTTGCTATCCTAGGGTTTAGACCCTCGACAAATCTTGCAATCTTTTGCTCGGGTTTTTCGTTCATCTCACATGTAAAGTGAGTTGTTCAAAGTCCCTAAGGTAGGATTCGATGGGTAGTGTCTCTTGTTTGAGTTGAGCCAATCTAAGGAACATGTCTTGCGTGTAATCCTTGGGAAAGGAACTTGCTAGTGAGGATGGAGAGGATGAGAAACAAAATGAAAGTGAGGTAGAGGTTGAGTCGTGTGATTTGGTCATGGGTGGAGGGAGCTCTATCCAAGTGGCTCCTAAGACTCATAGTGAGGAGCTAGCCTTGCCTTCACAAAAACATCCTAAACCTCTCAAGCTAAGTTGGTTAGAAAAGGAGGCCGAGCTTAGAGAGAAATCTGATGAGGGTTTGTTTGACAAGGAAAGGGATGAGCTTGATCCTTGGAGTTGTTTAACCAAACTCAAGAAGAAGGTGCTCATGGAATGGGAGTTTAAGGGTGAGTCAAACTTTTCCAAAGAGTTTGCTTACCCTAGGGAGAAGAAACCACCAGATAAGAATGACCAAAATTTGGGGGCAAATTTTTTTTCAAGAAGGAGAGTTTGCAACAGGAGTTGCTCTTGCAAGGCAATAGTCATGGAACCCATTTACACCTTTGAAGAGAAATGCAAGTTTTGTCAAAGGAAACCTGGAGTGAAACTTATGAGGATAAGAATCACTCAAAGGATGAACAAAATCGAACCTTGAAACCACCTTGAATATACTCGGCCGTTTGGGTTTTTTGTGTAACAATTTTCTGAAAATTATATGAACAAGGATAAAATAAAAAGGATAGTGACTAATTCTAAGCACTTAGCAAGAGAATTAGGTTTTGATTAGCATAAGCACAAAGCCACTATACTAATCTTTCACTCACTCACACACAAAGTAATGAGAAATGAAGAACACAAGTTGGAAACTCTAGGGTTTTCTTTATCATAAGCAAATCTGAAAAATGTGAGGCAAGGATGAGGGTTTATATATTACCCTCATTCTAATCTTGACCCTCCATTACAACAAGATCTAAGGGCTACAATCACCCACAAAATAACAATAATACTCGGTCCAAACAAGCTCATATGAGCTGAAAATTTTGAACAATAAACAACAAATACTTAAAGTAAAAGCATAAAGTAATAAAGGTAGATAGCGACATGTGTTGATAGTGACTTATTGAGGAACACATGTGAGGACTTCTTGGGCTCATTTCTACCGACTTGGGGTTTCTTCCCTTGACTTTGACTTTTGTTGACTTAGTTGACTTGTGGTTGACTCTTGACCGAAGGTTGAAGCGGCCCTAGGTCAATGGATCGCAAATTCTCAACTCCCGCTGCAATCTCCCCGGTTGGAAAGGATTTGCCCTCAAATCCTCGCCTTTCTTCATCTTCCAAGTCTTCATGATACGGGCTAAGGTCTCCCACGTTAAACGTGCCATGGACTCCGTACTCTCCTAGAGATCAACTTTGTAAGCATTCGCCCAATTTTCTCAAGTATCTCGAAGGGACCCTCGGCCCTAGGCATGAGTTTGTTCTTTCTTTTATCCTAAACCGTTCCTTCCTCAAGTGTAACCATACCAAGTCTCCGGCCGAACTCCTTTGAAATCTTTCGGCCCTTTGCTCTAGCCTTGTAAGTCTCATTCGCTTTCTCGATTTGCTTCTTGACTTGGTTGTGGATACTCATCATGAATTCAACCCGCTTCTTGGCATCGTAACTCATCTCCTTGCTCTTGACGGGGGCTAGGTCCGTGGGCATGATGGGATTGGTCCCATAGACCACCTCAAATGGTGAACTTCCCGTGCTAGAAGAAGGGGCACGGTTGAAGGCAAATTCGGCGTGGGCGAGTTTGAGATCCCAATCTTTCATGGACCTAGAAACGATGTTCAAGGATCCTCCCCAAGGTTTTATTAGTGACCTCGGTTTGGCCATCCGTTTGAGGATGATGACTTGTGCTAAACAAGAGCCTCGTCTTTAGTAGCTTCCATAAGGTCTTCCAAAAGTGGCTCATGAACTTGGTGTCTCGATCGGATACAATGGTTTTAGGGACTCCATGCAATTTAACCACCTCCTTGAAATACAACTCGGCTACACTCATAGCATCTTCGGTTTTCTTGCACGCAATGAAATGAGCCATCTTGCTAAATCGATCTACCACAACCATGATGGAATCCTTACCCCGTTGAGTTCTAGGCAAAGCAACGATGAAATCCATGCTAACGTCCTCCCATGGCCGATTTGGGACGGGTAAAGGAGTGTAGGGCCCCGTTTGAAAGTAGGACTTGGATTGTTGGCACGAAGCGCATCTCTTGATCACATCTTGGACATCTCCAAGCATCTTGGGCCAATGGAATTGATCTTGGAGGATGTCATAAGTCTTTGAATTCGAAATGCCGGCTAAACCATTAGAATGAACTTCCTCACGAGGAGATTTGGATAAGGGCCCTTAGGTATACGTAGCCGATTGGCAAGGAACAAGAACCCCTCTTGAAGTGTGTGCTTGCTTCCCACCTTGCCTTGCCCTTCACGTATGGAATTCCACTCGCCTTTGAAGTCGGGATCCTCCACATAGAGCTCTTTCATGAATTCAAAACCCAACACTCTTTGCTCCATGTAGCGTAGCATGGTATGCCGCCGAGACAAAGCATCGGCCACCACGTTATTCTTCCCTCAATGAACTTACTTGAGAAGGAGAATGATTGAAGAAATTCGACCCACTTGGCATGCCTATGATTCAACTTGTGTTGTCCATTGATGTATTTGAGAGCCTCATGATCGGAATGAAGAACAAATGGCTTGGGCTTGAGGGAGTGGCTCCAATGAGCGAGAGCCCTAACGATGCCATAGAATTCTTTGTCGTAGGTGGAATAATTGAGCTTGGCACCATTCAACTTCTCACTAAAGTAAGCAATTGGCTTGTGTTCTTGTAATAGAACGGCCCCAATTCCAACTCCACTAGCATCACATTCGACCTCAAAAAGCTTATTGAAATCCGGTGGTGTAAGAATAGGTGAATCACACAACAACTTCTTGATTTTGTTGAAGGAAAACTCGGCCCCTCATTCCACTTGAACTCTCCTTTCTTCATACACTCGGTGATGGGTGCCATGACGGTGCTAAAATCCTTGATAAATCGTCGATAAAAAGAAGCCAAGCCATGAAAACTCCTCACCTCGGTTATGTTCTTCTAATTGGCCATGATTTGATACGCTCCACTTTCTCTTGATCCACTAGAATAGCACGGCTAGATATAATGTAGCCCAAGAATTGGACCTCGCTTTGCATGAAAGAACACTTCTCTAACTTGCCATACAACTTGTGATCTCTAAGTGTCTCAAATAACACTTGCAAGTGATGTAGGAGAGCTTCTTTGGAAGGGCTATACACCAAGATATCGTCAAAGTAAACCACAATGAATCTCCCCAAGTAAGGTCTCAAAACCTCGGCCATCAATCTCATGAAGGTACTAGGAGCATTGGATAGTCCAAAAGGCATGACTAACCATTCATATAACCCATGTTTCGCTTTTAAAAGCCGTCTTCCATTCATCACCCTCTTTGATTGTGACTTGATGGTAATCTTGTCGTAGATCAATCTTGGAAAACAATCGAGCTCCACTAAGCTCATCAAGAATGTCATCATGCCTAGGTATAGGAAACCTATACTTGACCGTAATGTTATTAATAGCTCGACTATCCGCACACATTCTCCAAGTTCCATCCTTCTTAGGCACCAAGAGTGTAGGTACGGCACAAGGACTAAGAGATTCTCTTACAAACCCCTTTTCCATGAGTTCCCAATTTGTTGTTGAAGTTCTTGTGTAGCCTTAGGATCACTGATATGCGGCCTTATTAGGTAGTGTAGCTCCCTGAACAAGATCAATTTGATGCTCAATGCCCCTAATAGGGGTAGGCCGTGAGGTAGCTCTAGGGAAACACATCCTTGTAGACTTCTAAGAGCTCTTGAACTTCACATGGAATCGGTTTTTCACTTTCCTTAGGAGTTTCTTTGGCGATGAGGGCATAAACAACCATCCCCTTGCTAAGCTCGTGTTTCATCTCTTGCTCTCCAACCAATAAGACTCCCTCAAGTGGCTTGGCTAGGGTAGGAGTGGCTCGGCCACCCAAGTTTGGAGGCAAGGGCGTAAGCTTGATCCTCTTGTCTCTAAACTCGAAAGTGTAAGTGTTGTCTCTTCCCTCATGAGTCGCATTCCGATCAAATTCCCAAGGTCTCCCAATAAAAGGTGACAAGCATCCATAGGAATCACATCACACCACACTTCATCCACATAGTCTCTTCCCATCGAAAAAGAAACCAAACATCGCTTTATCAACCAAAATTTCGGCCTCCCTATTCAACCATCTCAACTTGTAAGGGTTTGGGTGTTTTTGAGTGGGTAAGGCAAGCTTATCGATGAGGGTTTTGAAGCCACATTAACACAACTCCTCCATCAATAATTAGGTTACAAACCCTCTTCTCAATGGTACATTTAGACCTAAAAATCTGATTTTTTTGACTTTCATCCAAGGAATGGGGTTGGGTATGCATAACCCTCCAAGTTACAAGACCAAGTTTTGACCCAACTCCTCCATGAACTCGGCTCAATTTATACTCAATTTCCTTTCTCAATTTCTCCATAGAGTCATCCATATTTCCCTCAAGAGTAGCATCACAAGAAAGAGGTATACTCATTGAGAAATCAAACACAAGAAAATCTGAAAATTTCAAATACCTTGATACTCCTTTGGACCGTGTGACTTTAGCACAAAGATGGGATCTTGTGCTCTTCAAACCAAAGCTTTGATAACCAATTTGGAGTGAAACTTATGAGGATAAGAATCACTCAAAGGATGAACAAAATCGAACCTTGAAACCACCTTGAATATACTCGGCCGTTTGGGTTTTTTGTGTAACAATTTTCTGAAAATTATATGAACAAGGATAAAATAAAAAGGATAGTGACTAATTCTAAGCACTTAGCAAGAGAATTAGGTTTTGATTAGCATAAGCACAAAGCCACTATACTAATCTTTCACTCACTCACACACAAAGTAATGAGAAATGAAGAACACAAGTTGGAAACTCTAGGGTTTTCTTTATCATAAGCAAATCTGAAAAATGTGAGGCAAGGATGAGGGTTTATATATTACCCTCATTCTAATCTTGACCCTCCATTACAACAAGATCTAAGGGCTACAATCACCCACAAAATAACAATAATACTCGGTCCAAACAAGCTCATATGAGCTGAAAATTTTGAACAATAAACAACAAATACTTAAAGTAAAAGCATAAAGTAATAAAGGTAGATAGCGACATGTGTTGATAGTGACTTATTGAGGAACACATGTGAGGACTTCTTGGGCTCATTTCTCGGCTGACTTGGGGTTTCTTCCCTTGACTTTGACTTTTGTTGACTTAGTTGACTTGTGGTTGACTCTTGGACCGAAGGTTGGAAGCGGGCCCTAGGTCAATGGATCGCAAATTCTCAACTCCCGTTGCAAAACCTCATGGTCAATGGATCAAGGAGGCATAGATGGTAAACTTGGGTCCTAAATCACATTTCATCCCTAGAAGTCGATGCCTAGAAAAGCCCCTAAGGAAAGGAAAGGAAAGCAACAACCTAGGCCATGAACCATGAAGCTTATCTTGACATGTTGGTAAAGATTTTAACATTACTCCCAATCTGCTTATCCAATGGAGTTGAAACCACTTGCATATGATAGCTAGCTCAAAGAGCTTTCATTTGCCATATGGTTGGCTATCTGGTTCGAAGGGAGATGAGAGTTATGACTTCTACAAGTCAGGGGTCAGATTCTGAAAACTCAGTCCAAAGAAGGATTCGACATGTCCGTACTAAAAGTTTCATATCTTGCGCTCTAGGCAATATTTTTGGGTGATTCTTTTTTCATTGGATAGCCAACTCACATACCATTCCAATGACATATCATGGGCCTTCTAATTCAACGTGAGCGTGAAATGGTGAAGCGTACAAGTCACTTCAATCTCAGGAAATCCGGTCAGAAACTGTTTTGGGGTTAATGAGCAATGCACTTGTCCTACCTTCTCCTCCTTGGGTGAGCTCACTTAGGGACCATTTGGAAGTCTTCCCATGAGCCTAGGGCTCACATGGGACGTGCTAATTAGCAAGGAATGGACCAAAAACTCAGCTAACCTCAAGGACGTGTGCAAGTCATTGTCAATAGTAGTCCTTGGTTTGCTTTATGTCATTTTCTTCTTTTAGCTTTATTGTATTTGTCCCTTTTAGTTTGTGATCAGAATTATAAGTCCTTTGTACCATCACTCCTTGCTCTCCAAGGCTAAGATCTCAGCCCTTGGATTTGAACCTAAAAGCAAGGAGAGGATGTAGTCACAAGTCACTATCTACTTTATGCTTTAGTAGTTGTTTTTCTTTCAGATTTGTTTGGTCCTTGGGACCGTTTATTTTTGCTGAATTGTAAGGCTTCTTGTAGCCCTTAGATCAATAGGAAGTGTATGGTCAAGATGTAAAGCTTTGGCCTATATAAGCCAAGCTTATCACAATGTAAAAATCAAATTTGTTGGAATGAAGAAAAACCCTAGTTTGAGTGTGTGCTCAACTAAACTCTCTTGCTTTGTGCTTTGAGTGTATTTTCGAGTTAATTAGTGGCTTTGTGCTTAATTACTCAACCCTTCTATCCTTGGCTAAGTGCTTGGAAGAAGACTATCTTTATTGTTCAATTAGTTTACTCACAAAAATCAGAAAAATCAAACACAAAACATCACAAATCAGCCGAGTATTTTTAAGTTTGTTCATGCTTGTTTTGATTAAGTTATTGAGTGATTCTTAGCCCATAAGTTTCACTCCAACTTGGTTATCAGAGCTCTGGTTAGAAAACACAAGTTCCATACTTGTGCTAATTTGTTTTTCGGTTCATACATCAAAGTACAATCTTTGTCACAAAAATCAGTTTTTTTTTTCAAAGTTTTCAATGGGTTTTTCTTTTCCTTTTTGTTCCACATCTTTTTCCTATGATTCTTCACATGAAACCCCTAGAGTTGAGTCGGTTTTTGAGTCCATGGAAAGAGTTGGGAAGGAGTTAGAAGCCAAGGTGGCTAGAATGAGGGGAAACTATGTCGGTTTTAGTGTGGGTAAGGGGCTGACCATTTTACTTAACCCTCCAACTAAAACACCACCCTATGAGCCACCAAAGAGAGCTCTTAGTTTATTGGAGGTTGTTCATTTGGGAAAGGAAGAAACCCTTGTTTTTAAGGATGAGGAAAATGAGGAACTTGCTAGTGAGGATGGAGAGGATGAGAAACAAAATGAAAGTGAGGTAGAGGTTGAGTCGTGTGATTTGGTCATGGGTGGAGGGAGCTCTATCCAAGTGGCTCCTAAGACTCATAGTGAGGAGCTAGCCTTGCCTTCACAAAAACATCCTAAACCTCTCAAGCTAAGTTGGTTAGAAAAGGAGGCCGAGCTTAGAGAGAAATCTGATGAGGGTTTGTTTGACAAGGAAAGGGATGAGCTTGATCCTTGGAGTTGTTTAACCAAACTCAAGAAGAAGGTGCTCATGGAATAGGAGTTTAAGGGTGAGTCAAACTTTTCCAAAGAGTTTGCTTACCCTAGGGAGAAGAAACCACCAGATAAGAATGACCAAAATTTGGGGGCAAATTTTTTTTCAAGAAGGAGAGTTTGCAACAGGAGTTGCTCTTGCAAGGCAATAGTCATGGAACCCATTTACACCTTTGAAGAGAAATGCAAGTTTTGTCAAAGGAAACCTCATGGTCAATGGATCAAGGAGGCATAGATGGTAAACTTGGGTCCTAAATCACATTTCATCCCTAGGAGTCGATGCCTAGAAAAGCCCCTAAGGAAAGGAAAGGAAAGCAACAACCTAGGCCATGAACCATGAAGCTTATCTTGACATGTTGGTAAAGATTTTAACATAACTCCCAATCTGCTTATCCAATGGAGTTGAAACCACTTGCATATGATAGCTAGCTCAAAGAGCTTTCATTTGCCATATGGTTGGCTATCTGGTTCGAAGGGCGATGAGAGTTATGACTTCTACAAGTCAGGGGTCAGATTCTGAAAACTCAGTCCAAAGAAGGATTCGACATGTCCGTACTAAAAGTTTCATATCTTGCGCTCTAGGCAATATTTTTGGGTGATTCTTTTTTCATTGGATAGCCAACTCACATACCATTCCAATGACATATCATGGGCCTTCTAATTCAACGTGAGCGTGAAATGGTGAAGCGTACAAGTCACTTCAATCTCAGGAAATCCGGTCAGAAACTGTTTTGGGGTTAATGAGCAATGCACTTGTCCTACCTTCTCCTCCTTGGGTGAGCTCACTTAGGGACCATTTGGAAGTCTTCCCATGAGCCTAGGGCTCACATGGGACGTGCTAATTAGCAAGGAATGGACCAAAAACTCAGCTAACCTCAAGCACGTGCAAGTCATTGTCAATAGTAGTCCTTGGTTTGCTTTATGTCGTTTTCTTCTTTTAGCTTTATTGTATTTGTCCCTTTTAGTTTGTGATCAGAATTATAAGTCCTTTGTACCATCACTCCTTGCTCTCCAAGGCTAAGATCTCAGCCCTTGGATTTGAATCTAAAAGCAAGGAGAGGATGTAGTCACAAGTCACTATCTACTTTATGCTTTAGTAGTTGTTTTTCTTTCAGATTTGTTTGGTCCTTGGGACCGTTTATTTTTGCTGAATTGTAAGGCTTCTTGTAGCCCTTAGATCAATAGGAAGTGTATGGTCAAGATGTAAAGCTTTGGCCTATATAAGCCAAGCTTATCACAATGTAAAAATCAGATTTGTTGGAATGAAGGAAAACCCTAGTTTGAGTGTGTGCTCAACTAAACTCTCTTGCTTTGTGCTTTGAGTGTATTTTCGAGTTAATTAGTGGCTTTGTGCTTAATTACTCAACCCTTCTATCCTTGGCTAAGTGCTTGGAAGAAGACTATCTTTATTGTTCAATTAGTTTACTCACAAAAATCAGAAAAATCAAACACAAAACATCACAAATCAGCCGAGTATTTTTAAGTTTGTTCATGCTTGTTTTGATTAAGTTATTGAGTGATTCTTAGCCCATAAGTTTCACTCCAACTTGGTTATCAGAGCTTTGGTTAGAAAACACAAGTTCCATACTTGTGCTAATTTGTTTTTCGGTTCATACATCAAAGTACAATCTTTGTCACAAAAATCAGTTTTTTTTTTCAAAGTTTTCAATGGGTTTTTCTTTTCCTTTTTGTTCCACATCTTTTTCCTATGATTCTTCACATGAAACCCCTAGAGTTGAGTCGGCTTTTGAGTCCATGGAAAGAGTTGGGAAGGAGTTAGAGGCCAAGGTGGCTAGAATGAGGGAAACTATGTCGGTTTTAGTGTGGGTAAGGGGCTGACCATTTTACTTAACCCTCCAACTAAAACACCACCCTATGAGCCACCAAAGAGAGCTCTTAGTTTATTGGAGGTTGTTCATTTGGGGAAGGAAGAAACCCTTGTTTTTAAGGATGAGGAAAATGAGGAACTTGCTAGTGAGGATGGAGAGGATGAGAAACAAAATGAAAGTGAGGTAGAGGTTGAGTCGTGTGATTTGGTCATGGGTGGAGGGAGCTCTATCCAAGTGGCTCCTAAGACTCATAGTGAGGAGCTAGCCTTGCCTTCACAAAAACATCCTAAACCTCTCAAGCTAAGTTGGTTAGAAAAGGAGGCCGAGCTTAGAGAGAAATCTGATGAGGGTTTGTTTGACAAGGAAAGGGATGAGCTTGATCCTTGGAGTTGTTTAACCAAACTCAAGAAGAAGGTGCTCATAGAATGGGAGTTTAAGGGTGAGTCAAACTTTTCCAAAGAGTTTGCTTACCCTAGGATGAAGAAACCACCAGAGAAGGATGACCAAAATTTGGGTGCAAATTTTTTCAAGAAGGAGAGTTTGCAACAGAGTTGCTCTTGCAAGGCAATGGTCATGGAACCCATTTACACCTTTGAAGAGAAATGCAAGTTTTGTCAAAGGAAACCTCATGGTCAATGGATCAAGGAGGCATAGATGGTAAACTTGGGTCCTAAATCACATTTCATCCCTAGGAGTCGATGCCTAGAAAAGCCCCTAAGGAAAGGAAAGGAAAGCAACAACCTAGGCCATGAACCATGAAGCTTATCTTGACATGTTGGTAAAGATTTTAACATAACTCCCAATCTGCTTATCCAATGGAGTTGAAACCACTTGCATATGATAGCTAGCTCAAAGAGCTTTCATTTGCCATATGGTTGGCTATCTGGTTCGAAGGGCGATGAGAGTTATGACTTCTACAAGTCAGGGGTCAGATTCTGAAAACTCAGTCCAAAGAAGGATTCGACATGTCCGTACTAAAAGTTTCATATCTTGCGCTCTAGGCAATATTTTTGGGTGATTCTTTTTTCATTGGATAGCCAACTCACATACCATTCCAATGACATATCATGGGCCTTCTAATTCAACGTGAGCGTGAAATGGTGAAGCGTACAAGTCACTTCAATCTCAGGAAATCCGGTCAGAAACTGTTTTGGGGTTAATGAGCAATGCACTTGTCCTACCTTCTCCTCCTTGGGTGAGCTCACTTAGGGGACCATTTGGAAGTCTTCCCATGAGCCTAGGGCTCACATGGGACGTGCTAATTAGCAAGGAATGGACCAAAAACTCAGCTAACCTCAAGTACGTGTGCAAGTCATTGTCAATAGTAGTCCTTGGTTTGCTTTATGTCGTTTTCTTCTTTTAGCTTTATTGTATTTGTCCCTTTTAGTTTGTGATCAGAATTATAAGTCCTTTGTACCATCACTCCTTGCTCTCCAAGGCTAAGATCTCAGCCCTTGTATTTGAACCTAAAAGCAAGGAGAGGATGTAGTCACAAGTCACTATCTACTTTATGCTTTAGTAGTTGTTTTTCTTTCAGATTTGTTTGGTCCTTGGGACCGTTTATTTTTGCTGAATTGTAAGGCTTCTTGTAGCCCTTAGATCAATAGGAAGTGTATGGTCAAGATGTAAAGCTTTGGCCTATATAAGCCAAGCTTATCACAATGTAAAAATCAGATTTGTTGGAATGAAGGAAAACCCTAGTTTGAGTGTGTGCTCAACTAAACTCTCTTGCTTTGTGCTTTGAGTGTATTTTCGAGTTAATTAGTGGCTTTGTGCTTAATTACTCAACCCTTCTATCCTTGGCTAAGTGCTTGGAAGAAGACTATCTTTATTGTTCAATTAGTTTACTCACAAAAATCAGAAAAATCAAACACAAAACATCACAAATCAGCCGAGTATTTTTAAGTTTGTTCATGCTTGTTTTGATTAAGTTATTGAGTGATTCTTAGCCCATAAGTTTCACTCCAACTTGGTTATCAGAGCTTTGGTTAGAAAACACAAGTTCCATACTTGTGCTAATTTGTTTTTCGGTTCATACATCAAAGTACAATCTTTGTCACAAAAATCAGTTTTTTTTTTTCAAAGTTTTCAATGGGTTTTTCTTTTCCTTTTTGTTCCACATCTTTTTCCTATGATTCTTCACATGAAACCCCTAGAGTTGAGTCGGTTTTTGAGTCCATGGAAAGAGTTGGGAAGGAGTTAGAGGCCAAGGTGGCTAGAATGAGGGGAAACTATGTCGGTTTTAGTGTGGGTAAGGGGCTGACCATTTTACTTAACCCTCCAACTAAAACACCACCCTATGAGCCACCAAAGAGAGCTCTTAGTTTATTGGAGGTTGTTCATTTGGGGAAGGAAGAAACCCTTGTTTTTAAGGATGAGGAAAATGAGGAACTTGCTAGTGAGGATGGAGAGGATGAGAAACAAAATGAAAGTGAGGTAGAGGTTGAGTCGTGTGATTTGGTCATGGGTGGAGGGAGCTCTATCCAAGTGGCTCCTAAGACTCATAGTGAGGAGCTAGCCTTGCCTTCACAAAAACATCCTAAACCTCTCAAGCTAAGTTGGTTAGAAAAGGAGGCCGAGCTTAGAGAGAAATCTGATGAGGGTTTGTTTGACAAGGAAAGGGATGAGCTTGATCCTTGGAGTTGTTTAACCAAACTCAAGAAGAAGGTGCTCATAGAATGGGAGTTTAAGGGTGAGTCAAACTTTTCCAAAGAGTTTGCTTACCCTAGGGAGAAGAAACCACCAGATAAGAATGACCAAAATTTGGGTGCAAATTTTTTTTCAAGAAGGAGAGTTTGCAACAGGAGTTGCTCTTGCAAGGCAATGGTCATGGAACCCATTTACACCTTTGAAGAGAAATGCAAGTTTTGTCAAAGGAAACCTCATGGTCAATGGATCAAGGAGGCATAGATGGTAAACTTGGGTCCTAAATCACATTTCATCCCTAGGAGTCGATGCCTAGAAAAGCCCCTAAGGAAAGGAAAGGAAAGCAACAACCTAGGCCATGAACCATGAAGCTTATCTTGACATGTTGGTAAAGATTTTAACATAACTCCCAATCTGCTTATCCAATGGAGTTGAAACCACTTGCATATGATAGCTAGCTCAAAGAGCTTTCATTTGCCATATGGTTGGCTATCTGGTTCGAAGGGCGATGAGAGTTATGACTTCTACAAGTCAGGGGTCAGATTCTGAAAACTCAGTCCAAAGAAGGATTCGACATGTCCGTACTAAAAGTTTCATATCTTGCGCTCTAGGCAATATTTTTGGGTGATTCTTTTTTCATTGGATAGCCAACTCACATACCATTCCAATGACATATCATGGGCCTTCTAATTCAACGTGAGCGTGAAATGGTGAAGCGTACAAGTCACTTCAATCTCAGGAAATCCGGTCAGAAACTGTTTTGGGGTTAATGAGCAATGCACTTGTCCTACCTTCTCCTCCTTGGGTGAGCTCACTTAGGGGACCATTTGGAAGTCTTCCCATGAGCCTAGGGCTCACATGGGACGTGCTAATTAGCAAGGAATGGACCAAAAACTCAGCTAACCTCAAGTACGTGCAAGTCATTGTCAATAGTAGTCCTTGGTTTGCTTTATGTCGTTTTCTTCTTTTAGCTTTATTGTATTTGTCCCTTTTAGTTTGTGATCAGAATTATAAGTCCTTTGTACCATCACTCCTTGCTCTCCAAGGCTAAGATCTCAGCCCTTGGATTTGAACCTAAAAGCAAGGAGAGGATGTAGTCACAAGTCACTATCTACTTTATGCTTTAGTAGTTGTTTTTCTTTCAGATTTGTTTGGTCCTTGGGACCGTTTATTTTTGCTGAATTGTAAGGCTTCTTGTAGCCCTTAGATCAATAGGAAGTGTATGGTCAAGATGTAAAGCTTTGGCCTATATAAGCCAAGCTTATCACAATGTAAAAATCAGATTTGTTGGAATGAAGAAAAACCCTAGTTTGAGTGTGTGCTCAACTAAACTCTCTTGCTTTGTGCTTTAAGTGTATTTTCGAGTTAATTAGTGGCTTTGTGCTTAATTACTCAACCCTTCTATCCTTGGCTAAGTGCTTGGAAGAAGACTATCTTTATTGTTCAATTAGTTTACTCACAAAAATCAGAAAAATCAAACACAAAACATCACAAATCAGCCGAGTATTTTTAAGTTTGTTCATGCTTGTTTTGATTAAGTTATTGAGTGATTCTTAGCCCATAAGTTTCACTCCAACTTGGTTATCAGAGCTTTGGTTAGAAAACACAAGTTCCATACTTGTGCTAATTTGTTTTTCGGTTCATACATCAAAGTACAATCTTTGTCACAAAAATCAGTTTTTTTTTTTTTCAAAGTTTTCAATGGGTTTTTCTTTTCCTTTTTGTTCCACATCTTTTTCCTATGATTCTTCACATGAAACCCCTAGAGTTGAGTCGGTTTTTGAGTCCATGGAAAGAGTTGGGAAGGAGTTAGAGGCCAAGGTGGCTAGAATGAGGGGAAACTATGTCGGTTTTAGTGTGGGTAAGGGGCTGACCATTTTACTTAACCCTCCACCTAAAACACCACCCTATGAGCCACCAAAGAGAGCTCTTAGTTTATTGGAGGTTGTTCATTTGGGGAAGGAAGAAACCCTTGTTTTTAAGGATGAGGAAAATGAGGAACTTGCTAGTGAGGATGGAGAGGATGAGAAACAAAATGAAAGTGAGGTAGAGGTTGAGTCGTGTGATTTGGTCATGGGTGGAGGGAGCTCTATCCAAGTGGCTCCTAAGACTCGTAGTGAGGAGCTAGCCTTGCCTTCACAAAAACATCCTAAACCTCTCAAGCTAAGTTGGTTAGAAAAGGAGGCCGAGCTTAGAGAGAAATCTGATGAGGGTTTGTTTGACAAGGAAAGGGATGAGCTTGATCCTTGGAGTTGTTTAACCAAACTCAAGAAGAAGGTGCTCATAGAATGGGAGTTTATGGGTGAGTCAAACTTTTCCAAAGAGTTTGCTTACCCTAGGGAGAAGAAACCACCAGATAAGAATGACCAAAATTTGGGGGCAAATTTTTTTTCAAGAAGGAGAGTTTGCAACAGAGTTGCTCTTGCAAGGCAATGGTCATGGAACCCATTTACACCTTTGAAGAGAAATGCAAGTTTTGTCAAAGGAAACCTCATGGTCAATGGATCAAGGAGGCATAGATGGTAAACTTGGGTCCTAAATCACATTTCATCCCTAGGAGTCGATGCCTAGAAAAGCCCCTAAGGAAAGGAAAGGAAAGCAACAACCTAGGCCATGAACCATGAAGCTTATCTTGACATGTTGGTAAAGATTTTAACATAACTCCCAATCTGCTTATCCAATGGAGTTGAAACCACTTGCATATGATAGCTAGCTCAAAGAGCTTTCATTTGCCATATGGTTGGCTATCTGGTTCGAAGGGCGATGAGAGATATGCCATCTACAAGGCAGGGTCAGATTCTGAAAACTCAGTCCCAAAGAAGGATTCGACATGTCCGTACTAAAAGTTTCATATCTTGCGCTCTAGGCAATATTTTTGGGTGATTCTTTTTTCATTGGATAGCCAACTCACATACCATTCCAATGACATATCATGGGCCTTCTAATTCAACGTGAGCGTGAAATGGTGAAGCGTACAAGTCACTTCAATCTCAGGAAATCCCATGAAACTGCTTTTGGGGTTAATGAGCAATGCACTTGTCCTACCTTCTCCTCCTTGGGTGAGCTCACTTAGGGGACCATTTGGAAGTCTTCCCATGAGCCTAGGGCTCACATGGGACGTGCTAATTAGCAAGGAATGGACCAAAAACTCAGCTAACCTCAAGTACGTGTGCAAGTCATTGTCAATAGTAGGCCTTGGTTTGCTTTATGTCGCTTTTCTTCTTTTAGCTTTATTGTATTTGTCCCTTTTAGTTTGTGATCAGAATTATAAGTCCTTTGTACCATCACTCCTTGCTCTCCAAGGCTAAGATCTCAGCCCTTGGATTTGAACCTAAAAGCAAGGAGAGGATGTAGTCACAAGTCACTATCTACTTTATGCTTTAGTAGTTGTTTTCCTTTCAGATTTGTTTGGTCCTTGGGACCGTTTATTTTTGCTGAATTGTAAGGCTTCTTGTAGCCCTTAGATCAATAGGAAGTGTATGGTCAAGATGTAAAGCTTTGGCCTATATAAGCCAAGCTTATCACAATGTAAAAATCAGATTTGTTGGAATGAAGAAAACCCTAGTTTGAGTGTGTGCTCAACTAAACTCTCTTGCTTTGTGCTTTAAGTGTATTTTCGAGTTAATTAGTGGCTTTGTGCTTAATTACTCAACCCTTCTATCCTTGGCTAAGTGCTTGGAAGAAGACTATCTTTATTGTTCAATTAGTTTACTCACAAAAATCAGAAAAATCAAACACAAAACATCACAAATCAGCCGAGTATTTTTAAGTTTGTTCATGCTTGTTTTGATTAAGTTATTGAGTGATTCTTAGCCCATAAGTTTCACTCCAACTTGGTTATCAGAGCTTTGGTTAGAAAACACAAGTTCCATACTTGTGCTAATTTGTTTTTCGGTTCATACATCAAAGTACAATCTTTGTCACAAAAATCAGTTTTTTTTTTTCAAAGTTTTCAATGGGTTTTTCTTTTCCTTTTTGTTCCACATCTTTTTCCTATGATTCTTCACATGAAACCCCTAGAGTTGAGTCGGTTTTTGAGTCCATGGAAAGAGTTGGGAAGGAGTTAGAGGCCAAGGTGGCTAGAATGAGGGGAAACTATGTCGGTTTTAGTGTGGGTAAGGGGCTGACCATTTTACTTAACCCTCCACCTAAAACACCACCCTATGAGCCACCAAAGAGAGCTCTTAGTTTATTGGAGGTTGTTCATTTGGGGAAGGAAGAAACCCTTGTTTTTAAGGATGAGGAAAATGAGGAACTTGCTAGTGAGGATGGAGAGGATGAGAAACAAAATGAAAGTGAGGTAGAGGTTGAGTCGTGTGATTTGGTCATGGGTGGAGGGAGCTTCATCCAAGTGGCTCCTAAGACTCGTAGTGAGGAGCTAGCCTTGCCTTCACAAAAACATCCTAAACCTCTCAAGCTAAGTTGGTTAGAAAAGGAGGCCGAGCTTAGAGAGAAATCTGATGAGGGTTTGTTTGACAAGGAAAGGGATGAGCTTGATCCTTGGAGTTGTTTAACCAAACTCAAGAAGAAGGTGCTCATAGAATGGGAGTTTATGGGTGAGTCAAACTTTTCCAAAGAGTTTGCTTACCCTAGGGAGAAGAAACCACCAGATAAGAATGACCAAAATTTGGGGGCAAATTTTTTTTCAAGAAGGAGAGTTTGCAACAGGAGTTGCTCTTGCAAGGCAATGGTCATGGAACCCATTTACACCTTTGAAGAGAAATGCAAGTTTTGTCAAAGGAAACCTCATGGTCAATGGATCAAGGAGGCATAGATGGTAAACTTGGGTCCTAAATCACATTTCATCCCTAGGAGTCGATGCCTAGAAAAGCCCCTAAGGAAAGGAAAGGAAAGCAACAACCTAGGCCATGAACCATGAAGCTTATCTTGACATGTTGGTAAAGATTTTAACATAACTCCCAATCTGCTTATCCAATGGAGTTGAAACCACTTGCATATGATAGCTAGCTCAAAGAGCTTTCATTTGCCATATGGTTGGCTATCTGGTTCGAAGGGCGATGAGAGTTATGACTTCTACAAGTCAGGGGTCAGATTCTGAAAACTCAGTCCAAAGAAGGATTCGACATGTCCGTACTAAAAGTTTCATATCTTGCGCTCTAGGCAATATTTTTGGGTGATTCTTTTTTCATTGGATAGCCAACTCACATACCATTCCAATGACATATCATGGGCCTTCTAATTCAACGTGAGCGTGAAATGGTGAAGCGTACAAGTCACATCAATCTCAGGAAATCCGGTCAGAAACTGTTTTGGGGTTAATGAGCAATGCACTTGTCCTACCTTCTCCTCCTTGGGTGAGCTCACTTAGGGACCATTTGGAAGTCTTCCCATGAGCCTAGGGCTCACATGGGACGTGCTAATTAGCAAGGAATGGACCAAAAACTCAGCTAACCTCAAGTACGTGTGCAAGTCATCACAATAGTAGTCCTTGGTTTGCTTTATGTCATTTTCTTCTTTTAGCTTTATTGTATTTGTCCCTTTTAGTTTGTGATCAGAATTATAAGTCCTTTGTACCATCACTCCTTGCTCTCCAAGGCTAAGATCTCAGCCCTTGGATTTGAACCTAAAAGCAAGGAGAGGATGTAGTCACAAGTCACTATCTACTTTATGCTTTAGTAGTTGTTTTTCTTTCAGATTTGTTTGGTCCTTGGGACCGTTTATTTTGCTGAATTGTAAGGCTTCTTGTAGCCCTTAGATCAATAGGAAGTGTATGGTCAAGATGTAAAGCTTTGGCCTATATAAGCCAAGCTTATCACAATGTAAAAATCAGATTTGTTGGAATGAAGGAAAACCCTAGTTTGAGTGTGTGCTCAACTAAACTCTCTTGCTTTGTGCTTTGAGTGTATTTTCGAGTTAATTAGTGGCTTTGTGCTTAATTACTCAACCCTTCTATCCTTGGCTAAGTGCTTGGAAGAAGACTATCTTTATTGTTCAATTAGTTTACTCACAAAAATCAGAAAAATCAAACACAAAACATCACAAATCAGCCGAGTATTTTTAAGTTTGTTCATGCTTGTTTTGATTAAGTTATTGAGTGATTCTTAGCCCATAAGTTTCACTCCAACTTGGTTATCGAGCTTTGGTTAGAAAACACAAGTTCCATACTTGTGCTAATTTGTTATTCGGTTCATACATCAAAGTACAATCTTTGTCACAAAAATCAGCTTTTTATTTCAAAGTTTTCAATGGGATTTTCTTTTCCTTTTTGGTCCACATCTTTTTCCTATGATTCTTCACATGAAACCCCTAGAGTTGAGTCGGTTTGAGTCCATGGAAAGAGTTGGGAAGGAGTTAGAGGCCAAGGTGGCTAGAATGAGGGAAACTATGTCGGTTTTAGTGTGGGTAAGGGGCTGACCATTTTACTTAACCCTCCAACTAAAACACCACCCTATGAGCCACCAAAGAGAGCTCTTAGTTTATTGGAGGTTGTTCATTTGGGGAAGGAAGAAACCCTTGTTTTTAAGGATGAGGAAAATGAGGAACTTGCTAGTGAGGATGGAGAGGATGAGAAACAAAATGAAAGTGAGGTAGAGGTTGAGTCGTGTGATTTGGTCATGGGTGGAGGGAGCTCTATCCAAGTGGCTCCTAAGACTCATAGTGAGGAGCTATGAATGGGAGTTTAAGGGTGAGTCAAACTTTTCCAAAGAGTTTGCTTACCCTAGGGAGAAGAAACCACCAGATAAGAATGACCAAAATTTGGGGGCAAATATTTTCAAGAAGGAGAGTTTGCAACAGAGTTGCTCTTGCAAGGCAATGGTCATGGAACCCATTTACACCTTTGAAGAGAAATGCAAGTTTTGTCAAAGGAAACCTCATGGTCAATGGATCAAGGAGGCATAGATGGTAAACTTGGGTCCTAAATCACATTTCATCCCTAGGAGTCGATGCCTAGAAAAGCCCCTAAGGAAAGGAAAGGAAAGCAACAATCTAGGCCATGAACCATGAAGCTTATCTTGACATGTTGGTAAAGATTTTAACATAACTCCCAATCTGCTTATCCAATGGAGTTGAAACCACTTGCATATGATAGCTAGCTCAAAGAGCTTTCATTTGCCATATGGTTGGCTATCTGGTTCGAAGGGCGATGAGAGTTATGACTTCTACAAGTCAGGGGTCAGATTCTCAAAACTCACCCAAAGAAGGATTCGACATGTCCGTACTAAAAGTTTCATATCTTGCGCTCTAGGCAATATTTTTGGGTGATTCTTTTTTCATTGGATAGCCAACTCACATACCATTCCAATGACATATCATGGGCCTTCTAATTCAACGTGAGCGTGAAATGGTGAAGCGTACAAGTCACTTCAATCTCAGGAAATCCGGTCAGAAACTGTTTTGGGGTTAATGAGCAATGCACTTGTCCTACCTTCTCCTCCTTGGGTGAGCTCACTTAGGGACCATTTGGAAGTCTTCCCATGAGCCTAGGGCTCACATGGGACGTGCTAATTAGCAAGGAATGGACCAAAAACTCAGCTAACCTCAAGTACGTGTGCAAGTCATTGTCAATAGTAGTCCTTGGTTTGCTTTATGTCGCTTTTCTTCTTTTAGCTTTATTGTATTTGTCCCTTTTAGTTTGTGATCAGAATTATAAGTCCTTTGTACCATCACTCCTTGCTCTCCAAGGCTAAGATCTCAGCCCTTGGATTTGAACCTAAAAGCAAGGAGAGGATGTAGTCACAAGTCACTATCTACTTTATGCTTTAGTAGTTGTTTTTCTTTCAGATTTGTTTGGTCCTTGGGACCGTTTATTTTGCTGAATTGTAAGGCTTCTTGTAGCCCTTAGATCAATAGGAAGTGTATGGTCAAGATGTAAAGCTTTGGCCTATATAAGCCAAGCTTATCACAATGTAAAAATCAGATTTGTTGGAATGAAGAAAAACCCTAGTTTGAGTGTGTGCTCAACTAAACTCTCTTGCTTTGTGCTTTGAGTGTATTTTCGAGTTAATTAGTGGCTTTGTGCTTAATTACTCAACCGTTCTATCCTTGGCTAAGTGCTTGGAAGAAGACTATCTTTATTGTTCAATTAGTTTACTCACAAAAATCAGAAAAATCAAACACAAAACATCACAAATCAGCCGAGTATTTTTAAGTTTGTTCATGCTTGTTTTGATTAAGTTATTGAGTGATTCTTAGCCCATAAGTTTCACTCCAACTTGGTTATCGAGCTTTGGTTAGAAAACACAAGTTCCATACTTGTGCTAATTTGTTTTTCGGTTCATACATCAAAGTACAATCTTTGTCACAAAAATCAGCTTTTTTTTCAAAGTTTTCAATGGGTTTTTCTTTTCCTTTTGTTCCACATCTTTTTCCTATGATTCTTCACATGAAACCCCTAGAGTTGAGTCGGTTTTGAGTCCATGGAAAGAGTTGGGAAGGAGTTAGAGGCCAAGGTGGCTAGAATGAGGAAACTATGTCGGTTTTAGTGTGGGTAAGGGGCTGACCATTTTACTTAACCCTCCAACTAAAACACCACCCTATGAGCCACCAAAGAGAGCTCTTAGTTTATTGGAGGTTGTTCATTTGGGGAAGGAAGAAACCCTTGTTTTTAAGGATGAGGAAAATGAGGAACTTGCTAGTGAGGATGGAGAGGATGAGAAACAAAATGAAAGTGAGGTAGAGGTTGAGTCGTGTGATTTGGTCATGGGTGGAGGGAGCTCTATCCAAGTGGCTCCTAAGACTCATAGTGAGGAGCTATGAATGGGAGTTTAAGGGTGAGTCAAACTTTTCCAAAGAGTTTGCTTACCCTAGGGAGAAGAAACCACCAGATAAGAATGACCAAAATTTGGGGGCAAATTTTTTCAAGAAGGAGAGTTTGCAACAGGAGTTGCTCTTGCAAGGCAATGGTCATGGAACCCATTTACACCTTTGAAGAGAAATGCAAGTTTTGTCAAAGGAAACCTCATGGTCAATGGATCAAGGAGGCATAGATGGTAAACTTGGGTCCTAAATCACATTTCATCCCTAGGAGTCGATGCCTAGAAAAGCCCCTAAGGAAAGGAAAGGAAAGCAACAACCTAGGCCATGAACCATGAAGCTTATCTTGACATGTTGGTAAAGATTTTAACATAACTCCCAATCTGCTTATCCAATGGAGTTGAAACCACTTGCATATGATAGCTAGCTCAAAGAGCTTTCATTTGCCATATGGTTGGCTATCTGGTTCGAAGGAGAGATGAGAGTTATGACTTCTACAAGTCAGGGGTCAGATTCTGAAAACTCAGTCCAAAGAAGGATTCGACATGTCCGTACTAAAAGTTTCATATCTTGCGCTCTAGGCAATATTTTTGGGTGATTCTTTTTCATTGGATAGCCAACTCACATACCATTCCAATGACATATCATGGGCCTTCTAATTCAACGTGAGCGTGAAATGGTGAAGCGTACAAGTCACTTCAATCTCAGGAAATCCGGTCAGAAACTGTTTTGGGGTTAATGAGCAATGCACTTGTCCTACCTTCTCCTCCTTGGGTGAGCTCACTTAGGGACCATTTGGAAGTCTTCCCATGAGCCTAGGGCTCACATGGGACGTGCTAATTAGCAAGGAATGGACCAAAACTTAGCTAACCTCAAGTAATGCGTGTGCAAGTCATTGTCAATAGTAGTCCTTGGTTTGCTTTATGTCATTTTCTTCTTTTAGCTTTATTGTATTTGTCCCTTTTAGTTTGTGATCAGAATTATAAGTCCTTTGTACCATCACTCCTTGCTCTCCAAGGCTAAGATCTCAGCCCTTGGATTTGAACCTAAAAGCAAGGAGAGGATGTAGTCACAAGTCACTATCTACTTTATGCTTTAGTAGTTGTTTTTCTTTCAGATTTGTTTGGTCCTTGGGACCGTTTATTTTTGCTGAATTGTAAGGCTTCTTGTAGCCCTTAGATCAATAGGAAGTGTATGGTCAAGATGTAAAGCTTTGGCCTATATAAGCCAAGCTTATCACAATGTAAAAATCAGATTTGTTGGAATGAAGGAAAACCCTAGTTTGAGTGTGTGCTCAACTAAACTCTCTTGCTTTGTGCTTTGAGTGTATTTTCGAGTTAATTAGTGGCTTTGTGCTTAATTACTCAACCCTTCTATCCTTGGCTAAGTGCTTGGAAGAAGACTATCTTTATTGTTCAATTAGTTTACTCACAAAAATCAGAAAAATCAAACACAAAACATCACAAATCAGCCGAGTATTTTTAAGTTTGTTCATGCTTGTTTTGATTAAGTTATTGAGTGATTCTTAGCCCATAAGTTTCACTCCAACTTGGTTATCAGAGCTTTGGTTAGAAAACACAAGTTCCATACTTGTGCTAATTTGTTATTCGGTTCATACATCAAAGTACAATCTTTGTCACAAAAATCAGTTTTTTTTTTCAAAGTTTTCAATGGGTTTTTCTTTTCCTTTTTGTTCCACATCTTTTTCCTATGATTCTTCACATGAAACCCCTAGAGTTGAGTCGGATTTTGAGTCCATGGAAAGAGTTGGGAAGGAGTTAGAGGCCAAGGTGGCTAGAATGAGGGGAAACTATGTCGGTTTTAGTGTGGGTAAGGGGCTGACCATTTTACTTAACCCTCCAACTAAAACACCACCCTATGAGCCACCAAAGAGAGCTCTTAGTTTATTGGAGGTTGTTCATTTGGGGAAGGAAGAAACCCTTGTTTTTAAGGATGAGGAAAATGAGGAACTTGCTAGTGAGGATGGAGAGGATGAGAAACAAAATGAAAGTGAGGTAGAGGTTGAGTCGTGTGATTTGGTCATGGGTGGAGGGAGCTCTATCCAAGTGGCTCCTAAGACTCATAGTGAGGAGCTATGAATGGGAGTTTAAGGGTGAGTCAAACTTTTCCAAAGAGTTTGCTTACCCTAGGGAGAAGAAACCACCAGATAAGAATGACCAAAATTTGGGGGCAAATTTTTTTTCAAGAAGGAGAGTTTGCAACAGGAGTTGCTCTTGCAAGGCAATGGTCATGGAACCCATTTACACCTTTGAAGAGAAATGCAAGTTTTGTCAAAGGAAACCTCATGGTCAATGGATCAAGGAGGCATAGATGGTAAACTTGGGTCCTAAATCACATTTCATCCCTAGGAGTCGATGCCTAGAAAAGCCCCTAAGGAAAGGAAAGGAAAGCAACAACCTAGGCCATGAACCATGAAGCTTATCTTGACATGTTGGTAAAGATTTTAACATAACTCCCAATCTGCTTATCCAATGGAGTTGAAACCACTTGCATATGATAGCTAGCTCAAAGAGCTTTCATTTGCCATATGGTTGGCTATCTGGTTCGAAGGGCGATGAGAGTTATGACTTCTACAAGTCAGGGGTCAGATTCTGAAAACTCACCCAAAGAAGGATTCGACATGTCCGTACTAAAAGTTTCATATCTTGCGCTCTAGGCAATATTTTTGGGTGATTCTTTTTTCATTGGATAGCCAACTCACATACCATTCCAATGACATATCATGGGCCTTCTAATTCAACGTGAGCGTGAAATGGTGAAGCGTACAAGTCACTTCAATCTCAGGAAATCCGGCCAGAAACTGTTTTGGGGTTAATGAGCAATGCACTTGTCCTACCTTCTCCTCCTTGGGTGAGCTCACTTAGGGACCATTTGGAAGTCTTCCCATGAGCCTAGGGCTCACATGGGACGTGCTAATTAGCAAGGAATGGACCAAAAACTCAGCTAACCTCAAGTACGTGTGCAAGTCATTGTCAATAGTAGTCCTTGGTTTGCTTTATGTCATTTTCTTCTTTTAGCTTTATTGTATTTGTCCCTTTTAGTTTGTGATCAGAATTATAAGTCCTTTGTACCATCACTCCTTGCTCTCCAAGGCTAAGATCTCAGCCCTTGGATTTGAACCTAAAAGCAAGGAGAGGATGTAGTCACAAGTCACTATCTACTTTATGCTTTAGTAGTTGTTTTTCTTTCAGATTTGTTTGGTCCTTGGGACCGTTTATTTTGCTGAATTGTAAGGCTTCTTGTAGCCCTTAGATCAATAGGAAGTGTATGGTCAAGATGTAAAGCTTTGGCCTATATAAGCCAAGCTTATCACAATGTAAAAATCAGATTTGTTGGAATGAAGGAAAACCCTAGTTTGAGTGTGTGCTCAACTAAACTCTCTTGCTTTGTGCTTTGAGTGTATTTTCGAGTTAATTAGTGGCTTTGTGCTTAATTACTCAACCCTTCTATCCTTGGCTAAGTGCTTGGAAGAAGACTATCTTTATTGTTCAATTAGTTTACTCACAAAAATCAGAAAAATCAAACACAAAACATCACAAATCAGCCGAGTATTTTTAAGTTTGTTCATGCTTGTTTTGATTAAGTTATTGAGTGATTCTTAGCCCATAAGTTTCACTCCAACTTGGTTATCAGAGCTTTGGTTAGAAAACACAAGTTCCATACTTGTGCTAATTTGTTATTCGGTTCATACATCAAAGTACAATCTTTGTCACAAAAATCAGTTTTTTTTTTCAAAGTTTTCAATGGGTTTTTCTTTTCCTTTTTGTTCCACATCTTTTTCCTATGATTCTTCACATGAAACCCCTAGAGTTGAGTCGGGTTTTGAGTCCATGGAAAGAGTTGGGGAGGAGTTAGAGGCCAAGGTGGCTAGAATAAGGAAACTATGTCGGTTTTAGTGTGGGTAAGGGGCTGACCATTTTACTTAACCCTCCAACTAAAACACCACCCTATGAGCCACCAAAGAGAGCTCTTAGTTTATTGGAGGTTGTTCATTTGGGGAAGGAAGAAACCCTTGTTTTTAAGGATGAGGAAAATGAGGAACTTGCTAGTGAGGATGGAGAGGATGAGAAACAAAATGAAAGTGAGGTAGAGGTTGAGTCGTGTGATTTGGTCATGGGTGGAGGGAGCTCTATCCAAGTGGCTCCTAAGACTCATAGTGAGGAGCTATGAATGGGAGTTTAAGGGTGAGTCAAACTTTTCCAAAGAGTTTGCTTACCCTAGGGAGAAGAAACCACCAGATAAGAATGACCAAAATTTGGGGGCAAATTTTTTCAAGAAGGAGAGTTTGCAACAGGAGTTGCTCTTGCAAGGCAATGGTCATGGAACCCATTTACACCTTTGAAGAGAAATGCAAGTTTTGTCAAAGGAAACCTCATGGTCAATGGATCAAGGAGGCATAGATGGTAAACTTGGGTCCTAAATCACATTTCATCCCTAGGAGTCGATGCCTAGAAAAGCCCCTAAGGAAAGGAAAGGAAAGCAACAACCTAGGCCATGAACCATGAAGCTTATCTTGACATGTTGGTAAAGATTTTAACATAACTCCCAATCTGCTTATCCAATGGAGTTGAAACCACTTGCATATGATAGCTAGCTCAAAGAGCTTTCATTTGCCATATGGTTGGCTATCTGGTTCGAAGGGCGATGAGAGTTATGACTTCTACAAGTCAGGGTCAGATTCTGAAAACTCACCCAAAGAAGGATTCGACATGTCCGTACTAAAAGTTTCATATCTTGCGCTCTAGGCAATATTTTTGGGTGATTCTTTTTTCATTGGATAGCCAACTCACATACCATTCCAATGACATATCATGGGCCTTCTAATTCAACGTGAGCGTGAAATGGTGAAGCGTACAAGTCACTTCAATCTCAGGAAATCCGATTGAAACTGTTTTGGGGTTAATGAGCAATGCACTTGTCCTACCTTCTCCTCCTTGGGTGAGCTCACTTAGGGACCATTTGGAAGTCTTCCCATGAGCCTAGGGCTCACATGGGACGTGCTAATTAGCAAGGAATGGACCAAAAACTCAGCTAACCTCAAGCACGTGTGCAAGTCATTGTCAATAGTAGTCCTTGGTTTGCTTTATGTCGTTTTCTTCTTTTAGCTTTATTGTATTTGTCCCTTTTAGTTTGTGATCAGAATTATAAGTCCTTTGTACCATCACTCCTTGCTCTCCAAGGCTAAGATCTCAGCCCTTGGATTTGAACCTAAAAGCAAGGAGAGGATGTAGTCACAAGTCACTATCTACTTTATGCTTTAGTAGTTGTTTTTCTTTCAGATTTGTTTGGTCCTTGGGACCGTCTATTCTTGCTGAATTGTAAGTCTTCATGTAGCCCTTAGATCAATAGGAAGTGTATGGTCAAGATGTAAAGCTTTGGCCTATATAAGCCAAGCTTATCACAATGTAAAAATCAGATTTGTTGGAATGAAGAAACACCCTAGTTTGAGTGTGTGCTCAACTAAACTCTCTTGCTTTGTGCTTTGAGTGTATTTTCGAGTTAATTAGTGGCTTTGTGCTTAATTACTCAACCGTTCTATCCTTGGCTAAGTGCTTGGAAGAAGACTATCTTTATTGTTCAATTAGTTTACTCACAAAAATCAGAAAAATCAAACACAAAACATCACAAATCAGCCGAGTATTTTTAAGTTTGTTCATGCTTGTTTTGATTAAGTTATTGAGTGATTCTTAGCCCATAAGTTTCACTCCAACTTGGTTATCAGAGCTTTGGTTAGAAAACACAAGTTCCATACTTGTGCTAATTTGTTTTTCGGTTCATACATCAAAGTACAATCTTTGTCACAAAAATCAGTTTTTTTTTTCAAAGTTTTCAATGGGTTTTTCTTTTCCTTTTTGTTCCACATCTTTTTCCTATGATTCTTCACATGAAACCCCTAGAGTTGAGTCGGTTTTGAGTCCATGGAAAGAGTTGGGAAGGAGTTAGAGGCCAAGGTGGCTAGAATGAGGAAACTATGTCGGTTTTAGTGTGGGTAAGGGGCTGACCATTTTACTTAACCCTCCAACTAAAACACCACCCTATGAGCCACCAAAGAGAGCTCTTAGTTTATTGGAGGTTGTTCATTTGGGGAAGGAAGAAACCCTTGTTTTTAAGGATGAGGAAAATGAGGAACTTGCTAGTGAGGATGGAGAGGATGAGAAACAAAATGAAAGTGAGGTAGAGGTTGAGTCGTGTGATTTGGTCATGGGTGGAGGGAGCTCTATCCAAGTGGCTCCTAAGACTCATAGTGAGGAGCTATGAATGGGAGTTTAAGGGTGAGTCAAACTTTTCCAAAGAGTTTGCTTACCCTAGGGAGAAGAAACCACCAGATAAGAATGACCAAAATTTGGGGGCAAATTTTTTCAAGAAGGAGAGTTTGCAACAGGAGTTGCTCTTGCAAGGCAATGGTCATGGAACCCATTTACACCTTTGAAGAGAAATGCAAGTTTTGTCAAAGGAAACCTCATGGTCAATGGATCAAGGAGGCATAGATGGTAAACTTGGGTCCTAAATCACATTTCATCCCTAGGAGTCGATGCCTAGAAAAGCCCCTAAGGAAAGGAAAGGAAAGCAACAACCTAGGCCATGAACCATGAAGCTTATCTTGACATGTTGGTAAAGATTTTAACATAACTCCCAATCTGCTTATCCAATGGAGTTGAAACCACTTGCATATGATAGCTAGCTCAAAGAGCTTTCATTTGCCATATGGTTGGCTATCTGGTTCGAAGGGCGATGAGAGTTATGACTTCTACAAGTCAGGGGTCGATTCTGAAAACTTCACCCAAAGAAGGATTCGACATGTCCGTACTAAAAGTTTCATATCTTGCGCTCTAGGCAATATTTTTGGGTGATTCTTTTTTCATTGGATAGCCAACTCACATACCATTCCAATGACATATCATGGGCCTTCTAATTCAACGTGAGCGTGAAATGGTGAAGCGTACAAGTCACTTCAATCTCAGGAAATCCGGTCAGAAACTGTTTTGGGGTTAATGAGCAATGCACTTGTCCTACCTTCTCCTCCTTGGGTGAGCTCACTTAGGGACCATTTGGAAGTCTTCCCATGAGCCTAGGGCTCACATGGGACGTGCTAATTAGCAAGGAATGGACCAAAAACTCAGCTAACCTCAAGTACGTGTGCAAGTCATTGTCAATAGTAGTCCTTGGTTTGCTTTATGTCGTTTTCTTCTTTTAGCTTTATTGTATTTGTCCCTTTTAGTTTGTGATCAGAATTATAAGTCCTTTGTACCATCACTCCTTGCTCTCCAAGGCTAAGATCTCAGCCCTTGGATTTGAACCTAAAAGCAAGGAGAGGATGTAGTCACAAGTCACTATCTACTTTATGCTTTAGTAGTTGTTTTTCTTTCAGATTTGTTTGGTCCTTGGGACCGTTTATTTTTGCTGAATTGTAAGGCTTCTTGTAGCCCTTAGATCAATAGGAAGTGTATGGTCAAGATGTAAAGCTTTGACCTATATAAGCCAAGCTTATCACAATGTAAAAATCAGATTTGTTGGAATGAAGGAAAACCCTAGTTTGAGTGTGTGCTCAACTAAACTCTCTTGCTTTGTGCTTTGAGTGTATTTTCGAGTTAATTAGTGGCTTTGTGCTTAATTACTCAACCCTTCTATCCTTGGCTAAGTGCTTGGAAGAAGACTATCTTTATTGTTCAATTAGTTTACTCACAAAAATCAGAAAAATCAAACACAAAACATCACAAATCAGCCGAGTATTTTTAAGTTTGTTCATGCTTGTTTTGATTAAGTTATTGAGTGATTCTTAGCCCATAAGTTTCACTCCAACTTGGTTATCGAGCTTTGGTTAGAAAACACAAGTTCCATACTTGTGCTAATTTGTTATTCGGTTCATACATCAAAGTACAATCTTTGTCACAAAAATCAGTTTTTTTTCAAAGTTTTCAATGGGTTTTTCTTTTCCTTTTTGTTCCACATCTTTTTCCTATGATTCTTCACATGAAACCCCTAGAGTTGAGTCGGTTTTGAGTCCATGGAAAGAGTTGGGAAGGAGTTAGAGGCCAAGGTGGCTAGAATGAGGGGAAACTATGTCGGTTTTAGTGTGGGTAAGGGGCTGACCATTTTACTTAACCCTCCAACTAAAACACCACCCTATGAGCCACCAAAGAGAGCTCTTAGTTTATTGGAGGTTGTTCATTTGGGGAAGGAAGAAACCCTTGTTTTTAAGGATGAGGAAAATGAGGAACTTGCTAGTGAGGATGGAGAGGATGAGAAACAAAATGAAAGTGAGGTAGAGGTTGAGTCGTGTGATTTGGTCATGGGTGGAGGGAGCTACATCCAAGTGGCTCCTAAGACTCATAGTGAGGAGCTATGAATGGGAGTTTAAGGGTGAGTCAAACTTTTCCAAAGAGTTTGCTTACCCTAGGGAGAAGAAACCACCAGATAAGAATGACCAAAATTTGGGGGCAAATTTTTTTTCAAGAAGGAGAGTTTGCAACAGGAGTTGCTCTTGCAAGGCAATGGTCATGGAACCCATTTACACCTTTGAAGAGAAATGCAAGTTTTGTCAAAGGAAACCTCATGGTCAATGGATCAAGGAGGCATAGATGGTAAACTTGGGTCCTAAATCACATTTCATCCCTAGGAGTCGATGCCTAGAAAAGCCCCTAAGGAAAGGAAAGGAAAGCAACAACCTAGGCCATGAACCATGAAGCTTATCTTGACATGTTGGTAAAGATTTTAACATAACTCCCAATCTGCTTATCCAACGGAGTTGAAACCACTTGCATATGATAGCTAGCTCAAAGAGCTTTCATTTGCCATATGGTTGGCTATCTGGTTCGAAGGGAGATGAGAGTTATGACTTCTACATGTCAGGGGTCAGATTCTGAAAACTCAGTCCAAAGAAGGATTCGACATGTCCGTACTAAAAGTTTAATATCTTGCGCTCTAGGCAATATTTTTGGGTGATTCTTTTTTCATTGGATAGCCAACTCACATACCATTCCAATGACATATCATGGGCCTTCTAATTCAACGTGAGCGTGAAATGGTGAAGCGTAAAAGTCACTTCAATCTCAGGAAATCCGGTCAGAAACTGTTTTGGGGTTAATGAGCAATGCACTTGTCCAACCTTCTCCTCCTTGGGTGAGCTCACTTAGGGACCATTTGGAAGTCTTCCCATGAGCCTAGGGCTCACATGGGACGTGCTAATTAGCAAGGAATGGACCAAAAACTCAGCTAACCTCAAGTACGTGTGCAAGTCATTGTCAATAGTAGTCCTTGGTTTGCTTTATGTCATTTTCTTCTTTTAGCTTTATTGTATTTGTCCCTTTTAGTTTGTGATCAGAATTATAAGTCCTTTGTACCATCACTCCTTGCTCTCCAAGGCTAAGATCTCAGCCCTTGGATTTGAACCTAAAAGCAAGGAGAGGATGTAGTCATAAGTCACTATCTACTTTATGCTTTAGTAGTTGTTTTTCTTTCAGATTTGTTTGGTCCTTGGGACCGTTTATTTTTGCTGAATTGTAAGGCTTCTTGTAGCCCTTAGATCAATAGGAAGTGTATGGTCAAGATGTAAAGCTTTGGCCTATATAAGCCAAGCTTATCACAATGTAAAAATCAGATTTGTTGGAATGAAGGAAAACCCTAGTTTGAGTGTGTGCTCAACTAAACTCTCTTGCTTTGTGCTTTGAGTGTATTTTCGAGTTAATTAGTGGCTTTGTGCTTAATTACTCAACCCTTCTATCCTTGGCTAAGTGCTTGGAAGAAGACTATCTTTATTGTTCAATTAGTTTACTCACAAAAATCAGAAAAATCAAACACAAAACATCACAAATCAGCCGAGTATTTTTAAGTTTGTTCATGCTTGTTTTGATTAAGTTATTGAGTGATTCTTAGCCCATAAGTTTCACTCCAACTTGGTTATCGAGCTTTGGTTAGAAAACACAAGTTCCATACTTGTGCTAATTTGTTATTCGGTTCATACATCAAAGTACAATCTTTGTCACAAAAATCAGTTTTTTTTCTCAAAGTTTTCAATGGGTTTTTCTTTTCCTTTTTGTTCCACATCTCTTTCCTATGATTCTTCACATGAAACCCCTAGAGTTGAGTCGGTTTTGAGTCCATGGAAAGAGTTGGGAAGGAGTTAGAGGCCAAGGTGGCTAGAATGAGGGGAAACTATGTCGGTTTTAGTGTGGGTAAGGGGCTGACCATTTTACTTAACCCTCCAACTAAAACACCACCCTATGAGCCACCAAAGAGAGCTCTTAGTTTATTGGAGGTTGTTCATTTGGGGAAGGAAGAAACCCTTGTTTTTAAGGATGAGGAAAATGAGGAACTTGCTAGTGAGGATGGAGAGGATGAGAAACAAAATGAAAGTGAGGTAGAGGTTGAGTCGTGTGATTTGGTCATGGGTGGAGGGAGCTCTATCCAAGTGGCTCCTAAGACTCATAGTGAGGAGCTATGAATGGGAGTTTAAGGGTGAGTCAAACTTTTCCAAAGAGTTTGCTTACCCTAGGGAGAAGAAACCACCAGATAAGAATGACCAAAATTTGGGGGCAAATTTTTTCAAGAAGGAGAGTTTGCAACAGGAGTTGCTCTTGCAAGGCAATGGTCATGGAACCCATTTACACCTTTGAAGAGAAATGCAAGTTTTGTCAAAGGAAACCTCATGGTCAATGGATCAAGGAGGCATAGATGGTAAACTTGGGTCCTAAATCACATTTCATCCCTAGGAGTCGATGCCTAGAAAAGCCCCTAAGGAAAGGAAAGGAAAGCAACAACCTAGGCCATGAACCATGAAGCTTATCTTGACATGTTGGTAAAGATTTTAACATAACTCCCAATCTGCTTATCCAACGGAGTTGAAACCACTTGCATATGATAGCTAGCTCAAAGAGCTTTCATTTGCCATATGGTTGGCTATCTGGTTCGAAGGGAGATGAGAGTTATGACTTCTACATGTCAGGGGTCAGATTCTGAAAACTCAGTCCAAAGAAGGATTCGACATGTCCGTACTAAAAGTTTAATATCTTGCGCTCTAGGCAATATTTTTGGGTGATTCTTTTTTCATTGGATAGCCAACTCACATACCATTCCAATGACATATCATGGGCCTTCTAATTCAACGTGAGCGTGAAATGGTGAAGCGTAAAAGTCACTTCAATCTCAGGAAATCCGGTCAGAAACTGTTTTGGGGTTAATGAGCAATGCACTTGTCCTACCTTCTCCTCCTTGGGTGAGCTCACTTAGGGACCATTTGGAAGTCTTCCCATGAGCCTAGGGCTCACATGGGACGTGCTAATTAGCAAGGAATGGACCAAAAACTCAGCTAACCTCAAGTACGTGTGCAAGTCATTGTCAATAGTAGTCCTTGGTTTGCTTTATGTCATTTTCTTCTTTTAGCTTTATTGTATTTGTCCCTTTTAGTTTGTGATCAGAATTATAAGTCCTTTGTACCATCACTCCTTGCTCTCCAAGGCTAAGATCTCAGCCCTTGGATTTGAACCTAAAAGCAAGGAGAGGATGTAGTCATAAGTCACTATCTACTTTATGCTTTAGTAGTTGTTTTTCTTTCAGATTTGTTTGGTCCTTGGGACCGTTTATTTTTGCTGAATTGTAAGGCTTCTTGTAGCCCTTAGATCAATAGGAAGTGTATGGTCAAGATGTAAAGCTTTGGCCTATATAAGCCAAGCTTATCACAATGTAAAAATCAGATTTGTTGGAATGAAGGAAAACCCTAGTTTGAGTGTGTGCTCAACTAAACTCTCTTGCTTTGTGCTTTGAGTGTATTTTCGAGTTAATTAGTGGCTTTGTGCTTAATTACTCAACCCTTCTATCCTTGGCTAAGTGCTTGGAAGAAGACTATCTTTATTGTTCAATTAGTTTACTCACAAAAATCAGAAAAATCAAACACAAAACATCACAAATCAGCCGAGTATTTTTAAGTTTGTTCATGCTTGTTTTGATTAAGTTATTGAGTGATTCTTAGCCCTTAAGTTTCACTCCAACTTGGTTATCAGAGCTTTGGTTAGAAAACACAAGTTCCATACTTGTGCTAATTTGTTATTCGGTTCATACATCAAAGTACAATCTTTGTCACAAAAATCAGTTTTTTTTTTTCAAAGTTTTCAATGGGTTTTTCTTTTCCTTTTTGTTCCACATCTTTTTCCTATGATTCTTCACATGAAACCCCTAGAGTTGAGTCGGTTTTTGAGTCCATGGAAAGAGTTGGGAAGGAGTTAGAGGCCAAGGTGGCTAGAATGAGGGGAAACTATGTCGGTTTTAGTGTGGGTAAGGGGCTGACCATTTTACTTAACCCTCCAACTAAAACACCACCCTATGAGCCACCAAAGAGAGCTCTTAGTTTATTGGAGGTTGTTCATTTGGGGAAGGAAGAAACCCTTGTTTTTAAGGATGAGGAAAATGAGGAACTTGCTAGTGAGGATGGAGAGGATGAGAAACAAAATGAAAGTGAGGTAGAGGTTGAGTCGTGTGATTTGGTCATGGGAGGAGGGTGCTCTATCCAAGTGGCTCCTAAGACTCATAGTGAGGAGCTATGAATGGGAGTTTAAGGGTGAGTCAAACTTTTCCAAAGAGTTTGCTTACCCTAGGGAGAAGAAACCACCAGATAAGAATGACCAAAATTTGGGGGCAAATTTTTTCAAGAAGGAGAGTTTGCAACAGGAGTTGCTCTTGCAAGGCAATGGTCATGGAACCCATTTACACCTTTGAAGAGAAATGCAAGTTTTGTCAAAGGAAACCTCATGGTCAATGGATCAAGGAGGCATAGATGGTAAACTTGGGTCCTAAATCACATTTCATCCCTAGGAGTCGATGCCTAGAAAAGCCCCTAAGGAAAGGAAAGGAAAGCAACAACCTAGGCCATGAACCATGAAGCTTATCTTGACATGTTGGTAAAGATTTTAACATAACTCCCAATCTGCTTATCCAATGGAGTTGAAACCACTTGCATATGATAGCTAGCTCAAAGAGCTTTCATTTGCCATATGGTTGGCTATCTGGTTCGAAGGGCGATGAGAGTTATGACTTCTACATCTCAGAGGTCAGATTCTGTAAACTCAGTCCAAAGAAGGATTCGACATGTCCGTACTAAAAGTTTCATATCTTGCGCTCTAGGCAATATTTTTGGGTGATTCTTTTTTCATTGGATAGCCAACTCACATACCATTCCAATGACATATCATGGGCCTTCTAATTCAACGTGAGCGTGAAATGGTGAAGCGTACAAGTCACTTCAATCTCAGGAAATCCGGTCAGAAACTGTTTTGGGGTTAATGAGCAATGCACTTGTCCTACCTTCTCCTCCTTGGGTGAGCTCACTTAGGGACCATTTGGAAGTCTTCCCATGAGCCTAGGGCTCACATGGGACGTGCTAATTAGCAAGGAATGGACCAAAAACTCAGCTAACCTCAAGTACGTGTGCAAGTCATTGTCAATAGTAGTCCTTGGTTTGCTTTATGTCATTTTCTTCTTTTAGCTTTATTGTATTTGTCCCTTTTAGTTTGTGATCAGAATTATAAGTCCTTTGTACCATCACTCCTTGCTCTCCAAGGCTAAGATCTCAGCCCTTGGATTTGAACCTAAAAGCAAGGAGAGGATGTAGTCACAAGTCACTATCTACTTTATGCTTTAGTAGTTGTTTTTCTTTCAGATTTGTTTGGTCCTTGGGACCGTTTATTTTTGCTGAATTGTAAGGCTTCTTGTAGCCCTTAGATCAATAGGAAGTGTATGGTCAAGATGTAAAGCTTTGGCCTATATAAGCCAAGCTTATCACAATGTAAAAATCAGATTTGTTGGAATGAAGGAAAACCCTAGTTTGAGTGTGTGCTCAACTAAACTCTCTTGCTTTGTGCTTTGAGTGTATTTTCGAGTTAATTAGTGGCTTTGTGCTTAATTACTCAACCCTTCTATCCTTGGCTAAGTGGTTGGAAGAAGACTATCTTTATTGTTCAATTAGTTTACTCACAAAAATCAGAAAAATCAAACACAAAACATCACAAATCAGCCGAGTATTTTTAAGTTTGTTCATGCTTGTTTTGATTAAGTTATTGAGTGATTCTTAGCCCATAAGTTTCACTCCAACTTGGTTATCAGAGCTTTGGTTAGAAAACACAAGTTCCATACTTGTGCTAATTTGTTATTCGGTTCATACATCAAAGTACAATCTTTGTCACAAAAATCAGTTTTTTTTTCAAAGTTTTCAATGGGTTTTTCTTTTCCTTTTTGTTCCACATCTTTTTCCTATGATTCTTCACATGAAACCCCTAGAGTTGAGTCGGTTTGAGTCCATGGAAAGAGTTGGGAAGGAGTTAGAGGCCAAGGTGGCTAGAATGAGGGAAACTATGTCGGTTTTAGTGTGGGTAAGGGGCTGACCATTTTACTTAACCCTCCAACTAAAACACCACCCTATGAGCCACCAAAGAGAGCTCTTAGTTTATTGGAGGTTGTTCATTTGGGGAAGGAAGAAACCCTTGTTTTTAAGGATGAGGAAAATGAGGAACTTGCTAGTGAGGATGGAGAGGATGAGAAACAAAATGAAAGTGAGGTAGAGGTTGAGTCGTGTGATTTGGTCATGGGTGGAGGGAGCTCTATCCAAGTGGCTCCTAAGACTCATAGTGAGGAGCTATGAATGGGAGTTTAAGGGTGAGTCAAACTTTTCCAAAGAGTTTGCTTACCCTAGGGAGAAGAAACCACCAGATAAGAATGACCAAAATTTGGGGGCAAATTTTTTTTCAAGAAGGAGAGTTTGCAACAGGAGTTGCTCTTGCAAGGCAATGGTCATGGAACCCATTTACACCTTTGAAGAGAAATGCAAGTTTTGTCAAAGGAAACCTCATGGTCAATGGATCAAGGAGGCATAGATGGTAAACTTGGGTCCTAAATCACATTTCATCCCTAGGAGTCGATGCCTAGAAAAGCCCCTAAGGAAAGGAAAGGAAAGCAACAACCTAGGCCATGAACCATGAAGCTTATCTTGACATGTTGGTAAAGATTTTAACATAACTCCCAATCTGCTTATCCAACGGAGTTGAAACCACTTGCATATGATAGCTAGCTCAAAGAGCTTTCATTTGCCATATGGTTGGCTATCTGGTTCGAAGGGAGATGAGAGTTATGACTTCTACAAGTCAGGGGTCAGATTCTGAAAACTCAGTCCAAAGAAGGATTCGACATGTCCGTACTAAAAGTTTCATATCTTGCGCTCTAGGCAATATTTTTGGGTGATTCTTTTTTCATTGGATAGCCAACTCACATACCATTCCAATGACATATCATGGGCCTTCTAATTCAACGTGAGCGTGAAATGGTGAAGCGTACAAGTCACTTCAATCTCAGGAAATCCGGTCAGAAACTGTTTTGGGGTTAATGAGCAATGCACTTGTCCTACCTTCTCCTCCTTGGGTGAGCTCACTTAGGGACCATTTGGAAGTCTTCCCATGAGCCTAGGGCTCACATGGGACGTGCTAATTAGCAAGGAATGGACCAAAACTCAGCTAACCTCAAGTACGTGTGCAAGTCATTGTCAATAGTAGTCCTTGGTTTGCTTTATGTCATTTTCTTCTTTTAGCTTTATTGTATTTGTCCCTTTTAGTTTGTGATCAGAATTATAAGTCCTTTGTACCATCACTCCTTGCTCTCCAAGGCTAAGATCTCAGCCCTTGGATTTGAACCTAAATGCAAGGAGAGGATGTAGTCACAAGTCACTATCTACTTTATGCTTTAGTAGTTGTTTTTCTTTCAGATTTGTTTGGTCCTTGGGACCGTTTATTTTTGCTGAATTGTAAGGCTTCTTGTAGCCCTTAGATCAATAGGAAGTGTATGGTCAAGATGTAAAGCTTTGGCCTATATAAGCTGGACCAAAATTGGTCAAGGAAGTCAAGGGAGAAGAGTTGGGAGACCATGGGTTAGGGCCATGGGCTCAAACCCAAGCCTAGGGCTCGGTCTAAGGGATCACTAAGGGTCAACTAAAGTCAATTCTATGGTCAAATCGAGCCAACCCTAGTGATCAAGCTAAGTCAAGGAGAAGTCAAAGTTGGAGAGCTACAAAAAGTCAAAGATCAAGCTATTTTTGAATGTGGTTAATCAAGGCACACCCATGTGAGTCACCCTCCAATAAATGGGCTCACATGGTACAACAAGCTAGCTCAAGGAGGTCCTCAAGGAGCCGGCTTCAAATGAAAGTCCCAAGCCACCACATTGTTTTACTTTAAGTCTTTTTCATTCAAGTCGCTATCTACCTTTATTACTTTATGCTTTTTACTTTATGTATTTGTTATTTTATGTTCAAATTTTCAGCTCAAGTGAGCCTCATTTGACCGAGTATATTGTAGTATTTGGGGGTTGATTGTAGCCCTTAGATCTTGTTGTAATGGATGGTCAAGATTAGATGAGGGTATTATATAAACCCTCATCCTTGCCTCACATTTTTCAGATTTGGAATGAGAATTAAAAACCCTAGTTGTTTTCTTGAGTGTTCTTCATTTATCTCTTACTTTGTGTTGAGATTTGTGAATTAATTAACTAGTGGCTAAGTGCTTAGTTAATTAAACCTCTAAATCTATAACTTTGTGAGTGGATTTAGATACTATCCTTTTATTTTCCTTGTTTACAAAAATTTCAGAAAAATTTATCACAAAAAAGTCACATTGGCCGAGATTTATCAAGGGTTTTCAAGGTTCGATTTCGTTCATCCTTTGAGTGATTCTTATCCCCATAAGTTTCACTCCAAATTGGTCATCAAAGCCTAGGTTTGTTCTTGATTTTCATTTTCATTTTTATTTTTTCGGTTCATCTAAGTTAGGGTCGATTTTTGTTTGAGTTTTTTCCTCTTTGATTTTCGTTTTTTCCTTTCTTTCCTTTCCTTGTTTTATTTTCCACAAAATCTTACAAAAAATGACTAAAGATCTACACTTGTGTTAGTATTGGTTGGGTTTGTTTTTTTGTGTTGGCCGAAAATTTTAGGTTTGTTTTTCCTCTTCAATTTTTCGATTTCTTTCTTTGTTTTCCTTGTTTATTTTCCACAAAATTTCCACAAAAGATCTCACAAAATTTTCACAAAATGGAAGGGGATAGAGGGGAAGGTAAAAGACTTTCCGATTTGGAAGAGAAATTGACTCAACTCACCGGTAATTGCACTTTGATGATGAATGCTATTAACACACTCTTGGAACAAAACATGAATGAACCAAGAAGGGGTGAAGGGGGAAGGGGAAGAGGCCGTGGGATGGGGTATGGGGCCGTGGGAGAGGACAAGTTCCTCCTCACATGGAAGATCAATTTTCGGATTCGGAAGAGTCCCTTGAGGCCCACCCTAGAGACCATGACCGAGACATTAAGGTGGACATACCCGATTTTTATGGTAGCTTGAACCCCGAGGATCTCCTAGATTGGCTTAGATCGGTTGAGAGAATTTTTGAATTCAAGGAGTACTCCGATAGGAAGTGTTTCAAGGTAGCCATCATGAAGTTTAAGGGATATGCTTCCCTTTGGTATGAGAACCTTAAGAACCAAAGAAACCGAGAGGGTAAGGAACCCATCAAGTCATGGCTCAAACTCAAGAAGAAACTCAAAGACAAGTTTGTTCCCAAAGACTACACTCAAGACATGTTCCTCAAGCTAGCCCAACTAAAACAAGAGTCACACCCCATTGAAACCTATCTTAGGGACTTTGAGCAACTCACCCTCCAATGTGAAATGAATGAGAAACCCAACAAAAATTGCAAGGTTTGTTGAGGGCCTAAACCCTAGGATAGCAAATCGAGTCAAAATGCAAAACTTGTGGTCATTCGATGAGGCGGTTACCATGGCCACACGTGTGGAGAGGCTAGAGAAGGGGAGAGGAGAGCCGGCTAAGAGCACCCCCAAGACCAACCCCATGTCGAGCCAAGGGGGGATCAAAATTGTTGAACATAACCCTACCATCAAGCCATCAAGTGTTGACAAGGGAAAGGGAATCGACTATGGCCCTAAGAGAACCATTCCTCTCAAGAAGTGCTACCAATGTCAAGGGTATGGTCACTTTGCTAAGGAGTGCCCTAGCAAGAGGACCTTGAACACAAGTGAGGTTGTGCATTGGGGAGACGATGAAGTGTTGGTTTGTGAGGAAGAAAAAAAAGAGGGAGTTGAAGAAATGAAAGTGGCCGAAACAATTGTGCCCCCGGACTCGGGGTTGAGCTTGGTCACTTGGCGAGTGATGCACACTCAAGAATCAAACGAGAATATGGACCAAAGGCACCAAATATTTCGGTCCAAATGTACCATCATGGGGAGAGTGTGTAACTTGATTATCGATGGGGGAAGTTGTGTTAATGTTGCTTCCAAGACCCTCATTGATAAGCTTGCCTTGCCTACTTTGAAGCATCCTCACCCATATAAGCTACGGTGGCTCAATCAAGGAGCCGAGGTCAAAGTTGATAAGCAATGTCAAGTCTCGTTCTCAATTGGTCAAGACTATAAAGATGAAGTTGTGTGTGAAGTGTTGGACATGGATGCTTGCCATGTATTGCTTGGTAGGCCTTGGGAGTTTGAAAAGAATTCTTCCCACCATGGAAGAGACAACACCTACTCATTCAAGTATGGTGAAAAGCTCATTGTCTTAGCTCCCCTACCTCCAATGATGGGTTGTAAATCCAATGCGTGCTTGTTTGAATCCTTCATTGAATCAAAACCTAGCATGGAAAAGAAGAGGAGGCCGAGCTTGAGTGAGCTTGAGAAGTTGGAGGGCCTTGAGCCGAGTAAGGGAGAGCAAAAGGAGAAGGTGAACTTGGAATGTGAGGGAGGCACTAGCATGACAAGGAGGACTCTAGGAGAGGAGCCTCATGAAGGTGAAGCATCAATCAACAAGGGAACAACCGACTACATTGAGAATGTGGTCAATGAAAGAACAAAAATCGATGGCCTAGGGAGGTCAAGTGGATCCTTGAGATGGAGGATCATTGATGGGCTCGATCACGAGCAAGAATGGATGGATGGCGTGGCTATGAACCGAGGACTCAAAGAGATGCTTGAGGAAGAATGTGTGGTCAAGCAAACTGTGACCAAGGAGGAAAACATGATCAATCCCTCGAGCCCAAGCAAAGGAATCCAACCATTCCTCCAAACCATCATCAAGTGGCGCCCATGGAAGAAAAACGTGAAGCCCAAATTCGAGCAAGGATTGAGTCGGGAATCAAGTGTGAAGTCAAGCAAGTCGAGTAGGAGGTTCTCCAAGGACTTGAGGGCAAGTCCTTTCCAAGGAGAGGAGATTGGACCAAAATTGGTCAAGGAAGTCAAGGGAGAAGAGTTGGGAGACCATGGGTTAGGGCCATGGGCTCAAACCCAAGCCTAGGGCTCGGTCTAAGGGATCACTAAGGGTCAACTAAAGTCAATTCTATGGTCAAATCGAGCCAACCCTAGTGATCAAGCTAAGTCAAGGAGAAGTCAAAGTTGGAGAGCTACAAAAAGTCAAAGATCAAGCTATTTTTGAATGTGGTTAATCAAGGCACACCCATGTGAGTCACCCTCCAATAAATGGGCTCACATGGTACAACAAGCTAGCTCAAGGAGGTCCTCAAGGTGCCAGGCATCAAATGAAAGTCCCAAGCCACCACATTGTTTTACTTTAAGTCTTTTTCATTCAAGTCGCTATCTACCTTTATTACTTTATGCTTTTTACTTTATGTATTTGTTATTTTATGTTCAAATTTTCAGCTCAAGTGAGCCTCATTTGACCGAGTATATTGTAGTATTTGGGGGTTGATTGTAGCCCTTAGATCTTGTTGTAATGGATGGTCAAGATTAGATGAGGGTATTATATAAACCCTCATCCTTGCCTCACATTTTTCAGATTTGGAATGAGAATTAAAAACCCTAGTTGTTTTCTTGAGTGTTCTTCATTTATCTCTTACTTTGTGTTGAGATTTGTGAATTAATTAACTAGTGGCTAAGTGCTTAGTTAATTAAACCTCTAAATCTATAACTTTGTGAGTGGATTTAGATACTATCCTTTTATTTTCCTTGTTTACAAAAATTTCAGAAAAATTTATCACAAAAAAGTCACATTGGCCGAGATTTATCAAGGGTTTTCAAGGTTCGATTTCGTTCATCCTTTGAGTGATTCTTATCCCCATAAGTTTCACTCCATAAGCCAAGCTTATCACAATGTAAAAATCAGATTTGTTGGAATGAAGGAAAACCCTAGTTTGAGTGTGTGCTCAACTAAACTCTCTTGCTTTGTGCTTTGAGTGTATTTTCGAGTTAATTAGTGGCTTTGTGCTTAATTACTCAACCCTTCTATCCTTGGCTAAGTGCTTGGAAGAAGACTATCTTTATTGTTCAATTAGTTTACTCACAAAAATCAGAAAAATCAAACACAAAACATCACAAATCAGCCGAGTATTTTTAAGTTTGTTCATGCTTGTTTTGATTAAGTTATTGAGTGATTCTTAGCCCATAAGTTTCACTCCAACTTGGTTATCAGAGCTTTGGTTAGAAAACACAAGTTCCATACTTGTGCTAATTTGTTATTCGGTTCATACATCAAAGTACAATCTTTGTCACAAAAATCAGTTTTTTTCAAAGTTTTCAATGGGTTTTTCTTTTCCTTTTTGTTCCACATCTTTTTCCTATGATTCTTCACATGAAACCCCTAGAGTTGAGTCGGTTTTGAGTCCATGGAAAGAGTTGGGAAGGAGTTAGAGGCCAAGGTGGCTAGAATGAGGGGAAACTATGTCGGTTTTAGTGTGGGTAAGGGGCTGACCATTTTACTTAACCCTCCAACTAAAACACCACCCTATGAGCCACCAAAGAGAGCTCTTAGTTTATTGGAGGTTGTTCATTTGGGGAAGGAAGAAACCCTTGTTTTTAAGGATGAGGAAAATGAGGAACTTGCTAGTGAGGATGGAGAGGATGAGAAACAAAATGAAAGTGAGGTAGAGGTTGAGTCGTGTGATTTGGTCATGGGTGGAGGGAGCTCTATCCAAGTGGCTCCTAAGACTCATAGTGAGGAGCTATGAATGGGAGTTTAAGGGTGAGTCAAACTTTTCCAAAGAGTTTGCTTACCCTAGGGAGAAGAAACCACCAGATAAGAATGACCAAAATTTGGGGGCAAATTTGTTCAAGAAGGAGAGTTTGCAATGAGTTGCTCTTGCAAGGCAATGGTCATGGAACCCATTTACACCTTTGAAGAGAAATGCAAGTTTTGTCAAAGGAAACCTCATGGTCAATGGATCAAGGAGGCATAGATGGTAAACTTGGGTCCTAAATCACATTTCATCCCTAGGAGTCGATGCCTAGAAAAGCCCCTAAGGAAAGGAAAGGAAAGCAACAACCTAGGCCATGAACCATGAAGCTTATCTTGACATGTTGGTAAAGATTTTAACATAACTCCCAATCTGCTTATCCAACGGAGTTGAAACCACTTGCATATGATAGCTAGCTCAAAGAGCTTTCATTTGCCATATGGTTGGCTATCTGGTTCGAAGGGAGATGAGAGTTATGACTTCTACAAGTCAGGGGTCAGATTCTGAAAACTCAGTCCAAAGAAGGATTCGACATGTCCGTACTAAAAGTTTCATATCTTGCGCTCTAGGCAATATTTTTGGGTGATTCTTTTTTCATTGGATAGCCAACTCACATACCATTCCAATGACATATCATGGGCCTTCTAATTCAACGTGAGCGTGAAATGGTGAAGCGTACAAGTCACTTCAATCTCAGGAAATCCGGTCAGAAACTGTTTTGGGGTTAATGAGCAATGCACTTGTCCTACCTTCTCCTCCTTGGGTGAGCTCACTTAGGGACCATTTGGAAGTCTTCCCATGAGCCTAGGGCTCACATGGGACGTGCTAATTAGCAAGGAATGGACCAAAAACTCAGCTAACCTCAGAAATGCGTGTGCAAGTCATTGTCAATAGTAGTCCTTGGTTTGCTTTATGTCATTTTCTTCTTTTAGCTTTATTGTATTTGTCCCTTTTAGTTTGTGATCAGAATTATAAGTCCTTTGTACCATCACTCCTTGCTCTCCAAGGCTAAGATCTCAGCCCTTGGATTTGAACCTAAAAGCAAGGAGAGGATGTAGTCATAAGTCACTATCTACTTTATGCTTTAGTAGTTGTTTTTCTTTCAGATTTGTTTGGTCCTTGGGACCGTTTATTTTTGCTGAATTGTAAGGCTTCTTGTAGCCCTTAGATCAATAGGAAGTGTATGGTCAAGATGTAAAGCTTTGGCCTATATAAGCCAAGCTTATCACAATGTAAAAATCAGATTTGTTGGAATGAAGGAAAACCCTAGTTTGAGTGTGTGCTCAACTAAACTCTCTTGCTTTGTGCTTTGAGTGTATTTTCGAGTTAATTAGTGGCTTTGTGCTTAATTACTCAACCCTTCTATCCTTGGCTAAGTGCTTGGAAGAAGACTATCTTTATTGTTCAATTAGTTTACTCACAAAAATCAGAAAAATCAAACACAAAACATCACAAATCAGCCGAGTATTTTTAAGTTTGTTCATGCTTGTTTTGATTAAGTTATTGAGTGATTCTTAGCCCATAAGTTTCACTCCAACTTGGTTATCGAGCTTTGGTTAGAAAACACAAGATCCATACTTGTGCTAATTTGTTATTCGGTTCATACATCAAAGTACAATCTTTGTCACAAAAATCAGTTTTCTTCTTCAAAGTTTTCAATGGGTTTTTCTTTTCCTTTTTGTTCCACATCTTTTTCCTATGATTCTTCACATGAAACCCCTAGAGTTGAGTCGGTTTTTGAGTCCATGGAAAGAGTTGGGAAGGAGTTAGAGGCCAAGGTGGCTAGAATGAGGGAAACTATGTCGGTTTTAGTGTGGGTAAGGGGCTGACCATTTTACTTAACCCTCCAACTAAAACACCACCCTATGAGCCACCAAAGAGAGCTCTTAGTTTATTGGAGGTTGTTCATTTGGGGAAGGAAGAAACCCTTGTTTTTAAGGATGAGGAAAATGAGGAACTTGCTAGTGAGGATGGAGAGGATGAGAAACAAAATGAAAGTGAGGTAGAGGTTGAGTCGTGTGATTTGGTCATGGGTGGAGGGAGCTCTATCCAAGTGGCTCCTAAGACTCATAGTGAGGAGCTATGAATGGGAGTTTAAGGGTGAGTCAAACTTTTCCAAAGAGTTTGCTTACCCTAGGGAGAAGAAACCCCCAGATAAGAATGACCAAAATTTGGGGGCAAATTTTTTTTCAAGAAGGAGAGTTTGCAACAGGAGTTGCTCTTGCAAGGCAATGGTCATGGAACCCATTTACACCTTTGAAGAGAAATGCAAGTTTTGTCAAAGGAAACCTCATGGTCAATGGATCAAGGAGGCATAGATGGTAAACTTGGGTCCTAAATCACATTTCATCCCTAGGAGTCGATGCCTAGAAAAGCCCCTAAGGAAAGGAAAGGAAAGGAAAGCAACAACCTAGGCCATGAACCATGAAGCTTATCTTGACATGTTGGTAAAGATTTTAACATAACTCCCAATCTGCTTATCCAACGGAGTTGAAACCACTTGCATATGATAGCTAGCTCAAAGAGCTTTCATTTGCCATATGGTTGGCTATCTGGTTCGAAGGGAGATGAGAGTTATGACTTCTACAAGTCAGGGTCAGATTCTGAAAACTCAGTCCAAAGAAGGATTCGACATGTCCGTACTAAAAGTTTCATATCTTGCGCTCTAGGCAATATTTTTGGGTGATTCTTTTTTCATTGGATAGCCAACTCACATACCATTCCAATGACATATCATGGGCCTTCTAATTCAACGTGAGCGTGAAATGGTGAAGCGTACAAGTCACTTCAATCTCAGGAAATCCGGTCAGAAACTGTTTTGGGGTTAATGAGCAATGCACTTGTCCTACCTTCTCCTCCTTGGGTGAGCTCACTTAGGGACCATTTGGAAGTCTTCCCATGAGCCTAGGGCTCACATGGGACGTGCTAATTAGCAAGGAATGGACCAAAAACTCAGCTAACCTCAAATGCGTGTGCAAGTCATTGTCAATAGTAGTCCTTGGTTTGCTTTATGTCATTTTCTTCTTTTAGCTTTATTGTATTTGTCCCTTTTAGTTTGTGATCAGAATTATAAGTCCTTTGTACCATCACTCCTTGCTCTCCAAGGCTAAGATCTCAGCCCTTGGATTTGAACCTAAAAGCAAGGAGAGGATGTAGTCACAAGTCACTATCTACTTTATGCTTTAGTAGTTGTTTTTCTTTCAGATTTGTTTGGTCCTTGGGACCGTTTATTTTTGCTGAATTGTAAGGCTTCTTGTAGCCCTTAGATCAATAGGAAGTGTATGGTCAAGATGTAAAGCTTTGGCCTATATAAGCCAAGCTTATCACAATGTAAAAATCAGATTTGTTGGAATGAAGAAAAACCCTAGTTTGAGTGTGTGCTCAACTAAACTCTCTTGCTTTGTGCTTTGAGTGTATTTTCGAGTTAATTAGTGGCTTTGTGCTTAATTACTCAACCCTTCTATCCTTGGCTAAGTGCTTGGAAGAAGACTATCTTTATTGTTCAATTAGTTTACTCACAAAAATCAGAAAAATCAAACACAAAACATCACAAATCAGCCGAGTATTTTTAAGTTTGTTCATGCTTGTTTTGATTAAGTTATTGAGTGATTCTTAGCCCATAAGTTTCACTCCATCTTGGTTATCGGAGCTTTGGTTAAAAAACACAAGTTCCATACTTGTGCTAATTTGTTTTACGGTTCATACATCAAAGTACAATCTTTGTCACAAAAATCAGTTTTTTTTTTTTCAAAGTTTTCAATGGGTTTTTCTTTTCCTTTTTGTTCCACATCTTTTTCCTATGATTCTTCACATGAAACCCCTAGAGTTGAGTCGGGTTTTGTGTCCATGGAAAGAGTTGGGAAGGAGTTAGAGGCCAAGGTGGCTAGAATGAGGGGAAACTATGTCGGTTTTAGTGTGGGTAAGGGGCTGACCATTTTACTTAACCCTCCAACTAAAACACCACCCTATGAGCCACCAAAGAGAGCTCTTAGTTTATTGGAGGTTGTTCATTTGGGGAAGGAAGAAACCCTTGTTTTTAAGGATGAGGAAAATGAGGAACTTGCTAGTGAGGATGGAGAGGATGAGAAACAAAATGAAAGTGAGGTAGAGGTTGAGTCGTGTGATTTGGTCATGGGTGGAGGGAGCTCTATCCAAGTGGCTCCTAAGACTCATAGTGAGGAGCTAGCCTTGCCTTCACAAAAACATCCTAAACCTCTCAAGCTAAGTTGGTTAGAAAAGGAGGCCGAGCTTAGAGAGAAATCTGATGAGGGTTTGTTTGACAAGGAAAGGGATGAGCTTGATCCTTGGAGTTGTTTAACCAAACTCAAGAAGAAGGTGCTCATGGAATGGGAGTTTAAGGGTGAGTCAAACTTTTCCAAAGAGTTTGCTTACCCTAGGGAGAAGAAACCACCAGATAAGAATGACCAAAATTTGGGGGCAAATTTTTTTTCAAGAAGGAGAGTTTGCAACAGGAGTTGCTCTTGCAAGGCAATGGTCATGGAACCCATTTACACCTTTGAAGAGAAATGCAAGTTTTGTCAAAGGAAACCTCATGGTCAATGGATCAAGGAGGCATAGATGGTAAACTTGGGTCCTAAATCACATTTCATCCCTAGGAGTCGATGCCTAGAAAAGCCCCTAAGGAAAGGAAAGGAAAGCAACAACCTAGGCCATGAACCATGAAGCTTATCTTGACATGTTGGTAAAGATTTTAACATAACTCCCAATCTGCTTATCCAACGGAGTTGAAACCACTTGCATATGATAGCTAGCTCAAAGAGCTTTCATTTGCCATATGGTTGGCTATCTGGTTCGAAGGGAGATGAGAGTTATGACTTCTACAAGTCAGGGGTCAGATTTTGAAAACTCAGTCCAAAGAAGGATTCGACATGTCCGTACTAAAAGTTTCATATCTTGCGCTCTAGGCAATATTTTTGGGTGATTCTTTTTTCATTGGATAGCCAACTCACATACCATTCCAATGACATATCATGGGCCTTCTAATTCAACGTGAGCGTGAAATGGTGAAGCGTACAAGTCACTTCAATCTCAGGAAATCCGGTCAGAAACTGTTTTGGGGTTAATGAGCAATGCACTTGTCCTACCTTCTCCTCCTTGGGTGAGCTCACTTAGGGACCATTTGGAAGTCTTCCCATGAGCCTAGGGCTCACATGGGACGTGCTAATTAGCAAGGAATGGACCAAAAACTCAGCTAACCTCATGCACGTGTGCAAGTCATTGTCAATAGTAGTCCTTGGTTTGCTTTATGTCATTTTCTTCTTTTAGCTTTATTGTATTTGTCCCTTTTAGTTTGTGATCAGAATTATAAGTCCTTTGTACCATCACTCCTTGCTCTCCAAGGCTAAGATCTCAGCCCTTGGATTTGAACCTAAAAGCAAGGAGAGGATGTAGTCACAAGTCACTATCTACTTTATGCTTTAGTAGTTGTTTTTCTTTCAGATTTGTTTGGTCCTTGGGACCGTTTATTTTTGCTGAATTGTAAGGCTTCTTGTAGCCCTTAGATCAATAGGAAGTGTATGGTCAAGATGTAAAGCTTTGGCCTATATAAGCCAAGCTTATCACAATGTAAAAATCAGATTTGTTGGAATGAAGAAAAACCCTAGTTTGAGTGTGTGCTCAACTAAACTCTCTTGCTTTGTGCTTTAAGTGTATTTTCGAGTTAATTAGTGGCTTTGTGCTTAATTACTCAACCCTTCTATCCTTGGCTAAGTGCTTGGAAGAAGACTATCTTTATTGTTCAATTAGTTTACTCACAAAAATCAGAAAAATCAAACACAAAACATCACAAATCAGCCGAGTATTTTTAAGTTTGTTCATGCTTGTTTTGATTAAGTTATTGAGTGATTCTTAGCCCATAAGTTTCACTCCAACTTGGTTATCGAGCTTTGGTTAGAAAACACAAGTTCCATACTTGTGCTAATTTGTTTTTCGGTTCATACATCAAAGTACAATCTTTGTCACAAAAATCAGTTTTTTTCAAAGTTTTCAATGGGTTTTTCTTTTCCTTTTTGTTCCACATCTTTTTCCTATGATTCTTCACATGAAACCCCTAGAGTTGAGTCGGTTTTGAGTCCATGGAAAGAGTTGGGAAGGAGTTAGAGGCCAAGGTGGCTAGAATGAGGGGAAACTATGTCGGTTTTAGTGTGGGTAAGGGGCTGACCATTTTACTTAACCCTCCACCTAAAACACCACCCTATGAGCCACCAAAGAGAGCTCTTAGTTTATTGGAGGTTGTTCATTTGGGGAAGGAAGAAACCCTTGTTTTTAAGGATGAGGAAAATGAGGAACTTGCTAGTGAGGATGGAGAGGATGAGAAACAAAATGAAAGTGAGGTAGAGGTTGAGTCGTGTGATTTGGTCATGGGTGGAGGGAGCTCTATCCAAGTGGCTCCTAAGACTCGTAGTGAGGAGCTAGCCTTGCCTTCACAAAAACATCCTAAACCTCTCAAGCTAAGTTGGTTAGAAAAGGAGGCCGAGCTTAGAGAGAAATCTGATGAGGGTTTGTTTGACAAGGAAAGGGATGAGCTTGATCCTTGGAGTTGTTTAACCAAACTCAAGAAGAAGGTGCTCATAGAATGGGAGTTTAAGGGTGAGTCAAACTTTTCCAAAGAGTTTGCTTACCCTAGGGAGAAGAAACCACCAGATAAGAATGACCAAAATTTGGGGGCAAATTTTTTTTCAAGAAGGAGAGTTTGCAACAGGAGTTGCTCTTGCAAGGCAATGGTCATGGAACCCATTTACACCTTTGAAGAGAAATGCAAGTTTTGTCAAAGGAAACCTCATGGTCAATGGATCAAGGAGGCATAGATGGTAAACTTGGGTCCTAAATCACATTTCATCCCTAGGAGTCGATGCCTAGAAAAGCCCCAAAGGAAAGGAAAGGAAAGCAACAACCTAGGCCATGAACCATGAAGCTTATCTTGACATGTTGGTAAAGATTTTAACATAACTCCCAATCTGCTTATCCAACGGAGTTGAAACCACTTGCATATGATAGCTAGCTCAAAGAGCTTTCATTTGCCATATGGTTGGCTATCTGGTTCGAAGGGAGATGAGAGTTATGACTTCTACAAGTCAGGGGTCAGATTCTGAAAACTCAGTCCAAAGAAGGATTCGACATGTCCGTACTAAAAGTTTCATATCTTGCGCTCTAGGCAATATTTTTGGGTGATTCTTTTTTCATTGGATAGCCAACTCACATACCATTCCAATGACATATCATGGGCCTTCTAATTCAACGTGAGCGTGAAATGGTGAAGCGTACAAGTCACTTCAATCTCAGGAAATCCGGTCAGAAACTGTTTTGGGGTTAATGAGCAATGCACTTGTCCTACCTTCTCCTCCTTGGGTGAGCTCACTTAGGGACCATTTGGAAGTCTTCCCATGAGCCTAGGGCTCACATGGGACGTGCTAATTAGCAAGGAATGGACCAAAAACTCAGCTAACCTCAAGTACGTGTGCAAGTCATTGTCAATAGTAGTCCTTGGTTTGCTTTATGTCATTTTCTTCTTTTAGCTTTATTGTATTTGTCCCTTTTAGTTTGTGATCAGAATTATAAGTCCTTTGTACCATCACTCCTTGCTCTCCAAGGCTAAGATCTCAGCCCTTGGATTTGAACCTAAAAGCAAGGAGAGGATGTAGTCACAAGTCACTATCTACTTTATGCTTTAGTAGTTGTATTTCTTTCAGATTTGTTTGGTCCTTGGGACCGTTTATTTTTGCTGAATTGTAAGGCTTCTTGTAGCCCTTAGATCAATAGGAAGTGTATGGTCAAGATGTAAAGCTTTGGCCTATATAAGCCAAGCTTATCACAATGTAAAAATCAGATTTGTTGGAATGAAGAAAAACCCTAGTTTGAGTGTGTGCTCAACTAAACTCTCTTGCTTTGTGCTTTAAGTGTATTTTCGAGTTAATTAGTGGCTTTGTGCTTAATTACTCAACCCTTCTATCCTTGGCTAAGTGCTTGGAAGAAGACTATCTTTATTGTTCAATTAGTTTACTCACAAAAATCAGAAAAATCAAACACAAAACATCACAAATCAGCCGAGTATTTTTAAGTTTGTTCATGCTTGTTTTGATTAAGTTATTGAGTGATTCTTAGCCCATAAGTTTCACTCCAACTTGGTTATCGAGCTTTGGTTAGAAAACACAAGTTCCATACTTGTGCTAATTTGTTTTTCGGTTCATACATCAAAGTACAATCTTTGTCACAAAAATCAGTTTTTTTTCAAAGTTTTCAATGGGTTTTTCTTTTCCTTTTGTTCCACATCTTTTTCCTATGATTCTTCACATGAAACCCCTAGAGTTGAGTCGGTTTTGAGTCCATGGAAAGAGTTGGGAAGGAGTTAGAGGCCAAGGTGGCTAGAATGAGGGGAAACTATGTCGGTTTTAGTGTGGGTAAGGGGCTGACCATTTTACTTAACCCTCCACCTAAAACACCACCCTATGAGCCACCAAAGAGAGCTCTTAGTTTATTGGAGGTTGTTCATTTGGGGAAGGAAGAAACCCTTGTTTTTAAGGATGAGGAAAATGAGGAACTTGCTAGTGAGGATGGAGAGGATGAGAAACAAAATGAAAGTGAGGTAGAGGTTGAGTCGTGTGATTTGGTCATGGGTGGAGGGAGCTCTATCCAAGTGGCTCCTAAGACTCGTAGTGAGGAGCTAGCCTTGCCTTCACAAAAACATCCTAAACCTCTCAAGCTAAGTTGGTTAGAAAAGGAGGCCGAGCTTAGAGAGAAATCTGATGAGGGTTTGTTTGACAAGGAAAGGGATGAGCTTGATCCTTGGAGTTGTTTAACCAAACTCAAGAAGAAGGTGCTCATAGAATGGGAGTTTAAGGGTGAGTCAAACTTTTCCAAAGAGTTTGCTTACCCTAGGGAGAAGAAACCACCAGATAAGAATGACCAAAATTTGGGGGCAAATTTTTTTTCAAGAAGGAGAGTTTGCAACAGAGTTGCTCTTGCAAGGCAATGGTCATGGAACCCATTTACACCTTTGAAGAGAAATGCAAGTTTTGTCAAAGGAAACCTCATGGTCAATGGATCAAGGAGGCATAGATGGTAAACTTGGGTCCTAAATCACATTTCATCCCTAGGAGTCGATGCCTAGAAAAGCCCCTAAGGAAAGGAAAGGAAAGCAACAACCTAGGCCATGAACCATGAAGCTTATCTTGACATGTTGGTAAAGATTTTAACATAACTCCCAATCTGCTTATCCAATGGAGTTGAAACCACTTGCATATGATAGCTAGCTCAAAGAGCTTTCATTTGCCATATGGTTGGCTATCTGGTTCGAAGGGCGATGAGAGTTATGACTTCTACAAGTCAGGGGTCAGATTCTGAAAACTCAGTCCAAAGAAGGATTCGACATGTCCGTACTAAAAGTTTCATATCTTGCGCTCTAGGCAATATTTTTGGGTGATTCTTTTTTCATTGGATAGCCAACTCACATACCATTCCAATGACATATCATGGGCCTTCTAATTCAACGTGTGCGTGAAATGGTGAAGCGTACAAGTCACTTCAATCTCAGGAAATCCGGTCAGAAACTGTTTTGGGGTTAATGAGCAATGCACTTGTCCTACCTTCTCCTCCTTGGGTGAGCTCACTTAGGGACCATTTGGAAGTCTTCCCATGAGCCTAGGGCTCACATGGGACGTGCTAATTAGCAAGGAATGGACCAAAAACTCAGCTAACCTCAAGTACGTGTGCAAGTCATTGTCAATAGTAGTCCTTGGTTTGCTTTATGTCGTTTTCTTCTTTTAGCTTTATTGTATTTGTCCCTTTTAGTTTGTGATCAGAATTATAAGTCCTTTGTACCATCACTCCTTGCTCTCCAAGGCTAAGATCTCAGCCCTTGGATTTGAACCTAAAAGCAAGGAGAGGATGTAGTCACAAGTCACTATCTACTTTATGCTTTAGTAGTTGTTTTTCTTTCAGATTTGTTTGGTCCTTGGGACCGTTTATTTTTGCTGAATTGTAAGGCTTCTTGTAGCCCTTAGATCAATAGGAAGTGTATGGTCAAGATGTAAAGCTTTGGCCTATATAAGCCAAGCTTATCACAATGTAAAAATCAGATTTGTTGGAATGAAGAAAAACCCTAGTTTGAGTGTGTGCTCAACTAAACTCTCTTGCTTTGTGCTTTGAGTGTATTTTCGAGTTAATTAGTGGCTTTGTGCTTAATTACTCAACCGTTCTATCCTTGGCTAAGTGCTTGGAAGAAGACTATCTTTATTGTTCAATTAGTTTACTCACAAAAATCAGAAAAATCAAACACAAAACATCACAAATCAGCCGAGTATTTTTAAGTTTGTTCATGCTTGTTTTGATTAAGTTATTGAGTGATTCTTAGCCCATAAGTTTCACTCCAACTTGGTTATCAGAGCTTTGGTTAGAAAACACAAGTTCCATACTTGTGCTAATTTGTTTTTCGGCTCATACATCAAAGTACAATCTTTGTCACAAAAATCAGTTTTTTTTTTCAAAGTTTTCAATGGGTTTTTCTTTTCCTTTTTGTTCCACATCTTTTTCCTATGATTCTTCACATGAAACCCCTAGAGTTGAGTCGGTTTTTGAGTCCATGGAAAGAGTTGGGAAGGAGTTAGAGGCCAAGGTGGCTAGAATGAGGGGAAACTATGTCGGTTTTAGTGTGGGTAAGGGGCTGACCATTTTACTTAACCCTCCAACTAAAACACCACCCTATGAGCCACCAAAGAGAGCTCTTAGTTTATTGGAGGTTGTTCATTTGGGGAAGGAAGAAACCCTTGTTTTTAAGGATGAGGAAAATGAGGAACTTGCTAGTGAGGATGGAGAGGATGAGAAACAAAATGAAAGTGAGGTAGAGGTTGAGTCGTGTGATTTGGTCATGGGTGGAGGGAGCTCTATCCAAGTGGCTCCTAAGACTCATAGTGAGGAGCTATGAATGGGAGTTTAAGGGTGAGTCAAACTTTTCCAAAGAGTTTGCTTACCCTAGGGAGAAGAAACCACCAGATAAGAATGACCAAAATTTGGGGGCAAATTTTTTCAAGAAGGAGAGTTTGCAACAGGAGTTGCTCTTGCAAGGCAATGGTCATGGAACCCATTTACACCTTTGAAGAGAAATGCAAGTTTTGTCAAAGGAAACCTCATGGTCAATGGATCAAGGAGGCATAGATGGTAAACTTGGGTCCTAAATCACATTTCATCCCTAGGAGTCGATGCCTAGAAAAGCCCCTAAGGAAAGGAAAGGAAAGCAACAACCTAGGCCATGAACCATGAAGCTTATCTTGACATGTTGGTAAAGATTTTAACATAACTCCCAATCTGCTTATCCAATGGAGTTGAAACCACTTGCATATGATAGCTAGCTCAAAGAGCTTTCATTTGCCATATGGTTGGCTATCTGGTTCGAAGGGCGATGAGAGTTATGACTTCTACAAGTCAGGGGTCAGATTCTGAAAACTCAGTCCCAAGAAGGATTCGACATGTCCGTACTAAAAGTTTCATATCTTGCGCTCTAGGCAATATTTTTGGGTGATTCTTTTTTCATTGGATAGCCAACTCACATACCATTCCAATGACATATCATGGGCCTTCTAATTCAACGTGAGCGTGAAATGGTGAAGCGTACAAGTCACTTCAATCTCAGGAAATCCGGTCAAAAACTGTTTTGGGGTTAATGAGCAATGCACTTGTCCTACCTTCTCCTCCTTGGGTGAGCTCACTTAGGGACCATTTGGAAGTCTTCCCATGAGCCTAGGGCTCACATGGGACGTGCTAATTAGCAAGGAATGGACCAAAACTCAGCTAACCTCAAGAACGTGTGCAAGTCATTGTCAATAGTAGTCCTTGGTTTGCTTTATGTCATTTTCTTCTTTTAGCTTTATTGTATTTGTCCCTTTTAGTTTGTGATCAGAATTATAAGTCCTTTGTACCATCACTCCTTGCTCTCCAAGGCTAAGATCTCAGCCCTTGGATTTGAACCTAAAAGCAAGGAGAGGATGTAGTCACAAGTCACTATCTACTTTATGCTTTAGTAGTTGTTTTTCTTTCAGATTTGTTTGGTCCTTGGGACCGTTTATTTTTGCTGAATTGTAAGGCTTCTTGTAGCCCTTAGATCAATAGGAAGTGTATGGTCAAGATGTAAAACTTTGGCCTATATAAGCCAAGCTTATCACAATGTAAAAATCAGATTTGTTGGAATGAAGGAAAACCCTAGTTTGAGTGTGTGCTCAACTAAACTCTCTTGCTTTGTGCTTTGAGTGTATTTTCGAGTTAATTAGTGGCTTTGTGCTTAATTACTCAACCCTTCTATCCTTGGCTAAGTGCTTGGAAGAAGACTATCTTTATTGTTCAATTAGTTTACTCACAAAAATCAGAAAAATCAAACACAAAACATCACAAATCAGCCGAGTATTTTTAAGTTTGTTCATGCTTGTTTTGATTAAGTTATTGAGTGATTCTTAGCCCATAAGTTTCACTCCAACTTGGTTATCGAGCTTTGGTTAGAAAACACAAGTTCCATACTTGTGCTAATTTGTTATTCGGTTCATACATCAAAGTACAATCTTTGTCACAAAAATCAGTTTTTTTTTTCAAAGTTTTCAATGGGTTTTTCTCTTCCTTTTTGTTCCACATCTTTTTCCTATGATTCTTCACATGAAACCCCTAGAGTTGAGTCGGTTTTTGAGTCCATGGAAAGAGTTGGGAAGGAGTTAGAGGCCAAGGTGGCTAGAATGAGGGGAAACTATGTCGGTTTTAGTGTGGGTAAGGGGCTGACCATTTTACTTAACCCTCCAACTAAAACACCACCCTATGAGCCACCAAAGAGAGCTCTTAGTTTATTGGAGGTTGTTCATTTGGGGAAGGAAGAAACCCTTGTTTTTAAGGATGAGGAAAATGAGGAACTTGCTAGTGAGGATGGAGAGGATGAGAAACAAAATGAAAGTGAGGTAGAGGTTGAGTCGTGTGATTTGGTCATGGGTGGAGGGAGCTCTATCCAAGTGGCTCCTAAGACTCATAGTGAGGAGCTATGAATGGGAGTTTAAGGGTGAGTCAAACTTTTCCAAAGAGTTTGCTTACCCTAGGGAGAAGAAACCACCAGATAAGAATGACCAAAATTTGGGGGCAAATTTTTTTTCAAGAAGGAGAGTTTGCAACAGGAGTTGCTCTTGCAAGGCAATGGTCATGGAACCCATTTACACCTTTGAAGAGAAATGCAAGTTTTGTCAAAGGAAACCTCATGGTCAATGGATCAAGGAGGCATAGATGGTAAACTTGGGTCCTAAATCACATTTCATCCCTAGGAGTCGATGCCTAGAAAAGCCCCTAAGGAAAGGAAAGGAAAGCAACAACCTAGGCCATGAACCATGAAGCTTATCTTGACATGTTGGTAAAGATTTTAACATAACTCCCAATCTGCTTATCCAACGGAGTTGAAACCACTTGCATATGATAGCTAGCTCAAAGAGCTTTCATTTGCCATATGGTTGGCTATCTGGTTCGAAGGGAGATGAGAGTTATGACTTCTACAAGTCAGGGGTCAGATTCTGAAAACTCAGTCCAAAGAAGGATTCGACATGTCCGTACTAAAAGTTTCATATCTTGCGCTCTAGGCAATATTTTTGGGTGATTCTTTTTTCATTGGATAGCCAACTCACATACCATTCCAATGACATATCATGGGCCTTCTAATTCAACGTGAGCGTGAAATGGTGAAGTGTACAAGTCACTTCAATCTCAGGAAATCCGGTCAGAAACTGTTTTGGGGTTAATGAGCAATGCACTTGTCCTACCTTCTCCTCCTTGGGTGAGCTCACTTAGGGACCATTTGGAAGTCTTCCCATGAGCCTAGGGCTCACATGGGACGTGCTAATTAGCAAGGAATGGACCAAAAACTCAGCTAACCTCAAGTACGTGTGCAAGTCATTGTCAATAGTAGTCCTTGGTTTGCTTTATGTCATTTTCTTCTTTTAGCTTTATTGTATTTGTCCCTTTTAGTTTGTGATCAGAATTATAAGTCCTTTGTACCATCACTCCTTGCTCTCCAAGGCTAAGATCTCAGCCCTTGGATTTGAACCTAAAAGCAAGGAGAGGATGTAGTCACAAGTCACTATCTACTTTATGCTTTAGTAGTTGTTTTTCTTTCAGATTTGTTTGGTCCTTGGGACCGTTTATTTTTGCTGAATTGTAAGGCTTCTTGTAGCCCTTAGATCAATAGGAAGTGTATGGTCAAGATGTAAAGCTTTGGCCTATATAAGCCAAGCTTATCACAATGTAAAAATCAGATTTGTTGGAATGAAGAAAAACCCTAGTTTGAGTGTGTGCTCAACTAAACTCTCTTGCTTTGTGCTTTGAGTGTATTTTCGAGTTAATTAGTGGCTTTGTGCTTAATTACTCAACCGTTCTATCCTTGGCTAAGTGCTTGGAAGAAGACTATCTTTATTGTTCAATTAGTTTACTCACAAAAATCAGAAAAATCAAACACAAAACATCACAAATCAGCCGAGTATTTTTAAGTTTGTTCATGCTTGTTTTGATTAAGTTATTGAGTGATTCTTAGCCCATAAGTTTCACTCCAACTTGGTTATCGAGCTTTGGTTAGAAAACACAAGTTCCATACTTGTGCTAATTTGTTTTTCGGTTCATACATCAAAGTACAATCTTTGTCACAAAAATCAGTTTTTTTTCAAAGTTTTCAATGGGTTTTTCTTTTCCTTTTTGTTCCACATCTTTTTCCTATGATTCTTCACATGAAACCCCTAGAGTTGAGTCGGTTTTGAGTCCATGGAAAGAGTTGGGAAGGAGTTAGAGGCCAAGGTGGCTAGAATGAGGGGAAACTATGTCGGTTTTAGTGTGGGTAAGGGGCTGACCATTTTACTTAACCCTCCAACTAAAACACCACCCTATGAGCCACCAAAGAGAGCTCTTAGTTTATTGGAGGTTGTTCATTTGGGGAAGGAAGAAACCCTTGTTTTTAAGGATGAGGAAAATGAGGAACTTGCTAGTGAGGATGGAGAGGATGAGAAACAAAATGAAAGTGAGGTAGAGGTTGAGTCGTGTGATTTGGTCATGGGTGGAGGGAGCTCTATCCAAGTGGCTCCTAAGACTCATAGTGAGGAGCTATGAATGGGAGTTTAAGGGTGAGTCAAACTTTTCCAAAGAGTTTGCTTACCCTAGGGAGAAGAAACCACCAGATAAGAATGACCAAAATTTGGGGGCAAATTTTTTTTCAAGAAGGAGAGTTTGCAACAGGAGTTGCTCTTGCAAGGCAATGGTCATGGAACCCATTTACACCTTTGAAGAGAAATGCAAGTTTTGTCAAAGGAAACCTCATGGTCAATGGATCAAGGAGGCATAGATGGTAAACTTGGGTCCTAAATCACATTTCATCCCTAGGAGTCGATGCCTAGAAAAGCCCCTAAGGAAAGGAAAGGAAAGCAACAACCTAGGCCATGAACCATGAAGCTTATCTTGACATGTTGGTAAAGATTTTAACATAACTCCCAATCTGCTTATCCAATGGAGTTGAAACCACTTGCATATGATAGCTAGCTCAAAGAGCTTTCATTTGCCATATGGTTGGCTATCTGGTTCGAAGGGCGATGAGAGTTATGACTTCTACAAGTCAGGGGTCAGATTCTGAAAACTCAGTCCAAAGAAGGATTCGACATGTCCGTACTAAAAGTTTCATATCTTGCGCTCTAGGCAATATTTTTGGGTGATTCTTTTTTCATTGGATAGCCAACTCACATACCATTCCAATGACATATCATGGGCCTTCTAATTCAACGTGAGCGTGAAATGGTGAAGCGTACAAGTCACTTCAATCTCAGGAAATCCGGTCAAAAACTGTTTTGGGGTTAATGAGCAATGCACTTGTCCTACCTTCTCCTCCTTGGGTGAGCTCACTTAGGGACCATTTGGAAGTCTTCCCATGAGCCTAGGGCTCACATGGGACGTGCTAATTAGCAAGGAATGGACCAAAAACTCAGCTAACCTCAAGTACGTGTGCAAGTCATTGTCAATAGTAGTCCTTGGTTTGCTTTATGTCATTTTCTTCTTTTAGCTTTATTGTATTTGTCCCTTTTAGTTTGTGATCAGAATTATAAGTCCTTTGTACCATCACTCCTTGCTCTCCAAGGCTAAGATCTCAGCCCTTGGATTTGAACCTAAAAGCAAGGAGAGGATGTAATCACAAGTCACTATCTACTTTATGCTTTAGTAGTTGTTTTTCTTTCAGATTTGTTTGGTCCTTGGGACCGTTTATTTTTGCTGAATTGTAAGGCTTCTTGTAGCCCTTAGATCAATAGGAAGTGTATGGTCAAGATGTAAAGCTTTGGCCTATATAAGCCAAGCTTATCACAATGTAAAAATCAGATTTGTTGGAATGAAGGAAAACCCTAGTTTGAGTGTGTGCTCAACTAAACTCTCTTGCTTTGTGCTTTGAGTGTATTTTCGAGTTAATTAGTGGCTTTGTGCTTAATTACTCAACCCTTCTATCCTTGGCTAAGTGCTTGGAAGAAGACTATCTTTATTGTTCAATTAGTTTACTCACAAAAATCAGAAAAATCAAACACAAAACATCACAAATCAGCCGAGTATTTTTAAGTTTGTTCATGCTTGTTTTGATTAAGTTATTGAGTGATTCTTAGCCCATAAGTTTCACTCCAACTTGGTTATCGAGCTTTGGTTAGAAAACACAAGTTCCATACTTGTGCTAATTTGTTATTCGGTTCATACATCAAAGTACAATCTTTGTCACAAAAATCAGTTTTTTTTCAAAGTTTTCAATGGGTTTTTCTTTTCCTTTTTGTTCCACATCTTTTTCCTATGATTCTTCACATGAAACCCCTAGAGTTGAGTCGGTTTTGAGTCCATGGAAAGAGTTGGGAAGGAGTTAGAGGCCAAGGTGGCTAGAATGAGGGAAACTATGTCGGTTTTAGTGTGGGTAAGGGGCTGACCATTTTACTTAACCCTCCAACTAAAACACCACCCTATGAGCCACCAAAGAGAGCTCTTAGTTTATTGGAGGTTGTTCATTTGGGGAAGGAAGAAACCCTTGTTTTTAAGGATGAGGAAAATGAGGAACTTGCTAGTGAGGATGGAGAGGATGAGAAACAAAATGAAAGTGAGGTAGAGGTTGAGTCGTGTGATTTGGTCATGGGTGGAGGAGCTCTATCCAAGTGGCTCCTAAGACTCATAGTGAGGAGCTATGAATGGGAGTTTAAGGGTGAGTCAAACTTTTCCAAAGAGTTTGCTTACCCTAGGGAGAAGAAACCACCAGATAAGAATGACCAAAATTTGGGGGCAAATTTTTTCAAGAAGGAGAGTTTGCAACAGGAGTTGCTCTTGCAAGGCAATGGTCATGGAACCCATTTACACCTTTGAAGAGAAATGCAAGTTTTGTCAAAGGAAACCTCATGGTCAATGGATCAAGGAGGCATAGATGGTAAACTTGGGTCCTAAATCACATTTCATCCCTAGGAGTCGATGCCTAGAAAAGCCCCTAAGGAAAGGAAAGGAAAGCAACAACCTAGGCCATGAACCATGAAGCTTATCTTGACATGTTGGTAAAGATTTTAACATAACTCCCAATCTGCTTATCCAATGGAGTTGAAACCACTTGCATATGATAGCTAGCTCAAAGAGCTTTCATTTGCCATATGGTTGGCTATCTGGTTCGAAGGGCGATGAGAGTTATGACTTCTACAAGTCAGGGGTCGATTCTGAAAACTCAGTCCAAAGAAGGATTCGACATGTCCGTACTAAAAGTTTCATATCTTGCGCTCTAGGCAATATTTTTGGGTGATTCTTTTTTCATTGGATAGCCAACTCACATACCATTCCAATGACATATCATGGGCCTTCTAATTCAACGTGAGCGTGAAATGGTGAAGCGTACAAGTCACTTCAATCTCAGGAAATCCGGTCAAAAACTGTTTTGGGGTTAATGAGCAATGCACTTGTCCTACCTTCTCCTCCTTGGGTGAGCTCACTTAGGGACCATTTGGAAGTCTTCCCATGAGCCTAGGGCTCACATGGGACGTGCTAATTAGCAAGGAATGGACCAAAAACTCAGCTAACCTCAAATGCGTGTGCAAGTCATTGTCAATAGTAGTCCTTGGTTTGCTTTATGTCATTTTCTTCTTTTAGCTTTATTGTATTTGTCCCTTTTAGTTTGTGATCAGAATTATAAGTCCTTTGTACCATCACTCCTTGCTCTCCAAGGCTAAGATCTCAGCCCTTGGATTTGAACCTAAAAGCAAGGAGAGGATGTAATCACAAGTCACTATCTACTTTATGCTTTAGTAGTTGTTTTTCTTTCAGATTTGTTTGGTCCTTGGGACCGTTTATTTTTGCTGAATTGTAAGGCTTCTTGTAGCCCTTAGATCAATAGGAAGTGTATGGTCAAGATGTAAAGCTTTGGCCTATATAAGCCAAGCTTATCACAATGTAAAAATCAGATTTGTTGGAATGAAGGAAAACCCTAGTTTGAGTGTGTGCTCAACTAAACTCTCTTGCTTTGTGCTTTGAGTGTATTTTCGAGTTAATTAGTGGCTTTGTGCTTAATTACTCAACCCTTCTATCCTTGGCTAAGTGCTTGGAAGAAGACTATCTTTATTGTTCAATTAGTTTACTCACAAAAATCAGAAAAATCAAACACAAAACATCACAAATCAGCCGAGTATTTTTAAGTTTGTTCATGCTTGTTTTGATTAAGTTATTGAGTGATTCTTAGCCCATAAGTTTCACTCCAACTTGGTTATCAGAGCTTTGGTTAGAAAACACAAGTTCCATACTTGTGCTAATTTGTTATTCGGTTCATACATCAAAGTACAATCTTTGTCACAAAAATCAGTTTTTTTTTTCAAAGTTTTCAATGGGTTTTTCTTTTCCTTTTTGTTCCACATCTTTTTCCTATGATTCTTCACATGAAACCCCTAGAGTTGAGTCGGTTTTTGAGTCCATGGAAAGAGTTGGGAAGGAGTTAGAGGCCAAGGTGGCTAGAATGAGGGGAAACTATGTCGGTTTTAGTGTGGGTAAGGGGCTGACCATTTTACTTAACCCTCCAACTAAAACACCACCCTATGAGCCACCAAAGAGAGCTCTTAGTTTATTGGAGGTTGTTCATTTGGGGAAGGAAGAAACCCTTGTTTTTAAGGATGAGGAAAATGAGGAACTTGCTAGTGAGGATGGAGAGGATGAGAAACAAAATGAAAGTGAGGTAGAGGTTGAGTCGTGTGATTTGGTCATGGGTGGAGGGAGCTCTATCCAAGTGGCTCCTAAGACTCATAGTGAGGAGCTATGAATGGGAGTTTAAGGGTGAGTCAAACTTTTCCAAAGAGTTTGCTTACCCTAGGGAGAAGAAACCACCAGATAAGAATGACCAAAATTTGGGGGCAAATTTTTTTTCAAGAAGGAGAGTTTGCAACAGGAGTTGCTCTTGCAAGGCAATGGTCATGGAACCCATTTACACCTTTGAAGAGAAATGCAAGTTTTGTCAAAGGAAACCTCATGGTCAATGGATCAAGGAGGCATAGATGGTAAACTTGGGTCCTAAATCACATTTCATCCCTAGGAGTCGATGCCTAGAAAAGCCCCTAAGGAAAGGAAAGGAAAGCAACAACCTAGGCCATGAACCATGAAGCTTATCTTGACATGTTGGTAAAGATTTTAACATAACTCCCAATCTGCTTATCCAACGGAGTTGAAACCACTTGCATATGATAGCTAGCTCAAAGAGCTTTCATTTGCCATATGGTTGGCTATCTGGTTCGAAGGGAGATGAGAGTTATGACTTCTACAAGTCAGGGGTCAGATTCTGAAAACTCAGTCCAAAGAAGGATTCGACATGTCCGTACTAAAAGTTTCATATCTTGCGCTCTAGGCAATATTTTTGGGTGATTCTTTTTTCATTGGATAGCCAACTCACATACCATTCCAATGACATATCATGGGCCTTCTAATTCAACGTGAGCGTGAAATGGTGAAGCGTACAAGTCACTTCAATCTCAGGAAATCCGGTCAGAAACTGTTTTGGGGTTAATGAGCAATGCACTTGTCCTACCTTCTCCTCCTTGGGTGAGCTCACTTAGGGACCATTTGGAAGTCTTCCCATGAGCCTAGGGCTCACATGGGACGTGCTAATTAGCAAGGAATGGACCAAAAACTCAGCTAACCTCAAATGCGTGTGCAAGTCATTGTCAATAGTAGTCCTTGGTTTGCTTTATGTCATTTTCTTCTTTTAGCTTTATTGTATTTGTCCCTTTTAGTTTGTGATCAGAATTATAAGTCCTTTGTACCATCACTCCTTGCTCTCCAAGGCTAAGATCTCAGCCCTTGGATTTGAACCTAAAAGCAAGGAGAGGATGTAGTACAAGTCACTATCTACTTTATGCTTTAGTAGTTGTTTTTCTTTCAGATTTGTTTGGTCCTTGGGACCGTTTATTTTTGCTGAATTGTAAGGCTTCTTGTAGCCCTTAGATCAATAGGAAGTGTATGGTCAAGATGTAAAGCTTTGGCCTATATAAGCCAAGCTTATCACAATGTAAAAATCAGATTTGTTGGAATGAAGAAAAACCCTAGTTTGAGTGTGTGCTCAACTAAACTCTCTTGCTTTGTGCTTTGAGTGTATTTTCGAGTTAATTAGTGGCTTTGTGCTTAATTACTCAACCCTTCTATCCTTGGTTAAGTGCTTGGAAGAAGACTATCTTTATTGTTCAATTAGTTTACTCACAAAAATCAGAAAAATCAAACACAAAACATCACAAATCAGCCGAGTATTTTTAAGTTTGTTCATGCTTGTTTTGATTAAGTTATTGAGTGATTCTTAGCCCATAAGTTTCACTCCAACTTGGTTATCAGAGCTTTGGTTAGAAAACACAAGTTCCATACTTGTGCTAATTTGTTTTTCGGTTCATACATCAAAGTACAATCTTTGTCACAAAAATCAGTTTTTTTTTTCAAAGTTTTCAATGGATTTGGAATGAAACTTGATGGGTTAACTTTCACTCAAAGGATGAACTAAAATCGACTTGTGAAACCCTAGAAATTTTCGGCCAAAGTGTTGTGTTTTTGTGATGATTTTTCTGATTTTTTTAAAGCAAAAAGAAACATAAAGATAGTACCTAAATCTAAACACAAAGTAATAGATTTAGGGGTTTAATTAGTTAAGCACTAAGCCACTAACTAATTAATCATAAATCTCAAGCACAAAGCAAGGAGAAAATGATGAACACTCAACTCTTAAAACTCTAGGGTTTTCATTCAAAATCAAAATCTGAAAATTATGATGTTAGAGTGAGGGTTTATATAGGACCCTTGCTCTAATCTTGGCCTTACATTTCAAGCTAATCTAAGGGTCACAAATAACCCACAAAAACAACATATATCTTGGTTTTCAAAGGCTCACATGAGCTGAAAATTTGAAAGGAAAACAACAAATACATAAAGTATAAAGCATAAAGCATAAAAGGTAGATAGTGACATGTGTTGAAAGGGACTTATTGAGGAACACATGTGAAGCTTCTTTGTGATCTTTTTTTTCGGCTGATTTGGGTCTCTCCCACTTGACTTTGGCTCTTGATGATTTAATTGACTTGTGGTTGACCTTTGGACCTAAGGTTGGAAGCGGGCCCTAGGTCAATGGATTGCGAGCTCTCAACTCCCGTTGCAATCTCCCCGGGTTGAAAAGGATTTGCCCTCAAATCCTCTCCTTCTTCATCCTCCAAGTCTTCAAGATACGGGCTAAGGTCTCCCACGTTAAACGTGCCATGGACTCCGTACTCTCCCGGTAGATCAACTTTGTAAGCATTCGGTCCAATTTTTTCAAGTATCTCGAAGGGACCCTCGGCCCTAGGCATGAGCTTGTTCTTTCTCTTATCCGGAAACCTTTCCTTCCTCAAGTGCAACCACACCAAATCTCCCGCTTCAAACTCCCTTGGAGTTTTTCGGTTCTTGGACTTAGCCTTGTAGGCTTCATTTGACTTCTCGATTTGTTTCTTGACTTGGTTGTGGATGCTCATCATGAACTCAACACGCTTCTTGGCATCGTAACTCATCTCCTTGCTCTTGATGGGGGCTAGGTCCGTGGGCATGAGGGGGTTGGTCCCATAGACTACTTCAAACGGTGAATGTCCCGTGCTAGAAGAAGGGACACGGTTAAAAGCAAACTCGGCGTGAGCAAGTTTGAGATCCCAATCTTTCAAGGACTTGGATACGATGCTCCTAAGGATCCTCCCCAAGGTTTTATTAGTGACCTCGGTTTGGCCATCCGTTTGAGGGTGGTGACTCGTGCTAAACAAGAGTCTCGTTCTCAACAATTTCCACAAAGTCTTCCAAAAGTGGCTCATGAACTTGGTGTCTCGATCGGATACAATGGTCTTGGGAACTCCGTGTAGTTTGACCACTTCTTTGAAGTATAACTCGGCCACACTCATGGCATCCTCGGTTTTCTTGCACGCAATGAAGTGAGCCATCTTGCTAAATCGATCCACCACAACCATGATGGAGTCCTTACCTCGTTGAGTTCTAGGCAAAGCGACGATGAAATCCATGCTAACATCCTCCCATGGCCGATTTGGGACGGGTAGAGGAGTGTAGGGCCCCGTTTGAAAGAAGGACTTGGATTGTTGGCACGAAGCGCATCTCGTGATCACATCTTGGACATCTCCAAGCATTTTGGGCCAATGGAATTGATCTTGGAGGATGTCATAAGTCTTTTGAATTCCGAAATGCCCTGGCTAAACCATTAGAATGAACTTCCCTCACTAGGAGATTTCGATAAGGGCTCTTAGGTATACATAGCCGATTCCCAAAGAACAAGAACCCTCTTGAAGTGTGTATTTGCCTCCTTGCTTGCCTTGTCAGATTTGTGTAGGGAGCTCCATTCATCTTTGAAGTCGGGATCTTCCACATAGAGTTCTTTCATGAACTCAAAGCCCAATACCCTTTGTTCCATGTAGCTTAGCATAGTGTGCCTTCGAGACAAAGCATCGGCTACCACATTATTCTTCCCTTCAATGAACTTGCTTTAGAAAGAGAAGGATTGAAGGAATTCTACCCATTTGGCGTGCCGATGATTCAACTTGTGTTGCCCATTGATGTACTTAAGTGCCTCATGATCCGAATGTAGCACGAACAGCTTGGGTTTGAGATAATGGCTCCAATGAGCGAGGGCTCGAACAATGGCATAGAATTCTTTGTCGTAGGTGGAGTAGTTGAGCTTGGCTCCACTCAATTTCTCACTAAAGTAAGCTATCGGTTTGTGTTCTTGCTAGAGAACGGCCCAATCCCAACTCCACTAGCATCACATTCAACCTCAAAAAGCTTATTGAAATCCGGTGGCGTAAGAATAGGTGAATCACACAACAACTCCTTGATCTTATGGAAAGAAATCTCGGCCCCCTCACTCCATTTGAACTCGCCTTTCTTCATACACTCGGTGATGGGTGCCATGATAGTGCTAAAATCCTTGATAAACCTTCGATAAAAAGAGGCTAAGCCGTGAAAACTCCTCACCTCGGTTATGTTCTTCGGAATTGGCCATGATTTGATAGCCTCCACCTTCTCTTGGTCCACTAGTATCCCACGGCTAGAGATGATAAAGCCCAAGAATTGGACTTCACTTTGCATGAAGGAACATTTCTCTAGCTTGCCATACAATTTGTGATCTCTAAGTGTCTCAAATAACACTTGTAAGTGATGTAGATGAGCTTCCTTGGAAGGGCTATACACCAAGATATCGTCAAAGTAAACCACAATGAACCTTCCCAAGTAAGGTCTCAAAACCTCGGTCATCAATCTCATGAAGGTGCTAGGAGCATTGGATAGTCCAAAAGGCATGACTAACCATTCATATAACCCATGCTTCGTTTTAAAAGCCGTCTTCCATTCATCACCCTCTTTGATTCTCTCTTGATGGTATCCTTGTCGCAAATCAATCTTGGAAAACAATCGAGCCCCACTAAGCTCATCAGGAATGTCATCAAGTCTAGGTATAGGAAACCTATACTTGACCGTAATATTATTGATAGCCCGACTATCCGTACACATTCTCCAAGTTCCATCCTTCTTAGGTACCAAAAGTGTAGGTACGGCACAAGGACTAAGAGATTCCCTTACAAACCCCTTTTCCATGAGTTCCCCAATTTGTTGTTGAAGTTCTTGTGTAGCCTTGGGATCACTTCGATATGCGGCCTTATTAGGTAGTGTAGCTCCCGGAACAAGATCGATTTGATGCTCAATGCCCCTAATAGGGGGTAGGCCGTGTGGTAGCTCGAGAGGGAACACATCCTTATAAAATTCTAAGAGCTCTTGAACCTCACATGGAATCGGTTCTTCACTCTCTTTAGGAGTTTCTTTGGCGATGAGGGCATAAACAACCATCCCTTTGCTAAGCTCTTGTTTCATTTCTTGTTCCCCAACTAGTAGAACTCCCTCTAGTGGCTTGGTTAGGGTAGGAGTGGCTCGGCCACCCATGTTTGGAGGCAAGGGTGTGAGTTTGATCTTCTTGTCTCTAAACTTGAAAGTATAGGTGTTGTCTCTTCCCTCATGAGTTGCATTTCGATCAAATTCCCAAGGTCTCCCTAATAAAAGGTGACAAGCATCCATAGGAATCACATCACACCACACTTCATCCATATAATCTCTTCCCATAGAAAAAGAAACCAAACATCGTTTGTCAACCAAAATTTCGGCCTCCCTATTCAACCATCTCAACTTGTAAGGGTTTGGGTGTTTTTGTGTGGGTAAGGCAAGTTTATCGATGAGGGTTTTTGAAGCAACATTAACACAACTCCCTCCATCAATAATGAGGTTACAAACCCTCTTCCCAATGGTACACTTAGACCTAAAAATCTGATTTTTTTGACTTTCTTCCAAAGGTTGAGGTTGGGTATGCATAACCCTCCAAGTTACAAGACCAAGGTTTGACCCAATTCCTCCTTTCATTCGGCTCATCTTAGCCTCTATTTCCATTCTCAATTTCTCCATAGAGTCATACATGGTTCCCTCAAGAGTAGTATCATAAGAAAGAGGCATACTCATTGAGAAAACAAAGAAGAACAAACCTGAAAATTTCGGGTGAAACAAGATTGTTTTGGACCGTGTGTTTCTTCAGACCCAACCAAAGCTTTGATGACCAATTTGGAATGAAACTTGATGGGTTAAGTTTCACTCAAAGGATGAACTAAAATCGACTTGTGAAACCCTAGAAATTTTCGGCCAAAGTGTTGTGTTTTTGTGATGATTTTTCTGATTTTTATAAAGCAAAAGGAAACATAAAGATAGTACCTAAATCTAAATACAAAGTAATAGATTTAGGGGTTTAATTAGTTAAGCACTAAGCCACTAACTAATTAATCATAAATCTCAAGCACAAAGCAAGGAGAAAATGATGAACACTCAACTCTTAAAACTCTAGGGTTTTCATTCAAAATCAAAATCTGAAAATTATGATGTTAGAGTGAGGGTTTATATAGGACCCTTGCTCTAATCTTGGCCTTACATTTCAAGCTAATCTAAGGGTCACAAATAACCCACAAAAACAACATATATCTCGGTTTTCAAGGGCTCACATGAGCTGAAAATTTGAAAGGAAACAACAAATACATAAAGTATAAAGCATAAAGCATAAAAGGTAGATAGTGACATGTGTTGAAAGGGACTTATTGAGGAACACATGTGAAGCTTCTTTGTGATCTTTTTTTTCGGCTGATTTGGGTCTCTCCCACTTGACATTGGCTCTTGATGATTTAATTGACTTGTGGTTGACCTTTGGACCTAAGGTTGGAAGCGGGCCCTAGGTCAATGGATAGCGAGCTCTCAACTCCGCTGGGGTTTTTCTTTTCCTTTTGTTCCACATCTTTTTCCTATGATTCTTCACATGAAACCCCTAGAGTTGAGTCGGTTTTGAGTCCATGGAAAGAGTTGGGAAGGAGTTAGAGGCCAAGGTGGCTAGAATGAGGGGAAACCATGTCGGTTTTAGTGTGGGTAAGGGGCTGACCATTTTACTTAACCCTCCAACTAAAACACCACCCTATGAGCCACCAAAGAGAGCTCTTAGTTTATTGGAGGTTGTTCATTTGGGGAAGGAAGAAACCCTTGTTTTTAAGGATGAGGAAAATGAGGAACTTGCTAGTGAGGATGGAGAGGATGAGAAACAAAATGAAAGTGAGGTAGAGGTTGAGTCGTGTGATTTGGTCAGGGGTGGAGGGAGCTCTATCCAAGTGGCTCCTAAGACTCATAGTGAGGAGCTAGCCTTGCCTTCACAAAAACATCCTAAACCTCTCAAGCTAAGTTGGTTAGAAAAGGAGGCCGAGCTTAGAGAGAAATCTGATGAGGGTTTGTTTGACAAGGAAAGGGATGAGCTTGATCCTTGGAGTTGTTTAACCAAACTCAAGAAGAAGGTGCTCATGGAATGGGAGTTTAAGGGTGAGTCAAACTTTTCCAAAGAGTTTGCTTACCCTAGGGAGAAGAAACCACCAGATAAGAATGACCAAAATTTGGGGGCAAATTTGTTCAAGAAGGAGAGTTTGCAACAGGAGTTGCTCTTGCAAGGCAATGGTCATGGAACCCATTTACACCTTTGAAGAGAAATGCAAGTTTTGTCAAAGGAAACCTCATGGTCAATGGATCAAGGAGGCATAGATGGTAAACTTGGGTCCTAAATCACATTTCATCCCTAGGAGTCGATGCCTAGAAAAGCCCCTAAGGAAAGGAAAGGAAAGCAACAACCTAGGCCATGAACCATGAAGCTTATCTTGACATGTTGGTAAAGATTTTAACATAACTCCCAATCTGCTTATCCAATGGAGTTGAAACCACTTGCATATGATAGCTAGCTCAAAGAGCTTTCATTTGCCATATGGTTGGCTATCTGGTTCGAAGGGAGATGAGAGTTATGACTTCTACAAGTCAGGGGTCAGATTCTAAAAACTCAGTCCAAAGAAGGATTCGACATGTCCGTACTAAAAGTTTCATATCTTGCGCTCTAGGCAATATTTTTGGGTGATTCTTTTTTCTTTGGATAGCCAACTCACATACCATTCCAATGACATATCATGGGCCTTCTAATTCAACGTGAGCGTGAAATGGTGAAGCGTACAAGTCACTTCAATCTCAGGAAATCCGGTCAGAAACTGTTTTGGGGTTAATGAGCAATGCACTTGTCCTACCTTCTCCTCCTTGGGTGAGCTCACTTAGGGACCATTTGGAAGTCTTCCCATGAGCCTAGGGCTCACATGGGACGTGCTAATTAGCAAGGAATGGACCAAAAACTCAGCTAACCTCAGAAATGCGTGTGCAAGTCATTGTCAATAGTAGTCCTTGGTTTGCTTTATGTCATTTTCTTCTTTTAGCTTTATTGTATTTGTCCCTTTTAGTTTGTGATCAGAATTATAAGTCCTTTGTACCATCACTCCTTGCTCTCCAAGGCTAAGATCTCAGCCCTTGGATTTGAACCTAAAAGCAAGGAGAGGATGTAGTCACAAGTCACTATCTACTTTATGCTTTAGTAGTTGTTTTTCTTTCAGATTTGTTTGGTCCTTGGACCATTAATTTTGCTGAATTGTAAGGCTTCTTGTAGCCCTTAGATCAATAGGAAGTGTATGGTCAAGATGTAAAGCTTTGGCCTATATAAGCCAAGCTTATCACAATGTAAAAATCAGATTTGTTGGAATGAAGAAAAACCCTAGTTTGAGTGTGTGCTCAACTAAACTCTCTTGCTTTGTGCTTTGAGTGTATTTTCGAGTTAATTAGTGGCTTTGTGCTTAATTACTCAACCCTTCTATCCTTGGCTAAGTGCTTGGAAGAAGACTATCTTTATTGTTCAATTAGTTTACTCACAAAAATCAGAAAAATCAAACCCAAAACATCACAAATCAGCCGAGTATTTTTAAGTTTGTTCATGCTTGTTTTGATTAAGTTATTGAGTGATTCTTAGCCCATAAGTTTCACTCCAACTTGGTTATCAGAGCTTTGGTTAGAAAACACAAGTTCCATACTTGTGCTAATTTGGTTTTCGGTTCATACATCAAAGTACAATCTTTGTCACAAAAATCAGTTTTTTTCAAAGTTTTCAATGGGTTTTTCTTTTCCTTTTTGTTCCACATCTTTTTCCTATGATTCTTCACATGAAACCCCTAGAGTTGAGTCGGTTTTTGAGTCCATGGAAAGAGTTGGGAAGGAGTTAGAGGCCAAGGTGGCTAGAATGAGGGGAAACTATGTCGGTTTTAGTGTGGGTAAGGGGCTGACCATTTTACTTAACCTTCCAACTAAAACACCACCCTATGAGCCACCAAAGAGAGCTCTTAGTTTCTTGGAGGTTGTTCATTTGGGGAAGGAAGAAACCCTTGTTTTTAAGGATGAGGAAAATGAGGAACTTTGTAGTGAGGATGGAGAGGATGAGAAACAAAATGAAAGTGAGGTAGAGGTTGAGTCGTGTGATTTGGTCATGGGTGGAGGGAGCTCTATCCAAGTGGCTCCTAAGACTCATAGTGAGGAGCTAGCCTTGCCTTCACAAAAACATCCTAAACCTCTCAAGCTAAGTTGGTTAGAAAAGGAGGCCGAGCTTAGAGAGAAATCTGATGAGGGTTTGTTTGACAAGGAAAGGGATGAGCTTGATCCTTGGAGTTGTTTAACCAAACTCAAGAAGAAGGTGCTCATGGAATGGGAGTTTAAGGGTGAGTCAAACTTTTCCAAAGAGTTTGCTTACCCTAGGGAGAAGAAACCACCAGATAAGAATGACCAAAATTTGGGGGCAAATTTTTTTTCAAGAAGGAGAGTTTGCAACAGGAGTTGCTCTTGCAAGGCAATGGTCATGGAACCCATTTACACCTTTGAAGAGAAATGCAAGTTTTGTCAAAGGAAACCTCATGGTCAATGGATCAAGGAGGCATAGATGGTAAACTTGGGTCCTAAATCACATTTCATCCCTAGGAGTCGATGCCTAGAAAAGCCCCTAAGGAAAGGAAAGGAAAGCAACAACCTAGGCCATAAACCATGAAGCTTATCTTGACATGTTGGTAAAGATTTTAACATAACTCTTAATCTGCTTATCCAATGGAGTTGAAACACTTGCATATGATAGCTAGCTCAAAGAGCTTTCATTTGCCATATGGTTGGCTATCTGGTTCGAAGGGAGATGAGAGTTATGACTTCTACAAGTCAGGGGTCAGATTCTGAAAACTCAGTCCAAAGAAGGATTCGACATGTCCGTACTAAAAGTTTCATATCTTGCGCTCTAGGCAATATTTTTGGGTGATTCTTTTTTCATTGGATAGCCAACTCACATACCATTACAATGACATATCATGGGCCTTCTAATTCAACGTGAGCGTGAAATGGTGAAGCGTACAAGTCACTTCAATCTCAGGAAATCCGGTCAGAAACTGTTTTGGGGTTAATGAGCAATGCACTTGTCCTACCTTCTCCTCCTTGGGTGAGCTCACTTAGGGACCATTTGGAAGTCTTCCCATGAGCCTAGGGCTCACATGGGACGTGCTAATTAGCAAGGAATGGACCAAAAACTCAGCTAACCTCAAATGCGTGTGCAAGTCATTGTCAATAGTAGTCCTTGGTTTGCTTTATGTCATTTTCTTCTTTTAGCTTTATTGTATTTGTCCCTTTTAGTTTGTGATCAGAATTATAAGTCCTTTGTACCATCACTCCTTGCTCTCCAAGGCTAAGATCTCAGCCCTTGGATTTGAACCTAAAAGCAAGGAGAGGATGTAGTCACAAGTCACTATCTACTTTATGCTTTAGTAGTTGTTTTTCTTTCAGATTTGTTTGGTCCTTGGGACCGTTTATTTTTGCTGAATTGTAAGGCTTCTTGTAGCCCTTAGATCAATAGGAAGTGTATGGTCAAGATGTAAAGCTTTGGCCTATATAAGCCAAGCTTATCACAATGTAAAAATCAGATTTGTTGGAATGAAGAAAAACCCTAGTTTGAGTGTGTGCTCAACTAAACTCTCTTGCTTTGTGCTTTGAGTGTATTTTCGAGTTAATTAGTGGCTTTGTGCTTAATTACTCAACCCTTCTATCCTTGGCTAAGTGCTTGGAAGAAGACTATCTTTATTGTTCAATTAGTTTACTCACAAAAATCAGAAAAATCAAACACAAAACATCACAAATCAGCCGAGTATTTTTAAGTTTGTTCATGCTTGTTTTGATTAAGTTATTGAGTGATTCTTAGCCCATAAGTTTCACTCCAACTTGGTTATCAGAGCTTTGGTTAGAAAACACAAGTTCCATACTTGGTTATCAGAGCTTTGGTTAGAAAACACAACTTGGTTATTGAGTGATTCTTAGCCCATAAGTTTCATTCTTGTTTTTTTTCGATTTGTTTGTGTTTTCGATTTGTTTTACTTTTTCTCGGTTTATACTCTTGTTCTTCCTCTTCAATTTTTCGTTTTCTTTCTTTTCTTTTCCTTGTTTATTTTCCACAAAACTTTCACAAAAAACTCACAAAATTTTCACAAAATGGAAGGGGATAGAGGGGAGGATAAAAGGCTTTCCGATTTAGAAGAGAAGTTAACTCAACTCACCGGTAATTGTACTTTAACGATGAATGCTCTAAACACTCTCTTGGATCATAACATTGAGGAGCCAAGAAGGGGTGGAGGAGGAAGGGGCCGTGGGATAGGAGGCCGTGGAAGGGGTCGACCACCTCCTCACATGGAAGATCAATTTTCGGATTCGGAGGAGTCCCTTGAAACCCACCCTAGAGACCATGACCGAGATATCAAAGTGGATATACCCGATTTTTATGGTAGCTTGAACCCCGAGGATCTCCTAGATTGGCTTAGGTCGATAGAGAGGATCTTTGAATTTAAGGAATATCCCGATAGGAAGTGTTTTAAGGTGGCCATCATGAAATTCAAAGGATATGCCTCCCTTTGGTACGAAAACCTTAAGAATCAAAGAAATCGAGAGGGAAAGGAACCCATTAGGTTATGGCTCAAACTCAAAAAGAAACTCAAAGACAAGTTTGTTCCCAAGGATTATACCCAAGACATGTTCCTCAAGCTAGCTCAACTCAAACAAGAGACACAACCAATTGAGTCTTACCTTAGGGACTTTGAGCAACTCACATTACAATGTGAGATGAATGAGAAGCCCGAACAAAAAATAGCTAGGTTTGTCGAGGGCCTAAACCCTAGGATAGCAAATCGGGTCAAGATGCAAAACTTGTGGTCATTCGATGAGGCCGTTACCATGGCCACACGTGTGGAAAGACTAGAGAAGGGGAGAGGGGATTCGGCCAAAAGCAACACCAAGGCCCACCCTAACTCGAGCCAAGGAGGGGTCAAAATTGTCGAACCTAGCCCTACCATCAAGCCATCAAGTGTTGACAAGGGGAAGGGAATTGACTATGGCCCTAAGAGAACAATTCCTCTCAAGAAGTGCTACCAATGTCAAGGGTATGGTCATTTTGCTAAGGAATGCCCTAGTAAGAGGACCTTGAACACAAGTGAGGTTGTGCATTGGGGAGACGATGAAGTGTTAGTTTGTGAGGAAGAAAAAAACGAGGGAGTTGAGGATGTGAAGGTGGCCGAGACAATTGTTCCCCCGGACTCGGGGTTGAGCTTGGTTACTTGGCGAGTAATGCACACTCAAGATTCAAGTGAAAGCATGGATCAAAGACACCAACTATTTGGAACCATGTGTACAATCATGGGGAGAGTGTGTAATCTCATTATCGATGGGGGAAGTTGTGTTAATGTTGCTTCTAAAACCCTCATTGATAAGCTTGCCTTGCCTACTTTGAAGCATCCTCATCCTTACAAGCTAAGGTGGCTTAATCAAGGAGCCGAGGTAAAAGTTGATAAACAATGCAAAGTCTTGTTTTCCATTGGACAAGACTACAAAGATGAAATTGTGTGTGAAGTGTTGGACATGGATGCTTGTCATGTATTGCTTGGTAGGCCATGGGAGTATGAAAAGAATTCTTCCCACCATGGAAGAGACAACACCTACTCATTCAAGTATGGTGAAAAGCTTATTGTCTTAGCTCCCCTACCACCAATGACGGGTTGTAAAACCAATGCGTGCTTGATTGTAACCAACATTGGATCAAACCCTAGCATGGATATGAAGTTGGAGCCGAGTTTGAATGGGCATGAGGCCTTGAAAAGCCTTGAACCGAGTAGAAAAGAGCAAGAGGGAGAGTTGAACTTGGAATGTGAGGGAAGCTCTAGCATGATAAGGAGGATTCTAGGAGAGGAGCAACGTGAAGGTGAAGCATCAATCAACAAGGAAACAACCGACTACAATGAGAATGTGGTCAATGAGAGAGCAAAAATCGATGGCAAGGAAAGATCAAGTGGGTCTTTAAGATGGAGAATAATTGATGGGCTCGATCATGAGCAAGAATGGATGGATGGCATGGTTATGAGTCGTGGGCTCAAAGAAATGCTCGAGGAAGAGTGTGTGGTCAAGCAAACCGTGACCAAGGAGGAAAACATGATCAATTCTTCGAGCCAAGGCAAAGGGGTCCAACCATTTCTACAAACTCTAGCTAAGTGGTGCCCATGGAAGACCAAAACCGTGAAAGCCAAGATCGAGCAAAGGATGAGCCGAGAATCAAGCTTGAAATCGAGCAAGGGAGGAAGCAAGAGGATCTCCAAGGACTTGAGGACAAGTCCTTTTCAAGGAGAGGAGATTGGACCAAAATTGGTCAAGGTAGTCAAGGGTGAAGAGGTGGGAGACCATGGGTTAGGGCCATGGGCTCAAACCCAAGCCTAGGGCATTGGTCTAAGGGATCACTAAGGGTCAACTAAAGTCAAATCTATGGTCAAACCAAGCCAACCTTAGTGATCAAGCAAAGTCAAGAGGAAGTCAAAGTTGGAGAGCAACAAAAGTCAAGATTATGCTATTTTTGAAATGTGGTCAATTAAGGTACACCCATGTGAGTCAACCCTCCAATAAATGGGCTCACATGGTTCATCAAGCTAGCTCATGGAGGTCAAGGAGCCGGCCTAATCAAGTCACCAAAGATCATCACATTGTTTTTATGTTTTAAGTCATTTTCATACATGTCGCTTTCTCTACTTTTTACTTTATGCTTTAGTGTAAGGAGACAATATAATCCCTTGTATTTTGCTCACATGGACCGTCCCACATGCCTCCCCAAGATCAATTCTTGACCCTTGGATGCTACCTAAAGTGCATGGATAGGATGGGTTCAAGTGTCATTGTCTACTTTATGTTTTGTTTGTTTTATTTTCAACATTGTAAGGTCAAGGAGACCAAGACCCATTTCGGCTGATTTGAGGGCCTCTTAGGACCCTTAGATTAAGTTTGAATTGTAGGGTGTAGATGTAAGCAAGGGTATTATAAGCACCTCCACTCAACATTGTAATTTTTCAGCTTTTGATGAATGAAAAAACCCTAGTTTTATTTGAGTGTTCTTCCTTTTCTCATTACTTTGTGTTTGAGATTTGTGAAAGATTAGTTTAGTGGCTTTGTGCTTAAACTAATCAAACCCTAAATCTATTACTTAGTGTGTAGATTTAGTAACTATCTTTTATGTTTTCCTTGTTTACAAAATTTCAGAAAATTATCTCACAAAAACATACACTTGGCCGAGATTTTCAAGCACCTTCACAAATCGACTTTAGTTCATCCTTTGAGTGAAACTTAACCCACTTAGTTTCACTCCAGTTTGTTCATGCTTGTTTTGATTAAGTTATTGAGTGATTCTTAGCCCATAAGTTTCACTCCAACTTGGTTATCAGAGCTTTGGTTAGAAAACACAAGTTCCATACTTGTGCTAATTTGTTTTTCGGTTCATACATCAAAGTTCAATCTTTGTCACAAAAATCAGTTTTTTTTTTTCAAAGTTTTCAATGGGTTTTTCTTTTCCTTTTGTTCCACATCTTTTTCCTATGATTCTTCACATGAAACCCCTAGAGTTGAGTCGGTTTTTGAGTCCATGGAAAGAGTTGGGAAGGAGTTAGAGGCCAAGGTGGCTAGAATGAGGAAACTATGTCGGTTTTAGTGTGGGTAAGGGGCTGACCATTTTACTTAACCCTCCAACTAAAACACCACCCTATGAGCCACCAAAGAGAGCTCTTAGTTTATTGGAGGTTGTTCATTTGGGGAAGGAAGAAACCCTTGTTTTTAAGGATGAGGAAAATGAGGAACTTGCTAGTGAGGATGGAGAGGATGAGAAACAAAATGAAAGTGAGGTAGAGGTTGAGTCGTGTGATTTGGTCATGGGTGGAGGGAGCTCTATCCAAGTGGCTCCTAAGACTCATAGTGAGGAGCTATGGAGTGAAACTAAGTGGGACAAGTTTCACTCAAAGGATGAACAAAATCGAACTTGAATTGGTGATGAAAATCTCGGTCCTATGATGTGTTTTTGTGAAGTAATTTTCTGAAATTTTATGAACAAGGAAAATAAAAAGGATAGTAACTAAATCTACACACTAAGTAATAGATTTAGGTTGTGATTAGTTTAAGCACAAAGCCACTAAACTAACCTTTCACTAAACTCACACACTAAGTAATGAGATAATGAAGAACACTCAAATAAGTTGAGAACTCTCAAACTTAGGGTTTTTATCATTCAACTAAAATCTGATTTTTACAATGGGTTTTGAGTTGCTTAAATAGAGGCCTATGACTACATCTACACCTTACATTTAGGATCATATCCAAGGGTCAAGAGTGAGCCTTGGAGAGCAAGTTCTAACGGTACAAAAGCTTGTACAAATCTGATCACAAAACAAAGAAAACAAAAGCATAAAGTAGAATTAGGACAACTAATGATAGTGACATGAGTGTAAAGTTGAGCTCCTTGTTGAATTCAGCCGAAAATATTGGTCCCCTTGCATTCTTATGGTCCTTGAACATTAGGAGTTAGTGGGAAACTTTCACATGGTCCCCAAAATGTGCTCAATCAAAAGGGGAAAGCATGACAAGGGCGTTTTCTTGGCCTCAAAAATCAGCTTTATGTAAAGCAAATCAGGTGTGGTTTGTTTGTGTCTTATTATTCTTGATTCACACACTTGATTTAGCCTTAACCTTGAGAATTAAGCATTAGGTTGGCCTTGAGTTAATGACTTAACCCATGGGTCGAGCCCAAGGACCCAAACCGTGTTCTAGACTAAAACCGCCTTTGCTAGCCTTGACCATTTTTGGTCCAATCTCCTCTCCTTGAAAAGGATTTGTCCTCAAATCCTCGGTCTCTCTTCCTCTTGCTCGGTTTGAACTTTGATCGTTGTTGGGATTGGTCGATACCCTTTTGCTTCTTGACAAGAATTGGACTTCATGATTGTGGGTGCCCAAGAACACCATAGACCTAGAGATTGATTGAGAGAATAATTTTCCCTTGCTTGGCTCGTGCAAATGACCCTACTCTCTTCTCTTACCATGGTCTCCTTGAACCTACATTCACTTTCTAGCTCATCCTCAAGCTCTTCATACCCAAACTCAATTGAAACTTGCTTAGGATCACCATGACGCCACCCCTTGCTACGGTCATTCTTTTCCATGATCCTCCATTTCACGGTTCTTCTTGGCCTTTCCATGCCATCATTCCTTGCACTCCCATTCGACTCATCCTTGTATTTCATTGAGTGTCCCGAATTTTCAGTTTTGAGCTCATTGAGCTCCTCTCCTTGACTTCCCCTTATTGCTCTAGGGTTGTCTTTGATCACATGGAGGGCTACACTCTCGATCATGAAGGTACTTGTGGAATTAGATGACATGAGGAGTGTGAGTAAGTCGGTTATGGTCTTGAGGGCCGTGTTCTCCTCCCACAAGTTGATCTTTGGACTTTCACTTGAGCCATCTTCTATCTTGAGCTTAGATGAAGATTGTAGAAGATCATCACTTAGCTCTTTTTGTTCAAGCTTAGTTCCCCCTTTGAATCCCCATTTCATGAATCCACTTGAGTAGACTTGAGTAGGATGATCACATAGTAGCTCCTTGTTGTTATTATTCACTTTGAATTTCCATTTTAGAAATTCCCTTGACTCTTTGCTTGTATCAACATTCTCATACCACATGATTACCTTTCTCTTGACATTAGCCAAACACATCTCATGTTCATACTCGTCCCGATGCTTGGCATTGTATCCCATGCTTTCCTCTTGAGTGTTAGGATTATCTTTAGCAAAGTGAATGGTCAATTTCTCACCAACATTCATTTCCTCACTTGTTTCGGCCTCCTCACTTAAAATAACCTCTTTGGACGACTCAAATATGGAGGGCGGTTTGCATTGCTCTTTGGGGAACTCCTTAGCAAGGACATTAATCTCATCCTTCCCATGACCAACCCCAAGCTCAATTTCTGGTCCCCCATCAATCCCCATTTTTTCGTGTGACATAATCAAGGAGGGTGGGTTAGGGTTCTTCAAAATCGGAGGTAAGGGTGCAAGTTTGATCTTCTTAGCTCCAATCTTGAAAGTATAGGTATTGTCCCTCCCATCATGATGAGCATTTCTTTCCAACTCCCAAGGTCTCCCAAGAGGAGATGACAAGCATCCATGGGAATCACATCACACAAAACCTCATCCATGTAATCCCCACCAATGGAGAAAGAAACCAAGCATTGTCTAACCACACTTACACTCATCTCGGCTCCATTGTTTAGCCACTTCATCTTGTAAGGGTTAGGGTGTTCTTGTGTAGGCAAGGCTAATTTTTCAATGAGGGTGCTTGAGGCAACATTAGAACAACTCTCCCCATCAACAATCAAATTACAAACCCTTCCCATAATGGTACACCTAGACCTAAAAGCTTCGACTTGGTGATTCTCTTCTAGGTTTAGGGTTAGGGTTTGAGCAAGCATGCCCCTACACATCACACGGCCATGGTTAGGGGGTGGTTCTCCTCCTACCCGCGCCATTCTACCTTACAAAGTCACAAGATCAAGATTAGGGTTAGGTTTAAGTTTACCCCTCATTTGACTCATTTTGTTTTCAAGCTCTCTTCTAGCTTTCTCCATACAATCATACATGGTCTCACCAAGAGTAGTATCAAGTGAAACACCAAAATGATGGAACACATCCATTATTAAAACAAAGAAACAAATCTGAAAACTTAAGCAAAGTTTGGACCTTTGAGTGTAAGGCAGAGCAATTAGCACAAGTGTAAATTTTCAGCCATTTTTGTGAAACTTTTGTGAAATCTTTTGAGGAGTTTGGTGGAAAATTTATGGAAAATAAAAAAGGAAGGGCAAGAAGAAAAGACACGAAAAATAAAAGAGCAAAAAAAACAATGATCGACTCGACACAAACAAGGTAAAGAAAATCAAAGAACAAATCTGAAAAATTTCGGGTACCTCAAGAACCCTTTGGATCGTGTGTTGCCTAAGCACAAGGGTGGATCTTGTGCTTCAAACCCAACCAAAGCTTTGATGCCAATTTGGAGTGAAACTAAGTGGGACAAGTTTCACTCAAAGGATGAACAAAATCGAACTTGAATTGGTGATGAAAATCTCGGTCCTATGATGTGTTTTTGTGAAGTAATTTTCTGAAATTTTATGAACAAGGAAAATAAAAAGGATAGTAACTAAATCTACACACTAAGTAATAGATTTAGGTTGTGATTAGTTTAAGCACAAAGCCACTAAACTAACCTTTCACTAAACTCACACACTAAGTAATGAGATAATGAAGAACACTCAAATAAGTTGAGAACTCTCAAACTTAGGGTTTTTATCATTCAACTAAAATCTGATTTTTACAATGGGTTTTGAGTTGCTTAAATAGAGGCCTATGACTACATCTACACCTTACATTTAGGATCATATCCAAGGGTCAAGAGTGAGCCTTGGAGAGCAAGTTCTAACGGTACAAAAGCTTGTACAAATCTGATCACAAAACAAAGAAAACAAAAGCATAAAGTAGAATTAGGACAACTAATGATAGTGACATGAGTGTAAAGTTGAGCTCCTTGTTGAATTCAGCCGAAAATATTGGTCCCCTTGCATTCTTATGGTCCTTGAACATTAGGAGTTAGTGGGAAACTTTCACATGGTCCCCAAAATGTGCTCAATCAAAAGGGGAAAGCATGACAAGGACGTTTTCTTGGCCTCAAAAATCAGCTTTGTAACCGAGCAAATCAAGTGTGGTTTGTTTGTGTCTTATTATTCTTGATTCACACACTTGATTTAGCCTTAACCTTGAGAATTAAGCATTAGGTTGGCCTTGAGTTAATGACTTAACCCATGGGTCGAGCCCAAGGACCCAAACCGTGTTCTAGACTAAAACCGCCTTTGCTAGCCTTGACCATTTTTGGTCCAAGCTAGCCTTGCCTTCACAAAAACATCCTAAACCTCTCAAGCTAAGTTGGTTAGAAAAGGAGGCCGAGCTTAGAGAGAAATCTGATGAGGGTTTGTTTGACAAGGAAAGGGATGAGCTTGATCCTTGGAGTTGTTTAACCAAACTCAAGAAGAAGGTGCTCATGGAATGGGAGTTTAAGGGTGAGTCAAACTTTTCCAAAGAGTTTGCTTACCCTAGGGAGAAGAAACCACCAGATAAGAATGACCAAAATTTGGGGGCAAATTTTTTTTCAAGAAGGAGAGTTTGCAACAGGAGTTGCTCTTGCAAGGCAATGGTCATGGAACCCATTTACACCTTTGAAGAGAAATGCAAGTTTTGTCAAAGGAAACCTCATGGTCAATGGATCAAGGAGGCATAGATGGTAAACTTGGGTCCTAAATCACATTTCATCCCTAGGAGTCGATGCCTAGAAAAGCCCCTAAGGAAAGGAAAGGAAAGGAAAGCAACAACCTAGGCCATGAACCATGAAGCTTATCTTGACATGTTGGTAAAGATTTTAACATAACTCCCAATCTGCTTATCCAATGGAGTTGAAACCACTTGCATATGATAGCTAGCTCAAAGAGCTTTCATTTGCCATATGGTTGGCTAGCTGGTTGGAAGGAGATGAGAGTTATGACTTCTACAAGTCAGGGGTCAGATTCTGAAAACTCAGTCAAGAAGGATTCGACATGTCCGTACTAAAAGTTTCATATCTTGCGCTCTAGGCAATATTTTTGGGTGATTCTTTTTTCATTGGATAGCCAACTCACATACCATTCCAATGACATATCATGGGCCTTCTAATTCAACGTGAGCGTGAAATGGTGAAGCGTACAAGTCACTTGAATCCCACGAAATCCGGTCAGAAACTGTTTTGGGGTTAATGAGCAATGCACTTGTCCTACCTTCTCCTCCTTGGGTGAGCTCACTTAGGGACCATTTGGAAGTCTTCCCATGAGCCTAGGGCTCACATGGGACGTGCTAATTAGCAAGGAATGGACCAAAAACTCAGCTAACCTCAAATGCGTGTGCAAGTCATTGTCGATAGTAGTCCTTGGTTTGCTTTATGTCATTTTCTTCTTTTAGCTTTATTGTATTTGTCCCTTTTAGTTTGTGATCAGAATTATAAGTCCTTTGTACCATCACTCCTTGCTCTCCAAGGCTAAGATCTCAGCCCTTGGATTTGAACCTAAAAGCAAGGAGAGGATGTAGTCACAAGTCACTATCTACTTTATGCTTTAGTAGTTGTTTTTCTTTCAGATTTGTTTGGTCCTTGGGACCGTTTATTTTTGCTGAATTGTAAGGCTTCTTGTAGCCCTTAGATCAATAGGAAGTGTATGGTCAAGATGTAAAGCTTTGGCCTATATAAGCCAAGCTTATCACAATGTAAAAATCAGATTTGTTGGAATGAAGAAAAACCCTAGTTTGAGTGTGTGCTCAACTAAACTCTCTTGCTTTGTGCTTTGAGTGTATTTTCGAGTTAATTAGTGGCTTTGTGCTTAATTACTCAACCCTTCTATCCTTGGCTAAGTGCTTGGAAGAAGACTATCTTTATTGTTCAATTAGTTTACTCACAAAAATCAGAAAAATCAAACACAAAACATCACAAATCAGCCGAGTATTTTTAAGTTTGTTCATGCTTGTTTTGATTAAGTTATTGAGTGATTCTTAGCCCATAAGTTTCACACCAACTTGGTTATCACAGCTTTGGTTAGAAAACACAAGTTCCATACTTGTGCTAATTTGTTTTTCGGTTCATACATCAAAGTACAATCTTTGTCACAAAAATCAGTTTTTTTTTTCAAAGTTTTCAATGGGTTTTTCTTTTCCTTTATGTTCCACATCTTCTTCCTACGATTCTTCACATGGCACCCCTAGAGTTGAGTCGGTTTTGAGTCCATGGAAAGAGTTGGGAAGGAGTTAGAGGCCAAGGTGGCTAGAATGAGGAAACTATGTCGGTTTTAGTGTGGGTAAGGGGCTGACCATTTTACTTAACCCTCCAACTAAAACACCACCCTATGAGCCACCAAAGAGAGCTCTTAGTTTATTGGAGGTTGTTCATTTGGGGAAGGAAGAAACCCTTGTTTTTAAGGATGAGGAAAATGAGGAACTTGCTAGTGAGGATGGAGAGGATGAGAAACAAAATGAAAGTGAGGTAGAGGTTGAGTCGTGTGATTTGGTCATGGGTGGAGGGAGCTCTATCCAAGTGGCTCCTAAGACTCATAGTGAGGAGCTATGAATGGGAGTTTAAGGGTGAGTCAAACTTTTCCAAAGAGTTTGCTTACCCTAGGGAGAAGAAACCACCAGATAAGAATGACCAAAATTTGGGGGCAAATTTTTTCAAGAAGGAGAGTTTGCAACAGGAGTTGCTCTTGCAAGGCAATGGTCATGGAACCCATTTACACCTTTGAAGAGAAATGCAAGTTTTGTCAAAGGAAACCTCATGGTCAATGGATCAAGGAGGCATAGATGGTAAACTTGGGTCCTAAATCACATTTCATCCCTAGGAGTCGATGCCTAGAAAAGCCCCTAAGGAAAGGAAAGGAAAGCAACAACCTAGGCCATGAACCATGAAGCTTATCTTGACATGTTGGTAAAGATTTTAACATAACTCCCAATCTGCTTATCCAACGGAGTTGAAACCACTTGCATATGATAGCTAGCTCAAAGAGCTTTCATTTGCCATATGGTTGGCTATCTGGTTCGAAGGGAGATGAGAGTTATGACTTCTACAAGTCAGGGGTCAGATTCTGAAAACTTCAGTCAAAGAAGGATTCGACATGTCCGTACTAAAAGTTTCATATCTTGCGCTCTAGGCAATATTTTTGGGTGATTCTTTTTCATTGGATAGCCAACTCACATACCATTCCAATGACATATCATGGGCCTTCTAATTCAACGTGAGCGTGAAATGGTGAAGTGTACAAGTCACTTCAATCTCAGGAAATCCGGTCGAAAACTGTTTTGGGGTTAATGCGCAATGCACTTGTCCTACCTTCTCCTCCTTGGGTGAGCTCACTTAGGGACCATTTGGAAGTCTTCCCATGAGCCTAGGGCTCACATGGGACGTGCTAATTAGCAAGGGATGGACCAAAAACACAGCTAACCTCAAATGCGTGTGCAAGTCATTGTCAATAGTAGTCCTTGGTTTGCTTTATGTCATTTTCTTCTTTTAGCTTTATTGTATTTGTCCCTTTTAGTTTGTGATCAGAATTATAAGTCCTTTGTACCATCACTCCTTGCTCTCCAAGGCTAAGATCTCAGGCCTTGGATTTGAACCTAAAAGGAAGGAGAGGATGGAGTCATGAGTCACTATCTACTTTATGCTTTAGTAGTTGTTTTTCTTTCAGATTTGTTTGGTGCTTGGGCCCGTTTATTTTGCCTGAATTCTAGGGCTTCTTGTAGCCCTTAGATCAATAGGTAGTGTGTGGTCAAGATGTAAAGCTTTGGCCTATATAAGCCAAGCATATCACAATGTAAAAATCAGATTTGTTGGAATGAAGAAAAACCTAGTTTGAGTGTGTGCTCAACTTAACTATCTTGCTTTGTGCTTTTAGTGTATTTTTGAGTTACTTAGTGGCTTTGTGCTTAATTACTCAACCGTTCTATCCTTGGCTAAGTGCTTGGAAGAAGACTATCTTTATTGTTCAATTAGTTTACTCACAAAAATCAGAAAAATCAAACACAAAACATCACAAATCAGCCGAGTATTTTTAAGTTTGTTCATGCTTGTTTTGATTAAGTTATTGAGTGATTCTTAGCCCATAAGTTTCACTCCAACTTGGTTATCGAGCTTTGGTTAGAAAACACAAGTTCCATACTTGTGCTAATTTGTTTTTAGGTTCATACATCAAAGTACAATCTTTGTCACAAAAATCAGTTTTTTTTCAAAGTTTTCAATGGGTTTTTCTTTTCCTTTTTGTTCCACATCTTTTTCCTATGATTCTTCACATGAAACCCCTAGAGTTGAGTCGGTTTTGAGTCCATGGAAAGAGTTGGGAAGGAGTTAGAGGCCAAGGTGGCTAGAATGAGGAAACTATGTCGGGTTTAGTGTGGGTAAGGGGCTGACCATTTTACTTAACCCTCCAACTAAAACACCACCCTATGAGCCACCAAAGAGAGCTCTTAGTTTATTGGAGGTTGTTCATTTGGGGAAGGAAGAAACCCTTGTTTTTAAGGATGAGGAAAATGAGGAACTTGCTAGTGAGGATGGAGAGGATGAGAAACAAAATGAAAGTGAGGTAGAGGTTGAGTCGTGTGATTTGGTCATGGGTGGAGGGAGCTCTATCCAAGTGGCTCCTAAGACTCATAGTGAGGAGCTATGAATGGGAGTTTAAGGGTGAGTCAAACTTTTCCAAAGAGTTTGCTTACCCTAGGGAGAAGAAACCACCAGATAAGAATGACCAAAATTTGGGGGCAAATTTTTTTCAAGAAGGAGAGTTTGCAACAGGAGTTGCTCTTGCAAGGCAATGGTCATGGAACCCATTTACACCTTTGAAGAGAAATGCAAGTTTTGTCAAAGGAAACCTCATGGTCAATGGATCAAGGAGGCATAGATGGTAAACTTGGGTCCTAAATCACATTTCATCCCTAGGAGTCGATGCCTAGAAAAGCCCCTAAGGAAAGGAAAGGAAAGCAACAACCTAGGCCATGAACCATGAAGCTTATCTTGACATGTTGGTAAAGATTTTAACATAACTCCCAATCTGCTTATCCAATGGAGTTGAAACACTTGCATATGATAGCTAGCTCAAAGAGCTTTCATTTGCCATATGGTTGGCTATCTGGTTCGAAGGGCGATGAGAGTTATGACTTCTACAAGTCAGGGGACAGATTCTGAAAACTCAGTCCAAAGAAGGATTCGACATGTCCGTACTAAAAGTTTCATATCTTGCGCTCTAGGCAATATTTTTGGGTGATTCTTTTTTCATTGGATAGCCAACTCACATACCATTCCAATGACATATCATGGGCCTTCTAATTCAACGTGAGCGTGAAATGGTGAAGCGTACAAGTCACTTGAATCTCAGAAATCCGGTCAAAAACTGTTTTGGGGTTAATGAGCAATGCACTTGTCCTACCTTCTCCTCCTTGGGTGAGCTCACTTAGGGACCATTTGGAAGTCTTCCCATGAGCCTAGGGCTCACATGGGACGTGCTAATTAGCAAGGAATGGACCAAAAACTCAGCTAACCTCAGAAATGCGTGTGCAAGTCATTGTCAATAGTAGTCCTTGGTTTGCTTTATGTCATTTTCTTCTTTTAGCTTTATTGTATTTGTCCCTTTTAGTTTGTGATCAGAATTATAAGTCCTTTGTACCATCACTCCTTGCTCTCCAAGGCTAAGATCTCAGCCCTTGGATTTGAACCTAAAAGCAAGGAGAGGATGTAATCACAAGTCACTATCTACTTTATGCTTTAGTAGTTGTTTTTCTTTCAGATTTGTTTGGTCCTTGGGACCGTTTATTTTTGCTGAATTGTAAGGCTTCTTGTAGCCCTTAGATCAATAGGAAGTGTATGGTCAAGATGTAAAGCTTTGGCCTATATAAGCCAAGCTTATCACAATGTAAAAATCAGATTTGTTGGAATGAAGGAAAACCCTAGTTTGAGTGTGTGCTCAACTAAACTCTCTTGCTTTGTGCTTTGAGTGTATTTTCGAGTTAATTAGTGGCTTTGTGCTTAATTACTCAACCCTTCTATCCTTGGCTAAGTGCTTGGAAGAAGACTATCTTTATTGTTCAATTAGTTTACTCACAAAAATCAGAAAAATCAAACACAAAACATCACAAATCAGCCGAGTATTTTTAAGTTTGTTCATGCTTGTTTTGATTAAGTTATTGAGTGATTCTTAGCCCATAAGTTTCACTCCAACTTGGTTATCGAGCTTTGGTTAGAAAACACAAGTTCCATACTTGTGCTAATTTGTTATTCGGTTCATACATCAAAGTACAATCTTTGTCACAAAAATCAGTTTTTTTCAAAGTTTTCAATGGGTTTTTCTTTTCCTTTTTGTTCCACATCTTTTCCTATGATTCTTCACATGAAACCCCTAGAGTTGAGTCGGTTTTGAGTCCATGGAAAGAGTTGGGAAGGAGTTAGAGGCCAAGGTGGCTAGAATGAGGGGAAACTATGTCGGTTTTAGTGTGGGTAAGGGGCTGACCATTTTACTTAACCCTCCAACTAAAACACCACCCTATGAGCCACCAAAGAGAGCTCTTAGTTTATTGGAGGTTGTTCATTTGGGGAAGGAAGAAACCCTTGTTTTTAAGGATGAGGAAAATGAGGAACTTGCTAGTGAGGATGGAGAGGATGAGAAACAAAATGAAAGTGAGGTAGAGGTTGAGTCGTGTGATTTGGTCATGGGTGGAGGGAGCTCTATCCAAGTGGCTCCTAAGACTCATAGTGAGGAGCTATGAATGGGAGTTTAAGGGTGAGTCAAACTTTTCCAAAGAGTTTGCTTACCCTAGGGAGAAGAAACCACCAGATAAGAATGACCAAAATTTGGGGGCAAATTTTTTTCAAGAAGGAGAGTTTGCAACAGGAGTTGCTCTTGCAAGGCAATGGTCATGGAACCCATTTACACCTTTGAAGAGAAATGCAAGTTTTGTCAAAGGAAACCTCATGGTCAATGGATCAAGGAGGCATAGATGGTAAACTTGGGTCCTAAATCACATTTCATCCCTAGGAGTCGATGCCTAGAAAAGCCCCTAAGGAAAGGAAAGGAAAGCAACAACCTAGGCCATGAACCATGAAGCTTATCTTGACATGTTGGTAAAGATTTTAACATAACTCCCAATCTGCTTATCCAACGGAGTTGAAACCACTTGCATATGATAGCTAGCTCAAAGAGCTTTCATTTGCCATATGGTTGGCTATCTGGTTCGAAGGGAGATGAGAGTTATGACTTCTACAAGTCAGGGGTCAGATTCTGAAAACTCAGTCCAAAGAAGGATTCGACATGTCCGTACTAAAAGTTTCATATCTTGCGCTCTAGGCAATATTTTTGGGTGATTCTTTTTTCATTGGATAGCCAACTCACATACCATTCCAATGACATATCATGGGCCTTCTAATTCAACGTGAGCGTGAAATGGTGAAGCGTACAAGTCACTTCAATCTCAGGAAATCCGGTCAGAAACTGTTTTGGGGTTAATGAGCAATGCACTTGTCCTACCTTCTCCTCCTTGGGTGAGCTCACTTAGGGACCATTTGGAAGTCTTCCCATGAGCCTAGGGCTCACATGGGACGTGCTAATTAGCAAGGAATGGACCAAAAACTCAGCTAACCTCAAGTACGTGTGCAAGTCATTGTCAATAGTAGTCCTTGGTTTGCTTTATGTCATTTTCTTCTTTTAGCTTTATTGTATTTGTCCCTTTTAGTTTGTGATCAGAATTATAAGTCCTTTGTACCATCACTCCTTGCTCTCCAAGGCTAAGATCTCAGCCCTTGGATTTGAACCTAAAAGCAAGGAGAGGATGTAGTCACAAGTCACTATCTACTTTATGCTTTAGTAGTTGTTTTTCTTTCAGATTTGTTTGGTCCTTGGGACCGTTTATTTTTGCTGAATTGTAAGGCTTCTTGTAGCCCTTAGATCAATAGGAAGTGTATGGTCAAGATGTAAAGCTTTGGCCTATATAAGCCAAGCTTATCACAATGTAAAAATCAGATTTGTTGGAATGAAGAAAAACCCTAGTTTGAGTGTGTGCTCAACTAAACTCTCTTGCTTTGTGCTTTGAGTGTATTTTCGAGTTAATTAGTGGCTTTGTGCTTAATTACTCAACCCTTCTATCCTTGGTTAAGTGCTTGGAAGAAGACTATCTTTATTGTTCAATTAGTTTACTCACAAAAATCAGAAAAATCAAACACAAAACATCACAAATCAGCCGAGTATTTTTAAGTTTGTTCATGCTTGTTTTGATTAAGTTATTGAGTGATTCTTAGCCCATAAGTTTCACTCCAACTTGGTTATCAGAGCTTTGGTTAGAAAACACAAGTTCCATACTTGTGCTAATTTGTTTTTCGGTTCATACATCAAAGTACAATCTTTGTCACAAAAATCAGTTTTTTCAAAGTTTTCAATGGATTTGGAATGAAACTTGATGGGTTAACTTTCACTCAAAGGATGAACTAAAATGGACTTGTGAAACCCTAGAAATTTTCGGCCAAAGTGTTGTGTTTTTGTGATGATTTTTCTGATTTTTAAAGCAAAAGAAACATAAAGATAGTACCTAAATCTAAACACAAAGTAATAGATTTAGGGGTTTAATTAGTTAAGCACTAAGCCACTAACTAATTAATCATAAATCTCAAGCACAAAGCAAGGAGAAAATGATGAACACTCAACTCTTAAAACTCTAGGGTTTTCATTCAAAATCAAAATCTGAAAATTATGATGTTAGAGTGAGGGTTTATATAGGACCCTTGCTCTAATCTTGGCCTTACATTTCAAGCTAATCTAAGGGTCACAAATAACCCACAAAAACAACATATATCTTGGTTTTCAAAGGCTCACATGAGCTGAAAATTTGAAAGGAAAACAACAAATACATAAAGTATAAAGCATAAAGCATAAAAGGTAGATAGTGACATGTGTTGAAAGGGACTTATTGAGGAACACATGTGAAGCTTCTTTGTGATCTTTTTTTTCGGCTGATTTGGGTCTCTCCCACTTGACTTTGGCTCTTGATGATTTAATTGACTTGTGGTTGACCTTTGGACCTAAGGTTGGAAGCGGGCCCTAGGTCAATGGATTGCGAGCTCTCAACTCCCGTTGCAATCTCCCCGGGTTGAAAAGGATTTGCCCTCAAATCCTCTCCTTCTTCATCCTCCAAGTCTTCAAGATACGGGCTAAGGTCTCCCACGTTAAACGTGCCATGGACTCCGTACTCTCCCGGTAGATCAACTTTGTAAGCATTCGGTCCAATTTTTTCAAGTATCTCGAAGGGACCCTCGGCCCTAGGCATGAGCTTGTTCTTTCTCTTATCCGGAAACCTTTCCTTCCTCAAGTGCAACCACACCAAATCTCCCGCTTCAAACTCCCTTGGAGTTTTTCGGTTCTTGGACTTAGCCTTGTAGGCTTCATTTGACTTCTCGATTTGTTTCTTGACTTGGTTGTGGATGCTCATCATGAACTCAACACGCTTCTTGGCATCGTAACTCATCTCCTTGCTCTTGATGGGGGCTAGGTCCGTGGGCATGAGGGGGTTGGTCCCATAGACTACTTCAAACGGTGAATGTCCCGTGCTAGAAGAAGGGACACGGTTAAAAGCAAACTCGGCGTGAGCAAGTTTGAGATCCCAATCTTTCAAGGACTTGGATACGATGCTCCTAAGGATCCTCCCCAAGGTTTTATTAGTGACCTCGGTTTGGCCATCCGTTTGAGGGTGGTGACTCGTGCTAAACAAGAGTCTCGTTCTCAACAATTTCCACAAAGTCTTCCAAAAGTGGCTCATGAACTTGGTGTCTCGATCGGATACAATGGTCTTGGGAACTCCGTGTAGTTTGACCACTTCTTTGAAGTATAACTCGGCCACACTCATGGCATCCTCGGTTTTCTTGCACGCAATGAAGTGAGCCATCTTGCTAAATCGATCCACCACAACCATGATGGAGTCCTTACCTCGTTGAGTTCTAGGCAAAGCGACGATGAAATCCATGCTAACATCCTCCCATGGCCGATTTGGGACGGGTAGAGGAGTGTAGGGCCCCGTTTGAAAGAAGGACTTGGATTGTTGGCACGAAGCGCATCTCGTGATCACATCTTGGACATCTCCAAGCATTTTGGGCCAATGGAATTGATCTTGGAGGATGTCATAAGTCTTTTGAATTCCGAAATGCCCGGCTAAACCATTAGAATGAACTTCCCTCACTAGGAGATTTCGATAAGGGCTCTTAGGTATACATAGCCGATTCCCAAAGAACAAGAACCCCTCTTGAAGTGTGTATTTGCCTCCTTGCTTGCCTTGTCCGTTGTGTAGGGAGCTCCATTCATCTTTGAAGTCGGGATCTTCCACATAGAGTTCTTTCATGAACTCAAAGCCCAATACCCTTTGTTCCATGTAGCTTAGCATAGTGTGCCTTCGAGACAAAGCATCGGCTACCACATTATTCTTCCCTTCAATGAACTTGCTTTAGAAAGAGAAGGATTGAAGGAATTCTACCCATTTGGCGTGCCGATGATTCAACTTGTGTTGCCCATTGATGTACTTAAGTGCCTCATGATCCGAATGTAGCACGAACAGCTTGGGTTTGAGATAATGGCTCCAATGAGCGAGGGCTCGAACAATGGCATAGAATTCTTTGTCGTAGGTGGAGTAGTTGAGCTTGGCTCCACTCAATTTCTCACTAAAGTAAGCTATCGGTTTGTGTTCTTGCAAGAGAACGGCTCCAATCCCAACTCCACTAGCATCACATTCAACCTCAAAAAGCTTATTGAAATCCGGTGGCGTAAGAATAGGTGAATCACACAACAACTCCTTGATCTTATGGAAAGAAATCTCGGCCCCCTCACTCCATTTGAACTCGCCTTTCTTCATACACTCGGTGATGGGTGCCATGATAGTGCTAAAATCCTTGATAAACCTTCGATAAAAAGAGGCTAAGCCGTGAAAACTCCTCACCTCGGTTATGTTCTTCGGAATTGGCCATGATTTGATAGCCTCCACCTTCTCTTGGTCCACTAGTATCCCACGGCTAGAGATGATAAAGCCCAAGAATTGGACTTCACTTTGCATGAAGGAACATTTCTCTAGCTTGCCATACAATTTGTGATCTCTAAGTGTCTCAAATAACACTTGTAAGTGATGTAGATGAGCTTCCTTGGAAGGGCTATACACCAAGATATCGTCAAAGTAAACCACAATGAACCTTCCCAAGTAAGGTCTCAAAACCTCGGTCATCAATCTCATGAAGGTGCTAGGAGCATTGGATAGTCCAAAAGGCATGACTAACCATTCATATAACCCATGCTTCGTTTTAAAAGCCGTCTTCCATTCATCACCCTCTTTGATTCTCTCTTGATGGTATCCTTGTCGCAAATCAATCTTGGAAAACAATCGAGCCCCACTAAGCTCATCAAGAATGTCATCAAGTCTAGGTATAGGAAACCTATACTTGTCCGTAATATTATTGATAGCGGAGCTATCCGTACACATTCTCCAAGTTCCATCCTTCTTAGGTACCAAAAGTGTAGGTACGGCACAAGGACTAAGAGATTCCCTTACAAACCCCTTTTCCATGAGTTCCCCAATTTGTTGTTGAAGTTCTTGTGTAGCCTTGGGATCACTTCGATATGCGGCCTTATTAGGTAGTGTAGCTCCCGGAACAAGATCGATTTGATGCTCAATGCCCCTAATAGGGGGTAGGGCGTGTGGTAGCTCGAGAGGAACACATCCTTATAAAATTCTAAGAGCTCTTGAACCTCACATGGAATCGGTTCTTCACTCTCTTTAGGAGTTTCTTTGGCGATGAGGGCATAAACAACCATCCCTTTGCTAAGCTCTTGTTTCATTTCTTGTTCCCCAACTAGTAGAACTCCCTCTAGTGGCTTGGTTAGGGTAGGAGTGGCTCGGCCACCCATGTTTGGAGGCAAGGGTGTGAGTTTGATCTTCTTGTCTCTAAACTTGAAAGTATAGGTGTTGTCTCTTCCCTCATGAGTTGCATTTCGATCAAATTCCCAAGGTCTCCTACTCAAAGGTGTCAAGCATCCATAGGAATCACATCACACCACACTTCATCCATATAATCTCTTCCCATAGAAAAAGAAACCAAACATCGTTTGTCAACCAAAATTTCGGCCTCCCTATTCAACCATCTCAACTTGTAAGGGTTTGGGTGTTTTTGTGTGGGTAAGGCAAGTTTATCGATGAGGGTTTTTGAAGCAACATTAACACAACTCCCTCCATCAATAATGAGGTTACAAACCCTCTTCCCAATGGTACACTTAGACCTAAAAATCTGATTTTTTTGACTTTCTTCCAAAGGTTGAGGTTGGGTATGCATAACCCTCCAAGTTACAAGACCAAGGTTTGACCCAATTCCTCCTTTCATTCGGCTCATCTTAGCCTCTATTTCCATTCTCAATTTCTCCATAGAGTCATACATGGTTCCCTCAAGAGTAGTATCATAAGAAAGAGGCATACTCATTGAGAAAACAAAGAAGAACAAACCTGAAAATTTCGGGTGAAACAAGATTGTTTTGGACCGTGTGTTTCTTCAGACCCAACCAAAGCTTTGATGACCAATTTGGAATGAAACTTGATGGGTTAAGTTTCACTCAAAGGATGAACTAAAATCGACTTGTGAAACCCTAGAAATTTTCGGCCAAAGTGTTGTGTTTTTGTGATGATTTTTCTGATTTTTATAAAGCAAAAGGAAACATAAAGATAGTACCTAAATCTAAATACAAAGTAATAGATTTAGGGGTTTAATTAGTTAAGCACTAAGCCACTAACTAATTAATCATAAATCTCAAGCACAAAGCAAGGAGAAAATGATGAACACTCAACTCTTAAAACTCTAGGGTTTTCATTCAAAATCAAAATCTGAAAATTATGATGTTAGAGTGAGGGTTTATATAGGACCCTTGCTCTAATCTTGGCCTTACATTTCAAGCTAATCTAAGGGTCACAAATAACCCACAAAAACAACATATATCTCGGTTTTCAAGGGCTCACATGAGCTGAAAATTTGAAAGGAAACAACAAATACATAAAGTATAAAGCATAAAGCATAAAAGGTAGATAGTGACATGTGTTGAAAGGGACTTATTGAGGAACACATGTGAAGCTTCTTTGTGATCTTTTTTTTCGGCTGATTTGGGTCTCTCCCACTTGACATTGGCTCTTGATGATTTAATTGACTTGTGGTTGACCTTTGGACCTAAGGTTGGAAGCGGGCCCTAGGTCAATGGATAGCGAGCTCTCAACTCCCGTTGCAGGGTTTTTCTTTTCCTTTTTGTTCCACATCTTTTTCCTATGATTCTTCACATGAAACCCCTAGAGTTGAGTCGGTTTTTGAGTCCATGGAAAGAGTTGGGAAGGAGTTAGAGGCCAAGGTGGCTAGAATGAGGGGAAACCATGTCGGTTTTAGTGTGGGTAAGGGGCTGACCATTTTACTTAACCCTCCAACTAAAACACCACCCTATGAGCCACCAAAGAGAGCTCTTAGTTTATTGGAGGTTGTTCATTTGGGGAAGGAAGAAACCCTTGTTTTTAAGGATGAGGAAAATGAGGAACTTGCTAGTGAGGATGGAGAGGATGAGAAACAAAATGAAAGTGAGGTAGAGGTTGAGTCGTGTGATTTGGTCAGGGGTGGAGGGAGCTCTATCCAAGTGGCTCCTAAGACTCATAGTGAGGAGCTAGCCTTGCCTTCACAAAAACATCCTAAACCTCTCAAGCTAAGTTGGTTAGAAAAGGAGGCCGAGCTTAGAGAGAAATCTGATGAGGGTTTGTTTGACAAGGAAAGGGATGAGCTTGATCCTTGGAGTTGTTTAACCAAACTCAAGAAGAAGGTGCTCATGGAATGGGAGTTTAAGGGTGAGTCAAACTTTTCCAAAGAGTTTGCTTACCCTAGGGAGAAGAAACCACCAGATAAGAATGACCAAAATTTGGGGGCAAATTTTTTTTCAAGAAGGAGAGTTTGCAACAGGAGTTGCTCTTGCAAGGCAATGGTCATGGAACCCATTTACACCTTTGAAGAGAAATGCAAGTTTTGTCAAAGGAAACCTCATGGTCAATGGATCAAGGAGGCATAGATGGTAAACTTGGGTCCTAAATCACATTTCATCCCTAGGAGTCGATGCCTAGAAAAGCCCCTAAGGAAAGGAAAGGAAAGCAACAACCTAGGCCATGAACCATGAAGCTTATCTTGACATGTTGGTAAAGATTTTAACATAACTCCCAATCTGCTTATCCAATGGAGTTGAAACCACTTGCATATGATAGCTAGCTCAAAGAGCTTTCATTTGCCATATGGTTGGCTATCTGGTTCGAAGGGAGATGAGAGTTATGACTTCTACAAGTCAGGGTCAGATTCTAAAAACTCAGTCCAAAGAAGGATTCGACATGTCCGTACTAAAAGTTTCATATCTTGCGCTCTAGGCAATATTTTTGGGTGATTCTTTTTCTTTGGATAGCCAACTCACATACCATTCCAATGACATATCATGGGCCTTCTAATTCAACGTGAGCGTGAAATGGTGAAGCGTACAAGTCACTTCAATCTCAGGAAATCCGGTCAGAAACTGTTTTGGGGTTAATGAGCAATGCACTTGTCCTACCTTCTCCTCCTTGGGTGAGCTCACTTAGGGACCATTTGGAAGTCTTCCCATGAGCCTAGGGCTCACATGGGACGTGCTAATTAGCAAGGAATGGACCAAAAACTCAGCTAACCTCAATTTCGTGTGCAAGTCATTGTCAATAGTAGTCCTTGGTTTGCTTTATGTCATTTTCTTCTTTTAGCTTTATTGTATTTGTCCCTTTTAGTTTGTGATCAGAATTATAAGTCCTTTGTACCATCACTCCTTGCTCTCCAAGGCTAAGATCTCAGCCCTTGGATTTGAACCTAAAAGCAAGGAGAGGATGTAGTCACAAGTCACTATCTACTTTATGCTTTAGTAGTTGTTTTTCTTTCAGATTTGTTTGGTCCTTGGACCGTTTATTTTTGCTGAATTGTAAGGCTTCTTGTAGCCCTTAGATCAATAGGAAGTGTATGGTCAAGATGTAAAGCTTTGGCCTATATAAGCCAAGCTTATCACAATGTAAAAATCAGATTTGTTGGAATGAAGAAAAACCCTAGTTTGAGTGTGTGCTCAACTAAACTCTCTTGCTTTGTGCTTTGAGTGTATTTTCGAGTTAATTAGTGGCTTTGTGCTTAATTACTCAACCCTTCTATCCTTGGCTAAGTGCTTGGAAGAAGACTATCTTTATTGTTCAATTAGTTTACTCACAAAAATCAGAAAAATCAAACCCAAAACATCACAAATCAGCCGAGTATTTTTAAGTTTGTTCATGCTTGTTTTGATTAAGTTATTGAGTGATTCTTAGCCCATAAGTTTCACTCCAACTTGGTTATCAGAGCTTTGGTTAGAAAACACAAGTTCCATACTTGTGCTAATTTGTTTTTCGGTTCATACATCAAAGTACAATCTTTGTCACAAAAATCAGTTTTTTTTTTCAAAGTTTTCAATGGGTTTTTCTTTTCCTTTTTGTTCCACATCTTTTTCCTATGATTCTTCACATGAAACCCCTAGAGTTGAGTCGGTTTTTGAGTCCATGGAAAGAGTTGGGAAGGAGTTAGAGGCCAAGGTGGCTAGAGTGAGGGGAAACTATGTCGGTTTTAGTGTGGGTAAGGGGCTGACCATTTTACTTAACCTTCCAACTAAAACACCACCCTATGAGCCACCAAAGAGAGCTCTTAGTTTCTTGGAGGTTGTTCATTTGGGGAAGGAAGAAACCCTTGTTTTTAAGGATGAGGAAAATGAGGAACTTTGTAGTGAGGATGGAGAGGATGAGAAACAAAATGAAAGTGAGGTAGAGGTTGAGTCGTGTGATTTGGTCATGGGTGGAGGGAGCTCTATCCAAGTGGCTCCTAAGACTCATAGTGAGGAGCTAGCCTTGCCTTCACAAAAACATCCTAAACCTCTCAAGCTAAGTTGGTTAGAAAAGGAGGCCGAGCTTAGAGAGAAATCTGATGAGGGTTTGTTTGACAAGGAAAGGGATGAGCTTGATCCTTGGAGTTGTTTAACCAAACTCAAGAAGAAGGTGCTCATGGAATGGGAGTTTAAGGGTGAGTCAAACTTTTCCAAAGAGTTTGCTTACCCTAGGGAGAAGAAACCACCAGATAAGAATGACCAAAATTTGGGGGCAAATTTTTTTTCAAGAAGGAGAGTTTGCAACAGGAGTTGCTCTTGCAAGGCAATGGTCATGGAACCCATTTACACCTTTGAAGAGAAATGCAAGTTTTGTCAAAGGAAACCTCATGGTCAATGGATCAAGGAGGCATAGATGGTAAACTTGGGTCCTAAATCACATTTCATCCCTAGGAGTCGATGCCTAGAAAAGCCCCTAAGGAAAGGAAAGGAAAGCAACAACCTAGGCCATAAACCATGAAGCTTATCTTGACATGTTGGTAAAGATTTTAACATAACTCTTAATCTGCTTATCCAATGGAGTTGAAACACTTGCATATGATAGCTAGCTCAAAGAGCTTTCATTTGCCATATGGTTGGCTATCTGGTTCGAAGGGAGATGAGAGTTATGACTTCTACAAGTCAGGGGTCAGATTCTGAAAACTCAGTCCAAAGAAGGATTCGACATGTCCGTACTAAAAGTTTCATATCTTGCGCTCTAGGCAATATTTTTGGGTGATTCTTTTTTCATTGGATAGCCAACTCACATACCATTACAATGACATATCATGGGCCTTCTAATTCAACGTGAGCGTGAAATGGTGAAGCGTACAAGTCACTTCAATCTCAGGAAATCCGGTCAGAAACTGTTTTGGGGTTAATGAGCAATGCACTTGTCCTACCTTCTCCTCCTTGGGTGAGCTCACTTAGGGACCATTTGGAAGTCTTCCCATGAGCCTAGGGCTCACATGGGACGTGCTAATTAGCAAGGAATGGACCAAAAACTCAGCTAACCTCAAGTACGTGTGCAAGTCATTGTCAATAGTAGTCCTTGGTTTGCTTTATGTCATTTTCTTCTTTTAGCTTTATTGTATTTGTCCCTTTTAGTTTGTGATCAGAATTATAAGTCCTTTGTACCATCACTCCTTGCTCTCCAAGGCTAAGATCTCAGCCCTTGGATTTGAACCTAAAAGCAAGGAGAGGATGTAGTCACAAGTCACTATCTACTTTATGCTTTAGTAGTTGTTTTTCTTTCAGATTTGTTTGGTCCTTGGGACCGTTTATTTTTGCTGAATTGTAAGGCTTCTTGTAGCCCTTAGATCAATAGGAAGTGTATGGTCAAGATGTAAAGCTTTGGCCTATATAAGCCAAGCTTATCACAATGTAAAAATCAGATTTGTTGGAATGAAGAAAAACCCTAGTTTGAGTGTGTGCTCAACTAAACTCTCTTGCTTTGTGCTTTGAGTGTATTTTCGAGTTAATTAGTGGCTTTGTGCTTAATTACTCAACCCTTCTATCCTTGGCTAAGTGCTTGGAAGAAGACTATCTTTATTGTTCAATTAGTTTACTCACAAAAATCAGAAAAATCAAACACAAAACATCACAAATCAGCCGAGTATTTTTAAGTTTGTTCATGCTTGTTTTGATTAAGTTATTGAGTGATTCTTAGCCCATAAGTTTCACTCCAACTTGGTTATCAGAGCTTTGGTTAGAAAACACAAGTTCCATACTTGGTTATCAGAGCTTTGGTTAGAAAACACAACTTGGTTATTGAGTGATTCTTAGCCCATAAGTTTCATTCTTGTTTTTTTTCGATTTGTTTGTGTTTTCGATTTGTTTTACTTTTTCTCGGTTTATACTCTTGTTCTTCCTCTTCAATTTTTCGTTTTCTTTCTTTTCTTTTCCTTGTTTATTTTCCACAAAACTTTCACAAAAAACTCACAAAATTTTCACAAAATGGAAGGGGATAGAGGGGAGGATAAAAGGCTTTCCGATTTAGAAGAGAAGTTAACTCAACTCACCGGTAATTGTACTTTAACGATGAATGCTCTAAACACTCTCTTGGATCATAACATTGAGGAGCCAAGAAGGGGTGGAGGAGGAAGGGGCCGTGGGATAGGAGGCCGTGGAAGGGGTCGACCACCTCCTCACATGGAAGATCAATTTTCGGATTCGGAGGAGTCCCTTGAAACCCACCCTAGAGACCATGACCGAGATATCAAAGTGGATATACCCGATTTTTATGGTAGCTTGAACCCCGAGGATCTCCTAGATTGGCTTAGGTCGATAGAGAGGATCTTTGAATTTAAGGAATATCCCGATAGGAAGTGTTTTAAGGTGGCCATCATGAAATTCAAAGGATATGCCTCCCTTTGGTACGAAAACCTTAAGAATCAAAGAAATCGAGAGGGAAAGGAACCCATTAGGTTATGGCTCAAACTCAAAGAAACTCAAAGACAAGTTTGTTCCCAAGGATTATACCCAAGACATGTTCCTCAAGCTAGCTCAACTCAAACAAGAGACACAACCAATTGAGTCTTACCTTAGGGACTTTGAGCAACTCACATTACAATGTGAGATGAATGAGAAGCCCGAACAAAAAATAGCTAGGTTTGTCGAGGGCCTAAACCCTAGGATAGCAAATCGGGTCAAGATGCAAAACTTGTGGTCATTCGATGAGGCCGTTACCATGGCCACACGTGTGGAAAGACTAGAGAAGGGGAGAGGGGATTCGGCCAAAAGCAACACCAAGGCCCACCCTAACTCGAGCCAAGGAGGGGTCAAAATTGTCGAACCTAGCCCTACCATCAAGCCATCAAGTGTTGACAAGGGGAAGGGAATTGACTATGGCCCTAAGAGAACAATTCCTCTCAAGAAGTGCTACCAATGTCAAGGGTATGGTCATTTTGCTAAGGAATGCCCTAGTAAGAGGACCTTGAACACAAGTGAGGTTGTGCATTGGGAGACGATGAAGTGTTAGTTTGTGAGGAAGAAAAAGCGAGGGAGTTGAGGATGTGAAGGTGGCCGAGACAATTGTTCCCCCGGACTCGGGGTTGAGCTTGGTTACTTGGCGAGTAATGCACACTCAAGATTCAAGTGAAAGCATGGATCAAAGACACCAACTATTTCGAACCAAGTGTACAATCATGGGGAGAGTGTGTAATCTCATTATCGATGGGGGAAGTTGTGTTAATGTTGCTTCTAAAACCCTCATTGATAAGCTTGCCTTGCCTACTTTGAAGCATCCTCATCCTTACAAGCTAAGGTGGCTTAATCAAGGAGCCGAGGTAAAAGTTGATAAACAATGCAAAGTCTTGTTTTCCATTGGACAAGACTACAAAGATGAAATTGTGTGTGAAGTGTTGGACATGGATGCTTGTCATGTATTGCTTGGTAGGCCATGGGAGTATGAAAAGAATTCTTCCCACCATGGAAGAGACAACACCTACTCATTCAAGTATGGTGAAAAGCTTATTGTCTTAGCTCCCCTACCACCAATGACGGGTTGTAAAACCAATGCGTGCTTGTTTGAATCCAACATTGGATCAAACCCTAGCATGGATATGAAGTTGGAGCCGAGTTTGAATGAGCATGAGGCCTTGAAAAGCCTTGAACCGAGTAGAAAAGAGCAAGAGGGAGAGTTGAACTTGGAATGTGAGGGAAGCTCTAGCATGATAAGGAGGATTCTAGGAGAGGAGCAGCGTGAAGGTGAAGCATCAATCAACAAGGAAACAACCGACTACAATGAGAATGTGGTCAATGAGAGAGCAAAAATCGATGGCAAGGAAAGATCAAGTGGGTCTTTAAGATGGAGAATAATTGATGGGCTCGATCATGAGCAAGAATGGATGGATGGCATGGTTATGAGTCGTGGGCTCAAAGAAATGCTCGAGGAAGAGTGTGTGGTCAAGCAAACCGTGACCAAGGAGGAAAACATGATCAATTCTTGAGCCAAGGCAAAGGGGTCCAACCATTTCTACAAACTCTAGCTAAGTGGTGCCCATGGAAGACCAAAACCGTGAAAGCCAAGATCGAGCAAAGGATGAGCCGAGAATCAAGCTTGAAATCGAGCAAGGGAGGAAGCAAGAGGATCTCCAAGGACTTGAGGACAAGTCCTTTTCAAGGAGAGGAGATTGGACCAAAATTGGTCAAGGTAGTCAAGGGTGAAGAGGTGGGAGACCATGGGTTAGGGCCATGGGCTCAAACCCAAGCCTAGGGCATTGGTCTAAGGGATCACTAAGGGTCAACTAAAGTCAAATCTATGGTCAAACCAAGCCAACCTTAGTGATCAAGCAAAGTCAAGAGGAAGTCAAAGTTGGAGAGCAACAAAAGTCAAGATTATGCTATTTTTGAAATGTGGTCAATTAAGGTACACCCATGTGAGTCAACCCTCCAATAAATGGGCTCACATGGTTCATCAAGCTAGCTCATGGAGGTCAAGGAGCCGGCCTAATCAAGTCACCAAAGATCATCACATTGTTTTTATGTTTTAAGTCATTTTCATACATGTCGCTTTCTCTACTTTTTACTTTATGCTTTAGTGTAAGGAGACAATATAATCCCTTGTATTTTGCTCACATGGACCGTCCCACATGCCTCCCCAAGATCAATTCTTGACCCTTGGATGCTACCTAAAGTGCATGGATAGGATGGGTTCAAGTGTCATTGTCTACTTTATGTTTTGTTTGTTTTATTTTCAACATTGTAAGGTCAAGGAGACCAAGACCCATTTCGGCTGATTTGAGGGCCTCTTAGGACCCTTAGATTAAGTTTGAATTGTAGGGTGTAGATGTAAGCAAGGGTATTATAAGCACCTCCACTCAACATTGTAATTTTTCAGCTTTTGATGAATGAAAAAACCCTAGTTTTATTTGAGTGTTCTTCCTTTTCTCATTACTTTGTGTTTGAGATTTGTGAAAGATTAGTTTAGTGGCTTTGTGCTTAAACTAATCAAACCCTAAATCTATTACTTAGTGTGTAGATTTAGTAACTATCTTTTATGTTTTCCTTGTTTACAAAATTTCAGAAAATTATCTCACAAAAACATACACTTGGCCGAGATTTTCAAGCACCTTCACAAATCGACTTTAGTTCATCCTTTGAGTGAAACTTAACCCACTTAGTTTCACTCCAGTTTGTTCATGCTTGTTTTGATTAAGTTATTGAGTGATTCTTAGCCCATAAGTTTCACTCCAACTTGGTTATCAGAGCTTTGGTTAGAAAACACAAGTTCCATACTTGTGCTAATTTGTTTTTCGGTTCATACATCAAAGTTCAATCTTTGTCACAAAAATCAGTTTTTTTTTTTCAAAGTTTTCAATGGGTTTTTCTTTTCCTTTTTGTTCCACATCTTTTTCCTATGATTCTTCACATGAAACCCCTAGAGTTGAGTCGGTTTTTGAGTCCATGGAAAGAGTTGGGAAGGAGTTAGAGGCCAAGGTGGCTAGAATGAGGGGAAACTATGTCGGTTTTAGTGTGGGTAAGGGGCTGACCATTTTACTTAACCCTCCAACTAAAACACCACCCTATGAGCCACCAAAGAGAGCTCTTAGTTTATTGGAGGTTGTTCATTTGGGGAAGGAAGAAACCCTTGTTTTTAAGGATGAGGAAAATGAGGAACTTGCTAGTGAGGATGGAGAGGATGAGAAACAAAATGAAAGTGAGGTAGAGGTTGAGTCGTGTGATTTGGTCATGGGTGGAGGGAGCTCTATCCAAGTGGCTCCTAAGACTCATAGTGAGGAGCTATGGAGTGAAACTAAGTGGGACAAGTTTCACTCAAAGGATGAACAAAATCGAACTTGAATTGGTGATGAAAATCTCGGTCCTATGATGTGTTTTTGTGAAGTAATTTTCTGAAATTTTATGAACAAGGAAAATAAATGGCAAAGTAACTAAATCTACACACTAAGTAATAGATTTAGGTTGTGATTAGTTTAAGCACAAAGCCACTAAACTAACCTTTCACTAAACTCACACACTAAGTAATGAGATAATGAAGAACACTCAAATAAGTTGAGAACTCTCAAACTTAGGGTTTTTATCATTCAACTAAAATCTGATTTTTACAATGGGTTTTGAGTTGCTTAAATAGAGGCCTATGACTACATCTACACCTTACATTTAGGATCATATCCAAGGGTCAAGAGTGAGCCTTGGAGAGCAAGTTCTAACGGTACAAAAGCTTGTACAAATCTGATCACAAAACAAAGAAAACAAAAGCATAAAGTAGAATTAGGACAACTAATGATAGTGACATGAGTGTAAAGTTGAGCTCCTTGTTGAATTCAGCCGAAAATATTGGTCCCCTTGCATTCTTATGGTCCTTGAACATTAGGAGTTAGTGGGAAACTTTCACATGGTCCCCAAAATGTGCTCAATCAAAAGGGGAAAGCATGACAAGGACGTTTTCTTGGCCTCAAAAATCAGCTTTGTAACCGAGCAAATCAAGTGTGGTTTGTTTGTGTCTTATTATTCTTGATTCACACACTTGATTTAGCCTTAACCTTGAGAATTAAGCATTAGGTTGGCCTTGAGTTAATGACTTAACCCATGGGTCGAGCCCAAGGACCCAAACCGTGTTCTAGACTAAAACCGCCTTTGCTAGCCTTGACCATTTTTGGTCCAATCTCCTCTCCTTGAAAAGGATTTGTCCTCAAATCCTCGGTCTCTCTTCCTCTTGCTCGGTTTGAACTTTGATCGTTGTTGAGATTGATCGATACCCCTTTTGCTTCTTGACAAGAATTGGACTTCATGATTGTGGGTGCCCAAGAACACCATAGACCTAGAGATTGATTGAGAGAATAATTTTCCCTTGCTTGGCTCGTGCAAATGACCCTACTCTCTTCTCTTACCATGGTCTCCTTGAACCTACATTCACTTTCTAGCTCATCCTCAAGCTCTTCATACCCAAACTCAATTGAAACTTGCTTAGGATCACCATGACGCCACCCCTTGCTACGGTCATTCTTTTCCATGATCCTCCATTTCACGGTTCTTCTTGGCCTTTCCATGCCATCATTCCTTGCACTCCCATTCGACTCATCCTTGTATTTCATTGAGTGTCCCGAATTTTCAGTTTTGAGCTCATTGAGCTCCTCTCCTTGACTTCCCCTTATTGCTCTAGGGTTGTCTTTGATCACATGGAGGGCTACACTCTCGATCATGAAGGTACTTGTGGAATTAGATGACATGAGGAGTGTGAGTAAGTCGGTTATGGTCTTGAGGGCCGTGTTCTCCTCCCACAAGTTGATCTTTGGACTTTCACTTGAGCCATCTTCTATCTTGAGCTTAGATGAAGATTGTAGAAGATCATCACTTAGCTCTTTTTGTTCAAGCTTAGTTCCCCCTTTGAATCCCCATTTCATGAATCCACTTGAGTAGACTTGAGTAGGATGATCACATAGTAGCTCCTTGTTGTTATTATTCACTTTGAATTTCCATTTTAGAAATTCCCTTGACTCTTTGCTTGTATCAACATTCTCATACCACATGATTACCTTTCTCTTGACATTAGCCAAACACATCTCATGTTCATACTCGTCCCGATGCTTGGCATTGTATCCCATGCTTTCCTCTTGAGTGTTAGGATTATCTTTAGCAAAGTGAATGGTCAATTTCTCACCAACATTCATTTCCTCACTTGTTTCGGCCTCCTCACTTAAAATAACCTCTTTGGACGACTCAAATATGGAGGGCGGTTTGCATTGCTCTTTGGGGAACTCCTTAGCAAGGACATTAATCTCATCCTTCCCATGACCAACCCCAAGCTCAATTTCTGGTCCCCCATCAATCCCCATTTTTTCGTGTGACATAATCAAGGAGGGTGGGTTAGGGTTCTTCAAAATCGGAGGTAAGGGTGCAAGTTTGATCTTCTTAGCTCCAATCTTGAAAGTATAGGTATTGTCCCTCCCATCATGATGAGCATTTCTTTCCAACTCCCAAGGTCTCCCCAAGAGGAGATGACAAGCATCCATGGGAATCACATCACACAAAACCTCATCCATGTAATCCCCACCAATGGAGAAAGAAACCAAGCATTGTCTAACCACACTTACACTCATCTCGGCTCCATTGTTTAGCCACTTCATCTTGTAAGGGTTAGGGTGTTCTTGTGTAGGCAAGGCTAATTTTTCAATGAGGGTGCTTGAGGCAACATTAGAACAACTCTCCCCATCAACAATCAAATTACAAACCCTTCCCATAATGGTACACCTAGACCTAAAAGCTTCGACTTGGTGATTCTCTTCTAGGTTTAGGGTTAGGGTTTGAGCAAGCATGCCCCTACACATCACACGGCCATGGTTAGGGGGTGGTTCTCCTCCTAACCGAGCCATTCTACCTTTCAAAGTCACAAGATCAAGATTAGGGTTAGGTTTAAGTTTACCCCTCATTTGACTCATTTTGTTTTCAAGCTCTCTTCTAGCTTTCTCCATACAATCATACATGGTCTCACCAAGAGTAGTATCAAGTGAAACACCAAAATGATGGAACACATCCATTATTAAAACAAAGAAACAAATCTGAAAACTTAAGCAAAGTTTGGACCTTTGAGTGTAAGAACCGAGCAATTAGCACAAGTGTAAATTTTCAGCCATTTTTTGTGAAACTTTTGTGAAATCTTTTGTGGAATTTTGTGGAAAATTTATGGAAAATAAAAAAGGAAACGAAAGAAGAAAAAAAACGAAAAATAAAAGAGCAAAAAAAACAATGATCAACTCGACACAAACAAGGTAAACCGAAAATCAAAGAACAAATCTGAAAAATTTCGGGTACCTCAAGAACCCTTTGGATCGTGTGTTGCCTAAGCACAAGGGTGGATCTTGTGCTTCAAACCCAACCAAAGCTTTGATGCCAATTTGGAGTGAAACTAAGTGGGACAAGTTTCACTCAAAGGATGAACAAAATCGAACTTGAATTGGTGATGAAAATCTCGGTCCTATGATGTGTTTTTGTGAAGTAATTTTCTGAAATTTTATGAACAAGGAAAATAAAAAGGATAGTAACTAAATCTACACACTAAGTAATAGATTTAGGTTGTGATTAGTTTAAGCACAAAGCCACTAAACTAACCTTTCACTAAACTCACACACTAAGTAATGAGATAATGAAGAACACTCAAATAAGTTGAGAACTCTCAAACTTAGGGTTTTTATCATTCAACTAAAATCTGATTTTTACAATGGGTTTTGAGTTGCTTAAATAGAGGCCTATGACTACATCTACACCTTACATTTAGGATCATATCCAAGGGTCAAGAGTGAGCCTTGGAGAGCAAGTTCTAACGGTACAAAAGCTTGTACAAATCTGATCACAAAACAAAGAAAACAAAAGCATAAAGTAGAATTAGGACAACTAATGATAGTGACATGAGTGTAAAGTTGAGCTCCTTGTTGAATTCAGCCGAAAATATTGGTCCCCTTGCATTCTTATGGTCCTTGAACATTAGGAGTTAGTGGGAAACTTTCACATGGTCCCCAAAATGTGCTCAATCAAAAGGGGAAAGCATGACAAGGACGTTTTCTTGGCCTCAAAAATCAGCTTTCAGAATCGAGCAAATCAAGTGTGGTTTGTTTGTGTCTTATTATTCTTGATTCACACACTTGATTTAGCCTTAACCTTGAGAATTAAGCATTAGGTTGGCCTTGAGTTAATGACTTAACCCATGGGTCGAGCCCAAGGACCCAAACCGTGTTCTAGACTAAACCGCCTTTGCTAGCCTTGACCATTTTTGGTCCAAGCTAGCCTTGCCTTCACAAAAACATCCTAAACCTCTCAAGCTAAGTTGGTTAGAAAAGGAGGCCGAGCTTAGAGAGAAATCTGATGAGGGTTTGTTTGACAAGGAAAGGGATGAGCTTGATCCTTGGAGTTGTTTAACCAAACTCAAGAAGAAGGTGCTCATGGAATGGGAGTTTAAGGGTGAGTCAAACTTTTCCAAAGAGTTTGCTTACCCTAGGGAGAAGAAACCACCAGATAAGAATGACCAAAATTTGGGGGCAAATTTTTTTTCAAGAAGGAGAGGTTGCAAGGAGTTGCTCTTGCAAGGCAATGGTCATGGAACCCATTTACACCTTTGAAGAGAAATGCAAGTTTTGTCAAAGGAAACCTCATGGTCAATGGATCAAGGAGGCATAGATGGTAAACTTGGGTCCTAAATCACATTTCATCCCTAGGAGTCGATGCCTAGAAAAGCCCCTAAGGAAAGGAAAGGAAAGGAAAGCAACAACCTAGGCCATGAACCATGAAGCTTATCTTGACATGTTGGTAAAGATTTTAACATAACTCCCAATCTGCTTATCCAATGGAGTTGAAACCACTTGCATATGATAGCTAGCTCAAAGAGCTTTCATTTGCCATATGGTTGGCTATCTGGTTCGAAGGGAGATGAGAGTTATGACTTCTACAAGTCAGGGGTCAGATTCTGAAAACTCAGTCCAAAGAAGGATTCGACATGTCCGTACTAAAAGTTTCATATCTTGCGCTCTAGGCAATATTTTTGGGTGATTCTTTTTTCATTGGATAGCCAACTCACATACCATTCCAATGACATATCATGGGCCTTCTAATTCAACGTGAGCGTGAAATGGTGAAGCGTACAAGTCACTTCAATCTCAGGAAATCCGGTCAGAAACTGTTTTGGGGTTAATGAGCAATGCACTTGTCCTACCTTCTCCTCCTTGGGTGAGCTCACTTAGGGACCATTTGGAAGTCTTCCCATGAGCCTAGGGCTCACATGGGACGTGCTAATTAGCAAGGAATGGACCAAAAACTCAGCTAACCTCAGAAATGCGTGTGCAAGTCATTGTCAATAGTAGTCCTTGGTTTGCTTTATGTCATTTTCTTCTTTTAGCTTTATTGTATTTGTCCCTTTTAGTTTGTGATCAGAATTATAAGTCCTTTGTACCATCACTCCTTGCTCTCCAAGGCTAAGATCTCAGCCCTTGGATTTGAACCTAAAAGCAAGGAGAGGATGTAGTCACAAGTCACTATCTACTTTATGCTTTAGTAGTTGTTTTTCTTTCAGATTTGTTTGGTCCTTGGGACCGTTTATTTTTGCTGAATTGTAAGGCTTCTTGTAGCCCTTAGATCAATAGGAAGTGTATGGTCAAGATGTAAAGCTTTGGCCTATATAAGCCAAGCTTATCACAATGTAAAAATCAGATTTGTTGGAATGAAGAAAAACCCTAGTTTGAGTGTGTGCTCAACTAAACTCTCTTGCTTTGTGCTTTGAGTGTATTTTCGAGTTAATTAGTGGCTTTGTGCTTAATTACTCAACCCTTCTATCCTTGGCTAAGTGCTTGGAAGAAGACTATCTTTATTGTTCAATTAGTTTACTCACAAAAATCAGAAAAATCAAACACAAAACATCACAAATCAGCCGAGTATTTTTAAGTTTGTTCATGCTTGTTTTGATTAAGTTATTGAGTGATTCTTAGCCCATAAGTTTCACTCCAACTTGGTTATCAGAGCTTTGGTTAGAAAACACAAGTTCCATACTTGTGCTAATTTGTTTTTCGGTTCATACATCAAAGTACAATCTTTGTCACAAAAATCAGTTTTTTTTTTTTTTTCAAAGTTTTCAATGGGTTTTTCTTTTCCTTTTTGTTCCACATCTTTTTCCTATGATTCTTCACATGAAACCCCTAGAGTTGAGTCGGTTTTTGAGTCCATGGAAAGAGTTGGGAAGGAGTTAGAGGCCAAGGTGGCTAGAATGAGGGGAAACTATGTCGGTTTTAGTGTGGGTAAGGGGCTGACCATTTTACTTAACCCTCCAACTAAAACACCACCCTATGAGCCACCAAAGAGAGCTCTTAGTTTATTGGAGGTTGTTCATTTGGGGAAGGAAGAAACCCTTGTTTTTAAGGATGAGGAAAATGAGGAACTTGCTAGTGAGGATGGAGAGGATGAGAAACAAAATGAAAGTGAGGTAGAGGTTGAGTCGTGTGATTTGGTCATGGGTGGAGGGAGCTCTATCCAAGTGGCTCCTAAGACTCATAGTGAGGAGCTAGCCTTGCCTTCACAAAAACATCCTAAACCTCTCAAGCTAAGTTGGTTAGAAAAGGAGGCCGAGCTTAGAGAGAAATCTGATGAGGGTTTGTTTGACAAGGAAAGGGATGAGCTTGATCCTTGGAGTTGTTTAACCAAACTCAAGAAGAAGGTGCTCATGGAATGGGAGTTTAAGGGTGAGTCAAACTTTTCCAAAGAGTTTGCTTACCCTAGGGAGAAGAAACCACCAGATAAGAATGACCAAAATTTGGGGGCAAATTTTTTTTCAAGAAGGAGAGTTTGCAACAGGAGTTGCTCTTGCAAGGCAATGGTCATGGAACCCATTTACACCTTTGAAGAGAAATGCAAGTTTTGTCAAAGGAAACCTCATGGTCAATGGATCAAGGAGGCATAGATGGTAAACTTGGGTCCTAAATCACATTTCATCCCTAGGAGTCGATGCCTAGAAAAGCCCCTAAGGAAAGGAAAGGAAAGGAAAGCAACAACCTAGGCCATGAACCATGAAGCTTATCTTGACATGTTGGTAAAGATTTTAACATAACTCCCAATCTGCTTATCCAATGGAGTTGAAACCACTTGCATATGATAGCTAGCTCAAAGAGCTTTCATTTGCCATATGGTTGGCTATCTGGTTCGAAGGGAGATGAGAGTTATGACTTCTACAAGTCAGGGGTCAGATTCTGAAAACTCAGTCAAAGAAGGATTCGACATTCCCGTACTAAAAGTTTCATATCTTGCGCTCTAGGCAATATTTTTGGGTGATTCTTTTTTCATTGGATAGCCAACTCACATACCATTCCAATGACATATCATGGGCCTTCTAATTCAACGTGAGCGTGAAATGGTGAAGCGTACAAGTCACTTCAATCTCAGGAAATCCGATTGAAACTGTTTTGGGGTTAATGAGCAATGCACTTGTCCTACCTTCTCCTCCTTGGGTGAGCTCACTTAGGGACCATTTGGAAGTCTTCCCATGAGCCTAGGGCTCACATGGGACGTGCTAATTAGCAAGGAATGGACCAAAAACTCAGCTAACCTCAAAATGCGTGTGCAAGTCATTGTCAATAGTAGTCCTTGGTTTGCTTTATGTCATTTTCTTCTTTTAGCTTTATTGTATTTGTCCCTTTTAGTTTGTGATCAGAATTATAAGTCCTTTGTACCATCACTCCTTGCTCTCCAAGGCTAAGATCTCAGCCCTTGGATTTGAACCTAAAAGCAAGGAGAGGATGTAGTCACAAGTCACTATCTACTTTATGCTTTAGTAGTTGTTTTTCTTTCAGATTTGTTTGGTCCTTGGGACCGTTTATTTTTGCTGAATTGTAAGGCTTCTTGTAGCCCTTAGATCAATAGGAAGTGTATGGTCAAGATGTAAAGCTTTGGCCTATATAAGCCAAGCTTATCACAATGTAAAAATCAGATTTGTTGGAATGAAGAAAAACCCTAGTTTGAGTGTGTGCTCAACTAAACTCTCTTGCTTTGTGCTTTGAGTGTATTTTCGAGTTAATTAGTGGCTTTGTGCTTAATTACTCAACCCTTCTATCCTTGGCTAAGTGCTTGGAAGAAGACTATCTTTATTGTTCAATTAGTTTACTCACAAAAATCAGAAAAATCAAACACAAAACATCACAAATCAGCCGAGTATTTTTAAGTTTGTTCATGCTTGTTTTGATTAAGTTATTGAGTGATTCTTAGCCCATAAGTTTCACTCCAACTTGGTTATCAGAGCTTTGGTTAGAAAACACAAGTTCCATACTTGTGCTAATTTGTTTTTCGGTTCATACATCAAAGTACAATCTTTGTCACAAAAATCAGTTTTTTGTTTCAAAGTTTTCAATGGGTTTTTCTTTTCCTTTTTGTTCCACATCTTTTTCCTATGATTCTTCACATGAAACCCCTAGAGTTGAGTCGGGCTTTGAGTCCACGGAAAGAGTAGGGAAGAAGTTAGGGGCCAAGGTGGCTAGAATGACGGGAATCTATGTCGGTTTTAGTGTGGGTAAGGGGCTGACCATTTTACTTAACCCTCCAACTAAAACACCACCCTATGAGCCACCAAAGAGAGCTCTTAGTTTATTGGAGGTTGTTCATTTGGGGAAGGAAGAAACCCTTGTTTTTAAGGATGAGGAAAATGAGGAACTTGCTAGTGAGGATGGAGAGGATGAGAAACAAAATGAAAGTGAGGTAGAGGTTGAGTCGTGTGATTTGGTCATGGGTGGAGGGAGCTCTATCCAAGTGGCTCCTAAGACTCATAGTGAGGAGCTAGCCTTGCCTTCACAAAAACATCCTAAACCTCTCAAGCTAAGTTGGTTAGAAAAGGAGGCCGAGCTTAGAGAGAAATCTGATGAGGGTTTGTTTGACAAGGAAAGGGATGAGCTTGATCCTTGGAGTTGTTTAACCAAACTCAAGAAGAAGGTGCTCATGGAATGGGAGTTTAAGGGTGAGTCAAACTTTTCCAAAGAGTTTGCTTACCCTAGGGAGAAGAAACCACCAGATAAGAATGACCAAAATTTGGGGGCAAATTTTTTCAAGAAGGAGAGTTTGCAACAGAGTTGCTCTTGCAAGGCAATGGTCATGGAACCCATTTACACCTTTGAAGAGAAATGCAAGTTTTGTCAAAGGAAACCTCATGGTCAATGGATCAAGGAGGCATAGATGGTAAACTTGGGTCCTAAATCACATTTCATCCCTAGGAGTCGATGCCTAGAAAAGCCCCTAAGGAAAGGAAAGGAAAGGAAAGGAAAGCAACAACCTAGGCCATGAACCATGAAGCTTATCTTGACATGTTGGTAAAGATTTTAACATAACTCCCAATCTGCTTATCCAATGGAGTTGAAACCACTTGCATATGATAGCTAGCTCAAAGAGCTTTCATTTGCCATATGGTTGGCTATCTGGTTCGAAGGGAGATGAGAGTTATGACTTCTACAAGTCAGGGGTCAGATTCTGAAAACTCAGTCAAAGAAGGATTCGACATGTCCGTACTAAAAGTTTCATATCTTGCGCTCTAGGCAATATTTTTGGGTGATTCTTTTTTCATTGGATAGCCAACTCACATACCATTCCAATGACATATCATGGGCCTTCTAATTCAACGTGAGCGTGAAATGGTGAAGCGTACAAGTCACTTCAATCTCAGGAAATCCGGTCAAAAACTGTTTTGGGGTTAATGAGCAATGCACTTGTCCTACCTTCTCCTCCTTGGGTGAGCTCACTTAGGGACCATTTGGAAGTCTTCCCATGAGCCTAGGGCTCACATGGGACGTGCTAATTAGCAAGGAATGGACCAAAAACTCAGCTAACCTCAAATGCGAGTGCAAGTCATTGTCAATAGTAGTCCTTGGTTTGCTTTATGTCATTTTCTTCTTTTAGCTTTATTGTATTTGTCCCTTTTAGTTTGTGATCAGAATTATAAGTCCTTTGTACCATCACTCCTTGCTCTCCAAGGCTAAGATCTCAGCCCTTGGATTTGAACCTAAAAGCAAGGAGAGGATGTAGTCACAAGTCACTATCTACTTTATGCTTTAGTAGTTGTTTTTCTTTCAGATTTGTTTGGTCCTTGGGACCGTTTATTTTTGCTGAATTGTAAGGCTTCTTGTAGCCCTTAGATCAATAGGAAGTGTATGGTCAAGATGTAAAGCTTTGGCCTATATAAGCCAAGCTTATCACAATGTAAAAATCAGATTTGTTGGAATGAAGAAAAACCCTAGTTTGAGTGTGTGCTCAACTAAACTCTCTTGCTTTGTGCTTTGAGTGTATTTTCGAGTTAATTAGTGGCTTTGTGCTTAATTACTCAACCCTTCTATCCTTGGCTAAGTGCTTGGAAGAAGACTATCTTTATTGTTCAATTAGTTTACTCACAAAAATCAGAAAAATCAAACACAAAACATCACAAATCAGCCGAGTATTTTTAAGTTTGTTCATGCTTGTTTTGATTAAGTTATTGAGTGATTCTTAGCCCATAAGTTTCACTCCAACTTGGTTATCAGAGCTTTGGTTAGAAAACACAAGTTCCATACTTGTGCTAATTTGTTTTTCGGTTCATACATCAAAGTACAATCTTTGTCACAAAAATCAGTTTTTTTTTTTTCAAAGTTTTCAATGGGTTTTTCTTTTCCTTTTTGTTCCACATCTTTTTCCTATGATTCTTCACATGAAACCCCTAGAGTTGAGTCAGTTTATGAGACCATGGAAAGAGTTGGGAAGGAGTTAGAGGCCAAGGTGGCAAGAATGAGGGGAAACTATGTCGGTTTTAGTGTGGGTAAGGGGCTGACCATTTTACTTAACCCTCCAACTAAAACACCACCCTATGAGCCACCAAAGAGAGCTCTTAGTTTATTGGAGGTTGTTCATTTGGGGAAGGAAGAAACCCTTGTTTTTAAGGATGAGGAAAATGAGGAACTTGCTAGTGAGGATGGAGAGGATGAGAAACAAAATGAAAGTGAGGTAGAGGTTGAGTCGTGTGATTTGGTCATGGGTGGAGGGAGCTCTATCCAAGTGGCTCCTAAGACTCATAGTGAGGAGCTAGCCTTGCCTTCACAAAAACATCCTAAACCTCTCAAGCTAAGTTGGTTAGAAAAGGAGGCCGAGCTTAGAGAGAAATCTGATGAGGGTTTGTTTGACAAGGAAAGGGATGAGCTTGATCCTTGGAGTTGTTTAACCAAACTCAAGAAGAAGGTGCTCATGGAATGGGAGTTTAAGGGTGAGTCAAACTTTTCCAAAGAGTTTGCTTACCCTAGGGAGAAGAAACCACCAGATAAGAATGACCAAAATTTGGGGGCAAATTTTTTTTCAAGAAGGAGAGTTTGCAACAGGAGTTGCTCTTGCAAGGCAATGGTCATGGAACCCATTTACACCTTTGAAGAGAAATGCAAGTTTTGTCAAAGGAAACCTCATGGTCAATGGATCAAGGAGGCATAGATGGTAAACTTGGGTCCTAAATCACATTTCATCCCTAGGAGTCGATGCCTAGAAAAGCCCCTAAGGAAAGGAAAGGAAAGGAAAGGAAAGCAACAACCTAGGCCATGAACCATGAAGCTTATCTTGACATGTTGGTAAAGATTTTAACATAACTCCCAATCTGCTTATCCAATGGAGTTGAAACCACTTGCATATGATAGCTAGCTCAAAGAGCTTTCATTTGCCATATGGTTGGCTATCTGGTTCGAAGGGAGATGAGAGTTATGACTTCTACAAGTCAGGAGTCGATTCAAAACTCACCCAAAGAAGGATTCGACATGTCCGTACTAAAAGTTTCATATCTTGCGCTCTAGGCAATATTTTTGGGTGATTCTTTTTTCATTGGATAGCCAACTCACATACCATTCCAATGACATATCATGGGCCTTCTAATTCAACGTTAGCGTGAAATGGTGAAGCGTACAAGTCACTTCAATCTCAGGAAATCCGGTCAGAAACTGTTTTGGGGTTAATGAGCAATGCACTTGTCCTACCTTCTCCTCCTTGGGTGAGCTCACTTAGGGACCATTTGGAAGTCTTCCCATGAGCCTAGGGCTCACATGGGACGTGCTAATTAGCAAGGAATGGACCAAAAACTCAGCTAACCTCAGAAATGCGTGTGCAAGTCATTGTCAATAGTAGTCCTTGGTTTGCTTTATGTCATTTTCTTCTTTTAGCTTTATTGTATTTGTCCCTTTTAGTTTGTGATCAGAATTATAAGTCCTTTGTACCATCACTCCTTGCTCTCCAAGGCTAAGATCTCAGCCCTTGGATTTGAACCTAAAAGCAAGGAGAGGATGTAGTCACAAGTCACTATCTACTTTATGCTTTAGTAGTTGTTTTTCTTTCAGATTTGTTTGGTCCTTGGGACCGTTTATTTTTGCTGAATTGTAAGGCTTCTTGTAGCCCTTAGATCAATAGGAAGTGTATGGTCAAGATGTAAAGCTTTGGCCTATATAAGCCAAGCTTATCACAATGTAAAAATCAGATTTGTTGGAATGAAGAAAAACCCTAGTTTGAGTGTGTGCTCAACTAAACTCTCTTGCTTTGTGCTTTGAGTGTATTTTCGAGTTAATTAGTGGCTTTGTGCTTAATTACTCAACCCTTCTATCCTTGGCTAAGTGCTTGGAAGAAGACTATCTTTATTGTTCAATTAGTTTACTCACAAAAATCAGAAAAATCAAACACAAAACATCACAAATCAGCCGAGTATTTTTAAGTTTGTTCATGCTTGTTTTGATTAAGTTATTGAGTGATTCTTAGCCCATAAGTTTCACTCCAACTTGGTTATCGAGCTTTGGTTAGAAAACACAAGTTCCATACTTGTGCTAATTTGTTTTTCTGCTCATACATCAAAGTACAATCTTTGTCACAAAAATCAGTTTTTTTTTTTTTCAAAGTTTTCAATGGGTTTTTCTTTTCCTTTTTGTTCCACATCTTTTTCCTATGATTCTTCACATGAAACCCCTAGAGTTGAGTCGGGTTTTGAGTCCATGGAAAGAGTTGGAAAGGAGTTAGTGGCCACGGGGGCTAGAATGAGGGAAACTATGTCGGTTTTAGTGTGGGTAAGGGGCTGACCATTTTACTTAACCCTCCAACTAAAACACCACCCTATGAGCCACCAAAGAGAGCTCTTAGTTTATTGGAGGTTGTTCATTTGGGGAAGGAAGAAACCCTTGTTTTTAAGGATGAGGAAAATGAGGAACTTGCTAGTGAGGATGGAGAGGATGAGAAACAAAATGAAAGTGAGGTAGAGGTTGAGTCGTGTGATTTGGTCATGGGTGGAGGGAGCTCTATCCAAGTGGCTCCTAAGACTCATAGTGAGGAGCTAGCCTTGCCTTCACAAAAACATCCTAAACCTCTCAAGCTAAGTTGGTTAGAAAAGGAGGCCGAGCTTAGAGAGAAATCTGATGAGGGTTTGTTTGACAAGGAAAGGGATGAGCTTGATCCTTGGAGTTGTTTAACCAAACTCAAGAAGAAGGTGCTCATGGAATGGGAGTTTAAGGGTGAGTCAAACTTTTCCAAAGAGTTTGCTTACCCTAGGGAGAAGAAACCACCAGATAAGAATGACCAAAATTTGGGGGCAATTTTTTTTTTCAAGAAGGAGAGTTTGCAACAGGAGTTGCTCTTGCAAGGCAATGGTCATGGAACCCATTTACACCTTTGAAGAGAAATGCAAGTTTTGTCAAAGGAAACCTCATGGTCAATGGATCAAGGAGGCATAGATGGTAAACTTGGGTCCTAAATCACATTTCATCCCTAGGAGTCGATGCCTAGAAAAGCCCCTAAGGAAAGGAAAGGAAAGCAACAACCTAGGCCATGAACCATGAAGCTTATCTTGACATGTTGGTAAAGATTTTAACATAACTCCCAATCTGCTTATCCAATGGAGTTGAAACCACTTGCATATGATAGCTAGCTCAAAGAGCTTTCATTTGCCATATGGTTGGCTATCTGGTTCGAAGGGAGATGAGAGTTATGACTTCTACAAGTCAGGAGTCAGATTCTGAAAACTCAGTCCAAAGAAGGATTCGACATGTCCGTACTAAAAGTTTCATATCTTGCGCTCTAGGCAATATTTTTGGGTGATTCTTTTTTCATTGGATAGCCAACTCACATACCATTCCAATGACATATCATGGGCCTTCTAATTCAACGTTAGCGTGAAATGGTGAAGCGTACAAGTCACTTCAATCTCAGGAAATCCGGTCAGAAACTGTTTTGGGGTTAATGAGCAATGCACTTGTCCTACCTTCTCCTCCTTGGGTGAGCTCACTTAGGGACCATTTGGAAGTCTTCCCATGAGCCTAGGGCTCACATGGGACGTGCTAATTAGCAAGGAATGGACCAAAAACTCAGCTAACCTCAAGTACGTGTGCAAGTCATTGTCAATAGTAGTCCTTGGTTTGCTTTATGTCATTTTCTTCTTTTAGCTTTATTGTATTTGTCCCTTTTAGTTTGTGATCAGAATTATAAGTCCTTTGTACCATCACTCCTTGCTCTCCAAGGCTAAGATCTCAGCCCTTGGATTTGAACCTAAAAGCAAGGAGAGGATGTAGTCACAAGTCACTATCTACTTTATGCTTTAGTAGTTGTTTTTCTTTCAGATTTGTTTGGTCCTTGGGACCGCTTATTTTTGCTGAATTGTAAGGCTTCTTGTAGCCCTTAGATCAATAGGAAGTGTATGGTCAAGATGTAAAGCTTTGGCCTATATAATCCAAGCTTATCACAATGTAAAAATCAGATTTGTTGGAATGAAGAAAAACCCTAGTTTGAGTGTGTGCTCAACTAAACTCTCTTGCTTTGTGCTTTGAGTGTATTTTCGAGTTAATTAGTGGCTTTGTGCTTAATTACTCAACCCTTCTATCCTTGGCTAAGTGCTTGGAAGAAGACTATCTTTATTGTTCAATTAGTTTACTCACAAAAATCAGAAAAATCAAACACAAAACATCACAAATCAGCCGAGTATTTTTAAGTTTGTTCATGCTTGTTTTGATTAAGTTATTGAGTGATTCTTAGCCCATAAGTTTCACTCCAACTTGGTTATCAGAGCTTTGGTTAGAAAACACAAGTTCCATACTTGTGCTAATTTGTTTTTCGGTTCATACATCAAAGTACAATCTTTGTCACAAAAATCAGTTTTTTTTTTCAAAGTTTTCAATGGGTTTTTCTTTTCCTTTTTGTTCCACATCTTTTTCCTATGATTCTTCACATGAAACCCCTAGAGTTGAGTCGGTTTTTGAGTCCATGGAAAGAGTTGGGAAGGAGTTAGTGGACCAAAAATGGTCAAGGCTAGCAAAGACGGTTTTTGTCCAAATCACGGTTTAGGTCCTTGGGCTCGAACCATGGGCTAGGCCACGGTCCTAAGGTCCACCCAAGCTTATTTTGAGTGAATTTAAACAATAATATCTTGGTCAAGCTTGGTGGGTCAAGGAAGTCAAGAAAAGTCAAGGCGGAGAGCAACCGAAAGTCGACTAAAGTGCTATTTTTGTTTGTGATCGCTCGAGTGCACCCATATGGGTTCGAACCACAAGTCAATTAAATTATCAAGAGGAACAAATCAAATGGGAAGAGCCACCAAGTCAGCCGAAAATTTATTCAAGAGGAGCTCACATGTTTCTCCTCAACATGTCCCTTTCACACATGTCTTTATCTACCTTTTATACTTTATGCTTTTTACTTTAAGTATTTGTTGTTTTATGTTCAAAATTTTCAGCTCATGTGAGCTTAAGTGGACCGAGTATTGTGATGTAATTGTGGGTATTTGTAGCCCTTAGATTATCTTGTAATGTAGGGTTGAGATGAGGCATTGGGTGATATATAAACCCACCCTCACACCTCATATTTTTCAGATTTGCTTATGATAAAGAAAACCCTAGAGTTTCTAACTTGTGTTCTTCATTTCTCATTACTTTGTGTGTGAGTGAGTGAAAGATTAGTATAGTGGCTTTGTGCTTATGCTAATCAAAACCTAATTCTCTAGCTAAGTGCTTAGAATTAGTCACTATCCTTTTTATTTTCCTTGTTCATATAAATTTCAGAAAATATTTCACTAAAAATTGATACTTGGGCCGAGATTTTTCATCACCATCATCACTTGGTTTTGTTCATCCTTTGAGTGAAACTTGATCCTCCTAGTTTCACTCCAAATTGGTTATCAAAGCTTAGGTTTGTTCCTTGTTTTCGATTTGCTTCTTGTATTGCCGAGTTGTTGTTGTTTCCTTCTTGTTTTCGATTCATTTTTGTGTTACTCGGTTATATTCTTGTTTTTTCATCTTTTATTTTTTCGTTTTTTCTCTTTTAATTTTCTTGTTTCCACAAAACTTCCACAAAATTCTCACAAATTTTCACAAAATGGTTGAAGATCTACACTTGTGTTAGTGTTGGTTTTGATTTTCACACTCAAAGGCCCTTGCTTTACCCAAAAATTTTCAGATTTTTGTTCTTTGGTTATTTCAATGGATGTGTTCCATCATTTTGGTGTTTCACTTGATACTACTCTTGGTGAAACCATGTATGATTCCATGGAGAAAGCTAGAAGAGAGCTTGAAATTAAAATGAGTCGAATGAGGGGTAGACTTAAACCTAACCCTAGCCTTGATCTTGTGACTTTGAGGGGTCAAAGGGAGTTAGAGGATAGAATGGCTCGGTTAGGAGGAGAACAACCCCCTAACCTTGGCCGAATGGTTTGTAGGGGCAAGCTTGCCCAAACCCTAACCCTAAACCTAGAAGAGAATCACCAAGTCGAAGCCTTTAGGTCTAGGTGTACCATTAGGGGAAGGGTTTGTGATTTGATTGTTGATGGGGAGAGTTGTTCTAATGTGGCCTCAAGCACCCTCATTGAAAAATTAGCCTTGCCTACACAAGAACACCCTAACCCTTACAAATTAAAGTGGCTAAACATGGGAGCCGAGTTGATGGTGGATAGACAATGCTTGGTTTCTTTCTCCATTGGTGGGGATTACATGGATGTGGTTTTTTGTGATGTGTTACCTATGGAGGCTTGTCATCTCCTCTTAGGGAAACCATGGAAGTTGAAAAGAAATGCTAATCATGATGAGAGGGACAATACCTATACCTTCAAGATTGGAGCTAAGAAAATCAAACTTGTACCCTTACCTCCGATTTTGAAGAACCCTAACCCACCCTCCTTGGTTGAGTCACACGACAACATGGGGATTGATGGGGGACGAGAAATTGAGCTTGGGGTTAGTCATGGGAAGGATGAGATTAATGTCCTTGCTAAGGAGTTCCCCAAAGAGCAATGCAAACCGCCCTCCATACTTGAGTCATCCAAAGAGGTTGTTTTAAGTGAGGAGGCCGAAACAAGTGAGGAAGTGAATGTTGGTGAGAAATTGACCATTCACTTTGCTAAAGATTATCCTAACACTCAAGAGGAAAGCATGGAGTACAATGCCAAGCCAAGAGATGGGTATGATCATGAGACGTGTTTGGCCAATGTCAAGAGGAAGGCATTCATGTGGTATGAGAATGTTGATGCAAGCAAAGAGTCGAGGGAATTTCTAAAGTGGAAATTCAAAGTGAATAATAACAACAAGGAGCTACTATGTGATCATCCTACTCAAGTCTACTCAAGTGGATTCATGAAATGGGGATTCAAAGGGGGAACTAAGCTTGAACAAAAAGAGCTAAGTGATGATGGCTCAAGTCAAAGTGAAAGTCCAAAGATCGACTTGTGGAAAGAGAACACGGCCCTCAAGACCATAACCGACTTAATCACACTCCTCATGTCATCTAATTCCACAAGTACCTTCATGATTGAGAGTGTAGCCCTCCATGTGATCAAAGACGACCCTAGAGCAATAAGGGGAAGTCAAGGAGAGGAGCTCAATGAGCTCAAAACTGAAAATTTGGGGAGCTCAATCAAGTGCAAGGGAAGTGAATCATTTGGAAATGAAAAGGTCGATGTGTTAGAAGGTTCAAGTGAGTCCTTGAAAGGGGAGAAAAACGTGGGGTTTAAACGTGGCAAAGGATGGCTAATTGACGGTTCTATGCATGAGGAACATCGAGTTGTGCTAAGGGATAATTGTGAATCCAAAGAAACCATGAGTAAGGGAGAGAGCAAGATCAATTCAATGAACCGAGTTTACAAGAATCAATCTCTCATTCAATCTCTAAGCAAGTGGAATTCTTGGAAGTCTAGAGCCATGGAGCCCAAGGTTGGTCATGGGGCTCATGGGGCACCCCTCATCATGTTCTACGATTCAAGTCATGAAGCCAACAAGAGCCCGAGTCGAGAAGGAGGCAAAGGATCAAGCCATGAGTCAAGCTATAGTCCAAACCGAGCAAGAGGAAGAGAGACCGAGGATTTGAGGACAAATCCTTTTCAAGGAGAGGAGATTGGACCAAAAATGGTCAAGGCTAGCAAAGACGGTTTTTGTCCAAATCACGGTTTAGGTCCTTGGGCTCGAACCATGGGCTAGGCCACGGTCCTAAGGTCCACCCAAGCTTATTTTGAGTGAATTTAAACAATAATATCTTGGTCAAGCTTGGTGGGTCAAGGAAGTCAAGAAAAGTCAAGGCGGAGAGCAACCGAAAGTCGACTAAAGTGCTATTTTTGTTTGTGATCGCTCGAGTGCACCCATATGGGTTCGAACCACAAGTCAATTAAATTATCAAGAGGAACAAATCAAATGGGAAGAGCCACCAAGTCAGCCGAAAATTTATTCAAGAGGAGCTCACATGTTTCTCCTCAACATGTCCCTTTCACACATGTCTTTATCTACCTTTTATACTTTATGCTTTTTACTTTAAGTATTTGTTGTTTTATGTTCAAAATTTTCAGCTCATGTGAGCTTAAGTGGACCGAGTATTGTGATGTAATTGTGGGTATTTGTAGCCCTTAGATTATCTTGTAATGTAGGGTTGAGATGAGGCATTGGGTGATATATAAACCCACCCTCACACCTCATATTTTTCAGATTTGCTTATGATAAAGAAAACCCTAGAGTTTCTAACTTGTGTTCTTCATTTCTCATTACTTTGTGTGTGAGTGAGTGAAAGATTAGTATAGTGGCTTTGTGCTTATGCTAATCAAAACCTAATTCTCTAGCTAAGTGCTTAGAATTAGTCACTATCCTTTTTATTTTCCTTGTTCATATAAATTTCAGAAAATATTTCACTAAAAATTGATACTTGGGCCGAGATTTTTCATCACCATCATCACTTGGTTTTGTTCATCCTTTGAGTGAAACTTGATCCTCCTAGTTTCACTCCAGTTAGAGGCCAAGGTGGCTAGAATGAGGGGAAACTATGTCGGTTTTAGTGTGGGTAAGGGGCTGACCATTTTACTTAACCCTCCAACTAAAACACCACCCTATGAGCCACCAAAGAGAGCTCTTAGTTTATTGGAGGTTGTTCATTTGGGGAAGGAAGAAACCCTTGTTTTTAAGGATGAGGAAAATGAGGAACTTGCTAGTGAGGATGGAGAGGATGAGAAACAAAATGAAAGTGAGGTAGAGGTTGAGTCGTGTGATTTGGTCATGGGTGGAGGGAGCTCTATCCAAGTGGCTCCTAAGACTCATAGTGAGGAGCTAGCCTTGCCTTCACAAAAACATCCTAAACCTCTCAAGCTAAGTTGGTTAGAAAAGGAGGCCGAGCTTAGAGAGAAATCTGATGAGGGTTTGTTTGACAAGGAAAGGGATGAGCTTGATCCTTGGAGTTGTTTAACCAAACTCAAGAAGAAGGTGCTCATGGAATGGGAGTTTAAGGGTGAGTCAAACTTTTCCAAAGAGTTTGCTTACCCTAGGGAGAAGAAACCACCAGATAAGAATGACCAAAATTTGGGGGCAAATTTTTTTTCAAGAAGGAGAGTTTGCAACAGGAGTTGCTCTTGCAAGGCAATGGTCATGGAACCCATTTACACCTTTGAAGAGAAATGCAAGTTTTGTCAAAGGAAACCTCATGGTCAATGGATCAAGGAGGCATAGATGGTAAACTTGGGTCCTAAATCACATTTCATCCCTAGGAGTCGATGCCTAGAAAAGCCCCTAAGGAAAGGAAAGGAAAGGAAAGGAAAGCAACAACCTAGGCCATGAACCATGAAGCTTATCTTGACATGTTGGTAAAGATTTTAACATAACTCCCAATCTGCTTATCCAATGGAGTTGAAACCACTTGCATATGATAGCTAGCTCAAAGAGCTTTCATTTGCCATATGGTTGGCTATCTGGTTCGAAGGGAGATGAGAGTTATGACTTCTACAAGTCAGGGGTCAGATTCTGAAAACTCAGTCCAAAGAAGGATTCGACATGTCCGTACTAAAAGTTTCATATCTTGCGCTCTAGGCAATATTTTTGGGTGATTCTTTTTTCATTGGATAGACAACTCACATACCATTCCAATGACATATCATGGGCCTTCTAATTCAACGTGAGCGTGAAATGGTGAAGTGTACAAGTCACTTCAATCTCAGGAAATCCGGTCAGAAACTGTTTTGGGGTTAATGAGCAATGCACTTGTCCTACCTTCTCCTCCTTGGGTGAGCTCACTTAGGGACCATTTGGAAGTCTTCCCATGAGCCTAGGGCTCACATGGGACGTGCTAATTAGCAAGGAATGGACCAAAAACTCAGCTAACCTCAAGTACGTGTGCAAGTCATTGTCAATAGTAGTCCTTGGTTTGCTTTATGTCATTTTCTTCTTTTAGCTTTATTGTATTTGTCCCTTTTAGTTTGTGATCAGAATTATAAGTCCTTTGTACCATCACTCCTTGCTCTCCAAGGCTAAGATCTCAGCCCTTGGATTTGAACCTAAAAGCAAGGAGAGGATGTAGTCACAAGTCACTATCTACTTTATGCTTTAGTAGTTGTTTTTCTTTCAGATTTGTTTGGTCCTTGGGACCGTTTATTTTTGCTGAATTGTAAGGCTTCTTGTAGCCCTTAGATCAATAGGAAGTGTATGGTCAAGATGTAAAGCTTTGGCCTATATAAGCCAAGCTTATCACAATGTAAAAATCAGATTTGTTGGAATGAAGAAAACCCTAGTTTGAGTGTGTGCCCAACTAAACTCTCTTGCTTTGTGCTTTGAGTGTATTTTCGAGTTAATTAGTGGCTTTGTGCTTAATTACTCAACCCTTCTATCCTTGGCTAAGTGCTTGGAAGAAGACTATCTTTATTGTTCAATTAGTTTACTCACAAAAATCAGAAAAATCAAACACAAAACATCACAAATCAGCCGAGTATTTTTAAGTTTGTTCATGCTTGTTTTGATTAAGTTATTGAGTGATTCTTAGCCCATAAGTTTCACTCCAACTTGGTTATCAGAGCTTTGGTTAGAAAACACAAGTTCCATACTTGTGCTAATTTGTTTTTCGGTTCATACATCAAAGTACAATCTTTGTCACAAAAATCAGTTTTTTGTTTCAAAGTTTTCAATGGGTTTTTCTTTTCCTTTTTGTTCCACATCTTTTTCCTATGATTCTTCACATGAAACCCCTAGAGTTGAGTCGGCTTTGAGTCCATGGAAAGAGTTGGGAAGGAGTTAGAGGCCAAGGTGGCTAGAATGAGGGGAAACTATGTCGGTTTTAGTGTGGGTAAGGGGCTGACCATTTTACTTAACCCTCCAACTAAAACACCACCCTATGAGCCACCAAAGAGAGCTCTTAGTTTCTTGGAGGTTGTTCATTTGGGGAAGGAAGAAACCCTTGTTTTTAAGGATGAGGAAAATGAGGAACTTGCTAGTGAGGATGGAGAGGATGAGAAACAAAATGAAAGTGAGGTAGAGGTTGAGTCGTGTGATTTGGTCATGGGTGGAGGGAGCTCTATCCAAGTGGCTCCTAAGACTCATAGTGAGGAGCTAGCCTTGCCTTCACAAAAACATCCTAAACCTCTCAAGCTAAGTTGGTTAGAAAAGGAGGCCGAGCTTAGAGAGAAATCTGATGAGGGTTTGTTTGACAAGGAAAGGGATGAGCTTGATCCTTGGAGTTGTTTAACCAAACTCAAGAAGAAGGTGCTCATGGAATGGGAGTTTAAGGGTGAGTCAAACTTTTCCAAAGAGTTTGCTTACCCTAGGGAGAAGAAACCACCAGATAAGAATGACCAAAATTTGGGGGCAAATTTTTTTTCAAGAAGGAGAGTTTGCAACAGGAGTTGCTCTTGCAAGGCAATGGTCATGGAACCCATTTACACCTTTGAAGAGAAATGCAAGTTTTGTCAAAGGAAACCTCATGGTCAATGGATCAAGGAGGCATAGATGGTAAACTTGGGTCCTAAATCACATTTCATCCCTAGGAGTCGATGCCTAGAAAAGCCCCTAAGGAAAGGAAAGGAAAGGAAAGGAAAGCAACAACCTAGGCCATGAACCATGAAGCTTATCTTGACATGTTGGTAAAGATTTTAACATAACTCCCAATCTGCTTATCCAATGGAGTTGAAACCACTTGCATATGATAGCTAGCTCAAAGAGCTTTCATTTGCCATATGGTTGGCTATCTGGTTCGAAGGGAGATGAGAGTTATGACTTCTACAAGTCAGGGGTCAGATTCTGAAAACTCAGTCCAAAGAAGGATTCGACATGTCCGTACTAAAAGTTTCATATCTTGCGCTCTAAGCAATATTTTTGGGTGATTCTTTTTTCATTGGATAGCCAACTCACATACCATTCCAATGACATATCATGGGCCTTCTAATTCAACGTGAGCGTGAAATGGTGAAGCGTACAAGTCACTTCAATCTCAGGAAATCCGGTCAGAAACTGTTTTGGGGTTAATGAGCAATGCACTTGTCCTACCTTCTCCTCCTTGGGTGAGCTCACTTAGGGACCATTTGGAAGTCTTCCCATGAGCCTAGGGCTCACATGGGACGTGCTAATTAGCAAGGAATGGACCAAAAACTCAGCTAACCTCAAGTACGTGTGCAAGTCATTGTCAATAGTAGTCCTTGGTTTGCTTTATGTCATTTTCTTCTTTTAGCTTTATTGTATTTGTCCCTTTTAGTTTGTGATCAGAATTATAAGTCCTTTGTACCATCACTCCTTGCTCTCCAAGGCTAAGATCTCAGCCCTTGGATTTGAACCTAAAAGCAAGGAGAGGATGTAGTCACAAGTCACTATCTACTTTATGCTTTAGTAGTTGTTTTTCTTTCAGATTTGTTTGGTCCTTGGGACCGTTTATTTTTGCTGAATTGTAAGGCTTCTTGTAGCCCTTAGATCAATAGGAAGTGTATGGTCAAGATGTAAAGCTTTGGCCTATATAAGCCAAGCTTATCACAATGTAAAAATCAGATTTGTTGGAATGAAGAAAAACCCTAGTTTGAGTGTGTGCTCAACTAAACTCTCTTGCTTTGTGCTTTGAGTGTATTTTCGAGTTAATTAGTGGCTTTGTGCTTAATTACTCAACCCTTCTATCCTTGGCTAAGTGCTTGGAAGAAGACTATCTTTATTGTTCAATTAGTTTACTCACAAAAATCAGAAAAATCAAACACAAAACATCACAAATCAGCCGAGTATTTTTAAGTTTGTTCATGCTTGTTTTGATTAAGTTATTGAGTGATTCTTAGCCCATAAGTTTCACTCCAACTTGGTTATCGCAGCCTTGGTTAGAAAACACAAGTTCCATACTTGTGCTAATTTGTTTTTCGGTTCATACATCAAAGTACAATCTTTGTCACAAAAATCAGTTTTTTGTTTCAAAGTTTTCAATGGGTTTTTCTTTTCCTTTTTGTTCCACATCTTTTTCCTATGATTCTTCACATGAAACCCCTAGAGTTGAGTCGGTTTTTGAGTCCATGGAAAGAGTTGGGAAGGAGTTAGAGGCCAAGGTGGCTAGAATGAGGGGAAACTATGTCGGTTTTAGTGTGGGTAAGGGGCTGACCATTTTACTTAACCCTCCAACTAAAACACCACCCTATGAGCCACCAAAGAGAGCTCTTAGTTTATTGGAGGTTGTTCATTTGGGGAAGGAAGAAACCCTTGTTTTTAAGGATGAGGAAAATGAGGAACTTGCTAGTGAGGATGGAGAGGATGAGAAACAAAATGAAAGTGAGGTAGAGGTTGAGTCGTGTGATTTGGTCATGGGTGGAGGGAGCTCTATCCAAGTGGCTCCTAAGACTCATAGTGAGGAGCTAGCCTTGCCTTCACAAAAACATCCTAAACCTCTCAAGCTAAGTTGGTTAGAAAAGGAGGCCGAGCTTAGAGAGAAATCTGATGAGGGTTTGTTTGACAAGGAAAGGGATGAGCTTGATCCTTGGAGTTGTTTAACCAAACTCAAGAAGAAGGTGCTCATGGAATGGGAGTTTAAGGGTGAGTCAAACTTTTCCAAAGAGTTTGCTTACCCTAGGGAGAAGAAACCACTAGATAAGAATGACCAAAATTTGGGGGCAAATTTTTTTTCAAGAAGGAGAGTTTGCAACAGGAGTTGCTCTTGCAAGGCAATGGTCATGGAACCCATTTACACCTTTGAAGAGAAATGCAAGTTTTGTCAAAGGAAACCTCATGGTCAATGGATCAAGGAGGCATAGATGGTAAACTTGGGTCCTAAATCACATTTCATCCCTAGGAGTCGATGCCTAGAAAAGCCCCTAAGGAAAGGAAAGGAAAGGAAAGGAAAGCAACAACCTAGGCCATGAACCATGAAGCTTATCTTGACATGTTGGTAAAGATTTTAACATAACTCCCAATCTGCTTATCCAATGGAGTTGAAACCACTTGCATATGATAGCTAGCTCAAAGAGCTTTCATTTGCCATATGGTTGGCTATCTGGTTCGAAGGGAGATGAGAGTTATGACTTCTACAAGTCAGGGGTCAGATTCTGAAAACTCAGTCCAAAGAAGGATTCGACATGTCCGTACTAAAAGTTTCATATCTTGCGCTCTAGGCAATATTTTTGGGTGATTCTTTTTTCATTGGATAGCCAACTCACATACCATTCCAATGACATATCATGGGCCTTCTAATTCAACGTGAGCGTGAAATGGTGAAGTGTACAAGTCACTTCAATCTCAGGAAATCCAGTCAGAAACTGTTTTGGGGTTAATGAGCAATGCACTTGTCCTACCTTCTCCTCCTTGGGTGAGCTCACTTAGGGACCATTTGGAAGTCTTCCCATGAGCCTAGGGCTCACATGGGACGTGCTAATTAGCAAGGAATGGACCAAAAACTCAGCTAACCTCAAGTACGTGTGCAAGTCATTGTCAATAGTAGTCCTTGGTTTGCTTTATGTCATTTTCTTCTTTTAGCTTTATTGTATTTGTCCCTTTTAGTTTGTGATCAGAATTATAAGTCCTTTGTACCATCTGGACCAAAATTGGTCAAGGAAGTCAAGGGAGAAGAGTTGGGAGACCATGGGTTAGGGCCATGGGCTCAAACCCAAGCCTAGGGCTCGGTCTAAGGGATCACTAAGGGTCAACTAAAGTCAATTCTATGGTCAAATCGAGCCAACCCTAGTGATCAAGCTAAGTCAAGGAGAAGTCAAAGTTGGAGAGCCACAAAAAGTCAAAGATCAAGCTATTTTTGAATGTGGTTAATCAAGGCACACCCATGTGAGTCACCCTCCAATAAATGGGCTCACATGGTACAACAAGCTAGCTCAAGGAGGTCCTCAAGGAGCCGGCTTCAAATGAAAGTCCCAAGCCACCACATTGTTTTACTTTAAGTCTTTTTCATTCAAGTCGCTATCTACCTTTATTACTTTATGCTTTTTACTTTATGTATTTGTTATTTTATGTTCAAATTTTCAGCTCAAGTGAGCCTCATTTGACCGAGTATATTGTAGTATTTGGGGTGGATTGTAGCCCTTAGATCTTGTTGTAATGGATGGTCAAGATTAGATGAGGGTATTATATAAACCCTCATCCTTGCCTCACATTTTTCAGATTTGGAATGAGAATTAAAAACCCTAGTTGTTTTCTTGAGTGTTCTTCATTTATCTCTTACTTTGTGTTGAGATTTGTGAATTAATTAACTAGTGGCTAAGTGCTTAGTTAATTAAACCTCTAAATCTATAACTTTGTGAGTGGATTTAGATACTATCCTTTTATTTTCCTTGTTTACAAAAATTTCAGAAAAATTTATCACAAAAAAGTCACATTGGCCGAGATTTATCAAGGGTTTTCAAGGTTCGATTTTGTTCATCCTTTGAGTGATTCTTATCCCCATAAGTTTCACTCCAAATTGGTCATCAAAGCCTAGGTTTGTTCTTGATTTTCATTTTCATTTTTATTTTTTTCGGTTCATCTAAGTTAGGGTCGATTTTTGTTTGAGTTTTTTCCTCTTTGATTTTCGTTTTTTCCTTTCTTTCCTTTCCTTGTTTTATTTTCCACAAAATCTTACAAAAAATGGCTAAAGATCTACACTTGTGTTAGTATTGGTTGGGTTTGTTTTTTTGTGTTGGCCGAAAATTTTAGGTTTGTTTTTCCTCTTCAATTTTTCGATTTCTTTCTTTGTTTTCCTTGTTTATTTTCCACAAAATTTCCACAAAAGATCTCACAAAATTTTCACAAAATGGAAGGGGATAGAGGGGAAGGTAAAAGACTTTCCGATTTGGAAGAGAAATTGACTCAACTCACCGGTAATTGCACTTTGATGATGAATGCTATTAACACACTCTTGGAACAAAACATGAATGAACCAAGAAGGGGTGAAGGGGGAAGGGGAAGAAGCCGTGGGATGGGGTATGGGGGCCGTGGGAGAGGACAAGTTCCTCCTCACATGGAAGATCAATTTTCGGATTCGGAAGAGTCCCTTGAGGCCCACCCTAGAGACCATGACCGAGACATTAAGGTGGACATACCCGATTTTTATGGTAGCTTGAACCCCGAGGATCTCCTAGATTGGCTTAGATCGGTTGAGAGAATTTTTGAATTCAAGGAGTACTCCGATAGGAAGTGTTTCAAGGTAGCCATCATGAAGTTTAAGGGATATGCTTCCCTTTGGTATGAGAACCTTAAGAACCAAAGAAACCGAGAGGGTAAGGAACCCATCAAGTCATGGCTCAAACTCAAGAAGAAACTCAAAGACAAGTTTGTTCCCAAAGACTACACTCAAGACATGTTCCTCAAGCTAGCCCAACTAAAACAAGAGTCACACCCCATTGAAACCTATCTTAGGGACTTTGAGCAACTCACCCTCCAATGTGAAATGAATGAGAAACCCGAACAAAAAATTGCAAGGTTTGTTGAGGGCCTAAACCCTAGGATAGCAAATCGAGTCAAAATGCAAAACTTGTGGTCATTCGATGAGGCGGTTACCATGGCCACACGTGTGGAGAGGCTAGAGAAGGGGAGAGGAGAGCCGGCTAAGAGCACCCCCAAGACCAACCCCATGTCGAGCCAAGGGGGGATCAAAATTGTTGAACCTAACCCTACCATCAAGCCATCAAGTGTTGACAAGGGAAAGGGAATCGACTATGGCCCTAAGAGAACCATTCCTCTCAAGAAGTGCTACCAATGTCAAGGGTATGGTCACTTTGCTAAGGAGTGCCCTAGCAAGAGGACCTTGAACACAAGTGAGGTTGTGCATTGGGGAGACGATGAAGTGTTGGTTTGTGAGGAAGAAAAAAAAGAGGGAGTTGAAGAAATGAAAGTGGCCGAAACAATTGTGCCCCCGGACTCGGGTTGAGCTTGGTCACTTGGCGAGTGATGCACACTCAAGAATCAAACGAGAATATGGACCAAAGGCACCAAATATTTCGGTCCAAATGTACCATCATGGGGAGAGTGTGTAACTTGATTATCGATGGGGGAAGTTGTGTTAATGTTGCTTCCAAGACCCTCATTGATAAGCTTGCCTTGCCTACTTTGAAGCATCCTCACCCATATAAGCTACGGTGGCTCAATCAAGGAGCCGAGGTCAAAGTTGATAAGCAATGTCAAGTCTCGTTCTCAATTGGTCAAGACTATAAAGATGAAGTTGTGTGTGAAGTGTTGGACATGGATGCTTGCCATGTATTGCTTGGTAGGCCTTGGGAGTTTGAAAAGAATTCTTCCCACCATGGAAGAGACAACACCTACTCATTCAAGTATGGTGAAAAGCTCATTGTCTTAGCTCCCCTACCTCCAATGATGGGTTGTAAATCCAATGCGTGCTTGTTTGAATCCTTCATTGAATCAAAACCTAGCATGGAAAAGAAGAGGAGGCCGAGCTTGAGTGAGCTTGAGAAGTTGGAGGGCCTTGAGCCGAGTAAGGGAGAGCAAAAGGAGAAGGTGAACTTGGAATGTGAGGGAGGCACTAGCATGACAAGGAGGACTCTAGGAGAGGAGCCTCATGAAGGTGAAGCATCAATCAACAAGGGAACAACCGACTACATTGAGAATGTGGTCAATGAAAGAACAAAAATCGATGGCCTAGGGAGGTCAAGTGGATCCTTGAGATGGAGGATCATTGATGGGCTCGATCACGAGCAAGAATGGATGGATGGCGTGGCTATGAACCGAGGACTCAAAGAGATGCTTGAGGAAGAATGTGTGGTCAAGCAACCGTGACCAAGGAGGAAAACATGATCAATCCCTCGAGCCCAAGCAAAGGAATCCAACCATTCCTCCAAACCATCATCAAGTGGCGCCATGGAAGAAAAGCGTGAAGCCCAAATTCGAGCAAGGATTGAGTCGGAATCAAGTGTGAAGTCAAGCAAGTCGAGTAGGAGGTTCTCCAAGGACTTGAGGGCAAGTCCTTTCCAAGGAGAGGAGATTGGACCAAAATTGGTCAAGGAAGTCAAGGGAGAAGAGTTGGGAGACCATGGGTTAGGGCCATGGGCTCAAACCCAAGCCTAGGGCTCGGTCTAAGGGATCACTAAGGGTCAACTAAAGTCAATTCTATGGTCAAATCGAGCCAACCCTAGTGATCAAGCTAAGTCAAGGAGAAGTCAAAGTTGGAGAGCTACAAAAGTCAAAGATCAAGCTATTTTTGAATGTGGTTAATCAAGGCACACCCATGTGAGTCACCCTCCAATAAATGGGCTCACATGGTACAACAAGCTAGCTCAAGGAGGTCCTCAAGGAGCCGGCTTCAAATGAAAGTCCCAAGCCACCACATTGTTTTACTTTAAGTCTTTTTCATTCAAGTCGCTATCTACCTTTATTACTTTATGCTTTTTACTTTATGTATTTGTTATTTTATGTTCAAATTTTCAGCTCAAGTGAGCCTCATTTGACCGAGTATATTGTAGTATTTGGGGGTTGATTGTAGCCCTTAGATCTTGTTGTAATGGATGGTCAAGATTAGATGAGGGTATTATATAAACCCTCATCCTTGCCTCACATTTTTCAGATTTGGAATGAGAATTAAAAACCCTAGTTGTTTTCTTGAGTGTTCTTCATTTATCTCTTACTTTGTGTTGAGATTTGTGAATTAATTAACTAGTGGCTAAGTGCTTAGTTAATTAAACCTCTAAATCTATAACTTTGTGAGTGGATTTAGATACTATCCTTTTATTTTCCTTGTTTACAAAAATTTCAGAAAAATTTATCACAAAAAAGTCACATTGGCCGAGATTTATCAAGGGTTTTCAAGGTTCGATTTTGTTCATCCTTTGAGTGATTCTTATCCCCATAAGTTTCACTCCACCATCACTCCTTGCTCTCCAAGGCTAAGATCTCAGCCCTTGGATTTGAACCTAAAAGCAAGGAGAGGATGTAGTCACAAGTCACTATCTACTTTATGCTTTAGTAGTTGTTTTTCTTTCAGATTTGTTTGGTCCTTGGGACCGTTTATTTTTGCTGAATTGTAAGGCTTCTTGTAGCCCTTAGATCAATAGGAAGTGTATGGTCAAGATGTAAAGCTTTGGCCTATATAAGCCAAGCTTATCACAATGTAAAAATCAGATTTGTTGGAATGAAGAAAAACCCTAGTTTGAGTGTGTGCTCAACTAAACTCTCTTGCTTTGTGCTTTGAGTGTATTTTCGAGTTAATTAGTGGCTTTGTGCTTAATTACTCAACCCTTCTATCCTTGGCTAAGTGCTTGGAAGAAGACTATCTTTATTGTTCAATTAGTTTACTCACAAAAATCAGAAAAATCAAACACAAAACATCACAAATCAGCCGAGTATTTTTAAGTTTGTTCATGCTTGTTTTGATTAAGTTATTGAGTGATTCTTAGCCCATAAGTTTCACTCCAACTTGGTTATCGAGCTTTGGTTAGAAAACACAAGTTCCATACTTGTGCTAATTTGTTTTTCGGTTCATACATCAAAGTACAATCTTTGTCACAAAAATCAGATTTTTTTTTCAAAGTTTTCAATGGGTTTTTCTTTTCCTTTTTGTTCCACATCTTTTTCCTATGATTCTTCACATGAAACCCCTAGAGTTGAGTCGGTTTTGAGTCCATGGAAAGAGTTGGGAAGGAGTTAGAGGCCAAGGTGGCTAGAATGAGGGGAAACTATGTCGGTTTTAGTGTGGGTAAGGGGCTGACCATTTTACTTAACCCTCCAACTAAAACACCACCCTATGAGCCACCAAAGAGAGCTCTTAGTTTATTGGAGGTTGTTCATTTGGGGAAGGAAGAAACCCTTGTTTTTAAGGATGAGGAAAATGAGGAACTTGCTAGTGAGGATGGAGAGGATGAGAAACAAAATGAAAGTGAGGTAGAGGTTGAGTCGTGTGATTTGGTCATGGGTGGAGGGAGCTCTATCCAAGTGGCTCCTAAGACTCATAGTGAGGAGCTAGCCTTGCCTTCACAAAAACATCCTAAACCTCTCAAGCTAAGTTGGTTAGAAAAGGAGGCCGAGCTTAGAGAGAAATCTGATGAGGGTTTGTTTGACAAGGAAAGGGATGAGCTTGATCCTTGGAGTTGTTTAACCAAACTCAAGAAGAAGGTGCTCATGGAATGGGAGTTTAAGGGTGAGTCAAACTTTTCCAAAGAGTTTGCTTACCCTAGGGAGAAGAAACCACCAGATAAGAATGACCAAAATTTGGGGGCAAATTTTTTTTCAAGAAGGAGAGTTTGCAACAGGAGTTGCTCTTGCAAGGCAATGGTCATGGAACCCATTTACACCTTTGAAGAGAAATGCAAGTTTTGTCAAAGGAAACCTCATGGTCAATGGATCAAGGAGGCATAGATGGTAAACTTGGGTCCTAAATCACATTTCATCCCTAGGAGTCGATGCCTAGAAAAGCCCCTAAGGAAAGGAAAGGAAAGGAAAGGAAAGCAACAACCTAGGCCATGAACCATGAAGCTTATCTTGACATGTTGGTAAAGATTTTAACATAACTCCCAATCTGCTTATCCAATGGAGTTGAAACCACTTGCATATGATAGCTAGCTCAAAGAGCTTTCATTTGCCATATGGTTGGCTATCTGGTTCGAAGGGAGATGAGAGTTATGACTTCTACAAGTCAGGGGTCAGATTCTGAAAACTCAGTCCAAAGAAGGATTCGACATGTCCGTACTAAAAGTTTCATATCTTGCGCTCTAGGCAATATTTTTGGGTGATTCTTTTTTCATTGGATAGCCAACTCACATACCATTCCAATGACATATCATGGGCCTTCTAATTCAACGTGAGCGTGAAATGGTGAAGCGTACAAGTCACTTCAATCTCAGGAAATCCGGTCAGAAACTGTTTTGGGGTTAATGAGCAATGCACTTGTCCTACCTTCTCCTCCTTGGGTGAGCTCACTTAGGGACCATTTGGAAGTCTTCCCATGAGCCTAGGGCTCACATGGGACGTGCTAATTAGCAAGGAATGGACCAAAAACTCAGCTAACCTCAAGCACCTGTGCAAGTCATCACAATAGTAGTCCTTGGTTTGCTTTATGTCATTTTCTTCTTTTAGCTTTATTGTATTTGTCCCTTTTAGTTTGTGATCAGAATTATAAGTCCTTTGTACCATCACTCCTTGCTCTCCAAGGCTAAGATCTCAGCCCTTGGATTTGAACCTAAAAGCAAGGAGAGGATGTAGTCACAAGTCACTATCTACTTTATGCTTTAGTAGTTGTTTTTCTTTCAGATTTGTTTGGTCCTTGGGACCGTTTATTTTTGCTGAATTGTAAGGCTTCTTGTAGCCCTTAGATCAATAGGAAGTGTATGGTCAAGATGTAAAGCTTTGGCCTATATAAGCCAAGCTTATCACAATGTAAAAATCAGATTTGTTGGAATGAAGCAAAACCCTAGTTTGAGTGTGTGCCCAACTAAACTCTCTTGCTTTGTGCTTTGAGTGTATTTTCGAGTTAATTAGTGGCTTTGTGCTTAATTACTCAACCCTTCTATCCTTGGCTAAGTGCTTGGAAGAAGACTATCTTTATTGTTCAATTAGTTTACTCACAAAAATCAGAAAAATCAAACACAAAACATCACAAATCAGCCGAGTATTTTTAAGTTTGTTCATGCTTGTTTTGATTAAGTTATTGAGTGATTCTTAGCCCATAAGTTTCACTCCAACTTGGTTATCAGAGCTTTGGTTAGAAAACACAAGTTCCATACTTGTGCTAATTTGTTTTTCGGTTCATACATCAAAGTACAATCTTTGTCACAAAAATCAGTTTTTTGTTTCAAAGTTTTCAATGGGTTTTTCTTTTCCTTTTTGTTCCACATCTTTTTCCTATGATTCTTCACATGAAACCCCTAGAGTTGAGTCGGTTTTGAGTCCATGGAAAGAGATGGGAAGGAGTTAGAGGGCAAGGTGGCTAAAATGAGGGAAACTATGTCGGTTTTAGTGTGGGTAAGGGGCTGACCATTTTACTTAACCCTCCAACTAAAACACCACCCTATGAGCCACCAAAGAGAGCTCTTAGTTTCTTGGAGGTTGTTCATTTGGGGAAGGAAGAAACCCTTGTTTTTAAGGATGAGGAAAATGAGGAACTTGCTAGTGAGGATGGAGAGGATGAGAAACAAAATGAAAGTGAGGTAGAGGTTGAGTCGTGTGATTTGGTCATGGGTGGAGGGAGCTCTATCCAAGTGGCTCCTAAGACTCATAGTGAGGAGCTAGCCTTGCCTTCACAAAAACATCCTAAACCTCTCAAGCTAAGTTGGTTAGAAAAGGAGGCCGAGCTTAGAGAGAAATCTGATGAGGGTTTGTTTGACAAGGAAAGGGATGAGCTTGATCCTTGGAGTTGTTTAACCAAACTCAAGAAGAAGGTGCTCATGGAATGGGAGTTTAAGGGTGAGTCAAACTTTTCCAAAGAGTTTGCTTACCCTAGGGAGAAGAAACCACCAGATAAGAATGACCAAAATTTGGGAGCAAATTTTTTTTCAAGAAGGAGAGTTTGCAACAGGAGTTGCTCTTGCAAGGCAATGGTCATGGAACCCATTTACACCTTTGAAGAGAAATGCAAGTTTTGTCAAAGGAAACCTCATGGTCAATGGATCAAGGAGGCATAGATGGTAAACTTGGGTCCTAAATCACATTTCATCCCTAGGAGTCGATGCCTAGAAAAGCCCCTAAGGAAAGGAAAGGAAAGGAAAGCAACAACCTAGGCCATGAACCATGAAGCTTATCTTGACATGTTGGTAAAGATTTTAACATAACTCCCAATCTGCTTATCCAATGGAGTTGAAACCACTTGCATATGATAGCTAGCTCAAAGAGCTTTCATTTGCCATATGGGTGGCTATCTGGTTCGAAGGGAGATGAGAGTTATGACTTCTACAAGTCAGGGGTCAGATTCTGAAAACTCAGTCCAAAGAAGGATTCGACATGTCCGTACTAAAAGTTTCATATCTTGCGCTCTAGGCAATATTTTTGGGTGATTCTTTTTTCATTGGATAGCCAACTCACATACCATTCCAATGACATATCATGGGCCTTCTAATTCAACGTGAGCGTGAAATGGTGAAGCGTACAAGTCACTTCAATCTCAGGAAATCCGGTCAGAAACTGTTTTGGGGTTAATGAGCAATGCACTTGTCCTACCTTCTCCTCCTTGGGTGAGCTCACTTAGGGACCATTTGGAAGTCTTCCCATGAGCCTAGGGCTCACATGGGACGTGCTAATTAGCAAGGAATGGACCAAAAACTCAGCTAACCTCAAGTACGTGTGCAAGTCATTGTCAATAGTAGTCCTTGGTTTGCTTTATGTCATTTTCTTCTTTTAGCTTTATTGTATTTGTCCCTTTTAGTTTGTGATCAGAATTATAAGTCCTTTGTACCATCACTCCTTGCTCTCCAAGGCTAAGATCTCAGCCCTTGGATTTGAACCTAAAAGCAAGGAGAGGATGTAGTCACAAGTCACTATCTACTTTATGCTTTAGTAGTTGTTTTTCTTTCAGATTTGTTTGGTCCTTGGGACCGTTTATTTTTGCTGAATTGTAAGGCTTCTTGTAGCCCTTAGATCAATAGGAAGTGTATGGTCAAGATGTAAAGCTTTGGCCTATATAAGCCAAGCTTATCACAATGTAAAAATCAGATTTGTTGGAATGAAGAAAAACCCTAGTTTGAGTGTGTGCCCAACTAAACTCTCTTGCTTTGTGCTTTGAGTGTATTTTCGAGTTAATTAGTGGCTTTGTGCTTAATTACTCAACCCTTCTATCCTTGGCTAAGTGCTTGGAAGAAGACTATCTTTATTGTTCAATTAGTTTACTCACAAAAATCAGAAAAATCAAACACAAAACATCACAAATCAGCCGAGTATTTTTAAGTTTGTTCATGCTTGTTTTGATTAAGTTATTGAGTGATTCTTAGCCCATAAGTTTCACTCCAACTTGGTTATCGAGCTTTGGTTAGAAAACACAAGTTCCATACTTGTGCTAATTTGTTTTTCGGTTCATACATCAAAGTACAATCTTTGTCACAAAAATCAGTTTTTGTTTCAAAGTTTTCAATGGGTTTTTCTTTTCCTTTTTGTTCCACATCTTTTTCCTATGATTCTTCACATGAAACCCCTAGAGTTGAGTCGGGTTTTGAGTCCATGGAAAGAGTTGTGAAGGAGTTAGAGGCCAAGGTGGCTAGAATGAGGGAAACTATGTCGGTTTTAGTGTGGGTAAGGGGCTGACCATTTTACTTAACCCTCCAACTAAAACACCACCCTATGAGCCACCAAAGAGAGCTCTTAGTTTCTTGGAGGTTGTTCATTTGGGGAAGGAAGAAACCCTTGTTTTTAAGGATGAGGAAAATGAGGAACTTGCTAGTGAGGATGGAGAGGATGAGAAACAAAATGAAAGTGAGGTAGAGGTTGAGTCGTGTGATTTGGTCATGGGTGGAGGGAGCTCTATCCAAGTGGCTCCTAAGACTCATAGTGAGGAGCTAGCCTTGCCTTCACAAAAACATCCTAAACCTCTCAAGCTAAGTTGGTTAGAAAAGGAGGCCGAGGTTAGAGAGAAATCTGATGAGGGTTTGTTTGACAAGGAAAGGGATGAGCTTGATCCTTGGAGTTGTTTAACCAAACTCAAGAAGAAGGTGCTCATGGAATGGGAGTTTAAGGGTGAGTCAAACTTTTCCAAAGAGTTTGCTTACCCTAGGGAGAAGAAACCACCAGATAAGAATGACCAAAATTTGGGGGCAAATTTTTTTTCAAGAAGGAGAGTTTGCAACAGGAGTTGCTCTTGCAAGGCAATGGTCATGGAACCCATTTACACCTTTGAAGAGAAATGCAAGTTTTGTCAAAGGAAACCTCATGGTCAATGGATCAAGGAGGCATAGATGGTAAACTTGGGTCCTAAATCACATTTCATCCCTAGGAGTCGATGCCTAGAAAAGCCCCTAAGGAAAGGAAAGGAAAGCAACAACCTAGGCCATGAACCATGAAGCTTATCTTGACATGTTGGTAAAGATTTTAACATAACTCCCAATCTGCTTATCCAATGGAGTTGAAACCACTTGCATATGATAGCTAGCTCAAAGAGCTTTCATTTGCCATATGGGTGGCTATCTGGTTCGAAGGGAGATGAGAGTTATGACTTCTACAAGTCAGGGGTCAGATTCTGAAAACTCAGTCCAAAGAAGGATTCGACATGTCCGTACTAAAAGTTTCATATCTTGCGCTCTAGGCAATATTTTTGGGTGATTCTTTTTTCATTGGATAGCCAACTCAAATACCATTCCAATGACATATCATGGGCCTTCTAATTCAACGTGAGCGTGAAATGGTGAAGCGTACAAGTCACTTCAATCTCAGGAAATCCGGTCAGAAACTGTTTTGGGGTTAATGAGCAATGCACTTGTCCTACCTTCTCCTCCTTGGGTGAGCTCACTTAGGGACCATTTGGAAGTCTTCCCATGAGCCTAGGGCTCACATGGGACGTGCTAATTAGCAAGGAATGGACCAAAAACTCAGCTAACCTCAAGTACGTGTGCAAGTCATTGTCAATAGTAGTCCTTGGTTTGCTTTATGTCATTTTCTTCTTTTAGCTTTATTGTATTTGTCCCTTTTAGTTTGTGATCAGAATTATAAGTCCTTTGTACCATCACTCCTTGCTCTCCAAGGCTAAGATCTCAGCCCTTGGATTTGAACCTAAAAGCAAGGAGAGGATGTAGTCACAAGTCACTATCTACTTTATGCTTTAGTAGTTGTTTTTCTTTCAGATTTGTTTGGTCCTTGGGACCGTTTATTTTTGCTGAATTGTAAGGCTTCTTGTAGCCCTTAGATCAATAGGAAGTGTATGGTCAAGATGTAAAGCTTTGGCCTATATAAGCCAAGCTTATCACAATGTAAAAATCAGATTTGTTGGAATGTAGTAAACCCTAGTTTGAGTGTGTGCCCAACTAAACTCTCTTGCTTTGTGCTTTGAGTGTATTTTCGAGTTAATTAGTGGCTTTGTGCTTAATTACTCAACCCTTCTATCCTTGGCTAAGTGCTTGGAAGAAGACTATCTTTATTGTTCAATTAGTTTACTCACAAAAATCAGAAAAATCAAACACAAAACATCACAAATCAGCCGAGTATTTTTAAGTTTGTTCATGCTTGTTTTGATTAAGTTATTGAGTGATTCTTAGCCCATAAGTTTCACTCCAACTTGGTTATCGAGCTTTGGTTAGAAAACACAAGTTCCATACTTGTGCTAATTTGTTTTTAGGTTCATACATCAAAGTACAATCTTTGTCACAAAAATCAGTTTTTGTTTCAAAGTTTTCAATGGGTTTTTCTTTTCCTTTTTGTTCCACATCTTTTCCTATGATTCTTCACATGAAACCCCTAGAGTTGAGTCGGTTTGAGTCCATGGAAAGAGTTGGGAAGGAGTTAGAGGCCAAGGTGGCTAGAATGAGGGGAAACTATGTCGGTTTTAGTGTGGGTAAGGGGCTGACCATTTTACTTAACCCTCCAACTAAAACACCACCCTATGAGCCACCAAAGAGAGCTCTTAGTTTCTTGGAGGTTGTTCATTTGGGGAAGGAAGAAACCCTTGTTTTTAAGGATGAGGAAAATGAGGAACTTGCTAGTGAGGATGGAGAGGATGAGAAACAAAATGAAAGTGAGGTAGAGGTTGAGTCGTGTGATTTGGTCATGGGTGGAGGGAGCTCTATCCAAGTGGCTCCTAAGACTCATAGTGAGGAGCTAGCCTTGCCTTCACAAAAACATCCTAAACCTCTCAAGCTAAGTTGGTTAGAAAAGGAGGCCGAGGTTAGAGAGAAATCTGATGAGGGTTTGTTTGACAAGGAAAGGGATGAGCTTGATCCTTGGAGTTGTTTAACCAAACTCAAGAAGAAGGTGCTCATGGAATGGGAGTTTAAGGGTGAGTCAAACTTTTCCAAAGAGTTTGCTTACCCTAGGGAGAAGAAACCACCAGATAAGAATGACCAAAATTTGGGGGCAAATTTTTTTTCAAGAAGGAGAGTTTGCAACAGGAGTTGCTCTTGCAAGGCAATGGTCATGGAACCCATTTACACCTTTGAAGAGAAATGCAAGTTTTGTCAAAGGAAACCTCATGGTCAATGGATCAAGGAGGCATAGATGGTAAACTTGGGTCCTAAATCACATTTCATCCCTAGGAGTCGATGCCTAGAAAAGCCCCTAAGGAAAGGAAAGGAAAGCAACAACCTAGGCCATGAACCATGAAGCTTATCTTGACATGTTGGTAAAGATTTTAACATAACTCCCAATCTGCTTATCCAATGGAGTTGAAACCACTTGCATATGATAGCTAGCTCAAAGAGCTTTCATTTGCCATATGGGTGGCTATCTGGTTCGAAGGGAGATGAGAGTTATGACTTCTACAAGTCAGGGGTCAGATTCTGAAAACTCAGTCCAAAGAAGGATTCGACATGTCCGTACTAAAAGTTTCATATCTTGCGCTCTAGGCAATATTTTTGGGTGATTCTTTTTCATTGGATAGCCAACTCAAATACCATTCCAATGACATATCATGGGCCTTCTAATTCAACGTGAGCGTGAAATGGTGAAGCGTACAAGTCACTTCAATCTCAGGAAATCCGGTCAGAAACTGTTTTGGGGTTAATGAGCAATGCACTTGTCCTACCTTCTCCTCCTTGGGTGAGCTCACTTAGGGACCATTTGGAAGTCTTCCCATGAGCCTAGGGCTCACATGGGACGTGCTAATTAGCAAGGAATGGACCAAAAACTCAGCTAACCTCAAAATGCGTGTGCAAGTCATTGTCAATAGTAGTCCTTGGTTTGCTTTATGTCATTTTCTTCTTTTAGCTTTATTGTATTTGTCCCTTTTAGTTTGTGATCAGAATTATAAGTCCTTTGTACCATCACTCCTTGCTCTCCAAGGCTAAGATCTCAGCCCTTGGATTTGAACCTAAAAGCAAGGAGAGGATGTAGTCACAAGTCACTATCTACTTTATGCTTTAGTAGTTGTTTTTCTTTCAGATTTGTTTGGTCCTTGGGACCGTTTATTTTTGCTGAATTGTAAGGCTTCTTGTAGCCCTTAGATCAATAGGAAGTGTATGGTCAAGATGTAAAGCTTTGGCCTATATAAGCCAAGCTTATCACAATGTAAAAATCAGATTTGTTGGAATGAAGAAAAACCCTAGTTTGAGTGTGTGCCCAACTAAACTCTCTTGCTTTGTGCTTTGAGTGTATTTTCGAGTTAATTAGTGGCTTTGTGCTTAATTACTCAACCCTTCTATCCTTGGCTAAGTGCTTGGAAGAAGACTATCTTTATTGTTCAATTAGTTTACTCACAAAAATCAGAAAAATCAAACACAAAACATCACAAATCAGCCGAGTATTTTTAAGTTTGTTCATGCTTGTTTTGATTAAGTTATTGAGTGATTCTTAGCCCATAAGTTTCACTCCAACTTGGTTATCGAGCTTTGGTTAGAAAACACAAGTTCCATACTTGTGCTAATTTGTTTTTCGGTTCATACATCAAAGTACAATCTTTGTCACAAAAATCAGTTTTTGTTTCAAAGTTTTCAATGGGTTTTTCTTTTCCTTTTTGTTCCACATCTTTTTCCTATGATTCTTCACATGAAACCCCTAGAGTTGAGTCGGTTTTGAGTCCATGGAAAGAGTTGGGAAGGAGTTAGAGGCCAAGGTGGCTAGAATGAGGGAAACTATGTCGGTTTTAGTGTGGGTAAGGGGCTGACCATTTTACTTAACCCTCCAACTAAAACACCACCCTATGAGCCACCAAAGAGAGCTCTTAGTTTCTTGGAGGTTGTTCATTTGGGGAAGGAAGAAACCCTTGTTTTTAAGGATGAGGAAAATGAGGAACTTGCTAGTGAGGATGGAGAGGATGAGAAACAAAATGAAAGTGAGGTAGAGGTTGAGTCGTGTGATTTGGTCATGGGTGGAGGGAGCTCTATCCAAGTGGCTCCTAAGACTCATAGTGAGGAGCTAGCCTTGCCTTCACAAAAACATCCTAAACCTCTCAAGCTAAGTTGGTTAGAAAAGGAGGCCGAGGTTAGAGAGAAATCTGATGAGGGTTTGTTTGACAAGGAAAGGGATGAGCTTGATCCTTGGAGTTGTTTAACCAAACTCAAGAAGAAGGTGCTCATGGAATGGGAGTTTAAGGGTGAGTCAAACTTTTCCAAAGAGTTTGCTTACCCTAGGGAGAAGAAACCACCAGATAAGAATGACCAAAATTTGGGGGCAAATTTTTTTTCAAGAAGGAGAGTTTGCAACAGGAGTTGCTCTTGCAAGGCAATGGTCATGGAACCCATTTACACCTTTGAAGAGAAATGCAAGTTTTGTCAAAGGAAACCTCATGGTCAATGGATCAAGGAGGCATAGATGGTAAACTTGGGTCCTAAATCACATTTCATCCCTAGGAGTCGATGCCTAGAAAAGCCCCTAAGGAAAGGAAAGGAAAGCAACAACCTAGGCCATGAACCATGAAGCTTATCTTGACATGTTGGTAAAGATTTTAACATAACTCCCAATCTGCTTATCCAATGGAGTTGAAACCACTTGCATATGATAGCTAGCTCAAAGAGCTTTCATTTGCCATATGGGTGGCTATCTGGTTCGAAGGGAGATGAGAGTTATGACTTCTACAAGTCAGGGGTCAGATTCTGAAAACTCAGTCCAAAGAAGGATTCGACATGTCCGTACTAAAAGTTTCATATCTTGCGCTCTAGGCAATATTTTTGGGTGATTCTTTTTTCATTGGATAGCCAACTCAAATACCATTCCAATGACATATCATGGGCCTTCTAATTCAACGTGAGCGTGAAATGGTGAAGCGTACAAGTCACTTCAATCTCAGGAAATCCGGTCAGAAACTGTTTTGGGGTTAATGAGCAATGCACTTGTCCTACCTTCTCCTCCTTGGGTGAGCTCACTTAGGGACCATTTGGAAGTCTTCCCATGAGCCTAGGGCTCACATGGGACGTGCTAATTAGCAAGGAATGGACCAAAAACTCAGCTAACCTCAAGTACGTGTGCAAGTCATTGTCAATAGTAGTCCTTGGTTTGCTTTATGTCATTTTCTTCTTTTAGCTTTATTGTATTTGTCCCTTTTAGTTTGTGATCAGAATTATAAGTCCTTTGTACCATCACTCCTTGCTCTCCAAGGCTAAGATCTCAGCCCTTGGATTTGAACCTAAAAGCAAGGAGAGGATGTAGTCACAAGTCACTATCTACTTTATGCTTTAGTAGTTGTTTTTCTTTCAGATTTGTTTGGTCCTTGGGACCGTTTATTTTTGCTGAATTGTAAGGCTTCTTGTAGCCCTTAGATCAATAGGAAGTGTATGGTCAAGATGTAAAGCTTTGGCCTATATAAGCCAAGCTTATCACAATGTAAAAATCAGATTTGTTGGAATGAAGAAAAACCCTAGTTTGAGTGTGTGCCCAACTAAACTCTCTTGCTTTGTGCTTTGAGTGTATTTTCGAGTTAATTAGTGGCTTTGTGCTTAATTACTCAACCCTTCTATCCTTGGCTAAGTGCTTGGAAGAAGACTATCTTTATTGTTCAATTAGTTTACTCACAAAAATCAGAAAAATCAAACACAAAACATCACAAATCAGCCGAGTATTTTTAAGTTTGTTCATGCTTGTTTTGATTAAGTTATTGAGTGATTCTTAGCCCATAAGTTTCACTCCAACTTGGTTATCGAGCTTTGGTTAGAAAACACAAGTTCCATACTTGTGCTAATTTGTTTTTCGGTTCATACATCAAAGTACAATCTTTGTCACAAAAATCAGTTTTTTGTTTCAAAGTTTTCAATGGGTTTTTCTTTTCCTTTTTGTTCCACATCTTTTTCCTATGATTCTTCACATGAAACCCCTAGAGTAGAGTCCGGTTATGAGTCCATGGAAAGAGTTGGGAAGGAGTTAGAGGCCAAGGTGGCTAGAATGAGGGGAAACTATGTCGGTTTTAGTGTGGGTAAGGGGCTGACCATTTTACTTAACCCTCCAACTAAAACACCACCCTATGAGCCACCAAAGAGAGCTCTTAGTTTCTTGGAGGTTGTTCATTTGGGGAAGGAAGAAACCCTTGTTTTTAAGGATGAGGAAAATGAGGAACTTGCTAGTGAGGATGGAGAGGATGAGAAACAAAATGAAAGTGAGGTAGAGGTTGAGTCGTGTGATTTGGTCATGGGTGGAGGGAGCTCTATCCAAGTGGCTCCTAAGACTCATAGTGAGGAGCTAGCCTTGCCTTCACAAAAACATCCTAAACCTCTCAAGCTAAGTTGGTTAGAAAAGGAGGCCGAGGTTAGAGAGAAATCTGATGAGGGTTTGTTTGACAAGGAAAGGGATGAGCTTGATCCTTGGAGTTGTTTAACCAAACTCAAGAAGAAGGTGCTCATGGAATGGGAGTTTAAGGGTGAGTCAAACTTTTCCAAAGAGTTTGCTTACCCTAGGAGAAGAAACCACCAGATAAGAATGACCAAAATTTGGGGGCAAATTTTTTTTCAAGAAGGAGAGTTTGCAACAGGAGTTGCTCTTGCAAGGCAATGGTCATGGAACCCATTTACACCTTTGAAGAGAAATGCAAGTTTTGTCAAAGGAAACCTCATGGTCAATGGATCAAGGAGGCATAGATGGTAAACTTGGGTCCTAAATCACATTTCATCCCTAGGAGTCGATGCCTAGAAAAGCCCTAAGGAAAGGAAAGGAAAGCAACAACCTAGGCCATGAACCATGAAGCTTATCTTGACATGTTGGTAAAGATTTTAACATAACTCCCAATCTGCTTATCCAATGGAGTTGAAACCACTTGCATATGATAGCTAGCTCAAAGAGCTTTCATTTGCCATATGGGTGGCTATCTGGTTCGAAGGGAGATGAGAGTTATGACTTCTACAAGCCAAGGTCAGATTCTGAAAACTCAGTCCAAAGAAGGATTCGACATGTCCGTACTAAAAGTTTCATATCTTGCGCTCTAGGCAATATTTTTGGGTGATCCCTTTTTCGTTGGATAGCCAACTCAAATACCATTCCAATGACATATCATGGGCCTTCTAATTCAACGTGAGCGTGAAATGGTGAAGCGTACAAGTCACTTCAATCTCAGGAAATCCGGTCAGAAACTGTTTTGGGGTTAATGAGCAATGCACTTGTCCTACCTTCTCCTCCTTGGGTGAGCTCACTTAGGGACCATTTGGAAGTCTTCCCATGAGCCTAGGGCTCACATGGGACGTGCTAATTAGCAAGGAATGGACCAAAAACTCAGCTAACCTCAAGTACGTGTGCAAGTCATTGTCAATAGTAGTCCTTGGTTTGCTTTATGTCATTTTCTTCTTTTAGCTTTATTGTATTTGTCCCTTTTAGTTTGTGATCAGAATTATAAGTCCTTTGTACCATCACTCCTTGCTCTCCAAGGCTAAGATCTCAGCCCTTGGATTTGAACCTAAAAGCAAGGAGAGGATGTAGTCACAAGTCACTATCTACTTTATGCTTTAGTAGTTGTTTTTCTTTCAGATTTGTTTGGTCCTTGGGACCGTTTATTTTTGCTGAATTGTAAGGCTTCTTGTAGCCCTTAGATCAATAGGAAGTGTATGGTCAAGATGTAAAGCTTTGGCCTATATAAGCCAAGCTTATCACAATGTAAAAATCAGATTTGTTGGAATGAAGAAAAACCCTAGTTTGAGTGTGTGCCCAACTAAACTCTCTTGCTTTGTGCTTTGAGTGTATTTTCGAGTTAATTAGTGGCTTTGTGCTTAATTACTCAACCCTTCTATCCTTGGCTAAGTGCTTGGAAGAAGACTATCTTTATTGTTCAATTAGTTTACTCACAAAAATCAGAAAAATCAAACACAAAACATCACAAATCAGCCGAGTATTTTTAAGTTTGTTCATGCTTGTTTTGATTAAGTTATTGAGTGATTCTTAGCCCATAAGTTTCACTCCAACTTGGTTATCGAGCTTTGGTTAGAAAACACAAGTTCCATACTTGTGCTAATTTGTTTTTCGGTTCATACATCAAAGTACAATCTTTGTCACAAAAATCAGTTTTTGTTTCAAAGTTTTCAATGGGTTTTTCTTTTCCTTTTTGTTCCACATCTTTTTCCTATGATTCTTCACATGAAACCCCTAGAGTTGAGTCGGGTTTGAGTCCATGGAAAGAGTTGGGAAGGAGTTAGAGGCCAAGGTGGCTAGAATGAGGGAAACTATGTCGGTTTTAGTGTGGGTAAGGGGCTGACCATTTTACTTAACCCTCCAACTAAAACACCACCCTATGAGCCACCAAAGAGAGCTCTTAGTTTCTTGGAGGTTGTTCATTTGGGGAAGGAAGAAACCCTTGTTTTTAAGGATGAGGAAAATGAGGAACTTGCTAGTGAGGATGGAGAGGATGAGAAACAAAATGAAAGTGAGGTAGAGGTTGAGTCGTGTGATTTGGTCATGGGTGGAGGGAGCTCTATCCAAGTGGCTCCTAAGACTCATAGTGAGGAGCTAGCCTTGCCTTCACAAAAACATCCTAAACCTCTCAAGCTAAGTTGGTTAGAAAAGGAGGCCGAGGTTAGAGAGAAATCTGATGAGGGTTTGTTTGACAAGGAAAGGGATGAGCTTGATCCTTGGAGTTGTTTAACCAAACTCAAGAAGAAGGTGCTCATGGAATGGGAGTTTAAGGGTGAGTCAAACTTTTCCAAAGAGTTTGCTTACCCTAGGGAGAAGAAACCACCAGATAAGAATGACCAAAATTTGGGGGCAAATTTTTTTTCAAGAAGGAGAGTTTGCAACAGGAGTTGCTCTTGCAAGGCAATGGTCATGGAACCCATTTACACCTTTGAAGAGAAATGCAAGTTTTGTCAAAGGAAACCTCATGGTCAATGGATCAAGGAGGCATAGATGGTAAACTTGGGTCCTAAATCACATTTCATCCCTAGGAGTCGATGCCTAGAAAAGCCCCTAAGGAAAGGAAAGGAAAGCAACAACCTAGGCCATGAACCATGAAGCTTATCTTGACATGTTGGTAAAGATTTTAACATAACTCCCAATCTGCTTATCCAATGGAGTTGAAACCACTTGCATATGATAGCTAGCTCAAAGAGCTTTCATTTGCCATATGGGTGGCTATCTGGTTCGAAGGGAGATGAGAGTTATGACTTCTACAAGTCAGGGGTCAGATTCTGAAAACTCAGTCCAAAGAAGGATTCGACATGTCCGTACTAAAAGTTTCATATCTTGCGCTCTAGGCAATATTTTTGGGTGATTCTTTTTTCATTGGATAGCCAACTCAAATACCATTCCAATGACATATCATGGGCCTTCTAATTCAACGTGAGCGTGAAATGGTGAAGCGTACAAGTCACTTCAATCTCAGGAAATCCGGTCAGAAACTGTTTTGGGGTTAATGAGCAATGCACTTGTCCTACCTTCTCCTCCTTGGGTGAGCTCACTTAGGGACCATTTGGAAGTCTTCCCATGAGCCTAGGGCTCACATGGGACGTGCTAATTAGCAAGGAATGGACCAAAAACTCAGCTAACCTCAAGTGCGTGTGCAAGTCATTGTCAATAGTAGTCCTTGGTTTGCTTTATGTCATTTTCTTCTTTTAGCTTTATTGTATTTGTCCCTTTTAGTTTGTGATCAGAATTATAAGTCCTTTGTACCATCACTCCTTGCTCTCCAAGGCTAAGATCTCAGCCCTTGGATTTGAACCTAAAAGCAAGGAGAGGATGTAGTCACAAGTCACTATCTACTTTATGCTTTAGTAGTTGTTTTTCTTTCAGATTTGTTTGGTCCTTGGGACCGTTTATTTTTGCTGAATTGTAAGGCTTCTTGTAGCCCTTAGATCAATAGGAAGTGTATGGTCAAGATGTAAAGCTTTGGCCTATATAAGCCAAGCTTATCACAATGTAAAAATCAGATTTGTTGGAATGAAGAAAAACCCTAGTTTGAGTGTGTGCCCAACTAAACTCTCTTGCTTTGTGCTTTGAGTGTATTTTCGAGTTAATTAGTGGCTTTGTGCTTAATTACTCAACCCTTCTATCCTTGGCTAAGTGCTTGGAAGAAGACTATCTTTATTGTTCAATTAGTTTACTCACAAAAATCAGAAAAATCAAACACAAAACATCACAAATCAGCCGAGTATTTTTAAGTTTGTTCATGCTTGTTTTGATTAAGTTATTGAGTGATTCTTAGCCCATAAGTTTCACTCCAACTTGGTTATCAGAGCTTTGGTTAGAAAACACAAGTTCCATACTTGTGCTAATTTGTTTTTCGGTTCATACATCAAAGTACAATCTTTGTCACAAAAATCAGTTTTTTGTTTCAAAGTTTTCAATGGGTTTTTCTTTTCCTTTTTGTTCCACATCTTTTTCCTATGATTCTTCACATGAAACCCCTAGAGTTGAGTCGGGTTTTGAGTCCATGGAAAGAGTTGGGAAGGAGTTAGAGGCCAAGGTGGCTAGAATGAGGGGAAACTATGTCGGTTTTAGTGTGGGTAAGGGGCTGACCATTTTACTTAACCCTCCAACTAAAACACCACCCTATGAGCCACCAAAGAGAGCTCTTAGTTTCTTGGAGGTTGTTCATTTGGGGAAGGAAGAAACCCTTGTTTTTAAGGATGAGGAAAATGAGGAACTTGCTAGTGAGGATGGAGAGGATGAGAAACAAAATGAAAGTGAGGTAGAGGTTGAGTCGTGTGATTTGGTCATGGGTGGAGGGAGCTCTATCCAAGTGGCTCCTAAGACTCATAGTGAGGAGCTAGCCTTGCCTTCACAAAAACATCCTAAACCTCTCAAGCTAAGTTGGTTAGAAAAGGAGGCCGAGGTTAGAGAGAAATCTGATGAGGGTTTGTTTGACAAGGAAAGGGATGAGCTTGATCCTTGGAGTTGTTTAACCAAACTCAAGAAGAAGGTGCTCATGGAATGGGAGTTTAAGGGTGAGTCAAACTTTTCCAAAGAGTTTGCTTACCCTAGGGAGAAGAAACCACCAGATAAGAATGACCAAAATTTGGGGGCAAATTTTTTTTCAAGAAGGAGAGTTTGCAACAGGAGTTGCTCTTGCAAGGCAATGGTCATGGAACCCATTTACACCTTTGAAGAGAAATGCAAGTTTTGTCAAAGGAAACCTCATGGTCAATGGATCAAGGAGGCATAGATGGTAAACTTGGGTCCTAAATCACATTTCATCCCTAGGAGTCGATGCCTAGAAAAGCCCCTAAGGAAAGGAAAGGAAAGCAACAACCTAGGCCATGAACCATGAAGCTTATCTTGACATGTTGGTAAAGATTTTAACATAACTCCCAATCTGCTTATCCAATGGAGTTGAAACCACTTGCATATGATAGCTAGCTCAAAGAGCTTTCATTTGCCATATGGTTGGCTATCTGGTTCGAAGGGAGATGAGAGTTATGACTTCTACAAGTCAGGGGTCAGATTCTGAAAACTCAGTCCAAAGAAGGATTCGACATGTCCGTACTAAAAGTTTCATATCTTGCGCTCTAGGCAATATTTTTGGGTGATTCTTTTTTCATTGGATAGCCAACTCAAATACCATTCCAATGACATATCATGGGCCTTCTAATTCAACGTGAGCGTGAAATGGTGAAGCGTACAAGTCACTTCAATCTCAGGAAATCCGGTCAGAAACTGTTTTGGGGTTAATGAGCAATGCACTTGTCCTACCTTCTCCTCCTTGGGTGAGCTCACTTAGGGACCATTTGGAAGTCTTCCCATGAGCCTAGGGCTCACATGGGACGTGCTAATTAGCAAGAAATGGACCAAAAACTCAGCTAACCTCAAGTACGTGTGCAAGTCATTGTCAATAGTAGTCCTTGGTTTGCTTTATGTCATTTTCTTCTTTTAGCTTTATTGTATTTGTCCCTTTTAGTTTGTGATCAGAATTATAAGTCCTTTGTACCATCACTCCTTGCTCTCCAAGGCTAAGATCTCAGCCCTTGGATTTGAACCTAAAAGCAAGGAGAGGATGTAGTCACAAGTCACTATCTACTTTATGCTTTAATAGTTGTTTTTCTTTCAGATTTGTTTGGTCCTTGGGACCGTTTATTTTTGCTGAATTGTAAGGCTTCTTGTAGCCCTTAGATCAATAGGAAGTGTATGGTCAAGATGTAAAGCTTTGGCCTATATAAGCCAAGCTTATCACAATGTAAAAATCAGATTTGTTGGAATGAAGAAAAACCCTAGTTTGAGTGTGTGCCCAACTAAACTCTCTTGCTTTGTGCTTTGAGTGTATTTTCGAGTTAATTAGTGGCTTTGTGCTTAATTACTCAACCCTTCTATCCTTGGCTAAGTGCTTGGAAGAAGACTATCTTTATTGTTCAATTAGTTTACTCACAAAAATCAGAAAAATCAAACACAAAACATCACAAATCAGCCGAGTATTTTTAAGTTTGTTCATGCTTGTTTTGATTAAGTTATTGAGTGATTCTTAGCCCATAAGTTTCACTCCAACTTGGTTATCAGAGCTTTGGTTAGAAAACACAAGTTCCATACTTGTGCTAATTTGTTTTTCGGTTCATACATCAAAGTACAATCTTTGTCACAAAAATCAGTTTTTTGTTTCAAAGTTTTCAATGGGTTTTTCTTTTCCTTTTTGTTCCACATCTTTTTCCTATGATTCTTCACATGAAACCCCTAGAGTTGAGTCGGTTTTTGAGTCCATGGAAAGAGTTGGGAAGGAGTTAGAGGCCAAGGTGGCTAGAATGGCGGGAAACTATGTCGGTTTTAGTGTGGGTAAGGGGCTGACCATTTTACTTAACCCTCCAACTAAAACACCACCCTATGAGCCACCAAAGAGAGCTCTTAGTTTCTTGGAGGTTGTTCATTTGGGGAAGGAAGAAACCCTTGTTTTTAAGGATGAGGAAAATGAGGAACTTGCTAGTGAGGATGGAGAGGATGAGAAACAAAATGAAAGTGAGGTAGAGGTTGAGTCGTGTGATTTGGTCATGGGTGGAGGGAGCTCTATCCAAGTGGCTCCTAAGACTCATAGTGAGGAGCTAGCCTTGCCTTCACAAAAACATCCTAAACCTCTCAAGCTAAGTTGGTTAGAAAAGGAGGCCGAGCTTAGAGAGAAATCTGATGAGGGTTTGTTTGACAAGGAAAGGGATGAGCTTGATCCTTGGAGTTGTTTAACCAAACTCAAGAAGAAGGTGCTCATGGAATGGGAGTTTAAGGGTGAGTCAAACTTTTCCAAAGAGTTTGCTTACCCTAGGGAGAAGAAACCACCAGATAAGAATGACCAAAATTTGGGGGCAAATTTTTTTTCAAGAAGGAGAGTTTGCAACAGGAGTTGCTCTTGCAAGGCAATGGTCATGGAACCCATTTACACCTTTGAAGAGAAATGCAAGTTTTGTCAAAGGAAACCTCATGGTCAATGGATCAAGGAGGCATAGATGGTAAACTTGGGTCCTAAATCACATTTCATCCCTAGGAGTCGATGCCTAGAAAAGCCCCTAAGGAAAGGAAAGGAAAGCAACAACCTAGGCCATGAACCATGAAGCTTATCTTGACATGTTGGTAAAGATTTTAACATAACTCCCAATCTGCTTATCCAATGGAGTTGAAACCACTTGCATATGATAGCTAGCTCAAAGAGCTTTCATTTGCCATATGGGTGGCTATCTGGTTCGAAGGGAGATGAGAGTTATGACTTCTACAAGTCAGGGGTCAGATTCTGAAAACTCAGTCCAAAGAAGGATTCGACATGTCCGTACTAAAAGTTTCATATCTTGCGCTCTAGGCAATATTTTTGGGTGATTCTTTTTCATTGGATAGCCAACTCAAATACCATTCCAATGACATATCATGGGCCTTCTAATTCAACGTGAGCGTGAAATGGTGAAGCGTACAAGTCACTTCAATCTCAGGAAATCCGGTCAGAAACTGTTTTGGGGTTAATGAGCAATGCACTTGTCCTACCTTCTCCTCCTTGGGTGAGCTCACTTAGGGACCATTTGGAAGTCTTCCCATGAGCCTAGGGCTCACATGGGACGTGCTAATTAGCAAGGAATGGACCAAAAACTCAGCTAACCTCAAGAAATGCGTGTGCAAGTCATTGTCAATAGTAGTCCTTGGTTTGCTTTATGTCATTTTCTTCTTTTAGCTTTATTGTATTTGTCCCTTTTAGTTTGTGATCAGAATTATAAGTCCTTTGTACCATCACTCCTTGCTCTCCAAGGCTAAGATCTCAGCCCTTGGATTTGAACCTAAAAGCAAGGAGAGGATGTAGTCACAAGTCACTATCTACTTTATGCTTTAGTAGTTGTTTTTCTTTCAGATTTGTTTGGTCCTTGGGACCGTTTATTTTTGCTGAATTGTAAGGCTTCTTGTAGCCCTTAGATCAATAGGAAGTGTATGGTCAAGATGTAAAGCTTTGGCCTATATAAGCCAAGCTTATCACAATGTAAAAATCAGATTTGTTGGAATGAAGAAAAACCCTAGTTTGAGTGTGTGCCCAACTAAACTCTCTTGCTTTGTGCTTTGAGTGTATTTTCGAGTTAATTAGTGGCTTTGTGCTTAATTACTCAACCCTTCTATCCTTGGCTAAGTGCTTGGAAGAAGACTATCTTTATTGTTCAATTAGTTTACTCACAAAATCAGAAAAATCAAACACAAAACATCACAAATCAGCCGAGTATTTTTAAGTTTGTTCATGCTTGTTTTGATTAAGTTATTGAGTGATTCTTAGCCCATAAGTTTCACTCCAACTTGGTTATCAGAGCTTTGGTTAGAAAACACAAGTTCCATACTTGTGCTAATTTGTTTTTCGGTTCATACATCAAAGTACAATCTTTGTCACAAAAATCAGTTTTTTGTTTCAAAGTTTTCAATGGGTTTTTCTTTTCCTTTTGTTCCACATCTTTTTCCTATGATTCTTCACATGAAACCCCTAGAGTTGAGTCGGTTTTGAGTCCATGGAAAGAGTTGGGAAGGAGTTAGAGGCCAAGGTGGCTAGAATGAGGGAAACTATGCTCGGTTTTAGTGTGGGTAAGGGGCTGACCATTTTACTTAACCCTCCAACTAAAACACCACCCTATGAGCCACCAAAGAGAGCTCTTAGTTTCTTGGAGGTTGTTCATTTGGGGAAGGAAGAAACCCTTGTTTTTAAGGATGAGGAAAATGAGGAACTTGCTAGTGAGGATGGAGAGGATGAGAAACAAAATGAAAGTGAGGTAGAGGTTGAGTCGTGTGATTTGGTCATGGGTGGAGGGAGCTCTATCCAAGTGGCTCCTAAGACTCATAGTGAGGAGCTAGCCTTGCCTTCACAAAAACATCCTAAACCTCTCAAGCTAAGTTGGTTAGAAAAGGAGGCCGAGGTTAGAGAGAAATCTGATGAGGGTTTGTTTGACAAGGAAAGGGATGAGCTTGATCCTTGGAGTTGTTTAACCAAACTCAAGAAGAAGGTGCTCATGGAATGGGAGTTTAAGGGTGAGTCAAACTTTTCCAAAGAGTTTGCTTACCCTAGGGAGAAGAAACCACCAGATAAGAATGACCAAAATTTGGGGGCAAATTTTTTTTCAAGAAGGAGAGTTTGCAACAGGAGTTGCTCTTGCAAGGCAATGGTCATGGAACCCATTTACACCTTTGAAGAGAAATGCAAGTTTTGTCAAAGGAAACCTCATGGTCAATGGATCAAGGAGGCATAGATGGTAAACTTGGGTCCTAAATCACATTTCATCCCTAGGAGTCGATGCCTAGAAAAGCCCCTAAGGAAAGGAAAGGAAAGCAACAACCTAGGCCATGAACCATGAAGCTTATCTTGACATGTTGGTAAAGATTTTAACATAACTCCCAATCTGCTTATCCAATGGAGTTGAAACCACTTGCATATGATAGCTAGCTCAAAGAGCTTTCATTTGCCATATGGTTGGCTATCTGGTTCGAAGGGAGATGAGAGTTATGACTTCTACAAGTCAGGGGTCAGATTCTGAAAACTCAGTCCAAAGAAGGATTCGACATGTCCGTACTAAAAGTTTCATATCTTGCGCTCTAGGCAATATTTTTGGGTGATTCTTTTTTCATTGGATAGCCAACTCAAATACCATTCCAATGACATATCATGGGCCTTCTAATTCAACGTGAGCGTGAAATGGTGAAGCGTACAAGTCACTTCAATCTCAGGAAATCCGGTCAGAAACTGTTTTGGGGTTAATGAGCAATGCACTTGTCCTACCTTCTCCTCCTTGGGTGAGCTCACTTAGGGACCATTTGGAAGTCTTCCCATGAGCCTAGGGCTCACATGGGACGTGCTAATTAGCAAGAAATGGACCAAAAACTCAGCTAACCTCAAGTACGTGTGCAAGTCATTGTCAATAGTAGTCCTTGGTTTGCTTTATGTCATTTTCTTCTTTTAGCTTTATTGTATTTGTCCCTTTTAGTTTGTGATCAGAATTATAAGTCCTTTGTACCATCACTCCTTGCTCTCCAAGGCTAAGATCTCAGCCCTTGGATTTGAACCTAAAAGCAAGGAGAGGATGTAGTCACAAGTCACTATCTACTTTATGCTTTAATAGTTGTTTTTCTTTCAGATTTGTTTGGTCCTTGGGACCGTTTATTTTGCTGAATTGTAAGCCTTCTTGTAGCCCTTAGATCAATAGGAAGTGTATGGTCAAGATGTAAAGCTTTGGCCTATATAAGCCAAGCTTATCACAATGTAAAAATCAGATTTGGTGGAATGAAGTAAAACCCTAGTTTGAGTGTGTGCCCAACTAAACTCTCTTGCTTTGTGCTTTGAGTGTATTTTCGAGTTAATTAGTGGCTTTGTGCTTAATTACTCAACCCTTCTATCCTTGGCTAAGTGCTTGGAAGAAGACTATCTTTATTGTTCAATTAGTTTACTCACAAAAATCAGAAAAATCAAACACAAAACATCACAAATCAGCCGAGTATTTTTAAGTTTGTTCATGCTTGTTTTGATTAAGTTATTGAGTGATTCTTAGCCCATAAGTTTCACTCCAACTTGGTTATCAGAGCTTTGGTTAGAAAACACAAGTTCCATACTTGTGCTAACTTGATTTTCTGGTGCATACATCAAAGTACAATCTTTGTCACAAAAATCAGTTTTTTGTTTCAAAGTTTTCAATGGGTTTTTCTTTTCCTTTTTGTTCCACATCTTTTTCCTATGATTCTTCACATGAAACCCCTAGAGTTGAGTCGGTTTTTGAGTCCATGGAAAGAGTTGGGAAGGAGTTAGAGGCCAAGGTGGCTAGAATGAGGGGAAACTATGTCGGTTTTAGTGTGGGTAAGGGGCTGACCATTTTACTTAACCCTCCAACTAAAACACCACCCTATGAGCCACCAAAGAGAGCTCTTAGTTTCTTGGAGGTTGTTCATTTGGGGAAGGAAGAAACCCTTGTTTTTAAGGATGAGGAAAATGAGGAACTTGCTAGTGAGGATGGAGAGGATGAGAAACAAAATGAAAGTGAGGTAGAGGTTGAGTCGTGTGATTTGGTCATGGGTGGAGGGAGCTCTATCCAAGTGGCTCCTAAGACTCATAGTGAGGAGCTAGCCTTGCCTTCACAAAAACATCCTAAACCTCTCAAGCTAAGTTGGTTAGAAAAGGAGGCCGAGCTTAGAGAGAAATCTGATGAGGGTTTGTTTGACAAGGAAAGGGATGAGCTTGATCCTTGGAGTTGTTTAACCAAACTCAAGAAGAAGGTGCTCATGGAATGGGAGTTTAAGGGTGAGTCAAACTTTTCCAAAGAGTTTGCTTACCCTAGGGAGAAGAAACCACCAGATAAGAATGACCAAAATTTGGGGGCAAATTTTTTCAAGAAGGAGAGTTTGCAACAGAGTTGCTCTTGCAAGGCAATGGTCATGGAACCCATTTACACCTTTGAAGAGAAATGCAAGTTTTGTCAAAGGAAACCTCATGGTCAATGGATCAAGGAGGCATAGATGGTAAACTTGGGTCCTAAATCACATTTCATCCCTAGGAGTCGATGCCTAGAAAAGCCCCTAAGGAAAGGAAAGGAAAGCAACAACCTAGGCCATGAACCATGAAGCTTATCTTGACATGTTGGTAAAGATTTTAACATAACTCCCAATCTGCTTATCCAATGGAGTTGAAACCACTTGCATATGATAGCTAGCTCAAAGAGCTTTCATTTGCCATATGGGTGGCTATCTGGTTCGAAGGGAGATGAGAGTTATGACTTCTACAAGTCAGGGGTCAGATTCTGAAAACTCAGTCCAAAGAAGGATTCGACATGTCCGTACTAAAAGTTTCATATCTTGCGCTCTAGGCAATATTTTTGGGTGATTCTTTTTCATTGGATAGCCAACTCAAATACCATTCCAATGACATATCATGGGCCTTCTAATTCAACGTGAGCGTGAAATGGTGAAGCGTACAAGTCACTTCAATCTCAGGAAATCCGGTCAGAAACTGTTTTGGGGTTAATGAGCAATGCACTTGTCCTACCTTCTCCTCCTTGGGTGAGCTCACTTAGGGACCATTTGGAAGTCTTCCCATGAGCCTAGGGCTCACATGGGACGTGCTAATTAGCAAGGAATGGACCAAAAACTCAGCTAACCTCAAGTACGTGTGCAAGTCATTGTCAATAGTAGTCCTTGGTTTGCTTTATGTCATTTTCTTCTTTTAGCTTTATTGTATTTGTCCCTTTTAGTTTGTGATCAGAATTATAAGTCCTTTGTACCATCACTCCTTGCTCTCCAAGGCTAAGATCTCAGCCCTTGGATTTGAACCTAAAAGCAAGGAGAGGATGTAGTCACAAGTCACTATCTACTTTATGCTTTAGTAGTTGTTTTTCTTTCAGATTTGTTTGGTCCTTGGGACCGTTTATTTTTGCTGAATTGTAAGGCTTCTTGTAGCCCTTAGATCAATAGGAAGTGTATGGTCAAGATGTAAAGCTTTGGCCTATATAAGCCAAGCTTATCACAATGTAAAAATCAGATTTGTTGGAATGAAGAACCCTAGTTTGAGTGTGTGCCCAACTAAACTCTCTTGCTTTGTGCTTTGAGTGTATTTTCGAGTTAATTAGTGGCTTTGTGCTTAATTACTCAACCCTTCTATCCTTGGCTAAGTGCTTGGAAGAAGACTATCTTTATTGTTCAATTAGTTTACTCACAAAAATCAGAAAAATCAAACACAAAACATCACAAATCAGCCGAGTATTTTTAAGTTTGTTCATGCTTGTTTTGATTAAGTTATTGAGTGATTCTTAGCCCATAAGTTTCACTCCAACTTGGTTATCAGAGCTTTGGTTAGAAAACACAAGTTCCATACTTGTGCTAATTTGTTTTTCGGTTCATACATCAAAGTACAATCTTTGTCACAAAAATCAGTTTTTTGTTTCAAAGTTTTCAATGGGTTTTTCTTTTCCTTTTTGTTCCACATCTTTTTCCTATGATTCTTCACATGAAACCCCTAGAGTTGAGTCGGTTTTGAGTCCATGGAAAGAGTTGGGAAGGAGTTAGAGGCCAAGGTGGCTAGAATGAGGGGAAACTATGTCGGTTTTAGTGTGGGTAAGGGGCTGACCATTTTACTTAACCCTCCAACTAAAACACCACCCTATGAGCCACCAAAGAGAGCTCTTAGTTTCTTGGAGGTTGTTCATTTGGGGAAGGAAGAAACCCTTGTTTTTAAGGATGAGGAAAATGAGGAACTTGCTAGTGAGGATGGAGAGGATGAGAAACAAAATGAAAGTGAGGTAGAGGTTGAGTCGTGTGATTTGGTCATGGGTGGAGGGAGCTCTATCCAAGTGGCTCCTAAGACTCATAGTGAGGAGCTAGCCTTGCCTTCACAAAAACATCCTAAACCTCTCAAGCTAAGTTGGTTAGAAAAGGAGGCCGAGGTTAGAGAGAAATCTGATGAGGGTTTGTTTGACAAGGAAAGGGATGAGCTTGATCCTTGGAGTTGTTTAACCAAACTCAAGAAGAAGGTGCTCATGGAATGGGAGTTTAAGGGTGAGTCAAACTTTTCCAAAGAGTTTGCTTACCCTAGGGAGAAGAAACCACCAGATAAGAATGACCAAAATTTGGGGGCAAATTTTTTTTCAAGAAGGAGAGTTTGCAACAGGAGTTGCTCTTGCAAGGCAATGGTCATGGAACCCATTTACACCTTTGAAGAGAAATGCAAGTTTTGTCAAAGGAAACCTCATGGTCAATGGATCAAGGAGGCATAGATGGTAAACTTGGGTCCTAAATCACATTTCATCCCTAGGAGTCGATGCCTAGAAAAGCCCCTAAGGAAAGGAAAGGAAAGCAACAACCTAGGCCATGAACCATGAAGCTTATCTTGACATGTTGGTAAAGATTTTAACATAACTCCCAATCTGCTTATCCAATGGAGTTGAAACCACTTGCATATGATAGCTAGCTCAAAGAGCTTTCATTTGCCATATGGTTGGCTATCTGGTTCGAAGGGAGATGAGAGTTATGACTTCTACAAGTCAGGGGTCAGATTCTGAAAACTCAGTCCAAAGAAGGATTCGACATGTCCGTACTAAAAGTTTCATATCTTGCGCTCTAGGCAATATTTTTGGGTGATTCTTTTTCATTGGATAGCCAACTCAAATACCATTCCAATGACATATCATGGGCCTTCTAATTCAACGTGAGCGTGAAATGGTGAAGCGTACAAGTCACTTCAATCTCAGGAAATCCGGTCAGAAACTGTTTTGGGGTTAATGAGCAATGCACTTGTCCTACCTTCTCCTCCTTGGGTGAGCTCACTTAGGGACCATTTGGAAGTCTTCCCATGAGCCTAGGGCTCACATGGGACGTGCTAATTAGCAAGAAATGGACCAAAAACTCAGCTAACCTCAAATGCGTGTGCAAGTCATTGTCAATAGTAGTCCTTGGTTTGCTTTATGTCATTTTCTTCTTTTAGCTTTATTGTATTTGTCCCTTTTAGTTTGTGATCAGAATTATAAGTCCTTTGTACCATCACTCCTTGCTCTCCAAGGCTAAGATCTCAGCCCTTGGATTTGAACCTAAAAGCAAGGAGAGGATGTAGTCACAAGTCACTATCTACTTTATGCTTTAATAGTTGTTTTTCTTTCAGATTTGTTTGGTCCTTGGGACCGTTTATTTTTGCTGAATTGTAAGGCTTCTTGTAGCCCTTAGATCAATAGGAAGTGTATGGTCAAGATGTAAAGCTTTGGCCTATATAAGCCAAGCTTATCACAATGTAAAAATCAGATTTGTTGGAATGAAGAAAAACCCTAGTTTGAGTGTGTGCCCAACTAAACTCTCTTGCTTTGTGCTTTGAGTGTATTTTCGAGTTAATTAGTGGCTTTGTGCTTAATTACTCAACCCTTCTATCCTTGGCTAAGTGCTTGGAAGAAGACTATCTTTATTGTTCAATTAGTTTACTCACAAAAATCAGAAAAATCAAACACAAAACATCACAAATCAGCCGAGTATTTTTAAGTTTGTTCATGCTTGTTTTGATTAAGTTATTGAGTGATTCTTAGCCCATAAGTTTCACTCCAACTTGGTTATCAGAGCTTTGGTTAGAAAACACAAGTTCCATACTTGTGCTAATTTGTTTTTCGGTTCATACATCAAAGTACAATCTTTGTCACAAAAATCAGTTTTTTGTTTCAAAGTTTTCAATGGGTTTTTCTTTTCCTTTTTGTTCCACATCTTTTTCCTATGATTCTTCACATGAAACCCCTAGAGTTGAGTCGGTTTTTGAGTCCATGGAAAGAGTTGGGAAGGAGTTAGAGGCCAAGGTGGCTAGAATGAGGGAAACTATGTCGGTTTTAGTGTGGGTAAGGGGCTGACCATTTTACTTAACCCTCCAACTAAAACACCACCCTATGAGCCACCAAAGAGAGCTCTTAGTTTCTTGGAGGTTGTTCATTTGGGGAAGGAAGAAACCCTTGTTTTTAAGGATGAGGAAAATGAGGAACTTGCTAGTGAGGATGGAGAGGATGAGAAACAAAATGAAAGTGAGGTAGAGGTTGAGTCGTGTGATTTGGTCATGGGTGGAGGGAGCTCTATCCAAGTGGCTCCTAAGACTCATAGTGAGGAGCTAGCCTTGCCTTCACAAAAACATCCTAAACCTCTCAAGCTAAGTTGGTTAGAAAAGGAGGCCGAGCTTAGAGAGAAATCTGATGAGGGTTTGTTTGACAAGGAAAGGGATGAGCTTGATCCTTGGAGTTGTTTAACCAAACTCAAGAAGAAGGTGCTCATGGAATGGGAGTTTAAGGGTGAGTCAAACTTTTCCAAAGAGTTTGCTTACCCTAGGGAGAAGAAACCACCAGATAAGAATGACCAAAATTTGGGGGCAAATTTTTTCAAGAAGGAGAGTTTGCAACAGGAGTTGCTCTTGCAAGGCAATGGTCATGGAACCCATTTACACCTTTGAAGAGAAATGCAAGTTTTGTCAAAGGAAACCTCATGGTCAATGGATCAAGGAGGCATAGATGGTAAACTTGGGTCCTAAATCACATTTCATCCCTAGGAGTCGATGCCTAGAAAAGCCCCTAAGGAAAGGAAAGGAAAGCAACAACCTAGGCCATGAACCATGAAGCTTATCTTGACATGTTGGTAAAGATTTTAACATAACTCCCAATCTGCTTATCCAATGGAGTTGAAACCACTTGCATATGATAGCTAGCTCAAAGAGCTTTCATTTGCCATATGGGTGGCTATCTGGTTCTGAAGGGAGATGAGAGTTATGACTTCTACAAGTCAGGGGTCAGATTCTGAAAACTCAGTCCAAAGAAGGATTCGACATGTCCGTACTAAAAGTTTCATATCTTGCGCTCTAGGCAATATTTTTGGGTGATTCTTTTTTCATTGGATAGCCAACTCAAATACCATTCCAATGACATATCATGGGCCTTCTAATTCAACGTGAGCGTGAAATGGTGAAGCGTACAAGTCACTTCAATCTCAGGAAATCCGGTCAGAAACTGTTTTGGGGTTAATGAGCAATGCACTTGTCCTACCTTCTCCTCCTTGGGTGAGCTCACTTAGGGACCATTTGGAAGTCTTCCCATGAGCCTAGGGCTCACATGGGACGTGCTAATTAGCAAGGAATGGACCAAAAACTCAGCTAACCTCAAGTACGTGTGCAAGTCATTGTCAATAGTAGTCCTTGGTTTGCTTTATGTCATTTTCTTCTTTTAGCTTTATTGTATTTGTCCCTTTTAGTTTGTGATCAGAATTATAAGTCCTTTGTACCATCACTCCTTGCTCTCCAAGGCTAAGATCTCAGCCCTTGGATTTGAACCTAAAAGCAAGGAGAGGATGTAGTCACAAGTCACTATCTACTTTATGCTTTAGTAGTTGTTTTTCTTTCAGATTTGTTTGGTCCTTGGGACCGTTTATTTTTGCTGAATTGTAAGGCTTCTTGTAGCCCTTAGATCAATAGGAAGTGTATGGTCAAGATGTAAAGCTTTGGCCTATATAAGCCAAGCTTATCACAATGTAAAAATCAGATTTGTTGGAATGAAGAAAAACCCTAGTTTGAGTGTGTGCCCAACTAAACTCTCTTGCTTTGTGCTTTGAGTGTATTTTCGAGTTAATTAGTGGCTTTGTGCTTAATTACTCAACCCTTCTATCCTTGGCTAAGTGCTTGGAAGAAGACTATCTTTATTGTTCAATTAGTTTACTCACAAAAATCAGAAAAATCAAACACAAAACATCACAAATCAGCCGAGTATTTTTAAGTTTGTTCATGCTTGTTTTGATTAAGTTATTGAGTGATTCTTAGCCCATAAGTTTCACTCCAACTTGGTTATCGAGCTTTGGTTAGAAAACACAAGTTCCATACTTGTGCTAATTTGTTTTTCGGTTCATACATCAAAGTACAATCTTTGTCACAAAAATCAGTTTTTGTTTCAAAGTTTTCAATGGGTTTTTCTTTTCCTTTTTGTTCCACATCTTTTCCTATGATTCTTCACATGAAACCCCTAGAGTTGAGTCGGTTTTGAGTCCATGGAAAGAGTTGGGAAGGAGTTAGAGGCCAAGGTGGCTAGAATGAGGGAAACTATGTCGGTTTTAGTGTGGGTAAGGGGCTGACCATTTTACTTAACCCTCCAACTAAAACACCACCCTATGAGCCACCAAAGAGAGCTCTTAGTTTCTTGGAGGTTGTTCATTTGGGGAAGGAAGAAACCCTTGTTTTTAAGGATGAGGAAAATGAGGAACTTGCTAGTGAGGATGGAGAGGATGAGAAACAAAATGAAAGTGAGGTAGAGGTTGAGTCGTGTGATTTGGTCATGGGTGGAGGGAGCTCTATCCAAGTGGCTCCTAAGACTCATAGTGAGGAGCTAGCCTTGCCTTCACAAAAACATCCTAAACCTCTCAAGCTAAGTTGGTTAGAAAAGGAGGCCGAGGTTAGAGAGAAATCTGATGAGGGTTTGTTTGACAAGGAAAGGGATGAGCTTGATCCTTGGAGTTGTTTAACCAAACTCAAGAAGAAGGTGCTCATGGAATGGGAGTTTAAGGGTGAGTCAAACTTTTCCAAAGAGTTTGCTTACCCTAGGGAGAAGAACCCACCAGATAAGAATGACCAAAATTTGGGGGCAAATTTTTTTTCAAGAAGGAGAGTTTGCAACAGGAGTTGCTCTTGCAAGGCAATGGTCATGGAACCCATTTACACCTTTGAAGAGAAATGCAAGTTTTGTCAAAGGAAACCTCATGGTCAATGGATCAAGGAGGCATAGATGGTAAACTTGGGTCCTAAATCACATTTCATCCCTAGGAGTCGATGCCTAGAAAAGCCCCTAAGGAAAGGAAAGGAAAGCAACAACCTAGGCCATGAACCATGAAGCTTATCTTGACATGTTGGTAAAGATTTTAACATAACTCCCAATCTGCTTATCCAATGGAGTTGAAACCACTTGCATATGATAGCTAGCTCAAAGAGCTTTCATTTGCCATATGGTTGGCTATCTGGTTCTGAAGGGAGATGAGAGTTATGACTTCTACAAGTCAGGGGTCAGATTCTGAAAACTCAGTCCAAAGAAGGATTCGACATGTCCGTACTAAAAGTTTCATATCTTGCGCTCTAGGCAATATTTTTGGGTGATTCTTTTTTCATTGGATAGCCAACTCAAATACCATTCCAATGACATATCATGGGCCTTCTAATTCAACGTGAGCGTGAAATGGTGAAGCGTACAAGTCACTTCAATCTCAGGAAATCCGGTCAGAAACTGTTTTGGGGTTAATGAGCAATGCACTTGTCCTACCTTCTCCTCCTTGGGTGAGCTCACTTAGGGACCATTTGGAAGTCTTCCCATGAGCCTAGGGCTCACATGGGACGTGCTAATTAGCAAGAAATGGACCAAAAACTCAGCTAACCTCAAGTACGTGTGCAAGTCATTGTCAATAGTAGTCCTTGGTTTGCTTTATGTCATTTTCTTCTTTTAGCTTTATTGTATTTGTCCCTTTTAGTTTGTGATCAGAATTATAAGTCCTTTGTACCATCACTCCTTGCTCTCCAAGGCTAAGATCTCAGCCCTTGGATTTGAACCTAAAAGCAAGGAGAGGATGTAGTCACAAGTCACTATCTACTTTATGCTTTAATAGTTGTTTTTCTTTCAGATTTGTTTGGTCCTTGGGACCGTTTATTTTTGCTGAATTGTAAGGCTTCTTGTAGCCCTTAGATCAATAGGAAGTGTATGGTCAAGATGTAAAGCTTTGGCCTATATAAGCCAAGCTTATCACAATGTAAAAATCAGATTTGTTGGAATGAAGAAAGACCCTAGTTTGAGTGTGTGCCCAACTAAACTCTCTTGCTTTGTGCTTTGAGTGTATTTTCGAGTTAATTAGTGGCTTTGTGCTTAATTACTCAACCCTTCTATCCTTGGCTAAGTGCTTGGAAGAAGACTATCTTTATTGTTCAATTAGTTTACTCACAAAAATCAGAAAAATCAAACACAAAACATCACAAATCAGCCGAGTATTTTTAAGTTTGTTCATGCTTGTTTTGATTAAGTTATTGAGTGATTCTTAGCCCATAAGTTTCACTCCAACTTGGTTATCAGAGCTTTGGTTAGAAAACACAAGTTCCATACTTGTGCTAATTTGTTTTTCGGTTCATACATCAAAGTACAATCTTTGTCACAAAAATCAGTTTTTTGTTTCAAAGTTTTCAATGGGTTTTTCTTTTCCTTTTTGTTCCACATCTTTTTCCTATGATTCTTCACATGAAACCCCTAGAGTTGAGTCGGTTTTTGAGTCCATGGAAAGAGTTGGGAAGGAGTTAGAGGCCAAGGTGGCTAGAATGAGGGGAAACTATGTCGGTTTTAGTGTGGGTAAGGGGCTGACCATTTTACTTAACCCTCCAACTAAAACACCACCCTATGAGCCACCAAAGAGAGCTCTTAGTTTCTTGGAGGTTGTTCATTTGGGGAAGGAAGAAACCCTTGTTTTTAAGGATGAGGAAAATGAGGAACTTGCTAGTGAGGATGGAGAGGATGAGAAACAAAATGAAAGTGAGGTAGAGGTTGAGTCGTGTGATTTGGTCATGGGTGGAGGGAGCTCTATCCAAGTGGCTCCTAAGACTCATAGTGAGGAGCTAGCCTTGCCTTCACAAAAACATCCTAAACCTCTCAAGCTAAGTTGGTTAGAAAAGGAGGCCGAGCTTAGAGAGAAATCTGATGAGGGTTTGTTTGACAAGGAAAGGGATGAGCTTGATCCTTGGAGTTGTTTAACCAAACTCAAGAAGAAGGTGCTCATGGAATGGGAGTTTAAGGGTGAGTCAAACTTTTCCAAAGAGTTTGCTTACCCTAGGGAGAAGAAACCACCAGATAAGAATGACCAAAATTTGGGGGCAAATTTTTTTCAAGAAGGAGAGTTTGCAACAGGAGTTGCTCTTGCAAGGCAATGGTCATGGAACCCATTTACACCTTTGAAGAGAAATGCAAGTTTTGTCAAAGGAAACCTCATGGTCAATGGATCAAGGAGGCATAGATGGTAAACTTGGGTCCTAAATCACATTTCATCCCTAGGAGTCGATGCCTAGAAAAGCCCCTAAGGAAAGGAAAGGAAAGCAACAACCTAGGCCATGAACCATGAAGCTTATCTTGACATGTTGGTAAAGATTTTAACATAACTCCCAATCTGCTTATCCAATGGAGTTGAAACCACTTGCATATGATAGCTAGCTCAAAGAGCTTTCATTTGCCATATGGTTGGCTATCTGGTTCGAAGGGAGATGAGAGTTATGACTTCTACAAGTCAGGGTCAGATACTGAAAACTCAGTCCAAAGAAGGATTCGACATGTCCGTACTAAAAGTTTCATATCTTGCGCTCTAGGCAATATTTTTGGGTGATTCTTTTTTCATTGGATAGCCAACTCAAATACCATTCCAATGACATATCATGGGCCTTCTAATTCAACGTGAGCGTGAAATGGTGAAGCGTACAAGTCACTTCAATCTCAGGAAATCCGGTCAGAAACTGTTTTGGGGTTAATGAGCAATGCACTTGTCCTACCTTCTCCTCCTTGGGTGAGCTCACTTAGGGACCATTTGGAAGTCTTCCCATGAGCCTAGGGCTCACATGGGACGTGCTAATTAGCAAGAAATGGACCAAAAACTCAGCTAACCTCAAGTACGTGTGCAAGTCATTGTCAATAGTAGTCCTTGGTTTGCTTTATGTCATTTTCTTCTTTTAGCTTTATTGTATTTGTCCCTTTTAGTTTGTGATCAGAATTATAAGTCCTTTGTACCATCACTCCTTGCTCTCCAAGGCTAAGATCTCAGCCCTTGGATTTGAACCTAAAAGCAAGGAGAGGATGTAGTCACAAGTCACTATCTACTTTATGCTTTAGTAGTTGTTTTTCTTTCAGATTTGTTTGGTCCTTGGGACCGTTTATTTTTGCTGAATTGTAAGGCTTCTTGTAGCCCTTAGATCAATAGGAAGTGTATGGTCAAGATGTAAAGCTTTGGCCTATATAAGCCAAGCTTATCACAATGTAAAAATCAGATTTGTTGGAATGAAGAAAAACCCTAGTTTGAGTGTGTGCCCAACTAAACTCTCTTGCTTTGTGCTTTGAGTGTATTTTCGAGTTAATTAGTGGCTTTGTGCTTAATTACTCAACCCTTCTATCCTTGGCTAAGTGCTTGGAAGAAGACTATCTTTATTGTTCAATTAGTTTACTCACAAAAATCAGAAAAATCAAACACAAAACATCACAAATCAGCCGAGTATTTTTAAGTTTGTTCATGCTTGTTTTGATTAAGTTATTGAGTGATTCTTAGCCCATAAGTTTCACTCCAACTTGGTTATCAGAGCTTTGGTTAGAAAACACAAGTTCCATACTTGTGCTAATTTGTTTTTCGGTTCATACATCAAAGTACAATCTTTGTCACAAAAATCAGTTTTTTGTTTCAAAGTTTTCAATGGGTTTTTCTTTTCCTTTTTGTTCCACATCTTTTTCCTATGATTCTTCACATGAAACCCCTAGAGTTGAGTCGGTTTTTGAGTCCATGGAAAGAGTTGGGAAGGAGTTAGAGGCCAAGGTGGCTAGAATGAGGGGAAACTATGTCGGTTTTAGTGTGGGTAAGGGGCTGACCATTTTACTTAACCCTCCAACTAAAACACCACCCTATGAGCCACCAAAGAGAGCTCTTAGTTTCTTGGAGGTTGTTCATTTGGGGAAGGAAGAAACCCTTGTTTTTAAGGATGAGGAAAATGAGGAACTTGCTAGTGAGGATGGAGAGGATGAGAAACAAAATGAAAGTGAGGTAGAGGTTGAGTCGTGTGATTTGGTCATGGGTGGAGGGAGCTCTATCCAAGTGGCTCCTAAGACTCATAGTGAGGAGCTAGCCTTGCCTTCACAAAAACATCCTAAACCTCTCAAGCTAAGTTGGTTAGAAAAGGAGGCCGAGCTTAGAGAGAAATCTGATGAGGGTTTGTTTGACAAGGAAAGGGATGAGCTTGATCCTTGGAGTTGTTTAACCAAACTCAAGAAGAAGGTGCTCATGGAATGGGAGTTTAAGGGTGAGTCAAACTTTTCCAAAGAGTTTGCTTACCCTAGGGAGAAGAAACCACCAGATAAGAATGACCAAAATTTGGGGGCAAATTTTTTTTCAAGAAGGAGAGTTTGCAACAGGAGTTGCTCTTGCAAGGCAATGGTCATGGAACCCATTTACACCTTTGAAGAGAAATGCAAGTTTTGTCAAAGGAAACCTCATGGTCAATGGATCAAGGAGGCATAGATGGTAAACTTGGGTCCTAAATCACATTTCATCCCTAGGAGTCGATGCCTAGAAAAGCCCCTAAGGAAAGGAAAGGAAAGCAACAACCTAGGCCATGAACCATGAAGCTTATCTTGACATGTTGGTAAAGATTTTAACATAACTCCCAATCTGCTTATCCAATGGCGTTGAAACCACTTGCATATGATAGCTAGCTCAAAGGGCTTTCATTTGCCATATGGTTGGCTATCTGGTTCGAAGGGAGATGAGAGTTATGACTTCTACAAGTCAGGGGGCAGATTCTGAAAACTCAGTCCAAAGAAGGATTCGACATGTCCGTACTAAAAGTTTCATATCTTGCGCTCTAGGCAATATTTTTGGGTGATTCTTTTTTCATTGGATAGCCAACTCAAATACCATTCCAATGACATATCATGGGCCTTCTAATTCAACGTGAGCGTGAAATGGTGAAGCGTACAAGTCACTTCAATCTCAGGAAATCCGGTCAGAAACTGTTTTGGGGTTAATGAGCAATGCACTTGTCCTACCTTCTCCTCCTTGGGTGAGCTCACTTAGGGACCATTTGGAAGTCTTCCCATGAGCCTAGGGCTCACATGGGACGTGCTAATTAGCAAGGAATGGACCAAAAACTCAGCTAACCTCAAGTACGTGTGCAAGTCATTGTCAATAGTAGTCCTTGGTTTGCTTTATGTCATTTTCTTCTTTTAGCTTTATTGTATTTGTCCCTTTTAGTTTGTGATCAGAATTATAAGTCCTTTGTACCATCACTCCTTGCTCTCCAAGGCTAAGATCTCAGCCCTTGGATTTGAACCTAAAAGCAAGGAGAGGATGTAGTCACAAGTCACTATCTACTTTATGCTTTAGTAGTTGTTTTTCTTTCAGATTTGTTTGGTCCTTGGGACCGTTTATTTTTGCTGAATTGTAAGGCTTCTTGTAGCCCTTAGATCAATAGGAAGTGTATGGTCAAGATGTAAAGCTTTGGCCTATATAAGCCAAGCTTATCACAATGTAAAAATCAGATTTGTTGGAATGAAGAAAAACCCTAGTTTGAGTGTGTGCCCAACTAAACTCTCTTGCTTTGTGCTTTGAGTGTATTTTCGAGTTAATTAGTGGCTTTGTGCTTAATTACTCAACCCTTCTATCCTTGGCTAAGTGCTTGGAAGAAGACTATCTTTATTGTTCAATTAGTTTACTCACAAAAATCAGAAAAATCAAACACAAAACATCACAAATCAGCCGAGTATTTTTAAGTTTGTTCATGCTTGTTTTGATTAAGTTATTGAGTGATTCTTAGCCCATAAGTTTCACTCCAACTTGGTTATCAGAGCTTTGGTTAGAAAACACAAGTTCCATACTTGTGCTAATTTGTTTTTCGGTTCATACATCAAAGTACAATCTTTGTCACAAAAATCAGTTTTTTTTTTCAAAGTTTTCAATGGGTTTTTCTTTTCCTTTTTGTTCCACATCTTTTTCCTATGATTCTTCACATGAAACCCCTAGAGTTGAGTCGGTTTTTGAGTCCATGGAAAGAGTTGGGAAGGAGTTAGAGGCCAAGGTGGCTAGAATGAGGGGAAACTATGTCGGTTTTAGTGTGGGTAAGGGGCTGACCATTTTACTTAACCCTCCAACTAAAACACCACCCTATGAGCCACCAAAGAGAGCTCTTAGTTTATTGGAGGTTGTTCATTTGGGGAAGGAAGAAACCCTTGTTTTTAAGGATGAGGAAAATGAGGAACTTGCTAGTGAGGATGGAGAGGATGAGAAACAAAATGAAAGTGAGGTAGAGGTTGAGTCGTGTGATTTGGTCATGGGTGGAGGGAGCTCTATCCAAGTGGCTCCTAAGACTCATAGTGAGGAGCTAGTGATGTAGAACGCGTAGGTTCTTTAGAAACGTAGCAGCGGAATTTGTAACTGTGAATATGTGTGCAACGTGAGGTTGCTTGTTTTGGGTGGAATTGCAACGTGAGGTTGCGTTTCTAGGTGGATAATGCAAGTTCTTGGAACAAGAACGGATAAGTAAGCAATCTCGATCAATCCTCGCAAGGAAATCACTTGATTAGCTAAATCTCAACCTCGCAAGGAAGAGTTTGAAATCAATCTCGCAAGAAAGAATTCAAGGGTTAAACTCGCAAGTTTAGGCAAAGTATAAAACTTTATTGATAATTCAATGTATGATAAGATATGATATAAGGTCACCATCCAACCTTATATATAGTACTCTAAACAACTATATTGGTCCTAATATAATTAGGAAACCAAATTATTCATCAACTAAGACTTTCCTAATTCTATTTAGGAAACATACTAACAAAATTAAATAAAATCAACTAGATTATTCCTAACACAATTTAGGAAGTTTTCCTACTTTATTTGCAAGTAAATAAAGAAAATAAACTAAGAATAATTAAAGTTATACTAGCTGATTCCTACGGACTAACTTAAGGAAAGCGTGTTGAGTTGTACACGTTTTCCAGCGTTTCCAGCTAGTCTGTGGGAAACGCGTCTGTGTTTCCTGTGAGTTTCCAGGAACCTTCAAAGTCTGCGTTTCCTTCTGCGTTTCCAGCTTCCATACTTGCGTTTCCAAGTTCTCCGTCTGCGTTTCCAGCTAGACAGTAAGAAACGTGTCTGCGTTTTCTGCCTGATAGTGAGAAACGTGCTTGCGTTTCTACTGTGGTTCCATTCAGATGGTCGGAATCGTGCCGTCGAAGGCTTTGTTATTGTTGTGTTTCCAATGCTCTCGCACGATGTGCTCTCTAAGGCCTCGTTTCCATTGCGTTCCCACTGCTCCCGCATCATTCTCCCCTTCTTTAAAAAAGAATCGTCCCGATTCTTGAACGAACGACCTCCCGGATCAAATACAAATCTCATAAATCTGAATGCAAAGTTATTAACAACCAATAACAAGGATCTTGAATCATCCTTGAGCTCATCATCTTCAATATAGTCTTCAATTAAATCAACATCGAACTTTTTGAACTTCACCTTTCTTTTACCCTTCTTACCCTTATGTAGAAGCTCGTCCCTAATTTGTAATCTCCTAATGTTTAAATCTTTGATTTCTTTTTTTAGCATCGTGTGATTTTTTCTTTCAAAGAAAAATTTAGTTAAACTCAGGATGGATAAGTCTTTGAAATCAACATCCTTTTCAATGATAAAGTTTACAATGTTATTGGGCTCTTTAGGTGTTGTCTCAACTTTTCTTTCAACTATATCTTGAAAGTCTTCATCAAAAATAGGTGGTTTACTTGGATCAAAGAACGATGAATCTTCTCTAAGGGGCTCTCCTTCAAAAGAAAATATTTCCTTATCAATAACAACTTCTTTTCCTAAATCACCATGCTTGATTTCTTCTTCTAATTGTTCTTGAATAACTTCAAAAGATTCAGAACTTGTATCTTCTTTCTTCAATTCATAAGATTGCTCAAGTTTACTTTTCATATTATCTAACATGAAAGAAACACGATCAACCCTTCTTAATACCTCTTTCCAAAATAAAGAATGCTCAATTCTTTCCAATTCTTTCAAAGCATATTTGAGTTTCTTTAACTCCATGATTTTGTTGCTCCCAAGATAAATTTGTTAAGAAACAAATTTGAACACGGCTCTGGTAACCAATTTGATGTAGAAACGAAGGTTCTTAAAAACTTGCGAGTTATAAGAGTGTTAATTCTTCCTTGCGAGGTTGAATTCTTGTTAACTTGATTCCTTGCGAGGTTGAGAGTTACCAAAAACGAGTTAATCGAGTAGTCTTGCGAGATTGCTAGTTTAATTCTAGTCTTAGTTGAGGGGTCTTGCGAGATTTTCTTAACTAATTCATATCTTTTATTTTCCGCTGCAAAATATCGAGTCCGTTCTACATCAAATTGGTATCAGAGCCGTGTTCAAATTTGTTTCTTAACAAATTTATCTTGGGAGCAACAAAATCATGGAGTTAAAGAAACTCAAATATGCTTTGAAAGAATTGGAAAGAATTGAGCATTCTTTATTTTGGAAAGAGGTATTAAGAAGGGTTGATCGTGTTTCTTTCATGTTAGATAATATGAAAAGTAAACTTGAGCAATCTTATGAATTGAAGAAAGAAGATACAAGTTCTGAATCTTTGAAGTTATTCAAGAACAATTAGAAGAAGAAATCAAGCTACGGTGATTTAGGAAAGAAGTTGTTATTGATAAAATATTTTCTTTTGAAGGAGAGCTTAGAGAAGATTCATCGTTCTGATCCAAGTAAACCACCTATTTTTGATGAAGACTCAAGATATAGTTGAAAGAAAGTTGAGACAACACCTAAAGAGCCCAATAACATTGTAAACTTTATCATTGAAAAGGATGTTGATTTCAAAGACTTATCCATCCTGAGTTTAACTAAATTTTCTTTGAAAGAAAAATTCACGCGATGCTAAAAAGAAATCAAAGATTTAAACATTAGGAGATTACAAATTAGGACGAGCTTCTACATAAGGGTAAGAAGGGTAAGAAGAAGTTCAAAAGTTCGATGTTGATTTAATTGAAGACTATATTGAAGATGATGAGCTCAAGGATGATTCAAGATCCTTGTTATTGGTTGTTAATAACTTTGCATTCAGATTTATGAGATTTGTATTTGATCAGGAGTCGTTCGTTCAAGAATCGACGATTCTTTAAAGAGGGAGAATGATGCGAGCGATGGAACGCAATGAAACGAGTGCCTTAGAGCACATCGCGCGAGCATTGGAAACACAACAATAACAAAGCCTGACGCGATTCCGACCATCTGAATGGAACCACGCAGAAAGCGCAAGCACGTTTCACTATCGGCGGCGCGTTTCTTCTTGTCTAGTGGAAGCGCAGACGGAGAACTTGGAAGCGCAAGTATGGAAGAAGCGAAGGAAGCGCAGACTTTGAAGGTTCCTGGAAACTCACAGAAACACAGACGCGTTTCCACGGACTGGCTGAACGCCGAAGCGTGTTGACTCAACACGCTTTCCTTAAGTTAGTCCGTAGGAATCAGCTAGTATAACTTTAATTATTCTTAGTTTTCCTACTTTATTTGCAAGTAAATAAAGAAAATAAACTAAGAATAATTAAAGTTATACTAGCTGATTCCTACGGACTAACTTAAGGAAAGCGTGTTGAGTTGTACACGCTTTCCGCTTTCCAGCTAGTCCGTGGGAAACGCCGTCTGTTTCCTGTGAGTTTCCAGGAACCTTCAAAGTCCGCGTTTCCTTCTGCGTTTCCGGCTTCCATACTTATGCTTCCAAGTTCTCCGTCTGCTTTCCAGCCAGACAAGAAGAAACGTGGTTCCGTTTTCGCTCGATAGTGAGAAACGTGCTTATGCGTTTCTACTGTGGTTCCATTCAGATGGTCGGAATCGTGCCGTCGAAGGCTTTGTTATTGTTGTGTTTCCAATGCTCTCGCACGATGTGCTCTCTAAGGCCTCGTTTCCATTGCGTTCCCACTGCTCCCGCATCATTCTCCCCTTCTTTAAAAAAGAATCGTCCCGATTCTTGAACGAACGACCTCCCGGATCAAATACAAATCTCATAAATCTGAATGCAAAGTTATTAACAACCAATAACAAGGATCTTGAATCATCCTTGAGCTCATCATCTTCAATATAGTCTTCAATTAAATCAACATCGAACTTTTTGAACTTCACCTTTCTTTTACCCTTCTTACCCTTATGTAGAAGCTCGTCCCTAATTTGTAATCTCCTAATGTTTAAATCTTTGATTTCTTTTTTTAGCATCGTGTGAATTTTTCTTTCAAAGAAAAATTTAGTTAAACTCAGGATGGATAAGTCTTTGAAATCAACATCCTTTTCAATGATAAAGTTTACAATGTTATTGGGCTCTTTAGGTGTTGTCTCAACTTTTCTTTCAACTATATCTTGAAAGTCTTCATCAAAAATAGGTGGTTTACTTGGATCAAAGAACGATGAATCTTCTCTAAGGGGCTCTCCTTCAAAAGAAAATATTTCCTTATCAATAACAACTTCTTTTCCTAAATCACCATGCTTGATTTCTTCTTCTAATTGTTCTTGAATAACTTCAAAAGATTCAGAACTTGTATCTTCTTTCTTCAATTCATAAGATTGCTCAAGTTTACTTTTCATATTATCTAACATGAAAGAAACACGATCAACCCTTCTTAATACCTCTTTCCAAAATAAAGAATGCTCAATTCTTTCCAATTCTTTCAAAGCATATTTGAGTTTCTTTAACTCCATGATTTTGTTGCTCCCAAGATAAATTTGTTAAGAAACAAATTTGAACACGGCTCTGATACCAATTTGATGTAGAACGGACTCGATATTTTGCAGCGGAAAATAAAAGATATGAATTAGTTAAGAAAATCTCGCAAGACCCCTCAACTAAGACTAGAATTAAACTAGCAATCTCGCAAGACTACTCGATTAACTCGTTTTTGGTAACTCTCAACCTCGCAAGGAATCAAGTTAACAAGAATTCAACCTCGCAAGGAAGAATTAACACTCTTATAACTCGCAAGTTAATAAGAACACACAAGTATAAACTTGAATTTTATTTCTCAAAGTAATCTGAAAAATAAGGTCACAATCCAACCTTATTTATAGTACTAATTAAATTAAGAATTTCCTAAACTAATTAGGAAACTTAAGCAATCTAATTCTAATGCTTTCCTAAATAAATTAGGAAACACACTAATAAAAATCAGCTTTAAGAGCTTTATTAATCCTACTATAATTAGGAAACTTTCCTAAACTTATTTGCAACTAAATAAACATAATAAACTAAGAATAATAATATTATAGTAGCTAGTTTTGCATGGTCTAGTATTAGGAAATTCGTGTTCAGGTGCTTGTTTCCATGCGTTTCCACCCTTTGTGCTTGCCTTTCCACTGTGGTTCCAACGCTCCCGCATCAGCTAGCCTTGCCTTCACAAAAACATCCTAAACCTCTCAAGCTAAGTTGGTTAGAAAAGGAGGCCGAGCTTAGAGAGAAATCTGATGAGGGTTTGTTTGACAAGGAAAGGGATGAGCTTGATCCTTGGAGTTGTTTAACCAAACTCAAGAAGAAGGTGCTCATGGAATGGGAGTTTAAGGGTGAGTCAAACTTTTCCAAAGAGTTTGCTTACCCTAGGGAGAAGAAACCACCAGATAAGAATGACCAAAATTTGGGGGCAAATTTTTTTTCAAGAAGGAGAGTTTGCAACAGGAGTTGCTCTTGCAAGGCAATGGTCATGGAACCCATTTACACCTTTGAAGAGAAATGCAAGTTTTGTCAAAGGAAACCTCATGGTCAATGGATCAAGGAGGCATAGATGGTAAACTTGGGTCCTAAATCACATTTCATCCCTAGGAGTCGATGCCTAGAAAAGCCCCTAAGGAAAGGAAAGGAAAGCAACAACCTAGGCCATGAACCATGAAGCTTATCTTGACATGTTGGTAAAGATTTTAACATAACTCCCAATCTGCTTATCCAATGGCGTTGAAACCACTTGCATATGATAGCTAGCTCAAAGGGCTTTCATTTGCCATATGGTTGGCTATCTGGTTCGAAGGGAGATGAGAGTTATGACTTCTACAAGTCAGGGGGCAGATTCTGAAAACTCAGTCCAAAGAAGGATTCGACATGTCCGTACTAAAAGTTTCATATCTTGCGCTCTAGGCAATATTTTTGGGTGATTCTTTTTTCATTGGATAGCCAACTCAAATACCATTCCAATGACATATCATGGGCCTTCTAATTCAACGTGAGCGTGAAATGGTGAAGCGTACAAGTCACTTCAATCTCAGGAAATCCGGTCAGAAACTGTTTTGGGGTTAATGAGCAATGCACTTGTCCTACCTTCTCCTCCTTGGGTGAGCTCACTTAGGGACCATTTGGAAGTCTTCCCATGAGCCTAGGGCTCACATGGGACGTGCTAATTAGCAAGGAATGGACCAAAAACTCAGCTAACCTCAAGTACGTGTGCAAGTCATCACAATAGTAGTCCTTGGTTTGCTTTATGTCATTTTCTTCTTTTAGCTTTATTGTATTTGTCCCTTTTAGTTTGTGATCAGAATTATAAGTCCTTTGTACCATCACTCCTTGCTCTCCAAGGCTAAGATCTCAGCCCTTGGATTTGAACCTAAAAGCAAGGAGAGGATGTAGTCACAAGTCACTATCTACTTTATGCTTTAGTAGTTGTTTTTCTTTCAGATTTGTTTGGTCCTTGGGACCGTTTATTTTTGCTGAATTGTAAGGCTTCTTGTAGCCCTTAGATCAATAGGAAGTGTATGGTCAAGATGTAAAGCTTTGGCCTATATAAGCCAAGCTTATCACAATGTAAAAATCAGATTTGTTGGAATGAAGAAAAACCCTAGTTTGAGTGTGTGCCCAACTAAACTCTCTTGCTTTGTGCTTTGAGTGTATTTTCGAGTTAATTAGTGGCTTTGTGCTTAATTACTCAACCCTTCTATCCTTGGCTAAGTGCTTGGAAGAAGACTATCTTTATTGTTCAATTAGTTTACTCACAAAAATCAGAAAAATCAAACACAAAACATCACAAATCAGCCGAGTATTTTTAAGTTTGTTCATGCTTGTTTTGATTAAGTTATTGAGTGATTCTTAGCCCATAAGTTTCACTCCAACTTGGTTATCGAGCTTTGGTTAGAAAACACAAGTTCCATACTTGTGCTAATTTGTTTTTCGGTTCATACATCAAAGTACAATCTTTGTCACAAAAATCAGTTTTTTTTTTCAAAGTTTTCAATGGGTTTTTCTTTTCCTTTTTGTTCCACATCTTTTTCCTATGATTCTTCACATGAAACCCCTAGAGTTGAGTCGGGTTTTGAGTCCATGGAAAGAGTTGGGAAGGAGTTAGAGGCCAAGGTGGCTAGAATGAGGGGAAACTATGTCGGTTTTAGTGTGGGTAAGGGGCTGACCATTTTACTTAACCCTCCAACTAAAACACCACCCTATGAGCCACCAAAGAGAGCTCTTAGTTTCTTGGAGGTTGTTCATTTGGGGAAGGAAGAAACCCTTGTTTTTAAGGATGAGGAAAATGAGGAACTTGCTAGTGAGGATGGAGAGGATGAGAAACAAAATGAAAGTGAGGTAGAGGTTGAGTCGTGTGATTTGGTCATGGGTGGAGGGAGCTCTATCCAAGTGGCTCCTAAGACTCATAGTGAGGAGCTAGCCTTGCCTTCACAAAAACATCCTAAACCTCTCAAGCTAAGTTGGTTAGAAAAGGAGGCCGAGCTTAGAGAGAAATCTGATGAGGGTTTGTTTGACAAGGAAAGGGATGAGCTTGATCCTTGGAGTTGTTTAACCAAACTCAAGAAGAAGGTGCTCATGGAATGGGAGTTTAAGGGTGAGTCAAACTTTTCCAAAGAGTTTGCTTACCCTAGGGAGAAGAAACCACCAGATAAGAATGACCAAAATTTGGGGGCAAATTTTTTCAAGAAGGAGAGTTTGCAACAGGAGTTGCTCTTGCAAGGCAATGGTCATGGAACCCATTTACACCTTTGAAGAGAAATGCAAGTTTTGTCAAAGGAAACCTCATGGTCAATGGATCAAGGAGGCATAGATGGTAAACTTGGGTCCTAAATCACATTTCATCCCTAGGAGTCGATGCCTAGAAAAGCCCCTAAGGAAAGGAAAGGAAAGCAACAACCTAGGCCATGAACCATGAAGCTTATCTTGACATGTTGGTAAAGATTTTAACATAACTCCCAATCTGCTTATCCAATGGAGTTGAAACCACTTGCATATGATAGCTAGCTCAAAGAGCTTTCATTTGCCATATGGTTGGCTATCTGGTTCGAAGGGAGATGAGAGTTATGACTTCTACAAGTCAGGGGTCAGATTCTGAAAACTCAGTCCAAAGAAGGATTCGACATGTCCGTACTAAAAGTTTCATATCTTGCGCTCTAGGCAATATTTTTGGGTGATTCTTTTTTCATTGGATAGCCAACTCACATACCATTCCAATGACATATAATGGGCCTTCTAATTCAACGTGAGCGTGAAATGGTGAAGCGTACAAGTCACTTCAATCTCAGGAAATCCGGTCAGAAACTGTTTTGGGGTTAATGAGCAATGCACTTGTCCTACCTTCTCCTCCTTGGGTGAGCTCACTTAGGGACCATTTGGAAGTTGATGTAGAACGCGTATGTTCTTTAGAAATGTAGCAGCGGAATTTGTAACTGTGAATATGTATTCAACGTGAAATTGCTGTTTTTGGGTGGAATTGCAACGTGAAGTTGCGTTTCTAGGTGGATAATGCAAGTTCTTGGAACAAGAACGGATAAGTAAGCAATCTCGATTAATCCTCGCAAGGAAATCACTTGATTAGCTAAATCTCAACCTCGCAAGGAAGAGTTTGAAATCAATCTCGCAAGAAAGAATTCAAGGGTTTAAACTCGCAAGTTTAACAAAGTATAAAACTTTATTCAAAGTGTGATAAGATATGAAAATAAGGTCACAATGCAACCTTATTTATAGTACTCTAAACAACTATATTGGTCCTAATATAATTAGGAAACCAAATTATTCCATCAACTAAGACTTTCCTAATTTAATTAGGAAACAAACTAACAAAATCAAATAAAATCAACTAAATTATTCCTAACACAATTAGGAAATTTTCCTACTTTATTTACAAGTAAATAAAGAAAATAAACTAAGAATAATTAAGATTATACTAGCTGATTCCTACGGACTAATTTAAGGAAAGCGTGTTGAGTCAGACACGCTTCCAAATAAGCGTTTCCAGCTAGTCTGTGGGAAACGCGTCTGTGTTTCCTGTGAGTTTCCAGGAACCTTCAAAGTCTGCGTTTCCTTCTGCGTTTCTAGCTTCTCCATTGTGTTTCCAAGTAACCATAGTTACATAATTCGAACCAATCTTCAACTCTTTAGTGATCTTAGGTAAATGTCGGCTTAGAAGTACTTCGTTTTCAACCTCCTCTAACGCTCCTGCATCATTCTCTCCTTCTTTTTGAGAATTTGACCTCAAATTGTCGTCTTCAAGATATGGTGATAGATCCCCAACATTGAACGTTGCACTAACTCCTCCATATTCACTTGGCAAGTCAAGCTTGTAAGCATTAGAACCGTAACACTCAAGTACTTTGAATGGACCATCAGCTCTTGGCATTAACTTATTCTTTCGTTTCGATGGAAACCTCTCTTTCCTCAAGTGTAGCCACACAAGATCACCCACTTGAAACACAGGTTGCTTTCGATGTTTATTTGCTTTCTCCTTATATTTCGCGTTTGCCTTCTCAATTTGAGCTCTCACTTGCTCACAAGTTCGAAGAAACGCAGTTTGTCTCTCCTTTGCTTCAAAACTCATGAGATCTTTCTTTGGAATCTGCATTTAATCAATAGGTAGGAATGGATTAACTCCGTAAACGATCTCAAATGGAGCACGACCAAAGAGTAACCGATGGAGTAGATGCGGTTATAAGCAAACTCGGCATGTGCGAGTTTTACATCCCAATCCTTCGCGCTTTTGCTAACCAACCCTCTTAATAAACTTCCAAGAGTTCTATTAGTCACTTCCGTTTGACCATCAGTTTGTGGATGGTGAGAAGTACTAAACAATAGCTTGGTTCCCACTAACCTCCACAACGTCTTCCAAAAATAGCTAAGAAACTTAACATCTCGATCCGACACTATAGTAAGTGGAATCCCAAGTAAACGCACTACTTCTTTATAATAAAGATCAGCAACATGAGTAGCATCATCGGTTTTATGACAAGGAATAAAGTGAGCCATCTTTGAAAACCGATCAACCACAACCATAATCGAATCCTTTCCTCTTTGCGTTTTGGTAACCCAAGTATAAAATCCATACTAACCTCACTCCATGGTTGCGTGGGAACAGGTAAGGCGTGTATAATCCCTTATTGAACGAACTCTTCGCCTTTTGACACACAACACACTTAGCCACGATGTCTTGCACGCCTTTGATCATCTTCGGCCAATAGAAGTGTTCACTTACAACGTCAGAAGTCTTATTAGTTCCAAAGTGACCAGCAATTGCCCCTCCATGAGCCTCACGAATCAACAACTCCGAATCGAACTTTGTGGAATGCAAAGTCGATTTCCCTTGAATAAGAACCCATCTTGCAATGTGAAATCTCGGTAGGTTCAAGAAACTCTTTAGAAAACGAGGGATCATCCTTGTACAACTCCTTGACGTGCTCAAATCCCAACAACCTTGCATCTAGTTCAACTAATAAGCAATGTCTTCTCGAAAGGGCATCAGCTACAATATTAGAACTTAGGTCTTATATTTCGATGAAAACATAAAAGATTGCGTAAACTCAACCCATTTAGCATGTCTTGGATTCAATTTTTGCTGCCCATGTATGTGTTTAAGAGCTTCGTGATCGTAATGAAGCACCTAACGGTTTTGGCCGCAAATAGTGACTCCAATGGTTCAATGCCCTCACAATAGCGTAGAACTCCTTGTCATAAGTTGAGTAGTTCAACCTTGCACCATTTAACTTCTCACTAAAGTAAGCAATAGGGCGTTTCTCTTGTATCAACACGGCACCAATTCCAACACCACTTGCATCACATTCGACTTCAAACAACTTGTCGAAATCAGGAAGTGCTAAAACAGGTCCAGAACATAGCTTGCTCTTCACTTCTTCAAATGCTTTTTGAGCGCTTGTTGTCCATACAAATTCTCCTTTCTTGGTCAACTCCGTAATTGGAGCCATAATCGAACTAAAACCTTGGATGAATCGCCTATAGAATGAGGCCAATCCATGGAAACTTCGTACCTCCGTAGTCGATTTTGGAACCGGCCAGGCTTGAATAGCTTCAACCTTAGATGGATCCATGCTCACACCATCTTTACCTACAATATAACCAAGAAACACGACACTAGGAACCATAAACGTGCACTTCTCAAGTTTCCCATAGAGTTTTTGTTTTCGTAGAACCTCAAAAACTGCTCTCAAGTGTTGTTTGTGTTCCTCCTCATCCTTGCTATAGATCAAAATATCATCGAGATACACAACCACGAACTTGTTAAGGAAAGGCCTTAACACTTCATTCATAAGTCTCATAAACGAACTAGGAGCATTACAAAGTCCAAAGGGCATCACAAGCCACTCATATAGTCCTTGTTTCGTTTTGAATGCGGTCTTCCACTCATCTCCTTCTCGAATTCGCATTTGATGATACCCACTCCTTAAATCAAGCTTAGAAAACACACATGAGCCAGCAAGCACATCAAGCATATCATCAAGTCTTGGCATAGGAAAACGGTATTTGATGGTAATGTTGTTTACCGCTCTACTATCAATGCACATCCTCCAAGTTCCTTCCTTCTTTGGGACCAATAATGCTGGAACCACACATGGGCTCAAGCTTTCTTGCACGTAACCCCTATCAAGTAGCTCTTGGACTTGTCTTTGAAGTTCTTTTGCCTCCTCGGGATTACAACGATAAGCTGGTTTGTTTGGTAACGCCGCCCCTAATCAAGTCAATTTGATGCTCAATTCCACGTAAAGCGAGGTAACCCTGTGGTAAATCATCCTAAAACACATTCCCAAATTCATCCAATAGCTCTTTCACATCACGGTTATCACCAATCTTCCCGAATCGTAATCACGCACCACAAGCATGTAAACGCTGCTTCTCCACGAGCAATAACCTCTTCTACTTCCTTAGCCTCCACAAATAAGTTTCCCCTCTTCAATTTAGCTTCCCTAATCTTATGAGGTGATAAAGGTTTCAGATTGTAAGTTGTGTTTCCCTTGGTCACGCTATAAATATTAGTTCTCCCATCATGCGCAACCTTCCGATCAAATTGCCACGGCCTACCCAATAGAATATGACAAGCATTCATTGGAACCACGTCACACCACAACTCATCAGTATATGGGCCTAAACTAAGAGAGATTAGGGCTTGTTTCTTCACATGAACACCACCATCCCCATTCAACCAATGTAGTTTATATGACTTATCACGGTCTCTAGTTTGTAATTTAAGTTCATCAACCAAAGTCTTTGCTACTACATTCGTGCATGACCCACTATCAATGATAAGATTACAAATCTTGTCACGTACCTTGCACCGGGTATGAAAAATCTGCTCTCTTTGTTCCGTTTCAGCCGTGCTTGCTTCCACATGAAGGTTTCTAAGCACCAAGCATTCATCTTCACTCAAGGGATCCAAATCATAAACCACTCCCTCTTGGTCTTCTGTTTCTTCATCCTCCTTAGACGTGACAAAGCTAGGAACCAACCCTTCCAATTCTTGAACTGTGAGTGCTCTCTTTAGAGGACACTCGTTTGCTATGTGACCATAGCCTTGACACTTAAAGCAACGCCTCATTGAGTTTCCTTTAGTCTCCACAGCGATTCCCTTTCCTTTGTCTCGAGATTCCTCTTTTGGAATTTCTTTAGGTTTGCTTGGAGTGTTTTTAGCTTGGGAACTCGAACCGATGACCACTCCTCTTGAATAAGGATTAGTCTTTCGTGCCTTTTCTTGCTTCTCAAACTTCAAAGCTTACCTGCACACATCATTAAAACCATCAAAATTCTGAATTTCAACTTTAGTCGCAAGCGAGGGTGTTAGGCCCTTGATGAATCTTGCGATTCTCAGCTCTTCTTTCTCCTCAAGATCGCATAAGATTGTTATCCTCTCAAATTCTTTGATATATTCAGTCACGGACAAGTTTTCTTGCATCAAAGATTGGAGTTTCAAGTAGTTTTCTTGCTCATAATCACGAGGCAAGAAACGTTTCAGAAGGTGTTTCTTCAACTTAGCCCAAGACTCAATCTTTGGCTTTCCTTCTCTTCTCCTTTGTTTCTTTAGGTTTTCATACCATAAAGAAGCATATTTGGTGAGTTTCAACGTTGCAACCTTAAATTGCTTCCTATCATCATATTCCTTATACTCAAAGATTCTCTCGGCTTGTCGAATCCAATCCAAGAAACTCGCCGGATCCATGTCACCTTTAAAATCTGGAATATCGAGTTTGAGACCTCGATCATCATCGTTCTTGGTGATCTTCCTTCCTCTCGGACGTTCTTCTTCTTCAGATTCAATCGAACCTTCATCATCACTTATATTCGGGTTCTTTGGTTTCTTATAACCACTTTTAAACATGTGCTTCACCATGTATGTCAACTGACTAAGCTCCTTTTGCATGGAATTCATGTCTTCCATCCACGGCTTATCTTGACCAGAATTATCTTCCATTGTTTTAAGCTGCCCAAGACAGATTTATTGAAAAATAAATCAAGAATCGAGCTCTGATACCAATTTGATATAGAACACGTAGGTTCTTAAAAACTAGCAGCGGAATTTTGTAACTGTGACTTTGAATGCAACGTGAGGTTGCTTGTTTTGGGTGGAATTGCAACGTGAGGTTGCGTTTCTAGGTAGATAATGCAAGTTCTTGATAACAAGAACGGATAAGTAAGCAATCTCGATCAATCCTCGCAAGGAAATCACTTGATTAGCTAAATCTCAACCTCGCAAGGAAGAGTTTGAATTCAATCTCGCAAGAAAGAAAACAAGGGTTTAAACTCGCAAGTTTAACAAAGTATAAAACTTTATTCAAAGTATGATAAGATATGAAAATAAGGTCACAATCCAACCTTATTTATAGTACTCTAAACAACTATATTGGTCCTAATATAATTAGGAAACCAAATTATTCCATCAACTAAGACTTTCCTAATTTAATTAGGAAACAAACTAACAAAATCAAATAAAATCAACTAAATTATTCCTAACACAATTAGGAAATTTTCCTACTTTATTTGCAAGTAAATAAAGAAAATAAACTAAGAATAATTAAGATTATACTAGCTGATTCCTACGGACTAATTTAAGGAAAGCGTGTTGAGCTGTACACGTTTTCCAGCGTTTCCAGCTAGTCTGTGGGAAACGCGTCTGTGTTTCCTGTGAGTTTCCAGGAACCTTCAAAGTCTGTGTTTCCTTCTGCGTTTCCAGCTTCTCCATTGTGTTTCCAAGTAACCATAGTTACATAATTCGAACCAATCTTCAACTCTTTAGTGATCTTAGGTAAATGTCGGCTTAGAAGTACTTCGTTTTCAACCTCCTCTAACGCTCCTGCATCACCTTCTATCCTTGGCTAAGTGCTTGGAAGAAGACTATCTTTATTGTTCAATTAGTTTACTCACAAAAATCAGAAAAATCAAACACAAAACATCACAAATCAGCCGAGTATTTTTCATGCTTGTTTTGATTAAGTTATTGAGTGATTCTTAGCCCATAAGTTTCACTCCATACACGCACTCTAGTCTTGTGAATTACTAAGGTATCTGTGCGCGTACTGACACTCTAAATAGCTCGTAGTCACTCATTGCTCGGATATTGATCGATTCATCTCTACACAATTCTGTACAATAAAGGCTTTATAAGCTCGACAAACCCAACTTGGATACACTTGCCTCACAAAACAATTTCATACCCAACCGATCATACTTGATCTCAAATACTTTTCACTACGCTTACCATTATCACGTATAAGTTCACGCGCAATTCAATCAAACTCTAATCCATATCCAACATATACATAAGACCATAAGATGCATACTCAACATTCCTATATTATCTTTTAAAACATTATCCCAAGAGTTCTATCGTGTTCGGCATGACCACTTAGCTACACTTCAAATCACTTATTAATTTCCTTAACATCACTCCGATCTTCGATTCTTACTAACCAATAATTATCACACTCGATATATCAACATAAATAAGGCCTCTAGATACTCCTCAGGTGGTTACCACAAATTCCATACTCCCGCTCATTACATAATAAACTTTTACCTCCAAAGAGCATAACTTATTATATTAATAGCATTAAACTATAACCATTAACCCAATGTAACACACTAGCTAAAAGTGGCGAAACTATGAACCCAAAAAGTTATGATGACCAACCAAGCGCACCATGCGTAATACTCATCCATACTTGGTAACCCATTAACTAAGCTCCATCACTTATGACTCAAATAATAACAACAAACCTAATGATCTTATCTCGAACCAGCGAAGAGTGAATCACCCTAGGTCTAGTTGATAAAACTTGTTATGAGATAAACTTATCGATGACAAGGTTGATGTTCACACATCAAGAAAATTTACGGAAACCAAGTGGTAGTTGCCAAGGTGGAATTTGGGCTAACCTGGAAGTGTGCAACAAACTGTGAGGTCCGAGGCTCAAATCCCACCTAGAACCAAAAAGAAAAAACCAAAACAAAAGCACAGCACTTGGCCATCGCAGCCCCCGTCGGGGGTGGCTTACATGGTACTTATGGTGGTACGGGAATGCATGTACCCGGGGGGGACTCAACCCCCTCGTCATCAAAAAAAAATTACGAAATTGAAAATGTGGATAGCTATCAAAAGATAAGGAATTATAGTTTGACATCTCAAGAGTCGTCGGTTTAAAATTACGAGGAGTGGTTATATAAAGCCAAAAAGTATGAAGCACCACCGCAAAAGTTACAACTAATTAACGTTCAATAGGATATTCGAGTAGACAAGCAAAAATTTTCGTGATGATATAACAAATGGTATGAAACAGAGTTATGCAAGAAATTTTGCTTAAAGAGCAAATCAAAACTGATGTAGTTAAAAGAACATTTTCTGAAATAGAAGCATACACGAAGTTCGAAAAAATTAGAGTGAATACACAATTAGAACGGGTTTTAACTAGAAGGACCTTCAAACGTAATATGATAGGTAGGACAAGACAGCATGACCAAAATTTAATAGATGGGATTACAATATGGAGTGAATTTTGGATGGGGCCCGTGCTCACTCACCTCTCACACGTTAGAGGCCAAAGGCAGCCCAAACACCCTCTCTTTTTGTGTTTCATTTTCTGATTTTGTGGCCTAAATCCTAATAAAACGACATGTTTTTGTGGGACAATTTTCTGGTTTTGTGAAAACATAAACAAAAGGGTAAGAGGATATGACTTAAACAAGTTTAAGCCTAGGATAGAACCTTGTCAAAGCTCTAAGGCAATGGCTTAGGGTTCAAGTGTCACAAGAATCTCTCGAGGAAACGCAATCCACACTCAAGGAAACTCATGTTTCCCTCAAGCTTCCCCTACGTTTCCATCAAAGACCCTCACGTTTCCATGGGGGAAACTCACTCTCATAGCTGCTCTTTTTTTTTGTGTGTTTTTTTTTTTTTTTTTTTTGTGGTTTATGTGAGGAAACGAAATGTAACTCATTCAAAGCACTTAGCCAATGAATGAGGGTCGAGTGGTTCAAGCACTTAGCCAATGAACCTCCCTAGGATACAAACTCAAGCACTTAGCCATGAGGAACAAGGAGGAGAAAATTCTCACTCTCCCTAATTTTCATTCATTCTTCAAATCTGATTTTTTACAAGGGAAATGAGTGGGTTTATATAAGACCCATGCTAACATCTAAACCCTACATCTTCTTCCTAATCTAAGGGTCACAAAATGACCTTACAAAGCAGCAAGAAAACAGCCCAAAAGGCCGACTTCTTTGGTCCCCCATCAGCCCCTTATCCGAGTATGGCTCAAGCCAAGGGCCTACATGACCCCCAAAAGTTCACCCAGCCAAAAGAAGGCCATTTAATTAGTGAAACCTCCCTTGCTTTCAAAAATAGTCCAAACCGGGTTTCATATACTGATAGTGATTTCTAGGTTTCACCATTCCGTACTTACGTTGAATTAGAAGGCCCAAGATATGTCATTGGAAAGGTATTTGAGCTGGCTATCCAATGCAAAATGAATCACCCAAAAATATGGTCTACAACTCAAGATATAGAGCTTTCAGTACGGACATGTCAAAACAGCCTATGCACTTAACTTTAAAGATCAATTCCTTAACCGATTTTTTTGGACTCCTAACCCAAGTGTGGATTGATTTCCAATTGTTTTCCCTTGAGAGCACTTGGTAGGAGCCTTAAGACCAAAACTTAGGCCTTGACTCAGGTCTACGACCCAAGCCAACCCTAACCCCTTTTGTTCCACAATATATATGTGAAAATAAATTATGGTGGAAGTCAAAGAAAAGAAAAAGGAGATAAATCTATGACATACTCGGAAAAGAAGAAAATCGTGATCAAACTATAGAGAAGATTCAAGCGTCCTTTAAGGTTTCAAGAATAAACTCATAAAACTCGTTTCGAACGAAGGATTCAAAAATTGGCTTTGTTATGAGGTATTAAACGAAAATGTGGCTTGTAAAGAGTTTGACAAAATTAAAGTATGATCGGAAATAACAGCTCCAAAGACGATCTTTAAAGACGAGGTGTTGTTATAGAAGAAAGGATGAACCAATAATCACCACGAAAAAACAGAAAAATAGATTTAGTCACTATAACCGATTGGAAGTGCCAAAGTAGCAAAACGAACTTAGGAATATTTGGACCAAAATTGGTCAAGGAAGTCAAGGGTGGAGAAGAGGGAGACCATGGGTTAGGGCCATGGGCTCAAACCCAAGCCTAGACCAAGGGTCAAGGGATCACTAAGGGATAAGTAAAGTCAATTCTATGGTCAAATCGAGCCAACCCTAGTGATCAAGCTAAGTCAAGGAGAAGTCAAAGTTGGAGAGCAACAAAAAGTCAAGATTATGCTATTTTGAAAATGTGGTCAACTAAGGTACACCCATGTGAGTCAACCCTCCAATAAATGGGCTCACATGGTTCATCAAGCTAGCTCATGGAGGTCAAGGAGCCGGCCTAGCTCAAGTCACCAAGGATCATCACATTGTTTTTATGTTATTTATGCTTTATGTCATTTTCATACATGTCGCTTTCTTTACTTTATTGTTTTATGTAAGGAGACAATATAATCCTTTGTCTTTGATTGTTGAACTGTCCCACATGCTCTCCAAGGTCAATTCTTGGCCTTTGGATGCTACCTAAAGTGCATGGAGAGGATGTCTTTCGCGTATCGTTGTCTACTTTAAGTTTTTGTTTGTTATCAATTTCAAAATTGTAAGGTCACTAGGACCAATTATTCTCGGCTGAATTGAGGGACCTTTATGGCCCTTGGATCAACTTGTAATGTGTGGCTAAGGTTAGAATGAGGTAATATATAAACTCTCATCCTCATCTCACAATTTTCAGATTTGATATTGAAAAGAAAACCCTAGTTTTTGTTGAGTATTCTCATTTTCTCATTACTTTGTGTTTGAGTTAAGTGATAGATTAGTTTAGTGGCTTTGTGCTTAAACTAATCAAACCCTAATTCTCTAGCTTAGTGCTTAGAATTAGTTACTATCTTTATGGTTTTCAATTGTCTGAAAATTCAGAAAATTTTCCACAAAAAAACTCATCTTCTCGGCCAACATTCATCAAGTGTTCAAGATCGATTTTGTTCATCCTTTGAGTGAATCTTAGCCCATCTAGTTTCACTCCAAATTGGTCATCAAAGCCTAGGTTTGTTCTTGATTTCATTTTTTTTATCTTTGTTTTCGGTTTACCCTAGTAGTGTCGAGTAGGTTGTTTGTTTTCTTCTTTTAATTTTTCGTTTTTCTTCCTTCCTTTCCTTGTTTATTTTCTATAAATTTCCCACAAAATTTCCACAAAAGATCTCACAAAATTTTCACAAAATGGAAGAGAATAGAGGAGAGGGTAAAAGACTTTCCGATCTAGAAGAGAAGTTAACTCAACTCACCGGTAATTGCACTTTAATGATGAATGCTCTAAACACCCTCTTAGACCAAAATATCAATGAACCAAGAAGGGGTGAGGGGGGAAGGGGCCGTGGCCGTGGGATTGGGTATGGGGGCCGTGGGAGAGGACAACCTCCTCCTCACATGGAAGATCAATTTTCGGATTCGGAAGAGTCCCTTGAAGCCCACCCTAGAGACCATGACCGAGATATCAAAGTGGATATACCCGATTTTTATGGTAGCTTGAACCCCGAGGATCTCTTAGATTGGCTTAGATCGGTTGAGAGAATTTTTGAATTCAAGGAGTATTAGATAGGAAGTGTTTTAAGGTGGCCATCATGAAATTCAAGGGATATGCCTCCCTTTGGTATGAAAACCTTAAGAATCAAAGAAACCGAGAGGGTAAGGAACCCATTAAGTCATGGCTCAAACTCAAAAAGAAACTCAAAGACAAGTTTGTTCCCAAAGACTACACACAAGACATGTTTCTCAAGCTAGCTCAACTAAAACAAGAGTCACACCCCATTGAGACCTATCTTAGGGACTTTGAGCAACTCACCCTACAATGTGAGATGAATGAGAAACCCGAACAAAAAATTGCAAGGTTTGTTGAGGGCCTAAACCCTAGGATAGCAAATCGGGTCAAGATGCAAAACTTGTGGTCATTCGATGAGGCCGTTACCATGGCCACACGTGTGGAAAGGCTAGAGAAGGGGAGAGGAGAGTCGACTAAGAACACCACCAAAACCAACCCCATGTCGAGCCAAGGAGGGGTCAAGATTGTTGAGCCTTGCCCTACCACCAAGCCATCAAGTGTTGATAAGGGAAAGGGAATCGACTATGGCCCTAAGAGAACAATTCCTCTCAAGAAGTGCTACCAATGTCAAGGTTACGGTCATTTTGCTAAGGAGTGCCCTAGCAAGAGGACCTTGAATACAAGTGAGGTTGTACATTGGGGAGATGATGAGGTGTTAGTTTGTGAGGAAGAAAAAGAGGGAGTTGAGGAAGTAAGGGTGGCGAAACAATTGTTCCCGGACTCGGGGTTGAGCTTGGTTACTTGGCGAGTCATGCATACTCAAGATTCAAGCGAAAGCGTGGATCAAAGGCATCAATTATTTCGAACCAAATGTACCATCATGGGGAGAGTGTGCAACTTGATTATCGATGGGGGAAGTTGTGTTAATGTTGCTTCCAAAACCCTCATTGATAAACTTGCCTTACCAACTTTGAAACATCCTCATCCTTACATGTTAAGGTGGCTTAATCAAGGAGCCGAGGTAAAAGTCGATAAACAATGCAAAGTCTCGTTCTCGATAGGACAAGACTACAAAGATGAAATTGTGTGTGAAGTGTTGGATATGGATGCTTGTCATGTCTTACTTGGGAGGCCATGGGAGTATGAAAAGAACTCTTCCCACCATGGAAGGGACAACACCTACTCATTCAAGTATGGTGAAAAGCTCATTGTCTTAGCTCCCCTACCACCAATGATGGGATGTAAATCCAATGCATGCTTGTTTGAATCCTTCATTGAGCCGAAACCTAGCATGGAGATGAAGTTGGGGCCGAGCTTGAGTGAGCTTGAGAAATTGAAGGGCCTTGAGCCGAATGAAGAAGAGCAAGGGGAAAAGATGGACTTGAAATGTGAGGGAAGCTCTAGCATGATAAGGAGGACTCTAGGAGAGGAGCCTCATGAAGGTGAAGCATCAATCAACAAGGAAACAACCGACTACATTGAGAATGTGGTCAATGAAAGAACAAAAATCGATGGTAAGGAAAGATCAAGCGGGTCATTAAGGTGGAGAATCATTGATGGACTCGATCATGAGCAAGAATGGGTGGATGGCATGGTTATGAGTCGAGGGCTCAAAGAAATGCTCGAGGAAGAATGTGTGGTCAAGCAAACCGTGACCAAGGAAGAAAACATGATGAATTCTTCGAGCCAAGTCAAAGGGGTCCAACCGTTTCTACAAACTCTAGCTAAATGGTGCCCATGGAAGACCAAAACCGTGAAGGCCAAGATTGAACAAAGGTTGAGCCGAGAATCGAGTGTGAAGTCGAGCAAGAGAGGGAGCAAGAGGTTCTCCAAGGACTTGAGGGCAAGTCCTCTTCAAGGAGAGGAGATTGGACCAAAATTGGTCAAGGAAGTCAAGGGTGGAGAAGAGGGAGACCATGGGTTAGGGCCATGGGCTCAAACCCAAGCCTAGACCAAGGGTCAAGGGATCACTAAGGGATAAGTAAAGTCAATTCTATGGTCAAATCGAGCCAACCCTAGTGATCAAGCTAAGTCAAGGAGAAGTCAAAGTTGGAGAGCAACAAAAAGTCAAGATTATGCTATTTTGAAAATGTGGTCAACTAAGGTACACCCATGTGAGTCAACCCTCCAATAAATGGGCTCACATGGTTCATCAAGCTAGCTCATGGAGGTCAAGGAGCCGGCCTAGCTCAAGTCACCAAGGATCATCACATTGTTTTTATGTTATTTATGCTTTATGTCATTTTCATATGCCGCTTTCTTTCTTTATTGTTTTATGTAAGGAGACAATATAATCCTTTGTCTTTGATTGTTGAACCGTCCCACATGCTCTCCAAGGTCAATTCTTGGCCTTTGGATGCTACCTAAAGTGCATGGAGAGGATGTGCTCACATGTCATTGTCTACTTTAAGTTTTTGTTTGTTATCAATTTCAAAATTGTAAGGTCACTAGGACCAATTATTCTCGGCTGAATTGAGGGACCTTTATGGCCCTTGGATCAACTTGTAATGTGTGGCTAAGATTAGAATGAGGGTAATATATAAACCCTCATCCTCATCTCACAATTTTCAGATTTGATATTGAAAAGAAAACCCTAGTTTTTGTTGAGTATTCTCATTTTCTCATTACTTTGTGTTTGAGTTAAGTGATAGATTAGTTTAGTGGCTTTGTGCTTAAACTAATCAAACCCTAATTCTCTAGCTTAGTGCTTAGAATTAGTTACTATCTTTATGTTTTTCATTTGTCACAAAAATCAGAAAATTTTCCACAAAAAAACTCATCTTCTCGGCCAACATTCATCAAGTGTTCAAGATCGATTTTGTTCATCCTTTGAGTGAATCTTAGCCCATCTAGTTTCACTCCAATATTACTATATGGTCTATTGAAATAACAAATATAGTGTTAAATTTTATTTGGAGGAGAAGTTCAAATTGCAAATACGAGTTAATAGTTTAAACGGACTTAAAGAATAAACTTGAAGAACTAGAGGAATAAATATTAAGAATAAATAATGATAGCTAAGTGTGAATGAGTTTCTACGAATATAGTAGACTACTTAGATATAGTCAATACCCACATAAGGGAGCTTAGCGGTAGTATGAAAACCTACAACTATGAACTCCGCAAGCGAGATCACTCGGGAGAAAATAACGCGTATAGAAAACACCAAACGTGATTTCATGGGCTACCGTGCTACTTCGTAACTTCTATTGGATGCTTCCGCTGTGCACTCTGACGGTAAGATCATACGATCGCAACTGGTTGTCTAGCTTTATGATTCCTGCCCCAACAGAATGGTTGAAAAGACTCGAAAGTCTCCCGAATTAGACATGAATGCTTTTCCAAAAGTTAAAGAAAATTAGATTTCAAACACAATTAATGAAAGGATTGAAGTCGAAGGAAAGAATAACTTGATAATGGTTTATACGACTTGATCAACGGAATTGAACGTTCACAAGAATATCTTTTTAAAACAGCAAGAGTCAATGAAGTTGAAATCGAGCAATTTGAAAGCTTAGACGAAGAAGAAGGTTTGAAATACAAATAATCACATAATCAATATCCAAAAAAAAAAAAGATTGAACCAGAAATGTTTCAAAACTCGTTCGGGTGGAGCTATAAATAGAAAGATCTCTGTGGAAAATAATATTATTTAGATGAATATTGTTAAAGGGCAATACATATATATAGTAATAATATTTTGTTTTTGTTAAGTACTAATAATAACAAAGAATTTCACGGGAAAACATAAAATTGTTGGCATCATCAACAAACAATTAGGTTTAAGTATAAAATAAGTAATCCAAAAGGAAAATGTTGAAAGGTTGAAAATAAAATAACAATTACGAGTGTAAGTACGAAGTGAAATAGTTGAAAATAAGAGAATAGATTTGAAAGATGATGTTTAATTAAGTGAAGAGACTTTTATTGTTGATGGAGTGAAACTGAGTAGGGGCCCATGCTCACTCACCTCTCACGTTTAGGGCTCAAGGGCAGCCCCAAATGACCTCTCTTTTTGTGTTGCATTTTCTGATTTTTGTGAACTAAATCCTAAGGAAATAACATATTTTTGTGGGACGGTTGTCTGGTTTTGTGAAAACATAAACACAAGGGTAAAAAGGATATGACTTAAACAAGTTTAAACCTAGGATAGAACCTAGCCAAAGCACACAGCCAATGGCTAAGGGTCGAGTGTCACCAAGCACTAAGCCGAGGATCGACTCTAAGGGGCTCCAAGCACACAGCCATGGAGTTGTTCTCAAGCACTTAGCCAAGAGAAACGAGGAGATAACACTCACTCACTCTGATTTTCATTCATCTCATCAAAACTGATTTTTACAATGAGTTAGCTTGGCTTTTTATAAGCCCCAAGCTTGCATCTACACCCTACATCTATTACATGATCTAAGGGTCACAAATGGATCTTAAAAAGCAGCTAGGGAACTTAGCCAAAAGGCATTACAACTGATCCAAACAAACTAAAAAGCATAAAGTAAGAAATGGACAAAAGAAATCTAATGGCCAAGATTATGGCCTTGGAGAACAAGGTATGATCAGCCAAATTGGCCTCACATATCTGATTACAACACCTAAAGCAGGGGACCTGGACTGAAACGGTTTGGTGAATTGGTTCCGATTTTTGGTCTAGGATCTAACCATGGTCCTTGGGCTAGAACCTACAGTTCAACATGGTACTTTGGAGGGTTATGAACCCATTTTGGTCCAAATGGTTCAAGAAAAAGTCAGCCAAAGTAGGCCAAGAAAATCGGCCGAAAATTGATTACCATGATACACTCTAATTCAAATGCAAGTCCCTTTCAATATAGTTTGCTTTATGTTTTATGTCTTTGTCACCTTTTAGTATGTTGTATGGTAGCATAAAAGTCAGCTTGAGGACCTTAATATGGACGACCAAAACTTGGTCTCCAAGGAGCAATCAAGGACCTTGGATGAACAATAATAACAATGAAGGGTGAGGATGCTTCAAGAGGTCGCCATCTTGGAGCGATTCGGGGCGGGCCTCTTTGTACCTTGTAACCACACTCACCCTAAAGTCGATTCACTCATGAATCTCACTCATGTCACACGTTTTTTTGGGCTGTTTTGGTGGTGAAGTTTTCTGAAAATTTATTTGCAAACATAAAACAAAGATAAAAAGGATATGACTTAAACAAGTTTAAGCCTAGGATATGAATTAGACCGAGCACTAAGCGAGGGTCTAAAACTAAGGTTCCGATCAATCATCGCACTAAGCTATGATCATCACCCAAGGAAGTTGCAAGCACTAAGCTAAGGTGGTTTCCAAGAGAAAAACTCATTTTTAAAACTCATTTTTTATCAACTTCAAATCTGATTTCTTACATTAGGAGGGCTTGGCTTTTATAGGCCTAAGCCTTACATCTTGACCACTCATTCAAGCTTAATCTAAGGGCTATAAAGAGCCTTACAAATCTGATGAAAAACAACAACTAAAGCATAAAGTTAGAAAGCGACACTTGACTCTATCTACACCTTGCATTTTAGGATTACATCCAAGGGTTGATATCCTAGCCTTGGTGGGCAAGGTGCACGACATAAGGGGCTTCCTAAACTGATCATAAACTATAAAACAAGGAGACAATAAAGTAAACAAGGACATAAAGCAAACTAAGGACCACAATTGACAATGACACTAGTAGAAGTTGAGCTTTTGTTTGAATTAGAATTCAGCTGATCTCTTGGTCCTTTCTCTTGTGTTTAGCACGTCCCATGTGAGCCCTAGGCTCATGGGAAGACTTCAAAATGGTCCCTAAGTGAGCTCACCCAAGGAGGAGAAGGTAGGATAAGTGCATTGCTCATTAACCCAAAAACAGTTCATAACCGAGTTGCTTGAGACTGATGTGACTTGAAGACTTCACCATTTCACCCTCACGTTGAATTAGAAGGCCCAAAATATGTCATTGGAAAGGTAATTGAGCTAGCTATCCAATGCAAAAAGAATCATCCAAAAATATGGCCTACAACTCAAGATATTGAGATTTTAGTACAGACATGTCAAACAGCCTATGGACTGAGTTTCACAATCTGACCCCTGACTTGTAGAGGTCATAACTCTCAGCTCCCTTTGAGCCATATAGCCAACCATATGTCAAATGAAAGCTCTTTGAGCTAGCTTTCATATGCAAGTGGTTTCACCTCAATTGGATGAGTAGATTGGGAGTTATGTTACAATCTCTACCGACATGTCAAAATGAGCTTCATGGTTCATGGCCTAGGTTGTTGCTTTTCCAAGTGTGGGCTGATTTCCTTCGTTCTCCCTTGTACATTTCACTTGGTTTGATCCTAATGATCACAAATTAAGCCATGGCTCGAGCCATAGGTCCCAAGTAAGCCCAAGCCTCAAATCGAGCAAAAATGAGCTTATCCATTTTGGTGCAGAACCCAAATCAGCCGAGATTTTGGAGCCCTTTTGGGTTGAATTTTCTTGACCATTAGTCCAAGGACCATGGTTCGTTCGTAGGCCAAAAATCGGGACCAAATCGTCAAGCCGTTTCAGTGCACATCTACTTTAGTTGTTATTGTTTGTTGTATGCTGATTTTGTAAGGTCTTTTGGACCGTTATTTTGGTTGTCTTTAAGGGCAACTTTCAGCCCTTAGATTAGGAGTAAGTTGTATGGTTAAGATGTAAGCCTTGGTCCTATATAAACCAAGCATTCCTCATTGTAATTTTCAGATTTTGAGTTTTATAAAAAGCCCAGTTTAAAAGTGAGGTTTTTCTTTGAAAACCCTATCTCCTCTCTCATGGCTAAGTGCTTGAGAAAACCTCCTTAGCTTAGTGCTTGGAGTTCTTTGGGTGATGACCCTTACTTAGTGCTTGGTCTGCACAAAAATGGATAAGCTCATTTTTGCTCATTTTGAGGCTTGGGCTGACTTGGGTCCTATGGCTCGAGCCATGGCTTAATTTGTGAACATTAGGGTCAAACCAAGTGAAATGTACAAAGAAGAACAAAGGAAATCAGCCCACACAAGGAAAGCAACAACCTAGGCCATGAACCATGAGCTTATTGATACGTTAGCGGAACCAAAATAAACTGATATTGTGAATCGTTTTGTGATAGAGTAAAATAGCAGCGGATTTTATTATTGATTTGTTTTAATTTGTATAGGCATTTTGGAGTGAAACTAAGTGGATCAAGTTTCACTCAAAGGATGAACAAAACCCAAGTGGTGATGATGATGGAAATTTCGGCCAATGTAACAATTTTGTGAAGTATTTTTTCTGAAATTTAGGGAAACAATAAAACATAAAGGATAGTCACTAATTCTAAGCACTAAGCAAGAGAATTAGGGTTTGATTAGTTTAAGCACAAAGCCACTAAACTAATCTTTCACTAACTCACACACAAAGTAATGAGATAAATGAAGGAAACTCAAAATAAACACTAGGGTTTTAATTCAACTCAAATCTGAAAATTTATGTTGTGTGAGGGTGGGTTTATATAACACCCAAGGCCTCATCTCAACCATACATCTCTAGGATCATCTAAGGGCTCACATGAGTCCCCAAATATTACAAAAAAACGGCTCCTAGCTCACATGTGAGCTGAATTTTTTTCATTCAAAAGATAAACTATAAAGCATAAAGGTTGATGTGGACATTAGACTCAATTCCCTCCTTTGATTGTTTAGGTAGTCTTCAAGGGTCTTGATTTGATCTTGGGGGGTATGTGGGTCGGTCCATTGGAGACAAATACAAGAGATTATTTTGTTTCCTTACATCAAAAGCATAAAGTAAAAAGTAGAGAAAGCGATACGTATTTAAAAATGAGCTTAAACATAAAACAATGTGACTTGTTTGTTGGGACTTGTTGGGCCGGCTCCCTTGGGACCTCCTTGAGCTAGCTTTGTGAACCATGTGAGTCCTTTTATTGGAGGGTTAACTCACATGGGTGCACCCACTTTGACCACATTCAAAAATAGCATAATCTTTAACTTTAGGTTGCTCTCCACCTTGACTTCCTCTTGACTCTCCTTGATCACTAAGGTTGGCTTGATTTGACCATAGAGTTGACTTTACTTAGCCCTTAGTGATCCCTTGACCCATGGCCTAGGCTTGGGTTTGAGCCCATGGCCCTAACCCATGGTCTCCCTCGGTTTCACCCTTGACCGCCTTGACCATTTTTGGTCCAATCTCCTCTCCTTGGAAAGGACTTGTCCTCAAGTCCTTGGAGATCCTCTTGCTTCCTCCCTTGCTCGATTTCAAGCTTGATTCTCGGCTCAATCTTTGCTCGACTTTGGCCTTCACGTTTTTTGGCTTCCAAGGGCACCACTTGGCTAGGGCTTGGAGAATTGGTGGGACTCCTTTACTTTGGCTCGAAGAATTGTTCATGTTCTCTTCCTTGGTCACGGTTTGCTTGACCACACATTCTTCCTCGAGCATTTCTTTGAGCCCACGACTCATAGCCATGCCATCCATCCAATCTTGCTCATGATCGAGCCCTTCAATGATTCTCCGTCTTAAAGACCCGCTTGATCTTTCCTTGCCATCGATTTTTGTTCTTTCATTGACCACATTCTCATTGTAGTCGGTTGTTTTCTTGTTGATTGATGCTTCACCTTCATGTTGCTCCTCTCCTAGAATCCTCCTTATCATGTTAGAGCTTCCCTCACATTCCAAGTTCATCTCTTCCCCTAGCTCTTCTTTACTCGGCTCAAGGCCCTTCAAGTCCTCAAGCTCATTCAAGCTCGGCTCCAACTTCATCTCCATGCTAGGTTTCGGCTCAATGAAGGATTCAAACAAGCACGCATTGGATTTACAACCCATCATGGGTGGTAGGGGAGCTAAGACAATAAGCTTTTCACCATACTTGAATGAGTAGGTGTTGTCTCTTCCGTGGTGGGAAGAATTCTTTTCATACTCCCATGGCCTACCAAGTAATACATGACAAGCATCCATGTCCAACACTTCACACACAATTTCATCTTTGTAGTCTTGTCCAATGGAAAACAAGACTTTGCATTGTTTATCAACTTTCACCTCGGCTCCTTGATTAAGCCATCTTAGCTTGTAAGGATGAGGATGCTTCAAAGTGGGCAAGGCAAGCTTATCAATGAGGGTTTTAGAAGCAACATTAACACAACTTCCCCCATCAATAATCAAATTACACACTCTCCCCATGATTGTACATTTGGACCGAAATATTTGGTGCCTTTGGTCCATATTCTCGTTTGCTTCTTGAGTGTGCATCACTCGCAAAGTGACCAAGCTCAACCCCGAGTCCGGGGGCACAATTGTTTTGGCCACATTCACTTCCTCAACTCCCTCTTTTTTTTCTTCCTCACAAACTAACACTTCATCGTCTCCCCAATGCACAACCTCACTTGTGTTCAAGGTCCTCTTGCTAGGGCATTCCTTAGCAAAATGACCATACCCTTGACATTGGTAGCACTTCTTGAGAGGAATTGTTCTCTTGGGACCATAGTCAATTCCCTTCCCCTTGTCAACACTTGATGGCTTGATGGTAGGGCTAGGTTCGACAATTTTGACCCCTCCTTGGCTCGAGCTAGGGTTGGTCTTGGTGATGTTCGTAGCCGACTCTCCTCTCCCCTTCTCTAGCCTCTCCACACGTGTGGCCATGGTAACGGCCTCATCGAATGACCACAAGTTTTGCATTTTGACCCGATTTGCTATCCTAGGGTTTAGGCCCTCAACAAACCTTGCAATTTTTTGTTAAGACTTCTCATTCATCTCACATTGTAGGGTGAGTTGCTCAAAGTCCCTAAGATAGGTTTCAATGGGGTGTGACTCTTGTTTTAGTTGAGCTAGCTTGAGGAACATGTCTTGAGTGTAGTCTTTGGGAACAAACTTGTCCTTGAGTTTCTTTTTGAGTTTGAGCCATGACTTGATGGGTTCCTTACCCTCTCGGTTTCGTTGGTTCTTGAGGTTTTCGTACCAAAGGGAAGCATATCCCTTAAACTTCATGATGGCTACCTTGAAACACTTCCTATCGGGATACTCCTTAAATTCCAAGATCCTCTTTATCGACCTACCCCAATCTAGGAGATCCTCGGGGTTCAAGCTACCATAAAAATCGGGTATATCCACTTTGATATCTCGGTCATGGTCTCTAGGGTGGGCTTCAAGGGACTCTTCCGAATCCGAAAATTGATCTTCCATGTGAGGAGGGTGTCCTCTCCCACGGCCCCCATAACCATGCCCACGCCCTCTTCCCCCTCCACCCCTTCTTGGTTCATTAAGGTTTTGGTCTAAGAGGGTGTTCAAAGCATTCATCATAGTATTACAACTACCGGCAAGTTGATTCAATTTATCTTCCAAATTCGAAAGTCTCTTATCCTCCTCCATTTTTGTGAAATTTTTGTGAGATCTTTTGTGGAAATTTGTGGTAAATTTATAGAAAATAAACAAGGAAAAGAAGGAAGGAAAACGAAAAATTAAAAGAAGAAAATAAAAGAGTAACTCGACAATACTAAGATAAACCGAAAAAATAGAGAAAAAAAATGAAATCAAGAACAAACCTAGGCTTTGATGACCAATTTGGAGTGAAACTAAGTGGATCAAGTTTCTGGAGTGAAACTAAGTGGGTAAAGCTTCACTCAAAGGATGAACAAAAATCGACTTTGAATATCCTTGAAAATCTCGGCTCAAGTGTGTGTTTTTGTGAAGTATTTTTCTGAAATTTTGTGAACAAATGAAACATAAAAGATAGTATCTAAATCTACACACAAAGTAATAGATTTAGGTTTTGATTAGTTTAAGCACAAAGCCACTAAACTAATCTTTCACTAACTCACACACAAAGTAATGAGAAAATGAAGAACACTCAATAAACACTAGGGTTTTCTTTATCATTCCAAATCTGAAAATTTTGAGATGAGGATGAGGGTTTATATATTACCCTCATTCTAATCTTAGCCACACATTACAAGTTGATCCAAGGGCCATAAAGGTCCCTCAAATCAGCCGAAATAAGTTGGTCCTAGTGACCTTACAATTTTGAAATTGATAACAAACAAAAACTTAAAGTAGACAATGATACGCGTGTGACATCCTCTCCATGCATCTTAGGTAGTCTTCAAGGGTCAAGATTTGACCTTGGGTGGCATGTGGGACGGTCCTAGTGACCATGTTACAAGGGTTTACATTGTCTCCTTTCAATAAAGCATAAAGTAAAAAGTGAAAGCGACTTGTATGAAAATGACATAAAACATAAAAACAATGTGATGATCCTTGGTGACTTTGATTAGGCCGGCCCCTTGACCTCCATGAGCTAGCTTGATGAACCATGTGAGCCCATTTATTGGAGGGTTGACTCACATGGGTGTACCTTGATTGACCACATTTCAAAAATAGCATAATCTTGACTTTTGTTGCTCTCCAACTTTGACTTCTCCTTGACTTAGCTTGATCACTAGGGTTGGCTCGATTTGACCATAGAATTGACTTTACTTATCCCTTAGTGATCCCTTGACCCTTGGTCTAGGCTTGGGTTTGAGCCCATGGCCCCAGCCCATGGTCTCCCAACTCTTCTCCCTTGACTTCCTTGACCAATTTTGGTCCAATCTCCTCTCCTTGGTAAGGACTTGCCCTCAAGTCCTTGGAGAACCTCTTGCTCCCTCCCTCGCTCGACTTGCTCGACTTCACACCCGATTCAGGCTCAATCCTTGCTCGAATTTGGGCTTCACGTTTTTCTTCCATGGGCACCACTTGATGATGGTTTGGAGGAATGGTTGGATTCCTTTGCTTGGGCTCGAGGGATTGATCATGTTTTCCTCCTTGGTCACGGTTTGCTTGACCACACATTCTTCCTCAAGCATCTCTTTGAGTCCACGGTTCATAGCCACGCCATCCATCCATTCTTGCTCGTGATCGAGCCCATCAATGATCCTCCATCTCAAGGATCCACTTGACCTCTCTAGGCCATCGATTTTTGCCCTCTCATTGTTCACATTGGTTGTTTTCTTGTTGATTGATGTAAATCCAATGCGTGCTTGTTTGAATCCTTCATTGAGCCGAAACCTAGCATGGAGAAGAAGTTGGAGCCGAGCTTGAAAGAGCTTGAGGACTTGAATGGGCTTGAGCCGAGTAGGGAAGAGCTAGGGGAAGAGATGAACTTGGAATGTGAAGGAAGCTCTAGCATGATAAGGAGGATTCTAGGAGAGGAGCAACATGAAGATTGGAGTGAAACTTATGGGGATAAGAATCACTCAAAGGATGAACAAAATCGAACCTTGAAAACCCTTGATAAATCTCGGCCAATGTGACTTTTTTGTGATAAATTTTTCTGAAATTTTTGTAAACAAGGAAAATAAAAGGATAGTATCTAAATCCACTCACAAAGTTATAGATTTAGAGGTTTAATTAACTAAGCACTTAGCCACTAGTTAATTAATTCACAAATCTCAACACAAAGTAAGAGATAAATGAAGAACACTCAAGAAAACAACTAGGGTTTTTAATTCTCATTCCAAATCTGAAAAATGTGAGGCAAGGATGAGGGTTTATATAATACCCTCATCTAATCTTGACCATCCATTACAACAAGATCTAAGGGCTACAATCAACCCCCAAATACTACAATATACTCGGTCAAATGAGGCTCACTTGAGCTGAAAATTTGAACATAAAATAACAAATACATAAAGTAAAAAGCATAAAGTAATAAAGGTAGATAGCGACTTGAATGAAAAAGACTTAAAGTAAAACAATGTGGTGGCTTGGGACTTTCATTTGAAGCCGGCTCCTTGAGGACCTCCTTGAGCTAGCTTGTTGTACCATGTGAGCCCATTTATTGGAGGGTGACTCACATGGGTGTGCCTTGATTAACCACATTCAAAAATAGCTTGATCTTTGACTTTTGTAGCTCTCCAACTTTGACTTCTCCTTGACTTAGCTTGATCACTAGGGTTGGCTCGATTTGACCATAGAATTGACTTTAGTTGACCCTTAGTGATCCCTTAGACCGAGCCCTAGGCTTGGGTTTGAGCCCATGGCCCTAACCCATGGTCTCCCAACTCTTCTCCCTTGACTTCCTTGACCAATTTTGGTCCAATCTCCTCTCCTTGGAAAGGACTTGCCCTCAAGTCCTTGGAGAACCTCCTACTCGACTTGCTTGACTTCACACTTGATTCCCGACTCAATCCTTGCTCGAATTTGGGCTTCACGTTTTTCTTCCATGGGCGCCACTTGATGATGGTTTGGAGGAATGGTTGGATTCCTTTGCTTGGGCTCGAGGGATTGATCATGTTTTCCTCCTTGGTCACGGTTGCTTGACCACACATTCTTCCTCAAGCATCTCTTTGAGTCCTCGGTTCATAGCCACGCCATCCATCCATTCTTGCTCGTGATCGTGCCCATCAATGATCCTCCATCTCAAGGATCCACTTGACCTCCCTAGGCCATCGATTTTTGTTCTTTCATTGACCACATTCTCAATGTAGTCGGTTGTTCCCTTGTTGATTGATGCTTCACCTTCATGAGGCTCCTCTCCTAGAGTCCTCCTTGTCATGCTAGTGCCTCCCTCACATTCCAAGTTCACCTTCTCCTTTTGCTCTCCCTTACTCGGCTCAAGGCCCTCCAACTTCTCAAGCTCACTCAAGCTCGGCCTCCTCTTCTTTTCCATGCTAGGTTTTGATTCAATGAAGGATTCAAACAAGCACGCATTGGATTTACAACCCATCATTGGAGGTAGGGGAGCTAAGACAATGAGCTTTTCACCATACTTGAATGAGTAGGTGTTGTCTCTTCCATGGTGGGAAGAATTCTTTTCAAACTCCCAAGGCCTACCAAGCAATACATGGCAAGCATCCATGTCCAACACTTCACACACAACTTCATCTTTATAGTCTTGACCAATTGAGAACGAGACTTGACATTGCTTATCAACTTTGACCTCGGCTCCTTGATTGAGCCACCGTAGCTTATATGGGTGAGGATGCTTCAAAGTAGGCAAGGCAAGCTTATCAATGAGGGTCTTGGAAGCAACATTAACACAACTTCCCCCATCGATAATCAAGTTACACACTCTCCCCATGATGGTACATTTGGACCGAAATATTTGGTGCCTTTGGTCCATATTCTCGTTTGATTCTTGAGTGTGCATCACTCGCCAAGTGACCAAGCTCAACCCCGAGTCCGGGGGCACAATTGTTTCGGCCACTTTCATTTCTTCAACTCCCTCTTTTTTTTCTTCCTCACAAACCAACACTTCATCGTCTCCCCAATGCACAACCTCACTTGTGTTCAAGGTCCTCTTGCTAGGGCACTCCTTAGCAAAGTGACCATACCCTTGACATTGGTAGCACTTCTTGAGAGGAATGGTTCTCTTAGGGCCATAGTCGATTCCCTTTCCCTTGTCAACACTTGATGGCTTGATGGTAGGGTTAGGTTCAACAATTTTGATCCCCCCTTGGCTCGACATGGGGTTGGTCTTGGGGGTGCTCTTAGCCGGCTCTCCTCTCCCCTTCTCTAGCCTCTCCACACGTGTGGCCATGGTAACCGCCTCATCGAATGACCACAAGTTTTGCATTTTGACTCGATTTGCTATCCTAGGGTTTAGGCCCTCAACAAACCTTGCAATTCTTTGTTCGGGTTTCTCATTCATTTCACATTGGAGGGTGAGTTGCTCAAAGTCCCTAAGATAGGTTTCAATGGGGTGTGACTCTTGTTTTAGTTGGGCTAGCTTGAGGAACATGTCTTGAGTGTAGTCTTTGGGAACAAACTTGTCTTTGAGTTTCTTCTTGAGTTTGAGCCATGACTTGATGGGTTCCTTACCCTCTCGGTTTCTTTGGTTCTTAAGGTTCTCATACCAAAGGGAAGCATATCCCTTAAACTTCATGATGGCTACCTTGAAACACTTCCTATCTGAGTACTCCTTGAATTCAAAATTTCTCTCAACCGATCTAAGCCAATCTAGGAGATCCTCGGGGTACAAGCTACCATAAAAATCGGGTATGTCCACCTTAATGTCTCGGTCATGGTCTCTAGGGTGGGCCTCAAGGGACTCTTAGAATCCGAAAATTGATCTTCCATGTGAGGAGGAACTTGTCCTCTCCCACGGCCCCATACCCCATCCCACGGCCTCTTCCCCTTCCCCCTTCACCCCTTCTTGGTTCATTCATGTTTTGTTCCAAGAGTGTGTTAATAGCATTCATCATCAAAGTGCAATTACCGGTGAGTTGAGTCAATTTCTCTTCCAAATCGGAAAGTCTTTTACCTTCCCCTCTATCCCCTTCCATTTTGTGAAAATTTTGTGAGATCTTTTGTGGAAATTTTGTGGAAAATAAACAAGGAAAACAAAGAAAGAAATCGAAAAATTGAAGAGGAAAAACAAACCTAAAATTTTCGGCCAACACAAAAAAACAAACCCAACCAATACTAACACAAGTGTAGATCTTTAGCCATTTTTTGTAAGATTTTGTGGAAAATAAAACAAGGAAAGGAAAGAAAGGAAAAAACGAAAATCAAAGAGGAAAAAACTCAAACAAAAATCGACCCTAACTTAGATGAACCGAAAAAAATAAAAATGAAAATGAAAATCAAGAACAAACCTAGGCTTTGATGACCAATTTGGAGTGAAACTTATGGGGATAAGAATCACTCAAAGGATGAACAAAATCGAACCTTGAAAACCCTTGATAAATCTCGGCCAATGTGACTTTTTTGTGATAAATTTTTCTGAAATTTTTGTAAACAAGGAAAATAAAAGGATAGTATCTAAATCCACTCACAAAGTTATAGATTTAGAGGTTTAATTAACTAAGCACTTAGCCACTAGTTAATTAATTCACAAATCTCAACACAAAGTAAGAGATAAATGAAGAACACTCAAGAAAACAACTAGGGTTTTTAATTCTCATTCCAAATCTGAAAAATGTGAGGCAAGGATGAGGGTTTATATAATACCCTCATCTAATCTTGACCATCCATTACAACAAGATCTAAGGGCTACAATCAACCCCCAAATACTACAATATACTCGGTCAAATGAGGCTCACTTGAGCTGAAAATTTGAACATAAAATAACAAATACATAAAGTAAAAAGCATAAAGTAATAAAGGTAGATAGCGACTTGAATGAAAAAGACTTAAAGTAAAACAATGTGGTGGCTTGGGACTTTCATTTGAAGCCGGCTCCTTGAGGACCTCCTTGAGCTAGCTTGTTGTACCATGTGAGCCCATTTATTGGAGGGTGACTCACATGGGTGTGCCTTGATTAACCACATTCAAAAATAGCTTGATCTTTGACTTTTTGTAGCTCTCCAACTTTGACTTCTCCTTGACTTAGCTTGATCACTAGGGTTGGCTCGATTTGACCATAGAATTGACTTTAGTTGACCCTTAGTGATCCCTTAGACCGAGCCCTAGGCTTGGGTTTGAGCCCATGGCCCTAACCCATGGTCTCCCAACTCTTCTCCCTTGACTTCCTTGACCAATTTTGGTCCAACTTCCCCCATCAATAATCAAATTACACACTCTCCCCATGATTGTACATTTGGACCGAAATATTTGGTGTCTTTGGTCCATATTCTCGTTTGATTCTTGAGTGTGCATCACTCGCCAAGTGACCAAGCTCAACCCCGAGTCCGGGGGCACAATTGTTTCGGCCACCTTCACATCCTCAACTCCCTCTTTTTTTTCTTCCTCACAAACTAACACTTCATCGTCTCCCCAATGCACAACCTCACTTGTGTTCAAGGTTCTCTTGCTAGGGCACTCCTTAGCAAAATGACCATACCCTTGACATTGGTAGCACTTCTTGAGAGGAATTGTTCTCTTGGGGCCATAGTCAATTCCCTTCCCTTTATCAACACTTGAGGGTTTGTTAGTAGGGCAAGGCTCGGAAATCTTGACCCCTCCTTGGCTCGACATGGGGTTGGTTTTGGGGGTGCTCTTAGCCGACTCTCCTCTCCCCTTCTCTAGCCTCTCCACACGTGTGGCCATGGTAACGGCCTCATCGAATGACCACAAGTTTTGCATTTTGACCCGATTTGCTATCCTAGGGTTTAGGCCCTCCACAAACCTTGCAATTTTTTGTTCGGGTTTCTCATTCATCTCACATTGTAGGGTGAGTTGCTCAAAGTCCCTAAGATAGGTTTCAATGGGGTGTGACTCTTGTTTTAGTTGGGCTAGCTTGAGGAACATGTCTTGAGTGTAATCTTTGGGAACAAACTTGTCTTTGAGTTTCTTTTTGAGTTTGAGCCATGACTTAATAGGTTCCTTACCCTCTCGGTTTCTTTGATTCTTAAGGTTTTCATACCAAAGGGAGGCATATCCCTTGAATTTCATGATGGCCACTTTAAAACACTTCCTATCGGAATATTCCTTGAATTCAAAAATTCTCTCAACCGATCTAAGCCAATCTAAGAGATCCTCGGGGTTCAAGCTACCATAAAAATCGGGTATATCGACTTTGATATCTCGGTCATGGTCTCTAGGGTGGGCTTCAAGGGACTCTTCCGAATCCGAAAATTGATCTTCCATGTGAGGAGGAGGGTGACCCCTTCCACGGCCTCCTATCCCACGGCCACGCCCCCTTCCCCCTTCACCCCTTCTTGGTTCATTAAGGTTTTGGTCTAAGAGGGTGTTCAAGGCATTCATCATAGTATTACAACTACCGGCAAGTTGATTCAATTTATCCTCCAAATTCGAAAGTCTCTTGTCCTCCTCCATTTTTGTGAAATTTTTGTGAGTTCTTTTGTGGAAATTTTGTGGTAAATTTATAGAAAATAAACAAGGAAAGGAAGAAGAAAAAACGAAAAGTTAAAAGGGAAAAAACAAGCAAACTACTCGGCAATACTAGGGTAAACCGAAAACAAAGATAAAAAAAAATGAAATCAAGAACAAACCTAGGCTTTGATGACCAATTTGGAGTGAAACTAAGTGGGTAAAGCTTCACTCAAAGGATGAACAAAAATCGACTTTGAATATCCTTGAAAATCTCGGCTCAAGTGTGTTTTTGTGAAGTATTTTTCTGAAATTTTGTGAACAAATGAAACATAAAAGATAGTATCTAAATCTACACACAAAGTAATAGATTTAGGTTTTGATTAGTTTAAGCACAAAGCCACTAAACTAATCTTTCACTAACTCACACACAAAGTAATGAGAAAATGAAGAACACTCAATAAACACTAGGGTTTTCTTTATCATTCCAAATCTGAAAATTTTGAGATGAGGATGAGGGTTTATATATTACCCTCATTCTAATCTTAGCCACACATTACAAGTTGATCCAAGGGCCATAAAGGTCCCTCAAATCAGCCGAAATAAGTTGGTCCTAGTGACCTTACAATTTTGAAATTGATAACAAACAAAAACTTAAAGTAGACAATGACATGTGAGCACATCCTCTCCATGCATCTTAGGTAGTCTTCAAGGGTCAAGATTTGACCTTGGGTGGCATGTGGGACGGTCCTAGTGACCATGTTACAAGGGTTTACATTGTCTCCTTTCAATAAAGCATAAAGTAAAAAGTGAGAAAGCGACTTGTATGAAAATGACATAAAACATAAAAACAATGTGATGATCCTTGGTGACTTTGATTAGGCCGGCCCCTTGACCTCCATGAGCTAGCTTGATGAACCATGTGAGCCCATTTATTGGAGGGTTGACTCACATGGGTGTACCTTGATTGACCACATTTCAAAAATAGCATAATCTTGACTTTTGTTGCTCTCCAACTTTGACTTCTCCTTGACTTAGCTTGATCACTAGGGTTGGCTCGATTTGACCATAGAATTGACTTTACTTATCCCTTAGTGATCCCTTGACCCTTGGTCTAGGCTTGGGTTTGAGCCCATGGCCCTAGCCCATGGTCTCCCAACTCTTCTCCCTTGACTTCCTTGACCAATTTTGGTCCAGTTTCACTCAAAGGATGAACAAAACCCAAGTGGTGATGATGATGGAAATTTCGGCCAATGTAACAATTTTGTGAAGTATTTTTTCTGAAATTTAGGGAAACAATAAAACATAAAGGATAGTCACTAATTCTAAGCACTAAGCAAGAGAATTAGGGTTTGATTAGTTTAAGCACAAAGCCACTAAACTAATCTTTCACTAACTCACGCACAAAGTAATGAGATAAATGAAGGAAACTCAAAATAAACACTAGGGTTTTAATTCAACTCAAATCTGAAAATTTATGTTGTGTGAGGGTGGGTTTATATAACACCCAAGGCCTCATCTCAACCATACATCTCTAGGATCATCTAAGGGCTCACATGAGTCCCCAAATATTACAAAAAAAACGGCTCCTAGCTCACATGTGAGCTGAATTTTTTTCATTCAAAAGATAAACTATAAAGCATAAAGGTTGATGTGGACATTAGACTCAATTCCCTCCTTTGATTGTTTAGGTAGTCTTCAAGGGTCTTGATTTGATCTTGGGGGGTATGTGGGTCGGTCCATTGGAGACAAATACAAGAGATTATTTTGTTTCCTTACATCAAAAGCATAAAGTAAAAAGTAGAGAAAGCGACATGTATGAAAATGACTTAAACATAAAACAATGTGACTTGTTTGTTGGGACTTGTTGGGCCGGCTCCCTTGGGACCTCCTTGAGCTAGCTTTGTGAACCATGTGAGTCCTTTTATTGGAGGGTTAACTCACATGGGTGCACCCACTTTGACCACATTCAAAAATAGCATAATCTTTAACTTTAGGTTGCTCTCCACCTTGACTTCCTCTTGACTCTCCTTGATCACTAAGGTTGGCTTGATTTGACCATAGAGTTGACTTTACTTAGCCCTTAGTGATCCCTTGACCCATGGCCTAGGCTTGGGTTTGAGCCCATGGCCCTAACCCATGGTCTCCCTCGGTTTCACCCTTGACCGCCTTGACCATTTTTGGTCCACATTTGTAACAAGGAAATCAGAATTTGAACAAAAGATATGGATGCACAAATTCTACCTCGAACTTGCACAAACTGGGTTGTTTATGCTTAGACGACCTTGCCTAAGTGAATAAACGATTGATTTCCAATCGCAAACAGAAAATCAACACAAGAATTGAAGTACTTCTCAGCTCTAAAATGAAGGTTCAAATTGAACTTCAGAAATATTATTCAAAATGGGATGCTGAGAATGAAATACAAGTTCTCCTTTTATAGAGAAACAAATGACTCAAAGCTGAAAACTAATCCTAGGGAATTAAACATAATAACTCCCTTTTATTTTCCAAGACTTGACAACACAAGACACAATAAAAAGAATGAAGAAAATCGAGCAAAACAGCCACCAACTACAGCATTTATGTTCGCGGGTTACTAGAGCAGGCTTGTCTTGTTGGAAGCATAACTTATTCAATACTTGTCCGTTGGGTGTGCAAGAGTACAGGTTGGAAAGCTCCAAGAGTCTTTAATCCCCTCCTTTTTGAATGACCCCAAAATATTAAGTAGAGCTCGAGATAATCAACAAACAAGTCAGGCTTGTCTGCTGACATTTAAGTTATTGGTTCGAAAATGACCTTCTTAGTAAGGTAACATAATTTGGACTTATGTTACCTCCAAATGAATGTCCAGGACAAGTAGTGCTTAATAAGACTTCGTGCTCACCATCACGAGGTAATGGTTCATGGATTGCTCCCGCATCATCCCCTCCTTCTTGAAAAGGAATTGACCTCAATTCAGCAAGGCCATCATCATCCAAATATGGGGATAAATCTCCAACGTTAAATGTAGCATGAACACCATATTCTCCGGGCAGTTTTAGTTTATAAGCATTGTCATTCACACGTTCAACAATTTGATATGGAGCTCTTGGCATTAGCTTGTTCTTTCTCTTGCTTGGAAACCTTTCTTTGCGCAAATTTAACCAGACCAAATCACCTTCATTGAACACTTTTGGCTTACGATGCTTGTTGGCCTTTCTTTTATAAGCATCATTAATCATCTCGATCCTTTTGCGAACTTGCTCATGTAGTTTGATCATGGATTTCAGCTTCTCTTCAGCATCTTTGTGAACCAACTCATCTTTTGGTAGTGGAACCAAGTCAAGTGGCAAATAAGGATTAATGCCATAGACAACTTCAAAAGGAGAGTGTTTGGTTGCAAAGGTAGGTGATCGATTGTAAGCAAACTCAGCATGAGCTAGCTTTAAGTCCCAATCCTTCTGTGTTTTACTAACCAAGCCACGAAGTAAGGTACCCAAGGTTCGATTAGTTACCTCCGTTTGCCCATCAGTTTGCGGGTGATGTGATGTGCTAAAGAGCAGCTTGGTACCCAACTTTCTCCACAAAGTGTTCCAAAAATAGCTTAAGAACTTAGAATCTCGATCAGAAATAATGGTGTTAGGTACACCATGCAAGCGAACAATCTCTCGGAAGTACAAATCAGCAACATGTGAAGCATCATCAGTTTTATGGCATGCAATGAAATGAGCCATCTTTGAAAACCGATCAACAACAACCATAACAGCATCCTTTCCCCTTTGTGTCCTAGGAAGAGCAACAACGAAATCCATGGAAACATCTTCCCAAGGTCTCTTTGGGATAGGCAATGGCATATACTCTCCGGGCTGAAATTTGCTCTTGGACACTTGTCAAGTGACACACTTACCAATCAGACTTTGCACATCTCCTTGCATCTTTGGCCAATAGAAATGTTCATGTAGTATTTCTTATGTCTTAGAAACACCAAAATGACCAGCAATGCCTCCACCATGAGCTTCACGAATCAACAATTCTCGAACGGGGCATTAAGGAACACATAAACGATTCCCTTTAAAAAGAAAACCATCTTGTAGAACAAAATCTTTATGAACTCCATGTTGACATTTAGAAAATATGTCGGCAAAATCACCATCATTGCGATAGTAATCTTTCAACATTTCAAACCCAAGGAGTCTCACATTAAGAGCAGTTAAGAGTGTATACCTCCTCGATAGCGCATCAGCCACAATGTTACTCTTTCCATCCTTATATTTCGATGAAAAATTAAAGGATTGCAAGAACTCGACCCACTTAGCATGACGTGAGCTTAGCTTGTGTTGCCCATTGATGTGCTTCAATGATTCATGATCAGAATGAAGAACAAAGTGATTAGGCCTCAAATAGTGACTCCAATGATCAAGAGCTCGTACAATTGCATAGAACTCCTTATCATAAGTCGAGTAGTTACATCTTGCTCCACCAAGCTTTTCAGAAAAGTAAGCAATTGGGCGACCTCCTTGAAGTAAAACAGCTCCAATACCCACACCACTAGCATCACATTCAACTTCAAAAGGATTAGAAAAATCTGGTAATGCGAATATAGGTGCTTCACACAACTTACGTTTCACTTCCTCAAAGGCATGTTGAGCTTGATCATTCCATGCAAATGATCCTTTTTTCAAGCATTCGGTGATAGGACACATGATAGTGCTGAAATTACGAATAAATCGACGATAGAAGGAAGCTAAGCCGTGAAATGATCTTACTTCCGTCACATTTGTGGGTGTAGGCCAGGACCGAATAGACTCGACCTTCGATTGATCAACAACGACACCATCTTTTGAAACCACATAGCCAAGAAACACAACACTAGGAACCAAAAAGCTGCATTTTTCCGACTTTGCATAGAGTTTTTGTTTCCTCAACACTTCAAAAACTTGTTGCAAATGGCTCAAGTGTTCTTCCACACTTTTGCTGTACACAAGGATATCATCAAGGTAAACAACAACAAATTTACCAATGAAAGACCGTAATACCTCATTCATCAAGCGCATAAAAGTGCTATGAGCATTCGTAAGTCCAAATGGCATAACCAACCATTCATATAAACCATGCTTGGTTTTGAAAGCTGTTTTCCACTCGTCCCCTTCACGCATTCTGATTTGGTGATAGCCACTACGTAAATCAATCTTAGAGAATATAATTGAACCATGTAACTCATCCAACATATCATCCAAGCGTGGAAGTGGAAAACGATACTTGATAGTAATGTTGTTCACAGCCCTACTATCGATACACATTCTCCACGTACCATCTTTCTTTGGAACAAGAAGTGCAGGTACAGCACAAGGGCTTAGACTTTCACGCATATAACCTCGCTGCATCAATTCATCAATTTGCCTTTGAAGCTCCTTAGTTTCCTCCGGATTGCATCTATAAGGTGCTTTATTAGGCAATGGTGCACCTGGAATCAGATCAATTTGGTGCTCAATACCTCTAATGGGTGGCAGACCTGGTGGTAGGTCTTCGGGAAATACTTCTCGAAATTTCTCCATTAATGGTTGGAGTAAGGGATGTACCTCCAAAGAACTCGATTCTGGGTTGGTTCCTTCTTTGACAAAAAAGAGCAAAAACTCGTCCCCCTTGATTTAATTCCCTGTCAACATCTCTAGCATTCGCAAAAGTTACCAAACCTGATTTCTCCTTCTTACTCATGGTGGTTCTTATGTCCTTTGGAGACATAGGCTTCAACTCAATTTTCTTACCACCAAACATCAAGGAATACACATTAGACCGTCCCCGATGAGTCACATCACGATCAGATTGCCAAGGACGTCCCAATAAAAGATGACAAGCATCCATCGACACTACATCACACAGAATTTCATCCGTGTAAGAACCCATTGCAAAACTCACAAGTGTTTGCTTTGTGACCTTAGTCTCATTACCATCGCTCAACCAATGAAGTTTGTAAGGTTTAGGGTGGGGTTTTGTAGTCAAAGCAAGCTTGTTAACCATTAGTGCAGCTCCCTCCATCAATTATCACATTACACCACTTACCATTAACTAGGCAACGAGTATGGAAGAGTTGCTCCCTCTGCACAGAATTAGTAGGTTCAAATTTAGCATGTAAAGAACGACGGATTACTAATGATTCACCTCCAATAGGAGCCTCAAATCCTTCAGTTTCAATCTCCTCATCAGTTTCAGCTACTTCTTCCTCTCCATTTAACTCCTCATAGATAACATCTCTGATTTCAACTGCTTCTCTCAAAGCAATAATCCGTTTGTTTGGGCACTCACTTTGATAGTGACCAAAGCCTTGACATTTGAAAACCGAACTTTACTCAAGTCTCTCTCCTTATTTTTTTGTTGGGTGTTGGAAACTACTGATTTTTGGGTCGTTTCAGGTTTTGAATTAGACTGGGGTGAAACCTATGGGGTTTGATTTCACTCAAGAGACTAACTAAAATCGATTTGTGATGATGATGAATATTTCGGCCAAGTGATGATTTTTTGGTGTGAATTTTTCTGATTTTTTATAAGTAAATGAAAAACATAAAGGATAGAACTAAATCTAAACACAAAGTAATAGATTTAGGTTTTGATTAATCAAGCACTAAGCCACTAATTAATCATTCACTAACTCAAGCACTAAGCTAAGAGAATAATGAAGGAAACTCAACTCAAACTCTAGGGTTTTCTTTTCATTCAAATCTGAAAATTTACAATGTTGGGAGCTTGGGTTATATATGCCAAAGCCTTACATCTTGACCACACATTATTACTTGATCTAATGGCCATAAGGGCCTTACATAACAGCCGAAATAAGGGTCCCTAGGACCTTACAAAATCTGAAAATAAATAACAACTAAAGCATAAAGGTAGAAAGTGACATCTAGGTCCATCTACACCTTGTGTTTAGGTAATCATCCAAGGGCCGAGATTGCACCTTGGAGCCCAAGTTGTATGATGTATGAGGACTACCAAATCTGATTTCTAAGCTCCATACAACATAACCAAAAAGTGAAAATGACATAAAGTAAATAAGATAAAGACATAAAGCATAAAGGTGAAACTTGAAAGCGACTTGTTTCAAAATAATGTATCATTTGAGGACTTCTTGGGTCAGCCGAATTTCTCCCCATAGCTGACTTTCTTGGACCTTGTTGGCTCGTGTTTTATTGGGGTTCGAACCCACATGGGTGCACTCAAGCGATTACACTCAAAAATAGCTCGTGGTTGCATTTGTTGCTCTCCTTCTTGAACCATTCCCCGACTTTCCTTGACCCACCAAGCTTGAACAAAATATTATTGTTTAATTTACTCAAAATAAGCTTGGGTGGGCCCTAGGACCGTGGCCTAGCCCATGGTTCGAGCCCAAGGACCCAAACCGTGATCTAGACAAAAACCGTCTTTGCTCGGCTTGACCATTCTTGGTCCAATCTCCTCTCCTTGAAAAGGATTTGCCCTCAAATCCTCGATCTCTCTTCCTCTTGCTTGGTTTGAACCTTGATCATTGATGAGATTGATCGATACCCCTTTTGCTTCTTGACAAGAATTGGACTCCATGGTTATTGATGCCCAAGAACACCATAGGCCTAGAGATTGATCGAGAGTATAATTGTTCCTTGTTTGGCTCGTGCAAATGACCTTACTCTCTTCTCTTACCATGGCTTCCTTGAATCTACATTCATTTCCTAGCTCATCCTCAAGCTCTTCATACCCAAACTCAATTGAATCTTGCTTAGGATCACCATGACGCCACTCCTTGCTACGGTCATTCCTTTCCATGATCCTCCATTTCATGGTTCTTCTTGGCCTTTCCATGCCATCATTCCTTGCACTTCCAATGGGCTCACCCTCCTTGCAAGGTTTCGGACCTTCCAGATTTTCGGCCTTGTCCTCCTCTCCTTTGTTCCTTCTTATTGTCCTAGGGTTGTTCTTGACCATGAGGATTGATCTTTCTTCTCCAACACTCTTGGTTTCCCTTGGCTCGAGTTCTAACCCTAGTACATCCTTAGGATCTTCTTTCTTGAACTTAGGAGAGGATTGTAGGAGTTCATCACTTAGCTCTTTTTGTTCAAGCTTAGTTCCTCCTTTGATGAGCCCCCATTTCATGAATCCACTTGGAAGGACTTGATTAGGTTGGTCACATAGTAGCTCCTTGTTGTTGTTATTATTCACTTTGAATTTCCATTTTAGGAAATCCCAAAACTCTTTGCTTGCATTAACATTCCCACTCCAAATGAAGCTCCTTTCCTTGAACTTAGGTAGACTTCTCATTCCAAACTCATTCCTTCGCTTGTGATTCTCTACCTTGCTTTCATCTTGCTTCTTAAGATCACCATGAGCAAAGTGAGCGGGTTCACTCTTACCAACGCTATACCCTCGTCTTGTCTTGACCTCCAGACTCAACAATATTCTCGTGGAGGGCTCAAACAAACTAGGGGGATCCTCGAGCCACAAAGTAGAATGGATTGGAGTAAGGGCTTCTTGTTTAACTTCATGAGATTCTAGTATGGCTTGTACTTCTCTTGAGGCAGCCCCTCTTGATCTTTTGGGGTTTCCTTAACAAGGGGAACAAACACATCCTTCCCATGACTAACCCCAAGTTTCATTTCTGGTCCCCCATCATTCTTTGCATTTTCGTGTGATTCAACCAAGGAGGGTGGGCTAGGGTTCTTCAGAATTGGAGGTAAGGGTGTAAGTTTGATATTCTTAGCTCCAATCTTAAAATTATAAGTATTGTCCCTCCCATCATGATTAGCATTTCTTTTCAACTTCGAAGGTATCCCTAAAAGAATGTGACAAGCATCCATGGGAATCACATCACACAAAGCTTCATCCATGTAATCCCTTCCAATAGAAAAAGAAACCAAGCATTGTCTATCCACCACCACCTCGGCTCCCTTGTCTAGCCACTTTAACTTGTAAGGGTTAGGGTGTTTTTGTGTAGGTAAGGATAATTTTTCAATGAGAGTGCTTGAGGCAACATTAGAACAACTTTTCCCATCAATAGTTAGGTTACAAACCCTTCCCATAATGGTACATTTTGACTTAAAGGCTTGCTGATTTTGGACTTCCTTCAAGGGTTGAGGTTGGTTATACACAACCCTCAAATTCACACGGTTAGGGTTAGGGTTAGGTCTACTCTTCATTCGACCCATTTTGATTTCAAGCTCCTTTCTAGTTTTCTCCATAGAATCATACATGGTCTCACCAAGAGTAGTATCACAAGAAACATCAAAAGGAAGAAGCATACCCATTGAAATAATCAAAGAAACAAATCTGAAAATGGAAGCAAAGTGAGGATCTTTGAACGTGTGAATGAACCGACTTCTAGCACAATGGGGATCTTGTGCTCTCAAACCCAACCAAAGCTTTGATGACCAATTTGGAGTGAAACCTATGGGTTTGATTTCACTCAAGAGACTAACTAAAATCGATTTGTGATGATGATGAATATTTCGGCCAAGTGATGATTTTTTGGTGTGAATTTTTCTGATTTTTTATAAGTAAATGAAAAACATAAAGGATAGAACTAAATCTAAACACAAAGTAATAGATTTAGGTTTTGATTAATCAAGCACTAAGCCACTAATTAATCATTCACTAACTCAAGCACTAAGCTAAGAGAATAATGAATCAACTCAAACTCTAGGGTTTTCTTTTCATTCAAATCTGAAAATTTACAATGTTGGGAGCTTGGGTTATATATGCCAAAGCCTTACATCTTGACCACACATTATTACTTGATCTAATGGCCATAAGGGCCTTACATAACAGCCGAAATAAGGGTCCCTAGGACCTTACAAAATCTGAAAATAAATAACAACTAAAGCATAAAGGTAGAAAGTGACATCTAGGTCCATCTACACCTTGTGTTTAGGTAATCATCCAAGGGCCGAGATTGCACCTTGGAGCCCAAGTTGTATGATGTATGAGGACTACCAAATCTGATTTCTAAGCTCCATACAACATAACCAAAAAGTGAAAATGACATAAAGTAAATAAGATAAAGACATAAAGCATAAAGGTGAAACTTGAAAGCGACTTGTTTCAAAATAATGTATCATTTGAGGACTTCTTGGGTCAGCCGAATTTCTCCCCATAGCTGACTTTCTTGGACCTTGTTGGCTCGTGTTTTATTGGGGTTTGAACCCACATGGGTGCACTCAAGCGATTACACTCAAAAATAGCTCGTGGTTGCATTTGTTGCTCTCCTTCTTGAACCATTCCCCGACTTTCCTTGACCCACCAAGCTTGAACAAAATATTATTGTTTAATTTACTCAAAATAAGCTTGGGTGGGCCCTAGGACCGTGGCCTAGCCCATGGTTCGAGCCCAAGGACCCAAACCGTGATCTAGACAAAAGCGAGTCTTTGCTCGGCTTGACCATTCTTGGTCCAATCTCCTCTCCTTGAAAAGGATTTGCCCTCAAATCCTCGATCTCTCTTCCTCTTGCTTGGTTTGAACCTTGATCATTGATGAGATTGATCGATACCCCTTTTGCTTCTTGACAAGAATTGGACTCCATGGTTATTGATGCCCAAGAACACCATAGGCCTAGAGATTGATCGAGAGAATAATTGTTCCTTGTTTGGCTCGTGCAAATGACCTTACTCTCTTCTCTTACCATGGCTTCCTTGAATCTACATTCATTTCCTAGCTCATCCTCAAGCTCTTCATACCCAAACTCAATTGAATCTTGCTTAGGATCACCATGACGCCACTCCTTGCTACGGTCATTCCTTTCCATGATCCTCCATTTCATGGTTCTTCTTGGCCTTTCCATGCCATCATTCCTTGCACTTCCAATGGGCTCACCCTCCTTGCAAGGTTTCGGACCTTCCAGATTTTCGGCCTTGTCCTCCTCTCCTTTGTTCCTTCTTATTGTCCTAGGGTTGTTCTTGACCATGAGGATTGATCTTTCTTCTCCAACTGGACCAAAATTGGTCAAGGAAGTCAAGGGAGAAGAGTTGGGAGACCATGGGCTAGGGCCATGGGCTCAAACCCAAGCCTAGACCAAGGGTCAAGGGATCACTAAGGGATAAGTAAAGTCAATTCTATGGTCAAATCGAGCCAACCCTAGTGATCAAGCTAAGTCAAGGAGAAGTCAAAGTTGGAGAGCAACAAAAGTCAAGATTATGCTATTTTTGAAATGTGGTCAATCAAGGTACACCCATGTGAGTCAACCCTCCAATAAATGGGCTCACATGGTTCATCAAGCTAGCTCATGGAGGTCAAGGGGCCGGCCTAATCAAAGTCACCAAGGATCATCACATTGTTTTTATGTTTTATGTCATTTTCATACAAGTCGCTTTCTCACTTTTTACTTTATGCTTTATTGAAAGGAGACAATGTAAACCCTTGTAACATGGTCACTAGGACCGTCCCACATGCCACCCAAGGTCAAATCTTGACCCTTGAAGACTACCTAAGATGCATGGAGAGGATGTCTTTCATGTAATTGTCTACTTTAAGTTTTTGTTTGTTATCAATTTCAAAATTGTAAGGTCACTAGGACCAACTTATTTCGGCTGATTTGAGGGACCTTTATGGCCCTTGGATCAACTTGTAATGTGTGGCTAAGATTAGAATGAGGGTAATATATAAACCCTCATCCTCATCTCAAAATTTTCAGATTTGATAAAAAAGAAAACCCTAGCTTTTGTTGAGTATTCTCATTTTCTCATTACTTTGTGTTTGAGTTAAGTGAAAGATTGGTTTAGTGGCTTTGTGCTTAAACTAATCAAACCCTAATTCTCTAGCTTAGTGCTTAGAATTAGTGACTATCCTTTTTATCTTCCTTGTTTACAAAATTTCAGAAAATACTTCACTAAAAATTGATACATTGGCCGAGATTTTTCATCACCATCATCACTTGGTTTTGTTCATCCTTTGAGTGAAACTTGATCCACTAAGTTTCACTCCAAATTGGTCATCAAAGCCTAGGTTTGTTCTTGATTTCATTTTTTTTATCTTTGTTTTCGGTTTACCCTAGTATTCTTGAGTAGTTTGCTTGTTTTTTCCCTTTTAACTTTTCGTTTTTTCTTCTTCCTTTCCTTGTTTATTTTCTATAAATTTACCACAAAATTTCCACAAAAGAACTCACAAAAATTTCACAAAAATGGAGGAGGACAAGAGACTTTCGAATTTGGAGGATAAATTGAATCAACTTGCCGGTAGTTGTAATACTATGATGAATGCCTTGAACACCCTCTTAGACCAAAACCTTAATGAACCAAGAAGGGGTGAAGGGGGAAGGGGGCGTGGCCGTGGGATAGGAGGCCGTGGAAGGGGTCACCCTCCTCCTCACATGGAAGATCAATTTTCGGATTCGGAAGAGTCCCTTGAAGCCCACCCTAGAGACCATGACCGAGATATCAAAGTGGATATACACGATTTTTATGGTAGCTTGAACCCCGAGGATCTCTTAGATTGGCTTAGATCGGTTGAGAGAATTTTTGAATTCAAGGAATATTAGATAGGAAGTGTTTTAAAGTGGCCATCATGAAATTCAAGGGATATGCCTCCCTTTGGTATGAAAACCTTAAGAATCAAAGAAACCGAGAGGGTAAGGAACCCATTAAGTCATGGCTCAAACTCAAAAAGAAACTCAAAGACAAGTTTGTTCCCAAAGATTACACTCAAGACATGTTCCTCAAGCTAGCCCAACTAAAACAAGAGTCACACCCCATTGAAACCTATCTTAGGGACTTTGAGCAACTCACCCTACAATGTGAGATGAATGAGAAACCCGAACAAAAAATTGCAATGTTTGTGGAGGGCCTAAACCCTAGGATAGCAAATCGGGTCAAAATGCAAAACTTGTGGTCATTCGATGAGGCCGTTACCATGGCCACACGTGTGGAGAGGCTAGAGAAGGGGAGAGGAGAGTCGGCTAAGAGCACCCCCAAAACCAACCCCATGTCGAGCCAAGGAGGGGTCAAGATTTCCGAGCCTTGCCCTACTAACAAACCCTCAAGTGTTGATAAAGGGAAGGGAATTGACTATGGCCCCAAGAGAACAATTCCTCTCAAGAAGTGCTACCAATGTCAAGGGTATGGTCATTTTGCTAAGGAGTGCCCTAGCAAGAGAACCTTGAACACAAGTGAGGTTGTGCATTGGGGAGACGATGAAGTGTTAGTTTGTGAGGAAGAAAAAAAAGAGGGAGTTGAGGATGTGAAGGTGGCCGAAACAATTGTGCCCCCGGACTCGGGGTTGAGCTTGGTCACTTGGCGAGTGATGCACACTCAAGAATCAAACGAGAATATGGACCAAAGACACCAAATATTTCGGTCCAAATGTACAATCATGGGGAGAGTGTGTAATTTGATTATTGATGGGGGAAGTTGTGTTAATGTTGCTTCTAAAACCCTCATTGATAAGCTTGCCTTGCCCACTTTGAAGCATCCTCATCCTTACAAGCTAAGATGGCTTAATCAAGGAGCCGAGGTGAAAGTTGATAAACAATGCAAAGTCTTGTTTTCCATTGGACAAGACTACAAAGATGAAGTTGTGTGTGAAGTGTTGGACATGGATGCATGATGCGGGAGCATTAGAGGAGGTTGGAAACGAAGTACTTCTAAGCCAACATTTACCTAAGATCACTAAAGAGTTGAAGATTGGTTCGAATTATGTAACCATGGTTACTTGGAAACACAATGGAGAAGCTGGAAACGCAGGAATGGAAGCTGGAAACGCAGAAGGAAAAGCAGACTTTGAAGGTTCCTGGAAACTCACAGGAAACGCAGGCGCGTTTCCCACAGACAGGCTGGAAACGCTGGAAAACGTGTACAGCTCAACACGCTTTCCTTAAATTAGTCCGTAGGATCAGCTAGTATAACTTTAATTATTCTTAGTTTATTTTCTTTATTTACTTGCAAATAAAGTAGGAAAATTTCCTAATTGTGTTAGGAATAATCTAGTTAATTTTATTAGTAAGTTTCCTAAATAGAATTAGGAAAGTCTTAGTTGATGAATAATTTGGTTTCCTAATTATATTAGGACCAATATAGTTGTTTAGAGTACTATAAATAAGGTTGGATTGTGACCTTATTTTCATATCTTATCATACTTTGAATAAAGTTTTATACTTTGTTGAACTTGCGAGTTTAAACCCTTGTTTTCTTTCTTGCGAGATTGAATTCAAACTCTTCCTTGCGAGGTTGAGATTTAGCTAATCAAGTGATTTCCTTGCGAGGATTGATCAAGATTGCTTGTTTATCCGTTCTTGTTACCAAGAACTTGCATTATCCATCTTATTTGCAACCTCACGTTGCGTTTCCACCCAAAAACAGCAACCTCACGTTGCATTCAAAGTCACAGTTACAAATTCCGCTGCTACGTTTCTAAAGAACCTACGTGTTCTATATCAAATTGGTTATCAGAGCTCGATTCTTGATTTATTTTCCAATAAATCTGTCTTGGGCAGCTTAAAACAATGGAAGATAATTCTGGTCAAGAGAAGCCATGGATGGAAGACATGAATTCCATGCAAAAGGAGCTAAGTCAGTTGACATACATGGTGAAGCACATGTTTAAAAGTGGTTATAAGAAACCAAAGAACCCGAATATAAGTGATGATGAAGGTTCGATTGAATCTGAAGAAGAAGAACGTCCGAGAGGAAGAAAGATCACCAAGAACGATGATGATCGAGGTCTCAAACTCGATATTCCAGATTTTAAAGGTGACATGGATCCGGAGAGTTTCTTGGATTGGATTCGACAAGCCGAGAGAATCTTTGAGTATAAGGAGTATGATGATAGGAAGCAATTTAAGGTTGCAACGTTGAAACTCACCAAATATGCTTCTTTATGGTATGAAAACCTAAAGAAACAAAGGAGGAGAGAAGGAAAGCCAAAGATTGAATCTTGGGTTAAATTGAAGAAGCATCTTATGAAACGTTTCTTGCCTCGTGATTATGAGCAAGAAAACTACTTGAAACTCCAATCTTTGATGCAAGAAAACTTGTCCGTGACTGAATACATCAAAGAATTTGAGAGGATAACAATCTTATGCGATCTTGAGGAGAAAGAAGAGCTGAGAATCGCAAGATTCATCAAGGGCCTAACACCCTCGCTTGCGGCCAAAGTTGAAATTCAGAATTTTGATGGTTTTAATGATGTGTGCAGGTTAGCCTTGAAGTTTGAGAAGCAAGAGAAGGCACGAAAGACTAATCCTTTTTCAAGAGGAGTGGTAATTGGTTCGAGTTCTCAAGCTAAAAACACTCCAAGCAAACCTAAAGAGACTCCAAAAGAGGAATCTCGAGACAAAGGAAAGGGAATCGCTGTGGAGACTAAAGGAAACTCAATGAGGCGTTGCTTTAAGTGTCAAGGCTATGGTCACATAGCAAACGAGTGTCCTCTAAAGAGAGCACTCACGGTTCAAGAATTGGAAGGGTTGGTTCCTAGCTTTGTCACGTCTAAGGAGGATGAAGAAACAGAAGACAAAGAGGGAGTTGTTTATGATTTGGATCCCTTGAGTGAAGATGAATGCTTGGTGCTTAGAAATCTTCATGTGGAAGCAAGCACGGCTGAAACGGAACAAAGAGAGCAGATTTTTCATACCCGGTGCAAGGTACGTGACAAGATTTGTAATCTTATCATTGATAGTGGATCATGCACGAATGTAGTAGCAAAGACTTTGGTTGATGAACTTAAATTACAAACTAGAGACCGTGATAAGTCATATAAACTACATTGGTTGAATGGGGATGGTGGTGTTCATGTGAAGAAACAAGCCCTAATCTCTCTTAGTTTAGGACCATATACTGATGAGTTGTGGTGTGACGTGGTTCCAATGAATGCTTGTCATATTCTATTGGGGAGGCCGTGGCAATTTGATCGGAAGGTTGAGCATGATGGGAGAACTAATATTTATAGCGTGACCAAGGGAAACACAACTTACAATCTAAAACCTTTATCACCTCATAAGATTAGAGAAGCTAAGTTGAAGAAGGGAAACTTATTTGTGGAGGCTAAGGAAGTAGAAGAGGTTATTGCTCGTGGAAGCAGCGTTTACATGCTTGTGGTACGTGATTCTGATTCGGGGAAGATTGGTGATAACCGTGCTGTAAAGGAGCTATTGGATGAATTCGGGGATGTGTTTCCGGATGATTTACCACAAGGGTTACCTCCTTTACGTGGAATTGAGCATCAAATTGACTTGATTCCGGGAGCGGCGTTACCAAACAAACCAGCTTATCGTTGTAATCCCGAGGAGGCAAAAGAACTTCAAAGACAAGTCCAAGAGCTACTTGATAGGGGTTACGTGCAAGAAAGCTTGAGCCCATGTGCAGTTCCAGCATTATTGGTCCCAAAGAAGGAAGGAACTTGGAGGATGTGCATTGATAGTAGAGCGGTAAACAACATTACCATCAAATACCGTTTTCCTATGCCAAGACTTGATGATATGCTTGATGAGCTTGCTGGATCATGTGTGTTTTCAAAGCTTGATTTAAGGAGTGGGTATCATCAAATGCGAATTCGAGAAGGAGATGAGTGGAAGACCGCATTCAAAACGAAACAAGGGCTATATGAGTGGCTTGTGATGCCATTTGGACTTTGTAATGCTCCTAGTTCGTTTATGAGACTTATGAATGAAGTGTTAAGGCCTTTCCTTAACAAGTTCGTGGTTGTGTATCTCGATGATATTTTGGTCTATAGCAAGGATGAGGAGGAACACAAGCAACACTTGAGAGAAGTTTTTGAGGTTCTACGAAAACAGAAACTTTATGGGAAACTTGAGAAGTGCACGTTTATGGTTCCTAGTGTCGTGTTTCTTGGTTATATTGTAGGTAAAGATGGCGTGAGCATGGACCCATCTAAGGTTGAAGCTATTCAAGCCTGGCCGGTTCCAAAATCGACTACGGAGGTACGAAGTTTCCATGGATTGGCCTCATTCTATAGGCGATTCATCCAAAGTTTTAGTTCGATTATGGCTCCAATTACGGAGTTGACCAAGAAAGGAGAATTTGTGTGGACAACGAGTGCTCAAAAGGCATTTGAAGAAGTGAAGAGCAAGCTATGTTCTGGACCTGTTTTAGCACTTCCTGATTTCGACAAGTTGTTTGAAGTCGAATGTGATGCAAGTGGTGTTGGAATTGGTGCCGTGTTGATACAAGAGAAACGCCCTATTGCTTACTTTAGTGAGAAGTTAAATGGTGCAAGGTTGAACTACTCAACTTATGACAAGGAGTTCTACGCTATTGTGAGGGCATTGAACCATTGGAGTCACTATTTGCGGCCAAAACCGTTCGTGCTTCATTCTGATCACGAAGCTCTTAAACACATACATGGGCAACAAAAATTGAATCCAAGACATGCTAAATGGGTTGAGTTTCTGCAATCTTTTACGTTTTCATCGAAATATAAGACCGGAAGTTCTAATATTGTAGCTGATGCACTTTCGAGAAGACATTGCTTATTAGTTGAGCTGGATGCAAGATTGTTGGGATTTGAGCACGTCAAGGAGTTGTACAAGGATGATCCCTCATTTTCTAAAGAGTTTCTTGAGCCTACGGGAGATTTCACATTGCAAGATGGGTTCTTATTCAAGGGAAATCGACTTTGCATTCCACAAAGCTCGATTCGGGAGTTGTTGATTCGTGAGGCTCATGGAGGGGCAATTGCTGGTCACTTTGGAACTAATAAGACTTACGACGTTGTAAGTGAACACTTCTATTGGCCGAAGATGATCAAAGACGTGCAAGACATCGTGGCTAAATGTGTTGTGTGTCAAAAGGCGAAGAGTTCGTTCAATAAGGGATTATACACGCCCTTACCTGTTCCCACGCAACCATGGAGTGAGGTTAGTATGGATTTTATACTTGGGTTACCAAAAACGCAAAGAGGAAAGGATTCGATTATGGTTGTGGTTGATCGGTTTTCAAAAATGGCTCACTTTATTCCTTGTCATAAAACCGATGATGCTACTCATGTTGCTGATCTTTATTATAAAGAAGTAGTGCGTTTACATGGGATTCCACTTACTATTGTGTCGGATCGAGATGTAAAGTTTCTTAGCTATTTTTGGAAGACATTGTGGAGATTAGTGGGAACCAAGCTATTGTTTAGTACTTCTCACCATCCACAAACTGATGGTCAAACGGAAGTGACTAACAGAACTCTTGGAAGTTTGTTAAGAGGGTTGGTTAGCAAGAGCACGAAGGATTGGGATGTAAAACTCGCACATGCCGAGTTTGCTTATAACCGTACTCCATCGGTTACTACTGGTCGTGCTCCATTTGAGATCGTTTACGGAGTTAATCCATTCCTACCTATTGATTTAATTCCGATTCCAAAGAAAGATCTCATGAGTTTTGAAGCAAAGGAGAGACAAACTGCGTTTCTTCGAACTTGTGAGCAAGTGAGAGCTCAAATAGAGAAGACAAACGCGAAATACAAAGAGAAAGCGAATAAGCATCGAAAGCAACCTGTGTTTCAAGTGGGTGATCTTGTGTGGCTACACTTGAGGAAAGAGAGGTTTCCATCGAAACGAAAGAATAAGTTGATGCCGAGAGCTGATGGTCCATTCAAAGTACTAGAGTGTTATGGTTCTAATGCTTACAAGCTTGACTTGCCAAGTGAGTATGGAGGAGTTAGTGCAACGTTCAATGTTGGGGATCTATCACCATATCTCGAAGACGACAATTTGAGGTCAAATTCTCAAAAAGAAGGAGAGAATGATGCGGGAGCATTAGAGGAGGTTGGAAACGAAGTACTTCTAAGCCAACATTTACCTAAGATCACTAAAGAGTTGAAGATTGGTTCGAATTATGTAACCATGGTTACTTGGAAACACAATGGAGAAGCTGGAAACGCAGGAATGGAAGCTGGAAACGCAGAAGGAAAAGCAGACTTTGAAGGTTCCTGGAAACTCACAGGAAACGCAGGCGCGTTTCCCACAGACAGGCTGGAAACGCTGGAAAACGTGTACAGCTCAACACGCTTTCCTTAAATTAGTCCGTAGGATCAGCTAGTATAACTTTAATTATTCTTAGTTTATTTTCTTTATTTACTTGCAAATAAAGTAGGAAAATTTCCTAATTGTGTTAGGAATAATCTAGTTAATTTTATTAGTAAGTTTCCTAAATAGAATTAGGAAAGTCTTAGTTGATGAATAATTTGGTTTCCTAATTATATTAGGACCAATATAGTTGTTTAGAGTACTATAAATAAGGTTGGATTGTGACCTTATTTTCATATCTTATCATACTTTGAATAAAGTTTTATACTTTGTTGAACTTGCGAGTTTAAACCCTTGTTTTCTTTCTTGCGAGATTGAATTCAAACTCTTCCTTGCGAGGTTGAGATTTAGCTAATCAAGTGATTTCCTTGCGAGGATTGATCAAGATTGCTTGTTTATCCGTTCTTGTTACCAAGAACTTGCATTATCCATCTTATTTGCAACCTCACGTTGCGTTTCCACCCAAAAACAGCAACCTCACGTTGCATTCAAAGTCACAGTTACAAATTCCGCTGCTACGTTTCTAAAGAACCTACGTGTTCTATATCAATGCATGTCATGTGTTGCTTGGTAGGCCTTGGGAGTATGAAAAGAATTCTTCCCACCATGGAAGAGACAACACCTACTCATTCAAGTATGGTGACAAGCTTATTGTCTTAGCTCCCCTACCACCAATGATGGGATGTAAATCCAATGCGTGCTTGTTTGAATCCTTCATTGAGCCGAAACCTAGCATGGAGAAGAAGTTGGAGCCGAGCTTGAAAGAGCTTGAGGACTTGAATGGGCTTGAGCCGAGTAGGGAAGAGCTAGGGGAAGAGATGAACTTGGAATGTGAAGGAAGCTCTAGCATGATAAGGAGGATTCTAGGAGAGGAGCAACATGAAGATGAAGCATCAATCAACAAGAAAACAACCAATGTGAACAATGAGAGGGCAAAAATCGATGGCCTAGAGAGGTCAAGTGGATCCTTGAGATGGAGGATCATTGATGGGCTCGATCACGAGCAAGAATGGATGGATGGCGTGGCTATGAACCGTGGACTCAAAGAGATGCTTGAGGAAGAATGTGTGGTCAAGCAAACCGTGACCAAGGAGGAAAACATGATCAATCCCTCGAGCCCAAGCAAAGGAATCCAACCATTCCACCAAACCATCATCAAGTGGTGCCCATGGAAGAAAAACGTGAAGCCCAAATTCGAGCAAGGATTGAGTCGGGAATCGAGTGTGAAGTCGAGCAAGTCGAGCAAGGGAGGGAGCAAGAGGTTCTCCAAGGACTTGAGGGCAAGTCCTTTCCAAGGAGAGGAGATTGGACCAAAATTGGTCAAGGAAGTCAAGGGAGAAGAGTTGGGAGACCATGGGCTAGGGCCATGGGCTCAAACCCAAGCCTAGACCAAGGGTCAAGGGATCACTAAGGGATAAGTAAAGTCAATTCTATGGTCAAATCGAGCCAACCCTAGTGATCAAGCTAAGTCAAGGAGAAGTCAAAGTTGGAGAGCAACAAAAGTCAAGATTATGCTATTTTTGAAATGTGGTCAATCAAGGTACACCCATGTGAGTCAACCCTCCAATAAATGGGCTCACATGGTTCATCAAGCTAGCTCATGGAGGACAAGGGCGCGGCCTAATCAAAGTCACCAAGGATCATCACATTGTTTTTATGTTTTATGTCATTTTCATACAAGTCGCTTTCTCACTTTTTACTTTATGCTTTATTGAAAGGAGACAATGTAAACCCTTGTAACATGGTCACTAGGACCGTCCCACATGCCACCCAAGGTCAAATCTTGACCCTTGAAGACTACCTAAGATGCATGGAGAGGATGTGCTCACATGTCATTGTCTACTTTAAGTTTTTGTTTGTTATCAATTTCAAAATTGTAAGGTCACTAGGACCAACTTATTTCGGCTGATTTGAGGGACCTTTATGGCCCTTGGATCAACTTGTAATGTGTGGCTAAGATTAGAATGAGGGTAATATATAAACCCTCATCCTCATCTCAAAATTTTCAGATTTGATAAAAAAGAAAACCCTAGCTTTTGTTGAGTATTCTCATTTTCTCATTACTTTGTGTTTGAGTTAAGTGAAAGATTGGTTTAGTGGCTTTGTGCTTAAACTAATCAAACCCTAATTCTCTAGCTTAGTGCTTAGAATTAGTGACTATCCTTTTTATCTTCCTTGTTTACAAAATTTCAGAAAATACTTCACTAAAAATTGATACATTGGCCGAGATTTTTCATCACCATCATCACTTGGTTTTGTTCATCCTTTGAGTGAAACTTGATCCACTAAGTTTCACTCCACCAACACTCTTGGTTTCCCTTGGCTCGAGTTCTAACCCTAGTACATCCTTAGGATCTTCTTTCTTGAACTTAGGAGAGGATTGTAGGAGTTCATCACTTAGCTCTTTTTGTTCAAGCTTAGTTCCTCCTTTGATGAGCCCCCATTTCATGAATCCACTTGGAAGGACTTGATTAGGTTGGTCACATAGTAGCTCCTTGTTGTTGTTATTATTCACTTTGAATTTCCATTTTAGGAAATCCCAAAACTCTTTGCTTGCATTAACATTCCCACTCCAAATGAAGCTCCTTTCCTTGAACTTAGGTAGACTTCTCATTCCAAACTCATTCCTTCGCTTGTGATTCTCTACCTTGCTTTCATCTTGCTTCTTAAGATCACCATGAGCAAAGTGAGCGGGTTCACTCTTACCAACGCTATACCCTCGTCTTGTCTTGACCTCCAGACTCAACAATATTCTCGTGGAGGGCTCAAACAAACTAGGGGGATCCTCGAGCCACAAAGTAGAATGGATTGGAGTAAGGGCTTCTTGTTTAACTTCATGAGATTCTAGTATGGCTTGTACTTCTCTTGAGGCAGCCCCTCTTGATCTTTTGGGGTTTCCTTAACAAGGGGAACAAACACATCCTTCCCATGACTAACCCCAAGTTTCATTTCTGGTCCCCCATCATTCTTTGCATTTTCGTGTGATTCAACCAAGGAGGGTGGGCTAGGGTTCTTGAATTGGAGGTAAGGGTGTAAGTTTGATATTCTTAGCTCCAATCTTAAAATTATAAGTATTGTCCCTCCCATCATGATTAGCATTTCTTTTCAACTTCGAAGGTATCCCTAAAAGAATGTGACAAGCATCCATGGGAATCACATCACACAAAGCTTCATCCATGTAATCCCTTCCAATAGAAAAAGAAACCAAGCATTGTCTATCCACCACCACCTCGGCTCCCTTGTCTAGCCACTTTAACTTGTAAGGGTTAGGGTGTTTTTGTGTAGGTAAGGATAATTTTTCAATGAGAGTGCTTGAGGCAACATTAGAACAACTTTTCCCATCAATAGTTAGGTTACAAACCCTTCCCATAATGGTACATTTTGACTTAAAGGCTTGCTGATTTTGGACTTCCTTCAAGGGTTGAGGTTGGTTATACACAACCCTCAAATTCACACGGTTAGGGTTAGGGTTAGGTCTACTCTTCATTCGACCCATTTTGATTTCAAGCTCCTTTCTAGTTTTCTCCATAGAATCATACATGGTCTCACCAAGAGTAGTATCACAAGAAACATCAAAAGGAAGAAGCATACCCATTGAAATAATCAAAGAAACAAATCTGAAAATGGAAGCAAAGTGAGGATCTTTGAACGTGTGAATGAACCGACTTCTAGCACAATGGGGATCTTGTGCTCTCAAACCCAACCAAAGCTTTGATGACCAATTTGGAGTGAAACCTATGGGGTTTGATTTCACTCAAGAGACTAACTAAAATCGATTTGTGATGATGATGAATATTTCGGCCAAGTGATGATTTTTTGGTGTGAATTTTTCTGATTTTTTATAAGTAAATGAAAAACATAAAGGATAGAACTAAATCTAAACACAAAGTAATAGATTTAGGTTTTGATTAATCAAGCACTAAGCCACTAATTAATCATTCACTAACTCAAGCACTAAGCTAAGAGAATAATGAAGGAAACTCAACTCAAACTCTAGGGTTTTCTTTTCATTCAAATCTGAAAATTTACAATGTTGGGAGCTTGGCTTATATATGCCAAAGCCTTACATCTTGACCACACATTATTACTTGATCTAATGGCCATAAGGGCCTTACATAACAGCCGAAATAAGGGTCCCTAGGACCTTACAAAATCTGAAAATAAATAACAACTAAAGCATAAAAGTAGATGGTGACATCTTGGAGCATCATCTCCCTTCATTTGTTGTTCTTCATCTAAGGGCCTTGATTTGCTCCTTGGAGAGCAAGCATACACGTCCCATAGGTCCCCTTAGCTGATTTTGTTGTTTGTTTACAAAATACCAAAAGGTGACAAAGACATAAAGCATTAAAGCAAACTATAATTGAAAGGGACATGTTTTGAATTACAATGTATCACTTGGAAGACTAATTCAGCCGAGATTTTGGCCTCTTTTTGGCTGAAAATTCTTGACCATTAGTCCAAGGACCATGGTTAGATCGTAGACCAAAAATCGGGACCAAATCGTCAAGCCGTTTCGTTCCAACTCTCCCCTTCTTCAAAAAAAGTTTGTCCTCAAACTTTAGCCAACTAAAACATGGTATCCAAAAAGATGAATTTTCAGAAAATAAAACGATTTTGAAAGAAAGTAAAGTTGGATGTAAAAGAGTGAAACAACAAGACCAAATCCTATGAAAAGCACATAGCAAATTCATCGAATCCTCTTGTTAGCCTACTCGACCCAAACACCCACAAAGTGTGCTCGAATCAAGTCGACACTCACAAATCAAGACGCACACAAACTTGCAAGGTCACACCCGAAAACATCAAGACCCAACTCATCCCAAGATCGTCTTGGTTTAAGAAAACTCAAGAGCCGAAGCTCTGATACCAATTGGAGCGATTTGATGCGGGCCTCTTTGTACCTTGTAACCACACTCACCCTAAACTCGGTTCACTCATGAACCTCACTAATCTCACACGTTTTAGGGGCTGATTTGAGTGGGAAGTTTTCTGATTTTTATTTGCAAAACATAAAAACAAAAGTAAATGGATATGAATTAGACTAAGCACAAAGCCACTAGTCTAAGACTAAGGTTCCGATCAAGCACTAAGCGATGACCATCACCCAAGGATACTCCAAGCACTAAGCTAAGGGGGTTTCCAAGAAAAAAACTCACTTTTAAAACTCATCTTTTTATCTCTTCAAATCTGAAAAATTACAATGAGGAAATGCTTGGTTTATATAGACCAAGGCTTTACATCTTGACCTTACATCTTACTCCTAATCTAAGGGTCAAGAATGGTCCTAAAACACAGCAAAAATCAGCTCACAAGCCTTACAAAATCTGATTACAAAAGACAACAACTAAAGTAGATGGTGACATCTTGGAGCATCCTCTCCCTTCATTTGTTGTTCTTCATCTAAGGGCCTTGATTTGCTCCTTGGAGAGCAAGCATACACGTCCCATAGGTCCCCTTAGCTGATTTTGTTGTTTGTTTACAAAATACCAAAAGGTGACAAAGACATAAAGCATTAAAGCAAACTATAATTGAAAGGAACATGTTTTGAATTACAATGTATCACTTGGAAGACTAATTCAGCCGAGATTTTGGCCTCTTTTTGGCTGAAAATTCTTGACCATTAGTCCAAGGACCATGGTTAGATCGTAGACCAAAAATCGGGACCAAATCGTCAAGCCGTTTTGTTCCATAGACAAACTCCCACCATATTTTGAAGTTCCCTCTTGTCTACTCCAAGTCGTGTTTTTGGTGCCAAGTGAATTAGAACGGGCAGACTTTTGTTGTTTCTCAACTTTCAGAGATAGAGAACAAAGATCATCGAATGAAACACAAGGATACAATTCAACAACATTTGCAATGTTTCGATTTAACCCCCTCATATAACGTGCCATTTTTTGTTCTTCTAATTCATTAGCATCACACATCATAGTAATCTTTTCAAAATCAGAAATATAATCATTCACACTCATCGTGCCTTGCATCAAATCAGCAGCTCTTCGATACAGCTCTTGTTTGTAATTGTGAGGAACATACCTTTTACGCAATTTGCGTTTTAGGGTCTCCCAAGAACTGATCTTCTCGTTGTTCTCACGGGCTCTTTGAGTCTTCATATTCTCATACCATAAAGATGCATTTCTTACAAGTTTTAGAACAGCAAACTTGCAACGCTTTCGTCATCCATGTCTTTAAAATCGATAATTCGTTCAATCTTTCGTTCCCACTCCAAGTAGTGTTCTGGATCAGTTCCACCATCAAATTCAGGTAATTCGTTAACCTTGAATTCGTCAGAATGCCTACCATCTCCATGGTTAGGTTGCCTATTGAAATTTGGGTTTCCAATTAACAAATCACGAAGTTGTTGTAGGACAACAGCTTGGGCATCGAACCCTCTTCTTAGGGCAGCAATCTCTGCATCACGCCTCCTCGCATTCTCGTCACCTTCGTCGTTCACCATGATCGCCTGATTTGGAAATCAAGAGCCGAAGCTCTGATACCAGATGATACGTTAGCGGAAGCAAAATAAACTGATATTGTGAATCGTTTTGTGATAGAGTAAAATAGCAGCGGATTTTATTATTGATTTGTTTTAATTTGTATAGGCATTTGTAACAAGGAAATCAGAATTTGAACAAAAGATATGGATGCACAAATTCTACCTCGAACTTGCACAAACTGGGTTGTTTATGCTTAGACGACCTTGCCTAAGTGAATAAACGATTGATTTCCAATCGCAACCAGAAAATCAACACAAGAATTGAAGTACTTGTCAACTCTAAAATGAAGGTTCAAATTGAACTTCAGAAATATTATTCAAAATGGGATGCTGAGAATGAAATACAAGTTCTCCTTTTATAGAGAAACAAATGACTCAAAGCTGAAAACTAATCCTCGGGAATTAAACATAATAACTCCCTTTTATTTTCCAAGACTTGACAACACAAGACACAATAAAAACAATGAAGAAAATCGAGCAAAACAGCCACCAACTACAGCATTTATGTTCGCGGGTTACTAGAGCAGGCTTGTCTTGTTGGAAGCATAACTTATTCAATACTTGTCCGTTGGGCGTGCAAGAGTACAGGTTAGAAAGCTCAAAGAGTCTTTAATCCTTTCCTCTTTGAATGACCCCAAAATATTAAGTAGAGCTCAAGATAATCAACAAACAAGTCAGGCTTGTCTGCTGACATTTAAGTTATTGGTTCGAAAATGACCTTCTTAGTAAGGTAACATAATTTGGACTTAAGTTACCTCCAAATGAATGTCCAGGACAAGTAGTGCTTAATAAGACTTCGTGCTCACCATCACGAGGTAATGGTTCATGGATTGCTCCCGCAACACTTATGTTGACATGTCGGTTGAAATTTTAACATAACTCCCAATCTGCTCATCCAATTGAGGTGAAACCACTTTCATATGAAAGTTAGCTCAAAGAGCTTTCATTTGACATATGGTTGGGTATCTGGTTCAAAGGGAGCAGACAGTTATGACTTCTACAAATCAAGGGTCAAATTTTGAAAGCTCAGTCCATAGGCAGATTCGACATGTCCGTACTAAAAGTTGCATATCTTGAGCTCTAGAGAATATATTTGGATGATTCTTTTTTAATTGGAAAGCTAGCTCAATTAACTTTCCAATGACATATCGTGGGCCTTCTAATTCAACCTGAGGGTGAAATGGTGAAGCCTAAAAGTCACTTCAATCTCAAGAAACTCGGTTAGGAATTGTTTTGGAGTAATGAGCCATGAACTTAACCTAATTCATTCTCCTTGGGTGAGCTCACCTTGGGGGCCATTTAGAAGCCTCCTAATCAGCCTAAGAGACACATTAACCGTGGTAAGCTTAAGAGGGGGACCAAAAACACCAGCTCATTCCACAAATCAAGATCAGCTCACATGTCATTGTCACTAGTAGTCCTTGTTTTGCTTTATGTCATTATCTACTTTATGTTCTTGTTGTTTGATTAGCTTATTATCAGATTAGAGTAGTTTGTACCACCTCTCCTTGCTCACCAAGGCTAAAATCTCAACCCTTGGATGTCTACCTAAAGTATAGGGAGTAGATGTAGTTAAGTGTCGCTTTCTACCTTTATGCTTTTTAGTTTGTTTTACATCAGATTTGTAAGGCCCTTAGAGCCATTATTTTCGGTTGTTTGTAAGGTCATTTGTGACCCTTAGATCATGTATTAAATGTAGGGCTAAGATGTAAGCATGGGTATTATATAAACCCACACTCATACAATGTAAAAATCAGAATTGATGAATGAGAAAGAACCCTAGTTTGAGTGTTTACTCAACTAAATCTCTTTGCTTAGTGCTAGAGTTGTATCCTAGAGTGGTTTAGTGGCTTTGTGCTTAAACCCTCGATCCTTAATCCTTGGCTTTGTGCTTGGATTAAGTTATCTTTCTTGTTATTTCATAAAGAACACAAAATTTTCAAAAAAACATCACAAAAACAGCAACTTGTTCGAGCCATTTCCTTAGTCAAAAAATCGAGTTTTTGATTGAGTCTTGAGTGAACTTTGAGCCCTTGAAGTTTCACTCCATGGTCGGATCCTTAGTCTTAGACTTTGGCTTTGTGCTTTGTCTTATTCATATCCATCTATCTTTGTTTTTATGTTTTACAATAATCAGAAAACTAACCACCAAAAACAGCCCTCAAAACGTGTGACTTGAGTATTTTTGACCGTGGTTACCTTTGAGGTTTGAATAAACCACAAACCGTGGTTACTTATAACCATGAGATTTGTGTAACTTTAAACCAAGTGGTGGTTGCCCAGGTGGAATTTGGGTAAACCTGAAAGTGTAACAAAGTGTGAGGTCCCAGGCTCAAATCCCACGTGGAACCAAAAAGAATAAAAAAACCAAAGCACACCACTTGGCCACCGCAGCCCCCGTCGGGGGTGGCTTACATGGTACATGTGGTGGTGCGGGAATGCATGTACCCGGGGGGACTCAACCCCCCGTCATCAAAAAAAAAAAAAAAAAACGTGGTTACCTGATTTCTGGAGTGAACTTTAGGCCCCTTGAAGTTTCACTCCAAATAGGTCGTTTAGGGTGAGTGTGGTTACAAGGTTCAAAGAGGCCCGCTTTATTTTGCTCCAGGACCAAAGCATAAAGTAAAACAAGGACACTAATGAAAAAGACATAAAGCAAGGTAGTTGTTGTTGGATGTTCTCCTCCCTTGGTCAGTTTTGCTTGTGCAACGGGAGTTGAGAGTGTGTGATCCGTTGACCTAGGACCCGCTTCTATCCTAAGGTCCAAAACTCAACCTCAAGTTAATTAAATCATCAAGAGCAAGAGTCAAGTGAGAACACCCAAGTCAGCCGAAAATAATGAGGAGAAACATCACATGTTTGTCTTCCACAAGTCCTTTTCACCACAAGTCACTATCTTCCTGGAGTGAAACTAAATGGATCAAGTTTCACTCAAAGGATGAACACAAATCGACTTTGAAAGCCCTTGAAATTCTCGGCCAAATAGTATTTTTTTGGGATGAATTTTTCTGAAATTTTGTGAACAAATGAAACATAAAAGATAGTATCTAAATCTACACACAAAGTAATAGATTTAGGGTTTTAATTAGTTAAGCAATAAGCCACTAACTAATTATCATAAATCTCAAACACAAAGTAATGAGAGAAATGAGAGCACTCAAGTTTTAAACACTAGGTGGAGTGAAACTAAGTGGGTTAAGTTTCACTCAAAGGATGAACTAAAGTCGATTTGTGAAGGTGCTTGAAAATCTCGGCCAAGTGTATGTTTTTGTGAGATAATTTTCTGAAATTTTGTAAACAAGGAAAACATAAAAGATAGTAACTAAATCTACACACAAAGTAATAGATTTAGGGTTTGATTAGTTTAAGCACAAAGCCACTAAACTAATCTTTCACAAATCTCAAACACAAAGTAATGAGAAAAGGAAGAACACTCAAATAAAACTAGGGTTTTTTCATTCATCAAAAGCTGAAAAATTACAATGTTGAGTGGAGGTACTTATAATACCCTTGCTTACATCTACACCCTACAATTCAAACTTAATCTAAGGGTCCTAAGAGGCCCTCAAATCAGCCGAAATGGGTCTTGGTCTCCTTGACCTTACAATGTTGAAAATAAAACAAACAAAACATAAAGTAGACAATGACACTTGAACCCATCCTATCCATGCACTTTAGGTAGCATCCAAGGGTCAAGAATTGATCTTGGGGAGGCATGTGGGACGGTCCATGTGAGCAAAATACAAGGGATTATATTGTCTCCTTACACTAAAGCATAAAGTAAAAAGTAGAAAGCATACATGTATGAAAATGACTTAAAACATAAAAACAATGTGATGATCTTTGGTGACTTGATTAGGCGGCTCCTTGACCTCCATGAGCTAGCTTGATGAACCATGTGAGCCCATTTATTGGAGGGTTGACTCACATGGGTGTACCTTAATTGACCACATTTCAAAAATAGCATAATCTTGACTTTTGTTGCTCTCCAACTTTGACTTCCTCTTGACTTTGCTTGATCACTAAGGTTGGCTTGGTTTGACCATAGATTTGACTTTAGTTGACCCTTAGTGATCCCTTAGACCAATGCCCTAGGCTTGGGTTTGAGCCCATGGCCCTAACCCATGGTCTCCCACCTCTTCACCCTTGACTACCTTGACCAATTTTGGTCCAATCTCCTCTCCTTGAAAAGGACTTGTCCTCAAGTCCTTGAGATCCTCTTGCTTCCTCCCTTGCTCGATTTCAAGCTTGATTCTCGGCTCATCCTTAGCTCGATCTTGGCTTTCACGGTTTTGGTCTTCCATGGGCACCACTTAGCTAGAGTTTGTAGAAATGGTTGGACCCCTTTGCCTTGGCTCGAAGAATTGACCATGTTTTCCTCCTTGGTCACGGTTTGCTTGACCACACACTCTTCCTCGAGCATTTCTTTGAGCCCACGACTCATAACCATGCCATCCATCCATTCTTGCTCATGATCGAGCCCATCAATTATTCTCCATCTTAAAGACCCACTTGATCTTTCCTTGCCATCGATTTTTGCTCTCTCATTGACCACATTCTCATTGTAGTCGGTTGTTTCCTTGTTGATTGATGCTTCACCTTCACGTTGCTCCTCTCCTAGAATCCTCCTTATCATGCTAGAGCTTCCCTCACATTCCAAGTTCAACTCTCCCTCTTGCTCTTTTCTACTCGGTTCAAGGCTTTTCAAGGCCTCATGCTCATTCAAACTCGGCTCCAACTTCATATCCATGCTAGGGTTTGATCCAATGTTGGATTCAAACAAGCACGCATTGGTTTTACAACCCGTCATTGGTGGTAGGGGAGCTAAGACAATAAGCTTTTCACCATACTTGAATGAGTAGGTGTTGTCTCTTCCATGGTGGGAAGAATTCTTTTCATACTCCCATGGCCTACCAAGCAATACATGACAAGCATCCATGTCCAACACTTCACACACAATTTCATCTTTGTAGTCTTGTCCAATGGAAAACAAGACTTTGCATTGTTTATCAACTTTTACCTCGGCTCCTTGATTAAGCCACCTTAGCTTGTAAGGATGAGGATGCTTCAAAGTAGGCAAGGCAAGCTTATCAATGAGGGTTTTAGAAGCAACATTAACACAACTTCCCCCATCGATAATGAGATTACACACTCTCCCCATGATTGTACACTTGGTTCGAAATAGTTGGTGTCTTTGATCCATGCTTTCACTTGAATCTTGAGTGTGCATTACTCGCCAAGTAACCAAGCTCAACCCCGAGTCCGGGGGAACAATTGTCTCGGCCACCTTCACATCCTCAACTCCCTCGTTTTTTTCTTCCTCACAAACTAACACTTCATCGTCTCCCCAATGCACAACCTCACTTGTGTTCAAGGTCCTCTTACTAGGGCATTCCTTAGCAAAATGACCATACCCTTGACATTAGTAGCACTTCTTGAGAGGAATTGTTCTCTTAGGGCCATAGTCAATTCCCTTCCCCTTGTCAACACTTGATGGCTTGATGGTAGGGCTAGGTTCGACAATTTTGACCCCTCCTTGGCTCGAGTTAGGGTGGGCCTTGGTGTTGCTTTTGGCCGAATCCCCTCTCCCCTTCTCTAGTCTTTCCACACGTGTGGCCATGGTAACGGCCTCATCGAATGACCACAAGTTTTGCATCTTGACCCGATTTGCTATCCTAGGGTTTAGGCCCTCGACAAACCTAGCTATTTTTTGTTCGGGCTTCTCATTCATCTCACATTGTAATGTGAGTTGCTCAAAGTCCCTAAGGTAAGACTCAATTGGTTGTGTCTCTTGTTTGAGTTGAGCTAGCTTGAGGAACATGTCTTGGGTGATGGTGACACTTGACTCACAAATTGATGACCGAGGTTGATGACCGAGGTTTTGAGACCTTACATGGGAAGGTTCATTGTGGTTTACTTTGATGATATCTTGGTGTATAGCCCTTCCAAGGAAGCTCATCTACATCACTTGCAAGTGTTGTTTGAGACACTTAAGAGACCACAAGTTATATGGCAAGCTAGAGAAATGTTCCTTCATGCAAAGCGAAGTCCAATTCTTGGGCTTTATCATCTCTAGCCGTGGCATACTAGTAGACCAAGAGAAAGTGGAGGCTATCAAAACTTGGCCTATCCCGAAAACATAACCGAGGTAAGGAGTTTTCATGGTTTGGCTTCTTTTTATCGAAGATTTATCAAGGATTTTAGCACTATCATGGCACCCATCACCGAGTGTATGAAGAAAGGGGAGTTCAAGTGGAGCGAGGGGGCCGAGAATTCCTTCAAGAAAATCAAAGAGTTGTTGTGTGATTCACCTATTCTTACACCACCGGATTTCAATAAGCTTTTTGAGATCGAATGTGATGCTAGTGGAGTGGGGATTGGGGCCGTTCTCTTGCAAGAACACAAGCCAATCGCTTACTTTAGTGAGAAATTGAATGGTGCCAAGCTCAATTATTCCATCTACGACAAAGAATTCTATGCCATCGTTCAAGCTCTCGCTCATTGGAGTCATTATCTCAAGCCCAAACCGTTCGTGCTACATTCAGATCATGAGGCTCTCAAATACATCAACGGACAACACAAATTGAATCATAGGCACGCCAAATGGGTAGAATTTCTTCAATCCTTCTCTTTTTCAAGCAAGTTCATTGAAGGGAAGAATAATGTGGTAGCCGATGCTTTGTCTCGAAGACACACCATGCTAAGCTACATGGAGCAAAGAGTGTTGGGTTTTGAATTCATGAAAGAGCTCTATGTGGAGGATCCCGACTTCAAGGATGAATGGAGTTCCCTACATAATGGGCAAGGCAAGCAAGGAGGCAAATACACACTTCAAGAAGGGTTCTTGTTCTTAGGGAACCGATTATGCATTCCTAAGGGGTCCTATCGAAATCTCCTAGTGCGGGAGGTTAATTCTAACGGTTTAGCCGGGCATTTTGGGATTCAAAAGACTTACGACATCCTCCAAGATCAATTCTATTGGCCCAAGATGCTTGGAGATGTCCAAGATGTGATCAAGAGATGCGCTTTGTGCCAACAATCCAAGTCCTTCTTTCAAACGGGACCCTATACTCCTCTACCCGTCCCAAATAGGCCATGGGAAGATGTTAGCATGGATTTCATCGTTGCTTTGCCAAGAACTCAACGAGGTAAGGACTCCATCATGGTTGTGGTGGATCGATTTAGCAAGATGGCTCATTTCATTGCGTGTAAGAAAACCGAGGATGCCATGGGCGTGGCCGAGCTATACTTCAAAGAAGTGGTCAAACTACACGGAGTTCCCAAGACCATTGTATCCGATCGAGACTCCAAGTTCATGAGCCACTTTTGGAAAACCTTGTGGAAGTTGTTGAAGACGAGGCTTTTGTTTAGTACAAGCCACCACCCTCAAACGGATGGCCAAACCGAGGTCACTAATAAAACCTTGGGGAGGATCCTGAGGTGCATCGTTTCCAAGTCCTTAAAAGATTGGGATCCCAAGCTTGCCCATGCCGAGTTTGCTTTCAATCGTGCCCCGTCTTCTAGCACGGGAAATTCACCGTTTGAAGTGGTTTATGGGACTAATCCCCTCATGCCCACGGACCTAGCCCCCATCAAGGGCAAGGAAATGAGCTACGCTGCCAAGAAACGGATTGAGTTCATGATGAGCATCCATAACCAAGTCAAGAAGCAAATCGAGAAGTCAAACGAAGCCTACAAGGCTAAGTCGAAGAATCGTAAGGCCCCAAGGGAATTCGAAGCGGGAGATTTGGTATGGTTACACTTGAGGATGGAAAGATTTCCGGATAAGAGGAAGAACAAGCTCATGCCTAGAGCCGAGGGTCCCTTCGAGATACTTGAGAAAATTGGACCGAATGCTTACAAAGTTGATCTACCGGGGCAATACGGAGTCCATGGCACGTTCAATGTGGGAGATCTTAGCCCGTATCATGAAGACTTGGAGGATGAAGAAGGAGAGGATTTGAGGGCAAATCCTTTTCAACCCGGGGAGATTGCAACGGGAGTTGAGAGTGTGCGATCCATTGACCTAGGACCCGCTTCTAACCTAAGGTCCAAAACTCAACCTCAAGTCAATTAAATCATCAAGAGCAAGAGTCAAGTGAGAACACCCAAGTCAGCCGAAAATAATGAGGAGAAACAACACATGTTTGTCTTCCACAAGTCCTTTTCACCACAAGTCACTATCTTCCTTTATGCTTTATGCTTTATGCTTTATGTATTTGTTTGTTTGTCTTCAAAATTTTCAGCAATTGTGAGCTCATTTGAGCCGTTAGTTTGTTGTTTTTGAAGGGCCTCTATGAGCCCTTGATCAAACTTGAATTGTAGGGTAGAGATTAGAGATTGGGTATTATATAAACCCTCTCTCATTGCTTGTAATTTTCAGATTTGACATTGAATATAAACCCTAAGTTTGAGTTCATACTCTTCCTTATTTTCTTAGCTTAGTGCTTGAATGATTATCGAGTTGATTAGTGGCTTAGTGCTTAATCACTCAACTCTAAATCTTTGGCTTTGTGCTTAGATTTAGTCTATCTTTTATGTTTTCATTTAAGTTACAAAAATCAGAAAATTTCACACAAAAAAACTTCACCTTGGCCGTGTATATTACAAGAATTTCAAATCGATTTTAGTTGTTCTCTTGAGTGAAATCTAACCCGTTAGGTTTCATTCCAGCTTGAATTATTTTTGCCTGACTTTGGACCCTCATCTGACTCTTTAGACGACCATGGTTCAAGCCAAGGGCCTACATGGTCCCCAAAAGCTCACCCAACCAAAAAGAAGGCAACTAAAATAAGGACACCTCCCTTGCTTTCAAAAGCAGCCCAAACCGGGTTCCATGAACTGGCAGTGACTTCTAGGCTTCACCATTCCGTACTCACGTTGAGTTAGAAAGACTGTGATATGTCATTGGAAAGCTATTTGAGTCAGCTATATAATGCAAAAAGAATCACCCAAACATATGGCCTAGAACTCAAGATATCGTATGTTTAGTACGGACATGTCAAAACTGCCTATGCACTGAACTTTAAAGAGCAACTCCTTAACCCGTGTTTAGGGTCCTAATCCAAGTGTTAACTGATTTTCCATGTGTTTTCCTTTGTATACACTTGGTAGGAGCCATTTGGACCATAATTTAGGCCTTAGCTCGGGTCTAGGACCCAAACCAGCCCTACCCCCAAAACTGTCCAAAAATGAGCTAACTCCTTTTGTTCCATTTGACCAAGGTCATAAAACGAGGAATCCTTAAATTCGAACAACTATTATGTCGACATATGATCTTAGATGTCGTCAATCTTCTTCTACCTGCATCAAAAGTAAACACATGATCTAGTAGTAGAGAGCCTAAACTCAGCACTTCATACAAATACTTAAGGAAACTACAAGAATCGATCTATAGTGCTTGTAACAATTTCGGCCGAGTGGTATGTTTTTGTGAGAGATTTTTCTGATTTTTTTGTGAGACAAAATGAAAACATAAAGGATAGTAACTAAATCTAAATACAAAGTAATAGATTTAGGTTTTTGATTAATTAAGCACAAAGCCACTAATTAATCATTCACTAATTCAAGCACAAAGCAAAGAGAAAAATGAAAACACTCAAATAAACTCTAGGGTTTTTCTTCTCATTCAAATCTGAAAATTATAATGTTAGAGTGAGGGTTTATATAGTACCCTTGCTCTAATCTTGGCCTTACATCTCAAAGCTAATCTAAGGGCTACAAATAACTCACAAAAACAATATAAAAAACGGCTATAAAGCCTTACATTAGCTAAAAATTTTTGAAAGAAAACAACAACTACTAAAGCATAAAGTATAAAGGTGGATAGTGACATGTGTTGAAAGGGACTTGTTGAGGAACACATGTGATGCTTCCTTTTTGTGAATTTCGGCTGACTTGGGGTTATTTCCCACTTGATTTTTGCTCTTGATGATTTAATTGACTTGTGGTTAACCTTTGGACCTAAGGTTGGAAGCGGGTCCTAGGTCAATGGATCGTAAGCTCTCAACTCCCGTTGCAATCTCCCCGGGTTGAAAAGGATTTGCCCTCAAATCCTCTCCTTCTTCATCCTCCAAGTCTTCATGGTACGGGCTAAGATCTCCCACGTTGAACGTGCCATGGACTCCGTATTCTCCCGGTAGATCAACTTTGTAAGCATTCGGTCCAATTTTCTCAAGTATCTCGAAGGGACCCTCGGCCCTAGGCATGAGCTTGTTCTTTCTCTTATCCGGAAACCTTTCCTTCCTCAAGTGTAACCACACCAAATCTCCCGTTTCAAATTCCCTTGGATTTTTACGGTTCTTGGACTTAGCCTTGTAGGCTTCGTTTGACTTCTCGATTTGCTTCTTGACTTGGTTGTGGATGCTCATCATGAACTCAACCTGTTTCTTGGCATCGTAGCTCATCTCCTTGCCTTTGATGGGGGCTAAATCCGTGGGCATGAGGGGATTGGTCCCATAGACCACTTCAAACGGTGAATTTCCCGTGCTAGAAGAAGGGGCACGATTAAAAGCAAACTCGGCGTGGGCAAGCTTGAGATCCCAATCTTTCAAGGACTTGGAAACGATGCTCCTAAGGATCCTCCCCAAGGTTTTATTAGTGACCTCGGTTTGACCATCCGTTTGAGGGTGGTGACTTGTGCTAAACAAGAGCCTCGTTTTTAGCAATTTCCACAAAGTCTTCCAAAAGTGGCTCATGAACTTGGAGTCTCGATCGGAAACAATGGTCTTGGGAACTCCATGTAATTTGACCACTTCTTTGAAGTACAACTCGGCCACACTCATGGCATCCTCGGTTTTCTTACACGTAATGAAATGAGCCATCTTGCTAAATCGATCCACCACAACCATAATGGAGTCCTTACCTCGTTGAGTTGTAGGCAAAGCGACGATGAAATCCATGCTAACATCCTCCCATGGCCGATTTGGGACGGGTAGAGGAGTATAGGGTCCCGTTTGAAAGAAGGACTTGGATTGTTGGCACGAAGCGCACCTCTTGATCACATCTTGGACATCTCCAAGCATTTTGGGCCAAGAGAATTGATCTTGGAGGATGTCGTAAGTCTTTTGAATCCCAAAATGCCCGGCTAAACCATTAGAATGAACCTCACGTACAAGGAGAAGTCGATATGAACCTTTAGGAATGCACAACCGATTCCCCAAGAATAGGAACCCCTCTTGAAGTGTGTATTTGCTTCCTAGTTTGCTTTGCCCTTCACGAATAGAGCTCCACTCGTCTTTGAAGTCGGGATCCTCTACAACACTCTTTGTTCCATGTAGCTTAGCATGGTGTGCCTTCGAGACAATGCATCGGCCACCACGTTATTCTTTCCTTCAATGAACTTGCATGAGAAAGAGAACGATTGAAGAAATTCTACCCATTTGGCGTGCCTATGATTCAACTTGTGTTGCCCATTGATGTATTTGAGAGCCTCATGATCCGAATGAAAAACAAATGGTTTGGGTTTGAGGTAATGGCTCCAATGAGCGAGAGCCCGAACGATGGCATAGAATTCTTTGTCGTAGGTGGAATAATTGAGCTTGGCACCATTTAGTTTCTCACTAAAGTAAGCGATTGGCTTGTGTTCTTGTAAGAGAACGGCCCCAATTCCAACTCCACTAGCATCACATTCGACCTCAAAAAGCTTATTGAAATCCGGTGGTGTAAGAATAGGTGAATCACACAACAACTTCTTTATCTTGTTGAAGGAAATCTCGGCCCCCTCATTCCCCTTGAACTCCCCTTTCTTCATACACTCGGTGATGGGTGCCATGACGGTGCTAAAATCCTTGATAAATCGTCGACAAAAAGAAGCCAAGCCATGAAAACTCCTCACCTCGGTTATGTTTTTCGGAATTGGCCACGATTTGATAGCCTCTACTTTCTCTTGGTCCACTAGTATACCACGGCTAGAGATGATATAGCCCAAGAATTGGACTTCGCTTTGCATGAAGGAACATTTCTCTAGCTTGCCATACAACTTGTGGTCTCTAAGTGTCTCAAACAACACTTGCAAGTGATGTAGATGAGCTTCCTTGGAAGGGCTATACACCAAGATATCGTCAAAGTAGACCACAATGAATCTCCCCAAGTAAGGTCTCAAGACCTCGGTCATCAATCTCATGAAGGTGCTAGGAGCATTGGATAGTCCAAAAGGCATGACTAACCATTCATACAACCCATGCTTTGTTTTAAAAGCCGTCTTCCACTCATCACCCTCTTTGATTCTCACTTGATGGTATCATTGTCGTAGATCAATCTTGGAAAACAATCGAGCCCCACTAAGCTCATCAAGAATGTCATCAAGTCTAGGTATAGGAAACCTATACTTGACCGTAATGTTGTTGATAGCTCGACTATCCGTACACATTCTCCAAGTTCCATCCTTCTTAGGTACCAAAAGCGTAGGTACGGCACAAGGACTAAGAGACTCCCTTACAAACCCCTTTTCCATGAGTTCCCCAATTTGTTGTTGAAGTTCTTGTGTAGCCTTGGGATCACTTCGATAGGCGGCCTTATTAGGTAGTGTAGCTCGCGGAATAAGATTAATTTGATGTTCAATGCCTCGTATAGGAGGTAAGCCGTGTGGAAGCTCTTGTGGGAACACGTCTTTATAGTACTCCAATAGCTCTTGGACCTCACAAGGAATCGGTTCCTCACTCTCTTTAGGGTTTTCTTTGGCGATGAGGGCATAAACAACCATGCCCTTGTTAAGCTCTTGCTTCATTTCTTGCTCTCCAATCAATAGGACTCCCTCAAGAGGCTTGGTCATAGCATGAGTAGCTCGGCCACCCATATTTGGAGGTAAGGGTGTGAGCTTGATCCTCTTGTCTCCAAACATGAAAGTGTAAGTGTTGTCTCTTCCCTCATGAATCGCATTCCGATCAAATTCCCAAGGCCTCCTCAATAAAAGGTGACAAGCATCCATGGGAATCACATCACACCAAACTTCATCCATGTATTCTCTCCCCATAGAAAAAGAAACCAAACATCGCCTATCAACCAAAATTTCGGTTCCCTTGTTCAACCATCTCAACTTGTAAGGGTTTGGGTGTTTTTGTGTGGGTAATGCAAGCTTATCAATGAGGGTTTTTGAAGCAACATTAACACAACTCCCTCCATCAATAATTAGGTTACAAACCCTCTTCTCAATGGTGCACTTAGACCTAAAAATCTGATTTTTTTGACTTTCCTCTAATGGTTGAGGTTGGGTATGCATAACCCTCCAAGTTACAAGACCAAGGTTTGACCCAATTCCTCCTTTCATACGGCTCAACCTAGCCTCTAACTCCCTCCTCATTTTCTCCATAGAATACATGGCTCCCTCAAGAGTAGTATCATAAGAAAAAGGCATACTCATTGAGAAAACAAAGACACAAATCTGAAAAAATTCGGGTACCTCAAGAAGACTTCTTTGGACCGTGTGAACCCTTAGCACAAAAGTGGATCTTGTGCTTCAAATCCAACCAAAGCTTTGATTACCAGTTTGAAGTGAAACTAGATGGGTTAGATTTCACTCAAGGAAACAACAAGAATCGATCTATAGTGCTTGTAACAATTTCGGCCGAGTGGTATGTTTTTGTGAGAGATTTTTCTGATTTTTTTGTGAGACAAAATGAAAACATAAAGGATAGTAACTAAATCTAAACACAAAGTAATAAATTTAGGTTTTTGATTAATTAAGCACAAAGCCACTAATTAATCATTCACTAACTCAAGCACAAAGCAAAGAGAAAAATGAAAACACTCAAATAAACTCTAGGGTTTTTCTTCTCATTCAAATCTGAAAATTATAATGTTAGAGTGAGGGTTTATATAGTACCCTTGCTCTAATCTTGGCCTTACATCTCAAAGCTAATCAAAGGGCTACAAATAACCCACAAAAACAATATAAAAAACGGCTATAAAGCCTTACATTAGCTGAAAATTTTTGAAAGAAAACAACAACTACTAAAGCATAAAGTATAAAGGTGGATAGTGACATGTGTTGAAAGGGACTTGTTGAGGAACACATGTGATGCTTCCTTTTTGTGAATTTCGGCTGACTTGGGGTTATTTCCCACTTGATTTTTGCTCTTGATGATTTAATTGACTTGTGGTTGACCTTTGGACCTAAGGTTGGAAGCGGGTCCTAGGTCAATGGATCGTAAGCTCTCAACTCCCGTTGCATAACAAGTCTAAATTTGCCAAACTCCACCGAGCAATTGGAACGATGACAACATACAACAAACCATAGAATCTAATCGAACAACTAGAATGGTCGAGTACCTATAGTGGCTTTAACCGAACACTTAGAACGACCGAGGGCTCTACAAGTGGTATACGTTCAAACTAGGACGGCGTAGCTCATCACGCATAGGCCAGAACAGTACCCATAAGCATACTTAACTCAAGCATCTAACATCCGTAGTCAACCAACCATATCATAAGCATAACTCATCATATTATTATATCAAGTCCTTTTAGTGAAGTTACATACTCAACCACGTACGAAATCAAATTACCCGTTTACTACTATCATTTCATGCTAACATGCAATATCTAACTCACATACATCCATACAACGAACCAAGACACAACCTTTAACAACCATAACAAGACTCAACCGTGTGAGACCGACACAACCATCATCAAACACTTTCAAATATATCAAACATCAAATTCACAACCAAGATCACACCTATAATGTTTACAATGAATAACACATCCCCAAAGACTCGACATGGTTTCACACATGCTAAAATATTAGTAAGGCTATATCTAGTTACCTCATTATTGCAAAATCCTTGTACTAATATTCCCCCTCCTTCACAAGAATGGTGTTCTCCTCCTCAACGACGCTTTCTCCTTCGATGATGATCAATGGAATTAGAGAAAAGCATAACAATAAACCCTAATATATCTATTATAAATAAAACTATGATATGAACTTAAACAAGAATAAAAGAAAGAAATTTTACTGATCTTAAGATGAGAAAACGACGTCTGATCGATCATAGACAAAGGAATGAATGATTATGATGACTTTTTGAGAAAGAATGATTGTTTTTGATGAGGAATAGGGTTTGGGAAGGGAAAAGACTGGTTATAATAACATAGGAATGACTAACGGTGTTTTAAAATAAAACCTAAAGGAAATCGAAAATTTTCCAAAACCGCAGACACACGCGAGCGCTGTCCGCGCCTAGGTCGCGCCTCACGCTCTCCTCACTCTAGCTCCGTTTTTTAGTCACATGCGACCTCCACGCGAGTTTAGCTCGCTTAGACCCATAAACTCACTCCTAAAAGACCCTATAACCGATATATTAACACTCGTAAACCCGACTCACTTCATAACACCGGTAACACCTGACTCGGCTAGGCCTGACTAAGCTTAAGGAATGATTTTCCCGAAATAGAAATTAGAAAACCCGAATAAAAATATATTTAATAAAATTTAAAACAATCGGGGTGTTTCACGTCTCCTTCGTGAATCAGGTTGTATTCGACCCACACATAGGTTGATCTCTCATCTCTAGACTAACAAAGTCCTTTCATTAACGCCCGCTCGACTTTGGCCTTTATACCGTTTTGCATACGATTGTCTTTATAATGGGGTGGATACTATATTCACCTTACTAGCCAAAGTCGCATAAGCAATGACCTTTAATTAAAATGAACCAATGGATTTTAATTTGAGTTTATGCATTATCATCCTTCTTTTTATGCATTAACACGATACAATGAATTCGACATTAACTAACCGTTTTTGTTAAATATCGTTAAAACATTCTAAAACTGACGGTTTTACACAATCTAAACAATCGTTTTGGCATCCTGCATCATGGAACCGCATGAGCACTGGCGGTTTGTCCCTGAAACCGCCAGTACCGAGCCGGTTTGCCCAGGAAACTGCATTGCATCAAGCGGTTTCTCTTCTCTCTTTTGTATGCATCTTTTCAACAATATCGCATATGTACGTAGTGAATTACTTAAGCTCCAATATACCTTAATGGATTGTTCTCGAGCCTATAGTGGCTATTTTCTAAATAGGCTTTTCAAAAAGGCTTTTCTAAAACAATTGACTTAATCTTTTGGAGAGTACCCTCACTCTGAATCAAAATATGGTTTCACAATAACCTTAGACGGATGGATATCGACGTGTCGTGAACTCTAAGACCATGTCTTGGAGTTGATGACATGTAAGCGGGTTCCAAGTTCCTCGTTAACTTAGCGGCGACTCCAAACCAGTTTTAAAGGTTTTTCTTACTTAATCTTTTTAACTTGAAGTACCTCCTCTTTATTCGCCAAAACACTTGGTACAAAACGTCGAGTGGCCCGCCGCGCAGAACCGGTACCCACAACAACACCTAGCTGTACCTGATTTTTGTTGCTTCAATTATTTAAGTGGTAGAACTTGTTTTAGTTTGTTTTATAACACTTTTCAGGAAATTTAGTTAAACGTACCTAACGCGTTATGGTTTATTCAATTGAATTACGGGTCATAGGCATCCTTATATGCTAACTTTCACGCAATGTATTGTGAACATTTGCAAGATTGTGATATTGCAAAACATTTTGAAGATTAGGCAATACTTATGCAAAAAAATATTTAAACATGTTTAAAAAATTATTCCAAGCAATGAACCAAATCATACAGAATGACTTGTGTGAACAGTCTTTTAGAGCTCCTTCATGTCGTACGTCATTACTTAAACAACAGGAGAAACATCGAGCTATCTGTTTTACCTAAAATGATGAATACACTTTTATGCCACCAGCCACATGAAGAACGTCGACCATGCTGTGAGTGCGACGGAAGCCAGAACATAACTCCATAGCATAATCACTGAGCATTCGTTCTCTCCAGCTCCAAACAGTTGAGTTATTGTTGCTACAAATGTGGGTAGGACATTAGCTAACATAAGTCATTCTTCAGATAAGTCATACGCAATACTAATTAAGACCTATGTTTTTTTATATCCTTACCAATATTCATCGCTGGTGGAACCGCGTATTGAAGCAAAAGGACAAACTGATACAATGGATCTTTTGGTACGAGACTAAAATGAATGGCGCCCTTCACAATGGCGGTGCCTATAACTGGCAGCACTACGTAGCGAGCAACAATAATGCCAATAACCAGACGATTATGTATTTCTGACCTCCTTAGACCTGTATTTAGAGGAGCACCTTCATTATTATCTTTGCTTATCGTTCTTAAAGGTGGGGCCAACAATGGAGTTAAAACATGATATTATCTTTGTTATACATGTACATGTTTTATCTGATGAATAAAAGAAAAAAAAAATATTTCGACTTCCCTTGTAACGTACCTTTCAGAAGATTTCCACCCATAACAAGAGTAACAGAGGGAATTGATCCATCACTGTGGCAATGAAAATAACATAAGAGAAGAATCATGAGAGTGCTCAAATTAACAAAATAAATTGTATGAAATTGCCAAAAGTACGAAAAATGAATAACTTTAACAAATCACGCAGGCCGATCGCTATGAAAGTGGTAAATTAATTAATTTAGGAATTTTTTTTCCTCTAATTGTGGATTACAAATTATATATGGCAATAAGGGTATTTCACGTGCACGTTCGTATTAGGCGATAAAAACGCCAAAACCAAGTTTAGCCTGGAAAATTTCAGTAGAAAAATGTGTTTGATATGAAGTGATATTGTATATTGGGTTGCTTTAGGTACATAAAAATTCAACTGAAACAGATTAAGGATGAACATACCCTAAAAGCAAAGCAGTGTCCTGTATTACATGAAGCGGTGCGCCTTGACCGATCACTAAATTTCGGATGGCTGGGACAAGTCCGACAATAAACCCAACAATCTGAGAAAGATATAAAAATAATTGAGGTAAACCAAAAAACCTATCACTTTAATAATTGGTAGCAACTAGACCTGTCAAACGGGTCGACGCGAATCGGGTTTGGGTTATACGGGTCGAGTCAAAATACGGGTCTGGTTGTATAAGGGTCTGGTCATACGGGTCAGGGTCGGACTCGGGTCAAAATACGATTCGAAAATACTCTTTTAGTGCCTTTTTCTTTAAAATAAATATTAAGTAAAAAATATTATTTTTAATGTATACGTTATATTTGATAGTATTTTACATACAAACAAATATTTTTTGTTTGTATACTACTAAAACTTATATTTATTCATTTTTGTAAATTGTAAAATTAAAATAATATCTTTATGGATATAGTTATAATATTTTAATCTTTACTTCTGATATTATTTTAATATTTAAGCTATTAAATTTGTAGTTTAAATAGTTATCATAATTATTAAATGATCAATTTTGATGATATATTCATTTTTAAGCTTAAAAAGTCTTTTTATATAAATTCAATTGACACGTTGGGTCGAACGGGGCGGCTCGGTCGTGACTCTAAATTAGCGGGTCATTTCGGGTTTGGGTCATTTCAGATCACGGGTAAAAATTATGGTTCTTAGACACTAAAAGTGGGATCGAGTCGGGTCGGGTCGTGTTTTGACAGGTCTAGTAACAAAAATCCTACAATATGATTAGCTGCATAGTAAGAAAAAGAAGGCTTCACTGTTATGCAGAAACATACTGCTCCTATAGTTGACGGAGCTAATAGTGCCTTTAAGTTTATCTTTGCGAATATTTTTCTCGTGTTTTGCTTTAGTTTATCCATCAACGTCACCTACCATAGTGCCATTTAACTTAGACATCACAGATATGTCCAAATAAGACCCTCAGACATCAATTCTAAAGATTAAAAAAATGACAACATTAGAAATCACCTCAGATATCTCAGTTCGTTCACGCAAAGGGGAAATGTTTTCGTCGTCGTTGTGAATTTTGATTTCACATTCCTTTGACGGAAGAAGCGGTACTTTGCTATTTCTTGAGTCTACCTCTAATGTTTCGTCGAAAGAGTTCTCAACGGAAAAATCATGTATCTGCTTTTCTTTCGGATTCTTCATTGCACACAGACGTACCATATTGTATACATAGGACCACAGATAGATGGCACCGATCTGAAAAACAAACAACGATCAAGATAGATGCGCATGTAACTATAACTATACATACTGGTAATTGACGTTCTTCTACACGAAAAAGGTCCCTTCTTTTGTGAACCAAGAATGGTCAAGTCAAACAAGGGAGATTTGGAGCTAGACCGTGGTTTGGGTCCATGGACTCAAACCCTAGGTTAGGCCTTGGACCTAGGGTCCAACTAAGTGCAAAGTCAAGCTAATCAAGTGGTCAAATTTAGCCATACTTAGTGGACCTAAGGTATTCAAGGAAGGTTTAGAAGGAGAGCAACAAAAAAAGTCAACAAATGAGCTATTTTTGAAGTGTGATCACTTGGGTGCACCCGTGGGTTAGTCCTCCAATTATCAAGACCCACATGGCTCGAAAAAGACAGCTCAAGGGAGGCCTAGGAGCCGGCTACAACAAACAATCACAAGTCACACATTATTTTGTGATGCATGTCCCTTTCCATTGTATTACTTTATGCTTTATGTCCTTTTCTCATTTGCTTTATGTCATTTTCACTTGTTAGTTTATGTTGTATGGTGCTTAAAAATCAGATTTGGTAATCCTCAACTTGTGCTCCAAGGTGTGATCTAAACCCTTGGATGAATTAGACCCAATGCAAGGTGTGGATGCTCTTGGAGGTCACCATCAACTTTAGGAGTTAGGTTGCTTTATTTTTCAGATTTGTAAGGCTCATTGAGCCGTTTTTTTTTTTGTTGTATTTGAGGAGCTCTTTGAGCCCTTAGATCAAGCTTAGGATGTAGGGTTGAGATTAGAAGCTTTGGCCTATATAAGCCAAGCTAACTACATTGTATTTTTCAGATTTCATATGATATTAAAACCCTAAGTTTGAGTTTATCTCATCTTGTTTTCTCTTAGCTAAGTGCAAGAGTGTGAGTGTGATTATCTAGTGGCTAAGTGCTTGGGTAATCCAGCCCTAAATCTTTGGCTTTGTGCTTAGAATTAGTTTATCTTTTTATGCTTTCATTTAACTTACAAATTTCAGAAAATTCAAACACTTTTCTTTACTTATTGGCCGAAATTTTCACATCAATTACTAGTCGATTTTAGTTGTTCTCTTGAGTGAATCCTAACCCCTTAGGTTTATTCCATTTTGGAATTGAACTGTTTAGCAAATATGCACAAGAACTTTTAAAGAATCCCAACCTCGATACAAAAAATGAAATTTGAAATTTTTTACTAGATCACAATAACACCCCGTAATTTGATACCTTAAAATGGCCTTATATTCTTCATAGGTAAAAATTAATTATATTAATATAATTTAATATTATAAGTATAATATCGATCATTCTATTTATTTTCTTTAAAATGGGTTGTTATTTGAGTAGTACTTATTAATTACATAATCAAATTTTATTTTGTTATTATATGATTTTATTATATTTTGATGTTTTCGAATTGAATTATATTTTTCTAATTCTAATAGATAAAAGATTTATATATATTTTTAATACTCCCTCCATTTCAATGGGATAGCCCCATTAAAATTTTAAGATAATTTTGATATTTTCGTTAAGTGGGACAATTTTTGAAAAGAAAATGTGGTATTTTGGTAAAATAAGTATATTAATAGGGGTACAATTGTTATTTTCGTTGTTGAATGTTACCCTATATAAAAATGGGGCTAAACGAGAGAAATTGCCAAAAAAAAATATATTTATGGGGCTAAATGGTTGAAATGGAGAGAGTACTAGATCTTATTAAACTAAAATTTCTTCTACTAACAAAAGGATAGTATTTTATCTTAAGCCAATTTTAGAGAATAAATTAATAAGAGTTTCCTAAACCAACTCAAGCACATAACAAACTCTATTTGTGAGTAATTCTACAATAAGGCCACCTCATAGGCTCAAAGTAAGAGCCACACCATATTTCAATAATATACTACCCCTAATTTAATTAAAGGTCTCTTCTTTTTCCTAATTTTATATTTTTCCTTACCTCTCATGTTCATTGGCTATTAATGTTTGTGACATGATATCTAACACATATTGATACCATGTTTGATCATATTTTCGTTTAACCCTTAACCTCTATATATATCGTCGTCAATCTATAGCTATTCTATTCAAACATAATTGCATTACAAATGAAATGTAACGTAATTCTTCTTTAAAAGTAACTATGCATTCATTGTCTCATACTATGAGACAATCTCACCGTAAAATTTTTAATTTATTAATACAACTCGTATTACCTTGTTCTATTAAACAGAAACCATCTTGAACTACTTGGGTAGCTACCACCCCGTCTTGCCTCACCGCATCAAAGTTTTCCTAAACCTGACTTCTATATAAGGGTTATAGTTGTACCTTAGGTTTACCACAAACAAATAATTCGTCCGCTGACCAACTTACGTATTTATGGTTCTGCATCAAATACCAAGTAAGCGTGCCTTCTTTATGCTAAGCGTAGTTAATACAGAACACAAAGGTTCTTCAAAAACTAGCAGCGGAATTTTGTAACTGTGACTTTGAATGCAACGTGAGATGCTGGTTTTGGGTGGAATTGCAACGTGAGGTTGCGTTTCTAGGTGAACTTGCATTATTCACCTAGAAACGCAACCTCATGTTGCAATTCCACCCAAAACCAGCAACCTCACGTTGCATTCAAAGTCACAGTTACAAAATTCCGCTGCTAGTTACAAAATTCCGCGTTTCCAGTGTGGTTCCAACGCTTCCGCATCAGTAGTTGCCTTCTTTTTGTACCGCTCACGTATATTAAGACATATAATAGAGATATTTTGTTCCATTTTCAACATCGTCACGATATTACTTAGTATCACCGTAGCCCGTATAGTGTCACACCTTCTAAAGTCACAATTACCATTCATGTTTGATATCAATAATAATTTCTTGGACTATTTTGAGCACGGATCGGACTATTTTGGTGGCAAGGTTACTGTCGTCAAGGCACGATGTTACGTTTTATAAGGTCGTCTAGTCGAGTTTCAAAAATCTTATTGGTGGGGTGTTAATAAATTGCATGGAGATGTGTGAAGGCGCATGAAGATGTATCCCTAAACCTATAATAAAAGTGGGAATAACCTACCAATTTTGAGTATTTTTTCGCTAGGACCAATTTGCCCCTCTATTTAACATCATTTCTTTGCTTGCCTAATTCTTAATACATGGCTCTCTAATTGGACACTTGATAAATACTCCCCCCATTCAACTTCACAGTACACATATTTTTTTTAGTCCATTCAAATCCACATTGCACGTTTTCTTTTTTGGTTGTACTTATAATACTATTATATTACTAAGACCCACTTTTTCAACCCAAACAATAACACATCTTTCACCCACTAGTTGTACTTTTTAATATTATAATATAGTTTTCTAAATATATGTGCGTAAAGCATAAGTGCAACGTGGATTTGAATGGAGGGAGTACAAATCTTGAGCAATACACAGTTTGTATAAATTCATTTTAGTGAATATTAATTGTACATGTTATACTAATTACGTTTATGCTAATTTTAGTAATTATTTAGAAGTATTGGCTAATTGTATTGATCAAAAATTATTTTACGTAGTGGGATTCGCTTAAAACAGTACCATTTGATGTGAGTCCATAAATTATATACTTTGCACATGTATTCTATAATATGTTATAACAAATTCTATATACTCTAAAAAATTAGAATTCACTATAACTTTCCCCAAATTAGTCATATACCCAGTGTGGGTACCGGGGTACGGAGACCACTCGACGTCTTGTTTCAGGTGTTTTGGCGAATAAAGACGAGGTGCTTAAGTTAAAAAGATTAAGTTAGAAAACGTTTAAAACTACTTTGGAGTCGCCACCAAATTATGTGGTAATTTGGAACTCGCCTACATGTCATGAGCTCTATGACACGTCTTAGAGTTCAGGGCACGTCGACACCCATCCGTCTAAGGCTATTGTGAAACCAGATTCAGATTCGGGATGAGGGTACTCTCCTAATGATTAATTCAATTTGTTTTATGAAAACCTTTTAGAAAAGCCTATTTATAAAATAGTCACTACTAGTGTAAGAACAATGCATAAGTGATATTTGCAACAAAGTAATTTGCTTCGTGCAAGTGAGATATTGTTTGTAAAAAGACGTATGAATGCATAGGCAAAAAGATTGTTTAAAACCCTCACCTTAGCATGCTTAAACATTTTAACGAAAATGGTACAGTTAATGTCCAATTCATTGTTAAGTTGATTTTTTGCAAGATGAGGATTGTTAATGCATAAACTTAAAATAAAGTCTGCTTGGTTTATTTTATTAGGGCGTTGCATATGCGACTTTGGGGAGGTATAAAACGAATGGATTGCATTCGAGTTGCAAGACTGCCTTATGAAAAACGGGCTCACTAACCAAAGTCGAATAGGGCACTAATGTAGTCCCTTTGTTAGTCTAAAGCAAAACAAAACCTTTACCCATGTTAGGATCAAGACCAACCTGTCTCGACCTTCAAAACCGGCAGACCTTCGCTTGAACAGAAGGGAATGAATTCAACAATGGATGTGTGCTGAAATCAAAGATTTAATGCGTGAGGCTTTTGTGAGTTTTTTGTGTTGTGTTTCATATGAACTGATGCTGAATTGATGATCAATTGTGTTGGGGGGTTGAGGGGTAGTTATAGTAGAGATTACGAAAAAATTAGAACAATCCGGGAAAAAGGCAGGCATGCAAACCATAAAGCTTATGCAGTTTACCTCCAAACCGCAAGGCCACTTGTGGTTTAACCTTCAAACGGCAAGGTCTCTTGTGGTTAGGGGGTCGAGCAAAGTCTGTGATTTTTGTATTTTCCTAAATTTGGTTTGACGTATTTTGGAAATATACGGGTAATCTCTTGCTTGGACCACAAGAGTACGGTGTGATAGTATTCACAAGATATTTTGTGAGGGCTCAAGACCTTGGAATGCAGGATAAGAGCGGGCCGGACTCGGTTTTTGGCCCGACACCTGAAAATGTGAAAAGCGTATGTAGAGTGTGTATGTACATGCTTTGAACTCCGTGGGGGTAACGTAGGAGCTTTAGCTTGAAACTCGTGAAAGAGTGCTCGTGTTTTTGTGTCGCGTACTACATGTTAATACGCATGTGATGGACTGTAGGTGACGCCTTAACCCAAGGAACTGGGCATGTAGGGAACTATACTCAGGCCAAAATGAATTAGAAATCCAAAAACAATCCCAAAACGAGAAAACGGGAGAAAATGCCCGAAGAGCAAACCGGAAGGTAGCTTGTGGTTTAGGGCCCAAACCGCAAATCCCTTTACAGTTACATCAGTGGGCAAAGTGATGTCTGTAAAACAATGAAACCAGTCGTGGGTAGCCATAACCCTCATTTACGGTTTCTATTACTAAAATTCATCATTTTACGATTTCTCAATTGTTTTCGATCATTTCTTTTGCGTTGCCTTGCTATGGAACACAGTAATGCTCCATTTCATCTTGTTTTTATGCTTTTGTATGTTGTATTGAGCTAGTTTTAGCTAAAATTTTTAAAAAGACGGGTTTTCATGAAAAAAAAAACTCTTGTGCTTGAAATTTGTGGTTTGCTTGCAAGGAAAAAAAATGCTATTCCCTTGTATTATGCTATATGCTTACATGTATGTGTGAAATGTATGTGATTTGGGACGATTTTTGTGCATGTTCGTCCAAATTAGGGTTGCAACCCAAAAATTGAACCTGGATTTTCGAACCTGGGTTTTCAATTAAACTATGGAATAGGTTCCTTATAGCTAGTATAACATGTATCTCCAAATCGACACTTTAAGTTGTAGTTATAAAAGTAATGAGGTCAAATTGGGGTTTTTGCCTGGAGTGCCCAAAATGCAATTACTTGTAAAGGGGCGCTATTTGATGTTAATATAGTGTATAGAAACCATCAAGTTGAAATTTTGACGATTGTAGAGCGGTTTTTGGCATAATTGTGAATTAAGCCTAAAAGGGCTCCATGGGAAGTGCTTGGGTGCTTTGTTGTCTTTGTACTTGTTTGGATGTATTTGTGAATGTATATGTTGGTTAAATGTTCCTGTAGGAGAAAGCTCATCGATGGCCGCGGGAGCTGAGCCATCCAGGGCTCGTACGAGCACATGCTCTAAGGGCGAGAGGCCCCCAAACGAGCGTCGTTTACGACGTACCGTGAGTGAGCGAGCACCAGGTCCTGACCCTCGCGGAACTTGTCGACTAGCCGCGGTCCGCCTCGTGGCGTTCATGCCGCTGTCTTCCTGCTGTAGAGGTGCAGGAGGAGGACGAGGCTGTAGCTGACTCTGAGTCCGGTGCTGAGGAGATTGAGGCTTCTGCAGGGCCTCGTGGAGCTAGGTCACGTGAGAGTCGTGGGCCTCGTTTTGACCAATCTTTCACGAAGGATTGCGATGGTCATGACCTTCTAATCGTGCCTGAGATGCACATTTCATACACCGAGCCATGTTGGGTTTGGAGCGAGGTTCGATGAGGACCTTCTCGGAGGTTTCCTTAGTAATGTGCGTGTACGAGGAGAAGTTGATGTCGAATTCAATGTTAAGTTGCTTAAACTTGTCAGCGAAAACGGTACAGTTAATGTCGATTGTTAAGTTGATTTAATGCATGATGAGGATTACTAATGCATAAATTTAAAATAACGTCCATTTGGTTTATTTAAAGGGGGCGTTGCTTATGCGACTTTGGGGAAGTATAAAATGAAAGGAATGCATTCGAGTTGCAAGACCGCCTTATGAAAAACGTGCTCATGAACCAAAGTCGATTTGGGCACTAATGTAGTCCCTTTGTTAGTCTAAAGCATAACAAAACCTTGACCCATGTTAGGATCAAGACCTACCTGTCTCGAGTTTCAAAACCAGCAGACCTTCGCTTGAACAAAAGGGAAGGAATTCAACACGAGATGTGTGCTGAATTCAAAGATTTGGTGCGTGAGGCTTTTGTGAGTTGTGTGTGTTGTGTTTCGTATGAAATGATGTTGAATTGATGATCAATTGTGTTGGAGGTTGAGGGGTATTTATAGTAGAGATTACGAAAAAATTAGAAAAATCCGAGAAAAAGCCAGGCAGGCAAACCGCAAAGTCTAATGCGGTTTACCTCCAAACCGCAAGGCCTATTGCGGTTTAACCTTCAAACCGCAAGCCCTCTTACGGTTAGGGGTTGGGCAAAATCTGTGATTATTGTATATTCCTAAATTCGGTTTTACGTATTGGAGTGAAACTTATAGAGTTAAGATTCACTCAAGGGGACAAACAAAATCGACTTGCAAGTGATGAACAAATCTCGGCTAACATGAATGTCTTTGTGTTGATTTTTCTGATTTTGTAACTAAACTAATCGAACAATAAAGATAGTCTTCTTCCTAGCACTTAGCCAAGGATAGAAGGTTTGAGTAATTAAGCACAAAGCCACTAATTAACTCGATAAAACATTCAAGCACTAAGCAATGAACTAGAGAAGAGTAGGAACTCTAACTTAGGGTTTTTTATAACATGAAATATGAAAATTACAATGTGTGTTGGAGGGTTTATATAATACCCTTTGACACATCTCAACCCTACAATATAAAGTTGATCTAAGGGCCAAGAAATGGTCCCAAAAATCAGCCAAAAAAACGGTTCCTTTAGGTCCTAACAAAGCTGAAAAAATTACAACATAAAATATAAAGTAGACAAGGACTAATGACTTCATCCTCACCATGCACTTTAGGTGTTCAACCAAGGGCCAAGATAAGGCCTTGGGAAGCATAGTGGGACGGGCCAAAACTAGTACAAAAGATTATATTGTCTCCATACAATAAAGCGTAAAGCATGACAGTGACATGTAGTGAAAAGGACTTGTTGAGGAGAAACATGTGAGGGCTCTTCATTATTTCGGCTGATTTGGTATTATCACTCACTTGAACTTGCTCTTGATTATTTCATTGACCTTAGGATGAGTCTTGGACCTTAGGTTGGAAGCGGGTCCTAGATCAATGGGTCGTGGAACTTCAACTCCCGTTGCAATCTCCCCGGGTTGAAAAGGATTTGCCCTCAAATCCTCTCCGTCTTCATCCTCTAGGTCTTCATGATACGGACTAAGATCTCCTACATTGAACGTGCCATGAACTCCGTACTCCTCCGGTAGATCAACTTTGTAAGCGTTTGGTCGGATTTTCTCAAGTATTTCGAAGGGACCCTCGGCTCTAGGCATGAGCTTGTTCTTTCTCTTATCCGGGAACCTTTCATTTCTCAAGTGTGACCATACCAAATCTCCCAGTTCAAATTCTCTTGTTGTTTTGCGGTTTCTCGACCTAGACTTGTAGGTTTCATTTATCTTCTCGATTTGCTTCTTGACTTGATTGTGGATGCTCATCATGAACTCAACCCGTTTCTTGGCATCGTAGCTCATTTCCTTACCTTTCATGGGGGCTAGGTCCATGGGCATGAGCGGATTAGTCCCATAGACCACTTCAAATGGTGAGTTTCCCGTGCTAGAAGACTGGGCACGATTAAAAGCAAATTCGGCATGGGCAAGCTTGAGATCCCAATCCTTCAAGGACTTGGAAACGATGCACCTAAGGATCCTCCCCAAGGTTTTATTAGTGACCTCGGTTTGGCCATCCGTTTGAGGGTGGTGACTTGTGCTAAACAAGAGCCTCGTGTTCAACAACTTCCACAAGGTTTTCCAAAAGTGGCTCATGAACTTGGAGTCTCGATCGGATACAGTGGTCTTGGGAACTCCGTGTAGTTTGACCACCTCCTTGAAGTAGAGCTCGGCTACTCCCATTGCGTCCTCGGTTTTCTTACAAGCAATGAAATGAGCCATCTTGCTAAATCGATCCACTACAACCATGATGGAGTCTTTACCCCGTTGAGTCCTTGGCAAAGCAACGATGAAATCCATGCTAACATACCATGGCCGATTTGGAACGGGTAGAGGTGTGTAGGGGCCCGTTTGAAAGAAGGACTTGGATTGTTGGCACAAAGCGCATCTCTTAATCACATCTTGGACATCTCCAAGCATCTTGGGCCAATAGAATTGATCTTAGAGGATGTCATAAGTCTTTTGAATCCCAAAATGCCCGGCTAAACCGTTAGAATGAACCTCCCTTACCAGGAGATTTCGATAGGATCCTTTAGGAATGCACAACCGATTCCCCAAGAATAGGAACCCTTCTTGAAGTGTGTATTTGCCGCCTTGCTTGCCTTGCTCACTATGTAGGGAGCTCCACTCCTCTTTGAAGTCGGGATCCTCCACATAAAGTTCTTTCATGAATTCAAATCCCAACACTCTTTGCTCCATGTAGCTTAGCATAGTGTGTCTTCTAGATAAAGCATCGGCCACTACATTGTTCTTTCCTTCAATGAACTTGCTTGAAAAAGAGAAGGATTGAAGAAATTCCGCCCATTTGGCATGCCTGTGGTTCAACTTGTGTTGTCCATTGATGTACTTAAGAGCCTCATGATCCGAATGTAGCACGAACGGCTTGGGCTTGAGGTAATGACTCCAATTCAATGAGCGAGAGCTCGAACGATGGCATAGAATTCTTTGTCATAGGTGGAATAATTGAGCTTTGCACCATTCAATTTCTCACTAAAGTAAGCTATTGGCTTGTGTTCTTGAAAGAGGACGGCCCCTATTCCAACGCCACTAGCATCGCATTCAACTTCAAAGAGCTTATTGAAATCCGGTGGTGTAAGAATAGGTGAGTTGCACAACAACTTCTTGACTTCTTGGAAGGAATTTTCGGCCCCCTCATTCCACTTGAGCTCCCCTTTTTTCATGCACTCGGTGATGGGTGCCATGATGGTGCTAAAATCCTTGATAAACCTCCGATAAAAGGAAGCCAAGCCATGAAAACTCCTTACTTCGGTTATGTTCTTCGGAATTGGCCACGATTTGATAGCCTCTACTTTCTCTTGATCAACCAAAATCCGACGGCTAGAGATGATAAAGCCCGAGAATTGGACTTCGCTATGCATGAAGGAACACTTCTCTAGCTTGCCATACAACTTGTGTTCTCAAAGTGTCTCGAACAACACTTGCAAGTGATGTAGACGAGCTTCCTTAGAAGGGCTATACACCAAGATATCATCAAAGTAAACCACAATGAACCTTCCCAAGTAAGGTCTCAAAACCTCGGTCATCAATCTCATGAAAGTGCTAGGAGCATTGGATAGTCCAAAAGGCATGAATAACCACTCATATAACCCATGCTTCGTTTTGAAAGCCGTTTTCCACTCATCACCCTCTTTAATTCTCACTTGATGGTATCCTTACCGTAGATCAATCTTGGAAAACAATTTGGCCCCACTAAGCTCATCAAGAATGTCATCAAGTCTAGGTATGGGGAACCTATACTTGACCGTGATGTTGTTGATAGCCCTACTATCCGTACACATTCTCCAAGTTCCATCCTTCTTAGGCACCAAAAGCGTAGGCACGGCACAAGGACTAAGGGACTCTCTTACAAACCCTTTTTTCATGAGTTCCCCAATTTGGTGTTGAAGTTCTTGCGTAGCCTTGGGATCACTTCGATATGCGGCCTTATTGGGAAGTGTAGCTCCCGAAACAAGATCAATTTGATGCTCAATACCCCTAATAGGGGGAGGCCGTGTGGTAGGTCTTGTGGAAATACATCCCCATAGAATTCCAAGAGCTCTTGGACTTCACAAGGGGTCGGCTCTTCATTCTCCTTAGGGGTTGCTTTGGTGATGAGGGCATAAACAACCACTCCCTTGTTAAGTTCTTGTTTCATTTCTTGCTCCCCAATTAATAGGACTCCCTCAAGAGGCTTGGTTAGACTAGGAGTAGCCCGGCCACTCATGTTTGGAGGCAAGGGTGTGAGTTTGATCCTCTTGTCTCCAAGCTTGAAGGTGTAGGTGTTGTCTCTCCCCTAATGAATCGCATTTCTGTCAAACTCCCAAGGTCTCCTCAATAGAAGGTGACAAGCATCCCTTGGAGTCACATCACACCAAACTTCATCCACGTAGTCTCTCCCCATAGAAAAAGAAACCAAACATCGTCTATCCACCAATATTTCGGCCTCCTTGTTCAACCATCTCAACTTATAAGGGTTTGGATGTTTTTGTGTGGGTAAGGCAAGTTTATTGATGAGGGTATTTGAAGCAACATTAACACAACTTCCCCCATCAATGATTAGGTTACAAACCCTCTTCCCAATGGTACATTTGGACCTAAAAATCTGATGTTTTTGACTTTCTTCCAAAGGGTGAGGTTGGGTATGCATAACCCTCCAAGTTACAAGTCCAAGATTCGACCCTAACCATCCTCTCATACGGCTCAATTTGGCTTCTAGTTCCCTCCTCAATTTCTCCATAGAGTCATACATGGTTCCCTCAAGAGTAGTATCACAAGAAAGAGGCATACTCATTGAGAAAACAAAGAAACAAACATGAAAAGTTCGAGCAAAGTTTGGACCGTATGAACCGACTCCTTAGCACAAGGTGGATCTTGTGCTTTCAAATCCAACCAAAGCTTTGATGACCAATTTGGAGTGAAACTTATAGAGTTAAGATTCACTCAAGGGGACAAACAAAATCGACTTGCAAGTGATGAACAAATCTCGGCTAACATGAATGTCTTTGTGTTGATTTTTCTGATTTTGTAACTAAACTAATCGAACAATATAAAGCGAACAATATAAAGATAGTCTTCTTCCTAGCACTTAGCCAAGGATAGAAGGTTTGAGTAATTAAGCACAAAGCCACTAATTAACTCGATAAACCATTCAAGCACTAAGCAATGAACTAGAGAAGAGTAGGAACTCTAACTTAGGGTTTTTTATAACATGAAATCTGAAAATTACAATGTGTGTTGGAGGGTTTATATAATACCCTTTGACACATCTCAACCCTACAATATAAAGTTGATCTAAGGGCCAAGAAATGTTCCCAAAAATCAGCGAAAAAAACGGCTCCTTTAGGTCCTAACAAAGCTGAAAAAATTACAACATAAAATATAAAGTAGACAAGGACTAATGACTTCATCCCCACCATGCACTTTAGGTGTTCAACCAAGGGCCAAGATAAGGCCTTGGGAAGCATAGTGGGACGGTCCAAAACTAGTACAAAAGATTATATTGTCTCCATTAGAGATGGAAGTTGGGCCGTGGGCCAATGGGCTAGCACGGCCCAGCATGGCACGCAGCCCAAGTTGACACGGCCCACATCAGGCAGGGCCCAGCACGGTACGGCACGCAATGGGCCATGGGCCGTGCCTGGGCCTTGCTTTTTATGAAAATGGCGTGCCTTGGCACGGCACGACACGACCCGTCTTAGGCGGCCTGATAGGCAGCGTCTTGGAAACACGCTACTGACGTCTTAGCCCTTATTTTTAGTGATTTATAATTAATTTTTTTTTAAGTTTTCTTTTATTATACTCCGTTATAATATAATATATTGAGATTTATGAGTGTTGATATTATACAATATATATCGGGTTCACGTTTTGTGAAACTAATTAACTACAATGGTTGTTGTGAGGTCAGATTGTTTCGTATTTTTAACTTTTTTAATTTTTAAGTGATTAATAATAAAAATTCACTTTGTATTTGCATTATTTTAAGCTTAAAAAATTAAATTCGTTCAAATTTTCAATCGCTCGGGTCGAAAAAATCTCAAAATATACAAATACTGCGGGTGGTCCGCGTGGGCTGGCACGCCAATGACCCAAGGCACGACTCCAAAGACGCAAGACGTTGGGTCAGGGCCACGGCCGCGTGCTTGGGCCTTCATTTTGAAAACAAGGCACGAGCACGGCACGGCACGTGGCACGCTTAACCGGGCCTGGGCCATGCCAAAATTTAACTTCTAAGACGCCATGTGCCGCAAGACGCGTGGGCCGCCCAAAGACGCCCACTTCCATCTCTAGTCTCCATACAATAAAGCATAAAGCATGACAGTGACATTTAGTGAAAAGGACTTGTTGAGGAGAAACATGTGAGGGTTCTTCATTATTTCGGCTGATTTGGTATTATCACTCACTTGAACTTGCTCTTGATTATTTAATTGACCTTAGGATGAGTCTTGGACCTTAGGTTGGAAGCGGGTCCTAGATCAATGGGTCGTGGAACTTCAACTCCCGTTGCACGTATTTGTTGGAGCTAGTGTCCTCCATAGTTAATGCAATAACATAAATAAATCTCTTAAGGTACACAGGGTACATTTTGTATTTAATCAGTTGATTAACGTTTATCGATAACGGTTGGCTTGCTAGATAAGTTTGACGTTATTGTCATACAGATGGCGGTGATAAACTGGTCCCTAAGAGTCACACCTAAAGGATGTGTTTGAGAGATGTGATTATTTGAGAAAATGATCATATCGATGCCTTACTTAATGACTAAACGGTTAGTCAGTGTTGTTTGACTAAACAGTTAGTCAGTGTTGTTTGACTAAAATGTTAGTCAGTGTGATGATGTTACTGACTAAAATGTTAGTCAATGTAATTATGATACAGTTATTTAATAATGATTAAATAATATTAGCTGAAACGAATTAAATGTAATTCGTGAATTGAATATAAAATGTTATATTTAATTGTTGTATATAATGCAAGCTAATTAAATATAAACCGTTATGATTAATTAGCAAATTATAAATATATGGATATTTATATGATATATTATGTTGGTCCATACAGATGACACAAATAATATATTGCATTATATTAAAAGCTAAATTGACCAAAACAGAAGTGTCCAGATACATTATGTCTTTCTTGGTCAATAAGTTATATTTTGAGGAGATAATATTCTCCCCAAATATACTCCTTGGGCCGTGTAACATAAGGTGGGGAGGAGGAGTTTTATTTAAACTAATTCTCTCTTCTAAACCTAAGGAATTCATCATAATTTACAACACACAATACTAAAAGAAAAAGCAGTTTTTCTCCCAATTTTTCTAGCAATTCAAGGGGCATATCTTGGACTCATCTTGGGTGTTTCAATTAGGAGATACCATATTTTTGGTATTGTTCTTAGGCCAATTCTTAAGAATTAAAAGGTTAATTCTTAATCTATTTGTTATGTTATGCAATTTCAATTTATGACTTTAAATCTTATAAAGTTTTTCATTATAATCCTGTGATTTTAAAGGTCTATATACCGATATAAACCTACGGTATTTTGGAAATATACGAATAATCTATTTGCTTGGACCTCAAGAGTAAGGTGTGATAGTCTTCACAGGATATTTTGTGAGGGCTTAGGGCCTTGAAATGCGGGCCGGACTGGGTTTTGTGCCTGAGGCCTGAAAATGTGAAAAGGGTGCCTTTTGTTGTATATTTGGAAATAAAAAGACTCGAGAAGTCATATTTTATGTATGAAAATGCTAAATAGCGGTTTTAGCTATTGGGCCTAAATTTTGGAATTTAGGAGAATTGAATTGGACCTTGTAAATGTAAAAGGGCCAATTACAATGTAAAGAGGATGCTCATGCTGGTTGAATCGAGACGCGAATCAAGCTAGACTCTAAATGAACTTAAGTGTCATGACACATTCTGACTCATTTTGAAATTTAAGCGACTTAATTAGAATTCGACATAATTAGCACCGTCTAAGTCAGTGTTAAAGCATGCGTATTAAAATTCCGTTACATCACAAAGCATGTTTTGGGAGGGTACGAATACGGGTGTCCACACCCAGTAACAAATTTTATATTATTTTTTTCAATTATGGAACACATAGAGGACTTTTTCAGTGATGATTTATGATATACTTCCCATGAAGTTTGATATAAAAATTAACTTCCCATAATTTGAAAATTCAGTGGAAGAAGTCCTCCATTAACAACCAAAAGATGCCTTGGTCTCTAACAGGGATATGATAACTCATAAATATTAACTCATTCGATAGTAGGAAAATCATTTAATTTACAGGAAAATAAACGAACACAATCTCGAAATCAATTTCTTTTTAGAAACCCCGAAACAGTGAAGCCTGAGCATGATCGGGCCCATCAACTAGTATGAATAAAATAATGAATATAATCTAGAGTAAATTATATATCACTACCTTTTAAAATTGCAAATTTATAAATTACCACCATTTAAAAATTTCTTTTCAAATTAATACCTTTTACAATGGTTTTGCACTCATATTGCCACCATACACCAACTCCGGTGGAAAAAAAGATTAGTTTGACCGTTTTGCCCTTATCCATTACTTTTAGCCCCATTATAATTGTACTCATTTTCACTCAATTTTTTTTTTCTTTTTACGTTACCTTTGCCTAATTGCACGAGTTTTATAAGGTGAAGATTGTTTGAATTGGGAAGGAAGTAAGAAATAGGGAAGAGGTTTTTATTAGAGTTAGTATGGGTAAAATTGTCAATTCAAGTTCAAAATTCAAATTTGTAACGAAATTTTCTTTCCAATTTGCCTCGGAGTAAAAATGGGTGGCAAATTGAATGCAAAAGCCTTGTAAAATGTGGTAATTTGCAAAGAAAGTTTTAAAGGTGGTAATTTGAAAATATACAATTCTAAAAGGTTGTAATGTATAATTTACTCTATAATCTATCTTAATTATGAATAAATTGATTAAGTAGGTCATATGGAGTAGTTTTAAAGAACTAAAGGGTTAGACAAAATAATAAATAATAAATCTTATGATATAAAAATATTTCATTTAATTGTGTCATAAAATATAATTTGCTATATGTTCTGAGTTCATTGAGGAGTCGTTCTAATTCTCTTCGTTACGTGATCAATTACGTGCTATTTAAGTTAATTACGATTGCTTATCTCCTTATTAAGCATTTTATATTAAATTTTGTAACTTAATGATTTAAAAAAAAAAAAAAAAAATTCTCAAATCATTTTATCTTATTAATATAATTTTATATAAATGCATCATTTAAAGATTTTCAAGTTTCAAAGATTTGTGTTATTATAAGTTGTTTTACAAATATATTTCGATTATGTCTTTCTCAACTCTTTTCATATTTTACTTAATTTTGTTCAAGTGTGTATTTCACGAATACTTCTAAATTATTATTCAAGAATTATTTTGAGAAAATTTCCTCATTATTGTATTTAATCATCTTATTATTATCTCAAGTTTTCATATGTTTTCATATGAATTGTCATTCTCAAGTACTATAAATAATTTATTTATCCCGATGATATCTCGTCTCTTAATCAGCATTATATCTGAGAGTTGTTCTCGATAGTGATGATGCATTAAAGTTCAAATGTAGGGTAGTTTATCGAGCCCTCACCTCTAGATCCTCCCCTTTGTTGTACTCATTAGGTGATATGCGTATTCGGGATTATTAAGTCTCTTATCTTATAACCACTATTAGAGGCCAACCTTTTGGTTGGTCAGTGAGGAAGAAAACAAAAAGAGAGTTACTGACCATCAGAAGAGTCTTATTATTAAAACACTAAAATTATTTTAATATTAAGTTTTCCCTCCATTTCACTCATTTAGCCCCATTTTTCTTTTTCGGCAATTTCACTCATTTAGCCCTCCAATTTGTAATTTTGGTTACCTTTAACAATCAAAATATCATTTTTACCCTTACTTTATATCCATTTCACCAATATATTACACACTTTATCTTCTAAAATGGGTCCCACTTAAACTAAACAAATAATATTACCCTTAACTTATTCACTTTTCTTAATATTTGTGTAAAAAGCAATTGGGCTATCTCATTGAAATGGAGGGAGTACTAGTTAATGAAGCTTATTTATATTTTCTTAAATTGTTTTCCAATGAATTTCAATTAAAAAACATTTTCTATTTAAATATTTGTTAATAATCCATTTATACATCCTCCTCAAAATATATATTTTACAACAGTTTTACAATGTGTTCAAAAACTGTAAGTTAAAGAATTTCTAAAAGGGTTTTCAACATGTTTTTATTATATATGGGTCGTACTTACTCAACGTTTCTGTTGACTTTATTTTTGAGTTTTAAATAACTTACAGGTAGTAGTATGTGATTGCGGGTATTGCGATCGTGAGAGACATTGTGTTTGATTTCAATACATTCCATTAGATTCTATGGTTATTAAATCGTAACCAAATTTCATAATAAATGGATTTAGTTTGTGTAATTTTATGATTTATTTTGGTAAGATTATTTTTTTTTTCTTGTTGGGTTTTAAAATTAAATCTTTTGGTTACTATAAGTTGCATTCTTAATTTTTGGCCTTGCGAACTGTTGATTTTATATATGAAAAAGAAGCTGAAAATCGGGGTGTTACAGTCATAATACCTGATGCAAACCGTTCTTAAACGACAGTAAAACAAACGTAGTCCTAGGACTACTATAAAAAAGAGAACTTGTTAAAATTTCACCAGAAAAACATACCGCCATGGAAAGTGAGGCGTAAGCCATCCCGAAAGTATGACATTCATCCGGGGTGCGAAACGGTGTCCCTTTCTCCTTACAAACTGCTGGGATTATGATAAAGAGCATGTTCCCCATGTTTCCTGTCAGTTGCGTGGTAATGCAATTCATCATTAGCTTTTAGCAGCAGTTCGTACTTTTTGTACTAAATATATGTAAGTGACTGAAACCAGTCTTATTTGCATTGTCCCCATCCGAATTTGGCGGTCAATCAATATTAATTATGACTTTGGGATGAATTGTAGGAGTACACATTCTTGACGTGAGCATTCAAAAACAAAGATGAATTAAACTTTGACATTGAATTAAAAGAGCACTTAATTAAGATACGCAAAACCAAAGGATGAAGCTATATAACGATTCACAGACGTAAATGAAGAGCGTAAATCACTGAAGAGCTCACCTGCTGCACAACAGCCTAATATCAGACCTCGCAGGTGCGGAGGAGCCCTAGTAATATGAACAATTATGAACCCGAGCCCAGAACCAATCACAAATGTAACAAGTATGTTCAACGCCATGAACCACCTAGAACAACCAATAATAAAGTGTAAGAATTAAATCGATTACTAAGATGTCATTTAACCAAGGAATACAACAGATAAAAGAAAACTAACATCATCCTCAAACTCTCGTGTTTCAATGCTTTGGCCAGATTAGACGAAACAAGGGCGGGATTGAACACAAAGAACACAATCTGTCCATAAAATTTAAAACTACTTAAATAATGTTAGATCATATACATAGAATGCATGAAATCAGGGCACATATAACAGCAAAACATATATATACTCCGCACCTTGTTCAAGTGCTTCCGAGCGTCCTCTCCTAGGACACCAACATGTTCCAAAGCAAGTAATGAGCCAAGTGATGTTATTAGCAGCACCTTGATGACTGGCATTGATGATGCCACAAATAGTTCCAGTATTTCCATCACTTTGTGCTTCACCGAACAACTCGGTCCAAAAATGATCTATTGAAAGAAAAGTGTAGACATGGTAAATTCGGAATCCTTTAGAACTACACCTACGAAATCTTTGCAGTTTATAAAATTACAATTGTATGCTCTCTAATTCAGTTTTCTGAAAAGCACACGTGACTATTATTTAGTTTGTATAGTATCCGAGGGTAGATTTTTGTTCTCGGGTTCTTGAAAGAACTCATTTAACAAATACTTCCGAGGATTCTAGGTTAACAAGTACTCCCTCCTTTCCACAGAAAGTGTTCGGTTTTATACTATAATACGCTCCGGGGTGGTGAGGGGTAGCATTTGAACCCGTGACCACTGGTCACAACTCACAAGGCTCTGAATCTCTGATAGCATATCACAAACCAACTAAATCAAAAGTTTAAGCTAATGTTAGAGACCCAACATCAATTTTATACTCTAACAAATTAATCACATTATTGTATCTTGAGCACAACGTCTTAAGATATATATCCGCCACTGCCTATAGTACCTAAGACCACAGGAGAAGTCGATTTGTAATTATTTTTTTTGGTTTCCCAACCGATATCCGAACTCATTTGAGCCGACTAATTCGGTTTCGGAGCGTGTCCCGGGGTTAAGGTTTTAAACTCCTCCCAACGCGCTTGCAGGGGATCGAACCTCAGTTCTCCCTACCAAGTCTAGCCCCTGGCACTACTAGACCAAGACCTCGTTGGTTTCATGGCACCACAGGAGAAGTCGATTTGTAATTATGGAGTAGGGAAAAAACATGAATTCATGGCTTCATGGTTTACAATAGATGAATATCATACACGTACGACAATCATGAAATCTTAAAAAACATATATGGAGAATTATAATCGAATTGGTTAATTTGTTCAAGAATATGAATAATGAACATGCGTGTATTGATTTTTACAATAAAAATGGTCACTATAAATCAAGATTGTGAGATTATATGGTAACAGAAAACATACTGTGTGATCGTACAACTTATGAGTGTTGATGAGTCAAGGGTGAAACATGAATAACACCACTAGTGTACGAATGATAAGTTCTCAGATTTTGGAAACAACAAAATTATGGGAGTGAATCTGAGATGAACCAAAGAGTTTACATGTAACTGATGGAAATTTTCAAATTAGATCAATATATTAAGAGTCATATATCATGTAGGTGTTCAATGTCTTAGATTAAACAACCTAAAACTAAGGGCTTAACATTTGTGGTTATTTTGTGGCATAACAACCTCAACATGTTACGTGACATTAACTAATTCCAATAAATAAATAGAATTTTTTAAGATAATCTCTCATATTCTCCTTAATATGAGCTAGCTAAAATACCCTTCATTTAACATTATAAATATAATTCCTTCACCTAACTTCATATTTATTTAAATTAGTCAATGTACCACCAACACCATTATTACATACGTAAATGTCAAGTAATTTTAACTCAATATATGTTTATAGTGTTAATTAATGGGGTTTTTTTGGGTAACTCATATCAAATTTTAAGAGAATATGAAAGATTTTCTAGAAAAAGTCTATTTACGTGGTCAAAATTAGGTGTGGGCACCAATTTAAAAAAAAAAAAAAAAAAAAAAAAAAAGGTCTCATTTTCTGGGCATTATTTTGAAGAATTTTTTGTTAGGTGGTAATTTCAGAAAAAGTATACTTATAGGTGGGTTATTATCGATGAACCCTGGTTAATTTTATGTGTTTGTGACATAGAAATTGTTGGTGGAATAGTGGTTGTAGGCTCACTGAAGTTTAGTTGGGCAGAGGGTTTGAATCCTATAAGCTGTTTTTTTGTTATGAAATGTGGATGCCCATTATCAATTATTGTATCTCTGCATAAAAGATTATGATTATCTTATATATATACACTATAAATATATGTAAATGTTGAAGTATTTGATACACATGAATAAAAATATACTTCCTCCCCAATTTTCACCTCATTCATGTATATTGTTCTCGACATATAGGTTTACAACACGTTATTAGCACCATTCCCTATTAGGGGGCGTTCGGTTCAACACAAGTTGGAATAAGGTATGGGGTTGGAATCGTCTAAACTCATACCTAATGTTTGTTTGACAATTTTCTAAATTTGATACCCATACCTCAAACCCCCAAGCTATGAGTTTTGGATACCTCAGGGGGAGGTGGGTATCGCTCATACCTGTAGGTTTATAACCGTATATAGACCATTAAAATCACAGGATTATAATGAAAACTTTTATAAGATTTAAAGTCATAAAAGAAATTGCATAACATAAAGAATAGAATAAGAATTAACCTTTTAATCCTTATGAATTAGGCCTAAGAACAATACCAAAAGTATGGTATCTCCTAATTGAAACACCCAAGATAGTCTAAGATATGCCCTTGATTTGCTAGAAGAATTATGGAGGAAAAACTTATTTTTCTCTCAAGGTTTTAAGTGTTTTAGTTATGATGATTAATTAGAGATAGATTAGAGTAGAATTAGGAAAACTAATATACTACTCTACCCCCTAAGTGGCCGGCCTCTTTTAGGTCTTTTGGGGAGATTTTATTCTCCTCAAACACTATAACTTGTTGATCAAGAAAACGTATCTAGACTAGGAAGTATCTGGACACTTTTCTTATGATCATTTTAGCTTATAGTATAATGCATTTTATTACTAGTGTCATCTGAATGGACCGACTATAATATATTATAAATATCCTTATATTTATAATTTGCTAATTAATTATAACGGTTTATATTAAATTAGCTTGCATTATACACAATAATTAAATATAACAGTTTATATTCAATTCACGAATTAAATTTAATTCGCATCAGCTAAAATTATTTAATCAGTATTAAATAGCCGTACCAACATTACAATGACTAACATTTTAGTCAGTAACATCATCACACTTGACTAACATTTTAGTCACATTTGACTAACCTTTTAGTCAACAACACTGACTAACCGTTTAGTCATTAAATAAGGCATCAATATGACAATTTTCTCAAATAATCATATCTATCAAACACATCCTTTAGGTGTGACTCTTAGGGACCAGTTGATCACCGCCATCTGTATGACAATAACGTCAAACTTATCTAGCAAGCCAACCGTTATTGATAAACGTTAATCAACTGATTAAATACAAAATGTACCCTGTGTACCTTTAGAGATTTATTTATGTTATTGCACTCACTGTGGAGGACACTAACCCCAACAATCTCCCACTTGTCCGTACAAGTGTAGGTGCGATAACCGATTCTCATATCCATAATAAATTTCTCCCACTCAATGTAAACCAATTTGCAAAGTCCGTACTTTCAAAGGTCGTAGTTCACAAGCGATCAGAATCAAGAGTGGTTTCCCCGACTAGAGAGTAACTTAACTGATAAACGAATCAATATTCGAGCATGGCCATGCATTTTCAGTTACAGCTCCTCGAGTGGCCCTGAGAATAAATATTATAACTCGATAGAAGTTTGGATATCTCCCGCAACTCGAATCTTGCAGATGTAAGCGCAGCATGAAATGACCCAGTGAAAATCTGCTTGGCCTCCTGTTACGGTCGACCGTGAGAAAGAAACCAAAGTCACCCAAAATCTGCCTTAATCTCAAGAGACAGTCGATAGTCAAAAGAATCGACTCTAGGAACACTATGGATGTCCTATCCACGACCAGGCACCTAATGTTCTGAAACATTTAGGACTCCATGTTGTCGTCACAAAAATGTCCTGCGCGATTTCAGTAAACCCACATCTGTGATCGATCAGTCAACAGTTTGACTTATGGCTCGTTGAACCCACCATCAATCGACGTCACAAAATGATTGCCAGAGTTATCAGCTCGTGTAGGCGATCACGGACCAAAACAAAATATAAAGTAATTCAGTTCACTTTGAGGTGTTCAACGTTGTCTGCACAACCCTCATGAAAAACAATATATAAAACAAAACGATGATGTTAGATATAGTATATGAAAAAGATACATTTATCCAATCCATGTCAAGTACTATTATAACCAGGAACACGTTCAATTCTCATGAAGATAACGTGCCCTTCATGCTTATCATACACCGACGTACATATCTAGACTAGTTGCTGGACTTTAGGCTCGTTAGCCTGGAAGATGGCACCTCTATTAATATAATAGATGGTGATAGTGTCATTCGAACAAGGAACTACAGTTAGTCCTTGTAAGAACTGACGCATCCATACAGCTTCCCCTGCAACTAAATAGCATAGTACTCGGACACAGTCGTAGAATCTACTATGACACTATATTTTGGAACTGTTTTGCTGACCGCAGTGCCATAAAGAGTAAAGACGAATCCGAGATGAGATATCGAGTCATCTCGATTCGTGTGGAAGTTAGCGTCTGCGCAACTGATTGCGCATAGCCTTATAGCACCTCTATAAGTCAATACCCATTTCAGATGCCACGTCTGTACGTGAGCATATTATGGCATACATGATCGATCCTACTGCCGAAGCATAAGGAACATGACTTGGTCATACTGAATCTCTCAAGAATCTTATCTATATAAGACTCCTGACTGAGGGATAACATCCGTCGTGATCTATCTCTATAGATACGGATGTAACACCCCGTGTTTTTATTAACAGTAATTAATTATTTTAACTAAATTATTAAATTAAAATTTATATAATTTAAACTTTATTCCTTTGTTTAGAAAACGCGGCCTAAAAATTTCGTTCAAATAAACTTTCACAATATAATTTCTCATTTCAAACTCTTTAAATCTTTATATTAACTTGTATTATATTTTTTTTTATTTCTAAAATACCTGTCGAACTAAAACTTTATTTTTGTTACCACTATTAGATTTTTATAAAATTGGATTATATTTTAAAAATCATAACTTTCATAAAATTTAGTTTTTATAAAAATATTCTTTCAAATAAGCATAGCGTTTGGAAATCTGTGAGACCGTAATAAAATTTGTTACTAATATTTTTATACACTATTTAAATTTTAAAATATAAGTTTAACGTTATAGAAAATAAAAATAGAATTACAACGAAATATACTATACTTAATATATTTTATAAAATATAAAGATTTATAAATAAGATCGAATGAAACAGAGCAAATCGGAAAAACTGACCCAAAAATATCCTCATGTATGTCGGTACACTCACTTGTGATATTTTATTTGTTATCTTGTACAACACACTTATCTCACCTCATCTCTCTCACTTTTCTGATTTTATTTTACCTCCCTTACTTCTACCTTCCTTATTCACTCTTTCACCTCATTTTTCTAATCTTATTTATCTACCTCATCTTTGAGCCCTCCATTAAAGCTCTCCATTAAAACACAAAAGTAAAGACACACAACAAACACAACGACAACAACAACCGTCAACTTCAATAACAACTAACAACACCTCGACGATGACAGCAGCCACAACAGTAGCAACGGCGGCCACCACCATCACCTACCTCACATCAAGGACCGTCATTAATGGCAAGCTCGAGCTCGAGCTCAGTCACCCAACACCACCACCGTGGTCCTTCCTCTGCCTCACCCCTGCTCTGCTCGCCACCATCGACACCACCGTACACCACCCCCGTGCTCTGTCACCGCCTCAGCTCTCTCTCCCTCGAGCTCCCTGTAACAACCCGGTTTTTCGTGACTTAATTAAACTAAGGCGGAAAATTAATTAAGTCTAATACATACCGGATGTTAATTAAATTACATTCAAATGGCATAGGATACAAATATATTACAATCTCTCAAATAAAACAAACGAAACATCCTAATCGTCCCGATAATCCTGAGTCTCGAGATTTGCCTGCAACGGAGACAAAAACAGAAAATAGGAGGATCTCCCGCTCAGAGGCGGGAAGTGACTGTTCTAACCAACAACCTCTAAACCAAAGTTTTGGTTTATTTAACCTATGATTAAAAGTAACTTGGCAGCACTAAACGCGTATAACTACCGTAGCCACCTTATGTTAATAAAATTGGACAAATAGCATATAATATCAGTTCTCACATATAGATATTTAAATCTCATACAACATGATAAACAAAACTTAAAACATTTCAATTTATAGAATCACAATAAATAAACATGACTATCATCTCAATTAATATAATATATATATATAAAACCTAAATTATGGCAATCAAGATATATGCATAAGCCGAAATCAATTCAATAAACACATAGTCGTGAACAATCATGCAATTCTGAACATATGCAATATAGAAAATAAATAAATAAAACACATTTCAAGTAGACAAGCAAAAACATATAAGGAATCATGATAAATCAAATATGAGCATACGTCAAATCATATAATCATAAAACATTTCTCGTTAATCATACTAAACAAGGCAATCTCAACTCAAGGACAACATCATTCAGACAATAACCAATCAAAACAAGGAAATACATTCATCATACGTTAACTAGTGAATCTTCGTTAGTAAGGCGGAAGCATGCAGACATAATCCGCGCTTGATGGCGGTAGGCCAACATAACTTGGACGTGACTACCAGGCTTAAAGATATCTAAGGTAATAAGGATGATTCAATCCCTTGTCTAATGTATGCATACACTACCTATCGAGGATCATACGTATTCGCTATTCAAAAGGTATCACCGACGAAAAAGTTCGACTATCACCAGAGACGGGTACTCTTGGATGGCCGGGCGTTTCCAATTACTATTCTATGGGCCCTTGAAGTATCAAGTATGCCTCATCCCTGAGGTTGATACCACACGTCAAACAGCAATCTTAAGATCGTTGAATAGCCTTGGGCAACTCTGGGAGGGAGCCCAAGTCCCCATAGACAGCTACCTCGTTAACATCGAAAGTCAAGAGTCGCAACATGGCGAACAATCCAAGTATTTTATCAAGTAGTTCGTTTTCTCAATTTCTTATTTCCTCGTTTATTCAAATCAAGTGACAATGCGAAACTTAAATAATATCGTCGAACTTTGTATAATGAAATATTAGTTCTAGCGATTCTTGAGTAAGCGAACACATAGAAAGACTTAGATATTTATTTTGAGTCCGTCAGTAAATTTTAAATATTTTCACTATTCATTATTTTACTATTCATTGTATTTACTATTCATCGTATTTACTATTCATCGTATTTACTATTCCTCGTATTTTTATACGTATCGTATTCTTATACTTATGCGTATTATTAGTTTATATTTTAGTAAATAATAATAGTTCATTTTATTTATAAGCTTGATTAAGTTTCATTTAAACTATAAGTAATTTAAAGTAGATTAGTGATTAGTGATATAAATAATTGAATTTCATTATAACTCACATTTATGTCTTCCTTTTATTTAAATTGTAAACTGTTTAGTGATTTAGTAGTTTTAACATTCATTTTAAATTGTAAACATATCTTGATGATACTTAGCACAATTTAGTGTTTTTAATAAAATCTAATATAATGACATTTAGGAACTATTCGTTTAGGTGGCCTAATTTCTGAATTGATTTTATTTATGTAACTCTTACGTAGTCGTATTAGGTGATTTAATAATTCGATCGTGAGATTATTAATATTTGAATTTTAGTAATATTCACTTAAGTTTAATTCACTTAATTATTTATAACTTTTAAAAATGTCAAAAACTTTATAATTCAAAATCTTAGTTAGGTTTTGTATTTATATATATAAATATATTATTCATAATTTTTATATAACTATACTTAGTAAATTTTTAGTCAACCTTTATATATTATTATGATATTAACAATTTACCTTTTAGTTAATTTTTATTTGTGATTCTAATTTTTAGCTTTATTTAGTAATAGTTTTACTTAGATTCATTTTAAATCTTAAAGTACCCAATTTCTTATTATTATTTTAACTAAATACTTATTTAGTATATTTTAAGTTCATTGTAAACTTTAAAGTTTTAATAAAGTAATCTTTATATTAAATGTGATATATGACTTTTTATATAATTATTTATTTTAGAAACTTTAATATGAGTAACTTAATTCATATTTTTACTTTTAGTTTGATTTAATATTAATTTAAACTTAATACTCTTTTAACTTAATTCTTCATTTTTAGTTATATTTCGATTTAACTTTTTAGTGACGATAGATAAGTTATATTACTTTAATTTATTTACTTAAGTTATTTAATAATATTTTGGTCACATATTATACTTGTGATACATAAATTTTATATATTTTAATTTACACAAAACATATAATTTTAACATGACAATATTACAAATAAATTCAACAATAATTCAACAACACATTTTTAACCAAAACATATTATCACAAAATCATATAAATATCATATTTCACAAATCAATTCAACATTATATTATAACCAAAATTAACACCCAATTTCATACTATAGCGATTCATACAAAGTTATTAAATAAACTGGTACGGGAGGTATAAGTGCCTAATGCATAACTAGCTCACTTTTAATAACAAATTAATTTAAATAAAACCAAAACGTTAATGTTAGAGATTTTGAGGAAGAAATCGAGTCACCTAAATTTGGCTCACGAACAGAGGGCCTCCAAAAATCCGACCCAATACTTGTATAAACAAAATCAGCAACAACTCCAAGCATAATAAGGAGGGCAGCTCCAAGAACAGCTCTAAGCATCCTTGGCCCGTGACTTCATCAGCATCGACAGCGAGACCCACCGAATAACCAGCTAGTCTGGTCAGTCCGTAGCAGCTCCGAGGCGGCTAGTGAACCGAGGGCAAGCGTTCAAGGTTCGTGTTCGAAACCGTCCCCAACAATTGAACGTAACAAGCACGAAACAAAAAGAAAAATTAGAATTGAATCGATTTCATCGACAAACTGAAAACGATTGAAAATGAACGGAACGTCGAGAGTAGTTAATCACAGGAGTAACTTGAAAGAATCAAGGAGTGAATTTGATGAATTGTAAACTGAAAAAAATGAAAGAGAAGGAGGAGTTTACCGGTAACGATATATACCGTGGTCGGAGTGCGACTCCGGTAACCTGAAAGCAGACCACGACAGACAACAGGGGAAAAGAAGGGGAAAGAGGAAATAGAGCACGTCCATGGTCGAAGGTCGGAGCTCCGGCGAGATTGAAATAGAACAGGGCAAAAAAAAAAAAACAGAGGAAAGAAAATAGGGAGCTCGAGAGTGATAGGCGTGGTGGTGGTGTGCGTTTCCCGGTGGTCAGAGTACGGCTCCGGCGAAGAAAACGGAGGTAACATCCTCCATTAATGGAGGTCGAGAAGAAAAGTAGGGTGAAAGAGCAGAGGAGCACAAGGCTACGGTTGTAACACCCCGTGTTTTTATTAATACTAATTAATTATTTTAACAAAATTTTTAAATTAAAATTTATATAATTTAACTTTTATTCAATTACTTTAAAAAACGCGGCTGAAAAATTTCGATTAAATAAACTTTCTCCAATACATTTCTAATTAGACTTTCTTGATCGTTTTATATTGACCTAGATTATATTTTTACTTCTAAAATACTTGTCGAACTAAAACGTTACTTTTGTTACATTTTTAAATTCTATAAATTTGCATTACATTTTAAAAATCATTACTTTCATAAAATTTACTTTTTGTAGAAATAACCTTTCAAATAAGCAGACCGTTTGAAAATTTGTGAGACCGTAATACAATTTGTAACTGACAACTTTTATACATTTATTATTTTCTAACAATAAATTTTATAGTATTAAAAATGAAACTAAAATTTAAAACAAATAATTTAAAGTATAATATATTTAATAATAATTAAAAGTTTATAAATAAGAGCGAATAAAACAGAGCAAACAAATCAAACAGACCCAACTTATACTACCTCACATGTCGACAACTCTACCTACACCATCCACTTGCCTTTTTGATATTTTTTTTTTAGGTCAAAACTTCTTCTACCTTTCCCTCATTTCATTTTTCATTTTACTGATAAGCCTCCTTCTTCCTCATTTCTTCTTCTTCTTCCTCATTACTCCCTCCTTATACTCCATAAAAAAACAACATCAACAACCTAAACAAATCAACAAGCAAAATAATAATAATAATAATAATAATAATAATAATAATAATAATAATAATAATAATAATAATAATAATACAAAGCAGCAGCACAACAACGAACAACAACGAACAACTTTAACGGCAACAACAACAAATCGACAACAACCAACACCACCTGCCTCGCCTGCCACCGTCACGGCCACCGTCGCCTCTAACGCCACCGTCACCAGCCGCCATGACCACCACCCTTGCCTCCCTCTCTCTCCCCTGTTCTTTTCCTCTTTTCGGTTTCGGTTACGACGCCGGAGTTCAGCCTCGTCACCACCGTACACCACCACCGTGTACCTCCCCTTTTATCTCATCTACCTCCCATGTGTTCTCCCTTTGTTCACTCACCGGAAACCGCCCATACTCAGGGCAACAACCACCAACGACGGCCACCATTAATGGTGAGCTCATAAGCTCGACAACCACCTCGAGCTCACTCTTTTCCTTTCCCCTGTTTCCCTTGCTCTCTTCTGCTTCCTCTCCCTTCTCTCTACCACGTACTCACCGGAGCCAGCCAGGCCGGCCACCGGAGTCGCCATTGAAGGCGAGCTCGAGCTCTAACACCACCACCGTGAGTTCTCTTCTCTTTTTCCTCTGCTTTTAGCCCCACCATTATTCTTGGTATACTCCTTTACTCCCCTACGTGTTTCTGTTTTAAGGCCACGGGTGTCGAACTCCGATCACCGGAGTGCTTACCTCTGTCAGCTCGGCCTCGACGACAAAGCAGGACTACCACAAGGTCGTTTTCTATTTCCGTCTTACTCTCTTTTTCCAATTCATGTCAGTTTGTTTTCTTTAAAAAAATTGACGACTGAATCATTACTGTCGTTTTCCTTTTACTTAATGATTCGAATCATTTCGACTCTAATTCACTCCTCATTCTTACCTCTTGTATTACATGTTGCTGTCAACGTCTTTGTCGCTGTTGTTCTCCTTCAACTTCACTACTAATTGGGTCTATGAGTTAACGGGTTGGATGTGCGTCTCGGGTTGGCTAAATCATGGATCCAGACGAGCTAGGAAATTCGTACCGAGCTAACCTAAGGTGCTCCCGCACACTATAATTGCTAAGCACTTACACCTAATTGATTATATGTTATGTTTGAGTGTGTGTATGAATTTGTATATCACTTTAGTATTGCATGACTAATTACAAGGTAAAAATCAAAAAAAATAAAACTTGTGTAGTTTATAAAAACCATACGGCCACCCTTCAATTTTTCACTTAATTTTTCGTGTTAATTTTTGTAAATTGCATGCTTAAAATACTAAGTATAAGATGTACATGAAAATATAATTAGTTTATGTTTAGGACTAAAAATGAAATTGTGTGAAATTGTAATGTTTTAAGGTATTTTGTGTTCTTGAAGTATTTTTGTTATTCTTGTGTTTGAGATGATTTTACTTTGTGTGTTAATGTTTGTATAAGTTTTTCACACATGATTTAAACATATAAATGATATAAAGTAAATTAGTTATTGAATTAGAAGTATAAAAATCAAAAAAATAAAAATAGTGAACATATACCATATACACGGTTTTCCCTTATATTTTGGACCAATTTTTAGTTTTAATTTTTCTAAATAACATATTATGATTAGTTTAGGTAAATTAGACTTGCTATAAAAACTTGAGAAAATAAAACGATAATATAAAATTTGAGTTAAAATGGTGTTCTTTAAAAATCATAAGTGTTCTTGAAAAATTCATGAGTGTTCTTCAATTTTAGCTAGTTTGATTCATAATTTGTTATAAAGTTAAATTTAAATGTTGTTTAAATCCATTAGTGAAAAATTACAATAATGGTTATATAAGTTAAATAGACTAAATCATTAAAATATAAAAGTTAGAAATTTAAAGTGAGTAAAATCACTATTCATAAATGAAATAAAATATTTAGTGAAAATCGTAAACTAGTTAAATCACTTTAGTATAATTTAAATAATTAGTTTATAAAAACTTTAAGTCAAAACCGATAAATTAGAAAACGAAAATAAAAGACTAAGTAAATAGAGGCCCACGGCCTTAGACTCATTTTTGGACCAAAAATGTTTTTGTTACTTTTTATTTTTATCACTTAAGTAATTTAATTAGTTAAAGTAATGATTTATTAATAAAAACAAAAAAAAAAAAAAAAAAAAAGAAATAAATAGTTAACCATACTTAAACCTCACGGTTTTACTAATAAAATTGGGTCAATTTTGGTCAAAATGAATTTGTCACTTAATCACTAAATTTGATTACTAATTAGGATTATATTAGATTGTAAAATGAATCTTTAATAAAAAGAATCAACTAAACCGATAAAAATAATCGTTACACGTATTAAAATGAATTAGTGTCGAGTGTTACTGCCTTTGCTTAAATTTGGATGTGGACATACGGACTATTTAAAATGAACCACGACAACCTCGCTAAAAATGGAAACCGTTTAAATGTTAGTTAAGTATACGACTAAATAAAACCGAGTTTTACCTTTAAAAAGTTATTTAAAATGACCAAGTACAAAATGAACTTAACAACTTTAAAACTAGATTTTGTATTTAAGTTTAAATCGAGTTTTACATTTAAAATAAATTCTCAAGTCACTAATTACAAAACGAACCTAGCGACTTTAAAACTAGAATTTTACACTTAGTAAATAAAAAACTTAGTTTTATTTTCTAAAATATCCTAAGTATAATAATGTGTACAAGAATAATAAAAATACTAAGTATAAATGAAATATAATAAAAATACTAAGTATAAAGAAAATATAAAAATAAATACTAAGTATAAGAATACGCATACGTATAAAACACGAATAAAATACGAAGTATAAAAATACGTACAAATATGAAATACGAAAATACGAATACGTATAAATACGAGGAATAGTAAATACGATGAATAGTAAATACGGTGAATAGTAAATACGGTGAATAGTAAAATAATGAATAGTGAAAAATATTTAAAAGTTACGAACGAACTCAAAATAAATAACTAAGTTTTTCTATGCTTTCTGTTTACTTGAAGAACTGCTGTTACAAAAATTTCATTATACAAGTTCGACGATATTATTTAAGCTACAGAATTGTCACCTATTTTGAATAAACGAGGGAATAAGAATTTGAGAAAAGAACTACTTGAATAAAATACTTGGATTGTTCGCCATGTCGCGACTCTTGAATTCGAAGTTAATGAGGTAGCTGTCATGGGGACTTTGGCTCCTCCCAGAGTTGCTAAAGCGATCTAATATTTTGATATAAAGTATTATTTAGGTCTTGGGATATACAACCTCAGGGATGGGGCATACTTGATATCTCCGTGAGCCCATACTACGGTAATTGGAAACTCCAGCCCCACCCGGGGGTACCCGTCTAAGGTGATAGTCGTATTATTAGGTGACTACTTACTCGAGGGCGAGTATGATCTGAACCTATCTATAGTGGTGTATGCATACATTAGACTCGGGATTTGGCTGTCCCTATCGCTTTAGGTATCCTTAGTCTGTCAGCCATGTCCAAGTTATGTTGGCCCTGTCGACTATTGCGCGGACTCTAGTATGTCAGCCATGTCCAAGTTATGTTGGCCCTGTCTACTATTGCGTTGTTTAAGTCTGCATGATTCCACCTCGCTAATGAACATTCACTAGTTAACGTATGTTTGAATGTATCTCCTTGTTTTGTTTGATTGATGCTGTCCTGCATGATGTTATATTTGAGATTGAGATTGCTATGTTGAGAATGATTATCGATGATTGTTTTATGGTTATGTTATTTGACGCATGCTCATGTTTGAATCATCATGATTCCCCTTATGTGCTGCTTACAAGCTTGCTATTTGTTATTACTTATTTATATTACGTACCTCATATGTTTAGTATTGCATGTATCGAACGAGTGTTGCGGGAAAATGATAATTGGTTAAACGCAGGTACCCCGAGGACTATTGTTATTCAATGCTGGGGATGGTTTACCTTCTTTTGTACTCCTTTTGAGAGATTGTAATCGAATACTCTGTTTTAGCTCTAAACTCGTATTATATATACTGAGTTGTAAGACGATGACAGCTGGTTTTGTAATATATGTACTTAATTAATAATTCCGCCTTAGTTTAATTAAGTCACGAAAAACCGGGTTGTTACAACGGTGAGCAGGGGTTACGGTGGCGATGCTCGAGTTCGAGCTCGAGCTTGCCATTAATGGCGGCTCACATGGTGGAGTTGTTTTCGTTATTGTGTTTGTTGTTCGTTGTGTTGCTGCTGCTTGTTTGCTTTATTTTATTAATTTATTATTATTATTATTATTATTATTATTATTATTATTATTATTATTATTATTATTATTATTATTATTATTATTATTATTGTTGATGTGTTGCTTGCTGTTGTCTCGTTGTTGTTTGTGTTTTGTTTTGTTTAATTGGAGTATACTTTTATTTTTATTTTTGTTTTCTTGAGGAAGAAGAAGAAGTTAAGTATAGGATTTTCAGATTTCTCTTTTGACTTTGAGTACCAATTAAAAGAGGGAGTAAGAGAAGTGTATAGAGGAAGGTGAAAATAAAATATCTGAAATTAGGGAGGTAGATATGAGGGAGGAGAGGAGGCCGACGTAAGTGACTTAGGTTTAGGATTTGGTTAGTCTTCCTCCATTTCATTTACTCTTATTTATAAACTTTTATATTTTAAAAAAAATATTATATTTTAAATTATTTGTTTTAAATTTTAGTTCTATGATTAGTATTATAAAATTTATATTTTGAGATATAAAATGTATAAAAGTTGTTAACTATAAATTTTATTACGGTCTCACATATTTTCAAACGGTTAGTTTATTTGCAAAATATATTTTGATAAAATTATATTTCGTTCCATTAATAAAAAAAACATTTTTAAGATGAGATGCAAATATATTAAGTTTAATAAAAGCAATTGAATCGAAGTCTTAGTTTGACAAGTATTTCAGGAATAAAAATATAGTATAGATTAATATAAAACTTTAAGGAGTTTTTAACTAAAAATATATTGTGAAATTTTTATTTGAACGGAAATTTTCAGCAGCGTTTTCTAAACAAAGGAATAAAAGTTAAATTATACCAATTTTAATTTAAAATATTTGTTAAAATAATTAATTACTGTTAATAAAACACGGGGTGTTACACTCCCTCCTCTTTCTCCCCTGTTTTCCTTTCTCTTCTCAGCCCTGCTCTCCTCGACCGTGTTCTGTTTTCGGGTCACCGGAGACGCACTCCTTCGACCATGGTACGTCTCACTACTGATAAACTCCTCTTCTCCCTTATTCTCTTTAATTTTTCAGTTTACAATTCATCAAATTAATTCTTTGATTCTTTTAAGTTACTCGTATGATTAACTACTCTCGACGTCCCGTTTATTTTCAACCGTTTTCAGTTCGTCTCTGAAATCGATTCAGTTCTAATTTTCCTTTTGTTCCCTTCTTTTCGTTCTCACCGGAGCCGCCATTGGAAGCGAGCTCAAGCTCGGGCACCACCATCGAGCTCACTAGCCCCTGTTTATTTGGGTAAACCGAGGTGCTGCTACTCTTATTTGGCTTCACTACTACGGTTGTTTTTGGGTCTTGGCCAAAGATGAAACAAGTCGGGTTTATTTTGGAGGCCTCAGTTCGTGTGCCAAATTTAGGTGACTCGATTTCTTCCTCAAAATCTCTAACAATTAACGTTTTGGTTTTATTTTAATTAATCTGTTATTAAAAGTGAGCTAGTATGCATTAGGCACTTATACCTCCCGTACCAGTTTATTTAATAACTTTGTATGATTAGTTATAGTATGAAATTGAGTGTTAATTTTAGTTATAATATAATGTTGAATTGAATTGTGAAATATGATATTTATATGATTTTGTGATAATATGTTTTGGTTAAAAATGTGTTGTTGAATTATTGTTGAATTTATTTGTAATATTGTCATGTTAAAATTATATGTTTTGTGTAAATTAAAATATATAAAATTTATGTATCACAAGTATAATATGTGACCAAAATATTATTAAATAACTTAAGTAAATAAATTAAAGTAATATAACTTATCTATCGTCACTAAAAAGTTAAATCGAAATATAACTAAAAATGAAGAATTAAGTTAAAAGAGTATTAGGTTTAAATTAATATTAAATCAAACTAAAAGTAAAAATATGAATGAAGTTACTCATATTAAAGTTTCTAAAATAAATAATTATATAAAAAGTCATATATCACATTTAATATAAAGATTACTTTATTAAAACTTTAAAGTTTACAATGAACTTAAAATATACTGAATAAGTATTTAGTTAAAATAATAATAAGAAATTGGGTACTTTAAGATTTAAAATGAATCTAAGTAAAACTATTACTAAATAAAGCTAAAAATTAGAATCACAAATAAAAATTAACTAAAAGGTAAATTATTAATATCATAATAATATATAAAGGTTGACTAAAAATTTACTAAGTATAGTTATATAAAAATTATGAATAATATATTTATATATATAAATACAAAACCTAACTAAGATTTTGAATTATAAAGTTTTTGACATTATTAAAAGTTATAAATAATTAAGTGAATTAAACTTAAGTGAATATTACTAAAATTTAAATATTAATAATCTCACGATCGAATTATTAAATCACCTAATACGACTACGTAAGAGTTACATAAATAAAATCAATTCAGAAATTAGGCCACCTAAACGAATAGTTCCTAAATGTCATTATATTAGATTTTATTAAAAACACTAAATTGTGCTAAGTATCATCAAGATATGTTTACAATTTAAAATGAATGTTAAAACTACTAAATCACTAAACAGTTTACAATTTAAATAAAAGGAAGACATAAATGTGAGTTACAATGAAATTCAATTATTTATATCACTAATCACTAATCTACTTTAAATTACTTATAGTTTAAATGAAACTTAATCAAGCTTATAAATAAAATGAACTATTATTATTTACTAAAATATAAACTAATAATACGTACAAGTATAAGAATACGCATACGTATAAAAATACGAGGAATAGTAAATACGATGAATAGTAAATACGATGAATAGTAAATACAATAAATAGTAAAATAATGAATAGTGAAAATATTTAAAATTTACGAACGGACTCAAAATAATTATCTAAGTCTTTCTATGTGTTCTGCTTACCTGAAGAACTGCTAGAACTAATATTTCATTATACAAAGTTCGACGATATTATTTAAGTTTCAGAATTGTCACTTGATTTGAATAAACGAGGAAATAAGAAATTGAGAAAACGAACTACTTGATATAATACTTGGATTGTTCGCCATGTTGCGACTCTTGACTTTCGATGTTAACGAGGTAGCTGTCTATGGGGACTTGGGCTCCCTCCCAGAGTTGCCCAAGGCTATTCAACGATCTTAAGATTGCTGTTTGACGTGTGGTATCAACCTCAGGGATGGGGCATACTTGATACTTCCGCGGGCCCATAGAATAGTAATTGGAAACGCCAGCCCCATCCGGGGGTACCCGTCTCTGGTGATAGTCGAACTTTTTCGTCGGTGATACCTTTTGAATAGCGAATAAGTATGATCCTCGATAGGTGGTGTATGCATACATTAGACAAGGGATTGAATCATCCTTATTACCTTAGATATCTTTAAGCCTGGTAGTCACGTCCAAGTTATGTTGGCCCTACCGGCTACTGCGCGGATTATGTCTGCATGCTTCCGCCTTACTAACGAAGACTCATTAGTCAACGTATGTTGAATGCATTTCCTTGTTTGATTGATTATTGTCTGAATGACTTGGTTTCCTGAGTGTTGGAATACTACGTGTTGAGAATGTTTATTGATGGCTGTTGTACGTTATGTGATTTGTTGTACTCTCATATTTGAATCATTATATTCCTTGTATGTTTTTGCTTGTCTACTTGAAATGTGTTTTATTTATTTATTTTTCTATATTGCATATGTTTAGAATTGCATGATTGTTCACGACTATGTGTTTATCGAATTGGTTACGATTTATGCATATATCTTGATTGCCATGATTTAGGTTTTATATATATATTATATTAATTGAGATGATAGTCATGTTTATTTATTGTGATTCTATAAATTGAAATGTTTTAAGTTTTGTTTATCATATTGTATGAGATTTAAATATCTATATGTGAGAACTGATATTATATGCTATTTGTCCAATTTTATTAACATAAGGTGGCTACGGTAGTTATACGCGTTTAGTGCTGCCAAGTTACTTTTAATCATAGGTTAAATAAACCAAAACTTTGGTTTAGAGGTTGTTGGTTAGAACAGTCACTTCCCGCCTCTAAGCGGGAGATCCTCCTATTTTTGTTTTTGTCTCCGTTGCAGGAAATTCTCGAGACTCAGGATTATCGGGAGATTAGGATGTTTCGTTTGTATTCGTTGAGAGATTGTAATATATATTTGTATCCTATGCCATTTGAATGTAATTTAATTAACATCCGGCATGTATTAGACTTAATTAATTTTCCGCCTTAGTTTAATTAAGTCACGAAAAACCGGGTTGTTACAGTTGGTATCAAAGCTGTCTTGCGACCGTGAGTAACTTAAAGTTATCTCATCTAGCGAGACGACACCTGGGCCAGACATACATATTAATATATATATATGTCAGGCATAGACTTATAGGATCAAATAATAAATTAGAAATCTTAGATCGCTAAAATTATAACATAGATCGTTTTAAAAGAGAGTTTGGGTAGAAACTATAAGGATCGACCTAGAGATTTGAGGATCTAGATCACATAGGATGAGACTTGGTTACGTTACTAGTGGGTAGTTTATTCACTTGCTCTATGACTAACCTCTTTGACTAACAAGTCAATTATACTAACATTGTGAAAATCGAGACGTATAAATCGATGACATGACGACAAGAAGTCAAGCGCAACAAATGGACGCACCATTTACACTTTGAGAAGACATTCAAGATTTGGAGAGCCTATTGAATTGAAGACTTCTACAACGATATCAAAATTGTTCTTCCAATATCATCATCGAAACTCTTTTCGACTTTCAAACCTCCTCATAGTAAAGTTCCTAATATTTTCTTCCTTAAAAATAAAATAAAAGGATACTACTATTTTTAAACTACTTAAAATTTTGATTCCTTCTAAACATCTAATTCCTTTCTCAATAATTCCTAGAAATTGACTTCGTAAAATGAAGTTTCACTTTTCCATTAATTTTGTTAAATAACTCAATCCTGTTATTTTTCATTTTTATAAAACACCTAATCCTTTATTCTCAATATACTTTCAAGCTTGATTTCTGCATACTTTTTATCTCTTACACATTTTATCATCATCAAAAATCTTTTTAATTTTCTAAATATATAATTTTACTAATTGACTTCCTAAAGTTAATTTTCATCAATTTTATTTAATCTAAAAAAAAATGGCGTTATCTTTTCTTTTATATTTTATGAACTTTTTATTTCTTACTTTTTGAAAATTAGTCGTTTCTTGCATAAAAATCTATATTATGAAATTAGAAATACCTTTGAAAATTCTTGGTTTCAAACTTCTTATTTCTTTATTTAGAAATGTTTGAAATTGTTTTCCTTCATCTTCTAATTCTTTTCTTCTAAATATACATATAACAATATTATTTATGTAATTATCATAAATTTTCAACCTTACCCGAAATATGATTTATTACTTTCCGTTTCACCTAATAACATCATAATAACAATTTTAAGAAAAAGATTATCTTAAAGGTTATCATAATAACTTTCCGTTTCAACCTTTCCTATTATTTTCTTCTTTATTATAAAGGTTATCTGTAATTCTCTAAAATTTTATTTATCATTCAACGATAACCTGTATTTCCTTAAATTCATTAAGGCTCATATTTTCCTTATGATCACTACGATTTTTACATATTTTCCCTAAATGTCGTTTTTCCTAAGGCTATGTATCTTATGTGTGTGATCATTAAAAGTAACAATAATAATATTATATAGATACGCTTAAAATTTCTTAAGGGGGTAGGACAATAATTTCATTATATCACAATCCTAATTAAATATTAAAATTCTTTATTTTAACCTATTTTAAGGGTAACATTTATTTTCAAATTTAAAAAAATTGTTTTAATTCTTAAAACGCTTATTATTTAAATTTGATTTAATTCCGTACAAAACTTCTAGGCCCTACCTTTTTGAAAACCTCTTTCTCGCTGATTTTGAAAATGACAATGCAGCAACATTTAGATATTAATTTGAAAAAGAATTATTTATATTTTAAAATTATTAAATTCATCAATCATTCCTTTTTAGAAAATTCATACCCAATCAAGAGCAATATTACTATTTCAATTCCAAAAACCTTGATGTTCCCTCCGACTGTCTCGTTTTCTTGAGCAGTTATCCTCCATATTCAAGTTTCGGGGACGAAACTTTTCTTAAGGGGGTAGGATTGTAACACCCCGTGTTTTTATTAACAGTAATTAATTATTTTAACTAAATTATTAAATTAAAATTTATATAATTTAAACTTTATTCCTTTGTTTAGAAAACGCGGCCTAAAAATTTCGTTCAAATAAACTTTCACAATATAATTTCTCATTTCAAACTCTTTAAATCTTTATATTAACTTGTATTATATTTTTTTTTATTTCTAAAATACCTGTCGAACTAAAACTTTATTTTTGTTAACACTATTAGATTTTTATAAAATTGGATTATATTTTAAAAATCATAACTTTCATAAAATTTAGTTTTTATAAAAATATTCTTTCAAATAAGCATAGCGTTTGGAAATCTGTGAGACCGTAATAAAATTTGTTACTAATATTTTTATACACTATTTAAATTTTAAAATATAAGTTTAACGTTATAGAAAATAAAAATAGAATTACAACGAAATATACTATACTTAATATATTTTATAAAATATAAAGATTTATAAATAAGATCGAATGAAACAGAGCAAATCGGAAAAACTGACCCAAAAATATCCTCATGTATGTCGGTACACTCACTTGTGATATTTTATTTGTTATCTTGTACAACACACTTATCTCACCTCATCTCTCTCACTTTTCTGATTTTATTTTACCTCCCTTACTTCTACCTTCCTTATTCACTCTTTCACCTCATTTTTCTAATCTTATTTATCTACCTCATCTTTGAGCCCTCCATTAAAGCTCTCCATTAAAACACAAAAGTAAAGACACACAACAAACACAACGACAACAACAACCGTCAACTTCAATAACAACTAACAACACCTCGACGATGACAGCAGCCACAACAGTAGCAACGGCGGCCACCACCATCACCTACCTCACATCAAGGACCGTCATTAATGGCAAGCTCGAGCTCTAGCTCAGTCACCCAACACCACCACCGTGGTCCTTCCTCTGCCTCACCCCTGCTCTGCTCGCCACCATCGACACCACCGTACACCACCCCCGTGCTCTGTCACCGCCTCAGCTCTCTCTCCCTCGAGCTCCCTCCTCTTTCTCCCCTGTTTTCCTTTCTCTTCTCAGCCCTGCTCTCCTCGACCGTGTTCTGTTTTCGGGTCACCGGAGACGCACTCCTTCGACCATGGTACGTCTCACTACTGATAAACTCCTCTTCTCCCTTATTCTCTTTAATTTTTCAGTTTACAATTCATCAAATTAATTCTTTGATTCTTTTAAGTTACTCGTATGATTAACTACTCTCGACGTCCCGTTTATTTTCAACCGTTTTCAGTTCGTCTCTGAAATCGATTCAGTTCTAATTTTCCTTTTGTTCCCTTCTTTTCGTTCTCACCGGAGCCGCCATTGGAAGCGAGCTCAAGCTCGGGCACCACCAACGAGCTCACTAGCCCCTGTTTATTTGGGTAAACCGAGGTGCTGCTACTCTTATTTGGCTTCACTACTACGGTTGTTTTTGGGTCTTGCCAAAGATGAAACAAGTCGGGTTTATTTTGGAGGCCTCAGTTCGTGTGCCAAATTTAGGTGACTCGATTTCTTCCTCAAAATCTCTAACAATTAACGTTTTGGTTTTATTTTAATTAATCTGTTATTAAAAGTGAGCTAGTATGCATTAGGCACTTATACCTCCGTGCAGCTTTATTTAATAACTTTGTATGATTAGTTATAGTATGAAATTGAGTGTTAATTTTAGTTATAATATAATGTTGAATTGAATTGTGAAATATGATATTTATATGATTTTGTGATAATATGTTTTGGTTAAAAATGTGTTGTTGAATTATTGTTGAATTTATTTGTAATATTGTCATGTTAAAATTATATGTTTTGTGTAAATTAAAATATATAAAATTTATGTATCACAAGTATAATATGTGACCAAAATATTATTAAATAACTTAAGTAAATAAATTAAAGTAATATAACTTATCTATCGTCACTAAAAAGTTAAATCGAAATATAACTAAAAATGAAGAATTAAGTTAAAAGAGTATTAGGTTTAAATTAATATTAAATCAAACTAAAAGTAAAAATATGAATGAAGTTACTCATATTAAAGTTTCTAAAATAAATAATTATATAAAAAGTCATATATCACATTTAATATAAAGATTACTTTATTAAAACTTTAAAGTTTACAATGAACTTAAAATATACTGAATAAGTATTTAGTTAAAATAATAATAAGAAATTGGGTACTTTAAGATTTAAAATGAATCTATGTAAAACTATTACTAAATAAAGCTAAAAATTAGAATCACAAATAAAAATTAACTAAAAGGTAAATTGTTAATATCATAATAATATATAAAGGTTGACTAAAAATTTACTAAGTATAGTTATATAAAAATTATGAATAATATATTTATATATATAAATACAAAACCTAACTAAGATTTTGAATTATAAAGTTTTTGACATTATTAAAAGTTATAAATAATTAAGTGAATTAAACTTAAGTGAATATTACTAAAATTTAAATATTAATAATCTCACGATCGAATTATTAAATCACCTAATACGACTACGTAAGAGTTACATAAATAAAATCAATTCAGAAATTAGGCCACCTAAACGAATAGTTCCTAAATGTCATTATATTAGATTTTATTAAAAACACTAAATTGTGCTAAGTATCATCAAGATATGTTTACAATTTAAAATGAATGTTAAAACTACTAAATCACTAAACAGTTTACAATTTAAATAAAAGGAAGACATAAATGTGAGTTACAATGAAATTCAATTATTTATATCACTAATCACTAATCTACTTTAAATTACTTATAGTTTAAATGAAACTTAATCAAGCTTATAAATAAAATGAACTATTATTATTTACTAAAATATAAACTAATAATACGTACAAGTATAAGAATACGCATACGTATAAAAATACGATGAATAGTAAATACGATGAATAGTAAATACAATAAATAGTAAAATAATGAATAGTGAAAATATTTAAAATTTACGAACGGACTCAAAATAATTATCTAAGTCTTTCTATGTGTTCTGCTTACCTGAAGAACTGCTAGAACTAATATTTCATTATACAAAGTTCGACGATATTATTTAAGTTTCAGAATTGTCACTTGATTTGAATAAACGAGGAAATAAGAAATTGAGAAAACGAACTACTTGATATAATACTTGGATTGTTCGCCATGTTGCGACTCTTGACTTTCGATGTTAACGAGGTAGCTGTCTATGGGGACTTGGGCTCCCTCCCAGAGTTGCCCAAGGCTATTCAACGATCTTAAGATTGCTGTTTGACGTGTGGTATCAACCTCAGGGATGGGGCATACTTGATACTTCCGCGGGCCCATAGAATAGTAATTGGAAACGCCAGCCCCATCCGGGGGTACCCGTCTCTGGTGATAGTCGAACTTTTTCGTCGGTGATACCTTTTGAATAGCGAATAAGTATGATCCTCGATAGGTGGTGTATGCATACATTAGACAAGGGATTGAATCATCCTTATTACCTTAGATATCTTTAAGCCTGGTAGTCACGTCCAAGTTATGTTGGCCCTACCGCCATCGCGCGGATTATGTCTGCATGCTTCCGCCTTACTAACGAAGACTCATTAGTCAACGTATGTTGAATGCATTTCCTTGTTTGATTGATTATTGTCTGAATGACTTGGTTTCCTGAGTGTTGGAATACTACGTGTTGAGAATGTTTATTGATGGCTGTTGTACGTTATGTGATTTGTTGTACTCTCATATTTGAATCATTATATTCCTTGTATGTTTTTGCTTGTCTACTTGAAATGTGTTTTATTTATTTATTTTTCTATATTGCATATGTTTAGAATTGCATGATTGTTCACGACTATGTGTTTATCGAATTGGTTACGATTTATGCATATATCTTGATTGCCATGATTTAGGTTTTATATATATATATTATATTAATTGAGATGATAGTCATGTTTATTTATTGTGATTCTATAAATTGAAATGTTTTAAGTTTTGTTTATCATATTGTATGAGATTTAAATATCTATATGTGAGAACTGATATTATATGCTATTTGTCCAATTTTATTAACATAAGGTGGCTACGGTAGTTATACGCGTTTAGTGCTGCCAAGTTACTTTTAATCATAGGTTAAATAAACCAAAACTTTGGTTTAGAGGTTGTTGGTTAGAACAGTCACTTCCCGCCTCTAAGCGGGAGATCCTCCTATTTTTGTTTTTGTCTCCGTTGCAGGAAATTCTCGAGACTCAGGATTATCGGGAGATTAGGATGTTTCGTTTGTATTCGTTGAGAGATTGTAATATATATTTGTATCCTATGCCATTTGAATGTAATTTAATTAACATCCGGCATGTATTAGACTTAATTAATTTTCCGCCTTAGTTTAATTAAGTCACGAAAAACCGGGTTGTTACAACGGAGCTCCAAAATTCGTTGTGCCTCACTCAGATCTTTCATCTGGAAATGGTTCTGTAACCAAACTTTTACCGAAGTTAAGAGAGGTATATCATTCCCAATCATAAGTATGTTATCGACATACAGTATTAGGAAGACAATCGTGCTCCCACTCGACTTGATATATAGACATGGTTCCTCGACCGATCGAGTGAATCCATTCTCATTTATCACTTGGTCGAAGCGATGATTCCAACTCCGTGAAACTTGCTTAAGTCCATAGATGGAACGCTTAAGCTTGCAAACCTTCTTAGGATCTTTAGGATCGATATAACCTTCGGGTTGTACCATGTACAACTCCTCCTCCAAATAACCGTTTAAGAAGGCGGTTTTCACATTCATTTGCCAAATTTCATAGTCATGAAATGCGGCGATCGCTAAGAGAATCCGAATGGAACGAAGCATGACTACGGGTGCAAAGATCTCATCATAGTGCAACCCTTGCACTTGCGTGAAACCCTTTGCCACTAGTCGTGCCTTATATATATCTGGTTGTCCTTCTACAGATCGCTTTATCTTGTAAAGCCATTTGCACAGAAGAGGCCTAGCCTTATCAGGTAAGTCAACCAGATCCCATGCATTGTTCTCGTACATCGAGTCCATCTCGGATTGCATGGCTTCTTGCCATAGCTTTGAGTCGGAACATGTCATGGCACCTTTATAGGTTACGGGTTCGTTACTCTCAAGGAGTAAAACGTCGTCTCTCCCATTCTCCTCAACCATACCGATGTATTTGTCTGGAGGAATGGAGATTCTACCCGACCTCCTGGGTTCCAAAGGGACATTAACCGCAGCAGACGTAGAAGGAACAGCTTCCTCCATTGGTTGCTCGATTGTTGGTTCAGGAATCTCCGACAGATCGAAGGTTCTATTACCTCTCTTGTCTTCGAGAAACTCTTTCTCTAAGAACTTCGCACTAGCCGCAACAAAAACGCGTTGTTCGGTTGGCGAATAGAAGTAATGACCAAACATTCCTTTTGGATAACCAATAAAGTATGTCTTGGCCGATCGCGGTCGAGCTTATCCTCGTGTCTCCACTTGACATAAGCCTCGCACCCCCAAACCCGAATAAAGGACAAGTTAGGGACCGTTCCCTTCCATAACTCGTATGAAGTCTTGTCTACAGCTTTAGACGGACTTCGGTTAAGTATAAGAGCAGCTGACAAAAGAGCATAGCCCCACAATGAGTCAGGTACTACCGTGTGACTCATCATGGATCGAACCATATCAAGTAATGTTCGATTCTGCGTCGACACTCCATACTGTTGTGGTGTTCCGGGTGGAGTTAACTGTAGTACTATCCCGCGGTCTTTCAGGTGTTGATCAAACTCAGTTGAAAGATATTCGCCACCACGATCTGAACGTAGTGCTTTTATCTTTCCATCCAGTTGGTTCTCAACCTTATTCTGGAACTCCTTGAGCTTGTCAAAGGACTCACTTTTATGCTTCATTAAGTAGACATAACCATATCTACTCAAATCGTCCGTGAAAGTGATAAAATATCTATAGCCATCTCTAGCGTTGATTGACATAGGTCCGCACACATCAGTATGTATGAGTCCTAATAGGTCAGCAGCGCGCATTCCAACACCTTTGAAGGAAATTCAAGACATTTTACTTATGAGACATGATTCACATGTGCCAAAAGTTTCATAGTCAAATGGGGCGATTGTCCCATTATCAAAGAGCTTTTCCACGTGTTTCTCATTCATGTGTCCCATACGACAATGCCATAGATATGTTTGATCTTGTCACCAACCTTTGCTTTCTTGTTACTCACATGCATTATATCTGTGGTTTGATCTAAAACATAAATTCCGTTCATGGAAACTGTTTTACCATGAATCATATCGTTTAAAGAGAAAATACAGCTATTATTCTTTAAAACGAAAATCCGTCTTTATCAAGTACTGGAGTGAAACTAAGTGGGTTAAGTTTCACTCAAAGGATGAACACAAATCGATCTTGAAAGACCCTTGAAAATCTCGGCCAAGTGTATGTTTTTGTGAGATAATTTTCTGAAATTTTGTAAACAAGGAAAACATAAAAGATAGTAACTAAATCTACACACAAAGTAATAGATTTAGGGTTTGATTAGTTTAAGCACAAAGCCACTAAACTAATCTTTCACAAATCTCAAACACAAAGTAATGAGAAAAGAAAGAACACTCAAATAAAACTAGGGTTTTTTTCATTCATCAAAAGCTGAAAAATATGAGGTGAGGATGAGGGTTTATATGCTACCCTCATTCTAATCTTGACCACACATTACAAGACGATCTAAGGGCTCACAAAAGTCCCCAAATACTACTAAAAAAACGGCTCCTAAGCTCACATGTGAGCTGAAAAATTCAAAGGAAAACAACAAACTACAAAGCATAAAGGTGATGGTGACACTTGAGTTCATCCTCTCCCTTCTTTGTTGATGATCATCCAAGGGCCCTAGTGTGAGCCTTGGGGTGGGTTTGGACGGTCCAAGTGACCATATTACAAGGGATTATATTGTCTCCTTTCATTAAAGCATAAAGTAAAAGTAAAGAAAGCGACATGTATGAAAATGACATGAAACATAAAACAATGTGATGGCTTGGGACTTTAATTTGAAGCCGGCTCCTTGGGGACCTCCTTGAGCTAGCTTGTTGAACCATGTGAGCCCTTTTTATTGGAGGGTTGACTCACATGGGTGTACCCTAATTGACCACATTTCAAAAATAGCATAATCTTTGACTTTAGGTTGCTCTCCACCTTGACTTCCTCTTGACTTTGCTTGATCACTAAGGTTGGCTTGATTTGACCATAGAATTGACTTTACTTAGCCCTTAGTGATCCCTCGATCCATGACCTAGGCTTGGGTTTGAGCCCATGGCCCCAACCCATGGTCTCCCTCGACTTCACCCTTGACCACCTTGGCCATTTTTGGTCCAATCTCCTCTCCTTGGAAAGGACTTGTCCTCAAGTCCTTGAAGATCCTCTTGCTTCCTCCCTTGCTCGATTTCAAGCTTGATTCTCGGCTCAATCTTTGCTCGATCTTGGCTTTCACGGTTTTGGTCTTCCATGGGCACCACTTAGCTAGAGTTTGTAGAAATGGTTGGACCCCTTTGCCTTGGCTCGAAGAATTGATCATGTTTTCTTCCTTGGTCACGGTTTGCTTGACCACACACTCTTCCTCGAGCATTTCTTTGAGCCCACGACTCATAACCATGCCATCCATCCATTCTTGCTCATGATCGAGCCCTTCAATGATTCTCCATCTTAAAGACCCGCTTGATCTTTCCATGCCATCGATTTTTGTTCTTTCATTGACCACATTCTCATTGTAGTCGGTTGTTTCCTTGTTGATTGATGCTTCACCTCCATGTTGCTCCTCTCCTAGAATCCTCCTTATCATGCTAGAGCTTCCCTCACATTCCAAGTTCATCTCTCCCTTGCTCTCCACTACTCGGTGTAAGGCCTTTCTAACCTTCATGCTCAATCAATTTCGGCCCCAACTTCATCTCCATGCTAGGGTTTGGCTCAATGAAGGATTCAAACAAGCACGCATTGGATTTACATCCCATCATTGGTGGTAGGGGAGCTAAGACAATAAGCTTTTCACCATACTTGAATGAGTAGGTGTTGTCTCTTCCATGGTGGGAAGAATTCTTTTCATACTCCCAAGGCCTACCAAGCAACACATGACATGCATCCATGTCCAACACTTCACACACAATTTCATCTTTATAGTCTTGTCCAATCGAGAACGAGACTTTGCATTGCTTATCGACTTTTACCTCGGCTCCTTGATTAAGCCACCTTAGCTTGTAAGGATGAGGATGCTTCAAGGTTGGTAAGGCAAGTTTATCAATGAGGGTTTTCGAAGCAACATTAACACAACTTCCCCCATCGATAATGAGATTACACACCCTCCCCATGATTGTACACTTGGTTCGAAATAGTTGGTGTCTTTGATCCATGCTTTCACTTGAATCTTGAGTGTGCATTACTCGCCAAGTAACCAAGCTCAACCCCGAGTCCGGGGGAACAATTGTCTCGGCCATCCTCTCATCCTCAACTCCCTCTTTTTTTTCTTCCTCACAAACTAACACTTCATCGTCTCCCCAATGCACAACCTCACTTGTGTTCAAGGTCCTCTTGCTAGGGCACTCCTTAGCAAAATGACCATACCCTTGACATTGGTAGCACTTCTTGAGAGGAATTGTTCTCTTGGGGCCATAGTCAATTCCCTTCCCCTTGTCAACACTTGATGGCTTGATGGTAGGGCTAGGTTCGACAATTTTGACCCCTCCTTGGCTCGAGTTAGGGTGGGCCTTGGTGTTGCTTTTGGTCGAATCCCCTCTCCCCTTCTCTAGCCTTTCCACACGTGTGGCCATGGTAACGGCCTCATCGAATGACCACAAGTTTTGCATCTTGACCCGATTTGCTATCCTAGGGTTTAGGCCCTCGACAAACCTAGCTATTTTTTGTTCGGGCTTCTCATTCATCTCACATTGTAATGTGAGTTGCTCAAAGTCTCTAAGGTAAGACTGAATTGGTTGTGTCTCTTGTTTGAGTTGAGCTAGCTTGAGGAACATGTCTTGGGTATAATCCTTGGGAACAAACTTGTCTTTGAGTTTCATTTTGAGTTTGAGCCATGACCTATTGGGTTCCTTTCCCTCTCGATTTCTTTGATTCTTAAGGTTTTCATACCAAAGGGAGGCATATCCTTTGAATTTCATGATGGCCACCTTAAAACACATCCTATCGGGATATTCCTTAAATTCAAAGATCCTCTCTATCGACCTAAGCCAATCTAGGAGATCCTCGGGGTTCAAGCTACCATAAAAATCGGGTATATCCACTTTGATATCTCGGTCATGGTCTCTTGGGTGGGTTTCAAGGGACTCCTCCGAATCCGAAAATTGATCTTCCATGTGAGGAGGTGGTCGACCCCTTCCACGGCCTCCTATCCCACGGCCCCTCCCTCCTCCACCCCTTCTTGGCTCCTCAATGTTATGATCCAAGAGAGTGTTTAGAGCATTCATCATTAAAGTACAATTACCTGTGAGTTGAGTTAACTTCTCTTCTAAATCGGAAAGCCTTTTATCCTCCCCTCTATCCCCTTCCATTTTGTGAAAATTTTGTGAGTTTTTTTGTGAAAGTTTTGTGGAAAATAAACAAGGAAAAGAAAAGAAGAAAACGAAAAAATTGAAGAGGAAGAACAAGAGTATAAACCGAGAAAATAAAAACAAATCGAAAACAAGAACAAACCTAGGCTTTGATGACCAATTTGGAGTGAAACTAAGTGGGTTAAGTTTCACTCAAAGGATGAACACAAATCGATCTTGAAAGACCCTTGAAAATCTCGGCCAAGTGTATGTTTTTGTGAGATAATTTTCTGAAATTTTGTAAACAAGGAAAATATAAAAGATAGTAACTAAATCTACACACAAAGTAATAGATTTAGGGTTTGATTAGTTTAAGCACAAAGCCACTAAACTAATCTTTCACAAATCTCAAACACAAAGTAATGAGAAAAGGAAGAACACTCAAATAAAACTAGGGTTTTTTTCATTCATCAAAAGCTGAAAAATATGAGGTGAGGATGAGGGTTTATATGCTACCCTCATTCTAATCTTGACCACACATTACAAGAAGATCTAAGGGCTCACAAAAGTCCCCAAATACTACTAAAAAAACGGCTCCTAAGCTCACATGTGAGCTGAAAAATTCAAAGGAAAACAACAAACTACAAAGCATAAAGGTGATGGTGACACTCAGGTTCATCCTCTCCCTTCTTTGTTGATGATCATCCAAGGGCCCTTGTGTGAGCCTTGGGTGGGTTTGGACGGTCCAAGTGACCATATTACAAGGGATTATATTGTCTCCTTTCATTAAAGCATAAAGTAAAAGTAAAGAAAGCGACATGTATGAAAATGACATGAAACATAAAACAATGTGATGGCTTGGGACTTTAATTTGAAGCCGGCTCCTTGGGGACCTCCTTGAGCTAGCTTGTTGAACCATGTGAGCCCTTTTTATTGGAGGGTTGACTCACATGGGTGTACCCTAATTGACCACATTTCAAAAATAGCATAATCTTTGACTTTAGGTTGCTCTCCACCTTGACTTCCTCTTGACTTTGCTTGATCACTAAGGTTGGCTTGATTTGACCATAGAATTGACTTTACTTAGCCCTTAGTGATCCCTCGATCCATGACCTAGGCTTGGGTTTGAGCCCATGGCCCCAACCCATGATCTCCCTCGACTTCACCCTTGACCACCTTGGCCATTTTTGGTCCAAGTACGGATACAGAAATAATGTTTTGGATAAACTAGGTACATAGTAACAGTTATTCAGTAATAACTCAAATCCGCTCGGGAGTTGGATTACATATGTTCCTACTGAAACGGCAGCAACTCTTGCTCCATTCCCCACTCGCACAGATGAGAACCACAACCAGTATCAAGTACCCAAGTTCCGAAACTTGCATGGTTAATCTCAATCATATGAATAAAAGAAGACATACCAACAGGAATGACGTGGCCTGCTTTTATGTCCTCAGCATACACGGGACAGTTCCACCTCCAATGCCCAGACTTGTGGCAATGGTGGCACTCCATGCTATGTTTTGCTTTTGCCTTGCCTTGTGAGCTACCGCTAGACTCACCAGGCCCACTCTTCGCAACCACTGGCTTCTTAAATTTCGGCTTTCCTACAGTTAGGTTAGCCGGAGCCTTACCCTTACCCTTCTTGTTGCCAATCATGAGAACATCCTGTTTCATGCTCCCACTCAACTTCAGATCACTCTCCGTCTGTACGAGGAGTGAATGTAGTTCGTGCAGACTTTTCTGCATGTCATTCATTTAATAGTTTGCCCTAAAGAGGGCATACCCATCATGAAGAGAGTGGAGCACTCGATCAATGACGATCTTCTCATCGATTTTGCAACCAAGCTCATCCAGTTTCTCAACATTCTCGATCATGTCGAGAAGGTGTGGACCAACCGGTTGGCCCTTCTGGAGTCTAGCCTCAAAGAAACGAGTAGTATACTCGTAACTCTTAATTCTCGGAGCTTTCGAGAATTCCTTAGTAAGGGTGGTGAAAATCTTGTTTGCACCTTGGGTAATGAAACGTCTTTGCAAATTGGGTTCCATTGCATAGATGAGTACGTTCTGTAACGCACCCTCTTCCATCATGAAATCGTTATAAGCAAAGGTTTCAGCTTCTTCTGCATCGGGAGCTGGTAGAGCCGGCGGTGGCTCAGTCAAGTACTTGAGCTTACCGTCAGCGATGGCAGCATTCCGTAATGCGGCCTCCCAATCAGAAAAGTTGGACCCATCATGCTTCAGTCGAGTAGACTGATTCATGCTGCCCATGAAAATTCTAAGCCATGATTCGCGTGTTAGTGTGGCACTTGGCATTGGTTCGTCAGTACGTACAGCCTTTTGTTATAGTAGTTATATCTGTATATAACGAATTCGATACTGTGAAAAGAGAGAAGAAGCGAGAAGATAAGAAAACATCGTTTTAAAAATTTAAGTCAAAAACAATAACATTTTAATGTAATGACTCGTGCACTCATATAATCGACCTCCCTCGAGAATTATATAAATGATCCCAAGACTCAATTTCTTTAAATTGATAAGCTAACTGCTTAGCTAATTCTACTGTTAGAATTCTTGGTCGATAGATTTCAGTAAATCCTATCTATTAGTCCACCATACCTTCGAGATATTACTCGAACCATAATGTTGAGATAAACTAAGTTGACAGCCACTACTTACCCAACGTAGAAGGGGTCATATTATGTCTACCGACGAAGAAGGGATTCATAGTGGTTCGACTTATAAAGACTAATTCTCAATTTCAGTTTTAGAGGAAGATCCCATCAACTCATTTTAATTCATTTTAAGTGAACTAATATCTAGCATTTTCGTGAATGATTAAATTGAGGTGATAGCTCTAAACAAATGACATCCGTATGTCTATAATCTAGGATGCAACTATATGATCCATTTTCATGCATATTAGGTGGTTTGGTTTAGTTTAGGCGGAATATGATGCTACTATCTAACGTGAATGCAATGAAAAACGGTAAAGGAAAAACGCAAAAAAGGAAAAACACCTAGTGTGGCCTATCCCTATGAAAATAAAGACAAAACAAAGTGGAATCCATCCATGGACCCTAAGCAAGTCTTCATTCTTCATCTTGGGCATTAAGTGGGAGTCCATCTTGAATCTTCAACTTGAATCTTCTCAAAATTACATATTTGAATTACAAAAATAAACCTATTTACATTCTAATTCAAAATATGCCAAAATTAAAAATATTACAAAATTGGAGATTCAAGATCTCAAAAATACAACCAAAATTGTGTTTCCTTCATTACGAAAACACAACTTTCTAAGGCCACACTAGTAAATTACAACCGTTTGTACAAAAATAATGCGTAAAATCAACCATTCATTCACAAACATAAATAAATAGCATCAACTAAACATAATAAAAACAATGCGTACAAATTGATTAAATCCAAACCACCCTTTTAAATGATTAAAATTATGCAACAATTCCTTAATTGTTCATAATATCTTTTAATCAAAACAATAATCCAAAAGAAATAATTTATATTATCATTATAACATAAATTAGATCATAATAATATTTTAAACTTCTTTAAAATATTAGGTATCATATTTATTATGAACTGCTTCACAATAACACAAAATATATTATCTTTATAATATAATAAAAATTGTAAAACAACAAATTTCCAAAATTAAAAAAACTTTCGGCCAATAAAGATAAAAATCCGAAATTAATTTTTTTTTTTTTTTTTGTTTTATAAATATGTGAAATACACGGCCAATAATGATAAAAATTACCAAAAATTAAAATCTTATTCGGCCATTCAAATAAAATAAATTAAACTGTTTTAATTCAATTATGCTAATAATTAGATCGATACTAACCCAATTTTAATCCGTATTAAACATTGATTTAAGACATTCAAATTAACCTTTTAATTTAAACATCATGAACTGATAGATCTAATGAATAGCAAAACAATATGTTCTTAAACATACAAATATTTGATCCTTTTATGTTTTAATTCAATCGGTATTAAATCAAAACTTATACAAATTCATATTAGATAATTTTAACATCTTAAAACATCGATAAATATGAATCAAATAGACCAAATCAAGTCAAAAATTAAACAAAAACCTCACGGCCAATAACAAAAACAAATCGGCCATCACAAAGAAATTGATTAAAATTTATACAAAATCGATTTTATGAAAACCTTATAAAAATTTCATGTGCCCTAAGTCTCTGATACCACTTGTAGGTTTATAACCGTATATAGTCCATTAAAATCACAGGATTATAATGAAAACTTTTATAAGATTTAAAGTCATAAAAGAAATTGCATAACATAAATAATAGAATAAGAATTAACCTTTTAATCCTTATGAATTAGGCCTAAGAACAATACCAAAAGTATGGTATCTCCTAATTGAAACACCCAAAATAGTCTAAGATATGCCCTTGATTTGCTAGAAGAATTATGGAGAAAAAACTTATTTTTCTCTCAAGGTTTTAAGTGTTTTAGTTATGATGATTAATTAGAGATAGATTAGAGTAGAATTAGGAAAACTAATATACTACTCTACCCCCTAAGTGGCAGGCCTCTTTTAGGTCTTTTGGGGAGATTTTATTCTCCTCAAACACTATAACTTGTTGATCAAGAAAACGTATCTAGACTAGGAAGTATCTGGACACTTTTCTTATGATCATTTTAGCTTATAGTATAATGCATTTTATTACTAGTGTCATCTGAATGGACCGACTATAATATATTATAAATATCCTTATATTTATAATTTGCTAATTAATTATAACGGTTTATATTAAATTAGCTTGCATTATACACAATAATTAAATATAACAGTTTATATTCAATTCACGAATTACATTTAATTCGCATCAGCTAAAATTATTTAATCAGTATTAAATAGCCGTACCAACATTACACTGACTAACATTTTAGTCAGTAACATCATCACACTTGACTAACATTTTAGTCACATTTGACTAACCTTTTAGTCAACAACACTGACTAACCGTTTAGTCATTAAATAAGGCATCAATATGACAATTTTCTCAAATAATCATATCTCTCAAACACATCCTTTAGGTGTGACTCTTAGGGACCAGTTGATCACCGCCATCTGTATGACAATAACGTCAAACTTATCTAGCAAGCCAACCGTTATTGATAAACGTTAATCAACTGATTAAATACAAAATGTACCCTGTGTACCTTTAGAGATTTATTTATGTTATTGCACTCACTGTGGAGGACACTAACCCCAACAATACCAACACCATAGGTATCAAGTTCTTTTACAACCAATTAAAAAGTTTTACTTAAAAATTAAAAAAAAAAAAAAAAAAAAAAAAAAAAAAAAAAAAAAAAACCTCAAATTGTCATAAATTTTAATAATTTTACTTTACACTTAATTTATTTTTTATTTTAGTACGTCATTATTATTATTATTATTATTATTATTATTATTATTATTATTATTATTATTATTATTATTATTATTATTATTATTATTATTATTTTGTAACTATTTAATTTTTACACGTTATGCAGATGAGAAAACTAGTTTAACAATTTAACATAGTTTTCTTTTGCAATATTTATATTAATGATATTTGTTTAATTAAAATGACTATTTTTTTTCATTTTTACTAAAATTACTTTGTCATTTTATATTATTCTACTTAAGTGAACGTTAAAATGAAAACAACACTTGGTATCAGGAATGGAGTTCGTTCCAATCCCATACCACAAAGGATTCTTCATTCCAAACTCGTACCTTTACGTGAATCAAATGCGCCCTTAGTGTCAAATTTTAATAATGCATGTGTTAGTGTTGTGAATTTTACATCAAGAATTGTTCTTCACTAATGATATTATTAGGATCAATCTTCACGGCGTTGGGCTTATCATTTATCATTCTTAATAATGATTGAAGATTATGGATTTTTCTAATCTTTAATTCTTATCATTATTTTCAATTATATTTTGTGCTAAGTCACTCTACCTGATTTAAATACAAATGTCCATAAACCATAATTATGATCAAATTTTCTATGACACATGGCTATTATATGTGTTGTGAATGGAATAAGTTTTATTAATTTTTTTTTGGGTTTTTCTATAAGGTAACCCTGAACTTTTTCAAATCCCACAAGGTAATCCTACAAATTAAAAAACATCTTTGGTAACCCTGTACTTAATTAATACCTATCAGCGTGACCCTGAACTTGTATTCCGTCAATTTTTCCGTTAAATAGTTAACGGAAAGTGTTGTGCTGGATTTAATTTTGTGTTTTTTCTATATGGTAACCTTGTGATTTAAAAAAATTCTACATAATAACCTTATATTTGTACATAACGTGGTCATCAAAACTTATGGGTCCGCAAATAACCCCAGAAAAGCAAAAAAGATTGTAACTTTCATAAATTAAACCATAAAAAACACAAAATCATAAGTTTTGATGACCACGTTATGGTTTTTTATGGTTTAATTTACGAAAGTTACAATCTTTTTTGCTTTTCTGGGGTTACTTGCGGACCCATAAGTTTTGATGACCACGTTATGTATAAATATAAGGTTATTATGTAGAATTTTTTTAAATCACAGGGTTACCATATAGAAAAAACACAAAATTAAATCCAGCACAACACTTACCGTTAACTATTTAACGGAAAAATTGACGGAATACAAGTTCAGTGTCACGCTGATAGGTATTAATTAAGTACATGGTTACCAAAGATGTTTTTTAATTTGCAGGGTTACCTTGTGGGATTTGAAAAAGTTCAGGTTACCTTATAGAAAAACACTTTTTTTTTTTTTTTTCCAATTCACTATGTTTCTTACTTCAGAATATTTGTAATTATTGGGTGTTAATATTTTACATTTGATAATTTCAATTTAATTTCTTTTTCTACCGTATGAATGACGCTTTATGATTTAGTATGCACATGCTTTGTATATTCATCCTTTTCATTCTATTGTTTAAAGTACTCCATATTATTTTTGGTGAAAATTGTTGTTCTTGTAAAACACATTATGAAATTAGTTCTTTTGTTTCTTCTTTTTCCTCCCATTTACTTTTTAAAGGTCATACTTTGCAAAGTTTGACCGTCAATAACTAAAATTAATCCGAACTCGAATTAATACACGATTAATGTTAACTATTGAAAAATCATTCTAATAATGTACTTTAGCCAATTTTAACATGTTTTAATCGATAACTACAACGGGAGTAGAAGTTCCACGACCCATTGACCTAGGACCCGCTTCTAATCTAAAGTCCAAGGCTCACCCTAACATCACCTAAAATAATCAAGAACAAATATATTGGAGGAGCACAACAAAACAGCCAAAAATAGCCCCCAATGGCTCTCCTTCCTCAACAAGAATTATATATATATATATATATATATATATATATATATATATATATATATATATATATATATATATATATATAGAATTAAGTTCAAACGAGACACCCTACTTTAAGTGAGACCAAAGACGGCAGATTAGAACTTTAACAGTAAATCAAGAAACTATAACACTAAACTGTGAAACTTTAACAAATTTTGTTTATAGTTCTACAGCTGGGCTGTCACGCTGTCCTGACCCAAGACGCTCCTTCTGCTGAGATTTAATCTCACCCTCCATTTCCTCCATCTAATGGTTGAGATCGTGCCTCTCCTACTCACAATATTTAGGTGTCTCGCTGTAACTTTACTCTATATATGTATATGTATATGTATATATATATATATATATATATATATATATATATATATATATATATTATATATATATATATATATATATATATATATATATATATATATATATATATATATATATATATATATATATATATATATATATATATATATATATATATATATAGATAGAAAAGTTATATAGAGTCCTAGTTTTCTAAAGAGTCCTAGAGTCCTACTTATAGCCATAGGATTAAAGTAAGATGGATGGCTGAGATTTGTTTTTGATTAATTAAAAAAAGATTAAAAGAAATTAAAAGCTGACCAATAGAAAAAATTATCCTCCTACAGCATTGTTTTTTGGGCGACATATTAGAGGATCAAAAACCTATTGAACTCCCTCTTTACTGCTTCTACTTCCCAATATATTTTTTGGTACTACATCTCCCTCTTCTTCTTCTTCCTTCTTCTTCTTCCTTCTTCTTCTTCTTCTTCTTCTTCTTCTTCTTCTTCTTCTTCTTCTTCTTTTTTACTACCTATTCTACTTCTTCCTCCCTTTTTCTAAAGAATCTTGATTTCCACTTCTTTTACAAATTTCTGATTTCCATTAAAATTAACTCTTCAAAAAGGAAAAAGAAAATTTCATCATTCAATTCTAGTGTAATTGTTTGTCGAATATGGGTGATATGGTAATAGTGAATTTTGATGAAGGTATTTGAAGTACTTTTTTTTCGTTTTAATTTTACTTTGTTTTTTATTTATTTAAGTTTGGTTGTGTAAAGTTGCAAAAATTGAAGCTCGAGTTTGTTTAAAAGATGGAGAACTTCCAAGTTGTAATTTTGATGATGGTAAGTTGATTGTTAATGGTGGATTATTTTTTATTTTTGTATAATTTTTTTTAAAATAATATAGTGATGAAGATGAAGTTTGAGGGTTGAGATTTGTATAATTTTTTTAAACATATTTCATTGTCTCGAATACATGTAACAACCTGGTTTTTCGTGACTTTAATTAAACTAAGGCGGAAAATTAATTAAGTCTAAATATTACAAACCAGCTGTTATCGTCTTACAACTCAGTATACATAATACGAGTTTAGAGATAAAACAGAGTATTTAGATTACAAATTCTCTCAAAAGCGTACAAAATAAATAAGGTAAACTCTCCCCATCATTTGGTAATAATAGTAGCCCTCGGGGTACCTGCGTTTAACCAATTATCATTTTCCCGCAACACTCTTTCGACACATATAATTCTAAAACATGTGAAATACATAATATAAATAAGTAAAAACAAATAGCAAACGTTTAAACAACACATAAGAGGAATCATGGTGATTCAAACATGAGCATGCGTCAAATAATATAACCATAAAACAATCATCGATAATTATTCTCAATTCATAATCATGTAGGCAAATCATTATCATTTCATTCACATTCGGGGTAGTCGACCCTTTTCAATTATTCATATAGCAACATATACTCGCGAGTCTTGACTACAGAGCGGCTTTTGTACTCTCATAGATAATTACCCATATAATTTCCTATCAAAGTACACTAGTTACTCAGACTCGTACATCAGATCAAACACTAAGTAGCATAAGATACAGCTACCTAACATCCAACACAACATGGATAATCTAAGATGAAACACGACCATAAGCCAACAAACCAGTAAGGATGGAAACATGCAGACCTAATAAGCATCTGCGCATTAGCGTGCCGGTCACATCAACGGACTTTAAATGCTAACGATATCAAGCAGGTAATAAGGAGGATCAGTCCCTTGTCTTTTGCATGCATACACTACCCTATTGGTACGACTATTACACTACGACGGATTCCCCGGATGGGAATGGCTATTTTCCGTTACCTCATATGGGCCCGTGAACGAATCGATACCCAGGGCGAAAATCACGTTAAATAACGACTAGGAGAGTCATTAAATTACCACTGGCAATACTGAGGGTGCCAAGTGTCCCCATATGCGGCTACCTTACCGACCCTGACCCTATAGCGTTTAACATCGCAGACACCCGAGTAGTTAACAAGTACTTCATTTTCTCATTTTCTCAATCTCATATTACTTAAGTGATAGTTCATATAAATTAGTATCGTCGAACTTGTATAATGAAAAATTTAGTTCTAACAGTTCTTCAGGTAAACGGAAGCACATAGAAAAGTTAATTATTTATTTTGAGTCCGTTCGTAAATTTTAAATATTTTTCACTATTCATTAATTTACTATTCATCGTATTTACTATTCATCGTATTTTTTTACGTATTCGTATTTTCGTATTTCGTATTCGTACGTATTTTTATACGTATGCGTATTTTTATACTTCGTATTTTATTCGTACTTTTATACTTTGTATTCTATTCGTATACTTAGTATTTTATTATTATATTTTATACTTAGTATTTTATTATTATATCTTATACTTAGTATTTTATTATTATGTCTTATACTTAGTATTTCTATATCTTATACATTTCTTTATACTTAGAGTATTTTACAAAACACCCTTTTTATTTACTAAGTATAAAATTCTAGTTTTAAAGTCGTTAGGTTCGTTTTGTATTTAGTGATTTGAAAAACCATTTCGGAAGTAAAACTCGTTTTAAATTTAAGTACAAAATCTAGTTTCAAAGTTGTTAAGTTCATTTTGTACTTAGTGATTTTAAATAATATTTCAGAAACAAAACTCGGTTAAATTTAGTCATATACTTAACTAAGATTTTAGCGGTTTCCATTTTTAGTGAGGTTGTCGTAGTTCATTTTAAATAGTCCGTATATCCACATCCAAATTTAAGCATAGGTAGTAACACACGATTTAGTTCATTTTAATACGTGTAACGTTTATTTTAATCGGTTTCGTTGATTCTTTTTATTAATGATTCATTATATAATCTAATATAATCCTAATTACTAATCAATTTTAGTGACTAAGTGACAAATTCATTTTGATCAAAATTAGGTCCATTTTTAGTGTAAATGCCGTGGCCTTTATTTATTTAGCTATGTATTTCTTTTTTTGTTTTTTTTATTAATAAATCACTACTTTAACTTATGAAATTATTTAAGTGATAAAATAAAAAGTGACAAAAATCATTTTTGGTCTAAAAATCAACCCAAAACCGTGGCCCTTGTACATTAGTGTAATTTATTTTCGTTTTCTAATTTTATCGGTTTTCGACTTAAAGTTTTTATAATCTATTTATTTAGTTTATACTAAAGTGATTTAAACTAAGTTGAAATTTCACTAAATATTTTATTAAGTTTATGAATAGTGTTTTTACTTACTTTAATTTTCTAACTTTTATATTTTAAAGATTTAGCTTATTTAACTTATAGTTTTAGTTATGTATTTATTCACTAATGGATTTAAACAACATTTAACCTTAACTTTATAAAAATTATGGATCAAACTAGTCATATATGTGAAGAACACATGAATAAATGAAGAACTCTAATATTTTTTTATATGAACATTAATTAGTCAAATTTTTATATGTTTATATAATTTTCTCAAATTTTCCATACAAGTCTAATTTAACTAAACTAATCATAATATGTTATTTAGAAAAATTAAAACTAAAAATTGGTCCATTTATTTCATAATAGACCTGTATATATATATGTGTTCATAAATTTTGATTTTTGATTTTTATACTTCTAATTCAATAACTAATTTACTTTATGTTATTTATGTATTTAACATGTGTGATAATCATATACAAAACATTAACAACATAAATAAAAATCATTCTAAACACAAGAATAACAATATTTCAAGAAACACATAAACACTTTAAAAACAATCAAATTTCATAACAATTTCATTTTAAGTCCTAAACACAAACTAATTATATTTTCACATACATCTTATACTTAGTATTTTAAGCATGCAATTAACAAAAATTAAAACGAAAAATTAAGTGAAAGAATGAAGGGTGGCCGAAGGTTTTTAAATAGCTACACAAGTTTTTATCTTTTTGCTTTTTGCCTTGTAATTAGTCATGAAATACTAAAGTGATATACACATTCAAACATAACATATAATCAAGCAAGTGTAGGTGCTTATCAAATATAGTGTGCGGGAGCACCTTAGTTTAGGTTAAGAGCAATTTGTTTAGCAATTGCCTGGGATCAACGATATGATCAAATGGCTCAAATCGACTCCTCCACCTTGCTCCTCGTCTTTGATTAGGATTAGTACATAAAAATGAAACAAACAAGTTAGTAATTTTATTTTAGTTATACTAATCAAAAATGAAAATTAAAAGTGTAGTATCATTTTAATGTTTAAGTGATGTTTTAAGTTTTTATGATTTCAATTTATGTTCATATTTATTTGTATGTAAAAAGAGTAAGTGAGTACTAAATATAATTGGTGAGGAGTTTATTTAAGTGTGTTAATTAATTTAAGCAAATAAAATGAGAGATTAAGGAAGGAAAAGAATTAAAGAGGATGAATATTGGATGTGTTCTTGAGCTTGCAAATAAATAAGCTTACTAATGCTCTTGAGTATGAGTTTATTTTAGAGAGAAAAGACTTAGAGAATTTTTGGTGTATGTGTGTGTGTTTGTACGTATGATGTGTAGTAGTAGTAGTGTTTTGTTTTTGTAAAACAAGTGTGAATGTATTTGTGTATTTAGTTGTATAAATCATTTAATTAAATGAAGCTAGAATGATGATGAATTTAGTAGTGTGTAAGGTGGATTAGACATGGTAGTAAAAGGAGACATGGTGGTGTAAGAGAAGGGAAGAATGGAAGAGGCTAAGGTTGGACCAAGAAGGTCAAAATTTTCGGCCAAGACCAAGATCAAGTGGGCTCGATTTTCGTTTTTGAAATTTTCGAATTACGCAGCGTCTAAAAGTCCCAAAATAAAATATATGATTTTAAAATAGTGGTTCGAAGTAAGATCAAAAATAAAAATGAAGAAAAACGTAGAAGAGAATTCAAAACAAAAATTGGGTCTAGAATCCTCGAAACTTTGAAATAAAATCTTATTTGATCGAAACACTTATTTTTTTTGTTGAAAGTTATCGAATTAAATCATTATACTCAAACGTCAAAAATTTTACCAGTTTAGGCTTAGTGTAACTCAATATATCGAGTTTTAGTGAAAGTGTTAGTTAAATCAAAATGAAATAGTAATTTGATATTATTATTATATGTTTTGTTAGTAATAATCAAAATGATTAAGCTTAACTAGTTTTTAATTAGATTAGGATTATGGGTAAGTATATTTAAGAAAAGATTAGGTGACTTAATCACAATTAGGTGGCTTGGTCTTTTAGTCAATGTTTGACCTCGATTTGCGTGCCAAAATTTGTCGTTGAGAAATTTGTCGTAGGTGTTTCATTTGATTTATCGAGTTTGAATATGTAAAAATAAAGTTCAAATTTGAAGTATATCAAAATAGTTTTAATTCAGGTGCGAGCAAAGTTGTAGCGCATTGTGTTAGAAAAATATTGAGCGAGATTGTTAAATTAAAGACTTGCGCAATTATAAAAGGCTTAACTTAACATGGAGGGTTACATGTTTAGCGAAAAAAAAAAAAAAAAAAAAAATTCAGTCGCATTTTTATTATAATGAAAAAGGTTGAATTTAATCTAAGGAATTAAATTCTTTAATAAAATTGTGTTACGAAAACACGGGGTGTTACAATCCTACCCCCTTAAGAAAAGTTTCGTCCCCGAAACTTGGAAAGAGTGGATAACTGCTCGAGGTTAAATAAGGCAGTTAGAGAGAATATTGAGATTTTACAAATTTGGATAATAACATTTGATTTTGTTGGAATAAGACTTTTTGAGTTCTCAAATTAATACCGAAACGTCGGATAGAGTGAAAATATTGGAGGGCAAAATCGCGTTCGATTTATTAATGAGATATTCAAATAAACATGGAAATGTTACTAGAATGTTATTTTTGAAAGTGACGTGAAAGAGGTCCACAAAAAGGTAGGGCCTAGAAGTTTTGTACGGAATTAAATTAAATTAAAACTAATAAGAGTTTTAAGAGTAAAAGCAATTTATTTAGTTTTGAGAATAAATGTTATCCTTAAGATAGATTGTAATAAGAAATTTCAGATTTTAGTAGGACTTTAATATAGTCAACTTATAGTCCTACCCCCTTAAGAATTTTTAAACGTATATACAAAATATTATTATTGTTATTTTTATTGATCACAAACATAAGATATATAGCCTTAGAAAAATGGCATTTAGGGGAAATTATGTAAAAGTCGTCGCGATCATAATTAGAATATGAGCTTTAATGAAATTACGAGAATATAGCTTATCGTTGAATGATTAAATAAAATTTTTGAGAATTATGGATAACCTTGTTGATATAGCTCATTTTCTTAAAATTGTTATTATAATGTTACCAGATGGAACGGAAATGTTATAAGCCGTATTTTGGATATGATTCCAATTTTATAATAAGGGTTTAGATACGATATATGCAAGAGTGTTTTGACGAGAGGAAAATTGTAATGGGTATGACAGGTCCGAAAGGTATTTAAAATTTAAAGAAAAGGTTACTCCAGTATTGAATAAAATCAAGATAGGTATTGAGTTAACCAGAAATTTACCCGTGATGAAGCCTACGTCAGGGCAATCCTCGGTGTCTTCGTCAATCTCCGACAAGACGTAAACACGTCCTTGTACCTTAACTGCGGGTAGCGGTCCCGTGTTCATCCTTCCCATTGTCTCTTTCTTTGGGCATGCGTTAGATTTGTGCCCTTCTACCCCGCAGAAGAAACAGGTGATTGGTGATCCGTTGCACTGCTTCCCGGGGTGTAGAGCCTTGTGACAGAAACGACAATCGTCCGCACGTACAATCGGTGGCGGGGTCCTTCCACCGCTTGTAGTCAGTCTCCCCTTGTTCGAGTTGTTGTTGTTGCGGTTGTAAACCGGCTTGTTGAAATTGTTGTTTTGGGAGTTCGGCCTCTGGAAATTCCTTTGTTGGAAGGTCGGCTTCTGGATGAAACTAGAACTTGCCACAGGAGGCATAAAAGTTCTCTTCTTCATTTTCTCCTCAGCTTCTCTCTTCTGGATAGGGGCCCAGATGCTCGTTGCTTTCTCATAGGCCTCAGCAAAGTTCTTACAATTGAACCCGCTCATGTTTATCCTCAGATCGTTAGTCATGCCCCTTACATAACGGGTTGCGAGTTCCTCCTCGTTCGTTAATATTCTAGGAGCAAACTTAGATAGCTCCTGATATTTCTCGGTGTATGCCTGCAGAGACATATCACCTTGATCTAAGTTCCTGAATTTCTCTTCCATCTCCCATCTTAGCTCTTCCCCGAAGTACTTGTTTTCTAGCAGCAGTTTGAACTCGCTCCAGTTATAGATCCTTAGGGGGAACGTGGATCTGATCAGGCGCCACCAGCTATTGGCCTCCCCTTTCAAGTAGTACGCTACTACATTCACCTTTTCATTAGGTGGCGTCTTGCTCAGTTCTAAAAGTTTTTCCATCTCTTCAATCCATTACAAGACAAGGCGGTAGGGTTTGAGTGAACTGAGTATGGTTGAGGTCTGTGTTTCGAGAACCTCTCGAACGCAGATTGATTATTACTACCACCCTGATGTTGATGGACATTCTGAGCAATCTTAACGATCGCGTCCTCGAAGCCTCTTCTTCTTGCTTCTTCTTCGAGGAATTGTTGGTTCAGGTCATTGTCTGGAATACCGTTTGCAGCCATTCTGAAAAAGAATATTAAAATCAAAAGTTACAAAGCTTCCTTATTCCTTCTCGATGAAGTGAACTATGACGGAGGGTTAGAAACCAAGCTCAGAAAATAACATAAGAGTTCAGGTATATGCTCGAGGGATATGGAGTTGAGTCTGAGAATTGAAAAAAAGGAGGAAGGAGTTCATGAAATCGTAGAGTAAGGTTGAAACCATTCTACTTAATTGAGGGAAAAGAAGATCAGTTTACGAAGGGAATCACTGATTTAGAATATCAATCGTTTCTAAGAATTAAAATTTTTACGAGATTGATAAATCATTGAGTTGACTCTATCTTAAAATCATGGAAAGATTAGATGTCAGGAAATTCTTATGATTTAGAAAATGAGAATTGAAAAGCGTTGAAATGATGGTGACAATTCAAGAACGGTTTGATGTGGTTGTAGGAACACTTTTAGTTCAACAGAACTCTTCAAGTCTTGAATGTCTTCTCGTTCCACATAAATCCTGTTGTGTCCATTTGTTGCACTTGAATTTTCGTCGTCTTGACTTTGATTTATACGACTCGTTTTTGAAGTAACGTTAGCATAAAAGATTTGTTAGTCAAACAGGTTAGCCATAGAGCAATTAGCAGGTAAAAGAATTATAAAAAGTTAAGATTCTAACGCTCATCTAACTAGTTTATTATTATTTGGTCGGTCCTTAAGATTCTACCCTTTCTCACATTTTAAAATGATCTAAGTTATTTATTTTAGCGATCTAGGATTTTCTAATTCATTATTTGATCCTATAAGTCTATGCCTGACATATAATATGAATGTCTGGCCCAGGTGTCGTCTCGCTATGTGAGATAACTTTAAGTCATTCACTATCAAAGACGACTTTGATATCAATCAGAATAACCTGGTTTTTCGTGACTTTAATTAAACTAAGGCGGAAAATTAATTAAGTCTAAATATTACAAACCAGCTGTTATCGTCTTACAACTCAGTATACATAATACGAGTTTAGAGATAAAACAGAGTATTTAGATTACAAATTCTCTCAAAAGCGTACAAAATAAATAAGGTAAACTCTCCCCATCATTTGGTAATAATAGTAGCCCTCGGGGTACCTGCGTTTAACCAATTATCATTTTCCCGCAACACTCTTTCGACACATGTAATTCTAAAACATGTGAAATACATAATATAAATAAGTAAAAACAAATAGCAAGCGTTTAAACAACACATAAGAGGAATCATGGTGATTCAAACATGAGCATGCGTCAAATAATATAACCATAAAACAATCATCGATAATTATTCTCAATTCATAATCATGTAGGCAAATCATTATCATTTCATTCACATTCGGGGTAGTCGACCCTTTTCAATTATTCATATAGCAACATATACTCGCGAGTCTTGACTACAGAGCGGCTTTTGTACTCTCATAGATAATTACCCATATAATTTCCTATCAAAGTACACTAGTTACTCAGACTCGTACATCAGATCAAACACTAAGTAGCATAAGATACAGCTACCTAACATCCAACACAACATGGATAATCTAAGATGAAACACGACCATAAGCCAACAAACCAGTAAGGATGGAAACATGCAGACCTAATAAGCATCTGCGCATTAGCGTGCCGGTCACATCAACGGACTTTAAATGCTAACGATATCAAGCAGGTAATAAGGAGGATCAGTCCCTTGTCTTTTGCATGCATACACTACCCTATTGGTACGACTATTACACTACGACGGATTCCCCGGATGGGAATGGCTATTTTCCGTTACCTCATATGGGCCCGTGAGCGAATCGATACCCAGGGCGAAAATCACGTTAAATAACGACTAGGAGAGTCATTAAATTACCACTGGCAATACTGAGGGTGCCAAGTGTCCCCATATGCGGCTACCTTACCGACCCTGACCCTATAGCGTTTAACATCGCAGACACCCGAGTATTTAAAAAGTACTTCATTTTCTCATTTTCTCAATCTCATATTACTTAAGTGATAGTTCATATAAATTAGTATCGTCGAACTTGTATAATGAAAAATTTAGTTCTAACAGTTCTTCAGGTAAACGGAAGCACATAGAAAAGTTAATTATTTATTTTGAGTCCGTTCGTAAATTTTAAATATTTTTCACTATTCATTAATTTACTATTCATCGTATTTACTATTCATCGTATTTACTATTCATCGTATTTACTATTCATCGTATTTTTATACGTGTTCGTATTTTCGTATTTCGTATTCGTACGTATTTTTATACGTATGCGTATTTTTATACTTCGTATTTTATTCGTACTTTTATACTTTGTATTCTATTCGTATACTTAGTATTTTATTATTATATTTTATACTTAGTATTTTATTATTATATCTTATACTTAGTATTTTATTATTATGTCTTATACTTAGTATTTCTATATCTTATACATTTCTTTATACTTAGAGTATTTTACAAAACACCCTTTTTATTTACTAAGTATAAAATTCTAGTTTTAAAGTCGTTAGGTTCGTTTTGTATTTAGTGATTTGAAAAACCATTTCGGAAGTAAAACTCGTTTTAAATTTAAGTACAAAATCTAGTTTCAAAGTTGTTAAGTTCATTTTGTACTTAGTGATTTTAAATAATATTTCAGAAACAAAACTCGGTTAAATTTAGTCATATACTTAACTAAGATTTTAGCGGTTTCCATTTTTAGTGAGGTTGTCGTAGTTCATTTTAAATAGTCCGTATATCCACATCCAAATTTAAGCATAGGTAGTAACACACGATTTAGTTCATTTTAATACGTGTAACGTTTATTTTAATCGGTTTCGTTGATTCTTTTTATTAATGATTCATTATATAATCTAATATAATCCTAATTACTAATCAATTTTAGTGACTAAGTGACAAATTCATTTTGATCAAAATTAGGTCCATTTTTAGTGTAAATGCCGTGGCCTTTATTTATTTAGCTATGTATTTCTTTTTTTGTTTTTTTTATTAATAAATCACTACTTTAACTTATGAAATTATTTAAGTGATAAAATAAAAAGTGACAAAAATCATTTTTGGTCTAAAAATCAACCCAAAACCGTGGCCCTTGTACATTAGTGTAATTTATTTTCGTTTTCTAATTTTATCGGTTTTCGACTTAAAGTTTTTATAATCTATTTATTTAGTTTATACTAAAGTGATTTAAACTAAGTTGAAATTTCACTAAATATTTTATTAAGTTTATGAATAGTGTTTTTACTTACTTTAAATTTCTAACTTTTATATTTTAAAGATTTAGCTTATTTAACTTATAGTTTTAGTTATGTATTTATTCACTAACGGATTTAAACAACATTTAACCTTAACTTTATAAAAATTATGGATCAAACTAGTCATATATGTGAAGAACACATGAATAAATGAAGAACTCTAATATTTTTTTATATGAACATTAATTAGTCAAATTTTTATATGTTTATATAATTTTCTCAAATTTTCCATACAAGTCTAATTTAACTAAACTAATCATAATATGTTATTTAGAAAAATTAAAACTAAAAATTGGTCTGTAACAACCTGGTTTTTCGTTACTTTAATTAAACTAAGGCGAAATTAATTAAGTCTATATATTACAAAACCAGCTGTTATCGTCTTACAAACTCTGTATACATAATACGAGTTTAGAGATAAAGCAGAGTATTTAGATTACAAGTCCTCTCAGAATAGATTACAAAATAAGGCCTTCAATCCCCTGATAGATCAACGGTCAAGACTCGGGGTACCTGCATTAAACTCTCATCATTTTCCCGCACACTCTTTCGACACATGCAATTCTAAAGCAATATGCGGTATAAATAATAAATAAACAAAAATGAAGAGCAAGTAGCAAGTAAAACACGTAAGGAATTTATGATGATTCAACATGAGTATAACACCATCAAATAACACACCACGCTCACAAATAATCATACTCAATAAATCGCATTCCAATACTCAGCCAGGTCATTCAGATAATCATCAAACAAACAAGGAAATGCATTCAACATGTGATAACAAATGAGTCTTCGTTAGTAAGGCGGAAGCATGCAGACGTAAATCGCGCTATAGTAGACGGCCAACATAACTTGGACATGGTCGACATACTAGACGTCCGCAAGAATAGCCGACAGGGCCAACATAACTTGGACATGGTCGATGTGCTAAGGATACCTAAGGTAATAAGGACAGCTAAATCCTTGTCTAATGTATGCATACACCATCTAATCGAGGATCATACGTATTCGCTATTCAAAAGGTATCACCGACGAAAAATACGACTATCACCTTAGACGGGTACCCCCGGGTGGGGCTGGAGTTTCCAATTACCATCTATGGGCCCACGGAAATATCAATGTTGCCCCATCCCTGAGGTTGTATATACCGTGCCGAATAGCAATCTTAAGATCGTTATAAGCCTTGGGCAACTCTGGTAGGGAGCCCAAGTCCCCATAGACAGCTACCTCATTAACATCGAATTACAAGAGTCGCAACATGGCGAACAATCCAAGTATTTTATTCAAGTAGCTCATTTTCTCAATTTCTTATTTCCTCGTTCATTCCAAATAGGTGACAATTCTGTAACTTAAATATATCGTCCAACTTCGTATAATGAAATTTTAGTAACAGCAGTTCTTCAGGTAAAACAGAACACATAGAAAAGCTTAATTATTTATTTTGAGTCCGTTCGTAAAATTTAAATATTTTCACTATTCATTATTTTACTATTCATCGTATTTACTATTCATCGTATTTACTATTCATCGTATTTACTATTCACCGTATTTTTATAATGATCCGTATTTTAGTATTTCGTATTTGTAATGTATTTTTATACGTATCGTATTTTTATACTTCGTATTTTATTCGTATTTTATACGTACATGTATTCTTATACTTAGTGTATTTTCTATACTTAGTATTTATTATTATATTTTTATACTTAGTGTTTTTATACCTTAAGATATTTTATTTGATTAGGTTAAGTGATTTAGTTAATGTAACTAGATTTTCTAATTATTTAGTTTCTTTTTAATTTTTATACTTAGCCTTTCTAAAAATATCTAAAAAGTATCTAGACTTTTTAATCTAAGTGTAAAGTTCTATTTTTATTTTCTAAGTATAATTTCTAGTTTTAAAGTCGTTAGGTTCGTTTTGTATTTAGTGATTTGAAATATTATTTTAAAAGCGAAACTCGGTTATGTTTAGTCATATACTTAGCTAAATTTCTTTTAATCTGCTTCTATTTTTAGCGAGGTTGTCGTAGTTCATTTTAAATAGTCCGTATGTCCAAATCCAAATTTAAGCAAGGGTAGTAACACTCGATTTAAATCATTTTAATATATGTAACATTTATTTTAATCGGTTTCGTTGATTCTTTTTATTAATGATTCATTGTACAATTTAATGTAATCCTAATTACAAATCAACTTTAGTGATTAAGTGATAAATTCATTTTGACCAAAATTGACCAAAAATAGGGTGAAATGCCGTGGCCTTTATTTACCTTAGCTATTTGTTTCTTTTTTTGTTTTTATTAATAATTCATTACTTTAACTAATTTAATTACTTAAGTGATAAAAATAAAAAGTGACAAAATCATTTTGGTCCAAAAATACTCCTAAGGCCGTGGACTTCATATACTTAGCAATTTATTTTCGTTTTTCCAATTTAATCGGTTTTTGACTTAAAGTTTTTATATACTAATTATTTAAATTATACTAAAGCGATTTATCTAGTTTACGATTTTCACTAAATATTTTATCTCATTTATGAATAGTGTTTTTACTCACTTTAATTTCCTATCTTTTATTTCTAATGATTGAGTCTATTTAACCTATTTAATTAGTTATGGTATTTATTTATTAGTGGAATAAATCAACATTTGAGTACAACTTTATAAAAATTATTAATCAAACTAGAAATAAATGTGAAGGACACATGAAGATGTTAGGAACTCTAATGTTTTTCATATGAACATTATTTACTCAAATTTCATATTATCGCTTTTATTTTCTCAAATTTTTATGGCATGTCTAATTTACCTAAACTAATCATAATATGTTATTTAGAAAAATTAAAACTAAAAATTGGTCCAAATTTAAGGGGAAAACTGTATATGTATATATACCCATAAATTTTGATTTTTGATTTTTATACTTCTAATTCAATAACTAATTTACTTTATGTTATTTATGTATTTAACATATGTGAAAATCATATACAAATATTAACACACTTAACTAAAAATCATTTAAACACATGAATAACCATAAAAGTTCAAGAACACACATAAACACATTAAAACATTTAAATTCATAACAAATTCATTTTAAGTCCTAAACATAAACTAATTATATTTTCATGTTCATTTCACCACAAGTATTTTAAGCATGCAATTTACAAAAATTAAAACGAAAAATTAAACGAAAAATTAGGGTTAGGCCGTGTAGATTATATATGGACAATATATTTTATTTTTCGATTTTTGTCTTCTAATTTAACATGTGATACTTGGGTGACATAAAATCATACATACAAATCAAAACATCACTTAGGAAAAATAACATAAAATCAAATTCGAGGCGCTTATCACATAAGTGTGCGGGAAGCACCTTGATTATGTTAGTGGAATGAAATCCTAGCAATTATCGGGATCGATAATATGGTCGAATTGGCTCAAGTCGATGCCTCCACCTTGCTCCTCGTCTTTGGTTAGGATTAGTACATAGAAATGAAAATAAGAAAGTTAGTAATTTATATAGAAGCTAAACTAACTAATTAAGAACTTAAAGTGTAGTTGTAGTTTTAGGTTTATGTGATGTTTTAAATTTTTCATTAATTCGATTTATGTTCATGTTTATTTATAAGTTTAAAAGAGGAGGTGATTGCTAAACTAATTAGTGGGGAATTAACACAAGTATTTTAATGAATTTAAAACAAGGATAGCAAAAGTTTAAGGAGAAAAAAATAAGGAGGAAGAAGATGAAGATCATGTGAGCTTGAGGTTGAAGACATGAAGGTGTTCTTACTTGTGTTTGTTTATTTAGAGAGAAAAGGAGTAGTAGTGTTTGTTGTGTGTTTGTGTTGTGATGTTGTACGTGTAAATGTAGTAAGGTAGTAGTAGTTGTAGTTTGTTTTAAGTAATGCAAAGTGTGAATGTGTTTGTGCAACTTGTAGTATAAGGTATTAAATTAAGCAAGCTAGATGATGATGATAAATATAGGATGGTAAGTGTTCTTGACATCTTAGTAAAGTAGGAACATGTGTGTAAGAGTAGAGAAGAAAAAGGAAGTAGGGTGGCTTGACTTAGTAAGGAAAAGGAGGAAGTATAACGTGTGGTAGTAGTAGTTGTGTAAGTTGTTGTGTTTTAATTTATGTAGTATGTGTGCATGACATAGTTGTATTATCACTTAAGTTAAAGGGCTACTAAGTGATGGTGTTTTAGTAGAGTTGCAAGGGGACTTGACAAGGTAGTAAAGTAGAGCATGTTGTGTAAGAGAAGGGAAGAAAAGGAGAAGACAAGTGCATGCTAGAGCATGCTCAAATTTTCGGCCAACATGGACCAAGTTGGTCCGATTTTTCGTTTTTGAAATTTTCGATTTGCGCGCACGTGAAAAGTCTCGAAATGAAATATATAGTCTTGGAATAATGTTTAGAAGTAAGATCGAAAATAAAAATGAAAATAAACCTCAAAACGAATTCAAACAAAAATTGGGTACTAGTTTTCCTCGCAACTTTGAAATAAAATTTTATTCGATCGAAATATATATTTTTTTCGTTGAATGTTATCGAATTAAATCATTATGCTTAAACGTCAAAAATTTTACCAGTTTAGACTTAGTGTAACTCAATATATCGAGTTTTAGTGAAAGTGTTAGTTAAATCAAAATGAAATAGTAATTTGACATTAATATAATAAGATTTATAAATAAAAATTAAAAGTGCTCGAAATTGAATTTTATGAACAAAAGGTTTTACTTTTATTTTTGTGAATAGTAAACATGCTTTGACCATTTCAAAATTTGAAAGACGATACAAGTTTTGGGTTGACTTTTATAAAATTTTGAAATGTGTTTCTTTTTGAATTCTGAATATAATGCAACAAACTTTATTTTTCAAAAATTTTATATTTGGACTTAAGAAAATTTAGTATACTTTGGCGAAAAAAATTCAGACGCATTTTTATTAAAAGGAAAAAGGATGAATTTAATTAAAGGAATTAATTTCTTTTATAATTTTATGCTATAATAACACGGGGTGTTACAATCCTACCCCCTTAAGAAAAGTTTCGTCCCCGAAACTTGGATAGAGTGGATAATTGCTCGAGGTTAAACAAGGCAACTAGAGAGAATATTGAGATTTTAGGAGTTTGGATAGTAATATTTGGTTTTGCTGGAATAAGACTTTTTGGGAAAAGTTTGAGTTTCCTAACTAATATAAGGACGTCGGATAGAGTGAAAGTATTGAGGAACAAAATCGCGTTTGTTTTATTAATGAGATATTTAAATAAACATAGAAATGTTACTAGAATGTTATTTTTGAAAATGACGCGAAAGAGAATCGCAAAAAGATAGGGTCTAGAAGTTTTGTACGGAATTAAATGAAATTAAAATAATAAGTGTTTTAGGAATAAAACTCGTTTATTTAAATTTCAGAAATAATGTTAACCTAAAAGTAGGCTGAAATGAAAAGTTTTAAAATTTAATTAAGGTTGGTGTATAATCAAAATATTATCCTACCCCCTTAAAAAGTTTCGAACTTATGTACATAATAATATTATTATTGTTACTTTTAATGATCACTTAAATAAGATATATAGCCTTCGAGAAATGGCATTTAGGGAAAATATGTAAAAGTCGTAGTGATCATAAAGAAGATATAAGCTTTAATGAAATATAGGTTATCGTTGGATGATTAGACAAAATGTTTAGAGAATTATGGATAACCTTGTTGATATAGCTCGTTTCTTTAAAATTGTTATTATAATGTTAATAGATGAACGGAGATGTTACACATCATATTTTGGTTAAGATAGAAAATTTATAATAATGGATGACGTAAAAATCTAAAATTTTTGTATGTATATTTCTTAAAATAGAGGAAATAGTAGAAATGAACCAATTTCAAAGATTTTAGAAATAGTGGAATGAAAAATTTGAACCATGAAGTTTCAAAAGTGTTTCAAATTACGTTACAAAGATTTGACGGAACAAGCAAAAATTGTCAAGGGTATTTTTATAGAAAACGTATGAAAACAATTTTTAGAGGGATATATTTAAGAGATTGATAAGAATTTTAAATATAGGAGGTCGTAAAGGAAATTTGTGTGATGGATTGTTTGATAAATTTTGGGAGGAACTAAAAGATAATTAAACTCCCTAATCGAATAGAATAAGTGTTGGTACGAGGTTAATTAGAAATTTACCGGTGATGACGTCGACATCGATAATATCGTCAGCACCCTCTTCATACTCGGTCAGGACATACACACGTCCCTGAACCTTTACTGCGGGCAATGGCCCTGCATTTGCCTTAGCAACAATACCCTTCTTTGGGCATTCGTTAGACTTGTGTCCTACTTCATTACAGAAGAAACACACTACTGGTTTTCCGTCACAACGCTTCCCCGGGTGATTCTTTGTCCGCGTAAACGACACTGGTTTGCTTGGAAAGGCGGATTCCCGAGAAGTTGTTGGTTGTTCCTTGCCACGTTTGGGGTGGGGTTATGGTTAGGATAATGGGGCCTGTTATGGTTCCTATTGCGATTATCCTGATTCTGATAACCCGTGCGACCAAAGAGTGGCTTGTGTATGAAGCTGGCATTCGCCACAGGAGGAGTAAAAACCTTCTTTTTCTTTTTCTCCTCGGCTTCTCCCTTCTGGATTGACGCCCAGATTGCAACGGGAGTTGAGAATTTGCGATCCATTGACCTAGGGCCCGCTTCCAACCTTCGGTCCAAGAGTCAACCACAAGTCAACTAAGTCAACAAAAGTCAAAGTCAAGGGAAGAAACCCCAAGTCAGCCGAGAAATGAGCCCAAGAAGTCCTCACATGTGTTCCTCAATAAGTCACTATCAACACATGTCGCTATCTACCTTTATTACTTTATGCTTTTTACTTTAAGTATTTGTTGTTTATTGTTCAAAATTTTCAGCTCATATGAGCTTGTTTGGACCGAGTATTATTGTTATTTTGTGGGTGATTGTAGCCCTTAGATCTTGTTGTAATGGAGGGTCAAGATTAGAATGAGGGTAATATATAAACCCTCATCATTGCCTCACATTTTTCAGATTTGCTTATGATAAAGAAAACCCTAGAGTTTCCAACTTGTGTTCTTCATTTCTCATTACTTTGTGTGTGAGTGAGTGAAAGATTAGTATAGTGGCTTTGTGCTTATGCTAATCAAAACCTAATTCTCTTGCTAAGTGCTTAGAATTAGTCACTATCCTTTTTATTTTATCCTTGTTCATATAATTTTCAGAAAATTGTTACACAAAAAACCCAAACGGCCGAGTATATTCAAGGTGGTTTCAAGGTTCGATTTTGTTCATCCTTTGAGTGATTCTTATCCTCATAAGTTTCACTCCAAATTGGTTATCAAAGCTTTGGTTTGAAGAGCACAAGATCCCATCTTTGTGCTAAAGTCACACGGTCCAAAGGAGTATCAAGGTATTTGAAATTTTCAGATTTTCTTGTGTTTGATTTCTCAATGAGTATACCTCTTTCTTGTGATGCTACTCTTGAGGGAAATATGGATGACTCTATGGAGAAATTGAGAAAGGAAATTGAGTATAAATTGAGCCGAGTTCATGGAGGAGTTGGGTCAAAACTTGGTCTTGTAACTTGGAGGGTTATGCATACCCAACCCCATTCCTTGGATGAAAGTCAAAAAAATCAGATTTTTAGGTCTAAATGTACCATTGAGAAGAGGGTTTGTAACCTAATTATTGATGGAGGGAGTTGTGTTAATGTGGCTTCAAAAACCCTCATCGATAAGCTTGCCTTACCCACTCAAAAACACCCAAACCCTTACAAGTTGAGATGGTTGAATAGGGAGGCCGAAATTTTGGTTGATAAACGATGTTTGGTTTCTTTTCGATGGGAAGAGACTATGTGGATGAAGTGTGGTGTGATGTGATTCCTATGGATGCTTGTCACCTTTTATTGGGGAGACCTTGGGAATTTGATCGGAATGCGACTCATGAGGGAAGAGACAACACTTACACTTTCGAGTTTAGAGACAAGAGGATCAAGCTTACGCCCTTGCCTCCAAACTTGGGTGGCCGAGCCACTCCTACCCTAGCCAAGCCACTTGAGGGAGTCTTATTGGTTGGAGAGCAAGAGATGAAACACGAGCTTAGCAAGCGGATGGTTGTTTATGCCCTCATCGCCAAAGAAACTCCTAAGGAAAGTGAAAAACCGATTCCATGTGAAGTTCAAGAGCTCTTAGAAGTCTACAAGGATGTGTTTCCCCTAGAGCTACCTCACGGCCTACCCCCTATTAGGGGCATTGAGCATCAAATTGATCTTGTTCCGGGAGCTACACTACCTAATAAGGCCGCATATCGAAGTGATCCTAAGGCTACACAAGAACTTCAACAACAAATTGGGGAACTCATGGAAAAGGGGTTTGTAAGAGAATCTCTTAGTCCTTGTGCCGTACCTACACTCTTGGTGCCTAAGAAGGATGGAACTTGGAGAATGTGTACGGATAGTCGAGCTATTAATAACATTACGGTCAAGTATAGGTTTCCTATACCTAGGCTTGATGACATTCTTGATGAGCTTAGTGGAGCTCGATTGTTTTCCAAGATTGATCTACGACAAGGTTACCATCAAGTAAGAATCAAAGAGGGTGATGAATGGAAGACGGCTTTTAAACGAAACATGGGTTATATGAATGGTTAGTCATGCCTTTTGGACTATCCAATGCTCCTAGTACCTTCATGAGATTGATGACCGAGGTTTTGAGACCTTACTTGGGGAGATTCATTGTGGTTTACTTTGACGATATCTTGGTGTATAGCCCTTCCAAAGAAGCTCACCTACATCACTTGCAAGTGTTATTTGAGACACTTAGAGATCACAAGTTGTATGGCAAGTTAGAGAAGTGTTCTTTCATGCAAAGCGAGGTCCAATTCTTGGGCTATATTATATCTAGCCGTGGTATTCTAGTGGATCAAGAGAAAGTGGAGGCTATCAAATCATGGCCAATTCAAGAACATAACCGAGGGTGAGGAGTTTTCATGGCTTGGCTTCTTTTTATCGACGATTTATCAAGGATTTTAGCACCGTCATGGCACCCATCACCGAGTGTATGAAGAAAGGAGAGTTCAAGTGGAATGAGGGGCCGAGATTTCCTTCAACAAAATCAAGAAGTTGTTGTGTGATTCACCTATTCTTACACCACGGATTTCAAGAAGCTTTTTGAGGTCGAATGTGATGCTAGTGGAGTTGGAATTGGGGCCGTTCTATTACAAGAACACAAGCCAATTGCTTACTTTAGTGAGAAGTTGAATGGTGCCAAGCTCAATTATTCCACCTACGTCAAAGAATTCTATGCCATCGTCGGGCTCTCGCTCATTGGAGCCACTACCTCAAGCCCAAGCCATTTGTTCTTCATTCGATCATGAGGCTCTCAAATACATCAATGGACAACACAAGTTGAATCATAGGCATGCCAAGTGGGTCGAATTTCTTCAATCATTCTCCTTCTCAAGTAAGTTCATTGAGGGGAAGAATAACGTGGTGGCCGATGCTTTGTCTCGGAGGCATACCATGCTAAGCTACATGGAGCAAAGAGTGTTGGGTTTTGAATTCATGAAAGAGCTCTATGTGGAGGATCCCGACTTCAAAGACGAGTGGAATTCCATACGTGAAGGGCAAGGCAAGGTGGGAAGCAAGTACACACTTCAAGAGGGGTTCTTGTTCCTTGGCAATCGGCTATGTATACCTAAGGGCCCTTATCGAAATCTCCTAGTGAGGGAAGTTCATTCTAATGGTTTAGCCGGGCATTTCGGAATTCAAAAGACTTATGACATCCTCCAAGATCAATTCCATTGGCCCAAGATGCTTGGAGATGTCCAAGATGTGATCAAGAGATGCGCTTCGTGCCAACAATCCAAGTCCTAATTATTGATGGAGGGAGTTGTGTTAATGTGGCTTCAAAAACCCTCATCGATAAGCTTGCCTTACCCACTCAAAAACACCCAAACCCTTACAAGTTGAGATGGTTGAATAGGGAGGCCGAAATTTTGGTTGATAAACGATGTTTGGTTTCTTTTTCGATGGGAAGAGACTATGTGGATGAAGTGTGGTGTGATGTGATTCCTATGGATGCTTGTCACCTTTTATTGGGGAGACCTTGGGAATTTGATCGGAATGCGACTCATGAGGGAAGAGACAACACTTACACTTTCGAGTTTAGAGACAAGAGGATCAAGCTTACGCCCTTGCCTCCAAACTTGGGTGGCCGAGCCACTCCTACCCTAGCCAAGCCACTTGAGGGAGTCTTATTGGTTGGAGAGCAAGAGATGAAACACGAGCTTAGCAAGGGGATGGTTGTTTATGCCCTCATCGCCAAAGAAACTCCTAAGGAAAGTGAAAAACCGATTCCATGTGAAGTTCAAGAGCTCTTAGAAGTCTACAAGGATGTGTTTCCCTAGAGCTACCTCACGGCCTACCCCTATTAGGGGCATTGAGCATCAAATTGATCTTGTTCCTGGAGCTACACTACCTAATAAGGCCGCATATCAAGTGATCCTAAGGCTACACAAGAACTTCAACAACAAATTGGGAACTCATGGAAAAGGGGTTTGTAAGAGAATCTCTTAGTCCTTGTGCCGCACTCTACACTCTTGGTGCCTAAGAAGGATGGAACTTGGAGAATGTGTACGGATAGTCGAGCTATTAATAACATTACGGTCAAGTATAGGTTTCCTATACCTAGGCTTGATGACATTCTTGATGAGCTTAGTGGAGCTCGATTGTTTTCCAAGATTGATCTACGACAAGGTTACCATCAAGTAAGAATCAAAGAGGGTGATGAATGGAAGACGGCTTTTAAGCGAAACATGGGTTATATGAATGGTTAGTCATGCCTTTTGGACTATCCAATGCTCCTAGTACCTTCATGAGATTGATGACCGAGGTTTTGAGACCTTACTTGGGGAGATTCATTGTGGTTTACTTTGACGATATCTTGGTGTATAGCCCTTCCAAAGAAGCTCACCTACATCACTTGCAAGTGTTATTTGAGACACTTAGAGATCACAAGTTGTATGGCAAGTTAGAGAAGTGTTCTTTCATGCAAAGCGAGGTCAATTCTTGGGCTATATTATATCTAGCCGTGGTATTCTAGTGGATCAAGAGAAAGTGGAGGCTATCAAATCATGGCCAATTCAAGAACATAACCGAGGTGAGGAGTTTTCATGGCTTGGCTTCTTTTTATCGACGATTTATCAAGGATTTTAGCAAGTCATGGCACCCATCACCGAGTGTATGAAGAAAGGAGAGTTCAAGTGGAATGAGGGGGCCGAGATTTCCTTCAACAAAATCAAGAAGTTGTTGTGTGATTCACCTATTCTTACACCACCGGATTTCAATAAGCTTTTTGAGGTCGAATGTGATGCTAGTGGAGTTGGAATTGGGGCCGTTCTATTACAAGAACACAAGCCAATTGCTTACTTTAGTGAGAAGTTGAATGGTGCCAAGCTCAATTATTCCACCTACGACAAAGAATTCTATGCCATCGTTCGGGCTCTCGCTCATTGGAGCCACTACCTCAAGCCCAAGCCATTTGTTCTTCATTCCGATCATGAGGCTCTCAAATACATCAATGGACAACACAAGTTGAATCATAGGCATGCCAAGTGGGTCGAATTTCTTCAATCATTCTCCTTCTCAAGTAAGTTCATTGAGGGGAAGAATAACGTGGTGGCCGATGCTTTGTCTCGGAGGCATACCATGCTAAGCTACATGGAGCAAAGAGTGTTGGGTTTTGAATTCATGAAAGAGCTCTATGTGGAGGATCCCGACTTCAAAGACGCAGTGGAATTCCATACGTGAAGGGCAAGGCAAGGTGGGAAGCAAGTACACACTTCAAGAGGGGTTCTTGTTCCTTGGCAATCGGCTATGTATACCTAAGGGCCCTTATCGAAATCTCCTAGTGAGGGAAGTTCATTCTAATGGTTTAGCCGGGCATTTCGGAATTCAAAAGACTTATGACATCCTCCAAGATCAATTCCATTGGCCCAAGATGCTTGGAGATGTCCAAGATGTGATCAAGAGATGCGCTTCGTGCCAACAATCCAAGTCCTACTTTCAAACGGGGCCCTACACTCCTTTACCCGTCCCAAATCGGCCATGGGAGGACGTTAGCATGGATTTCATCGTTGCTTTGCCTAGAACTCAACGGGGTAAGGATTCCATCATGGTTGTGGTAGATCGATTTAGCAAGATGGCTCATTTCATTGCGTGCAAGAAAACCGAAGATGCTATGAGTGTAGCCGAGTTGTATTTCAAGGAGGTGGTTAAATTGCATGGAGTCCCTAAAACCATTGTATCCGATCGAGACACCAAGTTCATGAGCCACTTTTGGAAGACCTTATGGAAGCTACTAAAGACGAGGCTCTTGTTTAGCACAAGTCATCATCCTCAAACGGATGGCCAAACCGAGGTCACTAATAAAACCTTGGGGAGGATCCTGAGCATCGTTTCTAGGTCCTTGAAAGATTGGGATCTCAAACTCGCCCACGCCGAATTTGCCTTCAACCGTGCCCCTTCTTCTAGCACGGGAAGTTCACCATTTGAGGTGGTCTATGGGACCAATCCCATCATGCCCACGGACCTAGCCCCCGTCAAGAGCAAGGAGATGAGTTACGATGCCAAGAAGCGGGTTGAATTCATGATGAGTATCCACAACCAAGTCAAGAAGCAAATCGAGAAAGCGAATGAGACTTACAAGGCTAGAGCAAAGGGCCGAAAGATTTCAAAGGAGTTCGAGCCGGGAGACTTGGTATGGTTACACTTGAGGAAGGAACGGTTTCCGGATAAAAGAAAGAACAAACTCATGCCTAGGGCCGAGGGTCCCTTCGAGATACTTGAGAAAATTGGGCCGAATGCTTACAAAGTTGATCTACCGGGAGAGTACGGAGTCCATGGCACGTTTAACGTGGGAGACCTTAGCCCGTATCATGAAGACTTGGAAGATGAAGAAGGCGAGGATTTGAGGGCAAATCCTTTCCAACCCGGGGAGATTGCAACGGGAGTTGAGAATTTGCGATCCATTGACCTAGGGCCCGCTTCCAACCTTCGGTCCAAGAGTCAACCACAAGTCAACTAAGTCAACAAAAGTCAAAGTCAAGGGAAGAAACCCCAAGTCAGCCGAGAAATGAGCCCAAGAAGTCCTCACATGTGTTCCTCAATAAGTCACTATCAACACATGTCGCTATCTACCTTTATTACTTTATGCTTTTTACTTTAAGTATTTGTTGTTTATTGTTCAAAATTTTCAGCTCATATGAGCTTGTTTGGACCGAGTATTATTGTTATTTTGTGGGTGATTGTAGCCCTTAGATCTTGTTGTAATGGAGGGTCAAGATTAGAATGAGGGTAATATATAAACCCTCATCCTTGCCTCACATTTTTCAGATTTGCTTATGATAAAGAAAACCCTAGAGTTTCCAACTTGTGTTCTTCATTTCTCATTACTTTGTGTGTGAGTGAGTGAAAGATTAGTATAGTGGCTTTGTGCTTATGCTAATCAAAACCTAATTCTCTTGCTAAGTGCTTAGAATTAGTCACTATCCTTTTTATTTTATCCTTGTTCATATAATTTTCAGAAAATTGTTACACAAAAAACCCAAACGGCCGAGTATATTCAAGGTGGTTTCAAGGTTCGATTTTGTTCATCCTTGGAGTGATTCTTATCCTCATAAGTTTCACTCCACAGATACTTGTTGCCTTTTCGTAGGCCTCAGCAAAGTTCTTACAGTTGAACCCGCTCATGTTTATCCTTAGATCATTAGTCATGCCCCTTACATAACGAGTTGCGAGTTCCTCCTCGTTAGTTAATATTCTAGGAGCAAACTTCGATAGCTCCTGATACTTTTCGGTGTATGCCTGCAGAGACATATCACCTTGGTTCAAGTTTCGGAATTTCTCTTCCATCTCCCATCTTAGCTCTTCCCCGAAGTACTTGTTCTCCAGCAGCAGTTTGAACTCGCTCCAATTGTATATCCTCAGGGGAAAGGTGGACCTGATCAAGCGCCACCAGCTGTTGGCTTCTCCCTTCAGATAGTAAGCTACCACATTCACCTTCTCTGTAGGTGGTGTCTTACTGAGCTCTAACAGTTTCTCCATTTCTTCAATCCATTCAGTCAGAACGGTAGGGTTGACCGAGCCTGAGTACGGTTGAGGTCTGTGTTTTGAGAACCTCTCAAATGCGGACTGGTTGTTTCCGCCACCCTGGTGTTGGTACATGCCTTGAGCAATCTTGGTGATTGCATCTTCAAACCCCTTTCTCCTTGCCTCTTCCTCAAGAAATTGTTGGTTGAGGTCATTGTCAGGAATATCATTTGCAGCCATTCTGAAAAATACCAAAATCAAAAGTTACAAAGCTTCCTAATTCCTTCTCGATGAAGTGAACTATGACGGAGGGTTAGAAACCAAGCTCAGAAAATAACATAAGAGTTCAGGTATAAGCTCGAGGGATATGGAGTTGAGTCTGAGAATTGACAAAAGTGAGGAAGAAGTTTATGAAATCGTAGAGTAAGGTTGAAACCATTCTACTAAATTGAGGGAAAAGAAGATCAGTTTACGAAGGGAATCACTGATTTAGAATATCAATCGTTTCTAAGAATTAAAAATTTTACGAGATTGATAAATCATTGAGTTGACTCTATCTTAAAATCATGGAAAGATTAGATGTCAGGAAATTTTTATGATTTAGAAAATGAGAATTGAAAAGCGTTGAAATGATGGTGACAATTCAAGAACGGTTTGATATGGTTGTAGGAACACTTTTAGTTCAACAGAACTCTTCAAGTCTTGAATGTCTTCTCGTTCCACATAGATCTCGTTGCGTCCATTTGTTGCACTTGAATTCCCGTCGTCTTGACTTTGATTTATACGACTCGTTTTTGAAGTAACGTTAGCATAAGAGATTTGTTAGTCAAACAGGTTAGCCATAGAGCAAATAGCAAGTAAAAGAATTATAGCACGTTAAGAATCTATCGCTCATCTAACTAGTCTTTTATTATTAGGTCGATCCTTAAGTTTCTACCCTTTCTCACAATTTAAAGTGATCTAAGTTATTATTTTAGCGATCTAAGATTTCTAATTCATTATTTGGTCCTATTAGTCTATGCCTGACATATATATTAATATGTATGTCTGGCCCAGGTGTCGTCTCGCTATGAGAGATAACTTTAAGTTACTCACGGTCGCAAGACAGCTTTGATACCAACTGTAACAACCTGGTTTTTCGTGACTTTAATTAAACTAAGGCGGAAAATTAATTAAGTCTATATATTACAAAACCAGCTGTTATCGTCTTACAAACTCTGTATACATAATACGAGTTTAGAGATAAAGCAGAGTATTTAGATTACAAGTCCTCTCAGAATAGATTACAAAATAAGGCCTTCAATCCCCTGATAGATCAACGGTCAAGACTCAAAATTTTTGCATTAAACTCTCATCATTTTCCCGCACACTCTTTCGACACATGCAATTCTAAAGCAATATGCGGTATAAATAATAAATAAACAAAAATGAAGAGCAAGTAGCAAGTAAAACACGTAAGGAATTTATGATGATTCAACATGAGTATAACACCATCAAATAACACACCACGCTCACAAATAATCATACTCAATAAATCGCATTCCAATACTCAGCCAGGTCATTCAGATAATCATCAAACAAACAAGGAAATGCATTCAACATGTGATAACAAATGAGTCTTCGTTAGTAAGGCGGAAGCATGCAGACGTAAATCGCGCTATAGTAGACAGGGCCAACATAACTTGGACATGGCTGACATACTAGACGTCCGCGCAATAATAGCCGGGTGGCCAACATAACTTGGACATGGTCGACAGGCTAAGGATACCTAAGGTAATAAGGACAGCTAAATCCTTGTCTAATGTATGCATACACCATCTAATCGAGGATCATACGTATTCGCTATTCAAAAGGTATCACCGACGAAAAATACGACTATCACCTTAGACGGGTACCCCCGGGTGGGGCTGGAGTTTCCAATTACCATCTATGGGCCCACGGAAATATCAATGTTGCCCCATCCCTGAGGTTGTATATCTGAGTCTTAGAATAGCAATCTTAAGATCGTTATAAGCCTTGGGCAACTCTGGTAGAGAGCCCAAGTCCCCATAGACAGCTACCTCATTAACATCGAATTACAAGAGTCGCAACATGGCGAACAATCCAAGTATTTTATTCAAGTAGCTCATTTTCTCAATTTCTTATTTCCTCGTTCATTCCAAATAGGTGACAATTCTGTAACTTAAATATATCGTCCAACTTCGTATAATGAAATTTTAGTAACAGCAGTTCTTCAGGTAAAACAGAACACATAGAAAAGCTTAATTATTTATTTTGAGTCCGTTCGTAAAATTTAAATATTTTCACTATTCATTATTTTACTATTCATCGTATTTACTATTCATCGTATTTACTATTCATCGTATTTACTATTCATCGTATTTACTATTCACCGTATTTTTATACGTATCCGTATTTTAGTATTTCGTATTTGTACGTATTTTTATACGTATGCGTATTTTTATACTTCGTATTTTATTCGTATTTTATACGTACATGTATTCTTATACTTAGTGTATTTTCTATACTTAGTATTTATTATTATATTTTTATACTTAGTGTTTTTATACCTTAAGATATTTTATTTGATTAAGTTAAGTGATTTAGTTAATGTAACTAGATTTTCTAATTATTTAGTTTCTTTTTAATTTTTATACTTAGCCTTTCTAAAAATATCTAAAAAGTATCTAGACTTTTTAATCTAAGTGTAAAGTTCTATTTTTATTTTCTAAGTATAATTTCTAGTTTTAAAGTCGTTAGGTTCGTTTTGTATTTAGTGATTTGAAATATTATTTTAAAAGCGAAACTCGGTTATGTTTAGTCATATACTTAGCTAAATTTCTTTTAACGGTTTCTATTTTTAGCGAGGTTGTCGTAGTTCATTTTAAATAGTCCGTATGTCCAAATCCAAATTTAAGCAAGGGTAGTAACACTCGATTTAAATCATTTTAATATATGTAACATTTATTTTAATCGGTTTCGTTGATTCTTTTTATTAATGATTCATTGTACAATTTAATGTAATCCTAATTACAAATCAACTTTAGTGATTAAGTGATAAATTCATTTTGACCAAAATTGACCAAAAATAGGGTGAAATGCCGTGGCCTTTATTTACCTTAGCTATTTGTTTCTTTTTTTTGTTTTTATTAATAATTCATTACTTTAACTAATTTAATTACTTAAGTGATAAAAATAAAAAGTGACAAAATCATTTTGGTCCAAAAATACTCCTAAGGCCGTGGACTTCATATACTTAGCAATTTATTTTCGTTTTTCTAATTTAATCGGTTTTTGACTTAAAGTTTTTATATACTAATTATTTAAATTATACTAAAGCGATTTATCTAGTTTACGATTTTCACTAAATATTTTATCTCATTTATGAATAGTGTTTTTACTCACTTTAATTTCCTATCTTTTTAATTTTAATGATTGAGTCTATTTAACCTATATAATTAGTTATTGTATTTATTTATTAGTGGAATAAAACAACATTTGAGTACAACTTTATAAAAATTATTAATCAAACTAGAAATAAATGTGAAGGACACATGAAGATGTTAAGAACTCTAATGTTTTTCATATGAACATTATTTAGTCAAATTTCATATTATCGTTTTATTTTCTCAAATTTTTATGGCATGTCTAATTTACCTAAACTAATCATAATATGTTATTTAGAAAAATTAAAACTAAAAATTGGTCCAAATTTAAGGGGAAAACCGTGTATATGTATATATACCCATAAATTTTGATTTTTGATTTTTATACTTCTAATTCAATAACTAATTTACTTTATGTTATTTATGTATTTAACATATGTGAAAATCATATACAAATATTAACACACTTAACTAAAAATCATTTAAACACATGAATAACCATAAAAGTTCAAGAACACACATAAACACATTAAAACATTTAAATTCATAACAAATTCATTTTAAGTCCTAAACATAAACTAATTATATTTTCATGTTCATTTCACCACAAGTATTTTAAGCATGCAATTTACAAAAATTAAAACGAAAAATTAAACGAAAAATTAGGGTTAGGCCGTGTAGATTATATATGGACAATATATTTTATTTTTCGATTTTTGTCTTCTAATTTAACATGTGATACTTGGGTGACATAAAATCATACATACAAATCAAAACATCACTTAGGAAAAATAACATAAAATCAAATTCGAGGCGCTTATCACATAAGTGTGCGGGAAGCACCTTGATTATGTTAGTGGAATGAAATCCTAGCAATTATCGGGATCGATAATATGGTCGAATTGGCTCAAGTCGATGCCTCCACCTTGCTCCTCGTCTTTGGTTAGGATTAGTACATAGAAATGAAAATAAGAAAGTTAGTAATTTATATAGAAGCTAAACTAACTAATTAAGAACTTAAAGTGTAGTTGTAGTTTTAGGTTTATGTGATGTTTTAAATTTTTCATTAATTCGATTTATGTTCATGTTTATTTATAAGTTTAAAAGAGGAGGTGATTGCTAAACTAATTAGTGGGGAATTAACACAAGTATTTTAATGAATTTAAAACAAGGATAGCAAAAGTTTAAGGAGAAAAAAATAAGGAGGAAGAAGATGAAGATCATGTGAGCTTGAGGTTGAAGACATGAAGGTGTTCTTGCTTGTGTTTGTTTATTTAGAGAGAAAAGGAGTAGTAGTGTTTGTTGTGTGTTTGTGTTGTGATGTTGTACGTGTAAATGTAGTAAGGTAGTAGTAGTTGTAGTTTGTTTTAAGTAATGCAAAGTGTGAATGTGTTTGTGCAACTTGTAGTATAAGGTATTAAATTAAGCAAGCTAGATGATGATGATAAATATAGGATGGTAAGTGTTCTTGACATCTTAGTAAAGTAGGAACATGTGTGTAAGAGTAGAGAAGAAAAAGGAAGTAGGGTGGCTTGACTTAGTAAGGAAAAGGAGGAAGTATAACGTGTGGTAGTAGTAGTTGTGTAAGTTGTTGTGTTTTAATTTATGTAGTATGTGTGCATGACATAGTTGTATTATCACTTAAGTTAAAGGGCTACTAAGTGATGGTGTTTTAGTAGAGTTGCAAGGGGACTTGACAAGGTAGTAAAGTAGAGCATGTTGTGTAAGAGAAGGGAAGAAAAGGAGAAGACAAGTGCATGCTAGAGCATGCTCAAATTTTCGGCCAACATGGACCAAGTTGGTCCGATTTTTCGTTTTTGAAATTTTCGATTTGCGCGCACGTGAAAAGTCTCGAAATGAAATATATAGTCTTGGAATAATGTTTAGAAGTAAGATCGAAAATAAAAATGAAAATAAACCTCAAAACGAATTCAAACAAAAATTGGGTACTAGTTTTCCTCGCAACTTTGAAATAAAATTTTATTCGATCGAAATATATATTTTTTTCGTTGAATGTTATCGAATTAAATCATTATGCTTAAACGTCAAAAATTTTACCAGTTTAGACTTAGTGTAACTCAATATATCGAGTTTTAGTGAAAGTGTGGAATGAAACTAGATGGGTTAAGTTTCACTCAAAGGATGAACTAAAATCGACTTGTGAAACCCTTGAAATTTTCGGCCAAAGTGTTGTGTTTTTGTGATGATTTTTCTGATTTTTGTAAAGCAAAAGGAAACATAAAGATAGTACCTAAATCTAAACACAAAGTAATAGATTTAGGGGTTTAATTAGTTAAGCACTAAGCCACTAACTAATTAATCATAAATCTCAAGCACAAAGCAAGGAGAAAATGATGAACACTCAACTCTTAAAACTCTAGGGTTTTCATTCAATATCAAAACTGAAAAATACAATGAGGAAAGCTTGGTTTATATAATACCAAGGCTTGCATCTTAACCCTTCATCTAACATCCAATCTAAGGGCCACTAATTGGCCTTACATAGCAGCCGAAATAAGGGCTCAAAGCCTTACAAAATCTGACCAAAAACTAACAACTAAAGTATAAAGTAGACAATGACACTCGGACCATCTACACCCTTGCATTAGGTAGAGATCCAAAGGTCAAGATTTAAATCTTGGAGAGCAAGGTGTACTTGGTTCAAGGCCCCTTCTAATCTGATTTTAGCATACAAACAACAACAATATAAAGCTTAAAAAGGACATAAAGTAGAAAGGCTCTTTATTGATAGTGGCGTGAACAAAAGTTGATCTTCTCTTTTGAATTGTGGCATGAGCTGAATTTCTTGTCTCCTCTTGTGCTAGCCACGACTCATGTGAGCCTTAGGATGATTATGAGGCTCCCAAATGGTCCCCAAGGTGAGCTCACCCAAGGAGAATGATGTAGGTTAAGTTCATGGCTCATTACTCCAAAACCGAGTTCCTTGAGACTGAAGTGACTTGTAGGCTTCACCATTTCTCGCTCACGTTGAATTAGAAGGCCCATGATATGTCATTGGAAAGGTAATTGAGCTAGCTTTCCAATGCAAAAAGAATCATCCGAAAATATTGCCTAGAGCTCAAGATATGCAACTTTTAGTACGGACATGTCGAATTTGCCTATGGACTGAGGTTTCACAATCTGACCCCTGACTTGTAGAAGGCATAACTCTCAGCTCCCTTTGAACTAGATAGCCCACCATATGTCAAATGAAAGCTCTCTGAGCTAGCTTTCATATGCAAGTGGTTTCACCTCAATTGGATGAGTAGATTGGGAGTTATGTTACAATCTCTACCGACATGTCAAAATGAGCTTCATGGTTCATGGCCTAGTTTGATGTTTTCCATACGTGGGCTGATTTCCTTTGCTCCTCCTTGTACATTTCACTTGGTTTGATCCTAATGATCACAAATTAAGCCATGGCTCGAGCCATAGGTCCCAAGTAGCCCAAGCCTCAAAAATGAGCAAAAATGAGCTTATCCGTTTTTGTGCAATCTCCTCTTCTTCAAAAAAGTTTGTCCTCAAACTTTGGGGTTCTTAACATTTGTTTGAGCTCCTCTTCTTGATTCCTACCTAGTGTCTTAGGGTTGTTCTTGACTAAGCTCCCCATTTGAATTTCCATTTCAAGAACCCTCTTGACCTCTTGCTTGTACCAAGCTTTCCATTCCACATGAGCATCTTCTTCTTGACATTAGCTAAACATCTCATAGGATCAAGCTCATCCTTTCCCTTGAGATTATCCTCCTTGCTCTCATCTTGATTCTTAGGATCATCATTAGCAAAGTGGATGGTTAAACTCTCACCCACATTCACCCTTTGACTACCTTGTGATTTCCTTTGATGACAAGCCTTATCAAGGAGAAAATGACAAGGTTCCCTCACAAGCACTTCACTCGAAATCTCATTAGATTTTTCCTTCATCTCGGCCCCATTGTTTAACCACCATGGCTTGTAAGGACTAGGATGCTCTTGTGAAAGTAAGGCTTTGATAGAGTTTCCTCCATCCATGGCCAAATCATACGGCCTCACCATCATTTCGGTTTCATTTCGATCTTGCTTCACATCCTCTTCATCCTCATTAGCAAGGGCCTCACAAACTTCATCCTCACAAACAAGGATCTCATCTTCACCCCAATGAACAACCTCCAATGAATCAAGGGCTCTCCTTGTAGGGCACTCCATAGCAAGATGACCATAGCCATGACATTGAGAGCACCTCTTAAGGGGGATGATTGTTTTGTGGTTAAGGTCGGCTTTCTCCCTTTGGTTTAGGGCTGGTGGTTTAGGAGAAGTGGTTGGCTCAACAACTTTGGCTCTCTTTGGTGGCTCATAGGGTGGTGTTTTAGTAGGAGGATCAAGTAAAATAGCCATCCCTTTACCCAAACCGAAATTTTCAGCCTTTCCTCTTATCTTAGCCATCTTTGAATCCAACTCCTTTCTAGCCCTCTCCATAGACTCGAAAATGGTCTCAACACAAGGGGTTTCACATGAAGCACCATAAGAAAATGATGGAGAACCAAATCGGAAAAATAGACCCATTGTAACTCAAAAACGAAAATCTGATTTGTGACAAAGTTTGTACCTTTTCTTGCAAGAACCGAAATCACAACTAACACAATGGTGGATCTTGTGCTCTTGAACCAAAGCTTTGATAACCAATTTGGAATGAAACTAGATGGGTTAAGTTTCACTCAAAGGATGAACTAAAATCGACTTGTGAAACCCTTGAAATTTTCGGCCAAAGTGTTGTGTTTTTGTGATGATTTTTCTGATTTTTGTAAAGCAAAAGGAAACATAAAGATAGTACCTAAATCTAAACACAAAGTAATAGATTTAGGGGTTTAATTAGTTAAGCACTAAGCCACTAACTAATTAATCATAAATCTCAAGCACAAAGCAAGGAGAAAATGATGAACACTCAACTCTTAAAACTCTAGGGTTTTCATTCAATATCAAAACTGAAAAATACAATGAGGAAAGCTTGGTTTATATAATACCAAGGCTTGCATCTTAACCCTTCATCTAACATCCAATCTAAGGGCCACTAATTGGCCTTACATAGCAGCCGAAATAAGGGCTCAAAGCCTTACAAAATCTGACCAAAAACTAACAACTAAAGTATAAAGTAGACAATGACACTTGAGACCATCTACACCCTTGCATTAGGTAGAGATCCAAAGGTCAAGATTTAAATCTTGGAGAGCAAGGTGTACTTGGTTCAAGGCCCCTTCTAATCTGATTTTAGCATACAAACAACAACAATATAAAGTGGAAAAGGACATAAAGTAGAAAGGCTCTTTATTGATAGTGACATGAACAAAAGTTGATCTTCTCTTTTGAATTGTGGCATGAGCTGAATTTCTTGTCTCCTCTTGTGCTAGCCACGACTCATGTGAGCCTTAGGATGATTATGAGGCTCCCAAATGGTCCCCAAGGTGAGCTCACCCAAGGAGAATGATGTAGGTTAAGTTCATGGCTCATTACTCCAAAACCGAGTTCCTTGAGACTGAAGTGACTTGTAGGCTTCACCATTTCTCGCTCACGTTGAATTAGAAGGCCCATGATATGTCATTGGAAAGGTAATTGAGCTAGCTTTCCAATGCAAAAAGAATCATCCGAAAATATTGCCTAGAGCTCAAGATATGCAACTTTTAGTACGGACATGTCGAATTTGCCTATGGACTGAGGTTTCACAATCTGACCCCTGACTTGTAGAAGGCATAACTCTCAGCTCCCTTTGAACTAGATAGCCCACCATATGTCAAATGAAAGCTCTCTGAGCTAGCTTTCATATGCAAGTGGTTTCACCTCAATTGGATGAGTAGATTGGGAGTTATGTTACAATCTCTACCGACATGTCAAAATGAGCTTCATGGTTCATGGCCTAGTTTGATGTTTTCCATACGTGGGCTGATTTCCTTTGCTCCTCCTTGTACATTTCACTTGGTTTGATCCTAATGATCACAAATTAAGCCATGGCTCGAGCCATAGGTCCCAAGTAGCCCAAGCCTCAAAAATGAGCAAAAATGAGCTTATCCGTTTTTGTGCAATCTCCTCTTCTTCAAAAAAGTTTGTCCTCAAACTTTGGGGTTCTTAACATTTGTTTGAGCTCCTCTTCTTGATTCCTACCTAGTGTCTTAGGGTTGTTCTTGACTAAGCTCCCCATTTGAATTTCCATTTCAAGAACCCTCTTGACCTCTTGCTTGTACCAAGCTTTCCATTCCACATGAGCATCTTCTTCTTGACATTAGCTAAACATCTCATAGGATCAAGCTCATCCTTTCCCTTGAGATTATCCTCCTTGCTCTCATCTTGATTCTTAGGATCATCATTAGCAAAGTGGATGGTTAAACTCTCACCCACATTCACCCTTTGACTACCTTGTGATTTCCTTTGATGACAAGCCTTATCAAGGAGAAAATGACAAGGTTCCTCACAAGCACTTCACTCGAAATCTCATTAGATTTTTCCTTCATCTCGGCCCCATTGTTTAACCACCATGGCTTGTAAGGACTAGGATGCTCTTGTGAAAGTAAGGCTTTGATAGAGTTTCCTCCATCCATGGCCAAATCATACGGCCTCACCATCATTTCGGTTTCATTTCGATCTTGCTTCACATCCTCTTCATCCTCATTAGCAAGGGCCTCACAAACTTCATCCTCACAAACAAGGATCTCATCTTCACCCCAATGAACAACCTCCAATGAATCAAGGGCTCTCCTTGTAGGGCACTCCATAGCAAGATGACCATAGCCATGACATTGAGAGCACCTCTTAAGGGGATGATTGTTTTGTGGTTAAGGTCGGCTTTCTCCCTTTGGTTTAGGGCTGGTGGTTTAGGAGAAGTGGTTGGCTCAACAACTTTGGCTCTCTTTGGTGGCTCATAGGGTGGTGTTTTAGTAGGAGGATCAAGTAAAATAGCCATCCCTTTACCCAAACCGAAATTTTCAGCCTTTCCTCTTATCTTAGCCATCTTTGAATCCAACTCCTTTCTAGCCCTCTCCATAGACTCGAAAATGGTCTCAACACAAGGGGTTTCACATGAAGCACCATAAGAAAATGATGGAGAACCAAATCGGAAAAATAGACCCATTGTAACTCAAAAACGAAAATCTGATTTGTGACAAAGTTTGTACCTTTTCTTGCAAGAACCGAAATCACAACTAACACAATGGTGGATCTTGTGCTCTTGAACCAAAGCTTTGATAACCAATTTGGAATGAAACTAGATGGGTTAAGTTTCACTCAAAGGATGAACTAAAATCGACTTGTGAAACCCTTGAAATTTTCGGCCAAAGTGTTGTGTTTTTGTGATGATTTTTCTGATTTTTGTAAAGCAAAAGGAAACATAAAGATAGTACCTAAATCTAAACACAAAGTAATAGATTTAGGGGTTTAATTAGTTAAGCACTAAGCCACTAACTAATTAATCATAAATCTCAAGCACAAAGCAAGGAGAAAATGATGAACACTCAACTCTTAAAACTCTAGGGTTTTCATTCAATATCAAAGTGAAAAATACAATGAGGAAAGCTTGGTTTATATAATACCAAGGCTTGCATCTTAACCCTTCATCTAACATCCAATCTAAGGGCCACTAATTGGCCTTACATAGCAGCCGAAATAAGGGCTCAAAGCCTTACAAAATCTGACCAAAAACTAACAACTAAAGTATAAAGTAGACAATGACACTTGAGACCATCTACACCCTTGCATTAGGTAGAGATCCAAAGGTCAAGATTTAAATCTTGGAGAGCAAGGTGTACTTGGTTCAAGGCCCCTTCTAATCTGATTTTAGCATACAAACAACAACAATATAAAGTGGAAAAGGACATAAAGTAGAAAGGCTCTTTATTGATAGTAGCGTGAACAAAGTTGATCTTCTCTTTTGAATTGTGGCATGAGCTGAATTTCTTGTCTCCTCTTGTGCTAGCCACGACTCATGTGAGCCTTAGGATGATTATGAGGCTCCCAAATGGTCCCCAAGGTGAGCTCACCCAAGGAGAATGATGTAGGTTAAGTTCATGGCTCATTACTCCAAAACCGAGTTCCTTGAGACTGAAGTGACTTGTAGGCTTCACCATTTCTCGCTCACGTTGAATTAGAAGGCCCATGATATGTCATTGGAAAGGTAATTGAGCTAGCTTTCCAATGCAAAAAGAATCATCCGAAAATATTGCCTAGAGCTCAAGATATGCAACTTTTAGTACGGACATGTCGAATTTGCCTATGGACTGAGGTTTCACAATCTGACCCCTGACTTGTAGAAGGCATAACTCTCAGCTCCCTTTGAACTAGATAGCCCACCATATGTCAAATGAAAGCTCTCTGAGCTAGCTTTCATATGCAAGTGGTTTCACCTCAATTGGATGAGTAGATTGGGAGTTATGTTACAATCTCTACCGACATGTCAAAATGAGCTTCATGGTTCATGGCCTAGTTTGATGTTTTCCATACGTGGGCTGATTTCCTTTGCTCCTCCTTGTACATTTCACTTGGTTTGATCCTAATGATCACAAATTAAGCCATGGCTCGAGCCATAGGTCCCAAGTAGCCCAAGCCTCAAAAATGAGCAAAAATGAGCTTATCCGTTTTTGTGCAAAGTGTTAGTTAAATCAAAATGAAATAGTAATTTGACATTAATATAATAAGATTTATAAATAAAAATTAAAAGTGCTCGAAATTGAATTTTATGAACAAAAGGTTTTACTTTTATTTTTGTGAATAGTAAACATGCTTTGACCATTTCAAAATTTGAAAGACGATACAAGTTTTGGGTTGACTTTTATAAAATTTTGAAATGTGTTTCTTTTTGAATTCTGAATATAATGCAACAAACTTTATTTTTCAAAAATTTTATATTTGGACTTAAGAAAATTTAGTATACTTTGGCGAAAAAAATCCAGACGCATTTTTATTAAAAGGAAAAAAGATGAATTTAATTAAAGGAATTAATTTCTTTTATAATTTTATGCTATAATAACACGGGGTGTTACATGGTCCATTTATTTCAAAATAGCCGTGTATATATATATGTGTTCATAAATTTTGATTTTTGATTTTTATACTTCTAATTCAATAACTAATTTACTTTATGTTATTTATGTATTTAACATGTGTGATAATCATATACAAAACATTAACAACATAAATAAAAATCATTCTAAACACAAGAATAACAATATTTCAAGAAACACATAAACACTTTAAAAACAATCAAATTTCATAACAATTTCATTTTAAGTCCTAAACACAAACTAATTATATTTTCACATACATCTTATACTTAGTATTTTAAGCATGCAATTAACAAAAATTAAAACGAAAAATTAAGTGAAAGAATGAAGGGTGGCCGAAGGTTTTTAAATAGCTACACAAGTTTTTATCTTTTTGCTTTTTGCCTTGTAATTAGTCATGAAATACTAAAGTGATATACACATTCAAACATAACATATAATCAAGCAAGTGTAGGTGCTTATCAAATATAGTGTGCGGGAGCACCTTAGTTTAGGTTAAGAGCAATTTGTTTAGCAATTGTCGGGATCAACGATATGATCAAACTGGCTCAAATCGACTCCTCCACCTTGCTCCTCGTCTTTGATTAGGATTAGTACATAAAAATGAAACAAACAAGTTAGTAATTTTATTTTAGTTATACTAATCAAAAATGAAAATTAAAAGTGTAGTATCATTTTAATGTTTAAGTGATGTTTTAAGTTTTTATGATTTCAATTTATGTTCATATTTATTTGTATGTAAAAAGAGTAAGTGAGTACTAAATATAATTGGTGAGGAGTTTATTTAAGTGTGTTAATTAATTTAAGCAAATAAAATGAGAGATTAAGGAAGGAAAAGAATTAAAGAGGATGAATATTGGATGTGTTCTTGAGCTTGCAAATAAATAAGCTTACTAATGCTCTTGAGTATGAGTTTATTTTAGAGAGAAAAGACTTAGAGAATTTTTGGTGTATGTGTGTGTGTTTGTACGTATGATGTGTAGTAGTAGTAGTGTTTTGTTTTTTTGTAAAACAAGTGTGAATGTATTTGTGTATTTAGTTGTATAAATCATTTAATTAAATGAAGCTAGAATGATGATGAATTTAGTAGTGTGTAAGGTGGATTAGACATGGTAGTAAAAGGAGACATGGTGGTGTAAGAGAAGGGAAGAATGGAAGAGGCTAAGGTTGGACCAAGAAGGTCAAAATTTTCGGCCAAGACCAAGATCAAGTGGGCTCGATTTTCGTTTTTGAAATTTTCGAATTACGCGTACGCGAAAAGTCCCAAAATAAAATATATGATTTTAAAATAGTGGTTCGAAGTAAGATCAAAAATAAAAATGAAGAAAAACGTAGAAGAGAATTCAAAACAAAAATTGGGTCTAGAATCCTCGAAACTTTGAAATAAAATCTTATTTGATCGAAACACTTATTTTTTTTGTTGAAAGTTATCGAATTAAATCATTATACTCAAACGTCAAAAATTTTACCAGTTTAGGCTTAGTGTAACTCAATATATCGAGTTTTAGTGAAAGTGTTAGTTAAATCAAAATGAAATAGTAATTTGATATTATTATTATATGTTTTGTTAGTAATAATCAAAATGATTAAGCTTAACTAGTTTTTAATTAGATTAGGATTATGGGTAAGTATATTTAAGAAAAGATTAGGTGACTTAATCACAATTAGGTGGCTTGGTCTTTTAGTCAATGTTTGACCTCGATTTGCGTGCCAAAATTTGTCGTTGAGAAATTTGTCGTAGGTGTTTCATTTGATTTATCGAGTTTGAATATGTAAAAATAAAGTTCAAATTTGAAGTATATCAAAATAGTTTTAATTCAAAGTAGCAAAGTTGTAGCGCATTGTGTTAGAAAAATATTGAGCGAGATTGTTAAATTAAAGACTTGCGCAATTATAAAAGGCTTAACTTAACATGGAGGGTTACATGTTTAGCGAAAAAAAAAAAAAAAAAAAATTCAGTCGCATTTTTATTATAATGAAAAAGGTTGAATTTAATCTAAGGAATTAAATTCTTTTATAAAATTGTGTTACGAAAACACGGGGTGTTACATACAAGGGTTAGCATATCAAAATTCTTTTTTGGGTTTTTCCCAACTGTACCCCTGTACTATTGGATTTTCCCAACTGTAACCCTGCGTATATCGTTTTCCCAACTGTACCCCTGAGTTTCTTAATTACTCCCAACTGTACCTCTAAGTTTCTTTAATTTACCCAAAATCATACCTGAAATCATACCTGAAATTGAACAGAGAAAGGAAGGACTGCAAAAGTTCAACGATGAAGATGTTGCAACGACGATGAACTGCAAAAGTTCAATAGGAAAAGGAAGGAGATGAAGATAACAGAGGAAGGAAGGTGAAAGGGTTTCAAAGGGTTTTAAAAAAAATTGAATCAAAAGAAAGAAATGACGGTTAATAAATTGGCTCAACTTTTAATTTACAACTAATCCTTCCACGTAGCAAATTAGGCGCTCCACGTAGGCAAATTACGCATCCTAATTGGCATTTAACGGCGATAATTGACGGTTTAAGCGTAATTAGTTATGGTTGGGAGTAATTAAGAAACTCAGGGGTACAGTTGGGAAAACGATATACGCAGGGGTACAGTTGGGAAAACCCAATAATACAGGGGTACAGTTGGGAAAAACCCTTCTTTTTTTCTTTGTTAAAATGCTTTATTTGTTTATTGGAATGTCATTTAAGTGCATGGTGTATTCAGTGGCAAATTAGTTCTGAATTCGGAGTTTCAAAATATCCTTTGACATTTTAGTTTTGGTACATGAAATTTCATTTTCAAATTTTATGAATTATAACAGTTGATGGTTCATTGAGTGGCAAGTTAGTTGTGAAATGTCAATTTTTGGAAAATATTACAGGTTCATAAAACCACCAAACTTAACCGATAATAGAATTCTTCTAATTCGTGTTAAAATTTCGAATTCTAGTGTTGCAATTTCAAATTCTGGAAAACATTTAGTCTTCAGAAAATGATAACAGTGTTGCCTTGAATTTGACAGGGAGTTCTGATATAAGATGCAATTGTACACTTTGGTTGTGTACTTGTTATGTCATTGGCGAAATACCCAGTAGTTAGCTTGCTAGAAGGTGGATGAAAGAGCAGGTGTGCGACATTGGACAAAGCGTGCAGTAGTTAGAGTTAAGAACGACACAAAATCAGGATGGGAGACAAATTGAGATGACAAAGCTGTGGTCAGAAATTCATGAAACCGTTGCGTTTGTCCAACGAGGAGAGTTGACCAATGTTGTAGAGTTGTGTGACAATCTTAAGAAGTTTAGAGATGAACACAAGTCATGCACCAAAACAATTACTAAGGAGCAGGAGTTTGAAAATTTACTTGTTTGTAAACTGTTGCGTTTGTCCATTCCCTTTAGTGGAAGATTAGTTAATGTTTTTGTTATTAAAATTGTACTTTGTAAAGAAGAGTTTGGAATTCTAATAATGTTTGTTACAATTCATTTTTTAGTACTTGAAATTTCATTTAATGGTACATGTTATTTTAGTCTGCAAAAATGCTATAAAATTACTTAGTAATTGTTCAATTTTCAGAAAACATCAATAATAGTTGATATTAACATATTAAAATCTTGTTTAGATTATTGAAATCTGAAAGTAGTTTTATTAGGTAAAGTTATATTCAAAATTTTAGAAAACATGGTTGAAATCTCTTACAAATGAGTTAAAATTCTATATGAATTTGAGATGTGATATATGAAAATTTTGGATTAAGTCAGTGAGAAATTAAAATGTTATTTAGGTCGTTAAAATTTTTAAAAAACCTGTTAAAATCTCAAATAAATATGTTGAAATTCTGAATTACGTAGAATATCTGAATTGAAGGGTTGAAGTAGAATACAAAAGCTTAATTGTTAAAATTGAAACCATAATAGATACATAATTTGAAATTGGTCATTGAAGACCAAAGTACAAATCAAAACAAAATAAGCGGTTCAATGTTGACATAATGCAATGGAGTCGGAGTTTGAAATCCAAAGTACAAATCAAAACAAAATGGGGAGTTCAATGACCAGTTAAATGTTGGCAGAACTTCATTTAGAGTACTTCTGAATCTTCCGTTGGACCTGACGGCGCGCTTTAAGCACCTTCCATAGGTCAGGCTTACTTTTAACAAAGTTGGAGACGCTTTCAAGAAAAAGTGGCATTTCAAGTTGCAGTCGGCTAATAGAAGGGCTGCAGCTAATTGGCAAACAAGCGACCGCATGCCGTTGCATGTGCAGGTAAAATTCATGAACCACCTACAAACATAACGTAAGATAAACAAATTAAATTTTCAGAAAAACTTGCAAGATTTTCAAAAAAAAAAAAAAAAGAATTATAAGCACATAATTTGAAATTCCAATATGAAAAAACAAAATTATAAACACAATCAGTTTCTCCTATAAACACAAAACCTGAAATTCCAAAAAAAAAAAAAAAAAAAAAAAAAATTATAAACACATAATCTGAAATTTCAATTTCATGCTCAGAATTATAAACACAATCTAATATTATAAAAAATGAATTATGAAAACCTATTCCTAAAAAAAGAAACAAAGAAGTAATAACAGATAGGGTACTTGATCGACGATAAAAGTTGCCTACCAAAGTACCAATATCAGAAAAAAAATGTGAGAAACTTGAAATCACTAAAAATAGAGTGGTTCCAAGAATACGGAGGAATTAAATTTCAATCAAAAATTTCGAAATACCAAGAGCAGAAAACGGAATAACAATCAATTTTTAGGATTTTCAATTTTTTAATGAGAATCGACAAAAAAAACCAGAAAAAATACAAAATTCATTAACAAATTAACACAAAAACTCTAAAACTTTAAAATTCACCAACTAAATGAAGAACAAAACATAAAAATTAAACCTTTAACTAAAAAATTTCAACCTAATTTGAAATTAAAAATTTCAACCTAATTTGAAACTGGAAAATCAATTAAATTTTTAGTTAAACATTTGAAAACAACTTGAAAACACAAACAAATAAATCAAAACTAAAGAACTAGTAATGAATTAAAAAAAAAAAACGAAAATACAAACTTAATTGATAAAGAAAGGAATGTAAATAACCTTTAATTAAGCCTAAATAACGAAGGTAAGTTCAGAGAAGACAACGACCGATAGCAATGGAGATGAAGATGAAATGGGTGTTGAAAGATAATTGCAGAAAACGAATTGATGAAACGGAAATGAAGATGAAGCAGTGAAGCAATGGAAGGGGAAGAGACTTGATTGCTTGAAGAGAGAGAATGAAAATTTTGAAAAAAGAAGTAATTGGTTTTGTTTTTTGGTCGATGAAGTCTTTGGTATTTGGGATTTTTTGTTTTCTTTTTTTTTTTCTGATTTTTTTTTTTTTTTTTGAGGAGACATTGTATTAAATGTTGGATGAATCTCAACCATTGATCTAATTAGATCTAATGGTTGAGATTAGGACTCTAGGACTCTAACTACACCCTTGGACTCTAAAGAACCTAATTCTATATATATATATATATATATATATATATAGAGTCAAGTTCAATTAAGTTGACAAATATTGGTAAGCTGGCTACGGTGGTGAAACTGTTATTAATGTTTTGTGAAACTGTTGTTCTTTGTAAATGAAACTGTAAATTTAATACCAGACTAATAAAGAGAGAAATACAGTAAATACAGTTTCATTTACAAAGAACAACAGTTTCACAAAATATTAATAACAGTTTCACCACCGTAGCCAGCGTACCAATATTTGTCAACTTAATTGATCTTGTTTCTATATATATATATATATATATATATATATATATATATATATATATATCGTGTTTTATGCTTTATGCTTTATTGTATGTAGACAATATAATCAGCCTTTTACTATCTTTTGGACCGTCCCACCTTGCCTCCCAAGGCCTCATCTTGACCCTTGGATGACAACCTAAAGTGCATGGTGAGGATGTAGCCTTTAGTCCCTTTCTACTGTATGTTTTATGTTGTATTTTTTCAGCTTTTGTAAGGTCCCAAAATAGCCGTTATTTTGGCTGAATTTTGGACCAGTTCTTAGCCCTTAGATCAAGTTTGGATGTGTGGTTAAGATTAGAAGCTTTGGCCTATATAAGCCAAGCTAATGCCATTATAAATTTTCAGATTTGATTGAATGAATTAAAGGAGTTTTTCTCCCTTTTCTCTTGACTTAGTGCAAGAGTTGATTTTAGGGTGGCTTTGTGCTTAAACCACCGATCGCTAATCCTTTGGTTTAGGTTATCCTTTATTGTTTTCACATAAAACTCTCAAAAAAACATCACAAAAATAGCCCTACAAAAACATGTTTCTTGCTTAGCTTCAAACCGAGTTTCCTTTGTTTCTTGAGTGAACTTTAAGCCCTTGAAGTTTCACTCCAAATTGGTCATCAGAGCTTTGGTTTGATTTTAGGACACAAGATCTACCTTGTGCTAGAAATCGGTTCATACATCCAAAAGACTCAACCTTTGCTTGAAATTTTCAGGTTTGTTTCTTGTTTTTCTCATTGGGTATGTCTCTTTCTTATGATACTACCCTTGAGCGAACCATGTATGACTCTATGGAAAAAATGAGGAAAGAATAAGAGGCCAAAATCAGCCGAATGAAGGGAGGGTTTGGCTCAAACTTTGGTCTTGTAACTTGGAGGGCTATGCACACCCAACCCCAACCCTTCGAAGAGAGCCAAAAACATCATATTTTTAGATCTAAATGCACCATTGGGGAAAGGGTTTGTAACCTAATTAGTGGTGGAGGAAGTTGTGTTAATGTTCCTTCAAATACCCTCATCAATAAACTATCCTTACCCACACAAAAAAAACCCAAACCCTTATAAATTAAGGTGGTTGAACAAGGAGGCCGAAGTAAGAGTGGATAGACAATGTTTGGTTTCCTTCTCTATTGGGAAAGACTACATGGATGAAGCTTTGTGTGATGTGATTCCCATGCATGCTTGTCACCTTCTTTTAGGTAGACCTTGGGAGTTTTATAGAAATGCGGTTCATGGGGGAAGAGACAACACCTACACCTTTAAGATTGGGGATAAGAGGATCAAACTTGCCCCCTTACCTCCAAAATTGAGAGGCCTTACTCCTCCCATCCTAACCGAGCCCCTTGAAGGAATTCTTATAATTGGGGAACAAGAAATGAAACAAGAGCTCAACAAGGGTGTGATGGTCTACGCCCTCATCACCAAGGAAACACCCAAAGAGAATGAAGAGCCCACCCCTAGGGAGATACAAGAACTCTTGGACTTCTATGGGGATGTGTTCCCTCAAGACCTACCACACGGTTTGCCACCTATTAGGGGCATTAAGCATCAAATTGACTTTGTTCCCGGAGCTATACTACCCAATATGGCTGCGTATAGAAGTGATCCAAAGGCTATTCAAGAGCTTCAACATCAAATTGGGGAGCTCATGAAAAAGGGGTTTGTAAGGGAGTCCCTTAGTCCATGTGTCGTGCCTACATTTTTGTGCCCAAACGAGATGGAACTTGGAGAATGTGTACGGATAGTAGGGCTATCAACAACATCACGGTCAAGTATAGGTTTCCCATACCTAGGCTTGAGGACATTCTTGATGAGCTTAGTGGAGCCAAATTATTCTTCAAGATTGATTTAAGACAAGGATACCATCAAGTGAGAATCAAGGAAGGTGATGAGTGGAAAACGGCCTTCAAAACCAAGCATGGGCTATATGAGTGGTTAGTCATGCCTTTTGGACTATCCTGCTCCAAATACTTTCATGAGATTGATGACCGAGGTTTTGGGGCCTTACTTGGGAAAGTTCAGTGTGGTCTATTTTGATGACATCTTGGTGTATAGCCCGTGTAAGGAAGCCCACCTACATCATTTGCAAATGTTGTTTGAGACACTTAGAGAACACAAATTGTATGGCAAGCTAGAGAAGTGTTCTTTCATGCAAAGGGAAATCCAATTCTTGGGCTTTATCATTTCTGACCGAGGTATTTTGGTTAAATCAAGAGAAAGTGGAGGCTATCAAGTCATGGCCTACTCCTAGAAATATAACCGAGGTGAGGAGCTTCCATGGCTTAACTTTCTTTTATAGGAGGTTTATCAAGGATTTTAGCACCATTTTGGCACCTATTACCGAGTGTATGAAGAAAGGGGAGTTTAAATGGAGTGACAAGGCCGAAAAATCCTTCCAAGAAGTCAAGAAGTTGTTGTGTGACTCACCTATTCTTACACCACCGGATTTCAATAAGCTCTTTGAAGTTGAATGTGATGCTAGCGGGATTGGTATTGGGGCTGTCCTTCTACAAGAACACAAACCGATAGCCTACTTTAGTGAGAAGTTGAATGGGGATAAGCACAATTATTCCACCTATGACAAAAAATTATATGCCATCATTCGAGCTCTTTGGAGTGAAACTTATAAGGATAAGATTCACTCAAAAGAACAACTAAAATCGACTTGAACTTGAAAGAAGAACTCGGCTAACTTGGGACTTTTTAGTGTGAATTTTTCTGAAATTTGTAAGTTTAAATGTAACATAAAAGATAACCTAATTCTAAGCACAAAGCCAAAGAAATTAGGGTTCAATTATCCAAGCACTTAGCCACTAGGAGCTCAACCCTACATCCTAATCTCAACCCTACATCCTAAGCTTGATCTAAGGGCTCAAGGAGCTCCTCAAATACAACAAAAAAAAAACGGCTCTTATAGCCTTACAAATCTGAAAATTAAACAAGCAAACAAAATACATAAAGCATAAAGTTGAAAGGGACTAAGGACTTCATCCTCTCCTTGCATTTAGGTTAGCATCCAAGGGCCAAGATGGGGCCTTGGGGGTCAAGGTGGGACGGTCCATTTTACAACAAAAATCAGATTATGTTGGCTATAAAACAATAAAGCATAAAGTAAGATAGCGACATCTAGTGAAAAGGACTTGTTGCACAAAATAATGTGTGTCTTGTGAGTGTTTGTTGAAGCCGGCTCCATGGCCCCCTTTAGCTGACTTTTTTGAACCGTGTGGGTCTTGTTTATTGGAGGACTAACCCACATAGGTGCACCCAAGTGATCACACTTCAAAAATAGCTCATTTATTGACTTTTTGTTGCTCTCCTTCTAAACTTTCCTTGACTACCTTAGGTCCACTAAGTATGGCTAAATTTGACCACTTGATTAGCTTGACTTTGCACTTAGTTGGACCCTAGGTCCAAGGCCTAACCTAGGGTTTGAGTCCATGGACCCAAACCATGGTCTAGCTCCATACCACCTTTGCTTGACTTGACCATTCTTAGTTCAATCTCCTCTCCTTGGAAAGGATTTGCCCTCAAATCCTTGGAGATCCTCTTACTTCCCTCTTGACTTGATTTCTTGCTTGATTCTCGACTTAACCCTCGGCTAACCTTGGCTCTCACGACCCTAGGCTTCCAAGGACACCATTTGATCAAAGTTTGGAGAAGAGGTTGGACCCCCTTGACTTGGCTCGTGTGAGTGATCATGTCCCCATCCTTGCTCACGGCTCTCTTGGTCATACATTCCTCCTCGAGCACTCCCTTGAGCCCATGGCTTGTAGGCATGCCATCCATCCACTCTTGATCCTCATGGTTGAGCCCCTCTATGATTCTCCATCTCAAAGACCCACTTGATCTTTCCATGCCATCAATTTTAGTTCTCTCCTTGACCTCATTCTCATTGTAGTTGGTTGTGTTCATCTCATTGTTGATCGGTTTGTCATTCTCTTGCTCCTCTCCTAGAGTCCCTCTTGTAGCTCTAGGGTTTGTTGTTCCCTCGGCCACTAGACCTTTCAAGCCCTCATGCTCACTCATTCTCGGCTCTAGATTCGTCTCTTGGCTAGCGTTCTCTTCGACGAGTGATTCAAACAAGCACGAGTTGGTCTTGCATCCTATCATAGGAGGTAGTGGTGTTAGAACAATGAGTTTCTCCATATACTTGAAGGAGTAAGTGTTGCTCCTCCCATGATGAGAAGAGTCCCTCTCATACTCCCAAGGTCTCCCTAGCAACAAGTGACATGCATCCATATCGAGAATTTCACAAACGACCTCATCCTTGTAATCTTGACCAATCGAAAATGCACCTTGCATTGTTTGTTGACTTTCAAAAGGCAAAAGCAAAAGCAAAACGCAAAAAAGTCTGAAAGCCCTCAAGCTAGCGGCTAAGCAAAATGCAAAAAGGTCTAAAAAGCCCTCTAACAAGTGGCAAAGCAAGAGAAAGGTAAGAAGCATCGACGCCTACAAGCAAGTGGCAAAGTCTTTGAAAATCCAAATCGAAGACTCAGTAGAAGCAACAAGCAGCCTAGATCAATTAAGGAAAACCTACCCTTAGGATGCAATGTATCAAGTTTAAGCACCTAAACACACTCCATGGGCGGCATGCCCTTAAACGTGCACCTTTTCATAAATACATTCGACGGGCCGACATGCCCTTAAACGTGCACATTCTCCACAAAATACAAACACATTCCACGGACCGGCATGTCCCTAAACATTCATCTTTTTCACAAACACATTTCACGGACCGGCATGTCCTTCAACATGCACCTTCAAACTACTCTGCTTTTTCGTCTAACCTTGCTTTGCAGGAATAACAGCATGTTATTGAAGACATACATACGCCGCCAAACCGGAGGCTTTATCGACGCCCGTGTCACGGTCACTAACATCCTTATCATTGTCGAGTCTTGAGTCACGCATACGATTCATCTCCGTCTTTGCAGCATTTCAACAACTTGTTTTCTTATCAAAGTCTCGACCTACTCTTCGAGTCCTTACACTTCAAAATCACAATGAAGAATTTACATCAAAGCAATTTGGCGACATTTAAACCACCCATTTTCAAAACTTTTCTACTGCTGCCATGTTAAACGAGATTGAACGTGTGCTTATGCGTGTGAAATGCTGAATGTATGTAAATATTTGTAGTGCGGAAAGTGTATATGGAAGTGAGGTTGTTTGAGTATATGAGTGGGTTATGTTGAGGAGTAAATGAGGTTGTGATCGAATTAGGTTCGCGTATGAAGGCCGCATATTGGCCGAGAGTGTTGGCCAAGTGTGTAGGCTGCTGTGGGCAGCCGTGAAAAATGGGGGATGCTGCTACTTTTTACCTTGTTATTGTTGTCGTGTCATGTTGCCTAGTAGCTGCTGTTTTCCTGTGCTTCATGGCTCGTATACTGCTGTTATAGTTGCTTAATTTCAGAGCCGTCTTGCTGCCTTTTTTTTTGGTAATATTGTTGGCCGAGTTCTGAATGCTAATGTTGGGCATATATTTTGCCTTGTGGTTAGCCGAGACAACATTGTGTTGTGTGAATAGGACGTTATGTGAGTTTTGCAACATGATAAGCTTGTTTCATATGTTCTAGACGAGTAAATGGAGGACGAAATTATTATATCTCAATTGATCATAGTGAGTGTGTTATGGGTCGGCTTTGTCATGTTAACCTCTCCATGAATTAAGTGGACAAATATTGGTACGCTCACTACGCTGGCGAAACTGTTATTAATATTTTGTGAAACTGTTGTTCTTTGTAAATGAAACTGTAAATTTACAAAGAACAACAGTTTCACAAAATTTTGTGAAATACAGTTTCATTTACAAAGAACAACAGCTTCACAAAATATTAATACTTGATTTACAACAGAGTGAGCGTACCAATATTTGTCAACTTAATTGATCTTGTTTATATATATATATATATATATATATATATATATATATATATATGGAATAAGATCAGGTAAGAACAGTCCTTTTGGTAAGAACGGTAAGAACAGTCAAAATACATTATAATATACATAAGGTACATTTTAAATTTAACGTGCGGGTTAGTCATGAATAATAGTCGATACGCATTTTAAAATTTAGAAGGTAAATTGTCATTAAGTTGAAAATTTCTTTCAAATTTTAAGGTACATTTTATCTATACTAAAAGTACATTTTAGTCTTTAACTTGAAATGTACACAAAATTTTCAAATATAACTCTTAATTTTTAAGTGTACCTAATATATATTTATAATGTACCTCTCAAAATGTACGTTATGTGTTAAACGAATGTATTTTATGTATATTTATAATGTACTTTAACTGTTCTTACCGTTTTTACCAAAGGTAGTGTTCTTACCGGAACTCAACCCTATATATATATATATATATATATATATATATATAGAGAGAGTAAAGTTCTAGCGAGACACCTAAATCTCAGCGAGGCGGAGAGGCACGATCTCAACCATTAGATGGAGGAAATGGAGGGCTGAGATTAAATCTCAGCAGAAGGAGCTTGTGGGCAGTCCAGACGGCAAGAGACGGGCCACTGGCCAGTAGAACTTTAACAAAATTTGTTAAAGTTTCACAGTTTAGTGTTATAGTTTCGCAGTTTACTGTTAAAGTTCTAATCTGCCGTGCTGGTCTCACTTAAAGTAGGGTGTCTCGTTTGAACTTAATTCTATATATATATATATATATATATATATATATATATATATATATATATATAATGGAGTGAAACTTATGGGGATAAGAATCACTCAAAGGTTGAACAAGAATCGATCTTTGGAACCCTTAGAAATTTCGGCCAAGTTGTATTTTTTTGTGAAATGATTTTCTGAAATTTTGTAAACAAGGAAAATAAAAATGATAGTAACTAAATCTACACACTAAGTAATAGATTTAGGTTGTGATTAGTTTAAGCACAAAGCCACTAAACTAATCTTCACTAAACTCACACACTAAGTAATGAGAAAATGAGGAGAACTCAAATAAAACAACTAGGGTTTATCAATTCATCAAATCTGAAAATTATGTTGTGTGAGGTTGGGTTTATATAATACCCAAGGCCTCATCTCAACCATTCATTACAAGATAATCCAAGGGCTCACAAGAGACCCCAAATACTACTACAAAAAAAACGGCTAGTATGCTCACATGTGAGCTGAATTTTTGAAGAGAAACAAACAAACTAGAAAGCATAAAGGTTGATGTGGACATGAGGTTCAATCTCCTCCCTTGATGGTTTAGGTAGTCTTCAAGGGCCTTGATTTGGTCTTAGAGTGCATGTGGGACGGTCCATAGGAGACAATTACTGAGGGATTATTTTGTTTCCTTACATCAAAAGCATAAAGTAAAAAGTGAGAAAGTCGACTTGTATGAAAATGACATTAAACATAAAAACAATGTGATGATCCTTGGTGACTTTGATTAGGCCGGCCCCTTGACCTCCATGAGCTAGCTTGATGAACCATGTGAGCCCATTTTATTGGAGGGTTGACTCACATGGGTGTACCATAGTTGACCACATTTCAAAAATAGCATGATCTTGACTTTTTGTTGCTCTCCATCCTTGACTTCTCCTTGACTTAGCTTGATCACTAGGGTTGGCTCGATTTGACCATAGAATTGACTTTACTTATCCCCTAGTGATCCCTTGACCCTTGGTCTAGGCTTGGGTTTGAGCCCATGGGTCCAACCCACGGCCCCCCTCGGCTTCACCCTTGGTTTCCTTGACCAATTTTGGTCCAATCTCCTCTCCTTGGAAAGGACTTGTCCTCAAGTCCTTGGAGATCCTCTTGCTTCCTCCCTTGCTCGATTTCAAGCTAGAATCTCGGCTCAACCTTTGCTCGATCTTGGTCTTCATGGTTTTAGTCTTCCATGGGCACCACTTAGCTAGAGTTTGTAGAAGTGGCTGGACCCCTTTGCCCTGGCTCGAAGAATTGATCACATTTTCATCCTTGGTCACGGTTTGCTTGACCACGCATTCTTCCTCGAGCATTTCTTTGAGCCCTCGACTCATAACCATGCCATCCATCCATTCTTGCTCATGTTCGAGCCCATCAATGATTCTCCACCTTAAAGACCCGCTTGATCTTTCCTTACCATCGATTTTGGTTCTTTCATTGACCACATTCTCAATGTAGTCGGTTGTTTCCTTGTTGATTGATGCTTCACCCTCATGAGGCTCCTCTCCTAGAGTCCTCCTTGTCATGCTAATGCTTCCCTCACATTCCAAGCTCACCTTTTCCCCTTGCTCTTCCCTACTCGGCTCAAGGCCCTTCAATTTCTCAAGCTCATGCAATTTCGGCCTTAACTTCATCTCCTTGCTAGGTTTCGGCTCAAGGAAGGATTCAAATAGGCACGCATTGGATTTACAACCCATCATTGGTGGTAGGGGAGCTAAGACAATGAGCTTTTCACCATACTTGAATGAGTAGGTGTTGTCTCTTCCATGATGGGAAGAATTCTTTTCAAATTCCCAAGGTCTACCAAGCAACACATGGCAAGCATCCATGTCCAACACTTCACACACAACTTCATCCTTATAGTCTTGACCAATCGAGAACCAGACTTGGCATTGTTTGTCAACTTTGACCTCGGCTCCTTGATTGAGCCATCTTAGCTTGTATGGGTGAGGATGCTTCAAAGTAGGCAAGGCAAGCTTATCAATGAGGGTCTTGGAAGCAACATTAACACAACTTCCCCCATCGATAATCAAGTTACACACTCTCCCCATGATGGTACATTTGGACCGAAATATTTGGTGCCTTTGGTCCATATTCTCGTTTGATTCTTGGGTGTGCATCACTCGCCAAGTGACCAAGCTCAATCCCGAGTCCGGGGGAACAATGGTCTCGGCCATCTTCACTTCCTCAACTCCCTCTTTTTTTTCTTCCTCACAAACTAACACCTCATCATCTCCCCAATGCACAACCTCACTTGTATTCAAGGTCCTCTTGCTAGGGCATTCCTTAGCAAAATGACCATAGCCTTGACATTGGTAGCATTTTTTGAGGGGAATCGTTCTCTTGGGGCCATAGTCAATTCCCTTTCCTTTATCAACACTTGAGGGTTTGTTAGTAGGGCAAGGCTCGGAAATCTTGATCCCTCCTTGGCTCGATATGGGATTGGTTTTGGGGTTGCTCTTAGCCGACTCTCCCCTCCCCTTCTCTAGCTTCTCCACACGTGTGGCCATGGTAACGGCCTCATCGAATGACCACAAGTTTTGCATTTTGACTCGATTTGCTATCCTAGGGTTTAGGCCCTCAACAAACCTTGCAATTTTTTGTTCGGGTTTCTCATTCATCTCACATTGTAGGGTGAGTTGCTCAAAGTCCCTAAGATAGGTTTCAATGGGGTGTGACTCTTGTTTTAGTTGAGCTAGCTTGAGGAACATGTCTTGAGTGTAGTCTTTGGGAACAAACTTGTCTTTGAGTTTCTTTTTGAGTTTGAGCCATGACTTGATGGGTTCCTTACCCTCTCGGTTTCTTTGGTTCTTAAGGTTCTCATACCAAAGGGAAGCATATCCCTTAAACTTCATGATGGCTACCTTGAAACACTTCCTATCGGAGTACTCCTTGAATTCAAAAATTCTCTCAACCGACCTCAGCCAATCTGGGAGACCCTCGGGTAACAAGCTACCATAAAAATCGGGTATGTCCACCTTAATGTCTCGGTCATGGTCTCTAGGGTGGGCCTCAAGGGACTCTTCCGAATCCGAAAATTGATCTTCCATGTGAGGAGGAGGGTGTCCTCTCCCACGGCCCCCATACCCCATCCCACGGCCTCTTCCCCTTCCCCCTTCACCCCTTCTTGGTTCATTCATGTTTTGTTCCAAGAGTGTGTTAATAGCATTCATCATCAAAGTGCAATTACCGGTGAGTTGAGTCAATTTCTCTTCTAAATCGGAAAGTCTTTTACCCTCTCCTCTATTCTCTTCCATTTTGTGAAAATTTTGTGATATCTTTTGTGGAGATTTTGTGGAAATTGAACAAGGAAAACAAGGAAAGAAAAACGAAAAATTTGAAGAGGGAAACAAAGGGTAAACCGAGAAACACAAGAGCAAATCGAAAATGAGGAACAACCCTAAAATTTCGGCTAAGCAAGGGGCTTTGTGTTTCAACCCAACCAACACTAATACAAGTGTAAACCTTTAATCATTTTGTAAGATTTTGTGGAAAATAAAACAAGGAAAAACAAGGAAAGAAATCGAAAATTTGAAGAGGAAAAATAGGAGTAACTCGAGAAACACACAAACAAGATCGAAAACAAAAAACAAACCTTGGCTTTGATGACCAATTTGGAGTGAAACTTATGGGGATAAGAATCACTCAAAGGTTGAACAAGAATCGATCTTTGGAACCCTTAGAAATTTCGGCCAAGTTGTATTTTTTTGTGAAATGATTTTCTGAAATTTTGTAAACAAGGAAAATAAAAATGATAGTAACTAAATCTACACACTAAGTAATAGATTTAGGTTGTGATTAGTTTAAGCACAAAGCCACTAAACTAATCTTCACTAAACTCACACACTAAGTAATGAGAAAATGAGGAGAACTCAAATAAAACAACTAGGGTTTATCAATTCATCAAATCTGAAAATTATGTTGTGTGAGGTTGGGTTTATATAATACCCAAGGCCTCATCTCAACCATTCATTACAAGATAATCCAAGGGCTCACAAGAGACCCCAAATACTACTACAAAAAAAACGGCTAGTATGCTCACATGTGAGCTGAATTTTTGAAGAGAAACAAACAAACTAGAAAGCATAAAGGTTGATGTGGACATGAGGTTCAATCTCCTCCCTTGATGGTTTAGGTAGTCTTCAAGGGCCTTGATTTGGTCTTAGAGTGCATGTGGGACGGTCCATAGGAGACAATTACAAGGGATTATTTTGTTTCCTTACATCAAAAGCATAAAGTAAAAAGTGAGAAAGCGACTTGTATGAAAATGACATTAAACATAAAAACAATGTGATGATCCTTGGTGACTTTGATTAGGCCGGCCCCTTGACCTCCATGAGCTAGCTTGATGAACCATGTGAGCCCATTTTATTGGAGGGTTGACTCACATGGGTGTACCATAGTTGACCACATTTCAAAAATAGCATGATCTTGACTTTTTGTTGCTCTCCATCCTTGACTTCTCCTTGACTTAGCTTGATCACTAGGGTTGGCTCGATTTGACCATAGAATTGACTTTACTTATCCCCTAGTGATCCCTTGACCCTTGGTCTAGGCTTGGGTTTGAGCCCATGGGTCCAACCCACGGCCCCCCTCGGCTTCACCCTTGGTTTCCTTGACCAATTTTGGTCCATATAATTAAGTTCAAACGAGAAACCCTACTTTAAGTGAGGCAGCGAAGCAGCATCTACACCGTTGGATCAATCTTAATCTATGGCTTACATTAATTGTGCTAAATCAAGTAAAAAAAAATAAAATAAAATAAAATTAAAACGGCAGTAATTGATACAAGCCGTAAATTATTCCTACTCTTTCCAAAAAACAATTCCATTTCTTCATCCCTTTCACATCTCACTCTTCTATGATAATTTTTATTTTCATCCCTTCATCTTCTCCAAACAAATAAACATTATTTTCATTCATCTAAACCAATTTTTTTCATCATTATTTTTATTTTTGTGTTCTTCTGATACTCTTCCGTGCTTTTTTACATATTGCTCGCGATCGCCTACTTCCATTATTGTTTCTATCTTTCGTTGTTGTTGATTCATTCTCTTCATTCTTTTCATCCATTTTCCACCATCGATTGGTTTTTGTGCTGTCATTAGTATATTAAAGCCTCCATTTCTGGTAAGTTGATATTCATTTTTCACTTTTGTTCATTTGTTTAGTATTGTAGTTCGATTTATTTGATCTTTGGTGAAATGGTGAAATTATTCAAGCGATTAAATCTGTGATTGATTATGGTCAAACTTTGATCTTTTCATATGAACTTTGATATTTGGCATCGATGTGAATTGGTGAAATTATTCAAGCGATTAAATCTGTGGTGTTAGTGGTTGCAGTTTTATTAATTGAATGTTTGTCGTGATTGATTATGGTGTTGATTACAGATGGACCCGAAGTTTTTGAGGAACCAGAGGTACGCCAGGAAGCACAACAAGAAGACGGAGGAGGTTTCCGCTGAGGAATGAATTTGTTATTATTTATTATCTTTGTACGAACAACTTTGTTTTATGTTGAGGACGGATCATGTTAGAGAATTGGGATCTTTAAGGTTTTGGTTTTGTGTTTGTTTTTGATGGAGGTTGCTAGCTTTCTACTTTAATTAATGGATGTTTGAGACTTCGAATTCTTGTTTACATAGTTTAATTGCGACTTATGAAGCTCTAGCTATACTTATTCTTCACTTCTGTCGTCTATTCTGCTGTGTTATTTTTTGACCACCAATACTTCTTCATTTTGAACTTTGATCAAAATCAATGAAACTTTGATCTTTATTTATAAAACTTTAACGCAGTTTGACCAAACTTTAATGCAGTTAATGATTTATTTATAAAGTCTTACTACGCTGAGACGTAGATCTTTGATCACTATCTATGAAACTTTAACGCAATTTGACGAAACTTTAATGCAGTTTCCTGAAAAATTGATATCAACAAAACATTTAAAAATTCTCTGCACCAAAAGTCTCAACCATATTTACTGTCATGCATGAACTTAATTCTAAAATGCTTAAGACGTTTTCAAAAAAGTGCTTGTAACTATACAAACTAATTGGTGAGTAGAAATTCACAATTTGAAATAAGTTATCTTCAAAAGCTGTGTTAAAATCTTTCACAAGTTTAAACCGGAGTAATGTTTCATTTAACTATAATGAAACAATAACCATTTTAGGAAAAACTGTAATGCAGAATTATAAAACTTCAGCATTACAATTACGCTTGACCAATTTCAATATCAACTTATTAATATTTAGAAATACCAATCATCTCCAAATACAATAAAATAACATTCCAAGACCAATTACAACATAAATATGGATTAACTAATTTGAGACGAACCAATGTCTACGTAGCATAAGTCCTCAACTTCTTCTACTTGCGTCGCAGCTCTTTCAACAAAGGGGTTAGGGCTCCACAGTGGCTGTGCCCATAAACTCCACCCACAGTTTCTTCAACGTTAGTTATGTTGGGATACACAGTGGTTGTGCCCATAAACTCTAACCCGTCAATTATATCACTGTTCATAGATGCAGCCTCCTTAGTCCACCGTCTTGCAACACAAGAACTAGGAATAGATTTTAAACCATGGCTCGTAAAAATCCAAGGAATATGTCTGCACACCATTCCTCTTCGATCAAAAAGTGTGCAGGTGCATCTAGCCGTTAAACTATCTGTCACAAAATATAATAACTAAGTTACATTAACTGTCAGTACTTTAACTTTAATACATAGAACTTTAACATAATAATATAAAACTATAACAATAAAACATGACATCATTTGTTAAATATTAAGTACATTTCCATTTTACCACATTTAAAATATCGGTAAACCTGTTCCGTAGAGTCAGAACTTACTGAGAGAACTATAACTACGTATCTTAAAACTACAAGTGTCTGTCATGAAACTTTATTAGCAGGACGCGGAGATTCAACACAAACAAACAAAACAATTATTGAATGAAATATGCAGCAACCTAATCCATAGAGTCTCAAAAAATTTACCAACGTAAGGTGTAAAATCGTCCTCAACCACCTTGCAGAAGTCGTCGTCGGTGACTCTTCGACCGTTTTTAACATCAACAACTATAGATGAAACAACAAACTATAAGGAAAAAAAAAACATAAAACTGCATCTGCAATGACACATTTAAAAAATAAAATAAAAATAAAATAAAAAAATAAAAACAAACAAACCTTCATCCCTCACTACAATCTGATTATTTTCCATATTATAGTTCTTCTCTAGTCCTAGTTAATTAATAGAAATTAAAATATAAAAAGTTTTGAATGATGAAAAACAAGAATATTTTGTTTCGGAATTTGTAAGATGCATTTCAATTCCGTCGTCTTCAAATCTAATTGCAATTTTTGAAACTTTAAGATCCAAAATTGAAGATTTTTATTTGAAAATTAAAGAAAAACTAAGATGCATATTGAAAAAAATAATAGAAGAAATTAAAAAAAAAAAAAAAAAAAAGAAAAAAGAAAAAAAGAAAAAAAAAGGAAGATTAGTGGAATAAAATTAACTAGGTGGAAAAAGAATAGACGCATGATTTTTTTCTGGAAATGATAATGAATGGATTGAGAAGAAAGAATTAATTGGCATGGAAGGAATAAATGTCCTAACATTTCCCTCGTTAACCTCAAATCCCTTCCTAATTTACTTTTCTCTTTTTTTATTTAATTGTAGCTATAATTAATAAAGGCCAAATCTCAGCCCTTCAATCCTTGACCATCCAACGACACACATGCTGCCTCGCGGTCTCGCTCATATTTGCTGCCTCGATATAACTTTACTCTATATATATATATATATATATATATATATATATATATATATATATATATATATATATATATATATATATAGAGGAAAGTTATAGAGAGTCCAACATTAGAGTAGAGTCCTAGAGTCCAATTAAGAGCCATTGGATTAGAGTTGGATGGAGGGCTGAGATTTGTTCTCAAAAAAAAAAAAAAAAAATAGAAACAAAATAGAAATTCCAGCCAATTAGAAAATTAGGGTGCTTCTACTGATTCCCAAGCCTGTACGACATTATGTAACCAAAAAAAACCATCCATCTCCCAAACTGAATTGTCTCTTTCTTCCTCTTTCAGTCGTTTTCTAGGTATTTTATTTTCTTCTTTTATTGTGTTGCCATCATCTTCTTCCAGGTATGATTTCATTGTTCTTCTTCGTTCCTTTTTTTTTTCCCCTCTCCTAATTCGTTTTTTCAAATTTTCTTCCCAGTTTTGCATACTACTTTTTCAGAAATTAAAATTTTAACAAATAAACAGGTTTATTTAAAACAAAGCGAACAAAAAAAATTAATTGTTCAATCGTATTTTTTTAGTTTTTAATTTTTTGTGTTGATTGAGACTCCATTGAAGGTCTTGATTTAATAGTGCAGAAAAAGTTGAAAGGATGACAAAAGTCCGTGGTGTTGGCTGCAAGGCGAGAATAAGGTTGTTTTGTATGAATAAAATTGTTAAGGTATGTTTTACTCTGCTCTTCTTCATCCTCCTTCTTCATCCTTGTTTTTTTTTTTCGATTTTTCACTGCACTTTTTCATCCTCCTTTTTTTTTTTTTTCCGGTTTTTCAAGTTCCACTTGTTTTTCAAAAATTCTGATTTCCATCAAAATTTATTGATTCGAATCCAAAAAGGGAAAATAAAATTTCATCAATCAATTGTAGTGTAATAATCTGTCAATTTCGATTATGTGTTAAAATTTCGAATTTTAGTGTTAGTACCTTAAAATTCTTTTTTTTTTTTTGTTAAAATGCTTTTTTCCTCCATTGGAATTTCGTTTTAGTAAATGGGTCCTGTGTTGCAAATTAGTTCTGAATCTGGTGTTTTGAAATTTCTTATGGGATCTTCTTTTTGATAAATGGAATTTCGTTTTTCAATATAATGAATTGAATAATTTGATGCTTCTTTGATTTCCAAGGTATTTAAGATTTCGTTGTCTCAAATTTTCATTTGACATTTCAGTTACCGGTGAATTGAATTTCTTTATTAATTTTAATGATTTGTAATAGTTTTGAAATAGAAATTTCAAATTATATTGTGCTTGGAATTTCGTTTCAAATTTTTTGATTGAAATCTTACTTATTGTGCTTGGAATTTTTTTTTAGATTAAGATATATATCAGTTTCAAAATTTCCTTTGGAATCTCAATTTTTTTTTATCTGGAATTTAGATGCTGTACATTGCTAATTTACTTTGCTTTATTGAAATTTTATAAATTGTTATTGAAATTCCAAAAAATGCTATTGGTATTTCATTTTAACAGGTAATTGTATTTTCCCTTCGCAGCTTAATATTGGTGCGACAAAGAGCTGTTATGTGAGAATCTTAAGAAGTTTAGAGAGGACCACAAGTCATGCACCGAAACAGTTACTAAGGAGCAGGAGTTTGAAAGTTTACTTGTTTGTAAAGTGATATATGAGATTTCTATTATGCCACCGAAGAAATCTAAAAACAAAGGGAGTGGAAAACGCATGTTATCTAGTAAAAATGTGGTTGTTGCTGTTGCTAGTAAACTGAAACGGCTGTGCAAAAATTGTAAGCAACTAGCACACCATGACAAGAGAAATTGTCCATTCCTTTTTGTCAAAGATTAGTGAATATTTTGTGTAATAGAAATTGTACTTTAGAAAGTTGAAATTCTAAAAAAGTTTGTTACAATTCTTTTTTTTATTGTTAAAATTTCATTTACTGTTTAATGTTTGTTTACACAGTAGGAGTTATCAGAAATTACTCACTAAGTGTTTAGTCTTCAGAAATTAGTACTAACACGTGGTAGTAACTTGATTTAAGATTGGAATTCTAAAAAAGTTTATTGCAATTCTTTATTTTTTGTTGAAATTTCATTTAATGTAGGATGTTTTTTTACACAGTACAAGTTAGTAAAAATTATTGACTAAGTGTTTAGTTTCCAAAAATTAGTAGATTATTGAAATCTGAAAGGGGTTTTTTAGAAAACTGTTAAAATCTCAATTAATTGTGTTGATATTCTGAATTTGGTAGCATATTTGAAGATTAGAGAATATTTTCTGGTAATGAAATTATACTTAGGGAAGTTGACATTGGAATTCTTTAAAAGTTGGTTATAATTCTTTTTTTTTTTGTTGGAATTTCATTTACTCTAAAATATTTTTTCAGACAGTAGATTAGTAACAGTAGATAGAAAAATTGAAATAGGTCATTTACAACCAAAGTACAAATCAAAGTCAAACTGAATACAAATTTAGCGGTTCAACGTTGACAGGGTTTAATAAAGACGGTCTTTCAAAACATTACTACAAATCAAAACAGAACCATGAGTTGAATGATCAATTTAAATGGTCGCAGTGCTTCATTTTTGCAACTTCTGCTTCTTCCGCTGCACTTGACGCTGCAGTTTAAGCAACCTCATCAGACCCCACTTGATTAGACGAGTCATCCTCGTACGTGACATCATCGGAAGAAGAACTCCTAGAAGAAGACATCTACAAAGAATCGATACACTAATATCAGCAAAAATAGGGCAAAATTTAAATCACTAAAAACAGACTGTTCTAAAAATACGGACATATAAAATATATCAATTAAATTTCTGAAATACCAACAGTAGAAAAAGGAATAACAATCAATTTTTAGGGTTTCCAAATTTTTAAGTGAAATTCAACAGAAAACACGAGAAATATACCAATTTCTGTATCAAATTAAAAGAACACAAAAATATCAAAATGCACAAAATAAATGAATAATAAAAAAAACACTAAAATTCCAATAACAATTTCTGTATCAAATTAAAAGAACACAAAAATATCAAAAAGAGTCATGGTCTCCTAACATAAAAAAAACTGAAATTCCAATAACAAAAAAAAGAATTATATACACATAATCTGAAATTTCCAATTTTTTTCCGAGAATCGTCAAAAAAGCAGAAAAAATAGATAATTCAATAACAAACTACCACAAAAATTAAAAAAGGCAAAATACACAAAATACATCAAGAACAAACCCTAAAAATTAAACCTTTAATATAAAACTTTCAACTTAATTTCAAATTAAACAAATACTAAACTGAGAAAATCAATTAAATTTTTAATCTAAACATTTAAACACAACTTGAAATTAACACTTTAAGAAACACTTCAAAACACAAACTAATAAATCTAAACTAAAGAACTAGAAATTAAAATTAAAAAATTTACAAGAACACATAATTAATTGAAAATTAAAGAAATGAAACTCACCTTTAATTAAGCAAAAAAAAAGATGAAAGTGTTCAATGAAGAATCCGAATGCAAAATTGAGTTGCAGTGGGCGAAATAATGGTGAAGAAGATGAAGTTGCAAGGGGCGAAATAATGATGAAGAACTGAAGAAAATCAATTGAATCAGAGAATTTTGGGGAAGAAAATTGAAGAGTCACTAAAGAGAGAGACCAATATTTTGAATAATTTCTGATAGTGTTTTTTGGGGGAGTAACTTCTGCTTTTTGCTTTTCTCGTTTTCTGTTTTTCTTTTTTTTTTTTTTTTTTTTTTTTTTTGAGGGGGACAATGCATTTATTACAGAATAAATCTAAGCCCTTGATCTAATTTGATCCAAGGGCTCACATGAGAACTCTAGGACTCTAACACTAAGGGTGGACTCTAAATAACCTATATATATATATATATATATATATATATATATATATATATAGAATCAGGATCCTGTACGAACTCAACTTATAATACGAACTTACGAACTAAATGACAGCCACTAGATTAAAAGAAATCAAAGGCTGTAATCAAACAGATTCAAGAATCTTAGGCCCAATTAATCATAAAGCCATGTAATGGGCCTAAGCCCCAAATACATTAAAATCCCTAACATCACAGTACGTAAAACATCCCTAAATTCACCCATCATTTTATCTCATAGCAAACCCTAATTCTCTCCCTCTCAATCATCATCTACCACCACCACCTACACCACCATCATCGCCGCTGCCACCACAATTACCGCCGCCAGACGACAGCAACCACCGCCATATCCTCCAACCTTGTCGTCTACACCTCCCTTCCTCGGCGACCAAATTCAACCCAAACCACCGTCACTGCCACCTCCACCACCGCCGGCGCCTCCTCCACTGCCCCGCAACATCAACCAAAATCAATCGTGATTAGCAGCAATCACCAAAACCAGACGTGTTTCTCACCTATTCCGTGGTCATCGGTCTCCCCTGTACCGTCTTGCCTTGTTGGTCTTTCTCTGATTATTGTTGACGACCGCAAACATCAGAACCGTCTACGTGAAGTAAAGATCTAGTAAATGGAGGTTTCATCCTCCATTAATGGAGGTCAAGCTCGAGGTGACGAGGATGAACGAAGTGACGGTGACTGGTGAGGACGACGGTGTTTGAGATTCGTTGGCGGGAATACGATGGTGGTTACGGCGGTAGTGGAGGTATGGAGCAAATCTAAAATGGGAGGAGCGAGGAGGTCGATTTTTCCGACGAGTGGTGGTTGTTGGACAAATTCAAGACGCTTAGCCATGGTATGTCTGTCAAGCTTTGGGGAATTGTTCCCGAAAGGTTGTTATTTGACAAGTCCAGTGATTCCAGTAATTGTAGGTTGCCTATACCTCGAGGGATGCCTCCAGTAAGATGATTGTTTGACAGGATTAATGCATTCAATTTCGATATATTTGTTAACTCCTAGGGTATTGCGCCGACTAAATGATTGCTAGAAAGATCGATTGTTGTATGAGCTACTTCAAATCCCGTTAAATTCTCTGTTACCCCCTTGATGATTTCTTGAATCTCTACACTGTAAAAACTACCACTCGTGGAAATTTCAAATGCTAAGGAGCCTAAACAGCGAGGGATGTGTCCTGTGAAGCGATTTTGTGCAAGATCCAATATCGTAAGACTTGAAAAAAGGCACAGCTGTGAGCTGATGACTCCACTAAAATCATTACCTCGCAGACGTAAAATTTGCAAATCAGGATACGAGTCCATCTGATTGTTGATTCTAATCTCTCCTGAAAACGCATTGAGACTAAGGTCCAGATAAGCCAACCATACAATGTTGAAAAGTGAGGTAGAATTCTCTTCTTCAAGGATTGTCCCTGATAGTAAATTGTTAGACAAATCTAATACTTTGACGTTATCCAGATGATGCAGCCAATGAGGTATTGTCCCGGAAATACGAGTGATTTGGTTGTTTTAGTGAAATATGAGTCCTAAGCATGCGAAATACGAGTCCTAAGTTCAAAAATACGAGTCAGGTTACGAAATACGAGTCCTAAGCACACGAAATACGAGTCCTAAGCATACGAAATACAAGTCCGGTTACACGAAATACAAGTCCGAATACACGAAATACAAGTCCGAATACATGAAATATAAGTCCAAATACACGAAATACGAATTTAAATACAAGAAATACGAGTCCGGTTACGCGAAATACGAGTCCTAAGCACGCTGAAATACGAGTCCTAAGCGCTAAATACGAGTCCTGATGCTAAATACGAGTCCTAAGCATACTAAATACGAGTCCTAAGCATACCTAAATACAAGTCCGAATACACGAAATACAAGTCTGAATACATGAAATATAAGTCCAAATACACGAAATACAAGTTTAAATACAAGAAATACGAGTCCGGTTACATGAAATACGAGTCCGGTTACGCGAAATACGAGTCCTAAGCACGCTAAATACGAGTCCTAAGTACGCTAAATACGAGTCCTAAGCACGCAAAATACGAGTCCTAAGCATATCGAAATACGAGTCCGGTTACACGAAATACGAGTCCGGATACATGAAATAAAAGTCCAAATACATGAAATATAAGTCCAAATACACGAAATACGAGTTCAAATACAAGAAATACGAGTCCGAATACATATTATAAAAGAATTAATAATACTTAAAAAAATAAAAGTATTTTTCTTAAAAATCATTTTAAATACATTAAATTTACTTGTGGTTACATTAAATTCATTGTTAGATACATTAAAAAAGTTGAGGGAAAAAATGTATGTACAACTATAAAAAATGTAACTGGAGTATTATATGATGTATCTAGCACCTGTAAACCTAGTTCGCATTTGCCTCAGAATGAGAGATAGTTCGTTCCAGATCCCACCTCTATATATATATATATATATATATATATATATATATATATATATATATATATAGAGGTAAGTTATATGAAGTCCACTAAATAGGGAGAGTACTGAAAGTACTAAGTTCGAAATACCAAAAATTCGAAATACCAACGGAAATATTTGAAATACTAACATGATAGTTTGAAATATCAAAAAAAGATTGGTATTTGAAATACCAAGGGTTTGTCCTACGGCCCAGACTGAAATGGCCTGACCTACTGACAACCCCTTGGTATTTCAAATTCTTGATATTTCAAACTTTCATGTTAGTATTTCAAATATTTCCGTTGGTATTTCGAATTTTTGGTATTTCAAACTCAGTACTTTCAGTACTTCCAAAATTTATAGTACTTTGTTGAATCTATTTCTATATATATATATATATATATATATATCAAGACAACAAATATTGCGAGACACAAACGAGACACAGCATTTTAGCCTTTTTTGTGAAACTTTAACATAGTTTTATGAAACTTCAAAAATTGTGAAACTTTAACAAAATTGTGAAACTTTAAGACATTAAAGTTTCACAATTTTTGAAGTTTCATGAAACTATGTTAAAGTTTCACCAAAAAGGCTAAAATGCTGTGTCTCGTTTGTGTCTCGCAATATTTAGGTGTCTCGTTTGAACTTGTTTCTATATATATATATGTATATAGAAACAAGTTCAAACGAGACACCTAAATATTATGAGACACAAGCGAGACACAAAGATTTTAGCCTTTTGGTGAAACTTTAACATAGTTTCATGAAACTTCAAAATTGTGAAACTTTAATGTCTTAAAGTTTCACAATTTTGTTAAAGTTTCACAATTTTGAAGTTTCATAAAACTATGTTAAAGTTTCACAAAAAGGCTAAAATGTCATGTCTCGTTTGTGTCTCGCAATATTTGTCATTGCCTTGATATAACTTTACTCTATGTATATATATATATATATGTATGTATATATATGTGTATATATATGTATGTATATATATATATTTGTATATATATATATATATATATATATATATATATATATATATATATATATATATATATGTATAGAATGAGGTTCAAGCAAGTCAGGTAAATATTTTGAGTCATCAAGTCAGGATTCAGCTTTTGATTTTAACCAAAAATTGGATTTTAACCAAAAATTTTCATTTCAAAAAAATTGGATTTTTACAAAATTTTGCATTTTAACACACGGGTTAAAATGCAAAATTTTTGTTGAAATCCAATTTTTTTGAAATGCAAAATTTTTTGGTTAAAATCCATTTTTTTTTGGTTAAAATCCAAAAACTGGATTCTGACTTGATGACTTTCCCTTGGCCACTGACTTGATATAACTTATCTCTATATATATATACATATATATACATATATATACATACATATATATATATACATACATATATATATATACATACATATATATATATACATATATATATACATATATAAATATATATATATATACATGTATGTATATATATGTATATATATGTATATATATATATATATATATATATATATATATATATATATATATATATATATATATATATATATATATATATATTTATATATATGTGTGTGTGTGTGTGTGTGTGTGTGTGTGTGTGTCTTGCTTTATTCCAGGTCTTCATGTTTTGAAAACAGGTGTTTGCCCAAGGACCCATTCAGTTGGGTCCCGTAACACCCTTATTTAGGTGGAGTCCGCCCGGCTTAAATGGGGGTGTTACAGTAGTAAATGACTTTATTATTAATATTTCTATTTTATCGGCATTGTTTACTCATTATTAACTAATATTTTTAATTTTTTTAGTACTTTTGTCAAGAAAAGGTCTCTTGATCCATTGGCGCAAGTCATGGAAACCGCTACTAGCTCTGCATTTATAACCGTGAGCGAGGTATGTTAATTATAATCATATCATAAATAATAATATATATAAAGTGTCAAGTATTTTATTAATAACTTAAATAATTATATTGAATGTTTGTTACTATGTTACGGAGTAATATTTTAGGTTCCTCTCCAACCCGATGACGTACAATGTGGATATTATGTTTGTCGGTTTATGTATGAGATGATAATCCGTAAGAAAGCGGCAAAGATGACACCAAAAGTAAGTGTTAAGTTGTATTTTTAACTTTAAGATGATAATTCTCCATTTTTATTATCATTGCTTTATGTACGTATAATCCCTTATGTTCGGGGTGATTTTCTCACTCTATTCGTATTTAGATTCGGGGTTTATTAGTATTATCCTTTTTATGTGTTTTAGAATATCGAGGTGGACTATATGTGTTGGAAATAACGAAAGATTAAACAATGCAAATAAAGACAAGACACACGAAATTGTTTACGTAGGAAAAACCCTTAGAAGTAAGGGAAAAACCACGGGCACCAAGCCAGGAGAGGATTTGTACTATGTTTCGTGCAGAACGTACAGAGCGGTCAAAACTTCCAGACTATGAGTATACAATTCGAGAGTATTATCGGTGGTTTTTAGAGTAAAGAGAGTGAATTATGCCGTTGTCGATCAGTCCCCTTGATTATGATTTCCTTCTTCTTTTATAAGCTTGTAATAACGGTAAGATTGGCTGTTAATGGCTCCCTAGAATCTCGCTGCGCATTAACTTCCTCCATATTCTTCTCCTGTAACGCCTGAGTGGTTTAACCGCTCCCTTGAATATAGCTGAGCTGGTATTGAATTGGTTCAGGTTTCCAACGTCTACTTGATCTTTCCTTGGTGGGCTTGCTTTGCTTGGACCTTGCTTGACCATGACCCATTGGACCATTTGACCTCGACTTTTCTTGACCATATCGATGTGGGCCTTGACTTTCGTTGACTGTTTTCCTCTCCTTGACTTGGGCCTTTGTTTTGCTCTTTGGACCCATGAGGGTATTTTGGGCCTAACAGTTTGCTCCCCATTTCCTCAACTGCCAGGCTCAGGCTGAAGTGGAGGAAATGCTTTTTTGTGCAGAGGTCCAAGTTCTTCCGTTCAGGACTGGCTGAGTAGGCAGAACCTGGTGTTCTCCACGCTCTGGGATGAAAGTCAGCCTTTATTGGAAGTTGTAGCGCCCGTCAGTCATAATGACGTGGGCTGCAGTTTTTTCGGCGTGATGGGACGTTTGAGTCACCCTATTGTCTCCTATTTATTCGCGCCATAATTAAGCCCCACTCCCTTATTTGCCTTATTTGTATATTTTCAAAATTCAGAAAATCTTTCCTAAAATAGCCTCCAACTTCTCTCCTCTGATTCCTCCCGAAAAATCATCAAAAAATCCTAGCAGTTCCATGGCCCAGTCTTCTATCACCCATGATGGCCATACTTTTGTGGCCACAAACCTGATCCCAGATGCCGTCGGGAAACGCAACCAACTAGATAATCTAATCGGCGATCGTTTAAAGGCGGAAGGGAAGCTTCCGTCGTCTGCCATCGTCTGGAGCCCCGCCACTGACGAGGTTATGGCGGACTGGTCCTGGTTGGTTCGCTATGTACGAAGTCGCTTTTCGCTTCGAAGCCACTTTACCTTTCTGCCCACTGATGACAGAGTTTTTGAAAACTTTGCAAGTACCCCCTTGTCAGGTTATGCCATCAACGTGGAAGCTGATCCAGGCCATTGATGCCGTATGTACGAAACACCACGTCGAGTTCCTCTTTCGTGATTTGCGTAATTGTTATCACCTTCGTACTCACAAGAAAAATAGGATACTTCTGAGAGTAAGAGACGGTTGTCCTCCCCTGATTACCCGAATGGACACTGGGGACGACAAGGGCTGGGCATCATTCTTCATGTTTGTGAAGAGTGATAGTATTGGATCTGGGTTTGAGGCCCCAGAATTTGTTGTGAAGGGAGCGAGTAAGTCTTTGTTTCGCCCTTCCTTTTTAGATCTGTGTCTTTGTTGTTTGTTCTCAATCTCTGATTTGTTCTTTGTTCCTGTGCCTAGTTTCTGACTGGATCTCGCACCCTGATGATACTGCTTCAGCAAAGATGGAGTGAAACTAAGTGGGTTAAGTTTCACTCAAAGGATGAACTAAAGTCGATTTGTGAAGGTGCTTGAAAATCTCGGCCAAGTGTATGTTTTTGTGAGATAATTTTCTGAAATTTTGTAAACAAGGAAAACATAAAAGATAGTAACTAAATCTACACACTAAGTAATAGATTTAGGGTTTGATTAGTTTAAGCACAAAGCCACTAAACTAATCTTTCACAAATCTCAAACACAAAGTAATGAGAAAAGGAAGAACACTCAAATAAAACTAGGGTTTTTTCATTCATCAAAAGCTGAAAAATTACAATGTTGAGTGGAGGTACTTATAATACCCTTGCTTACATCTACACCCTACAATTCAAACTTAATCTAAGGGTCCTAAGAGGCCCTCAAATCAGCCGAAATGGGTCTTGGTCTCCTTGACCTTACAATGTTGAAAATAAAACAAACAAAACATAAAGTAGACAATGACACTTGAACCCATCCTATCCATGCACTTTAGGTAGCATCCAAGGGTCAAGAATTGATCTTGGGGAGGCATGTGGGACGGTCCATGTGAGCAAAATACAAGGGATTATATTGTCTCCTTACACTAAAACATAAAGTAAAAAGTAGAGAAAGCGACATGTATGAAAATGACTTAAAACATAAAAACAATGTGATGATCTTTGGTGACTTGATTAGGCCGGCTCCTTGACCTCCATGAGCTAGCTTGATGAACCATGTGAGCCCATTTATTGGAGGGTTGACTCACATGGGTGTACCTTAATTGACCACATTTCAAAAATAGCATAATCTTGACTTTTGTTGCTCTCCAACTTTGACTTCCTCTTGACTTTGCTTGATCACTAAGGTTGGCTTGGTTTGACCATAGATTTGACTTTAGTTGACCCTTAGTGATCCCTTAGACCAATGCCCTAGGCTTGGGTTTGAGCCCATGGCCCTAACCCATGGTCTCCCACCTCTTCACCCTTGACTACCTTGACCAATTTTGGTCCAATCTCCTCTCCTTGAAAAGGACTTGTCCTCAAGTCCTTGGAGATCCTCTTGCTTCCTCCCTTGCTCGATTTCAAGCTTGATTCTCGGCTCATCCTTTGCTCGATCTTGGCTTTCACGGTTTTGGTCTTCCATGGGCACCACTTAGCTAGAGTTTGAAGAAATGGTTGGCCCCCTTTGCCTTGGCTCAAGAATTGATCATGTTTTCCTCCTTGGTCACGGTTTGCTTGACCACACACTCTTCCTCGAGCATTTCTTTGAGCCCACGACTCATAACCATGCCATCCATCCATTCTTGCTCATGATCGAGCCCATCAATTATTCTCCATCTTAAAGACCCACTTGATCTTTCCTTGCCATCGATTTTTGCTCTCTCATTGACCACATTCTCATTGTAGTCGGTTGTTTCCTTGTTGATTGATGCTTCACCTTCACGTTGCTCCTCTCCTAGAATCCTCCTTATCATGCTAGAGCTTCCCTCACATTCCAAGTTCAACTCTCCCTCTTGCTCTTTTCTACTCGGTTCAAGGCTTTTCAAGGCCTCATGCTCATTCTAACTCGGCCCAACTTCATATCCATGCTAGGGTTTGATCCAATGTTGATTCAAACAAGCACGCATTGGTTTTACAACCCGTCATTGGTGGTAGGGGAGCTAAGACAATAAGCTTTTCACCATACTTGAATGAGTAGGTGTTGTCTCTTCCATGGTGGGAAGAATTCTTTTCATACTCCCATGGCCTACCAAGCAATACATGACAAGCATCCATGTCCAACACTTCACACACAATTTCATCTTTGTAGTCTTGTCCAATGGAAAACAAGACTTTGCATTGTTTATCAACTTTTACCTCGGCTCCTTGATTAAGCCACCTTAGCTTGTAAGGATGAGGATGCTTCAAAGTAGGCAAGGCAAGCTTATCAATGAGGGTTTTAGAAGCAACATTAACACAACTTCCCCCATCGATAATGAGATTACACACTCTCCCCATGATTGTACACTTGGTTCGAAATAGTTGGTGTCTTTGATCCATGCTTTCACTTGAATCTTGAGTGTGCATTACTCGCCAAGTAACCAAGCTCAACCCCGAGTCCGGGGGAACAATTGTCTCGGCCACCTTCACATCCTCAACTCCCTCGTTTTTTTCTTCCTCACAAACTAACACTTCATCGTCTCCCCAATGCACAACCTCACTTGTGTTCAAGGTCCTCTTACTAGGGCATTCCTTAGCAAAATGACCATACCCTTGACATTGGTAGCACTTCTTGAGAGGAATTGTTCTCTTAGGGCCATAGTCAATTCCCTTCCCCTTGTCAACACTTGATGGCTTGATGGTAGGGCTAGGTTCGACAATTTTGACCCCTCCTTGGCTCGAGTTAGGGTGGGCCTTGGTGTTGCTTTTGGCCGAATCCCTTCTCCCCTTCTCTAGTCTTTCCACACGTGTGGCCATGGTAACGGCCTCATCGAATGACCACAAGTTTTGCATCTTGACCCGATTTGCTATCCTAGGGTTTAGGCCCTCGACAAACCTAGCTATTTTTTGTTCGGGCTTCTCATTCATCTCACATTGTAATGTGAGTTGCTCAAAGTCCCTAAGGTAAGACTCAATTGGTTGTGTCTCTTGTTTGAGTTGAGCTAGCTTGAGGAACATGTCTTGGGTATAATGTTTGGGAACAAACTTGTCTTTGAGTTTCTTTTTGAGTTTGAGCCATGACCTAATGGGTTCCTTTCCCTCTCGATTTCTTTGATTCTTAAGGTTTTCATACCAAAGGGAGGCATATCCTTTGAATTTCATGATGGCCACTGTTCGGGGTGATTTTCTCACACGATTCGTTTAAGTGATTGTGGATCTACTAGTACTATCCCTTTGGTTGCTTTTAGTGGTGATTTATGTGATTGACTTTAAATGTACGAAAGATAACAAAAACGGTACAAGACACACGATATGTTACGTGGGAAAAAACCCTTAAATGTTAAGGGAAAAACCACGGGCGCCAAGCCAGGAGAGGATCTTCACTAGTTCAGGAAAATTAGGTACAGAGTCTGGACCAAGAGGTACAGGATACAAATAAGGCGTAAAATAATTATGAAGTGTTTGAATGCTTGAGAATTGAGTAGAATGCTGTGTGCTTGAGTTGTATGATAATGAATGCCTTCCTCTTCTGAATTCTACTCCTTATATAGTGTCTTTTGCTCCAACGTTCGACTCCATGCTTGTAGGTAACCTCTTCCCCTTTCTTCTCCAGCAGCTCCTATTTCTTAGGCTTCAGTTCAGCTTCTTGACCAAGTCTTCCAACGATTCTTTTAGGGTTGTTGCTGCGGTCTTTGGGCTTTCTTCTTTGTTTGTTTACTTCTTTCGTTGGGCTTGGCCCACCTTGGGTTTTCCTCTCCTGACCTGCACCTTTGTTTTGTCTGTACTGCCTGGTGCTGGCTGCATGTTCTGGACCTGACTGTGGATCCTGTACCCGTCTAGGCCTGGACCAGGGTTCTGGACCAGCCTGGGTTTTTGGTCCCAACAGTTTGTCCCCCATCTCCTTGCCCTACAGTCCTGAACTGGGGGGTAAGGAGATGCTTCTGTCCTTGATCCTGGTCCAGGGCTGAACCTGGCCCAGGCTCCTTCTGTTTTGCTTTGCCTTTGGTCCTGAGACCTGAACTTTGTAATTAATGAAGTGGTTGGCTTTTCGTGGGGAAGTGCGCCCTATTTTGGCGCTCAATGTACTGCGCACGTCTCATCATGGGTCTTGTCACATCTCTTCGCGCGCTTATTTTTGTAAAAACTATCCAACTTCTTTTTTGTCCCATTATATATATCCTAATTTTGTTTCTCTCTCTCTCTACCTCATTCACTCTGATTTTATTTGTTGTGCACCTAAGAATTTCCGAAAAATCTCCAAACCGATTCGTCAGGAAACCCTAGCGTCCTTCTTTCTTCTTCAACTTTGATTATGGCTCACAACGACGTCGGCCCTTCTAACGCTGTTCCTCACTCTCATGGTGATTTGATCTCCTGTCTATCTCCTTTCGTGTGTGTTTTTTCGTTTTTCACTTGACTTTTGCTGTGGGTTTGTTTTGCAGTTTCCGATGGGACCCCCGCTCCTGATGACATCGAGTCGGGGAGGAGAGTTAAGACGTTTTTGGAGTTGTCTTCTGGAAAGAGAGATCGGCCCGAGTGTACGAACCCCGATGAAGATGACGATGTTGTTGAGGCTGTTCCTTCCCCTGGAGAGGAAGAGCATGTCGATGAAGACGAAGAGAAAAATGACAGAAAAACTTCCCTATCCTTTGAGGCTATCACTGCTGTGGTTGATCGGGCTCGGGAGGCCTTGAGGAACGAAGATAGGAAGGCACCAGGGGTAATCTTGACCAGATCCATCAAAACAGCTGATGAATCTCCTGCACGTAGCTCTGACCAGGAGAAGAAGATAGCAAGGGAGTTGCCCCAAATAAATCCGGTGCTTTCAATACCTCTGCGTGCTCAAAGTCAATCTGAGTACGTCTCCTTGGGGAAGTCCCTGAGTGAAAGATTTGCTGCATTGTCCCCTGCACCTGCTGCCTTGGACCCTACACGGCTAGCGCATAAGATGGTGGGCTGTTGCGCCCAGGTTTGTGCCTTTCATAGCTTTAGTTTTGTTCTGACTTGCTTTTGGCATGATTCTGACTTTCTGCTCTGTCATTTGTGTCGTAGTTGTTAAATATGTCGGCTGGCCTTGGCTCTACTGTGCCCGTCTTGGTGGGTGATAGAGTTAAGGTCGAGGCTGAGAACGAAGCACTTCGTTCTTCCCTCAAGATTACCAAATGGGAACTTGAGAGCGAGAGGTACCGCTGTGAGGTCGACTACCATGGACAAGATCCACTTCCAGGAGGATCCAAAGAAGCAGACAATCTCATTGCCAGGCAGAACAAAGAGCTTGAAGAGTTGAGGGAGGATGCACGTAAGCACAATGCTGACATAGCAGACCTGCGTGCATACTGGACCCAGCGCACTCGAGTGGAGATGATAAATGCTGGTCCAGAGGAACGCGCTACTTGGGACCTGTCTGCTGAGGCTGCCATCTTTAAACGGATGTTCCCTGGGGAGGCAATCCCGGAGCGGGCTGAAGTCATCTCAACTGTGGAGCCGGGTACAGGAGGTATCACTGGTCCAGGTGCTGAGGTTGATGCTGTTGGTTCATCCAATGCTGTTCCTACAGAAGAACATGCTAAAAGAACCGGTGAGTCAGGTGGAGATAATTGAACTCTTGGTCTTGTTATTGGTTTTTTGAACAAACTATGAATTTGCCGGGGGGGAATGTCCCCTGTGTTTATTTGGTCTGTAAATATTTAGACTTTGCTCTTTGGTTTGGACTTCGTTTCTGAATTCTGTTCTGACATTTGCATCCATGTGCTGGCATGGGTTGCTTGGTTCTGACTCTTTTGCTATATGCTAAGCTATGTTAGGTTATGTTTTGCTTATGTTATGCTTTGTTATGCTTTTTGTTATGATGCGCATATAATTTGTTGTGAATCTGTCTAGTAGCATGCATGCGTTTGATAATTTAGGCGACTTACACTTTGGGGCTCCCTTAACGGACATTACTCCCTGTCCCGTTGTTGCAGTCGTACTGGGGCTGGAGCCCAAGTTTTTGTCTTTGTCTTTGCATTTGTTTTTGGTTAATTTGGACCAGATTGCTCGCTTTGTCTGCACAAAAAGGGGGTCAGGGCTTGACCGTTGGCGTTAGCCAACGGCCCTCCGACGCTCAAGTCAGTACAGTTGCATTGGATAATTTGTAAAGGAAAAGTTTTGAGTTTTGTGGATTACCAGATGTCTTGGTCCAGGACACTTTACATGTGATAGAGCTTGAGGTGGAGTGTGTTCCAAGGTCTTGGGATCATGTCTCCTTCCAGGGTCTGTAGTCTGTAAGAGCCTTTCCCTGTTGCTGAATCAATAAGGTATGGGCCTTCCCATGTTGGGGCTAACTTGCCTGCAGCCTTGTCCCTTGTGTTCTGAAATACTTTTCTCAGGACCAGATCTCCTGTCCTGAACATTCGTACTCTCACATTCTTGTTGTAACTTCTGGCCACTGATTGTTGGTATGCTGCCAACCTTACTGCTGCTAAGTCTCTGAGCTCTTGGGCTGTATCCAGGCTGTCACAGAGCAGTTCATTATTTTGAGAAAATGTATTGAGTCCATACCTGATTGTTGGAACGTGCACTTCCACGGGTAGTACTGCTTCACATCCATAAACCATTGAGTATGGAGTTTGCCCTGTAGCTCTCTTTGGCGTAGTTCTGTCTGCCCATAGTACTAGTGGCAGCTCTTCAACCCATCTCCCTTGTTTCTCCATCAGCTTCTTCTTGATGCAATTGATCACAATTTTGTTGCTGGACTCAGCTTGTCCATTTGCTTGAGGATATCTTGGTGGAGAGGTCACCAAATTGATGTTCCACTTTGTACAGAAGTCTCTGGTCTTGTTTCCCACGAATGCAAGTCCATTGTCACATATGATTTCTGAGGGGATCCCATACCTGCTGATGATGTTCTTCTTTATGAAGGCTATAACTTCTTTTTCTGTGACGTTTTTGTATGCATCTGCCTCTATCCACTTAGAGAAGTAGTCTGTCATTGCTAGCATAAACACCTTCTGCCCTGGAGCCATTGGTAATTTGCCAACTAAGTCCATGCCCCATTTCATGAATGGCCATGGTGCAGATATCGAGTGCAGGTTCTGTGCAGGCTGATGTATCTCTGGACCATGCCTTTGACAGGCGTCACATTTTGTGGCATACTGGATGCTATCAGTTTTCATTGTGGGCCAGTAGTAGCCCATGCGCAAGATTTTGTTAACCATGCTTCTACCACCGTGGTTTCCACAAAGTGTCCATCGTGTATTTCGATAAATCGTCTCGACTGGTCGTTCTAGCAAGCAGTCTGACGGATTGAAGGACCTTCTGAATAATACGCCTTGTATGATAGTATATATGGGCGCCTTGATTCTGGATGCTCTTGCCTCGTCCTTGTCCTGTGGTAACTTGCCTGGACTAGCCACTCATAGTATGGTTTGGTCCAGTCCTGGTTGCCTGGGTGTGCTCTGCAGATGGTTGAATTTTTCGGATCAGCCGGTTCCAAGATGTGTATAATAGGTATACTGTCCAGCGTACCAGGTTCAAATGCTGATCCTATGTTAGCCAAAGCATCTGCCTGCACATTCTGATCTCTAGGGACTTGCTCAACCTCAACGTTAGTAAACTTTTGAAAAAGATTTTTAACCAAATCAAGATATGCAATCATCTTAGAATCTTTAGCAGCGTACGTACCATTGATTTGGTTTGCAACCAACAAAGAGTCTATCTTTACCTTTAGATTCTGAACCTTCATGTCCAGACACACATTCAGTCCTGCTATCAGTGCCTCATACTCAGCTTCATTGTTGGTAGTCCTGAACTCACAGGATACAGCCTGTACTATCTTGTCCCCCTGTGGCGACTTCAGGACCACACCTAGTCCAGTACCCCTGATGTTGGCTGAACCATCTGTCCAGAGTTCCCAGGTCTGCTGTTTCTGGTCCAGATGGAAGATTTCTTTTGTTACCTGCTCTTCTAGTGTGGGAGTGAAGTCAGCCACAAAGTCTGCTAATGCTTGAGATTTGATTGCTGTTCTGGGCTCATAGGATAGATCATAGGTGCTCAACTTTACTGACCATTTTGACATACGACCTGAAAGTTCTGGTCTAGACAGCACTGATCTCACAGGAACATTAGTACGAATGATAATATGATGCGCCTCAAAATAAGGGCGTAACTTGGTACAAGCAACTGTTAAAGCCAAAACAAATTTTTCCAATACAGAATACCTGGTCTCAGCATCCAGAAGACTTTTACTTACATAATACACAGGATGTTGCTGTCCATCTGGTTCTCTTACCAAGACTGCACTTACAGAGGCTTATTATGCATAATCTGAGGACGGTGACTCTCCTGGTTCAGGCTTGGACAGGAGTGGAGCTGATGATAGGTATACTTTCAGGTCCTGGAATGCTTTCTCATGCTCTGTCCCCCAGTTGAACTGCTTGTTCTTTCTCAGAAGATCATAGAATGGCTTGCACCTTTCAGAAGATCTGGAGATGAATCTGTTCAGCGCTGCTACTCTTCCAGTCAGTTTCTGGACATCTTTCGGGTTTTGGGGGGACTGCAAGTTGATTATTGCTGAGATCTGCTCTGGACTAGCCTCTATGCCTCTTTTTGTCACCATATAGCCTAAGAACTTTCCTACAGTGACACCAAAGGTGCATTTAGTAGGGTTTAACTTCATATTATACTTTTCCAGAATCTCGAACGCCTTTTCCAGGTCCTGGATGTGATCCTCAGCTTTCTTTGATTTCACCACCATATCATCAATGTAGACCTCCATTGTATCTCCAATCTGATCCTTGAACATCATGTTCACCAGCCTTTGATATGTTGCACCTGCATTCTTTAGTCCAAAAGGCATAGCCTTGTAGCAATATATTCCTCTGCTGGTCATGAACGCTGTATGCTCCTGGTCTGGGGGGTGCATCCTGATCTGGTTGAATCCGCTAGCTGCATCCATGAATGTCAGCACCTCATGTCCTGCAGTGGCGTCCACCATGGCATCTATGTGTGGTAGTGGAAATGAATCTTTTGGGCACGCCTTGTTCAGATCTGTATAGTCCACGCATACTCTCCACTTGCCATTCTTTTTCTGGACTACAACTACATTTGCCAACCAATCTGGGTACATCACTTCCTTAATCATGTCCATGTCCAGCAATTTCTGTACCTCTTGATTCACAATCTCATTACGTTCTGGTGCAAACTTCCTGCGTTTCTGTTTCACAGGCTTAAAACTTGGGTCAATATTTAACTTGTGTGTAATAACATCAAAACTTATACCAGTCATATCAAAATGGGACCAGGCAAAACAATGCTCTTTCTTCCTCAGAAAGTCAATTAGAGCAGGTCTGATTACCTCTGGAGCGTCAGAACCAACCAGAACCTTCCTGTCAGGTCTTTCTTCAGCCAAAACAATTTCATCTGTCTCCATGCGTGGGACAGGATTCTCAACAGCACTGACAGTCGCTTTAATTGCTATGCGAGGACTTACCTGGCTAGGAGGTTTCGTGGTCGCCCCAGAACACTCCTGTCGCTTTGTTGCTCTCTCCTCGACCGCTGTCGCCCCCACTTCGTTGGTATCTTCATACACTGGTGGTACGTTGAAGGTACAGCCTTGAGGTTGTGGATCCAGGGTCGCCTAGGATGACGTTGTATGAGGACAGCGATCTATCACGCAGAACTTCTCGAAAGAGGTGACTCTTCCACATAGGTTGGTAGGGTGATCTCTCCCAAGCCGTGCTTTGTTTCTCCAGAATCCTACCAGACGCCGGACTTCTTCGTTACATCGCACTCTTTCACCCATAGCTTCAGCGCCTCCATCATGATGATGTTGATCAATCGCCTCCATCTACCAGGACTCTTACGACCATGCAGGTTCCAATCGGATCTTGATTACTATCCATCGTGGTGTGGCCCATGCACTCCTTGTAGGTCCGACTCATCAAACACAATCTCCTGGCCGACTCGCTTGTCCCGGGCCGTGGCCGCTGCTGCTCTCCAGAGCCACACGCTTTGCGGCAGAATATGTTAGTCCACAAATATCCGAACCACCGTAAATAAATTTTACCTCATGTGTTGGCGGTGGTGGTGGAAGATCTCTGGCTCATCTCTTTCATCTTTGTTCCTCCTGCTCTGGCGGGATATCCTTCAGGTGACCATTCTTTAGCAGATGAGCTATCTCCTTCGAGGGCTATGCAATCCTCTGTGGTGTGTCCAATATCATAATGGTACTCACACCACTTGGTCGTGTCCCGCCTTGGATTAGGCTTCTCGCTAGCTTTTGGCCATCTGACTGCTGAGCCCAACTTGTCCAACTTGTTGATCAGGCCTGGCAGATCTACTGGCAGATCAAACCGGAGGTGGAACCCTGGGTGCATCAGTCTGTTCATCCACGGCGTTTGCTTCCCTCCTATTTGGCCTCTGGTATGGACCAGGCCTGTTGCTGCTGTGCCTCTGGGTGGTGACTTTTCGCTCACCGCCTCGGTCCCGATATCGTGCCTCTGAATCGCCGGGTCTTCTTCTACCCCGACCGGGCGAGCCTTAGCCTGGCACATCCTCAAAAGTAGAACAAGGGTAGCGAGTTAGTTCAACATAAAGATCAGAATCTCTAACCAAACCTTGCCTGAAGGCCTCTATGGCCGTGCCGATGTCACATCTGGGGATGGACACTTTCTCCTTGTTGAAACGGTGCAAGAAGTCCTCGAGACTCGTTCTCGCTCGGATCACCCTGCATGTGTCGCCGGTCCGCTTCTCCAACAATCTGCCATCGGGCGAATCGGATGTTGAAAAGGTTGATCACCGCAGCGACTTGATGGTCTTGATCGCGGGTTGATGTACCACCGAGGGTTTGGACTACCAAAGTTGAACCAAAGCTTTTGCACATGCAAGCCTCCTCTTCTCTCTTTGGGATAGAACGTTGAACATCCTCTGCCTGTACTGTGCAACATGTTCCAGAGGATCAACTGTCCCATCATAGAGCTTTAGGTTGGGTGCTGAGTACTTCTTTGGCATCTCCACCATTGCAATGCGATCGCCAAAGGGTGAATCAAAGATAGCTCCCTGGTGTCGCTTCTTCAATGGGTGGTGGAAGTCCTGGAACCTTTCGTACCAACTTCGAGAGTTTACGCATCTCCATCATCATGTATTCCATGACCTGGCCTCGCACTTACTCCTCTGGTGTCTTTGGTTCACCGCCTCCTCCTGCACCATTGTTCTCTTGATCTTCCTCCACATGGAGTGGATCACCTTTGTACCTTTCGACCTGCAGAAGAGAAAGTAGAAGTCAAGTTGTTTGATAATATCGTAAAATGGTGTACCTGGTGGGATCCTCGGATCCCGAGGCTTTTTCTGGATCGAGGACTCAGCTTGTTTCTTCAGGCAGTCTCGCCTCCTTCGACTGCGGCCTCAGCCTTAGCATCCTCTGCAGCTTTCTTGGCTTGCTCTGCAATTTGCTTGGCTTGTTGCAATTCCTCCTGGAGCTTGAGCATGGCTTCTGCACTTGTACCTTCCATCTTTCACGTTGGTTGATCTCGTTGGTTTGTAAAATTTTGTAGGATTAATAAACTAGTATCCCCACAGACGGCGCCAAACTGTTCGGGGTGATTTTCTCACACGATTCGTTTAAGTGATTGTGGATCTACTAGTACTATCCCTTTGGTTGCTTTTAGTGGTGATTTATGTGATTGACTTTAAATGTACGAAAGATAACAAAAACGGTACAAGACACACGATATGTTACGTGGGAAAAAACCCTTAAATGTTAAGGGAAAAACCACGGGCGCCAAGCCAGGAGAGGATCTTCACTAGTTCAGGAAAATTAGGTACAGAGTCTGGACCAAGGGGTACAGGATACAAATAAGGCGTAAAATAATTATGAAGTGTTTGAATGCTTGAGAATTGAGTAGAATGCTATGTGCTTGAGTTGTATGATAATGAATGCCTTCCTCTTCTGAATTCTACTCCTTATATAGTGTCTTTTGCTCCAACGTTCGACTCCATGCTTGTAGGTAACCTCTTCCCCTTTCTTCTCCAGCAGCTCCTATTTCTTAGGCTTCAGTTCAGCTTCTTGACCAAGTCTTCCAACGATTCTTTTAGGGTTGTTGCTGCGGTCTTTGGGCTTTCTTCTTTGTTTGTTTACTTCTTTCGTTGGGCTTGGCCCACCTTGGGTTTTCCTCTCCTGACCTGCACCTTTGTTTTGTCTCAGCATCGCCTGGGCCGTCGCATGTTCCTGGACTCGATCAGGATCCTGTACTGCCCAGGCCTGGACCAGGGTTCTGGACCAGCCTGGGTTTTTGGTCCCAACAGCCACCTTAAAACACTTCCTATCGGGATATTCCTTAAATTCAAAGATCCTCTCTATCGACCTAAGCCAATCTAGGAGATCCTCGGGGTTCAAGCTACCATAAAAATCGGGTATATCCACTTTGATATCTCGGTCATGGTCTCTAGGGTGGGTTTCAAGGGACTCCTCCGAATCCGAAAATTGATCTTCCATGTGAGGAGGTGGTCGACCCCTTCCACGGCCTCCTTTCCCACGGCCCCTTCCTCCTCCACCCCTTCTTGGCTCCTCAATGTTATGATCCAAGAGAGTGTTTAGAGCATTCATCATTAAAGTACAATTACCGGTGAGTTGAGTTAACTTCTCTTCTAAATCGGAAAGCCTTTTATCCTCCCCTCTATCCCCTTCCATTTTGTGAAAATTTTGTGAGTTTTTTGTGAAAGTTTTGTGGAAAATAAACAAGGAAAAGAAAGGAAAGAAAACGAAAAATTGAAGAGGAAGAACAAGAGTATAAACCGAGAAAAAGTAAAACAAATCGAAAACACAAACAAATCGAAAAAAAACAAGAACAAACCTAGGCTTTGATACCAATTTGGAGTGAAACTAAGTGGGTTAAGTTTCACTCAAAGGATGAACTAAAGTCGATTTGTGAAGGTGCTTGAAAATCTCGGCCAAGTGTATGTTTTTGTGAGATAATTTTCTGAAATTTTGTAAACAAGGAAAACATAAAAGATAGTAACTAAATCTACACACTAAGTAATAGATTTAGGGTTTGATTAGTTTAAGCACAAAGCCACTAAACTAATCTTTCACAAATCTTAAACACAAAGTAATGAGAAAAGGAAGAACACTCAAATAAAACTAGGGTTTTTTCATTCATCAAAAGCTGAAAAATTACAATGTTGAGTGGAGGTACTTATAATACCCTTGCTTACATCTACACCCTACAATTCAAACTTAATCTAAGGGTCCTAAGAGGCCCTCAAATCAGCCGAAATGGGTCTTGGTCTCCTTGACCTTACAATGTTGAAAATAAAACAAACAAAACATAAAGTAGACAATGACACTTGAACCCATCCTATCCATGCACTTTAGGTAGCAGCCAAGGGCCAAGAATTGATCTTGGGGAGGCAGGTGGGCCGGTCCATGTGAGCAAAATACAAGGGATTATATTGTCTCCTTACACTAAAGCATAAAGTAAAAAGTAGAGAAAGCGACATGTATGAAAATGACTTAAAACATAAAAACAATGTGATGATCTTTGGTGACTTGATTAGGCCGGCTCCTTGACCTCCATGAGCTAGCTTGATGAACCATGTGAGCCCATTTATTGGAGGGTTGACTCACATGGGTGTACCTTAATTGACCACATTTCAAAAATAGCATAATCTTGACTTTTGTTGCTCTCCAACTTTGACTTCCTCTTGACTTTGCTTGATCACTAAGGTTGGCTTGGTTTGACCATAGATTTGACTTTAGTTGACCCTTAGTGATCCCTTAGACCAATGCCCTAGGCTTGGGTTTGAGCCCATGGCCCTAACCCATGGTCTCCCACCTCTTCACCCTTGACTACCTTGACCAATTTTGGTCCAAAAGAGGATTGAAACCTTCCTGAGTCTGGCAGAGGAAGAGAGGGTGTGGCCCACCTGTCTGGGCCAGGATCCCATCTCGGTTCCGGTGGCTGGCGGTGATGATCAAGGGTCTGAGGCGGAGGACAGTGTAGAGGCAACTGATAGTGAACCCTTGAACATTCCTTCATAGTTCTCGCCTCCGCTTCCTCGAGATGAGTATACTGTGGCTCGCCTCAGATCAGTTTACTGCACTGTGTCTGGTGGAAACTCTGGGCCCTCTAAGGGTAAGCTGAATTGTAATTTTATTTAATTTTTGAGTTTTATATGTACATCCGTTTTGACTTCACCTATTCTTTACATTGTTTTGTTTTTCTATCTGTAGTCCCTCGCTCATTGGCAAAGACTCGCTCGCCTGGACGCAGGTGCAGCCAGATTGCCAGGGCGCGAGTCGATGTGAAGCTCTTCCGGTCGAGGGTCATCACGCCTCTAGACAAAAGGAAGTGGCCGGAGAGTAGCTGCTGTCCTACGCCTGCCCCCAGCCCCGACGCGAGGAAGAAGATGAAGACGGAGAGGCCAACCCCATCCACCGGCGAGCTGCGCATTCCCCTGTTGACTGGATACCTGAGTCCTGACGCTGTCATTGCAGAGAGCCTGATAGATAGTTTCATCTCTGAGCACCCCGCCCATCTGGACCACTCTGAACCCACCACACTCTCGCACCAGCTTTGCACTTGTGCTGTGCAGGTATAGGACATTTCTTCGTGTTGTTTTCACTTACCATGGCTTCACATGCTCCTTGCGCTAATCCTTGACTTCTTTTCCCTGTAGTTAGTGAACCTGGCGGCTAACTTGGGCTGCCGCATCCCCAGCCTTGATGCTCGTTGCCAGAACGCCGAGAGCCAGCATAAGGTAGCCCATGAAACCGTGGACTCCTTCAGACGCGAGGTGGAGACCCTCAGGACGGCGATGGATAAATACAGGCGTTTGGCGCAAACCAACTTGGACAGGTGCCTTGACCTGGAGACCATCCACGAGAAGCTGACCACTGAGCTGAAAGCACTGAGGATACAGCAGGTGCAGCATGCTCAAGAGGTGAATGACCTAAGCGTCTATTGGACTCTCAGGACCAGGGTGGATATGATGAGTGCTCCGCCAGAAGAACGTGCCAAATGGGACATGGAAGCTGAGCTGGAGACTTTCAAGGGTATGTTTCCTGGGGAGTTCATGGACGAGGGTGAAGCTTCTTCAGCCCAGCCAGCACAAGAGGTCCAGGAGACAGCAGCAGCGGTACCTGAGGAGGGAGCAGCAGAAGGGGAGAAGGGTAAGACAGCCTCTGAGGCTGAAAATTAAAATTGTGTCCTGTTTATCTAAACTCATTTTGGATACGTTTTGAAAGACAATTTGCTGGGGGGTATGCCCCTCGTATTTTGGGATGTAAATACTTAACACTTTCGTTTTGTTTTAGACTTATGACGCAATGTTCACCATGGGTAGCCATCGTGAATGAACCTCTTTTGCTTTAGTTATGCTATGACTGCTTTAAGTTACTTGTGTGTGTTTCGCTTTGGTTTTGGACGTTAGTTTTGGTGCGCACAATTTTTGTTTTGACTTTGTTATGTAGCATGCATGCGTTTAGAGAGTTTAAACGACCGCACCTTGGAGTTCTTTTTTCGGACATTACATCCCTGTCCCGTTTTTGCAGTCGTGCTAGGGCTGCTGCCCTTCTCTTTGTATTTGATTTGTCTTTGTGCTTTGTTGTTCTCGCTACGACCGCTTCGCCTCGCTGCTCGACGTCTCGCTTCGCTTAGCCTGTCAAAGACAGATCTGGTCGATCGACCGTTGGTAAACGCCAACGGCCCTCCGACGCTCAAGTCAGTAATGGCTTTGATAAAAATAAGTGATTATTTGAAGTTAGAAACAAGTATCTTACCAGGTTTGTTTGTTCAGAGTAGAAATTTCACATGTGGTATAACTTAAGATGTAGCGCATTCCATGCTCTTGGAATCATTTTGCCATCCAGGGTCTGCAGCCTGTATGAACCCTTACCGACCACCGAGTCGATCGGATAAGGTCCCTCCCATGTAGGTGCTAGCTTCTCTGCAGCTCTGTCCCGTGTGTTCTGGAACACCTTCCTCAGGACAAGGTCTCCTGTCCTGAACATTCGAAGTCTGACGTTCTTGTTGTAACTCTTAGCTACGGACTGCTGGTATGCAGCCATCCTTATTGCCGCCAGATCTCTCAGCTCTTGAACTGTGTCTAGATTATCACACATTAAGTCTGAATTTTCAGTAGTTGTGTTTAGACCATACCTGGTAGTTGGTACTTGCACTTCAACTGGCAGGACTGCCTCACAGCCGTAGACCATTGAATACGGTGTCTGCCCTGTAGCCCTCTTTGGTGTGGTCCTGTCAGCCCACAGCACCAGAGGTAGTTCTTCAGCCCACCTTCCTTGCTTTTCCATCAACTTTTTCTTTATGCAACTCATCACCACCTTGTTGCTCGACTCAGCCTGGCCGTTTGCTTGTGGGTAGCGTGGCGCCGAGGTTACCAAGTTTATGTTCCACTGTTTGCAATAGTCCCTAGTCTTGCTTCCCACGAACGCTAGTCCATTATCGCACACAATCTCTGAGGGAATTCCATATCTACTGATGATATTCTTCTTGATGAAAGCTATCACTTCTTTCTCGGTCACATTCTTGAATGAATCAGCTTCTATCCACTTAGAGAAGTAATCAGTCATAGCTAGCATGTAGACTTTCTGTCCTAGAGCAACTGGTAGTTGCCCAACCATGTCCATGCCCCACTTCATGAATGGCCACGGAGCTGAGATGGAATGCAGCTCCTGTGAGAGCTGATGGATAATCGAGCGCAGCCGGCTGTGCATCACACTTCAACGTGTACTGTGCACAATCCAACTTTAAGGTCGGCCAATAATATCCTATTCGTAAGACTTTGTTAGCCAAACGCCTGCCACCTGTGTGGTTTCCACATTGTCCATCGTGAATTTCTGACATGACAGTCCTGACCTGGTCAGGTTCCAAGCACCGAAGATAGAGTCCATTGAAAGATCTTTTGAACAATACGCCTTGAATAATCGTGTATCTAGAGGCTTTGATTTTGAATGCTCTAGCTTCAATTTTGTTGTCAGGTAGTTTGTCGTGAAGTAGCCATTCATAATACGGCTTTGTCCAGCTCTGAGCTGCTTGCACTGTGTTACAGCGGACTCACGCACCTTTGGATACCGGTTCCAGGATATGTATGATAGGAACATTGTCCAGCGTTTGTGGTTCAAAAGCTGAACCGATATTGGCCAGAGCATCAGCCTGTACATTCTGATCTCTGGGCACTTGCTCAACAGAAACACTTTTGAATTTTGCAAAAATAGATTTTACCAAATCCAGGTAAGCTACCATCTTGGAATCCTTAGCCGCATACATACCGTTGATCTGGTTGGTCACCAACAATGAATCTACCTTTACCTTTACATTCTGTACGCCCATCTCTAGGCACACGTTCAGACCTGCAATCAAGGCTTCGTACTCAGCCTCGTTGTTGGTTGTCCTGAACTCACACGACATAGCCTGTACTATCTTGTCCCCCTGTGGCGATTTCAGGACCACTCCCGCCCCGCCCTCTCGACGTTGGTCGAACCGTCATCTGCATTTCCCATACGCCCTGGTCCTCTGTCTGTTGTAGCACCTCTTTGGCTGCCTGTTCGTTGAGTGTGGGAGTGAAATCAGCCACAAAATCTGCTAAGGCCTGGGACTTGATTGCTGTCCTGGGCTCGTAGGATATATCATACGTACTCAACTTGACTGACCACTTAGACATCCTTCCTGAAAGTTCTGGCTTACACAACACAGACTTGACAGGAACATTAGTGCGTACAATAATATGATGAGACTCAAAATAAGGACGTAACTTTGTACAAGCTACTGTTAATGCCAAAACAAATTTTTCTAGAACTGTGTACCTTGTTTCAGCATCCAAAAGACTTTTACTTACATATTATACAGGATGCTGCTCCCCTTCAGGTTCTCTGACCAGGACAGCGCTTACAGAAAATTCCGTCACAGACAGGTACACAACCAGTGGCTCTCCTGGTTCAGGTTTCGATAGCGAGGGAGCAGTCGACAAGTAACTTTTTAACTCTTGAAATGCTTTTTCGTGCTCGTCTTTCCATGCAAACTGCTTATTCTTCCTCAGCATATCATAAAATGGTCTGCACCTCTCTGATGACCTGGATATAAACCTGCTCGTGGTCGCAACTCGCCTGCTAACTTCTGCACATCCTTTGGGTTCTGAAGGGACGCCAAGTTTATGACTGCTCTAATCTGCTCAGGACTGGCTTCTATCCCTCTTTTTGTCACCATGTACCCTAAGAATTTGCCTGCGGTTACACCAAAAGTACATTTAGTAGGTTGTAATTTCATATTATACTTTTCGAGAATCTCTAATGCCACGGCCAGGTCACGGATGTGATCTTCAGCTTTCTTTGACTTGACCACCATGTCGTCGATGTAGACCCCCATGATGTCCCCAATCTGATCTTTGAACATCATGTTTACGAGCCTTTGGTAAGTAGCACCTGCATTCTTCAGACCAAAGGGCATAGCTTTGTAACAGTAGGTTCCTCTGGTGGTCATGAACGCTGTGTTCTCCTGGTCTGGAGGGTGCATCCTGATCTGATTGAATCCACTTGCTGCGTCCATAAAGGTCAGGACCTCGTGTCCTGAAGTTGCATCCACCATGGCATCTATGTGGGGCAGAGGAAAGCAATCTTTCGGGCATGCTTTGTTCAAATCCGTGTAGTCCACACAGACTCTCCACTTTCCGTTCTTCTTCTGTACCACGACCACATTTGCCAGCCACTCAGGATACATCACTTCCTTTATCATGTCCATGTCTAGCAGTTTCTGCACTTCTTCGTTCACGATCTCATTCCGTTCTGGAGCGAATTTCCTGCGTTTCTGCTTCACAGGCTTAGTGCGAGGGTCAATATTTAACTTATGAGAAATAACATCTGGGCTGATCCCAGTCATATCACGATGGGACCAGGCAAAACAGTGCTCCTTACTCTTTAGGAAGTCAATCAAGGCAGGCCTGATTATCTCTGGAGCATCAGAGCCAATCAGGACTTACCTGTCAGGTCTGTCCTGTGTTAAAACCGCTTCTTCTGTCTCCATACAGGGGACATGATTCTCGACATTCCTGACAGGCCGCTTTAATTGCTATGCGAGGGACTTACCTGGGCTGGAGGGTTTCAGGGCTGTCCTGTAACACTCCTGGGCGGTCTGTTGTTCACCCCTTACCGTTGCTGTCCCCCACTTTGTTGGGATCTTTACACACTGATGATACGTGGAAGGCATCGCCTTGAGGTTGTGGATCCATGGACGACCCAAAATAACGTTGTAAGAAGACAAAGAGTCGATCACACAATACTTTTCGAACGAGGTCACCCCTTCGACATACGTTGGCAAGGTGATCTCTCCCAAGCTATGCTTTGTTTCTCCACTGAAGCCTACCAAGACGCTGGACCTCTTCGTAACATCTGATTCTTTCAGCCCCATTCCTTCCAGCGCACTCATCATAATGATGTTGACAGAGCTGCCACCATCTACCAGAACTCGTCTGACCAGACAGGTCCCAATCTGCAGCTTGATTACTAGCCCATCATGGTGTGGTCCGTGCACTCCTTCCAGGTCTGACTCGTCAAAGGTGACAGGCTGGATAGACTCTGGCGGCTTTCTTTGGGGTCTCGCTTGTTCTCCATGCCTACACGCCGCGGCACAGAATAAGTCAGCCCACAAATATCAGAACCATCAGAAATAAACTTTACCTCGTGTGTCAAAGGGGGTGGTTGATCCTTTTGCTGTTCACGTTCCTCCTTTGACCGTCTGCTTCCGGGCAGGATATCTTTCAGGTAACCATTTTTGAGTAGATGTGCCACCTCCCTCCTCAGAGCTATGCACTCCTCGGTTGTGTGACCAATGTCAGCATGATATTCACACCATTTGGTTGTGTCCCTCCTGGGGTTTAGTTTCTCGTTTGCCTTAGGCCACCTGACCGCTGCTCCTATTTTGTCCATTTTGCAGAGTAATCCTGAAGAGTCTACCGAGAAGCAGTATTCTGTTATCGGTGGAGGTATCCTGGGCTGCTCTACCTGCTCCTCCACAGCATTGGTCTCTTTCCTGGCCGGTCTCTGGTATGGGGCGGACCTGACGTTCCCTCGCTGGGCTGGGGTTTTGCGTGAGGACCTCTCGTTGTCCTGGTAGCGTGACCTGAAGTGCTGATCCTCTTCTACCCTGATCTGAGCTAACGTCTTGGCCTGTACATCCTCAAAGGTAGAACAAGGATAGCGGGTTAGTTCGATATAAAGGGTAGAATCTCTAACCAAACCTTGCCTAAAGGCCTCGATCGCCGTTCCGATGTCGCATCGCGGGATTGACGCTTTTTCTTTGTTGAATCGGTGCGGGAAGTCTCTGAGCGATTCGCCCTCATCCTGGATGACCCTGTACAGATCACTAGTCTGCTTCTCCAAAGATTCTATCGCTAAATGAATCAACGTTGAAGAGGTTGATCAACTCCGCAAAGGTCTTGATGCTTCTGACGGGCAGATTGGTATACCACTGTAGGGCTGGACCAATCAGCGTTGACCCGAAACTTTTGCACATGCACGCCTCTCGCTTCTCCATGGGAATGGCAGCATTAAACATGCGCTGCCTGTACTGAGCCACGTGCTCCTGAGGGTCTGAGGTCCCATCATAGAGCTTTCGATTCGGTGGAGTGTACTTCTTGGGCATTTCCACCATTGCTATGTAGTCATCAAAGGGAGAGTCTGCATAGCTTTCAGGCGTAGCCGTTTCTATCGGTGGTGGAAGTCCTGGAACTTTGCGCACCAACTCTGAGAGTTTTCCCATCTCGTGCATCATGTACTGCATCACCTGTGCAGCTGTAATCGCCTCAGGATCTTCAGTCGTTTCCGCGATCTCGCGGGGTCCACCTCCAAAGCTAATGCCGTTCTCCTGAGGAATCTCTCCAGTGTTCACAGGTGTACTCTTGGATGATCCTGCACCAGAAGAGAAGATAGAGAAGTCAATACGTTTGATCACATCAGAGATAGGAGTACCTGGTTGGATCCGAGATCTTGAGGCTTTTGTCTTGGAGGATATGTCCAATTGCTTCTTCAGCTCTGCCTCGGCTTCCTTAGATCGTACAGCTTCTGCCTGAGCGTTCGCCGCAGCCTGCTGGGCCTCCAATGTTGTCTGCTGGGCTTCCAATGCAGCTTGCTTGGCCTGTTCCAACTCTGCCTGGAGCTTCGGGAGGAGTTCTGTACCCTGATCTGCCATCTCTGATGTTTCTGAGTGTGTAGGGTTGTTTTGAGGGTATAAAGATGGTTTTTTGTGGATTAATAAAGTAATATCCCCACAGACGGCGCCAAACTGTTCGGGGTGATTTTCTCACTCTATTCGTATTTAGATTCCGGGTTTATTAGTATTATCCTTTTTATGTGTTTTAGAATATCGAGGTGGATTATATGTGTTGGAAATAACGAAAGATTAAACAATGCAAATAAAGACAAGACACACGAAATTGTTTACGTGGGAAAAACCCTTAGAAGTAAGGAAAAACCACGGGCACCAAGCCAGGAGAGGATTTGTACTATGTTTCGTGCAGAACGTACAGAGCGGTCAGAACTTCCAGACTATGAGTATACAATTCGAGAGTATTATCGGTGGTTTTTAGAGTAAAGAGAGTGAATTATGCCGTTGTCGATCAGTCCCCTTGATTATGATTTCCTTCTTCTTTTATAAGCTTGTAATAACGGTAAGATTGGCTGTTAATGGCTCCCTAGAATCTCGCTGCGCATTAACTTCCTCCATATTCTTCTCCTGTAACGCCTGAGTAGTTTAACTGCTCCCTTGAATATAGCTGAGCTGGTATTGACTTGGTTCAAGTTTCCAATGTCTACTTGATCTTTCCTTGGTGGGCTTGATTTGCTTGGACCTTGCTTGATCACGACCCATTGGACCATTTGACCTTGCCTTTTCTTGACCATATCGATGTGGGCCTTGACTTTCGTTGACTATTTTCCTCTCCTTGACTTGGGCCTTTGTTTTGCTCTTTGGACCCATGAGGGTATTTTGGGCCTAACACCTTATATATGTTTTTTTTTGTAGTACATGGTTACTAGGAAAAACGCAAAAACATACACGAATTCTGAAATCGACGAAATCCGTGATTTATGGGCAAAATTTGTGTTTGATCATCCCTCTGAAAACTTGGTCTAGCTAATAATGAGCTATTGTAAGTAATAATATATTGTAGAAACCGTTTTTTGATTGTGCATGGTGTATGTTGTATGTTATAGATTGAGTTTTGTTGAAAACTTGGCTTAATGAGAATGTATTGTTGTGGATATATTGTATGTTGTGGATTGTGTTTTGTGCAGCAATAATATTTTGTATCGTCGTTTGGAAAGGAAATTATCAATTTCGAATATTATAAAAAAAAAAAAAAAAAATATAACTTGTTTTCATAATTAAATATAAATTTATAATTTACTAAAAATAAAACTTTAAATAACTGTTTTTTAAAATTATATCGTTTTTTTAATACTTTAAATAACGGTTAAATATAAAAAAATGTTTTTTAAAATTATTTTCATAAATTTAATATCAATTCATAATTTTAATATTAATAAATAAAAATAGCAGTTTTTTTATAAAACCGTTATTTAAAATATTAAATATAACGGTTTTATTTAAAAACCCGTTATTTAAAGTTATTTTAAAAAAACGGTTTTTAGTAAAAAACCGTTTTTTTTAATAAAACCCGCCAAATTTTTATAAAACGTTATTTTTGATATAAACAACGGTTTCGTATATTTTTATTTTTTTGCGTTGTTTTTTATTATAAACAACAGCCATGGAAACAACGGGGGTATTTACTATATAAAACGGTTTTTTTTGCTTTTTTTGCTTAATTTTGTGCTAGTGAAATAAAGTGCAAGACCCTAACTCAAAATGACCACAAACAACAACCAAAACAATCACCCATGATCTACCTTTCTCGCTAGATAATAAAACTACTCACACATGGCGGAATCAACGAATAAAACTCGAGAATAAAAGAAATACATGATCTTAAACTAATGAAATGGAAATTGAAATCAAACGAGAGGAGAAATTCAATACCAAACACAATTCTATCAAAGAGGAAAAGGATGAATACAAGCAAAAAATACCAAATAGAAATCCACAGTAGCGTTCTTGTCTCGGGAATTAAAAAGTGCTAAAAAAATTAACGGATGAATTTTAGGTTTTGAGAGAGTTGATGATAAAAAGGATGAAAAACTAAGTATCAAAGCATAAGTGTCGAAATACATCAAAAACTAGGCATAAGTACACGAATGAAATTGAGCATATGAAGAGGTGGTGGCTGTCCCTGACCACCGGGACACCTATCCCGGTCGGGACAGAGCCTTGCACATGGTTCTTGCTTATCCTTCACTTGATACTCCTTGATACTCGTCCCTAGGCTTAGGGACGAAAGCGGTTTGGTCCCTAAGCTTAGGGACGACATATAACTTGATTATTTGAGCTCCAAACTTCGTCCCTATGTCTCGGGATGGCTTCAAACTTCTTCCTTACCTCGTAGTCAACCGAAACTAGGAGAAATCGACTCGATATGCCACATAGCGATCCCGGAAAGCCTTAGCTTCGATCCGGCTAGCATCCATCCTCCATAAATAAGCAATGTCCTACAAAACAAAGCCGAAAAGCACAACAGAGACGTGCAGAAGGAAATAGGAAGCATAAGACATATAGAAGCACTAAAAATGACATAAATCGCTAGTGACTCGGGGGCTAAAAGCATATAGAAATACGACACGTGGAATGAAACCTAATGGGTTAGATTTCACTCAAGAGAACAACTAAAATCGAGTTGTGATTGTTTGGAAAATCCCGGCCAAAGTAGTGTAGTATTGTGTTTGATTTTCTGATTTTTGTAAATGAAATGAAAAACATAAAGGATAGGCTAAATCTAAGCACAAAGCCAAAGATTTAGGGTTGAGTGATTAAGCACTAAGCCACTAATCAACTCGATAATCATTCAAGCACTAAGCTAAGAAAATAAGGAAGAGTATGAACTCAAACTTAGGGTTTATATTCCATGTCAAATCTGAAAATTACAATGCAAGAGAGTGGGTTTATATAATACCCACACTCTAATCTCAACCCTACAAATTAAAGATGATCTAAGGGCTCTAAGAGCTCCTCAAATATTACAAAAAAAAGGGCTCATTGAGCCTTACACATGCTGAAAATTTAAAAGCAAACAAACAACTACAAAAGCATAAAGTTTGATGGTGACTTGTGGCTCAATCCTACCCTTGTTTTTAGGTGATCATCCAAGGGCCATAATAGAGCCTTGGGGGTCAAGGAAGGACGGTCCATGCTCCAACAATTCAGATTTTGTAGGCTAAAGAAAACAATAAAGCATAAAGTATGAAAGCGACATTAGTGAAAAAGACTTAAAGCACAAGACAATGTGGGACTTGGTGAGCTTGTGGGAGCTGGCTCCTAGCCTCCTTGAGCTGACTTTTTGAGTCTTGTGAGTCTTGTTTATTGGAGGATTAGCCCACATAGGTGCACCCAAGGTGATCACATTCAAAATAGCACATTTGTTGACTTTTTTGGTTGCTCTCCTTCTTGACTTTCCCTTGACTTCCTTTGACCCACTAAGTTTGGCTAAATTGACCATTGGATTGACTTGACTTAGCACTTAGTGGACCCTAGGTCCAAGGCGTAGGCTAGGGTTTGAGTCCATGGACCCAACCCATGGTCTAGCTCCATTCCTCCTTTGATTGTCTTGACCATTCTTGGTCCAACACGTCATCCGCATTCGCCGTCGTTGACTTGGGACAGGATCACTTGTCCATTTTTGTGATCGACGCACAAGAGTGGTGTACCTTGAGCCGTCTTTTAGAGCAATTTGCCATTTCTACCATGAATTGTGTGTTGGATGGCTCGTTTAACGCGCTTGTCGGTGTACGATGGTTATTCACCATTTGTTTTGAAGTTGATGATGGATTGGTACCAAGGCTCGGTTCATTCTTCCTCGGTCTCAATGTTGCATATGTATGCGGGCTCGTCTCGCCACAGAACGACAATGGGAAGGGTATCCATTTCCAGGGGTATGTTTATTAGGGATGCTATTTTTGATAAAGCATCTGTGAATTAGTGCACAAAAATGGTTAAGCTCATTTTTGCTCGATTTGAGGCTTGGGCTGACTTGGGTCCTATGGCTCGAGCCATGGCTTAATTTGTGATCATTAGGATCAAACCAAGTGAAATGTACAAGGAGGGACAAAGGAAATCAGCCCACACATGGAAAACAAACAACCTAGGCCATGAACCATGAAGCTTATCTTGACATGTCGGTAAAGATTTTAACATAACTCACAATATGCTTATCCAATGGAGTTGAAACCACTTGCATATGATAGCTAGCTCAAAGATCTTTCATTTGACATATGGTTGGCTATCTGGTTTGAAGGGAGCTGAGAGTTATGACTTCTACAAATCAGGGGTCAGATTGTGAAAACTCAGTCCAAAGGAGGATTTGACATGTTCGTACTAAAAGTTTCATATCTTGAGCTTTAGGCAATATTTTTGGGTGATTCTTTTTTCATTGGATAGACAACGCAAATACCTTTCCAATGACATATCATTGGCCGTCTAATTCAACGTGAGCGTGAAATGGTGAAGCGTACAAGTCACTTCAATCTCAGGAAATCCGGTCAGAAACTGTTTTGGGGTTAATGAGCAATGAACTTAACCTACATCATTCTCCTTGGGTGAGCTCACCTTGGGGACCTTTTAGAAGCCTCCTAATCAGCCTAAGAGACACATGAGCCGTGGTAAGCTCAAGAGGGGGACCAAAAACATTAGCTCAATCCACAAATCAAAATCAGCTCACATGTCTTTGTCACTAGTAGTCCTTGTTCTACTTTATGTCCTTTTCCACTTTATATTGTTGTTGTTTGTATGTTAAAATCAGATTAGAAGGGGGCTTGAACCAAGTACACCTTGCTCTCCAAGGTGTATATCTTGACCTTTGGATCTCTACCTAAAGCAAGGGTGTGGATGGCTTCATAAGTCACTATCTACTTTATGCTTTTAGTTGTTTTTTTTTTAGATTTGTAAGGTCCCTTTGGACCATTTATTTTGCTGAATTGTAAGGCTTCTTGTAGCCCTTAGATCACATTATAATGTAAGGTGTAGATGTAGTCATAGGCCTCTATTTAAGCAACTCAAAACCCTTGTAATTATCAGATTATGTTGAATGAATTGAAGGAGTTTTTACTCTTCTCTCTTAGCTTAGTGCAAGAGTTTGTATCCTAGAGTGGTTTAGTGGCTTTGTGCTTAAACCCTTGATCCTTAATCCTTGGCTTTGTGCTTGGATTAAGTTATCTTTCTTGTTATTTCATTAAAACACAAAATTTTCAGAAAAATCTCACAAAAACAGTCCTACAAAACGTGTGTTTGGCTTAGCTTCAAACCGAGTTTTTTCTTTGAGTCTTGAGTGAACTTTGAGCCCTTGAAGTTTCACTCCAATTAGTCTTCTTCACGCGGGAGATGCAAGAATTCCACGCGGTTGAACTTCGTGATATGTTCGTAAATTTTGCTTTGATATTGTGCTAGGTTTTCGTTGAGTTTCTTCCATGCTCCGGACACATGGTTGATAATCAGGGAGGAGTCTCCGCATACCCTTAGGTTCTTTGCGTTAAGTACGAGCGCAACGTGGAGTCCGCGCAAGCACACTTCGTATTCGGCGGCATTGTTTGTCACATGAAAGTCTAATTTGATGAAAAGAGGTGTGTGATCGCCGTTTGGAGAATTGAGAAGTATTCATATTCCACAACCTCGATAGTTGGATGAGCCATCGAAGTATAACTCCCATTGCTCGTGTTGAATGCCATAAATTCCATCGTCGGGAAGGGATGTGGTGTTAATTATGGGCTCCTCGACGATTGCATTTTCGGCTAGGAAATCAGATACGGCTCGTCTATTGATTTATTTTAAGGGAACGTACTTAAGGTCGAATTTGGCTAGGAGTAGGGTCCATCTGGCCATTCGTCCATTTAGTATGGGTTTTCCAAAAAGGTATTTAACGGGGTACATCGTTGAGTAGACCTTCGTTTGGTGTGCTAGCATATAGTGTTAGAGCTTTTTGGACGCCTACGCTAATGCCAAGCAGCTTTTCTCGACGGGCGTGTATCGAGTTTCTTAATCGAGAAACTTTTTGCTTATGTAATAAATTGCATGTTCTTCTCCGTTTACCTCTTGTGCGAGCATGGCTCCCATTGCGGTAGGTGTGGTTGTTAAGTATAAGGATAAAGGCAAATACTTTTGGGGCGGCCGTAACACCGGCGGGTTGGATAGCAATTCCTTAAATTTGTCAAACGTTTTTCGGCATGAGTCGTCCCAGTCAACATGATCGGTCTTCTTTAGCTTTTTGAAAACCGGCTCACATATCATGGTGAGTTTAGTTATGAAGCGTGAAATGTATTGGATTTACCCTAAGAAGCTTCGGATTTCATCGATGTTATTAGGGGGTTGCATCTCCATTATTGCTTTGAGTTTCGAGGGGTTGACCTCGATCCCTCTTTGGCTCACTACATATCTCAGTAGTTTGATGGATTTCACTCCAAATGTGCATTTCTGGGGATTGAGGCGCATTTTGTATTGGTGTATACGTGTGAAAAATTTGCGGAGGTATACTTCGACTTCTTTATATGCTTGGATTTGATGATCATGTCGTCAACGTATACTTCGACTTCTTTATGCATCACGTTGTGTAGGAGAGTTTTTGAAAAGAGATTATTTCAAAAATGAAAAAGTTTTGTTTCGAAAGGCTTTTGGGGCGAAAATGCGTGCACACATTTTGCCTCGATGTTAAAATGCTTTTGTTTTGCATTCGTCGAGCCCATGTTAAGGGTGTGTCATTAAGGGCTCGAGTTGAATGTATTGAAAAGGGTTCGACTCAAAGCGGTTAGCAAGTCGAGTCGAGGATGTTAAAGCGGATTACGTCGTGCGACCTAAGAAGGAAATCCAGCCACGATCTCGGGTTTTGAACCTTTCTCGGGTTTTGCTTATTTTGCAAAAAAGGAAGATTTCAAAAATTGTTTATTTCAAAAATACGCGAGAGTTTTGTTTGAAAGTGTTAGCTTGTTAGTTTGTTAGGCTCATTTTATATCCGAAAATTAGGCAAAATTTTCGAAGATATGCAATGCGTGTGTTCTTTTTAAAAAGTCAGTACGCTTTGGCAGGTGCTTGATCCCTCCGTTCTGTCACGGTAAGACGTGGGGTTTACAGAGGGAGTTGGGGGGCGGTCAGAATAGTCTGCTACGGCAAGCCGTAGAGGGGGAGAGGATTAGAGGTGGCAATCGGGTCGTTTCGATCAGTTATGGATCAGTTTGTTTCGGATCGATTTCATTTGGTTTATATGTGATTTCGATTTCATTTCAGTTCAATTCGGTTTTGTTTCGATAACGGGTCTCAATCGATTATAGATAATTTCGGTTCAATATGGGTTCAAGTCAGGCTAATGGCAGATCAGTTAATAATCAGGTCGAGTTAAATTCAAATCAGATATTATTCAAATCGAGTCATGTTCGAAGAAGATATGAAATAGTTGTATCCTTAGTTTAATTTCATTTTGAATCTACTATACGTGCTTCTAAATTTTTCGCATATAAAAATTATATGAAATAATAATTAAGTTGCAAAATAGAGAAAAGATGTTTACAAGTTTTACATTTTATATTATTATACAAAATTCGTGTTTGAATGATTTTACCCGTCTCTTATTAAATTATAATATTGGTTTTAAAATGCAATGTATACTTGGAATACTTTTGTATTATTGTTTGTCCCACATTGAAGGAATAACGCAAATGTGGTGAAAGTTATTTGTATAAGGAGTTACAATATCCCACATCGAAAGATTAGCAAGAGTTGAAGTAATATTATGATTATAAATAGGAATCATTTTCATTATTTTCAATTATCAGAATACTCTTAGACACTTAAGTTAAAGAGTTAACAAATTACTATTAAATTTGTATGACTTTTGTCATATCACTACTAGAAAATGAACCTATTGCAACACATTGTGAGCAACACTCTTTATAAATGTTGCAATTTAGCAAAAATTATTATCTTGGCAACACTTTTTGGAGAAATGATGCATTATCCAATCTATTGCAACATTTTTGGAAAGGTGTTGCTAATTTGGTACAATATGCAACACTTTATAAAAATATGAGTGCATTTTGCAACACTTTTGTTAAATGCTGCGAAGTATGAGTGCATTTTGCAACACTTTTGTTAAATGTTGCCGATTTTAGAAACAAAATGTGTTACTTTAGTTAAATGTTGCAATCGTTGAATGATAAGATGAAACGAGACAATTGATAAATAACCGATTAAGTATTACAGATGGTCTCTTTATCAAAGAAATCCATTATCCCAAATAAATGGTGTCTTATATAATAACAAAGAGACCAATTAAGTATTATATATTATAGATAGTGTCTTAATCAAAGAAGTCAATCTCCCAAAATGCACTATTAGAAAAAAAGGGAATTAGTTAAACAAATAAAGAACGGTTAAATTGATAAATAACCGATTAAGTATTACAGATGGTCTCTTTATCAAGGAAATCCATTATCCCAAATAAATGGTGTCTTATATAATAGCAAAGAGACCAATTAAGTATTATATATTATAGATAGTCTTCTTAATCAAAGAAGTCAATCCCCCAAAATGCACTATTAGAAAAAAAGGGAATTAGTTAAACAAATAAAGAACAGTTAAATTGCGTAAGCGTTTTCCAAATTAAAGAAAACGTCTCAAATCCCAACCGATCTCTTATATTAAAAAACTAAATTACAGTTATACTAAAATGTCGCCTTCCTTTCATAGTAAAATTTAAATAAATTAAAACAACGCTATATTTAAATAATGAAATTTTGGTGGTGTAGTTGGTGAGGGTAGTCAATTGATAACATAGAGGTGCAGGGTTCGAATCCCATAGGACACATGCAACACTTTTACAAAGTGTTGCTTTTAGTACAGAATTGTTGCATTAAATGTTGCATTAACCAATTGTAACGGAGTTTTAAGCAGCACAATTAAAAGTGTTGCGTAATGTATAAGGGAACATTTATAAGACATTTTGCAACAAATTTGTGGTGTTGCAATAGCCTAATTTTGTAGTAGTGTATAAAGTAATTACCATTAATATATTTTTATATATGAGTTAAATATTTTTTTGGTTTAGGTCAAATCAACTATTTTTCGGTACAATTGTCTTCGGGTTCGAGTAAAATAAATTCGGGTTTAAAGCAATTCAAGTTTATTCGGCTACGGGTTTTTTCAGACATGAGTGAATTTTAATTCAGTTTCAGTTCAGTTCAGTTCAAGTCATATCAGGTTACGGATTAAGTTTAAGATAAACTTTTCAAATGTTCGATCAGATGTCGATTCCAACAATTTCAGTCGGTTTTTCGGATTCGGTTTCATTTTGCCAGCTCTAGAGAGGATAGTTAGTCCAGAGCGTGCTTTATCGAATGGATTAGCCTGCATTTGGAACCACCTCTCGAGGGTCGTGTGCTTTTAAATCCACTGGATTTGACTCTTTAACGAATATGCTTAGCTCAAATATATAAATTTGGATTGTTCTTAAGTGTTCGAGTTTCACCTCTTTATTTTTAAAATAAAACTCTGGTTTTAATTTTAAAAATAAAATCTCCCCAGCGGAATCGCCGGCTGTGGGTACTAGGGTGCGGAGACCACTCAACGTCTTGCTTAAGAGTATTTTGGCGAATAAAGAGGATGTGCTTTAAGTTAAAAGGGATATTTTTCAGGGTACCCCTGAGTTTTGGCAGTTTTTCCAAGGTACCCCTGGTTTGAACTTTCTTTACAAGGTACTTTTGAACTTTAGTTTAAATTCCCAACATGCCTTTCGTTTCCGTCATAACGGTGTTAAGTTAGTTAGTTAATCCTTTTTTTGAATTTGAATTAATAAATAGACATTGTCCATGATACCCCTTAGTTTTGGCAGATGTACCCTTGTTACCCTTGAGTTTTGTCAAATTTGCTCCTAGTACTCCTAAGTTTTCACATTTTGCTCAGTATAACCAATCCAACAAGGTGGTTAAACTTGAGTAGGTGATTGAATAGGCGAACTTGAGAAACTAAAATGATGGGCATGAATCTTTGTGAGGTATTTGATGCATATGTGTCTCATAAGTGAGTTTGTAACACTGACCACTTAAGAAACTATGAACATATTGCACATGTTCTTTTGTATTGTCGTATAGTGTTGTGCATGCATGCTTGCATTATATACCACTTATTTGTCAGCTTCCACGTAGACATGTATCCTGTAGTATGTCCAAAGGATAAGCAAAAGTACCATCATGAACCTCAAATTCTTCATCCCTTGCTTTGATTACCATACAATGCATACTTTCTAGGCAAGTGGTAGCCAACATACTGTCAGCATATGGAGTTGCTTCAAGCAGGTCCATCTCCTCTGCCAGTTCCACTCTCTCAGCAATTGTATTTGTATAATATGTTCTAATGTCTTCCATAAGTGTTAACATGGGCTTAGCTCTTAGGTCATTATGACTGCGTTGAAAGACAACAAAATTAAAAGTGTTATGATCATATGCTACGACAGGGTCAAACTAGTGTTTGGACCACTGTTGAAGTACCTTGATTAGATAATCAGCAGCCGACTTTGAAAACTTCCTTATTTTAGACTAATATGAAGCAATTTCGACATACCATCCATTTTTTCTTTCATGTGGCGAGTTATTTGCACTTGCTCCTACATGTCCGTTTTCAATTATTGTAAATCAAACATCTGTTGAATTTTCTTTATTTGCATTCGAATGCCCACCATCTTGATTTTTAGTTTTGCACCATTGAAACCATCCACATTCATCACATTTGCATTACAACTTGTAAGAGTTAGACGCGGTATTGTGGATACCCGTATCCGTACCCTCCCAAAACAAGCCATGTGATGTAACGGACTTTTTTATACGCATGCTTTTACGTTGACTTAGACTTTACTAATTATGTCGAATTCTATTTAAGTCGTTTAAATGTCAAAATGAGTCGAAATGTGTCATCACGCTTAAATAAATGTCCTTTGTTTCATTTAGAGTCTAGCATGTCTCGCGTCTCGATTCGACCAGCATGAGCATCCCCTTCGCAATTTAATTGGCATTTTTTACATTAACAAGGCCCAGTTCAATTCTCCTAAATTCCAAAATTTAGGCCCGGTAGCTAAAACTGTTATTTAGCATTTTTATTTGCACAATACGACCTCGCGGGTCTCCTCATTTCAAAATATACATCCAATTGCACCATTTTTACATTTTTCGGGTCTCGGCCCAAAAATCGAGCCCGGCCCATTCTTGGCTCGTTTCCCAAGGCCCGGAGTTCTCACAAAATATCTTGTATAGCTGCTAGAACATTATACACGGTATTCTTGAAGCACAAACAAGAGATTTCCAAACTAAGTTAAACCAGATTTAGGAAATACGAAATTTTGCCCGACCCCCCAACCGCAAAAGGCTTTGTGGTTTAAGGGTCAAACTGCAACCCCCTTTGTGGTTTGCCTGCCTGGTTTTTTTTCGAATCTTTCCTAATTTCTTCGTAATCTCTCCTATAAATACCCCTACACCCCAACACAATTCGAATCATCAATTCTTCAATTTTTTACAGCATACACACAACTCTCACAAAAGCCTCAAGCACCCAAATCTTGAATTATTCACACATTCCGTGTTGAATTCAACCCCTTTTGTTCAAGCGAAGCTCTGCTGGTTTTGAACCTCAAGACAGGTATGTCTTGTCCTAATTTGGATTAAGTATTTTTGTTTGCTTTTAGGCTAACAAATGGACTACATTAGCGCCCAACCCGACTTTGGTCGTGAGCCCTTTTTCATAAGAAGGTCTTGCACCTCGAATGCACACCACATTCGTAACATGCTTCGCCAAAGTCGCATAAGTACGCCCCCTTAAAATAAACCAAGCGGACTTTATTTTAAGCTTATGCATCTGCATCCTCATCTTGCATTAAGTCAACTTAACAATGAATTCGACATTAACTGTACCGTTTTCGTTAACAAGTTTTAGCATGCTTAACTGATGGTTTTAACAATCTTTTTGCACATGCATTCATACTTTCTTTTTGCATTCAATATCGCACTTGTACGTAGCGAATTACTTAAGCTCAAATATCAACGATGGATTGTTTTTAGGCTAGTAGTGGCTATTTTTCAAAATAGGCTTTTCTCAAAGGTTTTCATAAAACAACTTGAATTAATCTTTAGGAAAATATCCTCACCCCGAATCCAATCTAGTTTCACAAACCTAGATCTAGAGGTGTCGACTTGCTCCGAAATATAGGACGTGTTCTACAGCTTAAGACATGTTTGCAGGTTCCTAGTTACCGCATTAATTAGGTGGCGACTCCGAAGCAGTTTTAAAGATTTTCTAACTCAATCTTTTTGACTTTAAACGCCCTTAAGCAAGACGTCGGTGGCTCCGCACCTCGGGTTCCACAGGTATGTCCGAAAGACCGTATATTTGACCGTCCATTACATCTCAGACATTTTTTTTATTTTCGACTAAACCTCCCCTTGGATATGAACTTGCTTGAGATCCAAAAGACATGACTTTTTTTTTGCTTGTATGAGATTTTTTTTTTTTTTTTTAGTTGTAGTTGTATTTTGTGAGTAATAAAATGTCTGAAATGTTGCTGGTACTTATAAAACTCTATTCCAACATCTTTTTTTACAATATAGCCATTATTTTTGGATTGGTTATACTAAGCAAAATGCGAAAACTCAGGGGTATCATGAGCAAATTTGACAAAACTCAGAGATACCATGGACAAATCTATCAAAACTCAGGGGTACCATGGACAATATCTAGTTACTAATTCAAATTTATAAAAGGACTAACTAACTAAGTTCATACCGTTAAAACAAAAAAAAAAATGCATGTAGGAAACTTAAACTAAAGTTTAGGGGTACCTTGGGAAGAAAGTACAAACCAGGGGTACCCTGGGAAAACTGTCAAAACTCAGGGGTACCCTGGGAAATATCCCAAGTTTTAAATATTAAGCTAGAAAAACCTTTAAAACTGCTTTGAGTCGCCATCAAATTATGCGGTAATTTGAAACCCGCCTACATGTCTTGAGCTCTAAGAAACTTTTTCGAGTTCAGGGCACGTCGACACTTATCCGTCTAAGGCTATTATGAAACCAAATTCGGATTCGGGGTGAGGGTACTCTCCTAAAATTAATCAATTTGTTTTATGAAAGCCTTTTAGAAAAGCATATTTAAAAAAATAGCCACTACTAGCCTAAGAACAATCCATAAGTGATATTTTAGCTAAAGTAATTCGCTACGAACAAGTGCGATATTGTTTGTAAAAAGATGTCTGAATGCATATGTAAAAAGATTGTTTAAAACCCTCAGTTTAGCATGCTTAAACTTGTTAACGAAAACGGTACAGTTAATGTCAAATTCATTGTTAAGTTGATTTAATGCAAGTTGAGGATTGTTAATTCATAAACTTAAATAAAGGTTCGTTTGGTTTATTTTAAGAGGGGTGTTGCTTTATGCGACATTTGGTGGGATATAAAACGAATGGAATGCATTCGAGTTGCAAGACTGCCTTATGAAAAACAGGCTCGCAAACCAAAGTCGGGTTGGGCACTAATGTAGTCCCTTTGTTAGTCTAAAGCAAAACAAAACCTTGACCCATGTTAGGATCAAGTCCTATCTGTCTTGAGCTTCAAAACCGGCAGAGCTTCGCTTCAAAAGGGGAGCAATTCAACACGAGATGTGTGATGAATTCAAAGAATTAGTGCGTGAAGGTTTGTGAGTTTGTGTGTGTGTGTGTGTATTAATGTGTAGAAGGTGTGAATTGATGTCTAATTGTGTTGGGTCTTGAGAGGTATTTATACTAGAGGCTTCGAAGAAATTTAGAAAATCTAGACAAAACACGGAGGGCAAACCGCAAAGTACTTTGCGATTTACCCCACAAACCGCATGGTGCCTTGCGGTTACAGGGTCGAGCTGGTTGCTAATTTTTGTATTTGTATTTTCTGGAATGAAACTTGATGGATTAAGTTTCACTCAAGGAGATAACAAAAATCGATCTTGTGAGACTTGTGTTTACTCGGCCAAAGTAGTGTTTTTGTGGGATGAATTTTCTGAAATTTGTGTAACAAAATGAAAACATAAAAGATAGTACTAATTCTAAGCACAAAGCAATAGAATTAGGGTTTGATTAATTAAGCACAAAGCCACTAATTAATCATAAACTCACTAACTCAAGCACTAAGCAAAGAGGAAATGAAAAACACTCAAATTTAGGGTTTAACCTTCAATGTCCAAATCTGAAAATTATGTTGTGAGAATGAGGGTTTATATAATACCCTCACTCTAATCTTGACATTACATCTTAAAGGTGATCTAAGGGCTACAAGTAACCCACAAAAGATACAAAAAAACGGCTCATTTGGCCTTTACAAGAGCTGAAAATTTGAAGGCTAACAAACAAACATAAAAGCATAAAGTAGACAATGACTTGGAGACCCATCCTATCCTTGCATTTTGAAGAGCATCCAAGGGCCAAGATTTGGAGACTTGGGGATCAAGGGGGACAGTCAAGGGGTGTTATTACAAGGTTTATATTGTCCACATTCAATAATACATAAAGCATAAAGTAATGAAAGGGACATGAATGAAAAAGACATAAAGCAATAAAATAATGTGATTGTTATGGTGGCTTGATTAGGCCGGCTCCTTAGACCTCCATGAGCTAGCTTTTGTGAGCCATGTGAGTCTTTTATTGGAGGGTTAGCTCACATGGGTGCACCCAAGTTGACCACATCCAAAAATAGCATATCCATTGACTTTTTGTTGCTCTTCAACTTGACCTACCTTTGACTTCTCTTGACCACCAAGTATGGCTTGATTTGACCATAAAATTGACTTCACTTAGCTCTTGGTGGCCCCTTGAACCATGGCCTAGGCTTGGGTTTGGGCCCAAGGACTCAACCCTTGGCTCAACTCCATCTCATCCTTGACCACTTTGACCATTCTTGGTCCAATCTCCTCTCCTTGGAAAGGATTTGCCCTCAAATCCTTGGAGATCCTTTTGCTTCTTCCTTGGCTCGACTTCATGCTCAATTCTCGACTTAACCCTTGCTCGATCTTGGCTTTCACGGCTTTGGACTTCCAAGGGCACCACTTGATGATGGTTTGGAGGAAAGGTTGGACCCCCTTGGCTTGGTTCTCGTGAATGGCCATGGTTTCATCTTTGATCACGGCTTGCTTGTCCACACATTCTTCCTCGAGCATTTCTTTGAGCCCACGACTCATAGCCATGCCATCCAACCATTCTTGCTCATGATCGAACCCATCAATGATTCTCCATCTTAAAGACCCACTCGATCTTTCCTTGCCATCAATTTTCGCTCTTTCTTTGATCACATTCTCATTGTAGTCGGTTGTTTCATTGTTGATTGTTGTATCTCCCTCATGATGCTCCTCTCCTAGAGTCACCCTTGTTGCTCTAAGGCCCTCCTCTTCTTCACCCACACCCATTCTCGGCTCCTCATCCACCACCTTGCTAGGATTCCCTTTCTCAAGTGATTCGAACAAACACGCATTGGCTTTATATCCCATCATTGGTGGTAGGGGGGCTAGAACGATAAGCTTTTCACCGTACTTGAACGAGTAGGTGTTATCTCTTCCGTGATGGGAAGAATTCTTCTCATATTCCCATGGCCTACCAAGCAACACATGACACGCATCCATGTCCAACACTTCACACACAACTTCATCCTTATAGTCTTGTCCAATCGAGAACGAGACTTTGCATTGTTTATCAACCTTTACCTCGGCTCCTTGATTAAGCCACCTTAACTTGTAAGGATGAGGATGCTTCAAAGTAGGTAAGGCAAGTTTATCAATGAGGGTTTTTGAAGCAACATTAACACAACTTCCTCCATCAATAATTGGAATGAAACTAGATGGGTCAAGTTTCACTCAAGGAGACAACAAAAATCGATCTTGAAATACTTGAAATAAATCGGCCAAAGTGATGTATTTTTGGTGTGAATTTTCTGAATTTTTGTGAAACAAGGAAAACATAACAGATAGTACTAAATCTAAACACAAAGTAATAGATTTAGGGTTTTGATTAATTAAGCACTAAGCCACTAATTAATCACTCACTAAACTCAAGCACTAAGCAATGAGAAAAATGAAGAACACTCAACTTAAACACTAGGGTTTTCAATTCATTCAAATCTGAAAAAATACAAGGCATTGAGAGGGGTTTATATAATACCCAATCTCTCATCCTAACCCTACATTACAACCTTGATCTAATGGCCACTAAAGGGCCTTCATACCAGCCGAAATAATGGTCCCTATGACCTTACAAAATTAGCTAAAACAAACAACTAACTTATAAAGTAGATAGTGACCCCTAAGACCATCCACACCTTGCATTGGTTTTTATTCATCCAAGGGCCTAGATTGCACCTTGGAGCACAAGTTGTATGATGTATAAGGGCTACCAAATCTGACTTCTAAGTACCAAACAACATACACTAAAAGGTGAAAGTGACATAAAGTAAAAAGCAATACAATGAAAGGGACTTGCAACAAAATTAGAGTGTATTGTGTGGGTGAAGTGGATCAGCCGAAAATGGCCCCTCCATGCTGATTTCCTTGACCATTTGGGTCTTGGTTTATTGGGGGTCTTCCCCAAATGGTCACCCATGATGGTTCATACACCAAAAATAGCTCATCGACTTGATTGCGCTCTTCTTCTTAGACTTTTACCTCGCCTCCTTAGGTCCACCAAGCTAGGGCTGAATTTAACCTCTTAATTTACATGACTTTTCACTTGGGTGGACCCTAGGACCAAGGCCTAACCCATGGTTCGAGCCCAAGGACCCAAACCGTGTTCTAGGCTAAAACCGCCTTTGCTCGCCTTGACCATTCTTGGTCCAATCTCCTCTCCTTGGAAAGGATTTGCCCTCAAATCCTCGGAGATCCTCTTGCTCGACTTAATAGTTGAACCTTTTCCTTCTTCTCGACTTGGACCCTTGTCGGCTTCATGACTTGATTCGTAGACCATGATGAGGAGTGCCCCATGAGCCCCATGACCAACCTTGGGCTCCATGATCCTAGACTCCCAAGAACACCACTTGCTTAGAGATAGAATGATAGATTGATCCTTGTAGACTCGGCTCATTGAATTGAACTTGCTCCCTCCCTTACTCATGGTTTCCTTGGATTCACAATTATCCCTTAGCACAACTCGAAGTTCCTCATGCTTAGGATCGTCTTCTAGCCACCCTTTGTCAAGGATGAGCCCCACGTTTTTCTCCCATTTCAAGGACTCACTTGAACTTTCTAACACATCGACCTTTGCATCTCCAATTAATTCACTTCCTTTGCACTTGATTGAGTTTCCCAAATTTTCAGTTTTGACTTCATGGAGCTCCTCTCCTTGGCTTCCCCTTATTGCTCTAGGAGTGTCTTTGATCACATGGAGGGCTACATTCTCAATCATGAAGGTACTTGTTGAATTAGACGACCTAAGAAGTGTGACCAATTCATGTATGGCCTTGAGGGCCGTGTCTCTCTTCCACAATTCAAACTTTGGACTTTCAATGGACTCATCCTCCTTGTTGTTGTTAGTATTCACTTTGAATTTCCATTTTAGAAATTCCCTTGACTCTTTGCTTGTATCAACATTCCCACTCCACATGAATCTCCTTTCTATAAGCTTAGGTAGATTTCTCATCCCCAAGTCATCTCCTTCCTTGAGCTCCCTAATCTGATTTTGGATTGATTTGGTAACCCTAGGCTCACTTCCATGGATAGTCTTGTTGGGTAACAAAGCTCCGGAAACAAATTCATTTGAAAGCTCAATGCCGCCAATAGATGATGACCCACTAAGTATCTCAATGAGGTAGGAATCCTCATAGGTTTCCAACGGCTCTTGTTCTTCCTTGGAGGGCGGTTTGCTTTGCTCTTTGGGGCCTTCCTTAGCAAGAACATCCAAGACATTCTCCCCCTTGCTAAGCTCTTGTTTCATTTCTGGTCCCCCATCATTCTTTGCATTTTCGTGTGATTCAACCAAGGAAGGTGGGTTAGGGTTCTTCAAAATTGGAGGTAAGGGTGTAAGTTTGATCTTCTTAGCTCCAAACTTAAAAGTATAAGTATTGTCCCTCCTCTCATGACTAGCATTTCTTTTCAACTTCCATGGTTTCCCCAATAGAAGGTGATAAGCATCCATGGGAATCACATCACACAAAACCTCATCCATGTAATCCCCTCCAATGGAGAAAGAAACCAAGCATTGTCTAGCCACACTTACACTCATCTCGGCTCCATTGTTTAGCCACTTCATCTTGTAAGGGTTAGGGTGATCTTGTGTAGGTAAAGCTAGTTTTTCAATGAGAGTACTTGAGGCAACATTATTGCAACTTTCCTCATCAACAATCAAATTACAAACCCTTCCCATAATGGTACACCTAGATCTAAAGATTTGGACTTGGTGATTCTCTTCAAGGGTTAGGGTTTGAGCATGTAATGCTCTACAAATCACACGGCCGTGGTTAGGGGGGGCTCTCCTCCTAACCGAGCCATTCTAGCCTCTAACTCCCTTTGACCCCTCAAAGTCACAAGCTCAAGGTTAGGGTTAGGTTTAAGTTTACCCCTTATTCGACTCATTTTGGTTTCAAGCTCCCTTCTAGCTTTCTCCATAGAATCATACATGGTCTCACCAAGAGTAGTATCACAAGAAACATCCACATGAAGGAACACATCCATTTTGTGAAAATTTTGTGAGAATTTTGTGGAAGTTTTGTGGGATAACAAGTAAAAGAAATAGAGAAAAACGAAAAATAAAAGAGGAAACAAGAACTACACGAAAGACAAAGATCAAACCGAAACAAAAGCAAATCGAAAACAAGAACAAACCTAGGCTTTGATGACCAATTTGGAATGAAACTAGATGGGTCAAGTTTCACTCAAGGAGACAACAAAAATCGATCTTGAAATACTTGAAATAAATCGGCCAAAGTGATGTATTTTTGGTGTGAATTTTCTGAATTTTTGTGAAACAAGGAAAACATAACAGATAGTACTAAATCTAAACACAAAGTAATAGATTTAGGGTTTTGATTAATTAAGCACTAAGCCACTAATTAATCACTCACTAAACTCAAGCACTAAGCAATGAGAAAAATGAAGAACACTCAACTTAAACACTAGGGTTTTCAATTCATTCAAATCTGAAAAAATACAAGGCATTGAGAGGGGTTTATATAATACCCAATCTCTCATCCTAACCCTACATTACAACCTTGATCTAATGGCCACTAAAGGGCCTTCATACCAGCCGAAATAATGGTCCCTATGACCTTACAAAATTAGCTAAAACAAACAACTAACTTATAAAGTAGATAGTGACCCCTAAGACCATCCACACCTTGCATTGGTTTTTATTCATCCAAGGGCCTAGATTGCACCTTGGAGCACAAGTTGTATGATGTATAAGGGCTACCAAATCTGACTTCTAAGTACCAAACAACATACACTAAAAGGTGAAAGTGACATAAAGTAAAAAGCAATACAATGAAAGGGACTTGCAACAAAATTAGAGTGTATTGTGTGGGTGAAGTGGATCAACCGAAAATGGCCCCTCCATGCTGATTTCCTTGACCATTTGGGTCTTGGTTTATTGGGGGTCTTCCCCAAATGGTCACCCATGATGGTTCATACACCAAAAATAGCTCATCGACTTGATTGCGCTCTTCTTCTTAGACTTTTACCTCGCCTCCTTAGGTCCACCAAGCTAGGGCTGAATTTAACCTCTTAATTTACATGACTTTTCACTTGGGTGGACCCTAGGACCAAGGCCTAACCCATGGTTCGAGCCCAAGGACCCAAACCGTGTTCTAGGCTAAAACCGCCTTTGCTCGCCTTGACCATTCTTGGTCCAATAATTAGGTTGCACACTCTCCCATTGATTGTACACTTGGACCGAAAAATTTGGTGCCTTTGGTTCATGCTCTCATTTGATTCTTGAGTGTGCATTACTCGCCATGTGACCAAGCTCAACCCCGAGTCCGGGGGAACTATAGTTTCGGCCACCTTTACCTCCTCTACTCCCTCTTTCTTTTCTTCCTCACAAACTAAGACCTCATCGTCTCCCCAATGCACTACTTCACTTGTGTTCAAGGCTCTCTTGTTAGGGCACTCCTTAGCAAAATGACCATACCCTTGACATTGGTAGCATCTCTTGAGAGGAATCGTTTTCTTAGGGCCATAGTCAATTCCCTTCCCCTTGTCAACACTTGATGGCTTGATGGTAGGGCTAGGCTCGACAATTTTGATCCCTCCTTGGCTCGATGTAGGGTTGGCCTTGGTGGTGCTCTTAGCCGAATCCCCTCTCCCCTTTTCTAACCTTTCCACACGAGTGGCCATAGTGACGGCCTCATCAAACGACCATAAGTTGTGCATCTTCACCCGGTTAGCTATCCTAGGGTTTAGGCCCTCGACAAACCTAGCTATCTTTTGCTCGGGTTTTTCACTCATCTCACATTGTAAGGTGAGTTGTTCAAAGTCCCTAAGGTAGGACTCGATTGGTTGTGTCTCTTGTTTGAGTTGAGCTAGCCTAAGGAACATGTCTTGGGTATAGTCCTTGGGAACAAACTTTTCTTTGAGCTTTTTCTCGAGTTTGAGCCACGACTTAATGGGTTCCTTTCCCTCTCGATTTCTTTGGGTCTTAAGGTTTTCATACCAAAGGGAGGCATAGCCTTTGAATTTCATGATGGCCACCTTAAAACACTTTCTATCGGGGTATTCTTTAAATTCAAAGATTCTTTCGACCGACCTAAGCCAATCTAGTAGATCCTCGGGATTAAGACTACCATAAAAGTCCGGAATTTCTACCTTGATGTCTCGGTCATGATCTCTTGGGTGAACTTCAAGGGATTCCTCCGAATCCGAGTATTGATCTTCCATGTGAGGAGGTGGTTGGCCTCTCCCACGGCCTCCAAGCCCACGGCCTCTTCCCCCTCCACCCCTAGGTGGTGGTCTTGGTTCATGAATGTTTTGTTCCAAGAGGGTGTTTATAGCATTCATCATTAAAGTACAATTACCGGTGAGTTGAGTCAACTTCTCTTCTAAATCGGAAAGCCTCTTATCCTCTTCCATTTTGTGAAAATTTTGTAAGATTTTTGTGGAAGTTTTGTGGAAATAAACAAGGAAAAAGAAGGAAAGAAAACGAAAAAATGAAGAGGAAAACAAGAGTAAAAACCGAGAAACACAAAAACAAAACGAAAACAAGAACAAACCTAGGCTTTGATGACCAATTTGGAATGAAACTTGATGGATTAAGTTTCACTCAAGGAGATAACAAAAATCGATCTTGTGAGACTTGTGTTTACTCGGCCAAAGTAGTGTTTTTGTGGGATGAATTTTCTGAAATTTGTGTAACAAAATGAAAACATAAAAGATAGTACTAATTCTAAGCACAAAGCAATAGAATTAGGGTTTGATTAATTAAGCACAAAGCCACTAATTAATCATAAACTCACTAACTCAAGCACTAAGGAAAGAGGAAACGAAAAACACTCAAATTTAGGGTTTAACCTTCAATGTCCAAATCTGAAAATTATGTTGTGAGAATGAGGGTTTATATAATACCCTCACTCTAATCTTGACCTTACATCTTAAAGGTGATCTAAGGGCTACAAGTAACCCACAAAAGATACAAAAAAAACGGCTCATTTGGCCTTTACAAGAGCTGAAAATTTGAAGGCTAACAAACAAACATAAAAGCATAAAGTAGACAATGACTTGGAGACCCATCCTATCCTTGCATTTTGAAGAGCATCCAAGGGCCAAGATTTGGAGACTTGGGGATCAAGGGGGACGGTCAGGGGGGGGGGGGGGGGTTATTACAAGGTTTATATTGTCCACATTCAATAATACATAAAGCATAAAGTAATGAAAGGGACATGAATGAAAAAGACATAAAGCAATAAAATAATGTGATTATTATGGTGGCTTGATTAGGCCGGCTCCTTAGACCTCCATGAGCTAGTTTTTGTGAGCCATGTGAGTCTTTTATTGGAGGGTTAGCTCACATGGGTGCAACCAAGTTGACCACATCCAAAAATAGCATATCCATTGACTTTTTGTTGCTCTCCAACTTGACCTACCTTTAACTTCTCTTGACCACCAAGTATGGCTTGATTTGACCATAGAATTGACTTCACTTAGCTCTTGGTGGCCCCTTGAACCATGGCCTAGGCTTGGGTTTGGGCCCAAGGACTCAACCCTTGGCTCAACTCCATCTCATCCTTGACCACTTTGACCATTCTTGGTCCAATTTCCAAAATCCGGTTTGACGTATTTTGAAAATATACGGTATAATCTCTTGCTTAGGCCTCAAGAATACCGTGTGTAGGTGTTCTAGGAGCTATACAAAATATTTTATAAGGGCTCAGGGCCTTGGAATGCGGGCCAAGAGCGGGCCGAACTCAGTTTTGGGCCCGAGACCTGAAAATGTGAAAAAGGTGCATTTTGTTGTATATTTTGAAATAGGAAGACCTGCGAGGTCGTATTTTGCGAATGAAGATGCTAAATAGCGGTTTTAGCTACCGGGCCTAAATTTAGGAACTTAGAAGAATTGAATTGGGCCTTGTAAATGTAAAATGACCAATTAAATTGCAAAGAAGATGCTCAAGCCGGTTGAATCGATACGCGAATCAAGCTAGACTCTAAATGAACCAAAGAACATTTATTTAAGCGTCATTACACATTTCAACTCACTTTGACATTTAAACGACTTAATTAGAATTCGACATAATTAGTTAGTCTAAGTCAGTGTTAAAGCATGCATATTAAAAGTCTGATACATTACAGGGTTTGTTTTAGGAGGGTACGGATACAGGTATCCACTTCACCACGGTTATTCCCACCACCATATAAGGACATCTAGATTTTTGTTATATCCATGGTAGGACAACTAAATTCAATGTCCTACCATGGAAGGACATCCAGATTTTTGTTTGTCAATGGCAAGGCAACTAAATTCAATGTCCTGCCATGGAGGGACGTCCAGATTTTTGTTTTTTCCATAGTAGAAAAACTAAAGTCAATGTCCTATAATGGAGGACATCCAGATTTTCGTTCTCTTCATGGTAGGACAACGAAATTCAATGTCTTACCATGGAAGGACATCCAGATTTTTGTTTGCCAATGGCAAGGCAACTAAATTCAATGTCCTACAAAGGAGGAACATCCAAATTTGTTTTCACAGCCATGGTACGACAATAAAATTGAAATTGAACGAACTAATTGAAATTAAAATTAAAATTGAATGAACTTATTAATAAACTAGATACGTATTATTAGGCATAACTTCGTACTACATAGCAACGTCGTAGTTAATAAGTTACATAATCATGATACATCATTCGTCCGACACATTTTCAAATACTAAAGTATGGGACGCTTGTAGTTGTACAACATTTGTGCTGCTAGATTTAGTTCGACGCACTCATTGCCCTACCCATTACAGGACAACCAGATTTTTCATATTAGCCATGTCCGACAATAAAACTCATGGTTCCACCTATTACAGGACATTCAAATCCAATGTCCTTCCATGGTGGGACAATGAAACACATCACATTGTCCCACCATAGGAGGACAATGATTCTAATGTCTTACCATATGGTAGGACATTAAATCTCATTGTATAAATTTATGGGCGCACAAATTTTTCAACTTGACTCTTACTTATTCGTTATGAAATTCAATTTCCCACCAATGTCATCAGTTCAAGAGGTCATCCTTACCATAAACACATTAAATCTAACCTATTGTTCAACATTGTTCATTCAAATTTAGTGTGAAGTGCGTTTCCAGCTAATCCTAGATCTATAATAAATTAAACATATAATGAATTTAATTTGTTAAAAGTTAGTTAGCTTACCCCTGATTCAACATCCGACATTGTGTTTACACTTTTGTATTTTACTATTGTTGATTTGTTAGTTCAATTTTATGGTTTATAGTCTGATGTTTATTTTTTGGATTTTTGGAAGATTGTGGAAAAATTGAAAGAATTTGAGAGAATTATGAGATGAGAGAAAAAAGAGAGAGAGTGAGTCAAAAAAATGCCAATGTGTGGACAAGGGAATTTGATCCACGCGATGTTTTATTTCAAAAACATTTTCATTTGAAAAGAGTCGCCACTAAATTTTTAGGTGAAATTTAGAAACCAATTTAAGAGAAAATGAGTTCGTGTGAGTTTACGTGTTAGGAAGTTTAAAAGAATTTCATTAATTTAACACCTAACCCCGCCCGTCGTAAAGACGGTCTCTACTAAGTAAAACCATGGCTATTATGAGTACACATGCGGATATGCAAACAACGTTTTAATCCTAAATAAAATACATCCATTCTATGTCGTTTAATTCACACAAAAATTCGTCGAAGTTGTTTAACATATGGGTTCATTTACTATTCTAGCAAACAAACGAAAGAGGAAGAAATACTCACCGACAGCATAAGATAGATTAACAAACGTTAGCGGTAAACGAATAAAAATAATCAAACACGACTAAAATATAAACAAATATGAACGACTAACCTAAATAATTAAACACCACATGTAAACATAAAGAAACAACACAAATACACACAAATACCAACAGACATACAAGGGCCCAAATAAACAAATACGGCTAACATACACGCAAATATAAGCAGATAGCATGATTACCTAAACACGTCGTGAAAAGTTTAAGCTATACAAACTCACATGTCAAATAACACTACACAATTTAATTTAAGATTCAAAGAACAAAAGAAATCAACAGCATGAATTAATCTAACATAAATGCAATGCACGGCCTTCACATGATTAACGGGACCAATTACAAAACGAATACTAAACGATGAAATAAGATCACGAGAATTATTCTAACACGCAAACATGAATTATAAATCTGAAAAAAAAACATCAAAGACCGATTTTTTAGACAATCAAGATAATTGAACATGAATTGGATCTAATTATGCGATAAACTAGCGAGCTAATTAAAGTTAATCTAACGAAGAATTCTCGAATCATACTACACAAGGAAATCAAACATACATATCACATAGGCGCAGGCCAAGGTACATCCATACACACATATTAAAATCATGCTAAAAATATAATCTAAAACGAGTGATAAAATAATAACTACGACGATAAACGACAGAGCGACAGAAAGTGATAAAAATCGACAGAGAGCGATAAAAACGATAAAAACGATAATTTAAACAAATTAAAATGAGTATTTTTGCACCCTCAACTTACATGTATCGTTGACCAATTCTTTGAGTCGTAATCGATTGTAAGATTTTATCCCAAGGGGCCGTCGTCGACGAAAACCAATAATAGATCCGTAAGTTTGTACCAAACTGACAGCGATTTTCAAAAGCTTGTAACTTCTTCGTTTCTCAACGAAATTTCGATCCGAAAGATGTTTTAGAATCATGGTAAAGTGAACTTTGAGATTTTGTAAAGAAATCAGAGAGACTTTGATGTTTTCAACACGAAAAACGAGGTAGAAGAGGTGATAGGTGAACCAAAATCAGAAAAAACGTGCTCTGTTTTAGAGCAGCTATCTCGACTCCTTTTGAGGCTTTTTTAGGGCTTTTTTGTGACTTAATATTGTGTATGTATGTTCTAAAATTCGTGTGTCCTGAAGGCTTGTGGATGGTGTGTATTTATAGAGTCGAAAGGTAGGGTTTTTGAATGAAAAAGAGCAACTATGCTCTGTTTTCGAGGGCTGCTGTCCAAGGCTCGTTCTAGGGCTTTGTAGGGTGTTTTCTTGAGTGTCAAGGCAAGGGTATGTGGGTAGGATAGTTAGGGTACGGGTATGGGTCATGGGTAGGCGAATAGGAGTCGGGTTTGGGTCAAATAGTGGCTGATTTTGGGCTTAAGAGCTGCTGCGGATCAGCTGTATTTTTGGCTACGTTTTGGCTTATTTGAGGTGGGTTTAGGTCGTGGTTTGGGTTGGGTTTAATCATTGGATCGTGAGAAAGAGTGTGGGTAAAAGTGGCCTCGAAGTTCGTGCTGAAACGGGCTCAAAATCGCTCTTAAATTTGGGCTCGAAACGAGCTTTAAAACTTGCTGTTAAAAAAACGAATTCGTCGAAAACGATTTAATAAACTGTTTTAAAAGAACGAGAAACGACTTTTCAAGTCAAATATCAAATTTGTAAAAGCGATTTTTCAAATCGAGTTACTTAAGATGATTTTTCAAATCGAATTATTTTATTTTCAATAAAACAAATTTGAGGCAGATAAATTTTGACAGAAATAAATTTACCTTTGCAAAACAGTAATTTAAGTATCATTTAAATTAAAAAAAAAAGCATTTTGTCGACAGCGTCCGGCTTACATCGTAAAACGAACTCAAATAAATGACACGAAGTACATGTTGTCCTATCATCATAGGGTATTTGTCGGGTTTTCTATAAATTTACATATCGACAGATACGGGTATCAACAGAGCCCCCACTTTGACTAAGGCTTGGACAGGCGAAAGTCAAAGTAGACTCACGAGTTGATCGAAGATCACAACTTGAGAGCCTCACGGGTCGTTTATGGTCCCTTAGACCTGTGTATATAAGCTCACCAGCCATAAGAAGAAATCATACCTGAAACATGATTCTGGATGCCTTCATTTTCATCGAAGTGTGGGTTGAGCCTTATCCTTAGGCGCCTACGTATCTGTTGTGACGAAATCAAACCCGTGTCGTAGTTCGAGCTCGCTGGCCTGTAGCTTTCTGCTGCTTCGGCCCAAAACAAATGGTATTTGTTTACTCGATTGAGTAAAGCCTATATCTGCAATCTTTTTGGAAGTGTCACTTCTTTTAGCTTCTGCTAGTACTTCTTCATTTCGAGGATGTCATCCTGTCGTCGGGGTCTAAGGTTGATGACTTTAGAGCCCCCGGTTGGAGCGTTCCTGCTCAATCTTAACAACAAATCCTAGCACATGACTCACATAGTGAAATCTGCGACTTTTTTCAAAAAGGATGGGTCATCGATCCGAGCTGCGAATGTTGTTCGGAAATGGGTCATCGACCTACTTTTTACACAAAAGGGATGGATCATCGATCCGAACTGAGAATTTTAATTTGGAAATGGGTCTTCGACCTGATTTTTAAACAAAAAGGATGGATCATCGATCCGAACTGAGAATTTTAATTCGAAAAAGGGTCTTCGACCTGCTCTTTAAACAAAAGGGATGGATCATCGATCCGAACTGCGAATTTTAATTTTAAAAAAATGGGTCTTCGATCTGCTTTTAAAACAAAAAGGATGGATCATCGATCCGAACTGCGAATTTTAATTTTAAAAAAAATGGGTCTTCGACCTGCTTTTAAAACAAAAAGGATGGATCATCGATCCGAACTGAGGATTTTAATTTGAAAATGGGTCATCGACCTGCTTTTTAAACAAAAGGATGGATCATCGATCCGAAGCCCGTAGACATCTTTTGAATATGGATCGTCAACTGGAAACCGGAAACATCTTTTGAAAATGGGTCGTCGACCCGCATCTTGAAAAGTGGATGAGTTATCGACTCGAACTATAAACATCTTTTGAAAATGGGTCTTCAACCCGCATTTTTATTTAAGTGGATGGGTTATTAACCCGAAACCGTAGACATCTTTTGAAAATGGGTCGTCGACCCGCATCTTGAAAAGTGGATGAGTCATCGACTCGAACTATAAACATCTTCTGAAAATGGGTCTTCAACCCGCTTTTTTATTTAAGGGGATGGGTCATCGACCCGAACTATAATTGTCATTGAAAATTGGGGTCATCGACCTCGATTTTGAAGGAAAAGGTGGATGGGTCATCGACCCGAGCGGAACACATCATTTGAAAATGGGTCATCGACCCTCATTTTGGAAAGTAAGTAGGTCATTGACCCGTGTAGCAAATTTCATTTGAAAATCGAAAGAGGTCATCGACCTGAACTTTGGATTTTGAACACCTCGAATAATTTGGCCATTAACCTAGTTTAAAAATATCGTTTTAAAAGTTGGATTGTGGGTCCAACCTAGACTACAAAAATTACTTGGAAATTGACGTGGGGTATTGGTTAGCATGCATCAAATCGAATGGGGTCCTCGACCCACATTGCAAGCATCATTTTAGAAATTAAGAAGAGTCATCAACTCCGAATGTAAACATTACTTAGAAGTTGAAATGGGCCATCGGCCCGCAAGCATCATTTTGAAAATTGAAGTGGGTCATCAACCCGCATTTGAAATTTGACCTCGGATCATCGACCCAGACTTTGCAAAAAGGTTCTTGAAATGCATGATATTTTAAAATCGAAGCATGGCCAAGTCAGCATGAGATACGACACGAATGTGACATGAATGCGACAACAATGGACACGAGCAACTGACATTTGAACGTTCGACCATGACCGACTCGACCTAAGACAACGTTTTAATGACGAGTAGACAAGTAACTGTGCAGGGTCCTTTAGGATGATTGACGCGTGGTTTGAAATAGACGTTGGTTAATAGTATCGTGTTCTCCCCTAGGCAAATTCTTTGTCGAGATGCGAACTAACTGTCAAAGTAAACATCTTTGCCAATTCCCGTTAAGAAAAAGATCATTCTAAGACTGAACAATTACTTATCAGAATATTGATTCTCATCTCAATTTAAATTGAGCACTAAGACAGACTCAACAAAAGTTGCTTCATTTGGATTTTGTAAAGACCCGTAAAAAATTGACCAGATGACAAATTAGATGATGGGTGGTGATGGATTGTATCCCATATTCTAAAGGATTGCCTACATATTCGCGTGGGGCGAAATCAAATCCGATGTAGTTCGATCGAGGTGCATAAACATGGCATTTTTTCGTGTGTAACACTCGAAGGTTTCACCTAAGGTATCATGTTGTATCCTGTCCTACCTTGTGAAGTACTGGCGGATCCCTCGTCGACCCTAAACGCTTGGGTGCAACTACATAAGCCAAAGATTCTCGGAGCTCAAGACTGTGTCTCCATTACCGTTTTGAGAACGGCTTAAAAAAAAGAATTGATGGTACTTTCTGACCGTTTTGGCTTCGCCTTTAATTTTGACTTTGATCTTCGATCTCCGACGTGTTGCCACTCAATTTTTTGTATTTTTGTATTCTTGTTTGCGTTTTTGAGAATCTGTTGCGCCCTTTGTGGCTTTGGGCTTGTTCCAACTTTCCTAGATCTTGCGGTGGGCGGTCGCATGTGGTCATATGTATATCACGCTGGACTCCTCTGACAAGTTCGTTTGCTTATTAGGCACGCGATCGAGTACACGGAGGGCGATCCATGAATATTCGTACCTTTGGTCGCGATCAAATTCATGACCACTGTGGAGCTCCAAATTAATGGATCCTCCTCCAAAGGCAGAGGAGTAGTATTGAACCAAAAATGGTCAAGGCGAGCAAAGGCGGTTTTTGACTAAATCACGGTTTGGGTCCTTGGGCTCGAACCACGGGCTAGACCACGATCCTAAGGTCCACCCAAGCTTATTTTGAGTGAATTACATCATAATATGTTGGTCAAGCTTGGTGAGTCAAAGAGGTCAAGGAAAGTCAAGACAAAGAGCAACCGAAAGTCAACAAAACGCTATTTTTGAATGTGATCGCTCGAGTGCACCCAAGTGGGTTCGAACCACAAGTCAACTAAGTCAACAAGGAGCAAAAATCAATTGGGAGAAGACCCCAAGTCAGCCGAAATTAAATCAAGGAGAGGCTCACATGTTTCTCCTCAACATGTCCCTTTCACACATGTCACTATCCTCTTTTATGCTTTTACTTTATGTTTTTGTTTGTTTTCCTTCAAAAATTCAGCATTTGTAAGGCATATTTCAGCCGTTTTTTTGGATGTAATGTGGGTCAATTGTGGCCCTTAGATTAGCTTTGAATTGAAGGGTGTAGATTAGAGGTTGGGTCTTATATAAACCCACCTATCCCTCTTGTATTTTTCAGATTTGATTGAAGAGAAAAAACCCTAGTGTTTATTTGAGTTTCCTCATTATCCTCTTTGCTTTGTGCTTGAGTTAATGTTTTGATTAGTTAGTGGCTTAGTGCTTAACTAATTAAACCCCTAAATCTATTACTTTGTGTTTAGATTTAGGTACTATCTTTTATGCTTCCTTGCTTACAAAATTTCGGAAAATTATCTCACAAAAAACAACACTTTGGCCGAAATTCTCAAGGGTTTCACAAGTCGATTTTAGTTCATCCTTTGAGTGAAACTTGATCCACTTAGTTTCACTCCAAATTGGTCATCAAAGCCTAGGTTTGTTCTTGATTTCATTTTTTTTATCTTTGTTTTCGGTTTACCCTAGTATTGCCGAGTAGTTTGCTTGTTTTTTCCCTTTTAACTTTTCGTTTTTTCTTCTTCCTTTCCTTGTTTATTTTCTATAAATTTACCACAAAACTTCCACAAAATTCTCACAAATTTTCACAAAAATGGTTGAAGATCTACGCTTGTGTTAGTGTTGGTTTCGGTTTTTACAATCAAAGGTCCAAACTTTACTTGAGAATTTTCAGATTTGTTCTTTGGTTATTTCAATGGATGTGTTCCATCATTTTGGTGTTTCACTTGATACTACTCTTGGTGAGACCATGTATGATTCTATGGAGAAAGCTAGAAGAGAGCTTGAAAACAAAATGAGTCAAATGAGGGGTAAACTTAAACCTAACCCTAATCTTGATCTTGCGACTTTGAGAGATAGCTTGGCTCGGTTAGGAGGAGAGCCGCCCCCTAACCATGGCCGTGTGATGTGTAGGGGCATGCTTGCTCAAACCCTAACCCTAACCCTAGAAGAGAATCACCAAGTCGAAATCTTTAGGTCTAGGTGTACCATTATGGGAAGGGTTTGTAATTTGGTTGTTGATGAGGAAAGTTGTGTTAGTGTTGCCTCAAATACTCTCATTGAAAAACTAGCCTTACCTACACAAGATCACCCTAACCCTTACAAGATGAAATGGCAAAAAAATGGAGCCGAGGTGAGTGTGATGGTGGTTAGACAATGCTTGGTTTCTTTCTCCATTGGAAGGGATTACAAGGATGAGGTTTTGTGTGATGTGATTCCCATGGATGCTTGTCATCTCCTCTTGGGGAGACCATGGAAATTGGAGAGAAATGCTCATCATGATGGGAGGGACAATACCTACACTTTCAAGATTGGAGCTAAGAAAATCAAACTTGCACCCTTACCTCCGATTTTGAATAACCCTAACCCACCCTCCTTGGTTGAGTCACACGACAACATGAAGGTTGATGGGGGACCCGAAATGAAACAAGTGCAAGCTGAAATGGGGATGATAAAGCCGTGGGATATGATACAAGAGGGCATACCAACCCTCCTACCTTCTACCTTGAAGTATTCCACCCCACCTTCCATGTTTGAGCCTTACAAAGAAGTGATGTTGAGTGAAGAGGCCGAAATAAGTGAAGGGATGGATGTTGGTGAGAAATTGACCCTTCACTTTGCTAAAGATGATCCTAACAATCAAGAGGAAAGCATGGGATACAATGCCAAGCATCGGAGCAGTATGATCATGAGATGTGTTTGGCTAATGTCAAGAGAAAGGTGTTCATGTGGTATGAGAATGTTGATACAAGCAAAGAGTCAAGGGAATTTCTAAAATGGAAATTCAAAGTGAATAATAACAACAAGGAGCTACTATGTGATCATCCTACTCAAGTCTACTCAAGTGGATTCATGAAATGGGGGTTCAAAGGGGGAACTAAGCTTGAACAAAAAGAGCTAAGTGATGATCTTCTACAATCTTCATCTAAGCTCAAGATAGAAGATGGCTCAAGTGAAAGTCCAAAGATCAACTTGTGGGAGGAGAACACGGCCCTCAAGACCATAACCGACTTACTCACACTCCTCATGTCATCTAATTCCACAAGTACCTTCATGATCGAGAGTGTAGCCCTCCATGTGATCAAAGACAACCCTAGAGCAATAAGGGGAAGTCAAGGAGAGGAGCTCAATGAGCTCAAAACTGAAAACTTGGGTAACTCGATCAAGTGCAAGGGAAGTGAATCATTTGGAGATGCAAAGGTCGATGTGCTAGAAAGCTCAAGTGAGTCCTTGAAATGGGAAAGAGACGTGGGACTCATCATTGACAAAGGGTGGCTAATTGACGGTCCTAAACATGAGGAACTTCGAGTTGTGCTAGGGGTTAATTGTGAATCCAAAGAAACCATGAGTAAGGGAGAGAGCAAGTTCAATTCAATGAACCGAGTTTACAAGAATCAATCTCTCATTCAATCTCTAAGCAAGTGGAATTCTTGGAAGTCTAGAGCCATGGAGCCCAAAGTTGGTCATGGGGCTCATGGGGCACCCCTCATCATGTTCTACGATTCAAGTCATGAAGCCAACAAGAGTCCGAGTCGAGAAGGAGGCAAAGGATCGAGCTATGAGTCAAGCTATAGTCCAAACCGAGCAAGAGGAGGAGAGACCGAGGATTTGAGGACAAATCCTTTTCAAGGAGAGGAGATTGAACCAAAAATGGTCAAGGCGAGCAAAGGCGGTTTTTGACTAAATCACGGTTTGGGTCCTTGGGCTCGAACCACGGGCTAGACCACGATCCTAAGGTCCACCCAAGCTTATTTTGAGTGAATTACATCATAATATGTTGGTCAAGCTTGGTGAGTCAAAGAGGTCAAGGAAAGTCAAGACAAAGAGCAACCGAAAGTCAACAAAACGCTATTTTTGAATGTGATCGCTCGAGTGCACCCAAGTGGGTTCGAACCACAAGTCAACTAAGTCAACAAGGAGCAAAAATCAATTGGGAGAAGACCCCAAGTCAGCCGAAATTAAATCAAGGAGAGGCTCACATGTTTCTCCTCAACATGTCCCTTTCACACATGTCACTATCCTTGAACCAAAAATGGTCAAGGCGAGCAAAGGCGGTTTTTGTCCAAATCATGGTTTGGGTCCTTGGGCTCGAACCATGGGCTAGACCCCGGTCCTAAGGTCCACCCGAGCTTATTTTGAGTAATTTTAAACCATAATATCTTGGTCAAGCTTGGTGGGTCATGGAAGTCAAGGAGGAGAGCAACCGAAAGTCGACTAAAGTGCTATTTTTGAATGTGATCGCTCGAGTGCACCCAAGAGGGTTCGAACCACAAGTCAATTAAATCATCAAGAGCAAAAATCAAGTGAGAAAGGGGACCCAAGTCAGCCGAAAATAATACAAGGGAAGGCTCACATGTTGTTCCTCAATATGTCCCTTTCCTACATGTCACTATCCACCTTTATGCTTTATGCTTTATGTATTTGTTTGTTTCTCTTCAAATTTTCAGATTTCAAGCTCATGTGAGCTGAATTTATGTTGCTTTTTAAGAGCTCTTTTGAGCCATTAGATTAGATATTAGATGAAGGGTCAAGATTAGAACAAGGGTCTTATATTAACCCTCACTCTACCATTGTATTTTTCAGATTTGAATGATAAGGTTGAAACCCTAAAAAAACTTGAGTGCTCTCATTTCTCTCTTACTTTGTGTTTGAGATTTATGATAATTAACTAGTGGCTTTGTGCTTAGTTAATTAAACCCCTAAATCTATAACTTTGTGAGTAGATTTAGGCACTATCTTTATGTTTCCTTTTGTTTTACAAATTTCAGAAAAATATCCCATAAAAACATCACATTGAGCCGAGATTTCTAAGGGTTTTGCAAGATCGATTTTGTTCATCCTTTGAGTGATTCTTATCCCCATAAGTTTCACTCCAAATTGGCATCAAAGCTTTGGTTGGGTTTGAAGCACAAGATCCACCCTTGTGCTTAGGCAACACACGATCCAAAGAGTTCTTGAGGTACCCAAAATTTTTCAGATTTGTTCTTTGATTTTCGGTTTACCTTGTTTGTGTCGAGTTGATCATTGTTTTTTGTTTTTTATTTTTCGTTTTTTCTTCTTTCGTTTCCTTTTTTATTTTCCATAAATTTTCCACAAAAATTGCACAAAAGATTTCACAAAAGTTTCACAAAAAATGGCTGAAAATTTACACTTGTGCTAATTGCTCGGTTCTTACACTCAAAGGTCCAAACTTTGCTTAAGTTTTCAGATTTGCTTCTTTGTTTTAATAATGGATGTGTTCCATCATTTTGGTGTTTCACTTGATACTACTCTTGGTGAGACCATGTATGATTGTATGGAGAAAGCTAGAAGAGAGCTTGAAAACAAAATGAGTCAAATGAGGGGTAAACTTAAACCCAACCCTAATCTTGATCTTGTGACTTTGAAAGGTAGAATGGCTCGGTTAGGAGGAGAACCACCCCCTAACCATGGCCGTGTGATGTGTAGGGGCATGCTTGCTCAAACCCTAACCCTAACCCTAGAAGAGAATCACCAAGTCGAAATCTTTAGGTCTAGGTGTACCATTATGGGAAGGGTTTGTGATTTGATTGTTGATGGGGAGAGTTGTTCTAATGTGGCCTCAAGCACCCTCATTGAAAAATTAGCCTTGCCTACACAAGAACACCCTAACCCTTACAAGATGAAGTGGCTAAACAATGGAGCCGAGATGAGTGTAAGTGTGGTTAGACAATGCTTGGTTTCTTTCTCCATTGGAAGGGATTACATGGATGAGGTTTTGTGTGATGTGATTCCCATGGATGCTTGTCATCTCCTCTTGGGGAGACCTTGGGAGTTGGAAAGAAATGCTCATCATGATGGGAGGGACAATACCTATACTTTCAAGATTGGAGCTAAGAAAATCAAACTTGCACCCTTACCTCCGATTTTGAAGAACCCTAACCCACCCTCCTTGATTATGTCACACGAAAAAATGGGGATTGATGGGGGACCAGAAATTGAGCTTGGGGTTGGTCATGGGAAGGATGAGATTAATGTCCTTGCTAAGGAGTTCCCCAAAGAGCAATGCAAACCGCCCTCCGTATTTGAGTCGTCCAAAGAGGTTATTTTAAGTGAGGAGGCCGAAACAAGTGAGGAAATGAATGTTGGTGAGAAATTGACCATTCACTTTGCTAAAGATAATCCTAACACTCAAGAGGAAAGCATGGGGTACAATGCCAAGCAAAGGGATGAGTATGATCATGAGAAGTGTTTGGCCAATGTCAAGAGGAAGGTATTCATGTGGTATGAGAATGTTGATGCAAGCAAAGAGTCGAGGGAATTTCTAAAATGGAAGTTCAAGGTGGGGATTGTCAATACCCAAGGAATGCTATGTGGTTATCATAATCAAGTATATTCGAGTGGTTTCATGAAATGGGGATTCAAAGGGGGAACTAAGCTTGAACAAAAAGAGCTAAGTGATGATCTTCTACAACCTTCACCTAAGTTCAAGAAAGAAGATGGCTCAATTGGAAGTCCAAGGGTCGATTTGTGGGAGGGGAACCACGGCCCTCAAAGCCACACCCGAATTATTCACACTCCTTATGTCGTCTAATCCCACAAGTACCTTCATGATCGAGAGTGTAGCCCTCCATGTGATCAAAGACAACCCTAGAGCAATAAGGGGAAGTCAAGGAGAGGAGCTCAATGAGCTCAAAACCGAAAATTTGGGGAGCTCAATCAAGTGCAAGGGAAGTGAATCATTTGGAAATGAAAAGTTCGATGTGTTAGAAGGTTCAAGTGAGTCCTTGAAAGGGGAGAAAAACGTGGGGTTTAAACGTGGCAAAGGGTGGCTAATTGACGGTTCTATGCATGAGGAACTTCGAGTTGTGCTAAGGGATAATTGTGAATCCAAAGAAGCCATGAGTAAGGGAGAGAGCGAGCTCAATTCATTGAGCCAAGTCTACAAGGATCAATCTCTCATTCAATCTCTAAGCAAGTGGAATTCTTGGAAGACTAGAGCCATGGGACACAAGGTTGGTCATGGGGCTCATGGGGCACTCATCATCATGTTCTACGAATCAAGTCATGAAGCCAACAAGAGTCCGAGTCGAGAAGAAGGCAAAGGTTCGAGCCATGAGTCAAACTATAGTTCAAACCGAGCAAGAGGAAGAGAGACCGAGGATTTGAGGACAAATCCTTTTCAAGGAGAGGAGATTGAACCAAAAATGGTCAAGGCGAGCAAAGGCGGTTTTTGTCCAAATCATGGTTTGGGTCCTTGGGCTCGAACCATGGGCTAGACCCCGGTCCTAAGGTCCACCCGAGCTTATTTTGAGTAATTTTAAACCATAATATCTTGGTCAAGCTTGGTGGGTCATGGAAGTCAAGGAGGAGAGCAACCGAAAGTCGACTAAAGTGCTATTTTTGAATGTGATCGCTCGAGTGCACCCAAGAGGGTTCGAACCACAAGTCAATTAAATCATCAAGAGCAAAAATCAAGTGAGAAAGGGGACCCAAGTCAGCCGAAAATAATACAAGGGAAGGCTCACATGTTGTTCCTCAATATGTCCCTTTCCTACATGTCACTATCCACCTTTATGCTTTATGCTTTATGTATTTGTTTGTTTCTCTTCAAATTTTCAGATTTCAAGCTCATGTGAGCTGAATTTATGTTGCTTTTTAAGAGCTCTTTTGAGCCATTAGATTAGATATTAGATGAAGGGTCAAGATTAGAACAAGGGTCTTATATTAACCCTCACTCTACCATTGTATTTTTCAGATTTGAATGATAAGGTTGAAACCCTAAAAAAACTTGAGTGCTCTCATTTCTCTCTTACTTTGTGTTTGAGATTTATGATAATTAACTAGTGGCTTTGTGCTTAGTTAATTAAACCCCTAAATCTATAACTTTGTGAGTAGATTTAGGCACTATCTTTATGTTTCCTTTTGTTTTACAAATTTCAGAAAAATATCCCATAAAAACATCACATTGAGCCGAGATTTCTAAGGGTTTTGCAAGATCGATTTTGTTCATCCTTTGAGTGATTCTTATCCCCATAAGTTTCACTCCAATCCTCTTTTATGCTTTTACTTTATGTTTTTGTTTGTTTTCCTTCAAAAATTCAGCATTTGTAAGGCATATTTCAGCCGTTTTTTTGGATGTAATGTGGGTCAATTGTGGCCCTTAGATTAGCTTTGAATTGAAGGGTGTAGATTAGAGGTTGGGTCTTATATAAACCCACCTATCCCTCTTGTATTTTTCAGATTTGATTGAAGAGAAAAAACCCTAGTGTTTATTTGAGTTTCCTCATTATCCTCTTTGCTTTGTGCTTGAGTTAATGTTTTGATTAGTTAGTGGCTTAGTGCTTAACTAATTAAACCCCTAAATCTATTACTTTGTGTTTAGATTTAGGTACTATCTTTTATGCTTCCTTGCTTACAAAATTTCGGAAAATTATCTCACAAAAAACAACACTTTGGCCGAAATTCTCAAGGGTTTCACAAGTCGATTTTAGTTCATCCTTTGAGTGAAACTTGATCCACTTAGTTTCACTCCAAGTATACTACAAGTTGACTACCAGAATTGAAACTCTTTTGTTTTTGTTGTCGGAAACCCTTTTGTCTTTGTTTTTGTCTTGAGTTGGTATTGCACCTTACCATTTAGAATTGAATACGTATTTCTACCCTGGGACACCCTTCGAGTGCGTTGTGCATTTTTATCAGTTGGATTATGGAAGCAAATTAGAGACAAGATCAATTTCATTGATTTTGAGAAGGAGTTAGAAATAATTGTGAAAAAACGAATCTTAGACCCAACTTAGACATAAGACTTGAATACAAATTCTGACTTATAATCACCAACCTCGACTTTGAACTTTTCTCCTTTCAGGAGTTGATTCAGGTGCTTGGTTTGAAAGTTACCCCACTTTTGCAACTTGATTTTGACTTAAGGAGGAGAATATACGACTCGAGTTCAGAAACCTACACGGTTTCGACACTATTTGTAAATTGGTAGAGGTTTCATTCTATTTAACAACTCGAGATGCAAATGGACTGGACCAGATTAATCATGACAAGACTCAGAGCTTAGCGACATGGTCTACGACCTAACTATGCAAATGCATGCGACATATGGACTTGAAGACAGGCCCATGTTACGAGACTTAGACCCCACTAGACATGGACTTGAAGTAATTAGCTCGTGTGTGGACCAAACAGTTCCTAAGGTTTATACAAGACTTCTAAATATAGCCTGGATGAGACATTATTCTGCCCTGACTCAAAAAATAACATGCATGCCTTGGGCCCAAGAGTAGGCCTAGGTGACCCAACTAGGTAAATCCTCTAAGACTTTTAGATGGACTAGACTTACTATACACGGCTTAGATTCCAACTAGACTCGACTCGGTGCATTTCATGCTTACTCGCGACTTGAAAAAGAAACCTATTTTTGAGGTTGAGGTTTGAAATGGGCAGCACTTCGACTACCAAAAAGCTTACTTGGTTCAAAAATTCTAGTCCAACTAGGGCTAGATTTTAACTTTGAAAAACTTCGTTTTGGTTGGAAAAAATTCTATTCCCAAATGGGTAGCATTTCAAAAGCGTTCGAGATTATTCTAATCCTGAAAGTATAGCATTTCAGCTTAAAAACTATTCTTTTTTCAAAAGAGTTAGTGTAAAAATTCATTTGGGATTAGTCTAATCCTAAACGAATAGCATTTCAGCTTAAAAGGATTTTTTTTCAAAAGAGTTAGCGTCGGAGATCGTTCGAGATTGTTCTAATCTTAAACGGGTAGCATTTCAGCTTAAAAAGGATCTTTTTTCAAAAGAGTTAGTGTCGAAGATTGTTCGAGGTTGTTCTAATCTTAAACGGATAGCATTTCAGCTATAAAAGGATCTTTTTTCAAAAGAGTTAGTGTTAAGAACTGTTCGAGATTATTCTAATCTTAAATGGATATCATTTCGACTATAAAAGGATCTTTTTTTCAAAAGATAATTTTCTTTTAAAGAAAAAAAGGTTTAGGATTTTCTAATCCTAACGAGAAGCATTTCAGCTTAGAAAAGATCTTTTTCAAAAGAGCTAATATTGAAAATTATTTAAGATTGTTCTAACCCTAAACGAATAGCATTTCAGCAAGGAAGAGATCTTTTTTGAAAAGAGCTAATATCGAAAATTGTTTAAGATTATTCTAACCCTAAACGGATAGCATTTTAGCTTAGAAAAGATCTTTTTTCAAAAGAGCTAATATCGAAAATTGTTTAAGATTATTCTAACCCTAAATGGAAAGCATTTCAGCTAGGAAGAGATCTTTTTTCCAAAAGAGCTAATGTCGAAAATTGTTTAAGATTATTCTAACCCTAAACGGATAGCATTTCAGCTAGGAAGAGATCTTTTTTCCAAAAGAGCTAAACTCGGAAATTATTTAAGATTATTCTAATCCTAAGAGGAAAATTATTTAAGATTGTTCTAATCCTAAACGAGTAGCGTTTCAGCTTGGAAAAGATCTTTTTTCAAAAGGGCTAATATCGAAAATTGTCTAAGATTATTCTAATCCTAAACGAATAGCATTTCAGCTATGAATAGATCTTTTTTCAAAAGAGCTAATATCGAAAATTTGATTATTCAAATCCTACACGAATAGCATTTCCGCTAGAAATGGATTTTTTTTCAAAAGAGCTAAAATCGAAAATTATTTAAGATTATTCTAATCCTAAACGGATAGCTTTTCAGCTAGGAAGAGATCTTTTTTCGAAAGAGCTAAAAATCGGAAATAATATAAGATTATTCTAATCCTAAGAGGATGGCATTTCAGCCAAGAAAAGATCTTTTTTCAAAAGAGCAAATATTCAGAATATATCTAAGATTATTCTAATTTTAGAAGGAAAGCGTTTCAGCTTAAACAAAAATCTTTGTTTTCCGAAAGAGATAGTGTGGGAAAATATTTAAGATTATTCTAATCCTAAAAAAGAGAGCGTTTCAGCTAGGAATGAATCTTTTTCAAAAGAGCTAATATCGGAAATCTTTTAAGATTATTCTGATCCTAAAAGAATAGCATTTCTGCTAGGAAAAGATCTTTTTTCAAAAGAGCTAAAATCGAAAATAGTATGAGATTATTCTGATCGTAAAAGGAAAGCGTTTCAGCTTGGACAAAAATCTTTGTTTTTTCGGAAAAGAAAGTGTTGGAAAATATTTAAGATTATTCTAATCCTAAAAAGACAACGTTTCAGCATAAGGAATGTTTTTTTTTTAAGGAAAACATTTCAGCTCGAATCAAAAATCTTTTTCAAATGAGGTAGTGTTGGAAAATATTTAAGATTATTCTAATCCTAAAAAGACAGCATTTCAGCTAAAAGAAATGATTTTTTTTTTTAGAAGGAAAGCTTTTCAGCTTAAGTCACAAATCGTTTCAAAAGAGATATTTAAGATTATTCTAATCCTAAAAAGACAGCATTTCAGCTAAAAAAACTTTTGGAAAAAAAAAATATTCGATTGAAAGGAGATCTTTTTCCAAAAGAGCTAAAGTTGGAAAATATTTAAGATTATTCTAACCTTAAAAGAACAGCATTTCAGCTAAGAAAGGACTTTTGGAAAATATTCGATTGAAAAGATGACAGTTTTGACTAAAAAAGGACAAAAAAAAAAGGCTTTAGAAATCACAAAGCATTTAGTCATACGCAGTTCAAGGATGCAATGCATGAACTAGACTATTCTAAGTCTCAAAAAGGGTCCATGCCAATGATCCCACGCTGTTATGTAACCTACGCAACCACCATAAGTTTGTAACTATATGGCGAAAGTGCGGTCGCTAACCTCGACGGAACCACCTTGAAATTTAAATCAGACATAGTGAACGTCATTTCCCTACCTTGAAATCGACCCAAGGGGAGAAATGGTTCGAAACCTAACAGTATGATGCATAAATGACATAAAAAAGGGTACTCTAAATAGCCATCGTTTTACTTTTCAAGTTTCACTATCCCCAGCGGAGTCGCCAAATTGTGGACAAGGGAATTTGATCCACGCGATGTTTTATTTCAAAAACATTTTCATTTGAAAAGAGTCGCCACTAAATTTTTAGGTGAAATTTAGAAACCAATTTAAGAGAAAATGAGTTCGTGTGAGTTTACGTGTTAGGAAGTTTAAAAGAATTTCATTAATTTAACGCCTAACCCCGCCCGTCGTAAAGACGGTCTCTACTAAGTAAAACCATGGCTATTATGAGTACACATGCGGATATGCAAACAACGTTTTAATCCTAAATAAAATACATCCATTCTATGTCGTTTAATGCACACAAAAATTCGTCGAAGTTGTTTAACATATGGGTTCATTTACTATTCTAGCAAACAAACGAAAGAGGAAGAAATACTCACCGACAGCATAAGATAGATTAACAAACGTTAGCGGTAAACAAATAAAAATGATCAAACACGATTAAAATATAAACAAATATGAACGACTAACCTAAATAATTAAACACCACATGTAAACATAAAGAAACAACACAAATACACACAAATACCAACAGACATACAAGGGCCCAAATAAACAAATACGGCTAACATACACGCAAATATAAGCAGATAGCATGATTACCTAAACACGTCGTGAAAAGTTTAAGCTATACAAACTCACATGTCAAATAACACTACACAATTTAATTTAAGATTCAAAGAACAAAAGAAATCAACAGCATGAATTAATCTAACATAAATGCAATGCACGGCCTTCACATGATTAACGGGACCAATTACAAAACGAATACTAAACGATGAAATAAGATCACGAGAATTATTCTAACACGCAAACATGAATTATAAATCTGAAAAAAAAACATCAAAGACCGATTTTTTAGACAATCAAGATAATTGAACATGAATTGGATCTAATTATGCGATAAACTAGCGAGCTAATTAAAGTTAATCTAACGAAGAATTCTCGAATCATACTTGGAGTGAAACTAAGTGGGTTAAGTTTCACTCAAAGGATGAACTAAAGTCGATTGGTGAAGGTGCTTGAAAATCTCGGCCAAGTGTATGTTTTTGTGAGATAATTTTCTGAAATTTTGTAAACAAGGAAAACATAAAAGATAGTAACTAAATCTACACACTAAGTAATAGATTTAGGGTTTGATTAGTTTAAGCACAAAGCCACTAAACTAATCTTTCACAAATCTCAAACACAAAGTAATGAGAAAAGGAAGAACACTCAAATAAAACTAGGGTTTTTTCATTCATCAAAAGCTGAAAAATTACAATGTTGAGTGGAGGTACTTATAATACCCTTACTTACATCTACACCCTACAATTCAAACTTAATCTAAGGGTCCTAAGAGGCCCTCAAATCAGCCGAAATGGGTCTTGGTCTCCTTGACCTTACAATGTTGAAAATAAAACAAACAAAACATAAAGTAGACAATGACACTTGAACCCATCCTATCCATGCACTTTAGGTAGCATCCAAGGGTCAAGAATTGATCTTGGGGAGGCATGTGGGACGGTCCATGTGAGCAAAATACAAGGGATTATATTGTCTCCTTACACTAAAGCATAAAGTAAAAAGTAGAGAAAGCGACATGTATGAAAATGACTTAAAACATAAAAACAATGTGATGATCTTTGGTGACTTGATTAGGCCGGCTCCTTGACCTCCATGAGCTAGCTTGATGAACCATGTGAGCCCATTTATTGGAGGGTTGACTCACATGGGTGTACCTTAATTGACCACATTTCAAAAATAGCATAATCTTGACTTTTGTTGCTCTCCAACTTTGACTTCCTCTTGACTTTGCTTGATCACTAAGGTTGGCTTGGTTTGACCATAGATTTGACTTTAGTTGACCCTTAGTGATCCCTTAGACCAATGCCCTAGGCTTGGGTTTGAGCCCATGGCCCTAACCCATGGTCTCCCACCTCTTCACCCTTGACTACCTTGACCAATTTTGGTCCAATCTCCTCTCCTTGAAAAGGACTTGTCCTCAAGTCCTTGGAGATCCTCTTGCTTCCTCCCTTGCTCGATTTCAAGCTTGATTCTCGGCTCATCCTTTGCTCGATCTTGGCTTTCACGGTTTTGGTCTTCCATGGGCACCACTTAGCTAGAGTTTGTAGAAATGGTTGGACCCCTTTGCCTTGGCTCGAAGAATTGATCATGTTTTCCTCCTTGGTCACGGTTTGCTTGACCACACACTCTTCCTCGAGCATTTCTTTGAGCCCACGACTCATAACCATGCCATCCATCCATTCTTGCTCATGATCGAGCCCATCAATTATTCTCCATCTTAAAGACCCACTTGATCTTTCCTTGCCATCGATTTTTGCTCTCTCATTGACCGCATTCTCATTGTAGTCGGTTGTTTCCTTGTTGATTGATGCTTCACCTTCACGTTGCTCCTCTCCTAGAATCCTCCTTATCATGCTAGAGCTTCCCTCACATTCCAAGTTCAACTCTCCCTCTTGCTCTTTTCTACTCGGTTCAAGGCTTTTCAAGGCCTCATGCTCATTCAAACTCGGCTCCAACTTCATATCCATGCTAGGGTTTGATCCAATGTTGGATTCAAACAAGCACGCATTGGTTTTACAACCCGTCATTGGTGGTAGGGGAGCTAAGACAATAAGCTTTTCACCATACTTGAATGAGTAGGTGTTGTCTCTTCCATGGTGGGAAGAATTCTTTTCATACTCCCATGGCCTACCAAGCAATACATGACAAGCATCCATGTCCAACACTTCACACACAATTTCATCTTTGTAGTCTTGTCCAATGGAAAACAAGACTTTGCATTGTTTATCAACTTTTACCTCGGCTCCTTGATTAAGCCACCTTAGCTTGTAAGGATGAGGATGCTTCAAAGTAGGCAAGGCAAGCTTATCAATGAGGGTTTTAGAAGCAACATTAACACAACTTCCCCCATCGATAATGAGATTACACACTCTCCCCATGATTGAACACATCGTTGAAATAGTTGGTGTCTTTGATCCATGCTTTCACTTGAATCTTGAGTGTGCATTACTCGCCAAGTAACCAAGCTCAACCCCGAGTCCGGGGGAACAATTGTCTCGGCCACCTTCACATCCTCAACTCCCTCGTTTTTTTCTTCCTCACAAACTAACACTTCATCGTCTCCCCAATGCACAACCTCACTTGTGTTCAAGGTCCTCTTACTAGGGCATTCCTTAGCAAAATGACCATACCCTTGACATTGGTAGCACTTCTTGAGAGGAATTGTTCTCTTAGGGCCATAGTCAATTCCCTTCCCCTTGTCAACACTTGATGGCTTGATGGTAGGGCTAGGTTCGACAATTTTGACCCCTCCTTGGCTCGAGTTAGGGTGGGCCTTGGTGTTGCTTTTGGCCGAATCCTCTCCCCTTCTCTAGTCTTTCCACACGTGTGGCCATGGTAGCAGCCTCATCCAATGACCACAAGTTTTGCATCTTGACCCGATTTGCTATCCTAGGGTTTAGGCCCTCGACAAACCTAGCTATTTTTTGTTCGGGCTTCTCATTCATCTCACATTGTAATGTGAGTTGCTCAAAGTCCCTAAGGTAAGACTCAATTGGTTGTGTCTCTTGTTTGAGTTGAGCTAGCTTGAGGAACATGTCTTGGGTATAATCCTTGGGAACAAACTTGTCTTTGAGTTTCTTTTTGAGTTTGAGCCATGACCTAATGGGTTCCTTTCCCTCTCGATTTCTTTGATTCTTAAGGTTTTCATACCAAAGGGAGGCATATCCTTTGAATTTCATGATGGCCACCTTAAAACACTTCCTATCGGGATATTCCTTAAATTCAAAGATCCTCTCTATCGACCTAAGCCAATCTAGGAGATCCTCGGGTTCAAGCTACCACAAAAATCGGGTATATCCACTTTGATATCTCGGTCATGGTATCTAGGGTGGGTTTCAAGGACTCCTCAGAATCAGAAAATTGATCTTCCATGTGAGGAGGTGGTCGACCCCTTCCACGGCCTCCTATCCCACGGCCCCTTCCTCCTCCACCCCTTCTTGGCTCCTCAATGTTATGATCCAAGAGAGTGTTTAGAGCATTCATCATTAAAGTACAATTACCGGTGAGTTGAGTTAACTTCCCTTCTAAATCGGAAAGCCTTTTATCCTCCCCTCTATCCCCTTCCATTTTGTGAAAATTTTGTGAGTTTTTTGTGAAAGTTTTGTGGAAAATAAACAAGGAAAAGAAAAGAAAGAAAACGAAAAATTGAAGAGGAAGAACAAGAGTATAAACCGAGAAAAAGTAAAACAAATCGAAAACACAAACAAATCGAAAAAAAACAAGAACAAACCTAGGCTTTGATGACCAATTTGGAGTGAAACTAAATGGGTTAAGTTTCACTCAAAGGATGAACTAAAGTCGATTTGTGAAGGTGCTTGAAAATCTCGGCCAAGTGTATGTTTTTGTGAGATAATTTTCTGAAATTTTGTAAACAAGGAAAACATAAAAGATAGTAACTAAATCTACACACTAAGTAATAGATTTAGGGTTTGATTAGTTTAAGCACAAAGCCACTAAACTAATCTTTCACAAATCTCAAACACAAAGTAATGAGAAAAGGAAGAACACTCAAATAAAACTAGGGTTTTTTCATTCATCAAAAGCTGAAAAATTACAATGTTGAGTGGAGGTACTTATAATACCCTTACTTACATCTACACCCTACAATTCAAACTTAATCTAAGGGTCCTAAGAGGCCCTCAAATCAGCCGAAATGGGTCTTGGTCTCCTTGACCTTACAATGTTGAAAATAAAACAAACAAAACATAAAGTAGACAATGACACTGAACCCATCCTATCCATGCACTTTAGGTAGCATCCAAGGGTCAAGAATTGATCTTGGGAGGCATGTGGGACGGTCCATGTGAGCAAAATACAAGGGATTATATTGTCTCCTTACACTAAAGCATAAAGTAAAAAGTAGAGAAAGCGACATGTATGAAAATGACTTAAAACATAAAAACAATGTGATGATCTTTGGTGACTTGATTAGGTCGGCTCCTTGACCTCCATGAGCTAGCTTGATGAACCATGTGAGCCCATTTATTGGAGGGTTGACTCACATGGGTGTACCTTAATTGACCACATTTCAAAAATAGCATAATCTTGACTTTTGTTGCTCTCCAACTTTGACTTCCTCTTGACTTTGCTTGATCACTAAGGTTGGCTTGGTTTGACCATAGATTTGACTTTAGTTGACCCTTAGTGATCCCTTAGACCAATGCCCTAGGCTTGGGTTTGAGCCCATGGCCCTAACCCATGGTCTCCCACCTCTTCACCCTTGACTACCTTGACCAATTTTGGTCCAATACTACACAAGGAAATCAAACATACATATCACATAGGCGCAGGCCAAGGTACATCCATACACACATATTAAAATCATGCTAAAAATATAATCTAAAACGAGTGATAAAATAATAACTACGAAGATAAACGACAGAGCGACAGAAAGTGATAAAAAACGACAGAGAGCGATAAAAACGATAAAAACGATAATTTAAACAAATTAAAATGAGTATTTTTGCACCCTCAACTTACATGTATCGTTGACCAATTCTTTGAGTCGTAATCGATTGTAAGATTTTATCCCAAGGGGCCGTCGTCGACGAAAACCAATAATAGATCCGTAAGTTTGTACCAAACTGACAGCGATTTTCAAAAGCTTGTAACTTCTTCGTTTCTCAACGAAATTTCGATCCGAAAGATGTTTTAGAATCGTGGTAAAGTGAACTTTGAGATTTTGTAAAGAAATCAGAGAGACTTTGATGTTTTCAACACGAAAAACGAGGTAGAAGAGGTGATAGCTGAACCAAAATCAGAAAAAACGTGCTCTGTTTTAGAGCAGCTATCTCGACTCCTTTTGAGGCTTTTTTAGGGCTTTTTTGTGACTTAATATTGTGTATGTATGTTCTAAAATTCGTGTGTCCTGAAGGCTTGTGGATGGTGTGCATTTATAGAGTCAAAAGGTAGGGTTTTTGAATGAAAAAGAGCAACAATGCTCTGTTTTTGGAGTGAAACTTATGGGGATAAGAATCACTCAAAGGATGAACAAAACCAAGTGATGATGGTGATGAAAAATCTCGGCCCAAGTGACAATTTTTAGTGAAGTATTTTCTGAAAATTATATGAACAAGGAAAATAAAAAGGATAGTGACTAATTCTAAGCACTTAGCTAGAGAATTAGGTTTTGATTAGCATAAGCACAAAGCCACTATACTAATCTTTCACTCACTCACACACAAAGTAATGAGAAATGAAGAACACAAGTTAGAAACTCTAGGGTTTTCTTTTCATTAAGCCAAATCTGAATTTTACATTGTGAGGAGGCTTGGTTTATATAACCCAAGGCCTTACATCTTGACCCTTAATCAAAGCTAATCTAAGGGCTACAAATAACCCTTGAATTACATCAATTTACTCGGTCCAAAAGGCTCTCAAGAGCTGAAAATTTTGAACATAAAACAACAAATACTTAAAGTAAAAAGCACAAAGCATAAAAGGTAGATAGCGACATGTGTTGATAGTGACTTATTGAGGAACACATGTGAGTCCTCATTGATGACTTTCTCGGCTGATTTGGGTCCATTGTACCCACTTGAGTTTGCTCTTGAAGATTTACTTGGCTTGTGGTTCGAACCCACTTGGGTGCACTCGAGCGACCACAAACAAAAATAGCACTTTAGTCGACTTTCGGTTGCTCTTCGTCTTGACTTTTCTTGACTTCCTTGACCCACCAAGCTTGACCAAGATACTATTGTTTAAATTCACTCAAAATAAGCTTGGGTGGACCTTAGGATCGTGACCTAGCCCATGGTTCGAGCCCAAGGACCTAAACCGTGATTTGGACAAAAACCGCCTTTGCTAGCCTTGACCATTTTTGGTCCAATCTCCTCTCCTTGAAAAGGATTTGTCCTCAAATCCTCGGTCTCTCTTCCTCTTGCTCGGTTTGGACTATAGCTTGACTCATGGCTTGATCCTTTGCCTCCTTCTCGACTCGGACTCTTGTTGGCTTCATGACTTGAATCGTAGAACATGAGGAGGGGTGCCCCATGAGCCCCATGACCAACTTTGGGCTCCATGGCTCTAGACTTCCAAGAATTCCACTTGCTTAGAGATTGAATGAGAGATTGATTCTTGTAAACTCGGTTCATTAAATTGAACTTGCTCTCCCCCTTACTCATGGTTTCTTTGGATTCACAATTAACCCCTAGCACAACTCGAAGTTCCTCATGTTTAGGACCGTCAATTAGCCACCCTTTGTCAATGATGAGTCCCACGTCTCTTTCCCATTTCAAGGACTCACTTGAACTTTCTAGCACATCGACCTTTGCATCTCCAAATGATTCACTTCCTTTGCACTTGATCGAGTTTCCCAAATTTTCAGTTTTGAGCTCATTGAGCTCCTCTCCTTGACTTCCCCTTATTGCTCTAGGGTTGTCTTTGATCACATGGAGGGCTACACTCTCGATCATGAAGGTACTTGTGGGATTAGACGACATAAGGAGTGTGAATAATTCGGGTGTGGCTTTGAGGGCCGTGTTCCCCTCCCACAAGTCGATCTTTGGACTTTCACTCGAGCCATCTTCTTTCTTGAGCTTAGATGAAGATTGTAGAAGATCATCACTTAGCTCTTTTTGTTCAAGCTTAGTTCCCCCTTTGAATCCTCATCTCATGAATCCACTTGAGTAGACTTGGTTATGACAACCACATAGCATTTCTTTGGTATTGTTAGTTCCCACTTTGAACTTCCATTTTAGAAATTCCCTCGACTCTTTGCTTGCATCAACATTCTCATACCACATGAATACCTTCCTCTTGACATTGGCCAAACACTTCTCATGATCATACTCATCCCTTGGCTTGGCATTGTACCCCATGCTTTCCTCTTGAGTGTTAGGATTATCTTTAGCAAAGTGAATGGTCAATTTCTCACCAACATGCATCTCCTCACTTGTTTCGGCCTCTTTACTCAATACCACATCTTTGTAAGGCTCAAACATGGAAGGTGGGGTGGAATACTTCAAGGTAGAAGGTAGGAGTGTTGGTATGCCCTCTTGTATCATGTCCCACGGCTTGGCCACCACCACTTCAGTTTGCACTTGTTTCATTTCGGATCCCCCATTAACCTTCATGTGTTCGTGTGATTCAACCAAGGAGGGTGGGCTAGTGTTCTTCAAAATCGGAGTTAAGGGTGTAAGTTTGATATTCTTGGCTCCAATCTTAAAGTTATAAGTATTGTCCCTCCCATCATGATGAGCATTTCTCTCCAATTTCCATGGTCTCCCCAAGAGGAGATGACAAGCATCCATGGGAATCACATCACACAAAACCTCATCCTTGTAATCCCTTCCAATGGAGAAAGAAACCAAGCATTGTCTAACCACCATCACACTCACCTCGGCTCCATTTTTTTGCCATTTCATCTTGTAAGGGTTAGGGTGTTCTTGTGTAGGCAAGGCTAATTTTTCAATGAGGGTATTTGAGGCAACACTAATACAACTTTCCTCATCAACAACCAAATTACAAACCCTTCCCATAATGGTACACTTAGACCTAAAGGTCTCGACTTGGTGATTCTCTTCTAGGGTTAGGTTTAGGGTTTGAGCATGTGAAGCTCCCCAAGTCACACGGCTAGGGTTAGGTTTAAGTCTACTCCTCATTCGACTCATTTTGATTTCAAGCTCTCTTCTAGCTTTCTCCATAGAATCATATATAGTCTCACCAAGAGTAGTACCACAAGAAACATCAAAAGGAAGAAACACACCCATTGATATAAACAAAGAAACAAAATCTGAAAATTTTGAGTAAAGCAAGGACCTTTGAGTGTGAAAATCAAAACCAACACTAACACAAGTGTAGATCTTCAACCATTTTTGTGAAAATTTGTGAGAATTTTGTGGAAGTTTTGTGGAAACAAGAAAATTTAAAAGAGAAAACGAAAAAATAAAGGATGAAAAACAAAAATATAACCGAGTAACACAAAAACAAATCGAAAATAAGAAGGAAACAAGAACAACTCGGCAATACAAAAAGCAAATCGAAAACAAGGAACAAACCTAAGCTTTGATAACCAATTTGGAGTGAAACTTATGGGGATAAGAATCACTCAAAGGATGAACAAAACCAAGTGATGATGGTGATGAAAAATCTCGGCCCAAGTAACAATTTTTAGTGAAGTATTTTCTGAAAATTATATGAACAAGGAAAATAAAAAGGATAGTGACTAATTCTAAGCACTTAGCTAGAGAATTAGGTTTTGATTAGCATAAGCACAAAGCCACTATACTAATCTTTCACTCACTCACACACAAAGTAATGAGAAATGAAGAACACAAGTTAGAAACTCTAGGGTTTTCTTTTCATTAAGCCAAATCTGAATTTTACATTGTGAGGAGGCTTGGTTTATATAACCCAAGGCCTTACATCTTGACCCTTAATCAAAGCTAATCTAAGGGCTACAAATAACCCTTGAATTACATCAATTTACTCGGTCCAAAAGGCTCTCAAGAGCTGAAAATTTTGAACATAAAACAACAAATACTTAAAGTAAAAAGCACAAAGCATAAAAGGTAGATAGCGACATGTGTTGATAGTGACTTATTGAGGAACACATGTGAGTCCTCATTGATGACTTTCTCGGCTGATTTGGGTCCATTGTACCCACTTGAGTTTGCTCTTGAAGATTTACTTGGCTTGTGGTTCGAACCCACTTGGGTGCACTCGAGCGACCACAAACAAAAATAGCACTTTAGTCGACTTTCGGTTGCTCTTCGTCTTGACTTTTCTTGACTTCCTTGACCCACCAAGCTTGACCAAGATACTATTGTTTAAATTCACTCAAAATAAGCTTGGGTGGACCTTAGGATCGTGACCTAGCCCATGGTTCGAGCCCAAGGACCTAAACCGTGATTTGGACAAAAACCGCCTTTGCTAGCCTTGACCATTTTTGGTCCAGTTTTTGAGGGCTGCTGTCCAAGGCTCGTTCTAGGGCTTTGTAGGGTGTTTTCTTGAGTGTCAAGGCAAGGGTATGTGGGTAGGATAGTTAGGGTACGGGTATGGTTCATGGGTAGGCGAATAGGAGTCGGGTTTGGGTCAAATAGTGGCTGATTTTGGGCTTAAGAGCTGCTGCGGATCAGCTGTATTTTTGGCTACGTTTTGGCTTATTTGAGGTGGGTTTAGGTCGTGGTTTGGGTTGGGTTTAATCATTGGATCGTGAGAAAGAGTGTGGGTAAAAGTGGCCTCGAAGTTCGTGCTGAAACGGGCTCAAAATCGCTCTTAAATTTGGGCTCGAAACGAGCTTTAAAACTTCTTTGTTAAAAAAAGCGAATTAAATCAGCTTGATTTAATAAACTGTTTTAAAAGAACGAGAAACGACTTTTCAAGTCAAATATCAAATTTGTAAAAGCGATTTTTCAAATCGAGTTACTTAAGATGATTTTTCAAATCGAATTATTTTATTTTCAATAAAACAAATTTGAGGCAGATAAATTTTGACAGAAATAAATTTACCTTTGCAAAACAGTAATTTAAGTATCATTTAAATTAAAAAAAAAAGCATTTTGTCGACAGCGTCCGGCTTACATCGTAAAACGAACTCAAATAAATGACACGAAGTACATGTTGTCCTATCATCATAGGGTATTTGTCGGGTTTTCTATAAATTTACATATCGACAGATACGGGTATCAACACAATGGTATTTTGTCATTTCCACAAAAACATCGACAATTCGTGTAGAAATGTCGACGTACGTATAAACCCCCTTTTTAATAAGCCTGATGGCCCATTTTTTCGTGAGGGAAAAAGTAGGCATGTGTGGTTAATTGAAAATGATAGATAAAGTAGTTATTAACAAACTTACAATTGAAAGACTATTGATTTTTCATATTCAAAATTTACTCGTATACATTTTCCATTATTATTTTCAACTCTAATTTTTTTACTCATCAAATATATACACAAATAAAACGAGTAAAACCATCCAAAAAATCTATATCTATATCTATATCTATATATACTATTAAACCTAAATCTTTTACAAAAAATTCATCAAAACCAAGCCAAAATTGCTTTACATGCTGCCACGTCACAACAATAACACGTAGGCAAAAATTGTAAACTGAGCACAAAACGACCTACGTTCTTCTTCCATTTTAGGCTCTTCTCCTTCCTCCTTCATAACTCCATCTTAAATCCTCTTTAAATCACCATAATTAGCTCACAATAACAATTAATACTCCGTAATATTCAACAATAACGATATTCAACCACAATAAAAAAACAATAGGACTCAACTACGGCCACCATCACATCCATGGTTGATTGCTCCCAATAACAATTAATACTCCGTAATACTCCCGTGTGTATTTGTAATTTTATTGAATTAAAAATTCAATTGGGTGTATTGAGTTGATTGTGAGAACAACTAAACGCCCAACTTTTTGGTCCCTCGAGTATTAGCGTTGGTCAGAATAATTTTGGCGAGAGTTTGCTATCTGGCAATTATTACCCACCCGTCGCTGTCTTTCGACATTGGCTGAACTACTCAAGGTGCTGATTTTGAGAATAATTTCGTTTTCTTTTGTTACTCTTGTACGATTTCCGACTTCAGTTCAATTTGGTTGTTTTTGGGTTTTCAAGGTGTGCACTTAATTACAAGTGAGGTTTACCACTGCAACCGCAACTCCGTAAGGTTTTGTACTCAATTTTATCATCTCAAGCTATGATGCACTGAAACGGCTTGACGATTTGGACCCGATTTTTGGTCTACGTTTTAACCATGGTCCTTGGACCCATGGTCACGTTTTTTCAGCTCAAAAGGAGGCCAAACTCGGCTGGTCTATTGTTGTTCAAGTCATACATTTTAATTCATACATGTCCCTTTCGATTAAAGTTGCTTTAAACTTTATGTCTTTGTCACCTTTTGATCTTTTGACTTCAACAACAAACAAATCAGCTAAGGACCCTCAAGTTGGACGTGTATGAGTGCTCTCCAAGGGCAAATGAAGGGCCTTGATTGAACAACACAAATGAAGGGAGGAGATGCACCAAGATGTCACCATCTACTTTATATTGTTGTTGTATTTTTGTTTGCTGATTTTGTAGCTCTATATGAGCCATGTATTTATTGTATTTTGGGGGTTAATTGTAGCCCTTAGATTAGATATTAGATGAAGGGTTTAGATGTAAGCTTGGGGCTTATAAAAGCCAAGCCTTCCCTCTTGTATTTTCAGATTTGTTGAGTTATAAAAAAGATGAGTTTTAGAATGAGTTTTCTCTTGAAACCTCCTTAGCTTTGTGCATGGAGATTCGAGTTTCCATGGGTGATGGTCATAGCTTAGTGCGATGATTGATCGGAACCTTAGTCTTAGGCTAGTGGCTTTGTGCTTAGTCTAATTCATATCCTCTATCTTTGTTTTTATGTTTGTTCAAATAAAAACCGAAATGAATCCACCCAAAACAGCCCCTAAAAACGTGTACATGAGTGAGTGTTCATGAGTGAGTCGAGTTTAGGGTGAGTGTGGTTATAAGGTACAAAGAGGCCCGCTTCGAATCGCTCCAATTGGTATCAAAGCTTCGGCTCTCGAGTTTTCTTAAACCGAGACGATCTTGGGATGAGTTGGGTCTTGGAGTTTTTGAGTGTCACCTTACAAATCTGGGCGAGTCTTGGTTTGTGAGTGTCGACTTGATTCGAGCACCTTTGTAGGTGTTTGAGTCGAGTTGGCTAACAAGAGGAATTCGATGAATTTGCTATGTGCTTTTCATAGGATTTGCTCTTGTTGTTTCCCTCTTTTTTATCAAAATCTTATTCTTCAAAAATCGTTTTAATTTCTGAAAATTTCATCTTTTTGGATACCATTTTATTTGGCCAAAGTTTGAGGACAAACTTTTTTTGAAGAAGGGGAGAGTTGCACTGAAACGGCTTGACGATTTGGACCCGATTTTTGGTCTACGTTTTAACCATGGTCCTTGGACCCATGGTCACGTTTTTTCAGCTCAAAAGGAGGCCAAACTCGGCTGGTCTATTGTTGTTCAAGTCATACATTTTAATTCATACATGTCCCTTTCGATTAAAGTTGCTTTAAACTTTATGTCTTTGTCACCTTTTGATCTTTTGACTTCAACAACAAACAAATCAGCTAAGGACCCTCAAGTTGGACGTGTATGAGTGCTCTCCAAGGGCAAATGAAGGGCCTTGATTGAACAACACAAATGAAGGGAGGAGATGCACCAAGATGTCACCATCTACTTTATATTGTTGTTGTATTTTTGTTTGCTGATTTTGTAGCTCTATATGAGCCGTGTATTTATTGTATTTTGGGGGTTAATTGTAGCCCTTAGATTAGATATTAGATGAAGGGTTTAGATGTAAGCTTGGGGCTTATAAAAGCCAAGCCTTCCCTCTTGTATTTTCAGATTTGTTGAGTTATAAAAAAGATGAGTTTTAGAATGAGTTTTCTCTTGAAACCTCCTTAGCTTTGTGCATGGAGATTCGAGTTTCCATGGGTGATGGTCATAGCTTAGTGCGATGATTGATCGGAACCTTAGTCTTAGGCTAGTGGCTTTGTGCTTAGTCTAATTCATATCCTCTATCTTTGTTTTTATGTTTGTTCAAATAAAAACCGAAATGAATCCACCCAAAACAGCCCCTAAAAACGTGTACATGAGTGAGTGTTCATGAGTGAGTCGAGTTTAGGGTGAGTGTGGTTATAAGGTACAAAGAGGCCCGCTTCGAATCGCTCCAATTGATATTTTTCAATAGGTGTAAATTCTCGTGTCAGATGTTGGCTTATAACGTAATACACCTTCCATCCCAAAATAAGTGTCCCCTTTTGATTGAAATTTTTCCCAAAATTAGTATATATTAACAAATGATTGCCATTAGGTTTGTGATTTTCATTAACACTCCTTAAATCCACCCAAAATAGAAAGGGGACACTTATTTTGGGATGGAGAGAATATTTGTTGACATTTATCAATTTTAGTGAAAATTGTAGGATTTATCGGTCTTCACTTTTTATAATTTTGGCTTTCTGTTTGGTCCAGGCCAAGGGCGTATAATTTAGCCGCTACTCCACTACACTGGAGTACTACTAAAAGTGTTCGTCGAGTTAGAACTCGAGCTCATTGTCATGCTCAAGTAGGTTATTAATTGACATCACTTATGATATTATATATACTGTGATAGTGTGATTTGCTAAAGGCTAACCGATATCTATGTTTGTTGTGCTCAATTTTACTCTTACGATCATTATATTTTGCTAAATTGACTTTATTTAATTCGAAAAAACCCATTTTGATGATGATAAACATTGATTTTGCTTTAGCCTCAATAGCGTATGTAACATTATAATGTTTCATTGTTCACACACGACTATTCATCTTTGCCTTATGCTCGTAGGAGGAACATTAGAACCACTTTGTTCCACGCTTAAATAGCAAATGTTACGCATTGTAGCGCGTTGCAGGCATATTTCATGATTGATACTCCGTACTATTTACCTTTTAGTGAATGAGAATTCCTATGAGGCACTTTTTGTAGCCGAAAATTAATGATAAAATTATTGTTTTTGTAATGTGAATGATACAGTAATTCACAGGCATTTATAAACTAGAAAATAAAAAGCGTCCTTGAAATTCACAGGTAGTATCAATCGCATTCATTGATCGTGTAAATGTTAAAGGCTTGAGTTGGTTACGTGAAATAGTATCGATTTAGTTTGGCTGTTTGGCATAACTGACTTGCTATTCATACATATTATGGCTGACTGTCTGGCGAAATCAGAATGTCGAGAATTCCTTTTGTAAAAAGGTTGTGCAGAATTACATTCGTACTTAGAAGTTGTGTCACTTTTGGTTTGGGAGTTTGCCTAATGCATTCTCCTTAAGTCAACTTTTGTTCAATTTCTTATGTATGTTTATTATTTCAGGGATATATGATAATTGGCTCACATAGTGGCATTAAAATCTGTCGATGGACGAAGTCGCAACTTAGAGGTTGCGGAGGTTGTTACAAGCAGTCATTCTGTCACAACTAATCAGTTAGCCATCAATCGTCAAGTTTATTCTATCTGAAGAGCTCTGTCATCTTTAAAATATTATCATTTTCACATTGGTAAGACTCGTAATTCTCAACTTCTAATAAGGTCCCACTAACTGCCATAATTTTGTTTGGGAAACAGGTGCATGGAGGCAACGCCAAGTTTAGCGTGTGCTAACAAATGCGTTTTTTGCTGGAGGCATCATACCAATCCCGTAGCGGAGAGTTGGCAATGGAAAATGGACGATCCTCTCGAGATCGTGAATACTAGATCTACACACGAAAATGATCAAGCAAATGAATGGAGTTCCAGGTTGGTTTACTTTTATTTTCTACTATAATAAAACTAACTGAAACACTTGGTTAACCTTTTTTTCAGATCTGTGCATGATTTACCTTTTTTTCTCAATATTCTGTATAAAAATATTTACTCTTTGTCCTTAAAATTACCAGTGTTTTAAATACGACCTGTTGCTCACACTCACCCTAACATTGAGATTATGTTGTGGTTGTCGACTCAGGGTGAATGAAAAGTACTGTGACGTATAAAGTTTTATATTAACTCGATCCATGCCACCGCCTATCATAGTTGCCTCCTGCTACATTTTCTATGCTTTCTACGGTAAGCATTCAATGAAAAACTTATCATTCAACTTCTGTAAATACTCGGAAAAAAGAACATGAATAAAAAAATGCGATCAAAACTGACGACTGTTATCATATATTTTGCAGCTTGTGCACGTCTAAACTACCTACAATTCTGCAAGTCGAACAGTTTTAGAACACTATTCATCTTAGGCTTCGCTTCTTTCATGGGAATTTCAGTGCTGAAATACTTCTGAGATCACAAACAAGCGTCGGGTGCAATCCCTTGTGACATTCGCCCTGAATGGGTGAGAAAAAGTTTTTTTTTTTAATTATGTAAACTAAACACTAGGTTGTCGATTTCAGTTTGTAGTTTGGGAATGCAGTGACGATCATTTTATTACCTCAAAACGACTACCAGCCAACAATGTATCCACAATTCCCGAGGTCAAGAGTAGTCCTAGACGTCGAAAAGGTAACAAAGCATGTGCTTAAAAAATTAAATTGTAATGCCCGCCGTATGTTTTAACTGATACCATGAGGCCCTGTTTGACAGGTGCATTGCAAAGCACTAGAAAACGCAAAAAGGACCAACCAAGTAGGTCACACGTGCCAGAACCACAACACGCGGACTCATCTTCCGTGGTCGAAGCTAATATCACAGGTTTCAACACTGCGATTTACCCTGTTTAACTTTACACATGCGCATTTAAATATTTTTTGTTAACCCCAGTCTGCACTTTGCAGATACCCCTAGAAACGCCTAATAGGCAACCTGGAAAAAGAAAAAGAATTGCACAAGTAACCGGTGACGTTATCTCTTCTTTTTTACTGCTCATATTGACCAAAGAGTGCAGCTTAAATGAACACAGGCGCAATTGAATATATTTTGTTAACTCCAATGTTGTACTTCACAGATACTTTGAGTAATCGTAAGAGAGAGCCCCGGAAAGGTAACATCGCCAGATTATTTTCTTATATTTGAAATACTTGCCTTATGTTACTATAATTACCATGTCGCATCGTGTGACTGCTGCAGTAAAGAGCAGTACAAACCGCAAAAAAAACCAAGTAACCGTAAGAGACGGCCCACAAAACGAAAAGCTACTACACAAGAGAACGGTAATGTGTCTAATGTTATATTTTAATTTCAACTGCTTTGTACAGTCACAAAATTGCAGCTTACTTCACACAAGCGCTATCAAATATAGTTCGTTAACCCCATGTTCGTTCTTTTAGGATACTTCGAGTAACCGTAAAAAGACAGCCAAGAAAAAGATAAGGCAGTGCATAAGAAAATGGTAACTTTTTTTGTTAAATTCTGTAGAGACAGAAAATGAGCAGCTTCGTTGGAGTGAAACTAAGTGGATCAAGCTTCACTCAAGGGATGAACAAAAATCGATCTTGAATTGCAAGTGAAAATCTCGGCCAAAGTAGTAATTTTTGTGATGAATTTTTCTGAAATTTTGTGAAACAATAAAACATAAAAGATAGTGACTAAATCTACACACAAAGTAATAGATTTAGGTTTTAATTAGTTAAGCACAAAGCCACTAACTAATTATCATAAATCTCAAGCACAAAGCAAGGAGAAAAATGAAGAACACTCAAATAAAACTCTAGGGTTTTCATTCAATCAAAATCTGAAAATTATGATGTGGTGAGGCTTGGTTTATATAGACCAAGTCTTTACATCCTAGCCTTACAATTCAAAGCTAATCTAAGGGCTACAATTAAACCCACAATACAACATAATACTCGGTTTCCAAAGGCTCACATGAGCTGAAAATTTGAAGAGAAAACAAACAAATACATAAAGTATAAAGCATAAAGCATAAAAGGTAGATAGTGACATGTGTTGAAAGGGACTTACTGAGGAACACATGTGAACCTTCCTTTGATTTGTTTTTCGGCTGACTTGGGACCTTTCCCCCTTGATTCTTGCTCTTGATGATTTTAATTGACTTGTGGTTCGAACCCACATGGGTGCACTTCAAGCGATCACATTCAAAAATAGCACTTTGGTTGACTTTCGGTTGCTCTCCTTCTTGACTTTCCTTGACTTCCATGACCCACCAAGCTTGACCAAAATATTATTGTTTAATTCACTCAAAATAAGCTTGGGTGGACCCTAGGACCGTGGTCTAGCCCATGGTTCGAGCCCAAGGACCCAAACCGTGATTTAGACAAAAACCGCTTTTGCTCGCCTTGACCATTCTTGGTCCAATCTCCTCTCCTTGGAAAGGATTTGCCCTCAAATCCTCGGAGATCTCTTTGTTCCCTTCTCGACTTGAACTTTTGTTTGACTCATGATTTGAACCTTTGCCTTCTTCTCGACTCGGACTCTTGTTGGCTTCATGACTTGATTCGTAGTCCATGATGAGGAGTGCCCCATGAGCCCCATGACCAACCTTGGGCTCCATGATCCTAGACTCCCAAGAACACCACTTGCTTAGAGATTGAATGAGAGATTGATTCTTGTAGACTCGGCTCATTGAATTGAACTTACTCTCTCCCTTACTCATGGTTTCCTTGGATTCACAATTATCCCCTAGCACAACTCGAAGTTCCTCATGCTTAGAATCGTCATCTAGCCACCCTTTGTCAATGATGAGTCCCACGTTTTTTTTCCATTTCAAGGATTCACTTGAACCTTTTAACACATCGACCTTTGCATCTCCAAATGATTCACTTTCTTTGCTCTTGATCGAAACTTTCAAACTTGGAACTTTGACATTGAGCTCGTGCTCCTCTCCTTTGTTCCTCCTTATTGTTCTAGGATTGTCTTTGATCACATGGAGAGCTACATTCTCGATCATGAAGGTACTTGTTGAATTAGATGACCTAAGGAGCGCGACCAACTCATGTATGGCCTTGAGGGCCGTGTCCCCTTCCACAAATCGATCTTTGGACTTTCAAGGGACTCATCCTCCTTGCATTGTTTCGGATTTTTCAAATGATCGGTCTTGTCCTCCTCTCCTTTGTTGTTGTTAGTGTTCACTTTGAATTTCCATCTTAGGAAATCCCCAAACTCTTTGCTTGCATTAGCACTCCCACTCCAAGTGTATCTCCTTTCCTTGGACTTAGGTAGACTTCTCATTCCCAAGTCATCTTCTTCCTTGGTCTCCTTTTCCATGCCCTCATCTTGATTCTTAGGATGATCATTAGCAAAGTAAATGGACACACTTTCACCAACATTCATCCCATGGCTCGTTTCAACCTCCTTACTCAACAACACTCTCATGGAGGCCTCAATCAAGTAAGAGGCAGCCTTGTACCCCAAGGTACGTGGCAATGGGGCTAGGACATCATGCTTAACTCCATGAGAATCTAGCAAGGCTTGTACTTCCTTGGTGGGCAACCTCTCTTGATCATTAGGGATGTCTTGGAGAAGAAGAACACATTCAACCTTCTCAACACTAAACCCATGCTTCATTTTCGGTCTCCTATCATCCTTCATGTTTTCGTGTGATTCAACCAAGGAGGGTGGGCTAGGGTTCTTCAAAGTTGGAGGTAAGGGTGTAAGTTTGATATTCTTGGCTCCAATCTTAAAGTTGTAAGTATTGTCCCTCCCATCATGATTAGCATTTCTTTCCAACTTCCATGGTTTCCCCAAGAGGAGATGACAAGCCTCCATGGGAATCACATCACACAAAACCTCATCCATGTAATCCCTTCCAATGGAGAAAGAAACCAAGCATTGTCTAACCACCATCACACTCATCTCGGCTCCATTTTTTTGCCATTTCGTCTTGTAAGGGTTAGGGTGATCTTGTGTAGGCAAAGCTAGTTTTTCAATGAGGGTGTTTGAGGCAACATTAGAACAACTTTCCCCATCAACAACCAAATTACAAACCCTTCCCATAATGGTACACCTAGATCTAAAGTTTTGGACTTGGTGATTCCCTTCTAGGGTTAGGGTTTGAACATGTGTTGCTCTATGAACCACACGGCCTAGACTAGGGGGTGGCTCTCCTCCTAACCGAGCCATTCTAGCTTCTAATTCCCTTTGAACCCTCAAAGTCACAAGATCAAGGTTAGGGTTAGGTTTAAGTCTACCCCTCATTCGACTCATTTTGGTTTCAAGCTCTCTTCTAGCTTTCTCCATAGGATCATACATGGTCTCACCAAGAGTAGTATCACAAGAAACATCCATTTTGTGAAAATTTTGTGAGAATTTTGTGGAATAACAAGTAAAAGAAATAGAGAAAATGAAAATAAAAGAAGAAAAACAAGAACACTCGACAACACAAAGAACAAATCGAAATCAACACTAACACAAGTGTAGATCTTCAACCATTTTGTGAAAATTTTGTGAGAATGTTTGTGGAAGTTTTGTGGACAAACAAGGAAAAATAAAAGAGAAAAAATGAAAAATAAAAGATGAAAGACAAAGGAGTAACTCGAAAAAACTAAGAACAAGAACAAATAAAAAAAAACAAGAACAAACCTAGGCTTTGATTACCAATTTGGAGTGAAACTAAGTGGATCAAGCTTCACTCAAGGGATGAACAAAAATCGATCTTGAATTGCAAGTGAAAATCTCGGTCAAAGTAGTAATTTTTGTGATGAATTTTTCTGAAATTTTGTGAAACAATAAAACATAAAAGATAGTGACTAAATCTACACACAAAGTAATAGATTTAGGTTTTAATTAGTTAAGCACAAAGCCACTAACTAATTATCATAAATCTCAAGCACAAAACAAGGAGAAAAATGAAGAACACTCAAATAAAACTCTAGGGTTTTCATTCAATCAAAATCTGAAAATTATGATGTGGTGAGGCTTGGTTTATATAGACCAAGTCTTTACATCCTAGCCTTACCATTCAAAGCTAATCTAAGGGCTACAATTAAACCCACAATACAACATAATACTCGGTTTCCAAAGGCTCACATGAGCTGAAAATTTGAAGAGAAAACAAACAAATACATAAAGTATAAAGCATAAAGCATAAAAGGTAGATAGTGACATGTGTTGAAAGGGACTTATTGAGGAACACATGTGAACCTTCCTTTGATTTGTTTTTCGGCTGACTTGGGACCTTTCCCCCTTGATTCTTGCTCTTGATGATTTTAATTGACTTGTGGTTCGAACCCACATGGGTGCACTTCAAGCGATCACATTCAAAAATAGCACTTTGGTTGACTTTCGGTTGCTCTCCTTCTTGACTTTCCTTGACTTCCATGACCCACCAAGCTTGACCAAAATATTATTGTTTAATTCACTCAAAATAAGCTTGGGTGGACCCTAGGACCGTGGTCTAGCCCATGGTTCGAGCCCAAGGACCCAAACCGTGATTTAGACAAAAACCGCCTTTGCTCGCCTTGACCATTCTTGGTCTATTCGTTGTACTTGTACTAATACTAAAAAGTTTGAAACATAGGGATTTTGGTTATGGAAAGTACGAAATTAATTAATAATGGTCAAGGGTATATGGGATCATAGCATTCAATTTGGGGTGTTTCTTAATTCCTAGGGAAGAAATGAAGCCTTAAAATGTTACGAGTATGTTTTTCTTGTGGCTTTGTCGAGGTTATTTCATGAGTAAATTATGGGAACCAAAGTTAACATGTCTTTTTCATATTGTTCAGGCATGAATCTTTTCTAGCCCAATAAGCCACTTTACTATATAACATTGGCAACAACATTGCCTTAATCTCTTTACACTTTGTGTGGATACTCAAGTTTCTCTTTTGCATTATTCACTAACCATTTGAACTTTTTAACTATTACTCCGTATTTGACTTCTTTCTATTTTTAATCTAAAGCTATCTGGTGACCAAACTTCTTTAAGGCGTGAAAGACGGTATGTTAACAAGCTTAATGTCATTTTGGTTCAGGTATTACATATTCATTCCCTGTCAACATCTCCTAATAAATTTTTATTGCAATAAGGTTTTACTTCCTAAATTGTGATGTGTAATTACGCAGATTCTGAAGCATGATTGGCCAGCTAGGTGGTGAAGTTTCAATACCGATCTTGTGAATGCGGCCAAGATAAATGAAACAATCGGCAAAAACTGCATGGTCATATTGAAAGTATAAATCTGAACGATTTCATCTGGCGTTGATACTGTCACTTATTATGATATACTTATGTTCAGTTCTCTTTTCTTCAGGTGTTGAGTGAGGAAGTTTTTTATTTTTCAGGAGGTAAAATGACCCAGCAGAAAATTAAAGAACTCAAGCAGTCCTTGAACAGGTACTTGGCTAATGGAAAGTTTATGGAGTTTTATAGTTCAAAGTAATGATACCTGTTGGACAAATGTTTTACTCCCTCCATCCCAAAATAAGTGTCCCCTTCCAATTAAAATTTTTCCCAAAATTAGTGTCCCAGTTCTAATTATAGTAAGTTTTAACAAAGGATTGTCAATATTTTTCAATTTTCATTAACAATCATTAAATCATCCAAAATAGAAAGGGGCACTTATTTTGGGATGGAGGGAGTACTATTTTATTTTTCTTGTCTTCATGTATTTACCTGGGCTTAGGGCCATACACAACATAATTAATTTGCTAACCTACAGCTTAATTTTCACTACCTGTTAGCATATTTTCTCACAAAATATTTATGCCACCTATTCGGTAACAGTTACTGTTGCATGAAAGTGTGGTCCAACTTATGCTCCCAGCCAATGGAACCTTCCCATCTTTAGTATTCATTTTTTCGTCGATACCGTGAAAATATTAAAGTGAAAGTTACTATTTGATATGTAGTGTTTTTACGTCTTTGTACCCCCTATTTTGTCACATTTATTAGTTGCTTATATGCGTCTAGTTATGTATTTTGGGCGATATTCTGTGAATGTTGGTACTGCCGCCTCTTTTCATTTTACAGGTTTTGGTTGATTATGAGCTTATTTGCGAGGAATTTCTCGGAGGCGTTGGTTGATTACACGAGCTCAGTAGTTGCTGGAAGGGCTCGGGAGCACTAAACGGGGCTTGAAACGGAAGAATTCAAGCTCGAGAGCTGATATGGAAGCAATACTATGATATGGGACGCTAAACCTATAGGTTCAGAGTGAACCTACCGGTTCAGGAGGTTGCTAAATTGAAGTTACGAGTGAAAAGTTGCTGGAAATTGCTAAGGACGCTCATAACCGATCGGTTCCAGGCTAAATCGATCGGTTCCGCAGCAAAACCGATCGGTTTGCCCCCGAACCGGTCGGTTCTGCTGCTTTTATTCTCCGGATTTTCGTGCTTGTATAAATAGGCTTAAGTTAGGGCTTGAACGTTATCTTTCATTTTTACTTTGCAGCTTTAGAATATTATTAAGTCCTTTTCTCTAGAAACTAAAAACTCATCATTGAAGATTGAATTTGAACTGTAATCGTCGGTTCTACGCATTAATTTGAAGCATCTTAATCATTGGTAATCTCATGTTTGCTTTCTTCAATTCCTTTGCCTTAATGTTTAATTTCTTTTTAGCCCCAATTATGAGTAACTAATCCTTTTCTAGGGTTTATGGGGATCGATGATTAGTAATTAGGTTTAATTATTGGAACCGGTTATCTTTTGATCGTTCGTTGTTAATCTTCTCTCTTGCCCTAATTTCACATTCGATTAACCAAAGGCCACGATTGATCGTTTGACCTAGGAAGCCTAAACCTAAGACCGAAAGCCGGGTTAAGGTGAGCCTTGTGTAGGAGTTAGTAGAGCGAGGCTAATACGTAGCGAGAGCCCGTTAGTCGAGCTTTAGGATTGACTTTGATCCGAGAGGACTTGTCTTACTCCATTAACACGAACCTTTATTAGTACCCTTATTCAGTGATAACCTTAGTATTGCGTCATCGTGAACCTGCGACCCTAGACTTCTCCCTTATCGACTTACAAACCTTTTAATTCTAGTCTTTCCTTAGTTTAGTAACTCAAAAACCAAACCATTTCTACCTTGAGTACACTAGAAGCCTTGAGTTTATAGTAGTTTCGACATTCTCCTAGTGAATTCGACACCCTGCTTGCCGCTAGCTATCATTTAGTAGGACCGTAGGTTTATCTTGACATAGGTGACGCGACTTTAGCCTTATCAATTTTGGCGCCATTGCCGGGGAGACGGTTTTGTTTACTACTATTTTCTTTATCTCTAGTTTACTTCTCTCGTCTCAGGGAACTCCAGTTCCTTGAGACCGCTTCTCATTTCTCCTTGTTGTTTTTGTTTATGCGCAGGTCACCTTCAGGTTTAGTACCTTTCGATCCTGAACCTGAGCGTACTTTTCGCCGATCGCGTAATTTTTTCAAGGAGATTGCTGAGGCTTACGGACCTGAGATTGTGGAAACTTTGGACGAAGAATTTCGTACAGAAGCATCGTCCTACGAGGAGGACACTACTCCACCAGTTACTTCTACGGTTATCGTTACTGAGGCGCGCGTGACTATGCCGAAGCAATCTAGTCACTCCTTGCCAAAGACGGAGTCCATTCCTGATGGATTCCAAATGCCCGCTACTTTGCAGGGCAACTTTGAGATTCGTCCCGCCTTTCTTAGCTTGGTGGAGCGTAATCAGTTTGGAGACAATCCAACGGAAGATCCTGGTCGTCAGATGCAGGTTTTCACAGACTACTGTTCGACGATTAAGCAGGGCGGGATTACTCAGAACCAGATAAGGGAGATGTTGTTCCCTTTTTCGTTACGTGATCGAGCTCGAGAATGGATCACCGACCTAGACAGGACTGCCGCAGGTATTACAGATTGGAGTGGGTTGGCACTTGCATTTTATCAGAAGTATTATCCCCCAGAGCGGACTAATTAGATGCGGAGCCAAATCCAAGGCTTTAAGCAAACTTTCGACGAATCACTTGCTGAAGCTTGGGAACGCTATAAGAAACTCATTCGTGATTGCCCTCATCATGGTTTAAGTGATTGGCTCGTGATCATGACGTTTTACAATGGGTTGTACGTCGAAAGTCGGGCTATTTTGGATTCAGCTGCAGTTGGGCGATTTGCCAACAATGTCGACGATGACAAGGCGTGGCAATTGATCGAGCAAATGGCGATCCATTCCTCCCAATATGATCGACCAAGGGGTAATTCTCGCTCAGCACATAGTGATCGCGAGAAGGAATCTTTGAGTGCTATAGTGAGCCAAATCTCGGCTCTATCGATGAAGGTCGACAAGCTGCATGGTTCCGGTACGTCTAATGCGCAGCAGGTTAATGCAGTTACGGGGCACGACGCGGGCTGCACTAGTTGCGGGGTTGCAGGTCACTATGCACATGAATGCATGGGTTCGCAGGAGCAAGTTAACGCTTTCAATTCTTATCGTCCTAACTTGCCGTATCAGAATCAACCAGGTTATGATCGTTCTTTACTCTCCTACCGGAACCAGAACGTTCTCAATCCTACTCCACAACCACTGCAACAACAACAACAATCAACGTACGTTCCGCCGCACAAGAACTTTCAATCGAATTATCAAAGGCCGCCGTACAATCCACCGCAACCAAGTTATCAACCTCCTGCTCAACCGGCTAACGATCCTATGGCCGAGATGAGGAGTATGATGTTGCAAATGCAACAAAGTGCTCTAACTATGCAAAAGTCGCAGGAGGCCATGATGGCGCAGATGCAAAAAAGTGATCAAGCTAAGGACGCGGCTCTTAAGATGTTGGAGACGCATGTTGCGCAGTTAGCGAGTTCGCAGGCCACGAAGCAACACGGGACACTTCCACCGCAAGGGAACCCGCTTCACGACACCGCAAATGCGATTACATTGCGTAGCGGCACGCATTATGATGGTCCGAAGCACCCGGATGAGATTGAGGCCGAGAAAGTGGAGAAACAGCACTCCGACCTTACGGGTGAACCTGATTTGGGGAAGAAGGATGAGGAAGAAGCTAAGAAAGCTCAAGCTAAGGTCCAAGATGCTTCTAAGGATGTTACTACTACTCTTGCACCTCCAGTAAAGATTCAACTCCCGTTTCCGGGACGTCAACGAAATGCTAAGGCCGAGACTCAGTTCGGTAAGTTCATGGAGGTCGTGAGTGTAGATACCCGTATCTGTCGATATGGAAATTTATAGAAAACCCGACAAACACCCAATGATGATAGGACAACATGTATTTCGTGTCATTTATTTGAGTTCGTTTTACGATGTAAGCATGACTATTTGTCGACAAAATCCTTTTTTAATTTAAATGATATTTAAATTACTGTTTTGCAAAGGTAAATTTATTTCTGTCAAAATTTATTTGCCTCAAGTATTTTATTGAAAATAAAATATTTCGATTTGAAAAATCATTTCTAAGTAACTCGATTTGAAAAATCGCTTTTACAAATTTTATATTTGACTTGAAAAGTCATTTCTCGTGTCTTTAAGCCGTTTTATTAAATCGTTTTCGATGATTTCGTTTTCTTAAAAGCAAGTTTAAAGCTCGTTTTGAGCTCGATTTAAAGAGCGATTTTGAGCCCGTTTTAGCACGAATTTCGAGGCCACTTTCACCCACACTCTCCCTCACATACCCAAGCTTAAACCAGCCTAAAATCACGACCTAAACCCACCTCAAATAAGCCAAAGCGTAGCCAAAAACACAGCTGATCCGCAGCGACTCGTAAGCCCAAAATCGACCACTATTTGGCCCAAACCCGACTCCTATTCGCCTACCCATGACCCATACGTATCCTAACTATCCTACCCTTATTACCCTTTCTTTCCTTCGAATAATCAGCCCAAATAACTCGACCAAAAGCAGCCCCAAACCCTCATCCCGTGCTCTGTTTTGAGCAGCCCAAATTCGGGCCAAAACTCGATTCGTTTCACTGACAAACTTGTGCCCGCAAACAAAAACCCGTACCTGACCTTCATGACCCATCTAGCCTTGCTTAACCCACAGGAAACACCACTCAAAAAACCCTAAAACGAGCCCTCATCAGCAGCTCTCAAAGAGAGGAAGAAGCTGCTCTTTTTCCCTCAAAAACCCTACTCTTCTACCCTATATATACATACCATCCACAAGCCTTCAAGGAGGACGAAAGATACAGCATACACACACAGCCTTGAGTCACAAAAAAGCTCCTAGAAAACCCTCAAAGGAGTCGAGATAGCTGCACGAAAACAGAGCACCACTTTCTGTTCTCATTCAGCTATCACCTCTTCATCCCCGTTTCTCGTGTTGAAAACACCATAGTCTCTCTGATTTCTTCAAAATCTTAAAGTTCACTTTACCACGATTCCAAAACATCTTTCGGTTCGAAATTTCGTTGAGAAACGAAGAAGTTACAAGCTTTTGAAAATTGCTGTCAGATTGGTACAAACTTACGGATTACAATTGGTTTTAAATCGGCAGCGGCCCCTCGGGATAAAATCTTACAATCGATTATGACTCGGATAATTGGTCAACGATACATGTAAGTTGAGGGTGCAAAAATACTCTTTTTATTTTGTTAAATTATCGTTTGTTATTGTTTTTATCGCTCTCTGTCGTTTTTTATCATTTTCTGTCGCTCTGTTGCTTATCGTTGTAATTATTATTTTTATCATTCGACTTCGATTTATGTTTTTAGCATGATCTTGATATGCGTATGTATGATTATGTCGAGTCCTTTGTTTGTTTAGTATGCGTGTTCAACTTCCCTTGCGTAATATGACTTGTGTAGTATAGCTTGCTATCGTTAGTTTAATTTTGACTAGCTCGTTAACTTATGTAGTCAGGTCTCGTTCATATACAATCGTGTTTGCTGTCAAAAATTGATTTGCTTCGCTTCTCCTGATTTATAATCCATGTTCAGATCGGTTTTCGTAATTTCATTACATTATTTAGCACTTGTGTGATAATCACGCTTCGTTAATCAAAACAAAACTGTGCGTGAATCTGTTGCTTGCTGGTTTTTGCTCCGTCTGTCAAAACTCGAGTTGTGTAGGATTGAATAGCCTGGTTTCTTTTCGTACGTTGTGCTTTGGTGTCCATGTCACTTGCTCGTTTATCCGTGTGTATTAGTTAGATTTGACCATTTAAGCTCTTAATTGTGTAATTATTAGTAGACCATTAGTTGTGACCAATTGATTAGTAGTCTGTACGTGGATCTGTGTTTTGTTTGTTACAGTTTGCAAGCGTTCGCATGTTTGTTGAGGATATTTGATCATTAGTTTATATGTGTGCCAAGTTATTATCTCCGTATATTGGTTTGTTTGTGTTCGTGTTTACATGTGTTAATGTTTGCAAATTATTTTGTTTACTTGTTACTGCTTTATATTCGTGTGCCACATTTAATTATCTATGTTGGTCTTTCATGCTAGTTCGCGTATTAGTCGTGTTTTTTTTTTTTTTTTATTCGTTTACCGCTAACGTTTGTTAATCTATCTTATGCTGTCGGTAAGTATTTCTGCTTCCTCTTTTTGTTTGCTAGAATAGTAAATGAACCCATGTTTAATAACTTCGACGAAGTTGTGTGTGCATTAAAACGACCTAGAATGGATATATTTTGTTTAGGGTTAAAACGCTGTTTGCATATCCGCATGTGTACTCATAATAGCCATGATTTTACTCAGTAGAGACCGTTACTGTAACGGGCGGGGTTAGGCGTTAAATTAATAAAATTCTTTTAAACTTCCTAACACGTAAACTCACACGAACTCATTTTCTCTAAAATTGGTTTCTAAATTCCACCTAAAAATTTAGTGGCGACTCTTTTCAAATGGAAATGTTTTTGAAATAAAACATCGCGTGGATCAAAATCCCTTGTCCACAATTTGGCGACTCCGCTGGGGACAGTGAAACTTGAAAAGTAAAATGATGGCTATTTAGAGTACCCTTTCTTTTTTACGTTGTTTATGCATCATACTGTTAGGTTTCGAACCATTTCTCCCCTTGGGTCGATTTCAAGGTAGGGAAATGACGTTCACTATGTCTGATTTAAATATCAAGGTGGTTCCATCGAGGTTAGCGACCGCACTTTCGCCATATAGTTACAAACTTATGGTGGTTGCGTAGGTTACATAACAGCGTGGAATCATTGGCATGGACCCTTTTTGAGACTTAGAATAGTCTAGTTCATGCATTGCATCCTTGAACTGCGCGTGACTAATTGCTCTGTGAATTCTAAAGCCATGTTTTCCATCTTTTTTTAATCAAAACTGTCATCTTTTCAGTCAAATATTTTCCAAAAATCTTTTCTTAGCTGAAATGCTGTCTTTTTAGGATTAGAGTAATCTTAAATATTCTTTTTGAAACAATTTTTGACTTAAGCTGAAATGCTTTCCCTCTTTAAAAAAAAAAAAATCATTCCTTAAGCTGAAATGCTGTCTTTTTAGGATTAGAATAATCTTAAATATTTTTCAACACTATCTTTCCGAAAAACAAAGATTTTTGTCCAAGCTGAAACGCTTTCCTTCTAGGATTAGAATAATCTTAAATATTTTCCAACTTTAGCTCTTTTGAAAAAAGATCTCTTTCCAGTCGAATATTTTTCCCAAAAGATTTTTCTAGCTGAAATGCTGTCTTTTTAGGATTAGAATAATCTTAAATATTTTCCAACACTATCTCTTTCGAAAAACAAAGATTTTTTTTTTAAGCTGAAACGCTTTCCTTCTAAAATTAGAATAATCTTAGACATTTTCTGAATATTAACTCTTTTGGAAAAAAGATCTTTTCTTGGCTGAAATGTCATCCTCTTAGGATTAGATTAATCTTAAATAATTTACTGAATTTTAGCTCTTTTGAGAAAAGATCTCCTCCAAGCTAAAAAGGTTATTCGTTTAGGGTTAGAATGATCTTAAACATTTTTTTCCAATGTTAGCTCTTTTGAAAAAAAAAGATCTCGTCCAAGCTAAAAGTTATTCGTTTAGGGTTAGAATAATCTTAAATAATTCCCGATTTTAGCTCTTTTGAAAAAAAGATCTCTTTCTAGCTGAAATGCTACTCGTTTAGGATTAGAATAAATCTTAAATAATTTTCGATATTAGCTCTTTTTAAAGTTATTTTCTAAGATGAAATGCTATTCATTTAGGATTAGAATAATCTTAAAAGATTTCCGATAATAGCTCTTTTGAAAAAAGATCCATACCTAGCTGAAATGCTACTCATTCAGGATTAGAATAATCTTAAAAGATTTCCGATATTAGTTCTTTTGAAAAAAGATCCATTCCTAGCTGAAATGCTATTCGTTTAAGGTTAGAATAATCCTAAACAATTTTAGATATTGTCTCTTTTGAAAAAAAAAAAAAAAACAATTCTTTTCTAAGCTGAAATGCTATCCGTTTAGGGTTAGAATAATCTTAAACAATTTTCGATATTAGCTCTTTTGAAAAAAAGATCTTTTCCTGGCTGAAATGCCATTCCCTTAGGATTAGAATAATTTTAAATAATGTTCGATTCTAGCTCTTTTGAAAAAAGATCCATTCCTAGCTGCAATGCTATTCGTTTAAGATTAGAATAATCAAATTTCCGATATTAGCTCTTTTGAAAAAAGATCTCTTCCTAGCTGAAATGCTATTCGTATAGGATTAGAATAATCTTAGACAATTTTCGATATTAGCTCTTTTGAAAAAAAGATCTTTTCCAAGCTGAAATGCTATTCGTTTAGGATTAGAACAATCTTAAATAATTTTCCTCTTAGGATTAGAATAATCTTAAATAATTCCCGAGTTTAGCTCTTTTGGAAAAAAGATCTCTTCTTAGCTGAAATGCTATTCGTTTAGGATTAGAATAATCTTAACCGATTTTCGACATTAGCTCTTTTGAAAAAGGATCTTTTCTTAGCTGAAATGCTATTCGTTTAGGATTAGAATAATTTAAAATAATTTCCGATATTAGCTCTTTTGAAAAAAGATCTTTTCAAAGCTGAAACGCTCCTCGTTAGGATTAGAAAATCCTAAAACTTTTTTTTCTTAAAAGAAAATTATCTTTTGAAAAAAAGATCCTTTTATAAGTCGAAATGTTATCCATTTAAGATTAGAATAATCTCGAACAGTCTTCGACACTCAGTCTTTTGAAAAAAGATCCTTTTTAAGCTGAAATGCTACCCGTTTAGGATTTGAATAATCTCGAACAATTCTCAACACTACGTCTTTTGAAAAAAGAATAGTTTTTAAGCTGAAATGCTATACGTTTAGGATTAGAATAATCTCGAACGCTTTTGAAATGTTACCCATTTAGGAATAGAATTTTTTCCAACCAAAACGAAGTTTTCGAAGGTAAAATCTAACCCCAGTTGAACTAGAATTTTCGAACCAAATAAGCCCTTCTGGTAGTCAAAGTGCTGCCCATTTTAAACATCGACTTTAAAAAAAAAAACAAGTTTCATTCTCGAGTCATGAGGAAGCATGAAATGCATCGAGTCAAGTCTAGTTGGAGTCTAAGCCGTGTATAGAAAGTCTAGTCCATCTAAAAGTCTTAGAGGATTTAACTAGTTGGGCCACCCAGGCCTATTCTTAGGCCCAAATCATGCATGTCAATTAGTAGTTTTGAGTCAGGGAATAATAACGTCACATCTAGGTTTTTTTAGAAGTTTTATGTAAACCTTAGAAACTTGTTGGTCCAAACACGAGCTAATTACTTCAAGTCCATATCTAGTTAGGTCTAAGTCTCATACCATGAGTCTGTCTTTAAGTCCATATGTCGCACGCATTTGCATAGTTAGACCGTAGACCATGTTGTTAAGCTCTGAGTCTCTTCATGTTTAATCCGTTCCAATTCATTTGCATCCCGAGTTGTTATTTACGAATAGTGTCAAAACCGTGTCGATTTCTGAACCCGAGTCGCATATGCTCCTCCTTAAATCAAAATCAAGTTGCAAAAGTGGAGTAACTTTCGAACCAAGCATCTGAATCAACTCCTGAAAGGATAAAAGTTCAAAGCCGGGGTTGGTGATTATAAGTCAGAATTCGTATTCAAGTCTTATGTCTGAGTTGAGTCTTAGATTCCTTTTTCCACAATTATTTCTAACTCCTTCTCAAAATCAATGAAATTGATCTTGTCTCTATCTACTTCCATAATCCAACTGATGAAAATGCACAACGCACTCGAAGGGTGTCCCTGGGGTAGAAATACGTATTCAATGCTAAATGGTAAGGTGCAACGCCAACTCAAAACAAAAACGAAGACAAAAGGGTTTCCGACAGCCAAACAAAAGAGTTTCAATTCCGGTAGTCAACTTGTGGTATACTACTCCTCTGCCTTTGGAGGAGGATCCATTAATTTGGAGCTCCACAGTGGTCATGAATTTGATCGCGACCAAAAGTACGAGTACTCATGGATCGCCCTCCGTGTACTCGATCGCGTGCCTAATAAGCAAACGAACTTGTCAAAGGAGTCTGGCGTGACATACATACCACCACATGCGACCGCCTATCGCAAGGTCTAGCGAAGTTGGAACAAGCCCAAGCCACAAAGGGCGCAGCATACTCTCAAAAACGCAAACAAAAATACAAATAAAAAAGAAATTGAGTGGCAGCACGTCGGAGATCGAAGATCAAAGTCAAAATTAAAGGCGAAGCCAAAACGGTCAGAAAGTACCGTCATTTCTTTTTTAAGTCGTTCTTAAAACGGTAACGGAGACATAGTCTTGAGTTCTGAGAATCTTTGGTTTATGTAGTTGTACCCAAGCGTTTAGGGTCCAGAAGGGATCCTACAACATGATACCTTAGGTGAAACCTTCGAGTGTTACACACAAGAAAAATTGCCATGTTTATGCATGCACCTAGATCGAACTACATCGGATTTGATTTCGCTCCACGCGAATATGTAGGCAATCCTTTAGAATATGGGATACAATCCAACACCACCCATCATCTAATTTGTCATCTGGTCAATTTTTTACGGGTCTTTACAAAGTCCAAATGAAGCAACTTTTGTCGAGTCTGTCTTAGTGCTCAATTTAGATTGAGATGAGAATCATTATTCTGATAAGTAATTGTCCATTCTTCGAATGATCTTTTTCTTAACGGGAATTGGCAAAGATGTTTACTTTGACAGTTAGTTCGCATCTCGACAAAGAATTTGCTTAGGGGGAGAACATAAAACTATTAACCAACGTCTATTTCAAACCACGTGTCAATCATCCTAAAAGACCTTGCACAGTTACTAGTCTACTTGTCATTGAAATGTTGTCTTAGGTCGAGTCGGTCGTGGTCGAATGTTCAAATGTCAGTTGCTCGTGTCACGTTCTTGTCGCATTCATGTCACATTCGTGTCATATTTCATGCTCACTTAGCCTTGCATCGATTTTAAAATATCAGGCATTTCAAGAACCTTTTTTCAAAGTCTGGGTCGACGATCCGAGGTCAAATTTGAAATTCGGGCAGATGACCCACTTCAATTTTCAAAATGACGCTTGCGGGCCGATGGCCCATTTCAATTTCTAAATGATGTTTAGATTCAGAGTCAATGACTCTTCTTGATTTTTAAAATGATGTTTACAACGCGGGCCGAGGACCCAATACGATTTGATGCATGCTAACCAATACCCCGTGTCAATTTTCAAGTAATTTTTGTAGTCTAGGTTAGACCCGCAATCCAACTTTAAAAACGAAGTTTTTAAACTAGGTTAATGGCTGAATTATTCGAGGTGCTCAAAATCCAAAGTTCAGGTCGATGACCTCTTTCGATTTTCAAATGAAATTGCTATGCGGGTCAATGACCCACCCATTTTCCAAAATGCGGGTCGATGACCCATTTTCAAATGATGTCTTCCGCTCGGGTCGATGACCCATCCACCTTTTCCTTCAATATCGAGGTCGATGGCCCCAATTTTCAATGACAATTATAGTTCGGGTCGATGACTCATCCACTTTTCAAAATACGGGTCGATGGCCCCATTTTCAAAAGATGTTTATAGTTCGAGTCGATGACTCATCCACTTTTCAAGATGCGGGTTGAAGACCCATTTTCAAATGATGTTTATAGTTCGGGTCGATGACTCATCCACTTTTCAAAATACGGGTCGATGGCCCCATTTTCAAAAGATGTTTATAGTTCGAGTCGATGACTCATCCACTTTTCAAGATGCGGGTTGAAGACCCATTTTCAAATGATGTTTATAGTTCGAGTCGATGACTCATCCACTTTTCGAGATGCGGGTTGAAGACACATTTTCGAAGATGTTTACAGTCGAGTCGATGACTCATCCACTTCTCAAGATGCGGGTCAACGACCCATTTTCAAAGGATGTTTACGGTTTCCGGTCAATGACCCATCCACCTTATATCAAAACGCGGGTCGAGGACCCATTCTGGAATGATATTCGCCGCACGGGTCGAAGACCCATTTCCAAATTAATATCCTCAGTTCGGATCGATGATCCATCCTTTTGTTTAAAAGCAGGTCGAAGACCCACTTTCGAATAAAATTCGCAGCTCGGGTCGATGATCCATCCTTTTTTTGTTTCAAAAAGAACGCAGATTTCACTATGTGAGCCGTGTGCTATGATTTGTTGTCAAGTTTGAACAGGGACACTCCAACCTGGGCTCTAAAGTCATCAACCTTAGACCCCAACGACAGGATGACATCCTCGAAATGAAGAAGTACTAGCAGAAGCTAAAAGAGGTAACATTTCCAAAAGGAATGCAGATATAGGCTTTACTCAATCGAGTAAACAAATATCATTTGTTTTGGGCCGAAGCAGCAGAAAGCTACAGGCCAGAGAGCTCGAACTATGATACGGGTTTGATTCTGTCACAACGAATACGTAGGCGCCTAAGGATAAGGCTCAACCCACACTTTAATGAAAATGAAGGCATCCAAAATCGTGCGTCAGGTATGATTTCTTCTTATGGCTGGTGAGCTTATATACACAGGTCTAAGGGACCATAAACGACCCGCGAGGCTCTCAGTTTGTGATCTTCGATCTACTCGAGAGTCTACTTTGACTTTCGCCTGTCCAAGCCTTAGTCAAAGTGGGGCTCTGTAGATACCCGTATCTGTCGATATGGAAATTTATAGAAAACCCGACAAACACCCAATGATGATAGGACAACATGTATTTCGTGTCATTTATTTGAGTTCGTTTTACGATGTAAGCCGCACGCTGTCGACAAAATGCTTTTTTAATTTAAATGATATTTAAATTACTGTTTTGCAAAGGTAAATTTATTTCTGTCAAAATTTATTTGCCTCAAGTATTTTATTGAAAATAAAATATTTCGATTTGAAAAATCATTTCTAAGTAACTCGATTTGAAAAATCGCTTTTACAAATTTTATATTTGACTTGAAAAGTCATTTCTCGTGTCTTTAAGCCGCTTTATTAAATCGTTGATGATTTCGCTTTTCTTAAAAGCAAGTTAAAAGCTCGTTTTGAGCTCGATTTAAAGAGCGATTTTGAGCCCGTTTTAGCACGAATTTCGAGGCCACTTTCACCCACACTCTCCCTCACATACCCAAGCTTAAACCAGCCTAAAATCACGACCTAAACCCACCTCAAATAAGCCAAAACGTAGCCAAAAACACAGCTGATCCGCAGCAGCTCGTAAGCCCAAAATCAGCCACTATTTGGCCCAAACCCGACTCCTATTCGCCTACCCATGACCCATACCCGTATCCTAACTATCCTACCCTTATTACCCTTTCTTTCCTTCGAATAATCAGCCCAAATAACTCGACCAAAAGCAGCCCCAAACCCTCATCCCGTGCTCTGTTTTGAGCAGCCCAAATTCGGGCCAAAACTCGATTCGTTTCACTGACAAACTTGTGCCCGCAAACAAAAACCCGTACCTGACCTTCATGACCCATCTAGCCTTGCTTAACCCACAGGAAACACCACTCAAAAAACCCTAAAACGAGCCCTCATCAGCAGCTCTCAAAGAGAGGAAGAAGCTGCTCTTTTTCCCTCAAAAACCCTACTCTTCTACCCTATATATACATACCATCCACAAGCCTTCAAGGAGGACGAAAGATACAGCATACACACACAGCCTTGAGTCACAAAAAAGCTCCTAGAAAACCCTCAAAGGAGTCGAGATAGCTGCACGAAAACAGAGCACCACTTTCTGTTCTCATTCAGCTATCACCTCTTCATCCCCGTTTCTCGTGTTGAAAACACCATAGTCTCTCTGATTTCTTCAAAATCTTAAAGTTCACTTTACCACGATTCCAAAACATCTTTCGGTTCGAAATTTCGTTGAGAAACGAAGAAGTTACAAGCTTTTGAAAATTCTTTGTCCGATTGGTACAAACTTACGGATTACAATTGGTTTTCGTCGACGACGCCCTCGGGATAAAATCTTACAATCGACACGACTCGGATAATTGGTCAACGATACATGTAAGTTGAGGGTGCAAAAATACTCTTTTTATTTTGTTAAATTATCGTTTGTTATTGTTTTTATCGCCTCGCTGCTTTTTATCATTTTCTGTCGCTCTGTTGCTTATCGTTGTAATTATTATTTTTATCATTCGACTTCGATTTATGTTTTTAGCATGATCTTGATATGCGTATGTATGATTATGTCGAGTCCTTTGTTTGTTTAGTATGCGTGTTCAACTTCCCTTGCGTAATATGACTTGTGTAGTATAGCTTGCTATCGTTAGTTTAATTTTGACTAGCTCGTTAACTTATGTAGTCAGGTCTCGTTCATATACAATCGTGTTTGCTGTCAAAAATTGATTTGCTTCGCTTCTCCTGATTTATAATCCATGTTCAGATCGGTTTTCGTAATTTCATTACATTATTTAGCACTTGTGTGATAATCACGCTTCGTTAATCAAAACAAAACTGTGCGTGGATCTGTTGCTCGCTGGTTTTTGCTCCATCTGTCAAAACTCGAGTTGTGTAGGATTGAATAGCCTGGTTTCTTTTCGTGCGTTGTGCTTTGGTGTCCATGTCACTTGCTCGTTTATCCGTGTGTATTAGTTAGATTTGACCATTTAAGCTCTTAATTGTGTAATTATTAGTAGACCATTAGTTGTGTCCAATTGATTAGTAGTCTGTACGTGGATCTGTGTTTTGTTTGTTACAGTTTGCAAGCGTTCGCATGTTTGTTGAGGATATTTGATCATTAGTTTATATGTGTGCCAAGTTATTATCTCCGTATATTGGTTTGTTCGTGTTCGTGTTTACATGTGTTAATGTTTGCAAATTATTTTGTTTACTTGTTACTGCTTTATATTCGTGTGCCACATTTAATTATCTATGTTGGTCTTTCATGCTAGTTCGCGTATTAGTCGTGTTTGTTTATTTTTTTTTATTCGTTTACCGCTAACGTTTGTTAATCTATCTTATGCTGTCGGTAAGTATTTCTGCTTCCTCTTTTTGTTTGCTAGAATAGTAAATGAACCCATGTTTAATAACTTCGACGAAGTTGTGTGTGCATTAAAACGACCTAGAATGGATATATTTTGTTTAGGGTTAAAACGCTGTTTGCATATCCGCATGTGTACTCATAATAGCCATGATTTTACTCAGTAGAGACCGTTACTGTAACGGGCGGGGTTAGGCGTTAAATTAATGAAATTCTTTTAAACTTCCTAACACGTAAACTCACACGAACTCATTTTCTCTAAAATTGGTTTCTAAATTCCACCTAAAAATTTAGTGGCGACTCTTTTCAAATGGAAATGTTTTTGAAATAAAACATCGCGTGGATCAAAATCCCTTGTCCACAGTGAGGAATCTGCAGGTAACCGTCCCGTTCACTGAGCTCATCACCCAGGTACCTTCTTACGCTAAATTTATGAAGGATATTCTTACTAAGAAACGTTCCTTTAATGAGGTTGAGACCATAGCGTTTACAGGTGAGTGTAGTGCCCTTCTTCAGAGTAGTGCACCCCCTAAGCTGAAGGACCCGGGTAGTTTCTCCATTCCTTGTACCATAGGCATCCATGTTATAGACAAAGCCCTATGTGACTTAGGAGCGAGCGTGAGCGTTATGCCTTATTCAGTTTGTGAGAAACTAAACATGGGAGGGTTGAAGTGCACGAGTGTCACCTAGCAGATGGCCGATCGTTCGGTCAAGCGACCCTTATGAGTGCTTGAGGACGTCCCTGTGAAGGTAGGGAAGTTCTTTTTCCCAGTTGACTTTATTGTTTTGGACATGGCTGAGGATAACCAGATACCTATTATCCTAGGACGACCATTCCTACACACAGCCGGGGCCGTCATTGATGTGAAGAATTTTAGGTTGACTCTAGAGGTAGGGGGGATAAGGTCACATTTAACCTTAACCAGGCCCTTAAGAGCCCGATGTTAGAAGAATCTTGCTATTATTTGGACATTATTGATGTTGTGGATGAGTCAGTTTCTTTTGTCTCCGAGGGATCCTTGTCCAAGGATCCTTTGGAAGTTTTAATGTGTGGTGATTGCGCAGATGATGAGACAGGTCCGTGGAATGCGGAAATAGACGCAATAGAAGCATTAAATGCATTGTCTCCTTAAAAATGGATCAAATAAAATGGATGGCTTAGATTAGTTTAACATTAAATGCATTGTCTCCTTAAAAAAAAAAAAAAAATTAAAAAAAAAAAAAAAAAAAACAAAAAACGAAAAACTAAAAAGTGAAGCGCAACTTCCAAGTACGGTTTACTCTTCAGAATTCATTTCAAACAATTCAGAATTATTTTCACACTCTCTCTCCTCAAATTGAAACCACTCTTCATTTCTTCATCTTCTTCATTTCTTCATCTTCTTCAAACCGAATTCATCATCTTGTCTTCATTTTTATTCTTTATTGTCTTCATCTCTTTCTCCATTGAAACAATTCGATTTCGGCATTGATTTTTTACGAGTTGTTTCTGGGTAATTAAAGGTTTGTTCGAATTTCTTCTTATTTAATTACTAATGTATTTCGTAATTTGTTGATGCATGTGAAAAATTCTTGTTTAGTTTAGATTTTTTATTTCTGTTGATAAATTCTTTTTAGATGTTTAACTTCAATTTTGATTGTGTTCTCTAGTTTCGTTTTTCTCCTTTTAGTTTAGGTTGATATTTTTCAATTAAAGTGTTAATTTTGATGTTTTATTGTTTTTTTAATTTATGGGTTTCTGAATTTTTTTGAGTTTTTCTGATATTTTTCAATTAAAGGTTTGTTCGAATATTGTTCTTCATTTATTTGAGTTCAAGTATTAATTTTTAGTTCAAGTATTAATTTTTAGGTTTTATTGTTCATTTATTTGAGTTCTTCTGTTAATTTCACACATAAATTTGGGGGTTTCTTTGTTTTCTGTTGCATTTCAGTTTAAATATTAAAAACCCTAAAATTAGGTTGAAAGTTTTATGTTAAAGGTTTGATTTTTAGGGTTTGTTCTTGATGTATTTTGTGCATTTTGCCTTTTTTTTTTATTTTATTTTTTGTGGTAGTTTGTTATTGAAAACCCTAAAATTGTTTCAAGTTTTTCTGTCAATGTAATTTGTTTCTCTTACATTATGTTTGTAGGTGGTTCATTAATTGTGTTTATTATTCTGTTCGTGAAATTGGAATTTCATATTTTGTGTTTATAATTCGTTTTTTTGGTGTTGGAATTTCATTTTTTGTGTTTATAAGAAAAACTGATTATCTGTTTATAATTCTCTTTCGAGGCATTATCTGTGTTGACTATGGTGGAGGCATTACTCTTTCGAGGGTCGAAATCCTATCCATGCTTCCGGATCGAAAAACGTCGCCGAAAGTCATTGATTGTTGGGCGAAGCTTTTAAATGTAATAGAGGCTGAAGAGAGTGAAGTCCCTCGCATGGCGTTCATATGTTCAGGTGGATCGGTATGGATTATTATTTACCCTTTCTAATAATAAAGTTCTTGTAATTGTTTAATAATTATGGAATTTTGTATGGAAAATGTAAGATTCCCAAGTGAAAACTTTTCTAACTGTGTTACACAATGATTTAAATTGAAATTCTAACAGAGAAAAATAACATTTTAAGTTAGTTAAGAAGAATTCTAACATGTTGAACCGTAACTATGCTTTTCTACTATATGTTACAAATTTATGACGCTTAACACATTTTCTTGTCACATATTATCAGGTTCATATCGACAGGCTCGTCGCTTCATATCGTCAATTGACACCTAACCCCGCAATAGAGTGCGTGATGTTTTACTTGATAACGTCTCCAAATTTGTCAAGGCGAAGCCTCACTTTATTAAGGACCTTAAACTGCAGCGTCAGGTTCATCGGAAGCATAAGAAGCTGCAAAAATGAACCACTGCACCACTTCATTGCTCTTAAGTGATCGTTTTATTTTGATCTGTTTTATCGTCTTCAAACACCGACTTTATTAAACTGTGTTCGCGTTGAACCTCTGAATTTGTAGTAATTAGTACATTGATTTGTAATTTGAATTGACAAAACCTTGAATTCGTTTGTTCGAAATTTATTCATATTTGTGTTACTTCAGTATTCAATTATGGCACTTAATGTTTTCTACTAAAGTACTTTCAGCTTTTGTTTTTTTGCTAACTAAGAAAAAAAAACATATAATAATAAATGAAATTTCAAGAACAAAAACAAGAATTATAATAACTTTTTTAGAATTCCATAATCAAATTCTCAGATATTCACCCAAATTCAAAATAGAGTTCACATTAAATTCAGATTTTAACACTAAGTTGAAAAATCACATTCAAAACTAACAACACAAAAATGAAAGCTATTACAGAAAATGAAATTTTAACAATACAAAAACGAATACTAACAACCTTTTTTAAAATTTCAATACTTCAAAGTACAATTTCAATAACTAACAACCTTCCAACTGAGTCTTCGCTGTCATCTTCTTTATTACGCTTCTTCTGCGGATATTCAGCCAAATTCAAAATTTGTACATATTAAATTCAGATTTTAAAACGAAGTTCAAAAATCACATTCAAAACTAACAACACAAAAATGAAACGTATTACAGAAAATGAAATTTTAATAATACAAAAAAGAATACTAACAACCTTTTTTAAAATTTCAATACTTCAGAGTACAATTTCAATAACTAACAACCTTCCAACTGAGTCTTCGCTGTCATCTTCTTTATTACGCTTCTTCTGCGGATAATAAGCTCCCACCCTATTACATACTATCAACTTTGACTTCAACGACCCATCTCTCCAGTATTTTGACGTATATTTACGTGTACCAAAGCCAGAACCTATGCCATATTGAAGTCTTTTTCAACGTTCTCGCACAAAGCCCCTTCATTTATTCCACTTAAATCGACGACTTCAATCGAATCTGAATTTAATAAAAAACCGAACCTGTAAAATAGAATTTCAATTTCATAACAATTTCGGTCAGACAAACAACATATACCAATTATGAAATTTCAGCACCACAATGTAGAATTTCGAGTCTAGTAAAAGAAATTCCAATTTACTAACCTTAAATTAGAGACAATGAACGAATTGTAAAATCAGTCAGGTTGATGAAAGTTGCTGAAATTCCTTATCCTGGACTGAAGCAAGTTCATGGTTGTGTTTTACAACAACTTTGGTTCTCCTTTCAATCTTCTCTCCACCGTTTTCCCCTTCTAATTTCATCTTCTTCGCTTTATAAAAGAAAAAAAAAGAATCAATGAACAACAAAAATTTTAGTAGTCATTTATTAAATCCGAAATTGTTTAGGGAAATGAAAAGTATTTACTCCGAAAAAAAAACTATCAAATCAATTTTCAAAGTTAATTAAACATTAAATCTCAATCTTTAACAAAGTGAATAACTGTAACTATTAAAAAAAGAATTTCAGCAGAAATTTTTAAAATTTTAACACAAAAAATTGAAACTTCAACACACTGACCTGAAAATTACACTACGCCCTCTTGAATTCCCACCACCATCTTCCATAGATTGATGCTTGAAATGGGTAACAAACTTCCATTAATCACACCTACCAAATATATGAAAACACATACAAACACAAATAAATTGAAAAGTTAAATTCAAACAAGATCTAAAAACACTTACCGTCATTAATTAAAACAACCAACTTACCATCAATCAAATTACAATTTGTAAGTTCTCCATCTTTTAAACAAACTCGGGCTTTAATTTTTGCAATTTTAACAAGTAACGTCGAAGATCTTGTTAAGAAATTGAGGATTTTTGCAGGTTGCAATTTTTATTTGAAAAAAAAAAAAAACGAAAAAGAAGAGGATGAAAATGAGGAAGAAGAAGGAATGCATTTTTTTTAATGGATGAAGAAGAAGAAACTGAAATTGAATTAAGAAACAAAAAAACAAAATGGGAGACAAGAAGTTTAATTGGTTCTTGGAACTCAATATTGCTGCCCAAAAAAAGATGTAGCAGGCTTATTTTTTCCATTGGTTGTTTTTTTATTTTTTTTAATCTTTTTTTTAATTAATCAAAAGTAAATCTCAGCCATCCATCTTAGTTTAATCCAAGGGCTATAAATAGGACTCTAGGACTCTTTAGAGAACTAGGACTCTATATAACTTTACTCTATATATATATATATATATATATATATATATATATATATAGATATATAAAATCGGAAACGTCACGAAGGAAAACGAAATCAAACTCTCAGCTACAATCAAGCTGCCACGACAAAGATCTAGGCACGCAGTTTAAAATCAGATGTGTCAAAAAGAGAACGTCTAAAGTGGGACTAGACTCCACAAGACTCTAGCGATCCCTCAAGGCGTCCCAAGCTAACATGAATGCGTCCGAGAACCTAAGAGGTGGGAAGACAACAGACACAACAACAAACCTAGTTAGCCATAAACCAAAACTCGAAAGGAACAAAGGAATAAAGTAAGCTGAAAGCTCTTATTAAATTCAAAAGTGGAAGGCGTTTACATAAATTAATGGCACTGATCTCGTTATCAACTGAGAAACAAGTTAATATGAATACTAACTCGGACGCTGTCAAACAATTCAAACAATAAGACCAGTCGAGAACCCCACTGTGTACCTCCACACAGGGGACTTACCATAACGTCAACTCCACTCCGGCTCCTGTCACAACTCCTCCATAATCGCCAGGTCACACAGACCAAAAATCACAAGGTCACACAGACCATCAATCACAAGGTCACACAGACCATCAATCTCAAGGTCACACAGACCATCAATCTCAAGGTCACACAGACCATAAATCACAAGGTCACACAGACCATCAATCTCAAGGTCACAGAGACCATAAATCACAAGGTCACACAGACCATCAATCTCAAGGTCACAGAGACCATAAATCACAAGGTCACACAGACCATCAATCTCAAGGTCACACAGACCATCAATCTCAAGGTCACACAGACCATAAATCACAAGGTCACACAGACCATCAATCTCAAGTACGGAACGTCATGGCAAGAGAACAAAATTCATTCTATACAATTGTCTAACAACCTAAAGAGTACCTATGACGGTTTCAACTCGAATGGATAGTCCTTTATACGACCTTTTAAACAACGTTCCTGACCTCTTCAGTTTACCTTCCCAAGTCCATACAAGACATGCCATACACACATTCTTTATTCATTTCAGAAACACTCTAAACATAACACGAGACAACAACACAACGGATGAAAATATAATAACACAATGGGCAATGACAACAACATTACTAAAACGAGAAGACATCCAAAATATGTAACAAAGCAACCAACTCTTTCCCCTAAGGAGTCTCAATCGTCTGCCCAAATTAGCCAACCACAAATCCCCAAACAATAGAGTAAAACCAAATTTCTAAGTCGCTTCCACTTCACTATGTAGCAAATTTTAAATAACAACAAACAAAGACTCAGAATCGCCTAAACATGGCTGTTCACAGCCTCTAACCGTGGCCTCCAACAAATTTATAGAGTCAAGTAGCACACTACCAGACACACCTTTAACCTATAGCATACAAAGACTCAGAAATGTCCCTCGAAATCAACCCTAAACACGGTTCAAACAAATTCTACATGGACAACAATCCACGGCCAACTTGGTCTTCAATAACACTTCTAAACCGTCTCCAGTAGTTGATAATAACAACAAAGAACAAGACGGGCCAACTTGGTCTTCAATAACAGCCCTAAACTGTCCCGTAGTTGACAATAACAACAGCCACAAGACGGTCCTAAAATCACAGCAATTCAGCCCCAAAAACACGGCCTCAATGGTGGACCAAAAATGGTCAAGGCGAGCAAAGGCGGTTTTTGTCCAAATCACGGTTTGGGTCCTTGGGCTCGAACCATGGGCTAGGCCACGGTCCTAAGGTCCACCCAAGCTTATTTTGAGTGAATTTAAACAATAATATCTTGGTCAAGCTTGGTGGGTCAAGGGAGTCAAGAAAAGTCAAGACGGAGAGCAACCGAAAGTCAACAAAATGCTATTTTTTGAGTGTGATCGCTCGAGTGCACCCATGCGGGTTCGAACCACAAGTCAATTAAATTATCAAGAGGAACAAATCAAGTGGGAATAAGACCCAAAACAGCCGAAAAATCAACAAGGGGAAGCTTCACATGTTTTTCCTCAATGTGTCCCTTTCAACACATGTCACTATCTACCTTTTATGCTTTATACTTTATGCTTTATGTTTTGTTGTTTACCTTCAATTTTTCAGCATTTGTAAGGCTTTAGAAGCCCTTTATTTCGGCTGGTTGTAAGGCCAATTAGGGCCCTTAGATCAAGTTCAAATTGTATGGTCAAGATGTAAAGACTTGGTCTATATAAACCAAGCATCCAACAACATAATTTTCAGAATTTGTTGAATGAAAAAAAACCTAGTGTTTAAAACTTGAGTGCTCTCATTTCTCTCATTACTTTGTGTTTGAGATTTATGATAATTAGTTAGTGGCTTAGTGCTTAACTAATTAAAACCCTAAATCTATTACTTTGTGAGTAGATTTAGATACTATCTTTTATGTTTCATTTGTTCACAAAATTATAGAAAAATTCATCCCAAAAAAATACTATTTGGCCGAGAATTTCAAGGGCTTTCAAAGTCGATTTGTGTTCATCCTTTGAGTGAAACTTGACCCACTTAGTTTCACTCCAAATTGGTATCAGAGCCTAGGTTAATTAACACAAGTTCCATCCTTGTGTTAGTCTATGTTTCGGTTCAAGCAAAGGTATAAACTTTATCTCAAAATCAGTTTTTGTTTTTGAGTTACAATGGATCTATCTTTCCGATTTGGTTCTCCATCATTTTCTTATGGTACTTCATGTGAAACCCCTTGTGTTGAGACCATTTTCGAGTCTATGGAGAGGGCTAGAAAAGAGTTAGAAGCCAAGTTGGCTAGGATGAGGAGAAAGGCTGTCCAAATGAGTTTGAGTAAAGGAATGGCTATTCTACTTGACTCTCCTACAAAAACACCACCTTATGAGCCACCCATGAAAGCCAAAATTGTTGAACCCACCCCAAATCCTACACCACCAGCCCTAGACACGAGGAAGGGGGCTGACCTTAGCCATAAAACAACCATCTCCCTTATGAAATGTTGTCAATGTCAAGGATACGGTCACAATGCCAAAGAATGTCCCACAAAAAAGACCTTGAACTCGTGTGAGGAAGTTCATTGGGGAAGAGAAGACACTCTTGATTGTGAGGATGAAAAGAATGAGGTCCTTGCTAATGAGGATGAAGAGGATGTGAAGCAAGATCGGAATGAAATCGAGATGGAGGTGAGGCCTTGTGATTTGGTCATGGATGGAGGAAACTCTATCAAGGTGGCTCCTAACACTCAAATTGAGGAGTTAGCCTTACCTTCACAAGAACATCCTAATCCTTACAAGCTTGGGTGTGTAGGGATCGGATCCCATTCACTAATCAAATATTAGTGTAAATCAAATTACTCTAATTTGATGAGCAAGATCTATGTAGTTACAAATAGACTTTGTTACAAGTTTATAGAAATTTATACCTTCTTACAAGGAATAAAATGGGCACAAAACTAGAACTCCTTTCTAGTTTTGTTTCTTGAGCTAGTAAGTAGGATGATCCTCCAAAACCCGAGTTTCCAAAATAGGAAACCTCCTTAAAGATGCACCCAAGAACTTACTCCAAAATACTAAGGATTTTGATCTAGAAATCACTTAGTATTAACTTGATAATATGTGTAATATTATTACTAACACTTAGTAATATAGTAGAAGATTTAAGAACAAGTTTCTTATTATTTTAGAGAGTTTTGAGAGGTTGGAGAGTAGAGAACATCATCTCCTAATCTCTTACTTTTGCCCTTGTTTTTAATGTACAAAAACAAAGTGTGTTGGGCACACATATGAAGAGGGGGCCGGCCACTTGAGAGGTGAGAAAGAGAGTGTAGCTAGCTTTTCTTGTTAAGACAAATAACATGCATATTCATGATTATGTTTTGCATGCACAATAAAAAGCAAATACAAAAGACAAAAAGGAATCTTATCTCTCTCTCTCCCTTGCTCTTGGACGGTTTCTTGGCCCATATAATGGGTCCAATTTGTTTTCAATATTTGTCATTAAATACTTATAATTTATTACTTAATCATCTAATATGATAAAGTACAAATTATCAAATTGAACTCACAACTCTTCTTTAACATATATGTACATTTACACATATTTAAGAATTGAACTTTTACTAATCTCATTAGTAAAATATACATGATTAGTGAATTAACAGTTAATCACTAATTCTCATCTCCTCTAAAAATTTTATCGATATAAAATTCAATCATCCGAGTTCACAACTCGATTTCTCTCTAAATTAATTCACTGACTAACCGTTAGTCAATTTATCAAGTTACTAATCTAATCGTATCTCATACAATTAATTAGCTTAAATATTTGGAGTACGTTCCTATAGGTGTGACTTAAAGGGATCAATTGATTACCGCCGTATCACGACAATAACGTCAAACTCTAGTCAGCCAACCGTTATTGATTTACGTTAATCAATTGACAATAATACAGGATTATCCCCATGTATTCCTTAATTGAGATTTATTAAGTAATCGCACTATTGTGGAGGACACTTACTCCAACAATCTCCCACTTGTCCGAGACAAGTTGTGCATTACCAATTCTCATGTCCGTTTCACATCTCCCACTCAATGCAAGGTGTCTTACAGGTCGTACTTGCATTCAAAGATATATATCATGAGTGGTTTCCTCGATAAGGAGAGTAGCTGTCTGACCGGGGAATCTACCGTAGATTCTTACCGAGCGTGGCCACGCATTTTCAGCGACTACTCCTCGAGTGGCCCAAAGATGTTTTACCCTGACGAGGGTGGACATTTCCCTTCCACTCGATTGTACTGTATAATGCAGGTCACCATGACCCCAAAGATGCCCTTATAACCCGCTTTCAGGGCATGGCTTAGGACAAAAATGAAAGTCACTCTAAACCGCACCGACTGCATAATCGGTTCAGGTCAAAGAATCGACTCAAAGGAATACTATAGAATTCCCACCACGACTGTGTTTCAATCTCATTGAAAAGGAATTTATAAGCGTCATCGTCCGACGAGTGTTTCACGCCTGTCTATGCAAACGAGCAGTCATCACTATGACCCCATGGTGTTGAACCCACCATCGAACGACTTGCAATCTAGTCTCTCCGAGACGTCACCTCATATGAGAGACTAGGGACCAAATACTTAGTTTATACCGTTCACTTGAATATGTTCAATGTTGTCACACAACTATTCAGATAAACAAAGTATGCATTCATAATGACTTAAAAGAGTAAATATGTACTCTAAACAATGAATGTTATTTTCATATATGTAATAGGATACTTTATCCATTACATATCTCAAAACTAAAGGAAATCTGGCATACGCCTCAGCCCCATAGAGGCGGTGTGAGCGTCATGCTTAGTCCTCGAAAGAGGCTTGGTTAGAGGATCAGCGATCTCATCGTCTGTCCCAACCTTACAAATATCCATTTCCTTCATTTCCACATTATCTCTTATAACATGGCATTTCCTCAAAACGTGTCTAGACTTATTACTAGACTTGGGCTCCTTTGCTCGAAAGATAGCCCTACTATTATCTCAATAAATAGTGATTGGATCTACGGCACTAGGGACTACCCTTAGTCCATCCAAGAACTGCCGAATCCATACAGCTTCTTTAGCAGCTTCCGAAGCTGCCAAATATACAGCTTCTGTTGTAGAATCCGCAGTGACACTTTGCTTAAAACTTTTTCAGCAAATAGCACCCCCATTCAACATAAAGACATAGCCGGATTGGGATTTCAAATCATCCCTATCGGTTTGGAAACTTGCATCCGTGTAACCCTTTACACGCAGCTCAAGTTCTCCTCCAAACACCAGAAACTAATCCTTAGTTCTTCTCAAGTACTCAAGGATGTTCTTTACGGCTATCCAGTGACTCTCACCGGGATTGGCTTGATACCGACTCGTCATGCTCAAGGCGAAAGCGACATCGGGACGAGTGCACATCATTGCATACATGATTGATCCTGCAGCGGAAGCATAAGGGATCAATTTCATGCGTTCAATTTCCGCAGGAGTCGTAGGACATTGAGATTTCTTCAATGTTGTTCCTACACTCATCGGAAGAAAGCCTCTCTTGGAGTCGTTCATATTGAACCTATCAAGAATCTTATCGATATAAGTTTCTTGACTTAATGCTAGTATCCTTTTGGATCTATCTCTATAGATCCGGATATCCAAGATGCGTTGTGCTTCTCCCAAGTCCTTCATTTGGAAATGGTTTCCCAATTCCTCCTTTACCAAATTTAGACTTGGAATATCATTTCCAATCAGTAGTATGTCATCCACATACAAAACAAGGAAGGTTACTTTACTCCCACTAAACTTCATGTATAAACAAGGTTCCTCGGCACTTCGAGCGAAACCCTTTTGTTTAATGACATGATCGAATCTGTTATTCCAACTCCTTGATGCTTGCTTAAGACCATAAATGGATCTCTTAAGCTTGCATACATTCTTAGGGTTGGATGTATCTACAAAACCTTCAGGTTGTGTCATGAACACTTCCTCTTCTAGAATCTCATTCAAGAAGGCGGTTTTTACATCCATTTGCCTTATCTCATAGTCATGAAATGCGGAAACCGCTAAGATTATCCTTATGGATCGAAGCATAGCAACCGGTGCAAAGGTTTCATCATAATGAATACCTTGGACTTGTGAAAAGCCCTTTTGCCACCAATCTAGCTTTGTAAACATCTATATGTTTATCTATGCCGAGTTTGATTTTGAATATCCATTTACACTGAAGAGGTCTCACTCCTTCAGGTAAATCTACCAAGTCCCAAACTTGGTTCTCGTACATAGAATCCATTTCGGATTTCATGGCCTTAAGCCATTGTTCGGAGTTGGGGCTACTAATAGCCGCCTTGTAGGTTGAGGGTTTGTTGCTTTCGAATAACAACAAATCACCCTCCTCCTCGATGTTACCGAGGTAGTGGTCAGGTTGATGACTAACTCTTCCTGACCTCCTAGGGATTACAACCGTGTCAGAAGACGAGGGAACAGTTTCCTCATTTTCTGCGTCGGTTTGTGGCTCTTGAACTTCATCAAGTTCAAATTTTCTCCCACTCTGTTTTCTAGAAATGTATTCATTTTCTAGAAAAACAGCATCATGAGCCACAAACTCTTTGTTCTCGTGAGGATTGTAGAAGTAATGACCACACGTTTCCTTAGGATAACTTACAAATAGGGAACCTTTCCCGTCCATATCTCATATGGAGTCAGATTTCGATTTAGTGAGAATACAGCAGACGATAGTGCAAAGCCCAAAAACGATCCAGGAAGCTCACTTTGACTCATCATAGACCGAACCATGTCTCATAAGGTTCGGTTTCTCCTTTCTGCAACACCATTCAACTATGGTGTGCCCGGAGGAGTCCATTGTGATATTATACCACAATCCTTAAGATGTGAATCAAACTCATTACTTAGATATTCGCCACCACGATCCGATCGTAGTGCTTTTATCTTCTTATCCAATTGGTTCTCAACCTCATTTTGAAATTCTTTAAATTTCTCAAAAGCATCACTTTTATGCCTTATTAAGTAGATATAACCATATCTACTTAAATCATCGGTAAAAGTAATGAAGTAATGATATCCTCCTCTAGCGGTGATGTTTAATGGACCACACACATTGGTATGTATGAGTCCTAAAACCTCACTAGCTCGTGTCCCTTTACCACTAAAGGGTGCACGAGTCATCTTGCCTAAAAGGCAAGCCTCGCATGTACCATATGATTCGCAATCAAATGGTTTGAGAACCTTGGTCTCAACAAGTCTCTTTATGCGTCTATCGTTTATATCATTTAAACGACAATGCCAAAGGTAGGATTTGTTGGATTCATTTGTTTTGAGCTTCTTGGTCTCTATATGATAAACATCATTGACATCATTCAAAACATAAAAACCTCCGATTGAAATGGTTTCACCATAAACCATTTCATTAAATGAAAAAGTACGTCGATTGTTCTTAATCATAAAAGCCTTCCGTATCAAACACGGAGACGGAGATAATGTTTTTGGTTAGAGTTGGTACAAAATAACGCTTATTCAAGTACAACTCTAAACCACTAGCTAGAGTGAGTACAAAAATTCCCACGGAAATGGCCGCTACTCTAGCTCCATTGCCCATGCGGAGATCTACATCACCCTTGGCTAGTGCTCAGACGCTTTCTCATCCCTTGCAAGTGATTGCAAAGGTGAGATCCACATCCGGTATCTCATACCCATGTAGAAATGCAAGCATGATTTATGTCAATCATATAAAGTCTAGAAGGAACAATACCTTTGGACGTCGCACATCCATCATTCTTTTCCTTCAAGGATTTGGGACAATTGCGCTTTCAACAACCGGGTTTGGGCTTGCTATTCTCAATAGCTTTCCCTTTACCCTTATCTTCCTTGAACCGAGCTTTATAAGCTCCCTTCCCTTTCATGACCCTAATGTTTATGCTCTTCAATCTCATTGAAAGAACATCTTTTCTCTCAATCTCATTCACTTTCATGCTATCTAGGTCGAAGCACATCGTCATCACTCTAGTGAATATCTCATATGCACTTTAGTGAGTAACGAAGCGAAGTTTGAGAGAATGTGACATTAACGTAAATCAATAACACTTTTAACGTCATTGTCAGCCTTTGGGTGCTCATCGTACGCGGCTTGCGCCGCCACGGTGGCCCCAAGTCCGGGTTCGGTGGGAGGTTATTCGGTAAGGTATTTAAGCACATTGTCGGATTGAGCGGCGCCCCTTATAGTCGAATCTCATTCGACAAAGTTGCTTCCGTCATCCTTTAGGATACACTTATCCATCACGGTTCTCAACCATGAATATATACCCAAAATGGGTGCGGGAGTTAAAGTTGTCATTGCGATTTCAAATAAATTATTCTACAACAAATATGAGGAAATTAACATTCATTGTACATTAATGACATTTGCTAAAACACTTTTTAAAACAAACGTCCATTTATATAATGATCTCCCACGAAATTATATAAATGATTCCAAGACTCGTTTTTCATATAAAATTAGACATCTCATGTTTCCTTTTATATAAAAACAATAAGTCAACACTTGACTAATTCTACACTAGAATGCTTGGTTGATGATTTTCTATAAAATGCATCGATTAGCCCCAAATAACTCTTATTCGGTTGAGTCCAAACCAAATTAGCACGGGACTTCCTCCCACTACTTACCCATGGTAACAAGGTTCCACGTCGCGGAGGTCCTCACGAACATGGGATTCATAGTCGCTACATTTGGAAAGGCTTAATCTCAATTCATTTTTGTTAAAATGTGGGTGATCTTGTCAATTTTTAGTCATTTAAATTCTTTATAAGTGAACTAATTTAAGAATGGTGACCTAAAAACGACAATCATAGTGGGATATCGTGGCATGCATGGCGATTTTGGCATGTGTGCGGAAAAAATAAGCAATCAAAACAAGCATAAACAAGCATAAGCATAAACCTAGTATGGCCACCTAAAAAATAATCAAAATTACAAGGAGTTACAAATTGGAAACCAACTCCTTTGGTCCCTCTTCACATGGATCTCATCCAAGGCTCCTTCTTGCAAGCATTAGAACTCTTCTAAGGCACCATCTCGATCCATCACCGGTCTTCGATTTTACAAATAGTTACAATTATAAATTTACAAATGAATACATAGCAATCCTATTATACATTTATAAATGAAATAAACTATTAGAAAATTACAAACCGGCGATACGAGATCGCATTTAATTACAAAACCACACGATACTCCCTTTCATTACGGGTAATATCGGTAAAAAATATAACAAACTATGGCCATACTAGTGAGAATAAACATTCATTCAACAATAAACATTCATTCAAACATGCATAATGTAAAGCTTATAAATAAAAACATGCCAAAATCGCCCTAAACAATAATCGCATTTAATCGTTTCAAACCGATCTCATTTTCAATCGATTAATCTCATATTAATCAATAATGCTTAAAACACCTTTTAAGCTCGAACTAAAACTTCTAAACTGATTTTAGAACACCCAACATTAGTTTATACTAATTTATGGTGATTTTAGTTCATAAATATGGTCATTTGCTAATTAGATGTACTTTAATCATAACCCTTTTATGAATAAAGCTTTATAAAATCAAAATAAAATAAAATAAAACCATTTTTATTTTGACAAAATTTTGTATATTCTGGAACACTTCCAAAATATCAGAAATGAAAAGTTTGGTCAGAAAATATTTACGAATTATTTTATATAAAATAACATACGATTTTATCGATTTTATCTCATAAAATCAAGAAACCATCTAAAACAGTGAGGAAAAATCCCAAATTTATACGAGAGCATCCTCATAATGTGTAAAAATATTGGTATAAATTTCATGTCCAGAAAACAACATTTACTATATTTTTGGACATAAAATGCAAACAATACCGATTTTAAACAAAAATATGAATAAATATCCAAAACTCAAAATCTGACTTTGAAAATTTACATGCAGAATGTATAAATATGAAATATCACTGTGTAAAAATTTCGTGACCAGATTCGAAGTATAACTATTTATAGTAATTATTTTAGCCAAAAACACACTTTTTGACTCGGTTTTGTATAAAAATCATTTAAATTAGCAAAAAAATTTCAAAAATTACGAAATTTGACCAGTAACTTCATGAGACCAGAAACTCTGCATGCAATAAAAATCTCGTGTTAAAACCATTTTTAACACTATTTTTCGGATTTTATCATATTTATTCTCAATAAATATATAAAACTCCAAAAACAACAAAATAAATTTGTAACTACAAGCCTTGGCTCTGATACCACTTGTAGGGATCGGATCCCATTCACTAATCAAATATTAGTGTAAATCAAATTACTCTAATTTGATGAGCAAGATCTATGTAGTTACAAATAGACTTTGTTACAAGTTTATAGAAATTTATACCTTCTTACAAGGAATAAAATGGGCACAAAACTAGAACTCCTTTCTAGTTTTGTTTCTTGAGCTAGTAAGTAGGATGATCCTCCAAAACCCGAGTTTCCAAAATAGGAAACCTCCTTAAAGATGCACCCAAGAACTTACTCCAAAATACTAAGGATTTTGATCTAGAAATCACTTAGTATTAACTTGATAATATGTGTAATATTATTACTAACACTTAGTAATATAGTAGAAGATTTAAGAACAAGTTTCTTATTATTTTAGAGAGTTTTGAGAGGTTGGAGAGTAGAGAACATCATCTCCTAATCTCTTACTTTTGCCCTTGTTTTTAATGTACAAAAACAAAGTGTGTTGGGCACACATATGAAGAGGGGGCCGGCCACTTGAGAGGTGAGAAAGAGAGTGTAGCTAGCTTTTCTTGTTAAGACAAATAACATGCATATTCATGATTATGTTTTGCATGCACAATAAAAAGCAAATACAAAAGACAAAAAGGAATCTTATCTCTCTCTCTCCCTTGCTCTTGGACGGTTTCTTGGCCCATATAATGGGTCCAATTTGTTTTCAATATTTGTCCCACAAATACTTATAATTTATTACTTAATCATCTAATATGATAAAGTACAAATTATCAAATTGAACTCACAACTCTTCTTTAACATATATGTACATTTACACATATTTAAGAATTGAACTTTTACTAATCTCATTAGTAAAATATACATGATTAGTGAATTAACAGTTAATCACTAATTCTCATCTCCTCTAATAATTTTATCGATATAAAATTCAATCATCCGAGTTCACAACTCGATTTCTCTCTAAATTAATTCACTGACTAACCGTTAGTCAATTTATCAAGTTACTAATCTAATCGTATCTCATACAATTAATTAGCTTAAATATTTGGAGTACGTTCCTATAGGTGTGACTTAAAGGGATCAATTGATCACCGCCGTTCTCACGACAATAACGTCAAACTCTAGTCAGCCAACCGTTATTGATTTACGTTAATCAATTGACAATAATACAGGATTATCCCCATGTATTCCTTAATTGAGATTTATTAAGTAATCGCACTATTGTGGAGGACACTTACTCCAACAGGGTGGTCAACCAATGGAGCCGAGAAGAGTAATTTTGGTGACAAGGTTTTGAATGATGTACTTGAGAAGGGTACTTGTCATCCCCTCCTTGATGAGCCTTGTGACCCATGGGACTATGAAGGCGATTTAGTCCATGGTGGGAAAGATAGCAACTACATCTTTAAGGTTGGATGGGAGGAGGTAGAAGCAAATCAAGGATTGAAAGTTGTTAAGAGTCCACCCATCCAATTTCCAAAGGGTGATCCGAAAATTTAAGAGGAGAGCATGGGATACAATCTCAAGGATGAGGATGAGCTTGATGCTATGAGATGTTTAGCTAATGTCAAGAAGAAGATGCTCATGTGGAATGTCATGTTTCGTGCAAGACGAAGGTCAAGAGGATTCTTGAAATGGAAATTCAAATGGGGAGCTTAGTCAAGAACATCCCTAATACACTAGATAGGAATCAAGAAAAGGAGCTCAAGCAAATGTTGAGAACCCCAAGGATTTGAGGACAAATCCTTTTGAAGAAGAGGAGATTGCACCAAAATGGATAAGCTCATTTTTGCTCATTTTGAGGCTTGGGCTTACTTGGGTCCTATGGCTCGAGCCATGGCTAAATTTGTGATCATTAGGATCAAATCAAGTGAAATGTACAAGGAGGAACAAAGGAAATCAGCCCACACATGGAAAGCAACAACCTAGGCCATGAACCATGAAGCCTATCTTGACATGTCAGTAGAGATCGTAACATAACTCCCAATCTACTCATCCAATTGAGGTGAAACCACTTGCATATGAAAGCTAGCTCAAAGAGCTTTCATTTGACATATGGTTGGCCATCTGGTTCAAAGGGAGCTGAGAGGTATGACCTCTACAAGTCAGGGGTCAGATTGTGAAAACTCAGTCCATAGGCAAATTCGACATGTCCGTACTCAAAGTTGCATATCTTGAGTTCTAGGCAATATTTTTGGATGATTCGTTTTGCATTGGAAAGCTAGCTCAATTACCTTTCCAATGACATATCATGGGCCTTCTAATTCAACGTGAGCGAGAAATGGTGAAGCCTACAAGTCACTTCAGTCTCAAGGAACTCGGTTTTGGAGTAATGAGCCATGAACTTAACCTACATCATTCTCCTTGGGTGAGCTCACCTTGGGGACCATTTGGGAGCCTCATAATCATCCTAAGGCTCACATGAGTCGTGGCTAGCACAAGAGGGGACAAGGAATTCAGCTCATTCCACAATTCAAAAGAGAAGATCAACTTTTGTTCATGTCACTATCTCTAGATGTCTTTGTCTCACTTTATGCTTTATTGTATTTGTCTCCTTTAGTTTGTGATCTGAATTTTAAGTCCTTTGTACCATCACTCCTTGCTCTCCAAGATTAAGATCTCAACCCTTGGATTTGAACCTAAATGCAAGGAGAGGATGTAGTCACAAGTCACTATCTACTTTAGTTGTTGTAGTTTGTTTTATTTTCAGATTTGTAAGGTCTTTAGGACCAACTTTTTCGGCTGAATTGTAAGGCCCTTATGGCCCTTAGATCAAGCTTAGATGTGTGGTTAAGATTAGAAGCCTTGGCATATATAAGCCAAGCCTCCAACATTGTATTTTTCAGATTTGATGAATGAAAAGAAAACCCTAGAGTTGAGTTGAGTGTTCTTCATTTTCTCCTTGCTTTGTGCTTGAGTTAGTGAATGATTAATTAGTGGCTTTGTGCTTAATTAATCAAACCCTAATTCTATCGCTTTGTGCTTAGAATTAGTACTATCTTTTATGTTTTCCTTGTTTCACAAAAATTCAGAAAATTCACACCAAAAATACATCACTTTGGCCGATTTATTTCAAGTGTTTCAAGATCGATTTTTGTTGTCTCCTTGAGTGAAACTTGGCCCATCTAGTTTCACTCCAAATTGGTATCAAAGCCTAGGTTTGTTCTTGTTTTCGATTTAAATTTGTGTTACTCGGTTATACTCTTGTTTGTCCTCTTTTATTTTTTTCGTTTTTTCTCTTTTATTTTTCTTGTTTCCACAAAACTTCCACAAAATTCTCACAAATTTTCACAAAAATGGTTGAAGATCTACACTTGTGTTAGTGTTGGTTCGGTTCTTACACTCAAAGATCCTCACTTTACTTGAAAATTTTCAGATTTGTTCTTTGGTTATTTCAATGGGTATGTTTCTTCCTTTTGATGTTACTTGTGATACTACTCTTGGTGAGACCATGTATGATTCTATGGAGAAAACTAGAAGAGAGCTTGAAATCAAAATGAGTCGAATGAGGAGTAGACCTATCCCTATCCCTAACCTTGTGATCTTGAGGGAGTTAGAAGGTAGAATGGCTCGGTTAGGAGGAGAGCCACCCCCTAGCCATGGCCGTATGGGTTGTAGAGACTCACATACTCAAACCCTAACCCTAACCCTAGAAGAGAATCACCAAGTCGAAACCTTTAGGTCTAGGTGTACCATTATGGGAAGGGTTTGTAATTTGATTGTTGATAGGGAGAGTTGTTCTAATGTTGCCTCAAGCACCCTCATTGAAAAATTAGCCTTGCCTACACAAGAACACCCTAACCCTTACAAGATGAAGTGGCTAAACAATGGAGCCGAGATGAGTGTAAGTGTGGTTAGACAATGCTTGGTTTCTTTCTCCATTGGTGGAGATTACATGGATGAGGTTTTGTGTGATGTGATTCCCATGGATGCTTGTCATCTCCTCTTGGGGAGACCATGGAAGTTGGAAAGAAATGCTCATCATGATGGGAGGGACAATACCTATACTTTCAAGATTGGAGCTAAGAAAATCAAACTTGCACCCTTACCTTCGATTTTGAAGAACCCTAACCCACCCTCCTTGATTATGTCACACGAAAAAATGGGGATTGATGGGGGACCAGAAATTGAACTTGGGGTTAGTCATGGGAAGGATGAGATTAATGTCCTTGCTAAGGAGTTCCCCAAAGAGCAATGCAAACCGCCCTCCATACTTGAGTCATCCAAAGAGGTTATTTTGAGTGGAGTACCAATTGAAGCATGGGTTTAGTGATGAGAAGGTTGGATGTGTTCTTCTTCTCAAAGACATCCCTAATGATCAAGATGAGTTTGGAAAAGAAAGTCTACCTATGCTCAAGAAAGGGGATGAATGTGAGATGAGAAGTCTACCTAAGCTTATGGAAAGGATATTCATGTGGTATGAGAATGTTGATACAAGCAAAGAGTCGAGGGAATTTCTAAAATGGAAGTTCAAAGTGGGAACTAACAATACCAAAGAAATGCTATGTGGTTGTCATAACCAAGTCTACTCAAGTGGATTCATGAGATGGGGATTCAAAGGGGGAACTAAGCTTGAACAAAAAGAGCTAAGTGATGATCTTCTACAATCTTCACCTAAGTTCAAGAACGAAGGTGGCTCAATTGAAAGTCCAAAGATCGATTTGTGGAAGGGGAACACGGCCCTCAAGGCCATACCCGAATTAGTCACACTCCTTATGTCGCCTAATGCCATAAGTACCTTCATGATCGAGAATGTAGCCCTCCATGTGATCGAAGACAATCCTAGAGCAATAAGGGGAAGCCAAGGAGAGGAGCTTCATGAAGTCAAAGCGAAAATTTGGGAAACTCGATCAAGTGCAAAGGAAGTGAATCATTTGGAGATGCAAAGGTCGATGTGCTAGAAGGTTCAAGTGAGTCCTTGAAATGGGAAAGAGACGTGGGACTCATCATTGACAAAGGGTGGCTAATTGACGGTCCTAAACATGAGGAACTTCGAGTTGTGCTAGGGGTTAATTGTGAATCCAAAGAAACCATGAGTAAGGGAGAGAGCAAGTTCAATTCAATGAACCGAGTTTACAAGAATCAATCTCTCATTCAATCTCTAAGCAAGTGGAATTCTTGGAAGTCTAGAGCCATGGAGCCCAAAGTTGGTCATGGGACTCATGGGGCACCCCTCATCATGATCTACTTAATCAAGTCATGAAGCCAACAAGAGTCCGAGTCGAGAAGAAGGCGAAGGTTCGAATCATGAGTCAAACAAAAGTTCAAGTCGAGAAGGGAACAAAGAGAACTCCGAGGATTTGAGGACAAATCCTTTTCAAGGAGAGGAGATTGGACCAAAAATGGTCAAGGCGAGCAAAGGCGGTTTTTGTCCAAATCACGGTTTGGGTCCTTGGGCTCGAACCATGGGCTAGGCCACGGTCCTAAGGTCCACCCAAGCTTATTTTGAGTGAATTTAAACAATAATATCTTGGTCAAGCTTGGTGGGTCAAGGGAGTCAAGAAAAGTCAAGACGGAGAGCAACCGAAAGTCAACAAAATGCTATTTTTTGAGTGTGATCGCTCGAGTGCACCCATGCGGGTTCGAACCACAAGTCAATTAAATTATCAAGAGGAACAAATCAAGTGGGAATAAGACCCAAAACAGCCGAAAAATCAACAAGGGGAAGCTTCACATGTTTTTCCTCAATGTGTCCCTTTCAACACATGTCACTATCTACCTTTTATGCTTTATACTTTATGCTTTATGTTTTGTTGTTTACCTTCAATTTTTCAGCATTTGTAAGGCTTTAGAAGCCCTTTATTTCGGTTGGTTGTAAGGCCAATTAGGGCCCTTAGATCAAGTTCAAATTGTATGGTCAAGATGTAAACACTTGGTCTATATAAACCAAGCATCCAACAACATAATTTTCAGAATTTGTTGAATGAAAAAAAACCTAGTGTTTAAAACTTGAGTGCTCTCATTTCTCTCATTACTTTGTGTTTGAGATTTATGATAATTAGTTAGTGGCTTAGTGCTTAACTAATTAAAACCCTAAATCTATTACTTTGTGTGTAGATTTAGATACTATCTTTTATGTTTCATTTGTTCACAAAATTACAGAAAAATTCATCCCAAAAAAATACTATTTGGCCGAGAATTTCAAGGGCTTTCAAAGTCGATTTGTGTTCATCCTTTGAGTGAAACTTGACCCACTTAGTTTCACTCCAAATGGCCTTTAAGCATTCCCATATACACCCACATTTATACCGATATTCAAATACACAAACCCACACCCCATACCACACACGTTCAAGGTTTACAAGCTCACAATTCACTTCACACAATACAACAACAATAACAAGGCTACACTAAGAGACTAAGTAAGGGAATAGCCCTTACCTCGAAGGGAGAATCGCGAAAACCCGAGCTCAAGGTAGAAAACAAACCGAAACCGTTCCGAAACCAAACGAACTCTACAAATAACGATATCACTGTTAATTACCACTATAATACAACTCAAACGACTACTAAAACACCACAACCGACCCAAATGTGAAAAGCCCCAAATTCTAGGGTTAGGGTTTATACGAAAATGAAATTGAATAATTAAATACGAGTTATACCTCCAATTACTCGTACAATGAGGTTGGGACCCGACAAAAACCCGACGAACGACCACCCAAAATCGATCGACAGAAAAGGGTATGGAGCTTTAACACAGCCCACGAATTTGACTCAAAAACAACAGCAGAAATGTTGGAAAGAGTGATGACGACAAAGGATGAACAATGAGCGCAGAGGTGATGATGATTGATGACGATGTTGATTTTGATGATGATGATGATGATTTTGATGGCCGAGTGAAGATGAACAACGAAGGAAGAAGGAAGAGCAGGTCCAAGAGAGAGAGAGAGAGCCCCCTTTTTTTTTTTAGTCGAGTGAAATAAGAATAAAGGGGTGATTGATTAATTACTTGGGCCTATTAAATTACTCTTATCATTACTAATATGTGTACTATTACCTAATACTATTATTATTTTTATTATTATTATTATTATTATTATTATTATTATTATTATTATTATTATTATTATTATTATTATTATTATTATTATTATTATTATTATTATTATTATTATTATTATTATTATTTTTATTAGTATTATTATTCTTATTATTATTAGTATTATTATTATTATTATTATTATTATTATTATTATTATTATTATTATTATTATTATTATTATTATTATTATTATTATTATTAGAAGGCTCAACTTAAATATAATCCATTTAGACACAACTTCAAACTATATCTATAAATCCCGACTTAGACTGGGTCGAATTAAGGTGCTGAAAATCTCGGGTATTACAACCATCCCCCCTTAAGAGAACTTCGTCCCGAAGTTCAACTGATCACTACAACAAGACTACTAAAACTCAATTCTTCAAAACTCCCCCAGGTCTAGCTAATCACAAAGACTCTAACAATTAAACCACGACATAAAACGAGGCTCAACGTCCTATAATCGAGCACGTATGGCGACAGAGCACAAAACATGTCAATAACAAAATGTGCGACATTCTATCTCTCCCTTTTTAAAGAAACTTCGTCCTCGAAGTTTAAACTATTATGACAATGCAAACCATACTTATTAACCATGTAACTTACCCTACAACATAGTCACATAGTCACACGTATTGTTCTAGCCTTCCTGTTGTGGTTAGATGAACTTATATATCCTTCCATTTATATTGCTTATTTCACACTAGCATTACTAATACTCTTCTTTATTCCCACGAAACTTCCTCATCTCATTTATACCCTTACCTTTACCGTCTCGTTATGATCACCAACCCAGCGGTATGCTGTTACCCATATCACTTGTGTCTTCTACACTTAAGAATTATATTCTCTATTCTTTCTTCTGTACTCTTTGTTGCTTACTTGGTGCACTTGTTATAAGGTAGCAGATTAACAACGTTTTCAACAACCTATATCGTACAACAGCAGAGTGACCGTGAATAATTATCGTTCACACGGCATGACTAAACCTAAACCACACACTTACACAGGATACATCGTCTCATTCTTCGAATTCAACACACACGCATTACCCCAATGTTAAAACACAAAATAAAAATCGACCAGCAGCCTAAACTAGGTTATTCGCGCTCGTAAAACACCTGTAAACCACACAGAACACTTCTCATACGTTCTCACGCATGCCTAAGACAGGCCTACGCAGGTTAAACCGGAAATTTGTTCTATAAGGTGATAAAACGGTTAAACAACTCAAAATAATGACAATTTGTTACTAGGACAGCGGCTTCAACTCTCCTTTAACTTACGACACGTACAGAAAACTCATGGCAAGCTTCTCACAACAATAATCCCCTAAGTCTCACTAAGCAAGGCTCTTAACACCACAATGTAACAACTCCATGGATTCTACACATAGATTAGCGAAAACGGAGACATAAATCATACTCGGTTTAGGTCTAAATCTAGACTTCGTCCTTACTACAACATCACGCGGCAGCGCACTAAGAAAACAAAAGCAAACTCGGCCCACACTACTAAAGTTCGACTAGCTCCACTTCTTCGGTCTCACTCACATGGCATCATTGATACGTACATCTACACCCACACACACACACATTCAATACAACACGTCGTAACAGCAACAGAAATGCAACAACACTAGTAGCAGCAGCGCATATAGTAGCAACAACAGCAGATACAAAACTATAGACAGAAACAACAGGTTGCAGATGTAGCACGGACAAAGAATAAAGAGCGTGACAAGAGTGTCATTGGGCCTTGAGCGGGGAGGTAGTTATCGATTCATAGACCGACTATAGCAAAAACTAATGAACAACAACAAACGATACTCCCACACTACCTCGCTCAACGTACACACTTACCATGGATATGAATTCACACATACAAGTACGACATCTTCCAACGACACAAAAAAAACGGAAAACATATTCACTCAAGACAGATACACGTCAATTCCACCAATACTTATCCTAATTACTTCATATAACGTACTAACACCGGAAATCGAACTAAGGGAGGTTCCCCTCACCTCAAGGAAGGGAGACTGAAAACAAGGTTTGGGCTCTCAGAAAAATTGGTTTATAAACCGTAATCCTCTATATTACATGTTCACTCTCACTATGTACTTTACTATAGACTACCACCAAAACATAGTTTATCTCCCATATCCCCTACGTAGACCATCACCAAACAGCAGCACAAAAGACCCCATAAGAACTTAAAGCATCAGCATAACAACATCGCCTCAGTTCCTCCAACGTGTCAGCCGCCAACAGTTCCTAGACGAATTCAGCAACATTTTAGGCATCAAGAACAGTATCACAGGAGCGTGAATTGTGGCGATAGTATAACGGTCAATAACTTAGCTATCTTACACTTGCAAAACCAACTTACACTGTAATTAGCATCAAAAGAGTAGTGAACCAGCTTGAGCAACACACACACACACACACACACACACAAGCATTTCAAATACTCCCCCAAAACCAGCACAATACCTCTCACCGTATGAGCATACACGCCTCGCGGAATAACCCATTAACAAAACTGTAGAAAACGTGGCTAAGGCTACCTACACAGCCTTACAACAATTCTAACATACAATTACACTGATCTCGATGAATTCATGCTCCAATTTCAAGGAGCACACACACAATAAAGCCGAAACTGAGGTGTAAGGCAGATATGGAAGCAGCTAAACAGTACGCAACAGTAGGTATCGCAATACAGTCTTAGTTACAACAGCCCATAGCAACAGAGATGGCAATGTACTAACCTACGGCTACAGATTGCACTAACCCATTCACAAGAATGCCCCCAAAGACAACAAGGATCTTAATCTCGTTCTCGAAACATATATACGTATATACTTTATATAAATAATACTGCATCATACCAAAGCTAACTCAAGAATACACATGCCTTGAATAAAATATATATATAATGCATTCATAGGTAACATAGCTCGCTTTCACAGTCACCACTCTTAGAACATATCACATTTACAGCTATAGTCATCCATATATATACATACAATGCATAACTCATGTCATCATACCATTTACCACATACACACCACCATTACAACCAACATTGTTAATCACGAGGCACACCATTTATATCTTATCCATGCATAGATTTACAATCATCATCAATCACGATCCATCGTTCAAATCATCTCATGCCATAATAGATCGTACCTTTAATGTCTAACCTTTTTTTTTTTTTTTTTCACATTATCAACCTTCCGACCCATCATACTCCAACATACACATAATACCATTACCATCTAAACTTGTAACCACAACACATGTCAACGATGAAAGGACATGACATTATACGACTCCAATCCTAGACACTAATCACGATCAAGACTCTCACTCCTTCTATTCTGCCCAAATACTTAACTGCGAACAACGACCAGGTAGCCTATATACAAGAAATTACGCACGCGGTTCGACTTCTATACTTGTTCTAGTTTATCCAAAACACCAAAATTTTCACTCCAACAAACAAGTAGCTATATTAGAGCTTAAAGACAGCAAGCAATCAACAATAGAGCTCACGAACTATGGCCAAACACATCATCAAGTTGCAGGTATAACATTACACAGCGGGGCAATTCCATCGGCAACAAAACACGGAGAATCAAACACACTCACATCCAAAACTAGCCTTACAACACCCAAACACACCCAAACACACGCAAACGCACCTAAACACACGCAAACTTACAACATGGTCCTCCACTTACTCATTTACATCAAAACACACCTAAACACGATGCTAAAACCTAAAATATGACCTCTAATTGAAGAAAATAACATTGACTCATCCATAGTAAAAACACACATTCAAACACAACAGAACCATACGCTCATATGCTCACGCTCACGGCTCGAGGCCGAAACACACCCTTGGTACGACCACAAACATATGTATGCTCAATAACAATAACATGCCACAACCACAGCATAGCAACGACAACGAGTAGCTGGAGTGAAACCTATGGGGTGATTTCACTCAAGAAGACAACTAAAATCGATTTATAAAACTTGAAAGAATTTCGGCCAAGGTGTAGTATTTTTGTGGGAATTTTCTGATTTTTGAAAGTAAAAGCAAAACATAAAGGATAGACTAAATCTAAGCACAAAGCAATAGATTTAGGTTTTGATTAATTAAGCACAAAGCCACTAATTAATCATAAAATCACTAACTCAAGCACTAAGCTAAGAGAAAATGAAAAGCTCTCAAATTAGGGTTTTTTATTCAACATCAAATCTGCAAAATATGATGGGAGAGTGAGGGTTTATATAATACCCACACTCTAATCTTGACCCTACAATTTGAGGTTGATCTAAGGGCTCATATAAGCCTTTGAAAACAACAAAAAAAACGGCTAAAGAGCCTTACACATAGCTGAAATTTTGAAGATAAACAAACAAAAACATAAAGCATAAAGCATAAAAGAGGATAGTAACATGTGGGAAAGGGACATGTTTAGGAGAAACATGTGAAGCTTCTCTTTGATTATTTCGGCTGACTTGGGGTCTTATTCCCACTTGATTTTTGCTCTTGATGATTTAATTGACTTGTGGTTGACCTTTGGACCTAAGGTTGGAAGCGGGTCCTAGGTCAATGGATCGCAAATTCTCAACTCCCGTTGCAATCTCCCCGGGTTGAAAAGGATTTGTCCTCAAATCCTCTCCTTCTTCATCCTCCAAGTCTTCATGATACGGGCTAAGATCTCCCACATTAAACGTGCCATGGACTCCGTATTCCCCCGGTAGATCAACTTTATAAGCATTTGGTCCGATTTTCTCAAGTATCTCGAAGGGTCCCTCGGCTCTAGGCATGAGCTTGTTCTTTCTCTTATCCGGGAATCTTTCTTTTCTCAAGTGTAACCATACCAAGTCTCCCGGCTCGAATTCTTTTGGAGTCTTTCGGCTCTTTGACCTAGACTTGTAGGTTTCATTCGCTTTCTCGATTTGCTTCTTGACTTGATTGTGGATGCTCATCATGAACTCAACCCGCTTCTTGGCAACGTAGCTCATCTCCTTGCCCTTGATGGGGGCTAGGTCCGTGGGCATGAGAGGGTTGGTCCCATAGACCACTTCAAACGGTGAATTTCCCGTGCTAGAAAAAGGGGCACGATTAAAAGCAAACTCGGCGTGGGCAAGCTTGAGATCCCAATCTTTCAAGGACATGGAAAAGATGCTCCTAAGGATCCTCCCCAAGGTTTTATTAGTGACCTCGGTTTGGCCATCCGTTTGAGGGTGGTGACTTGTGCAAAATAAGAGCCTCGTTTTTAACAATTTCCACAAAGTCTTCCAAAAGTGGCTCATGAACTTGGAGTCTCGATCGGATACAATGGTCTTGGAAACTCCGTGTAGTTTGACCACTTCTTTGAAGTACAACTCGGCCACACCCATGGCATCTTCGGTTTTCTTACACGCAATGAAATGAGCCATCTTGCTAAATCGATCCACCACAACCATGATGGAGTCCTTACCTCGTTGAGTTCTAGGCAAAGCGACGATGAAATCCATGCTAACATCCTCCCATGGCCGATTTGGGACGGGTAGAGGAGTATACGGTCCCGTTTGAAAGAAGGAATTGGATTGTTGGCACGAAGCGCATCTCTTGATCACATCTTGGACATCTCCAAGCATCTTGGGCCAATAAAACTGATCTTGGAGTATGTCGTAAGTCTTTTGAATCCCAAAATGCCCGGCTAAACCATTAGAATGAACCTCACGTACTAGGAGAAGTCGATACGAACCTTTAGGAATGCACAACCGATTCCCCAAGAATAGGAACCCCTCTTGAAGTGTGTATTTGCTTCCTAGCTTGCTTTGCCCTTCACGAATGGAGCTCCACTCGTCTTTGAAGTCGGGATCCTCCACATAGAGCTCTTTCATGAATTCAAAACCCAACACTCTTTGTTCCATGTAGCTTAGCATGGTGTGCCTTCGAGACAATGCATCGGCCACCACGTTATTCTTTCCTTCAATGAACTTGCTTGAGAAAGAGAACGATTGAAGAAATTCTACCCATTTGGCGTGCCTATGATTCAACTTGTGTTGTCCATTGATGTATTTGAGAGCCTCATGATCCGAATGAAGAACAAACGGTTAGGGTTTGAGGTAATGGCTCCAATGAGCGAGAGCCCGAACGATGGCATAGAATTCTTTGTCGTAGGTGGAATAATTGAGCTTGGCACCATTCAATTTCTCACTAAAGTAAGCGATTGGCTTGTGTTCTTGCAAGAGAACGGCCCCAATTCCAACTCCACTAGCATCACATTCGACCTCAAAGAGCTTATTGATATCCGGCGGTGTAAGAATAGGTGAATCACACAACAACTCTTTGATTTTCTTGAAGGAATTCTCGGCCACCTCATTCCACTTGAACTCTCCTTTTTTCATACACTCGGTGATGGGTGCCATGATGGTGCTAAAATCCTTGATAAATCGTCGATAAAAAAAAAGCCAAGCCATGAAAGCTTCTCACCTCGGTTATGTTCTTCGGAATTGGCCATGATTTGATAGCCTCCACTTTCTCTTGGTCCACTAGTATACCTCGGCTAGAGATGATATAGCCCAAGAATTGGACTTCGCTTTGCATAAAGGAACATTTCTCTAGCTTGCCATACAACTTGTGGTCTCTAAGTGTCTCAAACAACACTTGCAAGTGATGTAGATGAGCTTCCTTGGAAGGGCTATACACCAAGATATCGTCAAAGTAAACCACAATGAATCTCCCCAAGTAAGGTCTCAAAACCTCGGTCATCAATCTCATGAAGGTGCTAGGAGCATTGGATAGTCCAAAAGGCATGACTAACCATTCATACAACCCATGCTTTATTTTAAAAGCCGTCTTCCATTCATCACCCTCTTTGATCCTCACTTGATGGTATCCTTGTCGTAGATCAATCTTGGAAAACAATCGAGCCCCACTAAGCTCATCAAGAATGTCATCAAGTCTAGGTATAGGAAACCTATACTTGACCGTAATGTTGTTGATAGCTCGACTATCCGTACACATTCTCCAAGTTCCGTCCTTCTTAGGTACTAGAAGCGTAGGCACGGCACAAGGACTAAGTGATTCTCTTACAAACCCCTTTTCCATAAACTCCCCAATTTGGTGTTGAAGTTCTTGTGTAGCCTTGGGATCACTTCGATATGCGGCCTTATTAGGTAGTGTAGCTCCCGGAACAAGATCAATTTGATGTTCAATGCCCCTAATAGGGGGTAGGCCGTGTGGTAGCTCGAGAGGAAACACATCCTTATAGACTTCTAAAAGCTCTTGGACCTCACATGGAATCGGTTCTTCACTCTCCTTAGGAGTTTCTTTGGCGATGAGGGCATAAAAAACCATTCCCTTGCTAAGCTCTTGTTTCATTTCTTGTTCCCCAACTAATAGAACTCCCTCAAGAGGCCTGGATAGGCTAGGGTTAGCTCGGCTATGCACGTTTGGAGGCAAGGGTGTAAGTTTGATCCTCTTGTCTCCAAGCTTGAAGGTATAGGTGTTGTCTCTTCCCTCATGAATCGCATTTCTATCAAATTCCCAAGGCCTCCCTAGTAAAAGGTGACAAGCATCCATGGGAATCACATCACACCAAACTTCATCCATGTAGTCTCTCCCCATAGAAAAAGAAACCAAACATCGTTTATCAACCAAAATTTCGGCCTCCCTATTCAACCATCTCTACTTGTAAGGGTTTGGATGCTTTTGTGTGGGTAAGGCAAGTTTATCGATGAGGGTTTTTGAAGCAACATTAACACAACTTCCTCCATCAATAATTAGGTTACAAACCCTCTTCCCAATAGTACATTTAGACCTAAAAATCTGATTTTTTTGACTTTCCTTCAATGGTTGAGGTTGGGTATGCATAACCCTCTAAGTTACAAGACCAAGGTTTGACCCAAATCCTCCTTTCATACGGCTCAATTTAGCCTCTAATTCCCTCCTCAATTTCTCCATAGAGTCATACATGGTTCCCTCAAGAGTAGTATCATAAGAAAGAGGCATACTCATTGAGAAAACAAAGAAGAACAAACCTGAAAAATTCGGGTAAACAAGAACTTGTTTTGGACCGTGTGTTTTCTAAGCACAAAGGTGGGATCTTGTGCTTCAAACCCAACCAAAGCTTTGATGACCAATTTGGAGTGAAACCTATGGGGTTTGATTTCACTCAAGAAGACAACTAAAATCGATTTATAAAACTTGAAAGAATTTCGGCCAAGGTGTAGTATTTTTGTGGGAATTTTCTGATTTTTGAAAGTAAAAGCAAAAAAGGATAGACTAAATCTAAGCACAAAGCAATAGATTTAGGTTTTGATTAATTAAGCACAGAGCCACTAATTAATCATAAAATCACTAACTCAAGCACTAAGCTAAGAGAAAATGAAAAGCTCTCAAATTAGGGTTTTTTCATTCAACATCAAATCTGCAAAATATGATGGGAGAGTGAGGGTTTATATAATACCCACACTCTAATCTTGACCCTACAATTTGAGGTTGATCTAAGGGCTCATATAAGCCTTTGAAAACAACAAAAAAAATGGCTAAAGAGCCTTACACATAGCTGAAATTTTGAAGATAAACAAACAAAAACATAAAGCATAAAGCATAAAAGAGGATAGTGACATGTGGGAAAGGGACATGTTGAGGAGAAACATGTGAAGCTTCTCTTTGATTATTTCGGCTGACTTGGGGTCTTATTCCCACTTGATTTTTGCTCTTGATGATTTAATTGACTTGTGGTTGACCTTTGGACCTAAGGTTGGAAGCGGGTCCTAGGTCAATGGATCGCAAATTCTCAACTCCCGTTGCAGTAGCAGCAACAAGAACTCACAGTAGCAACAAGATAGTAACAGTCGTAGCAACAATGAACGACAACTGTGGCCGCATTAATAACCGAAAACAACATCAATTAAACGACATAGCATCATCATCACGATACAAGCACCCATATAACCATACTCAGTCCTGACTGACCACAACATGCTCATACGAAACATATTCATACATGAGACAGACAAGTGTGCAATAAAAGAAAGCAACAGCACAGTTATTCCAAGACAATATACTATATCTAGCAGCAGCCAATTTCCACAATTCCTCAAAATGCAACATAAAGTGCCTCCAGTGACTTGAAGGTCCTAATCTCATCCTCCATTAACAATATCTAACATAATATAAGATATAATAAACGAGTGCGTATACATAACATATGAATACAATAATGCGATATCATATTAAAGCAACATTATGAAACATTAGTATAAATGGATAACATCATACCAAAATGGGCTTAAAGGGGAGGGTGGGCGGGATCATTATCATTACCACAATACAGCATCAGCAACATACATATATATAATTACAATACTTACTCAACCTTTACTGTTTATTGTTTTCTTGCCATGACGTTCCTCGTACTCGGCCCACTCCGAAAGATCAACAACAACATCATAGTATCTCCACAACTCTACCACCACTCCTCACGCCTAATCACATCTCATCGCATCTCATCGCCGTGTCTCCATACTCCATGATCACACAACACATACACAAACAAGGCAATTCAACAGCATATCAACGCAACCCGACACACTTTACCCCCCGTTAACCACTTCAATTCATAGCTACCAAGCTCTCTAGGGACATCTCCCACCCAGGTTTTCGGGACGTCTCCCTAACCCTGGTATTGCTTGGATCACCAATCATTTCCATGGGGTTCATTTTAATTCCTATTTTCATTTTAAGACACGATTCACCTACGTTCATTTTATGGTTCATTTTAGGTTCATTTGATCAGAAAATCGGAAACGTCACGAAGGAAAACGAAATCAAACTCTCTCAGCTACAACTGTCGCTCACGACAGCATCTAGGCACGCAGGCCGAAAACTGTATGTGTCAAAAAGAGAATGTCTAAAGTGGGACTAGACTCCACAAGACTCTAGCGATCCCTCAAGGCGTCCCAAGCTAACATGAATGCGTCCGAGAACCTAAGAGGTGGGAAGACAACAGACACAACAACAAACCTAGTTAGCCATAAACCAAAACTCGAAAGGAACAAAGGAATAAAGTAAGCTGAAAGCTCTTATTAAATTCAAAAGTGGAAGGCTTTACATAAATTAATGGCACTGATCTCGTTATCAACTGAGAAACAAGTTAATATGAATACTAACTCGGACGCTGTCAAACAATTCAAACAATAAGACCAGTCGAGAACCCCACTGTGTACCTCCACACAGGGGACTTACCATAACGTCAACTCCACTCCGGCTCCTGTCACAACTCCTCCATAATCGCCAGGTCACACAGACCATAAATCACAAGGTCACACAGACCATCAATCACAAGGTCACACAGACCATCAATCTCAAGGTCACACAGACCATCAATCTCAAGGTCACACAGACCATAAATCACAAGGTCATACAGACCATCAATCTCAAGGTCACAGAGACCATAAATCACAAGGTCACACAGACCATCAATCTCAAGGTCACACAGACCATCAATCTCAAGGTCACACAGACCATAAATCACAAGGTCACACAGACCATCAATCTCAAGTACGGAACGTCATGGCAAGAGAACAAAATTCATTCTATACAATTGTCTAACAACCTAAAGAGTACCTATGACGGTTTCAACTCGAATGGATAGTCCTTTATACGACCTTTTAAACAACGTTCCTGACCTCTTCAGTTTACCTTCCCAAGTCCATACAAGACATGCCATACACACATTCTTTATTCATTTCAGAAACACTCTAAACATAACACGAGACAACAACACAACGGATGAAAATATAATAACACAATGGGCAATGACAACAACATTACTAAAACGAGAAGACATCCAAAATATGTAACAAAGCAACCAACTCTTTCCCCTAAGGAGTCTCAATCGTCTGCCCAAATTAGCCAACCACAAACCCCCAAACAATAGAGTAAAAACCAGCCCCTAAGCTGCTCCACTTCACTACCAGAGCAAATTTTTAAATAACAACAAACAAAGACTCAGAAGCGCCTAAACATGGCTGTTCACAGCCTCTAACCGTGGCCTCCAACAGCCTATAGAGCTGCTAGCACACGGCTGTACACAGCCTTTAACCTATAGCATACAGCACCTGCAAATGTCCCTCGAAATCAACCCTAAACACGGTTCAAACAGCTCCTACATGGACAACAATCCACGGCCAACTTGGTCTTCAATAACAGCCCTAAACTGTCCCGTAGTTGACAATAACAACAGCAACAAGACGGGCCAACTTGGTCTTCAATAACAGCCCTAAACTGTCCCGTAGTTGACAATAACAACAGCCACAAGACGGTCCTAAAATCACAGCAATTCAGCCTCAAAAACACGGCCTCAATGGCCTTTAAGCATTCCCATATACACCCACATTTATACCGATATTCAAATACACAAATCCACACCCCATACCACACACGTTCAAGGTTTACAAGCACACAATTCACTTCACACAATACAACAACAATAACAAGGCTACACTAAAAGACTAAGTAAGGGAATAGCCCTTACCTCGAAGGGAGAATCGCGAAAACCCGAGCTCAAGGTAGAAAACAAACCGAAACCGTTCCGAAACCAAACGAACTCTACAAATAACGATATCACTGTTAATTACCACTATAATACAACTCAAACGTCTACTAAAACACCACAACCGACCCAAATGTGAAAAGCCCCAAATTCTAGGGTTAGGGTTTATACGAAAATGAAATTGAATAATTAAATACGAGTTATACCTCCAATTACTCGTACAATGAGGTTGGGACCCGACGAACGACCACCCAAAATCGATCGACAGAAAAGGGTATGGAGCTTTAACACAGCCCATGAATTTGACTCAAAAACAACAGCAGAAATGTTGGAAAGAGTGACGACGACAAAGGATGAACAATGAGCGCAGAGGTGATGATGATTGATGACGATGTTGATTTTGATGATGATGATGATGATTTTGATGGCCGAGTGAAGATGAACAACGAAGGAAGAAGGAAGAGCAGGTCCAAGAGAGAGAGAGAGAGCCCCCGCTTTTTTTAGTCGAGTGAAATAAGAATAAAAGGGGTGATTGATTAATTACTTGGGCCTATTAAATTACTCTTATCATTACTAATATGTGTACTATTACCTAATACTACTACTACTATTATTATGTTATGAAATGGATTTTGTGGATGTCCATTGGGTTTTGAGGCCCATTAGACTAATTAGGTATTTAGATCTCTCCCTTGTAATCTACTATATATATGCCCCTATTAGATGAATAAAATGGTAACGATTACATCTTTCTCTCTAAACTCTCTCTTTGCATTCTCCTTATTTCTTAGTTTATAACACGTTATCAGCACGATCTAATTTATTAAACGGTAATTACTTATCAATATTTTTTTTTCCTCTCCAAATTTATTTAATATTTGAAAAAAAAAAAAAAAACACCGTATGAAATAGTTTAATACGGAGTAAGTACTAAGTAATACTCGTACGACATTGTTTTTGGTGCACAATCAAAGGGTTGCTTTGCTTTGTCCTTTTCATAGTCATTTGCTGCATCCATTTGTCCTTTCCTTCTCTCTTGTTTATTTTCTTATTTCTTACTCCGTATTTCATTTTCTTTTTATTGTTTTTTCTTCCTTTTGTTACATATTTCTCAAAGTCTATTTATTATAGAGTATATTTTCTTATTTGTTGCAATCAATTGGTAATATCGTTTTTTTTGGTAATGATTATATAGCCATATTTATTCATTGGCTAATTACTCTTATGGTCATTAATTTATTGACCAAATTTTTTTTTGTGACTATATAGATAGTCATATTTATTTATTGGTTAATCCTCTCTTGGTCATATTAATTCATTGACCTAATCAACTTTTGCCATATTACTTCATTGGCTAATTATTCTTTTGGTCATGTCGATTAATTGACCAATTATTATTAATGATTATGAATCTATTGTCATATTCCATCATTTGCTAATTATTATTTTGATCATATTAATTCATTGATCAAACTAGCTAAATATTGTCATATCACTTTAACGAGATAACTATTCTTAATGACTACATAGTCATTCATTGATAAATTATTTTTTGGTCATATTAATTCAATGACTAACTTACCTCTTTGTCATATTACTCTATTCACTAATTATTCTTTGATCATATCAATTCATTGATCGAATTTGTCATACCGTATTAATTTATTGGTTATTAAATTCATATCACTCTATAAGTTAATTATTATTTGAGGCTATATATTGTATTCATTAGCCATGTCAATTGATTGATATAAACTCATTGATTGTTTACATTAATTTTGTATTCAATTAATAAATTTATTAACTTTTGACTATATAATCACATTAGTCATGTTTATTCAATGGTGATATAAAATCATTGACCATATGAAACAAGTATTCATTTATTTGTTTAAATATTTTGTTCCCTATGGTCATATCATATAAATTAACACAATTGAATAATTTTATCATAATTTACGATCTCCTATCTATTAATATAAGACGGTCTCATATCTATTTAATTGAGACAAGCTACTATCTAATTCATGTGAAATATCTCGTATCTATTTAACATGAAACAATCTCTTGTTATTTATTATATTTTAAGACAAATTTTATCGATCAATGTCAAGGAGTTTTATGTAATTATAAGGGATACAATATCCTATCAAGAGTATAATAATGTGGGATGACCTATCAATTCACTATCTCTATAATGTTACCAAGTCTCCTATGAATTTAATGTAAGACTAATTTTTATGGAGTAGTGCTATCCATATTTTTTTCATTCCTCAACAAGAAATCATATTTTTCTAATTTCTTATGACTTAAGTATTTATCATTCGTCATACCTCCCAAAGGAATATTAATTCGTACCCATTTACTTAAGACACTAAATGTGTCATATAACAATTCATATGTTTGGGGAGATAACGATAAACTATTTCGAGCACATACTATATAATAGCTAACCACAAGTTAGCATTGAACTTAGTTTCGCAAGGTAGTAGTGCACAATTGCACATATTAAGACATATTCAACCTCAAATATGGAGGATTATAATAGATTTCTTGCGAACTATTATCAAAAGTTGACATGGAGTGACATATGATCAACAAGTGCTTAAAGAACTTTGATGTCACATTGAGTTCATTTGGGTTTTTAACTATACTCGTTTATTATATACATCAAGCTTATAAGGTGTTGAACCTCTTATGTGTAGAATATAAATATTACTCCATATTACAACAGGAGACTACACTTAATTTGAGTATGATTGATAATTGCAGATCTAAACATTGGTATTACACGTCAATACTCGAGGTTGAAAAACACCTAATAAATTCAATTGTACAAGTTGAAAATACGAGTAATTGTGTAATTACATTTCACAGTTAGATTATTATCATGTGAACAAGTTGATCTTCTAAATTGGGCATTCTAGTTCAGCACTTGAAAAAGCCAACTGCATAATGGTTCTACCCCCAATATTTTATCCTCTTGGAAATTTTATAATCATGGCATAAAAATAGGATATGCAATGAGGTATAAGGTGAATATTGTGATCAATTACCTATTAAATCTATCTTGATTTGATAGTTTTTACCACCTTAGGGGGAGAATGATAAGGAAAGCTGGTAAAAACAGATAATTGGTTTTCATCCCTAATTGAACCCGATAGTTCAGTCATTGACTGATATATAAAGTACATAAAATAGAGGTTCATAGAATAAAAATGATGAATTCATTTGGTTAATGGATGTACACCAATATACTAGCTTAGTCACATTATTTAAATGTGATATGTTTATTCATTGAAATTTATGATTTGACTATAGACATATATGACCTATTTAAAGGCATATCGAGCTATAGATTAGTCACGAAGAGTATATGTGATGAACATTGAGACTCTTGTCAAACTGAACAATACCCACACATGGGTTGTAGTATAAAAGTCATATCGGTTTAATATTTGGTGGCAAGAATGAGCAATTGGTACTTCTATAGAGTACAAAAATTTAAAAGTCTTGGAAACGACATGAATATCTGAATGATAATAAATGACCTATATTGAAAATCAAATGGTTGTATGGTACCACATATATTCAGATATTACTAAACAGTACTGATATATCACGAGGTGATAAAATTGTATCGATACGTATAAAGAACCGATATGCATTTGCGCGCATAATTCAATGGACTAGATAATCATATCTAATATGGAAGTCCATTTTGTTTATCGACATATATATGGTTGTTAATGAGCTCATAAACCTAAAATCCATTCAAATCATGGATATTGAAAATAAAACTGTACAGTTCGCATTATCGAGTCATCTATTGCATTAGTTTAGCACTTTCATTTTCATAATATTTTTTTTACATCATTGCATTACTTCACATTCTATAATTTTTAAACCTAATCACATACTATATGCATTATTGTTGATGATGTGACCATTCAAGTAAAAGTGCAGCATTACAAAAGTGACAGGTTATTTAAAGTGAAGACGTGAAAATATTTATGAGTTACTATTTTCACATTATGAAAGTTGAAGCAATCAAGGACTCCTATTATTTGAAGGTACCTATAAAGTTGGTCAAATGCAAAGACTACTTTTCAAGATCAAGAAACTTTGCTACATCATGAGCTGCGTTGACAGTAATTCAAGTGATGTAACCATCAGGGGGAGTGTGCATGCGCTGTACTCTTTTTCCTTATCTATGGTTTTGTCCCACAGGGTTTTCCATGGAAAGGTTTTAATGAGGCAGCTGATTATGCATATTTGAAGACTATTGTACTCTTTTCCTTCACTAGTGTTTTTCCCACAGGGTTTTTCTAGGAAGGTTTTTAACGAGGCATGTTCTTCAGTAATGTACATCCAAGGGGGAGTGTTATGAAATGGATTTTGTGGATGTCCATTGGGTTTTGAGGCCCATTAGACTAATTAGGTATTTAGATCTCTCCCTTGTAATCTACTATATATATGCCCCTATTAGATGAATAAAATGGTAACGATTACATCTTTCTCTCTAAACTCTCTCTTTGCATTCTCCTTATTTCTTAGTTTATAACATATTATTATTATTATTATTATTATTATTATTATTATTATTATTATTATTATTATTATTATTATTATTATTATTATTATTATTATTATTATTATTATTATTATTATTATTATTATTATTATTATTATTATTATTAGAAGGCTCAACTTAAATATAATCCATTTAGACACAACTTTAAACTATATATATAAATCCCGACTTAGACTGGGTCGAATTAAGGTGCTAAAAATCTCGGGTATTACATTAGTCCTGTCCAGGTTGTTCCTAAGAAAGGCGGGACTACAGTGGTGAAGAATGAGAAAAATGAGCTGATTCCCACAAGAGTTGTGACTGGTTGGCGGATGTGCATTGACTATCGACGATTGAATGCCGCCACGAAGAAGGATCACTACCCACTTCCTTTTATTGATCAGATGTTGGAAAGGTTAGCATGCCACAGGTATTTTTGCTATCTAGACGGCTATTCAGGTTTCGTCCAGATCCCCATTCATCCTGAGGATCAGGAAAAGACTACTTTTACGTGTCCCTATGGGACCTTTGCTTATCGTAGAATGCCGTTTGGTTTATGTAACGCACCTGCTACTTTTCAACGTTGTATGATTAGTATTTTCTCCGAGTTCATCGAGTCTATCATGGAAGTCTTTATGGATGATTTTAGTGTGTACGGGACCGATTTTGAGTCTTGTTTGCTTAATTTATCTAAGGTCCTAAAGCGTTGTGAGGATGTTGACTTGGTCTTGAATTGGGAGAAGTGTCATTTTATGGTTAAGGAGGGTGTATTCCTTGGTCATGTTGTGTCTGATAGGGGCATCCAGATTGACAGAGCTAAAATCCAAGTGATTGAGCAACTACCTCTTCCCGTTAACGTGAAAGGGGTCCGAAGTTTCCTTGGTCATGCGGGGTTTTATCGCCGCTTTATCAAGGATTTCTCAAAGATTGCTAAACCACTCACCCAGCTCCTCCTGAAGGATGCCCCCTTTTTGTTTACTGATGAGTGCGTTGAGGCTTTTCGCAGGATTCAACAGGCTTTGATTTCAGCACTGATCATCCAGTCTCCAGATTGGAACTTGCCATTCGAGATTATGTGCGACGCTAGTGATTATGCGATAGGCGCGGTGTTGGGACAGAGGCGTGAGAAGGTTTTACATGCTATCTACTATGCTAGTAAGACCTTGGATGAAGCGCAGGTTAACTATGCGACGACGGAGAAGGAACTTCTTGCCATTGTCTACGCGTTCGACAAATTTCGATCATATCTTATTGGGTCCAAGGTGATTGTTTATACGGACCATGCGGCGTTGAAGTATCTCCTCGCGAAGAAGGAAGCCAAGCCTAGGTTGATTTGCTGGATTTTGCTACTCCAGGAATTTGACCTTGAAATCCGCGACAAGAAGGGCGCTGAGAATGTAGTTGCTGATAATCTATCCCGACTACGTTTCTATGAGGGTGGAGTTGTTGTTCATATTGATGACTCTTTCCCGGATGACTCGTTGATGGCCTAGTCATGGTGAGCCGTGGTTCGCTGATTATGCCAACTATGTGGTTGCGGGCACACTAACCGAGCATGCCACCTATCAACAGAAGAAGAAGTTTAGGCATGATGCGAAAAGGTTCTTTTGGGATGATCCATATCTATTCCGTGAGTGTAGCGACGGACTATTCCGTAAATGTGTACCTGATTGGGAGATCCGCGGAGTGCTCGAGGGATGTCATTCCTCACCTTATGGAGGGTCATGGTCCCGCCAAGACCGCGGCGAAGATTTTGCAGTCCGGGTTCTATTGGCCTACTTTATTCAAAGACACAGCAGCCTTTGTATTAGCTTGCGACGCGTGCCAAAGGACCGGGAATATCTCACGGAGGCATGAAATGCCTCAAACAGGTATATTGGAGGTCGAGCTTTTTGATGTGTGGGGAATTGATTAACAAGGCCCGTTCCCGTCTTCTAATGGGAACCGTTTTATACTCGCTGCTGTCGACTACGTCTCTAAGTGGGTCGAAGCAGTTGCATCTCCTACTAATGATGCTAAGGTGGTGATCAATCATTTCCGCAAGACGATCTTTCCTCGATTTGGGGTACCCCGAGCAATAATAAGTGATGGGGGAAATCATTTTCATGAGAAGCATCTCGATACTCTGCTGCGGAAGTACGGCGTTCAGCACCGTACTGCTCTTGCTTATCACCCGCAGACGAGCGGGCAGGTTGAAGTTTCTAATAGGGAGCTCAAGTCTATTCTTGAGAAGGTCGTTGCAAAGTCACGAAAAGATTGGAGTACGAACCTCGATGACACCCTATGGGCTTACAGGACGGCGTATAAAACGCCGATTGGAACTTCTCCTTACAGGTTAGAGTACGGGAAAGCGTGTCACCTCCCCGTTGAGTTGGAATACAAAGCTTTTTGGGCAATTAAAGAGCTTAACTCGACTCTGTGTGGGGAGAAGCGGTTGTTGCAGCTTAATGAGCTCGATGAATTTCGATTAAGTGCTTATGAAAGCTCGCGGGTTTATAAGGAGCGCACTAAGAAATGGCATGATCAACGTATCCTACCTCGTGATTTCAAGGTGGGTGATAAGGTGCTTTTATATAATTCTCGACTCCGCTTATTTCCGGGAAAGCTGAAGTCTCGGTGGTCTGGACCGTTCACTATCACTAAAACAAGTAAGTACGGGTATTTTGAGCTTGAAAATGCTACGGGAGAGCGATTTCAAGCCAATGGACATCGCCTTAAGCTTTACTATGACGGAGCTGCTGTTGGTTTGGTCGAGGTACTCTACCTCGCACCACTTGATTCCTCTTGCTGACGAGGTATTTAGGTCGTGCGGGACCTTTATAAACCAGCGCTAACCGGAAGGCAATCCGTGTTTTATGCATTTCGTAGTGTGATTTTCGATTTTTATTCGCTTTTTCATTCATGTACATTTCTAGTTTTAGTCGCATTTCATTTTAGAGCGCGAGAGGGAGGGTATTTAATTAAGTTTTGAGTGCAGGTAATGGAGTTGATGGTCAAAAGTCTGAAAAATTCGAGAACAGTGTGAACCTATAGGTTCACATGGAACCTATAGGGTTGAAAAACAAGCAAAGTTGCTGGAAAAACGAGAAGAGCAGGCAGAACCGATCGGTTCCAACCCGAACCGATCGGTTCCACTGTGAAACCGATCGGTTCCAGCTCGAACCGATCGGTTCGATAGAGGCATCAGTTTTTTTTTTTCCGAAATTTTCAGCATATAACTCCCCCTTTCTCCCCTATTTTTTCATAACCTAACTTCTAAAAAACCCAAAACCCTCTTCAAACACTTCATCCCTAACCTCTAGATCTCCGTTAAACCACCAAAATCCAAGCTTTCTTCATCAAATCATCCCTCCAACTTCATCTTCAACCTCTCTACATCCTCATTCCTCCATTAAAACACTCAAAAAGCTTGAAATATCAAAAAAAATCGTTTTCTAGGGTTTGAGTTCAAAACTCAAATTAAACATCCTTGATGGAGCGATTCGAAGCGGGCCTCTTTGTACCTTGTAACCACATCACCCTAAACTCGACTCACTCATGAGCCCTCACTCAATGTGCACGTTTTTATGGGTGTTTTAGGGTGGAAAGTTTCTGATTTTTATTTGCAAAACATAAAGACTAAAGATAAAGGATATGACTTAAACAAGTTTAAGCCTAGGATAGAGCCTTAACAAGCACATAGCCATTGTTAAGGGTTCGAGCTACTCAAAGCACATAGCTAATGAGCCACCCTAGGTAAACCTCAAGCACAAAGCAAAGAGAAAACTCACTCAAAACTCAACTTTTTTTATCAACTACAAATCTGAAAATTACATGAGGGAAAGCTTGGTTTATATAAGACCAAGGCTTTCATCCTAGCCATACATCTAATACAAGATCTAAGGGCCATGAGGGGCCTTCAAAATCAGCCGAAAATAAGGGTCAAAAGATGTTACAAAATCTGATTACAAAAGACAACAACAACTAAAGTAGAAAGCGACTTGTTGTAGCATCTTCACCCTTCATTGTTGTTCTTCATCCAAGGGTCTTGATTGGTCCTTGGAGAGCAAGAAATCTCGGCCACATAGGTCCCCTTAGCTGATTTTGTTGTTTGTTTACAAAAGACCAAAAGGTGACAAAGACATAAAGCATTAAAGCAAACTTTATTGAAAGGGACATGTGTTGAATTAAAATGTATCACTTGAACTTGAATTTTCAGCCGAGATTGGTCCTAGTTGGGCTGAGAAATCTTGACCATTAGTCCAAGGACCATGGTTAGATCGTAGACCAAAAATCGGGACCAAATCGTCAAGCCGTTTCAGTCCACTTGAGTTGATTTTCAAGTTCATTGTTGGTTTATATAGGGTCCTAGGAGGGTTTTGAAGAGTTTATTGCAAGCAAAAATCAATTTTTGACAACATTGATTTTTGGGGTCAAGAGGTGCTACAAATTTCAGTTTTCATTCGGGTTTGGCTCGGGTTTCACTTGGTTTTCCTCTTGGTTGTGGCTATGGAAGGTCCGGGGACGCGTGCGGGAAAGAGAAAGGCGGGTGCGGGTGCGAGCTCATCACGAAGGGGTCAGCCGAGAGCGCCTCAAGCACCGACGATTCCACCGGTTCCTGGCTTTGAAAGTGTAGTGTTCGTCAACACTGATCAGCGCACAAGGTTCATAGCACTCACATCAAAGGAAATGGTATCTACTCGTTTCCTTTCATTTCAGCTCTTGAGTAAACTAGGTATACTCTCTGCTATGGAACAATTTTGTGATGGTTTGCATATGTCGACGTTATTCACTATGCACGAGAAAAGCTACGCCGACCTCACTCTTGAATTTCTGAGTAGCTTTGTTTTTGATGAGGATGCGACCCCTTGTATTGTCCGTTTCCGTTTACTAAATGCGCAGCATAATATCACTCTAGACCGCTTTCGTGAGATTTTCGGTTTTCGTCAATGGGTTGATGAAAACGGCCAGGATATGAGGGAGGTTGCTCCCGATGAGTTCAATGCAGGTTACTTATGGCGCTTGATAGCCAATTCTCCCTTGCCCTCGAGCTTTAAACGCCTTAGTAGCCATTTAGTCCAACACCCGGTCATTCGAATTTGGCATCGTCTGCTTGCTAATTCGGTTTTTGGTCGTCATGAGACGGGGAATTTCACCTAGGTAGAGCTCGAGATTTTGGGCTCGTTTCTTAATGTTCAGAGGGCCGAACCATTTTATATGGACTTGGGCTATCTAATGGCTCTGCATTTCTGAAAGTTAGCCAAGGGTGGGTCTAAGGTAAAGACCATTTCTGTGGGTGGCTTGGTCACTCACCTTGCTAAGGCGTTGTATGCTAACTTTTCTGATGATGAACGGGTCCCAGTGAGAGACCATAATCTGCTCGACATGACATGTCTCTCCACCCTTCATAAGTGGGTGCGATTTGACAAGGGTTACTTTTGGCATGTCACGAGGGACCTCGATCGATGGCTTCAGCTTCCCCACGAGCGCTTGCCTGTCCTGACACAGTTGGCTATGGTGGAGCCTCATCTTTTCCCCACTTTACCGGAGCCAAACTACTTGCTCCCGATTGACGAGGCGGTGCCTTCTAATGCACCACGGTCAGCTGTGCGTCGTTCATCTCGCCCTAGTCAAGGCGAGTCTAGTCGGGGTGCGACTAGCCAGCAGTTTCAGCCTTCTCCTACGCCACAGATACCTCAGATGCCTCAGATGACTTCTTATGGTCAGCCACCTTTCCAGAGTGGCTCTAGCATGGATCAGTTGTGTTCCATGATGCAGTCACACTTTATAGACCAGGAGCGCGCAACATATCTTGGCTACCGGCATCTACATGAGCAGGGTCATGTCCGCGAGACCTACCCATTCCCCTCTTGGTATAATTACTCCGATATGACTTATCAGCAGGGTCAGGGGGTGAGTCGCTTTCCATTTGGAGGAGGATTTCAGAGTGGCGGATTTCAGAGTGGTGGCGCTGGTATTAGTGGGATGCCGCAGACTGGGTATGCCGGTTTTGGTGTTCAAGTTGCCTTTGACGAAGGGCAACACTACTGTGGTCATGACGCGAGCTACGCGGGTTACTCTGAGGATCATGGCCATGACTTCTATGGCGAGACCTTCACTAGCGCCTTTGATGCCGGGTCCCAAGCCGAGGGCACTGATGATGTTTCCGACGATGAGATGCAGGATTAGTGGCGTGCTGGCCACTACCTCCCCCATGTTTATTGTTGTTTTGGGGGAGACACGATCACATTGTACATACCATGTGAGCTATCCTTTCTCTTATCTTTTTCTATTTGTATTTCTGTTTCTACCCTTCATATATACTTTTTGTGTCCTCTGATATGCTGTTGTGGTTGTGCTGTTTTCCACATTGAGGGCAATGTGTGATTTGGTTTGGGGGGAGAGACGTTTTCACGTTTTATAGCTTAGTTACATGTTTTATTTCAGCATGCATTCCCAAAAAAAAAAATCAAAAAAAGAGTCTTGAGTCATTTTAGAAACCTTTGTGCAGGATTGGCTTTAGTGTATTTTGAGATACGCCCGTTGTCGCGTAGTTGAGTCTTTTGATTGCGCTTTGATTTTCATGCCTTGCTTACCCTACCCTTTCACCCTTGAGGTGATTTGAGTGAGTCAACTATAATTTGTCATAGAGGCATGTGGCGTAGACGGGGCGCGTTTCCTAGACTACCCATCCATCGAACATTGATTAAAACTCGTGCTGGTGAATGAAAACTTGCATTTTGTCATTGTTTGAGCCTACTTGCATTTGAATGATCGAGCATTTCACGAAGAGGTACGTATTCTTTGTTACATTTTGATTGAGCTCCACATAGCCAAACGGCCTATATTTCCTTACCCTTTAGATTAGGTCCCTCATTTTGCAGCCCGTCCTAGCCTTTGTAGCATGTTTTTCTAGCCACATTATATTATAGCTACATTCCAGAACCATCCTACCCTGGCTAATCAGTTGCATTGGGGATCATCGCTTTGTCACGGAGTTTTGGTTGGGTGGAAGTGGGTCGAGTTCGTGAATTGTTGAGTTGGAGTTACATAGTTGGGATTGTTTTATGTTGAGTTCTCCCGAGGTTGTTTATTGGTTCCCGATCACAAAAGTAAGAGAAAAAGAAAAAAAACAAAACAAAACAAAAAAAAAAAAAAAAAAAAAAAAAAAAACAGAAAAATAATGAAAAAAAAAATATGTGTTTGCTTTTGTATATACGTCTTCTGCTTTAATAAATGATCGAAAGTGTTGTAGTCGGGGAGCTATGCTTGTAAAGGTTGAATTTGGGAGTTGGTGATGTTTGGATGGTGCTTAAAAGAGTTATTGTTGGGTTGTGGTCGTACATTTCTAATGCAGCTGTATGCCGTTGAGCTCCATATTTCCCAAATATTTTACCACTTTCTTACCCTTGTTAACCCGAGCCTAACATTACAACCCTTGGAAACCTCGCTCGGTGTGATTTTGGATGCATTTTGGGTGATAACGTGCTTAGTTCGAGCAGTTTTGCTAGCTATCAAGTTAGTTATATTATCTATAGTCTCAGCGTTCTGTTGGATGCATACGGTCGAAGTCTTTGCATGGAGTTTGCGTCATTTTGTTTCGCCGTTAGTTATATGTCGGTCTTGCTCCTTAACTCTTCAATTTATTTGAAGAGGAAGCTGGATTTGAATTGATTACGCTTTTGTATGAGACGGCGATGCTTGCGACGGCGGGTTGCACTTTCCTGTACTCGCTTTGTCCTCCTGTTTTGTATGTTAATTGCTGGGTAGTTTGCTTGAGGACAAGCAATGGTTCGGTTTGGGGGAGTTTGATATGTAGTGTTTTTACGTCTTTGTACCCCCTATTTTGTCACATTTATTAGTTGCTTATATGCGTCTAGTTATGTATTTTGGGCGATATTCTGTGACTGTTGGTACTGCCGCCTCTTTTATGCCATTTTACAGGTTTTGGTTGATTATGAGCTGATTTGCGAGGCATTTCTCAGAGGTGTTGGTTGATTACACGAGCTTAGTAGTTGCTGGAAGGGTTCGGGAGTACTAAACGGGGCTTGAAACGGAAGAACTCAAGCTCGAGAGCTGATACGGAAGCAATACAATGATATGGGACGCTAAACCTATAGGTTCAGAGTGAACCTACCGGTTCAGGAAGTTGCTAAATTGAAGTTACGAGTGAAAAGTTGCTGGAAATTGCTAAGGACGCTCATAACCGATCGGTTCCAGGCTAAACCGATCGGTTCCGCAGCAAAACCGATCGGTTTGCCCCCGAACCGGTCGGTTCTGCTGCTTTTATTCTCCGGATTTTCGTGCTTGTATAAATAGGCTTAAGTTAGGGCTTGAACGTTATCTTTCATTTTTACTTTGCAGCTTTAGAATATTATTAAGTCCTTTTCTCTAGAAACTAAAAACTCATCATTGAAGATTGAATTTGAACTTTGTAATCGTCGGTTCTACGCATTAATTTGAAGCATCTTAATCATTGGTAATCTCATGTTTGCTTTCTTCAATTCCTTTGCCTTAATGTTTAATTTCTTTTTAGCCCCAATTATGAGTAACTAATCCTTTTCTAGGGTTTATGGGGATCGATGATTAGTAATTAGGTTTAATTATTGGAACCGGTTATCTTTTGATCGTTCGTTGTTAATCTTCTCTCTTGCCCTAATTTCACATTCGATTAACCAAAGGCCACGATTGATCGTTTGACCTAGGAAGCCTAAACCTAAGACCGAAAGCCGGGTTAAGGTGAGCCTTGTGTAGGAGTTAGTAGAGCGAGGCTAATACGTAGCGAGAGCCCGTTAGTCGAGCTTTAGGATAGACTTTGATCCGAGAGGACTTGTCTTACTCCATTAACACGAACCTTTATTAGTACCCTTATTCAGTGATAACCTTAGTATTGCGTCATCGTGAACCTGCGACCCTAGACTTCTCCCTTATCGACTTACAAACCTTTTAATTCTAGTCTTTCCTTAGTTTAGTAACTCAAAAACCAAACCATTTCTACCTTGAGTACACTAGAAGCCTTGAGTTTATAGTAGTTTCGACCTTCTCCTAGTGAATTCGACACCTTGCTTGCCGCTAGCTATCAGTTAGTAGGACCGTAGGTTTATCTTGACATAGGTGACGCGACTTTAGCCTTGTCACTATTTCATGATATAAATTACGTCAAATGTATGGGTTTTATCATAAAAGGCTCCCTCCCAATCAAAAGGAATACTTAAATCTATATTAAAACACAAGTTCTCAAATACGCCAAAACTGTATTAATACACAATTAAAAAAAAAATCGAGAAATACAAAATGATACCCATTGTATTCATAACTAATAGTACAACAAAATAAATAAATAATCCCTTAATTTTGTCTTTCTCGCATAACTCAATTACAACTACTCAACAATGGCGATTTATCGTTTGCTCTTGCCTCATCGAGCAGAGGCGCGTTCGCCCTGGCTATAATCTGCAACAATGCTCTTTTCTCGATTAAAGTTCCGATCACTGTCACGCTCACGCCGTCTATTGCTAGGTGTTTGGTGAGGAGGCTTATTATTATGACCTCTGTATGATTATATTTTACTATTATTATCTGGATTTGTTTTCTGGATTTTGTGATTTTGTAGTGTGTTATGAATAAAGGAATAATCCTTGATTAAACAGTATACATTTTAAGATATATTGGCTTAGTAAATTGCAATTTTTTCAGTCAAATTTATGAAATTTCTCTGTTTTACAGAGTTTTTCCAGAGGATTTGTTGTTCAGTTTGTGATTGATTGTTGAGGACTTGAGGTAGGTGAATTTGTAGCTCACTTTTGTGCGTTCATAGTTTTAAATCTCTGTATCAATGACGGTGGCAGCATTAACTTAGAGAAGCACTTGCGTTTGCTACACCTGCTGGTGGATGGGAATCATATGCGTTTGAGCGGACAAGATGTTGAAAGAGGTACCTTCAGTGATCAGGAAACAGGAGAAAAATATTGTCCTTTGGATCATGTCATGATTAACCAAAATGAGGAAATGTTTACCGTCGGTAACAGGTACGTTATTTTCGTTGCATTCTATTTGTCATTTGCTGTTTAATTCCTATCTTTGTTTACTGATAGGTCCATATTTTACCAATATTTTATATATTTATTCCCCGTCTTTTTATAATTATCACGACATTTTTAGTACGTTTTATATTATATTTTCTCCTTTTGCGGTTTACTACGAGTTTGTTATATTATTTGCAGGATGGAGATTTATGAGCTAAAATTGTCGTGGAACAAACGCGAGTCGTGAATTATGCGAGTTTGAAGATAAAACCCGAGCAAGTCAAAGCATTATGGACCGGAAGTAATTAAATAAAGAGATGGGCTAAGAAGACTTGGATAAAAGCCCAACTTGTAACTAAAACAAATAAAAGAAGCAGACTTTCAGTTTTACTGCTTAGTTTTTATTTTCCTAGTTTTAGTTTTAGTTTTCTACTGCTTTCATTCAACTTTCAAATAATATTAGGTTTAGTTTTACTGCTTATTTTCTCTCTTTTACAAAACTCTCAAACTCCATTAGTTTAGTTCAAGATCGATTTCCTTTGTAATCATCGGTACTCCGTATTTAATCCAGGTTTAATTTCAATTGCTATTCCTTTAATCATGTCTTATTATTATTGTTGTTGTTTGATTTTGATTTCAATTATGTCTAGCTAATTTCTTAATTAGGGTTTAGGGTGATTTGTGAGATTGATTCAGGACATGTTTTAATTGCTTATTTTGATTGAACTTGTGCAAGTTGACTTCTTCCTACGCGTTTTATTATCAATTGAATTTAGGGATGCATTTATTGAATTGAACTTAGGTTGTTTCAGTTTAAGATCGAAAGCCTAATTGAAACTAGACTCACGCGTATTTGATAAGTTAAGTTTAGTAAGTTGCGAGAGCCCGCTAAATTTGCTTAAGGTTAATATTGACTCGAGAGAGCGTATTCCTAAACCTAGTCACTTGCATAGCTTCAATTGATTGTTATTTCCTTTTGAGTTGAGTTCCTGAATCGATGTCACATTGATCCCGATGCCCTAATCTCCCTTTTATATACTTTTACACACTCTTTTGCTTATTGTTCTTAGCTTAGTCCCTTAAAACACCGACTTTGTTACTTTGAGATTGACCTAGTTTTAGCTGAGCATCCTATTGACTGCCCGTTTCTCTGTGGATTCGACCCTACTGCCACTAGCTACCCAGTTAGTTGACTCTAGGTTTATTTTGACTTAGGTAATACGACTTTAGCCTTGTCAATTTTGGCGCCGTTGCCGGGGAAACGGTTTCGCTAGTTAGTTTTGCTTAGTTTAGGTTATTTCTTTTTCTCCCATGACAATCTTTGATTTCCCTCAATATGATAATGAACCATTTCATGAATATATTGTTAGATTTAATAGTTATGTTACTTATATTGGTTCATTTGGTTTTTATTGTCTTGATTGGGAGAAAGTTTACATTGTTAGTAGAGGCATGAATTATGAGTCTCACAATTTAATTAATTACTTGAGTAATGGAAGAATTTCATATATGCCTAATAATGAGATTTGGGAATTCTTTTGGAATATAACTCGTCAAACTATTTTATCTGAGATAAAGATTGACTTGAAAAGGATTGCCGTTGAGTTACAGAAGTATTTAGATGATGTGCGTGTTGATCATGAGGCTTATGAATATTATAGAGCTCCTTGTGATAATAATTTTCCATCTCAAACGTGTGTTTTAACTAACTCATACAATTCTTTGTCTGGTGATAATTTGTTTGATGATGATGATTATGAGCCTGCGTATAATTGTGACTCGTCTAATCCACCTTATACTGAGTTCAAGACCTCTGTTGAGATAATTGAGAATGAAACTTCTGAACGAGTATGTAAGACTTGTCCACTGAATGATAAGTCTGTTGAGTTTGTTTCAATTGGATCCTTGACCAAGGATCCTTTGGAGGTTTTAATGTGTTCTGAGACTAGTGCAGGAAAAACAAGTCGGTGGAGTGCTAAAGTCGCGGAATTGGAAGCTTTATTATACGCGGATGAACTGAAGGATCCCACTCCCACAGATATAACGAGCTTGGTGGAAACCTCGTATGACGCTGAGGTTCAAAAATCTGACCTTAAACCGTTGAACGTTGCTTATAACTTCGATAGTCTTTTGATTGATCATGTTGATGAGGTTGATGAGATTTTTGAGATTTTTGAGGAGTCTTGTGAGAATGTGATCGAGAATGTGTTTGATGATACTCTTGAAGTAAAGTGGGATGTGTACATTGACGTCTTAGACGAACCTTTTGAGGAGAATTTAGTTGATTATCCCCACGATGATATTGAAGTTGTTTCGCTAGGCGATGGTGTTATCTTTGAGTTCGATGATTATTCTTGGCCTTACTCGTCTAATGAGCTTAAATGCGATGTAGAAATTGATTTAGTACATAGAGATGACAAGAAATTTGTGGTTTATCATTATTTCTCTATTGTTTACGGCTTTTTTCGGTTAATTTCTACTTTTTATTATCACTTTTCTGATTTTTGTGCCAGATTATTTGATCGGCTATTAAGAGCGTTGAGTTGCTCCGCTTTTAGTATGATTTGATGTTGTCTTGATCGAAATAAGAGTTGAGAAAATTTGAAGTCGAGCCCATGATTTTAACAACAAGACGCTTATGAAAGGAGGTTAAAGTCGAATATAAGTCCCTTGGGCGTGGTAATTAAGCCCTTGGGCGGGGAGAAACTTAAAATTCTACGAGGAAATTAAGCAGAAAAAAATGGCAGGATGCCGCAGCTAACCCCGGACGGGGAGGTAATTACCACGGGCGGGGGTCAGGATTAGAGAAGTAACCCCTCCTATCCTTCGTCAAATTCATTCACCCTTCCATGGCTTCATTCCAACCCCAAAAATCACCCCTTCTACCACCCGCATAAACCTAAAACCCCGACAACCCTAACCCACCGCCCATGCCACCTCATCTTCGAAGCCATCCCCACCCACGACACCATCACCAGACCACGATGCACCACCACCTCCACCACTCACAGCCCTCTCCTCCACCGTAGACCATCCTCATCCTCTCTCACCTCACCACGAGCCACCTTCTGCCTCCCACGCATCTCTCTCACCGACCCACTTGCTCTGCCACCGTCGGCCCTTCCCCGGTTAGAACCCACCTCTTTTTCCCTTTTATTTTGCTGCAATTAGGGTTTGGAGGCTCTATCGGGGCCTACATTCATCGTCATCCTTTGACTCGGGTTCGAGATTGAAGCGCAAATAGGGTTTGATTCCGAGCGAAATTTGGGCCATTTTTGTGACGAGTCAGTGGGTTTATCTTGGCCTGTCAATACACAAACTCAGGGGTAGAATTTTGACTTAATTTCTGAGTTTAATTGCTCTGGAAATTTCGAATATGGTGCTTCGATTACACGGTTGCTGCTGTATGACTTATCTTGGGTCGATTTTGCAAAACATGGGTCAGACTTCTGCTGCGTTCTAGGCTGGAATTAAATCGTTACGCTCGGCTTGCTGATGTCGAGTGCTATTTCGGAGTATCGAGTTGTTTATGCTGCTTATGACTCGATTATGGTGTATTTTGGATCTAAATCAACTTGAATTCTGCTTTGCCGAGTTCTTGGTTATATGGGTCGACCTTTGCTTCGATTTTGGGCTGAAAGTTGATTATTTCTCGACTTGCTGATGTCGAGAGCGAATTTGGGTGTTCGAGTCACATCTGCTGTTAGTGATCCTTTGCGATGATACGCGGCCACGCGGGCAATAAGCTGCTGATTGGGGCGTCTCTCTGCAAAATCGGGCTTCGTTTGGTTGACTTTTGTTGTTCCGGTCCCTGCTGCTGCATCTACAACGCCCGTAATGGGGCTGCATTAGGCTTATTTGTTGCTGCCTGTGTCCGTGTTCAAGCTGCATTCCTGTATTCGGTGAGCTCGTTTCCTCTACCTCATTATTTACTGTCCATTGCTTTACTAGTTATTTAATCCATATACAATGAGGACATTGTATTGTCCAAGCATGGGGGAGGGAACACTTTCATGTTTAGATTGTTGATTGTGCTGTGTTTGATTGAGTTACGCTGAAGTTTCAGTTTGAGTTTGAGTTAATGCTGAAATTTTGATAAAAGTGTTGTCACCTTGTATAGTCTGAGTTTGTCAAATTTTGTGGCAATTCATGTGGATTTGAGCTTAATTTTGATCAAGTTACATTGTTTTGAACTGATTTTGCTTGCAAATGAGTTTCTATTGAAATATTTATTGCTTGCTAATTTGGTGTGCTGAACTTTTTTTAAACAAAATGGTTGATTTTCATGTTTGGAGAATTATTTAGTGTGCTTATTTCGATCTTTAGTATCTTTGAGTTGAACATCTATTGCCTTAGCTTGCACGATTGGTATGTTTCCTAGAAATAGATTGCGAATCTCAAATACTAACCCGCTTATATTTGCTCAATTCTTATCGCTTTTCGTTCTTTTACTTTCGATATTGGTATTCAAGTAAGGCATGGTTTGTGGAAAGTTGGAATGTTGGAATGTGGCATGAATGGAATGATTTATATATGTTGGAGCAATGCTTCGATGCTTTCGGAGGGGACTCATTAAATTGAGTAACCACAATGGCCATGAATTTGGCTGTGACCGAGAGTATGAGCAATGATGTAACCCTTAAGGAAATATGTGTACCCGAGCTCGATCTTTACCGAGTAAATGTCAAGCTAAACAGTATAACATACAAGGGATGCTCCACATTTGAAAAAAAAAAAAAAAAAAAGAAACAAAGAGAAAGGAAAAAAAAAATCAAAAGGAAATGTGGAAAGAAAAAAATGACGGAACGGAAAGTGGTTCGAATGGTTGGCCTTGCTTGAATTTAAATATCCTTTATCGTAAGTTTTATTTTTGCGAAAGCGTTAGAAGCGAGTAATATTTTGTTGGCGTGAATGGTTGTGATCCGTGCTCTATTTTTGGTGAAATAGACTATGGTGGTAAGTCTTTGTGTATAGGTCGTCAAGTCCGAGATACTAACGTGATAAGTTAGTCACACTTTGATTTTCTCCGACCTTTGTTGCCCGAGGACGAGCAACAGTTCAGCATGGGGGAGTTTGATAGGTCCATATTTTACCAATATTTTATATATTTATTCCCCGTCTTTTTATAATTATCACGACATTTTTAGTACGTTTTATATTATATTTTCTCCTTTTGCGGTTTACTACGAGTTTGTTATATTATTTGCAGGATGGAGATTTATGAGCTAAAATTGTCGTGGAACAAACGCGAGTCGTGAATTATGCGAGTTTGAAGATAAAACCCGAGCAAGTCAAAGCATTATGGACCGGAAGTAATTAAATAAAGAGATGGGCTAAGAAGACTTGGATAAAAGCCCAACTTGTAACTAAAACAAATAAAAGAAGCAGACTTTCAGTTTTACTGCTTAGTTTTTATTTTCCTAGATGTAGGTTTAGATTTCTTCTGCTATCATTCAACTTTCAAATAATATTAGGTTTAGTTTTACTGCTTATTTTCTCTCTTTTACAAAACTCTCAAACTCCATTAGTTTAGTTCAAGATCGATTTCCTTTGTAATCGTCGGTACTCCGTATTTAATCCAGGTTTAATTTCAATTGCTATTCCTTTAATCATGTCTTATTATTATTGTTGTTGTTTGATTTTGATTTCAATTATGTCTAGCTAATTTCTTAATTAGGGTTTAGGGTGATTTGTGAGATTGATTCAGGACATGTTTTAATTGCTTATTTTGATTGAACTTGTGCAAGTTGACTTCTTCCTACGCGTTTTATTATCAATTGAATTTAGGGATGCATTTATTGAATTGAACTTAGGTTGTTTCAGTTTAAGATCGAAAGCCTAATTGAAACTAGACTCACGCGTATTTGATAAGTTAAGTTTAGTAAGTTGCGAGAGCCCGCTAAATTTGCTTAAGGTTAATATTGACTCGAGAGAGCGTATTCCTAAACCTAGTCACTTGCATAGCTTCAATTGATTGTTATTTCCTTTTGAGTTGAGTTCCTGAATCGATGTCACATTGATCCCGATGCCCTAATCTCCCTTTTATATACTTTTACACACTCTTTTGCTTATTGTTCTTAGCTTAGTCCCTTAAAACACCGACTTTGTTACTTTGAGATTGACCTAGTTTTAGCTGAGCATCCTATTGACTGCCCGTTTCTCTGTGGATTCGACCCTACTGCCACTAGCTACCCAGTTAGTTGACTCTAGGTTTATTTTGACTTAGGTGATACGACTTTAGCCTTGTCATTTACTGAAATGATTTATGTAGTTTCTCATCGTATTGCACAATGAGAAACGTGACGATCACGTAAATTGTTGCTTGGTTTTTACTGTCATATTAGTCATACATCTTGAATGATCCACTTTCATTTCTAATAGCCACTAAATGGCGAGGTTGTTTTCTCTTTAGCTTCACGTGTAGAATACTCTAAGTTGTTGGGTTCATTTTGTTTTATTTTGATTCATTTTAGCTGACTCCATTACGATGAGGGACTAGGATTTCATTGTCGGTTGCGTATAAAATGTGTTAGGAGTTCTCTGGTATGGTTTTGTATTGAAGGATTGATGATTAATGACTTGAACTGTATAATCTTTTTTTTCGTGGCCCTTTATTTTATGTTATGAAAGGAATGTTGTGTGGGTCGTTTTGTTAGTTTAGTAAATACAATTAAATATCAGAATGTTGCTTTGGATGCAGCTCTCTTTTAGAATTAGGTGTTCATGGATATGATAACCTTTTAGGTGTGGTTGTGTGGCCAATGGGAACGCTACAGGCTTTTGTCGCTTGATTCAACTGGAAATTGCTAATTTCGCATATAACCTTTTAATTGATAGCATCCCGATTTGCTAATTTCTACCAAGGTAGTGTATGATTGATATGATCCTACTCTACTCCTTTGTGAATATGAATAAATTCTACACCGTATTAATATTTCGCGTCATTTTTTGGTCAATTTTTCAAGGGAACTGCCCTCAAGTCGACCTAGATGCAATATACATGGCGGCTTAAAACCCTCAAATGTGTGTACTCCATATAAGCTTAAAAATTTTGTATATGCTACGTTGTTGCAAACAGTGAAACCTCAGTCGAGCAAACTACGCTGGTTTACACGACTGAACCGAAAGGCATTTTTATGTACATGACACCGACGACATGGTTTTCACGAGTATAATCATCACGTGGTTTGCTTTTGCAGTAACGCCCAGGAGAAACAGTAAACATAGCAATGAAGTTTCTATGTCTGATGGCATACTAGCACACCTGAACCTATACCGCAATGTAGGAGAATGTGTGCTCTTGATATGTAAATATGTAAATATGTAAAAATAAGTATAAAAATGCAGCACCAAATATTTGCTAGAGCAATGACATTTGAGTCAATATTTACAGTCACTATTTGGCCTTTTTATCGACAGAGGTCACCCACAGCCTGTGAAAATAGGTGCATCGGGATTTAGATTTGAGTCAATAATTAGTAGTTTGTTTGAGTTCTTAAATTTGAAGGACAAGCCTTTCAATATTTACTACAATAACCTTTTAATGAGACATTAACATATTAATAAAAAAAACATTAACATACTAATAAAAAGCAAAAACAACTAGAGCGACAAGCCGAGCATGACCGTGGATTCCACGGGTCGCACCACTAATTTAAAAATAAAAATAAAAAGAAGGGCTACCACTAGCCACTCTCCCCACCACCGGTCAGCCCTACGTTGGCCCACCACCGAACACCACCATTACGGTCGACATCCACCCAGACCTACCGCGGAACCCACCCTTGCCTGCCCCACCCCTAACACAAACCACCAATACAAACCACCACAAACAACCATTAACCTCCAACCGGCTCCCCATTCCCAACGCCGCCAGCTGCCGCCCTTAACCACCCCTTTACAGACTGTAATTTTAAACTAAACTTAACTCTATTGAAAATTAATAAAATTCACTAATTTAAACACTAAAATTGAAATTAAAAACAAGAACTAATTATCGGAATAAATGATTAAGAAATTGAAAATTTGAATGAATTTGGTTGAAGATAAATTGGACAAATTAAAGAGATTGTGTATGTTTTTTGAGTAAAAAATGGTAGTGTCAAAAATAATAATGAAAAAACTATACAACTTAAGCAAATTTCATATATGAAAAATCAATTACTAAAACAATTTTTTTTTAAAAAAAATAAAAAATCAAAATAACAGTGCTTGAGATAGAGTTACATTATGACACACCCATAAATCTTATGGGAGACCGTTTCACGTTACGTTACCATAAGACGAAACAATTACAACCACAAATATATTAAAAAATAAATAAATAATAAAATAATAAAAAAATGTGAAAAAAAAAAAAAAAAAAAAAAAAAAAAAAAAAAAAAAAAAGCTAACTCCATTGTCATAGGTCTCACCCTAATAATAACGTAAAACTATCTCACACAAATATTTGTGAAGACACAACCATGACGAAGGACCTATTACAATAACACAGTTTTTTAGTTCCACAAGATGTCGGTACCACAAACAAATAGGAACCGTCACGAAATATGTATTGATGTAAGAGAAAAATAAAAATAAACAATGAAACGGGAACAATGAATAAAAAGCACACTTGGAAAATTTACACAAATATCTTTAACTATACAGTCGTACAAAACCAAAAAAAAAAGGCCAAATTGGTCGAGTAGTATATAAGTCGCGGACCTGTTGCGAGTTTTGTTAGAATGAACTCCAGTTATCAGAACTTTTCTTGGGTGTTTCCGAGGAAACCTTAAAGGGCCCAGTTGATCCAAAGGGATCTGAGTCATCGAAAGACGTGAATCCTCTACTATGTCCACCAAACCCACTTCGACTGCTACTAATGGAATCAAATCTAGTAAGGGTCTCACGAGGTGGGGAGAATTGGCTACTCTCGTTCATATTGAAGGAATCAAACCTTGAGTACTTGTCAAAGAAGCCGTCTCCGGCCTCACTATATCTCGGAGAATTGGCTGACTGAGAGAATGATGGTGTTGCAGGCACAGAATCCGCAATATTGAAAGGGCTTGCTTTATTGTAAGAGTTGTGTCCTTCAGGCGAATAATTTCTCGGGCTTGAACCAAATCCACTGGAGTCAAATAGCTGGTCTACTTGTGGGTCCTGCATTGATTTAAAAAATAAATAAAAAAAAAAAAAAAAAACATCAAAAATGAGGCCAAAAGTCCAGAAGTTGTGAAAAAGTTCTTCTGACTAGTAGCTCATAATTGACCCTAGCGTCATACCTTAGAATCGACTCCCCAGACTGAATCCACGTCATGATTGCCATCAAAAGTACCCCAACCTTGGTCGTCAAAGCCACTGTAAGAGAAACGAGGGAGTTTTGAAAAACACTTAAATAGAAGAGATGGTGAAAAATAATATGTGAAAGGCATACCTATGGAAATCGGTGTCGGCCTCAGAGCTACGTGCAAAAACATCAGAAAAATCTTGGGACGGGCTTTCTAGTCGAGATCGATGGGTTGGGCTGCCATGCGAGCTTCTTCCCGGATCGTCCTCGCTGTGGGTGTATCCAGATTCACTGTCGAGAGCAGTCCTTTCACCTCTGCCAAACTGGTTCTCTGATTTGGTATCATTGTTTGATGGTGAATCAGGGTCGAATAAATCTTCGTGAGGATATGATCCGTTCTCGAATAACGTTGATTTAGGAGAGGTGTTTGCATTTTGAGTCCCGCTACCAACTTCTTTATCGAATAATAATCCTGGAAGATCAAAAGCCGCAATTATCGACTAAGAAATAAGACCTGCCCCAAGATGCAAGCCAATATATTTAGCACCGTAACAATAACTACAAAGAGGTGCCATTGCGTACCTTCATCTTCAAATTTGTCCCATTCTTCATCCCAAACTGAAGCCCCCTCTTGAATCCCTGGTTGCCAGCCTTTAACAAAACCATAGTCAGATAAATTAAATGTACTCTGAACATTTATCAGAAGCTATCTGCCTGCTAAGGGACATTAGGGCACCAGATTGACAAATAAATTTGCTCCTACATGGACGGAAATACTAACCCAACCAAAACCATCACAAAAATCAGACACAACTAGAAAACACGAGATTCATTCGGATTAGGTTAGGACATTTGCAGAGACAATTAACAACTTGATGTTTTTAATGCAAAGGAAATTAGATAAATAATGCTCTTATTGTTATATTGTTCAAGTAGGAGCAAATATTTACAAATTGTTATACGGAGTATTGTTTAGGTAGGAGCAAATATTTGTAAATGTTGAGTATAAATTGTCTAAATTTAGCTGCAGTATAAAATTTTCATTAATAATTAATAATAATAATAAATAAATAAATAAATAAATAAATTGTCAGACAGATATCTCTTTGATAATGAACCGGTTTCGGAGTTTTGCTATATTTTGGTCCTGAATATCATTGCATAAAGCAAAATCGGAAATAGCATATAACAACACTGTGGTAAGGCTAGATACACTCTCCCCTCTCCCTCTTATTTTGCGGGAGACATTGAGGCATTAGGGTAATGACGTAATGTGGTATGAAACTGTTAGTTAGGTAAATGGACGGACGGTTTCAACTTTCAACGAATTTATTTGCATATCCAAATCGGAATTAGCAATGAGAGACTGACTGGATCCAAACAGAAACATCATGCAGGTTACATTTGACCTCATGTACATGTTTCAAACACTCGACATTTGGTCATCAGTTTAATTGTCCAGCACTTCACTTTTAGCAAGAAACTTAAATATTTTCATTGAATAACTATGTCCGGCACTTAGACACACGCATGTCGAACAGTTCAAAGATTGAGTAATATAGCCCTAATATGACCCTCAACACACACTGACCGATGCCAAACCCTAATGACCCTTTCAGCAAATCCAAACATACCACAAAGCACAAGCAAGGATTTTGTCAAAGAGCGAATAATCACCGAAGGAAAACCAAATTCAAGGAAAAACAGATAAATGAAAACAAGAATCTTGATTTACCTTTGGGAAGCTCAATCAACGCTGCCGACTTAATTTCAATACCATGTTTATTACAGCGTTCAGATAATGCCTTCAGTAGCTCCTCAAAATCTGATTGTATTCTGTCCGCACGCACCTAAAAGGAAAGCGACACGTCATTAGAAATTAGTACGCTGCACAAAAATGACCCTAACCACCGAAGCCATGAGTCAAAAAGTACCTGAAGAATACCATCAGCACTTCCACCTTGTTCCATGTTAGTAATTGCTTGCTGCAATTCCATTTTCCGCTCCTGTCAGTTTTTAAACAGCAAACAATAGATGAACGTTAGAAATAGAGAGCATTCTAAAAATACAGTCCTAAGAGTAGCAAATGATTTACTCAACATCGTCGAAAATAGAACATAGCCATTATTTACCAGCAAATCTTTTACTAAGAGGATTAGACATGATTACTTCAACAGTTAGAATATTGACAAGGTAGCGTTACCTGATATTCTCGAAATTTAGCTTCTTCGATCGTCAACTTTGAAGCTATTTCTGCAACTTGCTTATATTTTTCTTCGTATTTCTTTCCTAGGATCTCAGCCTGAAAACACACTCTTTAGAACTCCTACATGTTAAGTATTCAATGCAAAAGCAAGATGAGACCCTGAGAAATGGACATACCTCACGCTTGTCAGCAGATGCTCGCTCAATGATTTCATTAAGTCGATTGTCACATCTGCTCTTATACAGAACCTGGTATGCAATAACAAGATTGATAAAAAATAATAAAAAATAAAAAATAAAAAATAAAAAATAAAAAATAAAAAAAAAAAAAAAGAGAACAACTTACATGGAAGTGTAAGTAGACATAATATGGAAGCAATAAATAAAAAAAATGTACGCATTTGCAGTCATTCTGGAAATTCCATTTTCCTTTTTTTGTTCTATTGATGTTTTTCTTTTCGCTCAAATTCTCATTTCCATTACAATTTGAAAAAAGTAAATTAATTGGTATAAACCAAGGTTTTAGTTTAGGTAAAAATTTGTGTTCTAGCACAAAAATTGCCATTCAATAATTTTTACTACGTCCATTTTCATCAGTCAATGCAAAATGTATTAAACCCATTCAGCCTTTGCAACATCTCAACTAATAGCAACAGTTAAAAACACAAAATAATCAAGTAAAGAGCACCAAAGCAGCTGAGACAATAGCCTTAAAAAGCTAGAAAAAAGGAAGATCCGAAAAACTACTGACAAGTTCTTGCATCTTTGTACGGTAGTACTCGAGCTTCTCCCTGGAATCCAGATACACCTTCTCCACCTTTTCAGCCTTGAAAATAAGGAAAACAAATTCATATTTTCAAAATTCAAAGAGCAATAGCAATATATACCAAACAATTTGGGTAAGTAGAGAATATTAAAACAGTATCTTCATTTGTTAGAGGTGCATAAGACGCACAAAAGCCATGATTCAACAGTCAATACGTTAGAGTAACATGCAACTCCAAGTAATCTATAAAGGTACAGTCCACAGATTTAACGAGTTCAAAAATATTTTCTGAATTGAATGACTGCAAATTTTGAATCGTATGGTCTCCCAAAATTCTCTAAAGTTTACAATCGTTTACTACTCCTTTTAAATGAATAAGCCCCATGATCTCACTTTTTCCCTCACAAAATGTGGGCCAATGGGGCTTATTCAATAAAATGAGGGAGTAGTTATTTTCTCATATTATCACTAATTTTGGTTTTCTCAAGTCTCAACTATCCACATTCTCAAATATAATAAGGATGATCCTAGATATGAAAGATGCCACTAGAAAGTAAAAAAGTAGAAACTACACTCAACGTCCATGAAACTCGGTGTGTAACAAGCATAGCTTTAAAAGGCGCGAATTGCATCAAGGCAGCAAAGACCCACTGAATCTAGTGCAATAAGCACGGCAAAAGCACACGCCTTTTGGATAAACGTCAAAAAGTTCATGGAAGCATTTTAGTTAGTGCCTCAACTGAGGCATGCTTAAGACATTTTTAAACTAAGGTGACACGGGGTTATGAAAGCATACGTGATTGAAAGGGGAGAGTATGTGAACTTTAATCATCTTCTTGAAGTTGAAGGCAAAACACATAAAAGGGCCCTCAACCATAATTTGGTGAAGGTTATACTTACAAATGCGAGAGAAAGTGAAGCCCTTGTGATCTCGATTTGCACGTCGCAAACCCGCAATAAAACAAGATTTATTTGAATGAAAAAAAAAAGTAGAACAAGGTTGATACAGAAAAACGATCAGGGGAGATGTGAGGAGAGGCAACATGGAAGCAACTACCAAGTCCTAGACTCCTAGTCCCAAACTTTGGGGTCTCTTGACAGTAACTGCCATTGTAGATTTGACAAACAAGTGAGAAAAGTAAGAAACTAGAAGTACAAAAAGTTAGAGACGATAAAACCTCAAGGGCAAAGATACAAAAAGAGTTGTGAAGTCTCTAAGTGAAAGATATTAAAAAAAATACAGCCAAAAATAGAGGATATCCTTATGGAAGAAACTGAATGGATCTATTAAAGGACCATGACTTCAGACTGTAGAATGTAGTCTTGCCTTCAGTATACTGCGGGTCACATCGCCCTCATTTAAATGATTTAATACTGCCATTTGAATAGTGCTATCTGATATTCTCCTAACTTTCAACTTTACTACACTCTCACTCTTTTCTCTTCCCGGCACAATTTTCCCTTTCAAATTTACTTTCAGGACATGTCAATTCCACTGAATCCTACCTTTTAGCTTCGTAGCACTACCAAACTTTTCTTTTTCAAGCCAAAACTTTCAAAACATTTTACTTCAACTCAGTTCTGTGAATGTCCTATACATGCATCTCGCTGTATTGGGTTGGTCCATCCATGAGTATGCCACATGCCCATAGATTGCTACAGATCTGTTAATACTTAAGACTTGCAAGTAACAATAAGGATCTTAAGAAAATTGTACCTTCTTTTCTGCTTCGTTTGTCTCAGGATGACTTGGCTGCAACAAATTCTGCTCAACATTACCACTCAGGTTTGCTTGCGAATTGTCGAATGCTAATGCTCTTGACTTTGGTTGCTGGAATTGCATCGCCATATCAGTCTCCGGGGACTGTGGGACTGGTTTTAAACCAGCTGCAGAAGCCACGGGTTGAGATGTAGGCATTCCCTGTGTTGGCCTAAACCCTGATTATGAAAAAGGTACAATAAAATTAGAAACGTAAACCAGACAAAGCAATGATCCCTGATTGTCTAAATCATCTAGCAGATACAAGAAGTCTGTAGCACAAAGCCATACTACAAGACAGTCAGGTTATGAATCACACCTGCACCAGATGACGGTCCCCATCCTGCCTGACCATGAGATGAAAGTGGTAGACCTGTCATCCACACGAGTATTTCATCGAACTTAACGCTGTCAGGAAGTGAAGGCGGAAGGGAACGCCCTTCTCTGTACCGCTCCATCAAGTATAGGGCAATGCAGAACTCTCTCAATGAAAGCATGCTATCACTATCTTGGTCAGCAAGGTCCCACACTTGCTTGAGGACCTCTGCAAAAAAAAACAAAAAAAACAAAAAAAAAAAATAAAATAAAATAAAATTGAAACACTAAACTGAGTGAAAAATAAGCTTAGAGTCATATAGATTGACACTCAGTCAAACATTATACGATAATCAAAGAAACTGATGGGTCCTTATACCAATCATTGGATTACTTAAAGAACCGTGAAAATCAAATTTGACATTTTTAAATTACAAACCTCAGAAGCATGCTACCATGCACAAGCCTAAAAGAAGAATAAACTCTTTAGTCTCCTGGTGCCATCACATGTATGTAGTTTTACTCTAAAAGGTTAACATCAAATATTTCGAAAAATATTAACAACGACAACAAGTCTTTTAACTATTGCAACTCTTAAGTCTCAACAGTACAACTTTTTTAATGGTATCTTTCAAAATTATTACTCCTTCAATCTATGAATATTCTCCTACTTTAATTAACAACAGTACTCCCATTCACGACAAATGAAGGCGCAGAGAGCTACACAAAACCCACATGAAAATCAACTCCAACTCGTTCATGAGCGTACAGTTAAGAATATATTGTTCAGGTAGCATAATGGCAAAAAAAATGCCTTATGTCCATTCACTAAGGGTGTGTTTGCATTGAAGGCATCGGAGGAAAATAAAGGGGAGGGATATCCTTTGTTTGGGTAGCAAATTGGGAGTGGGGGTTTTGGAGGGCGAGAAAAAATTGAATCATTCATTTCCCTCCTACAAGCCAATTTGTTTCCCCTCCAACAAAGACAAGATTTGGAGGGAAAATCTCATCCGCCCTTCTCCCTCCCCCTCCATCTTCTTCCCTCCCCTCTTTCCCTTTTTTGCTTCTCCTTCCCCTCTATTTTGGTTATCCAAACAAGGCCTAAGGGAATAGACTTGCATATAAGTGTGAATAAGCTAAGTCAAGTGAAGCACATATCAATAGCGGCATAATCATTACTCAGTACTAAGACCTATAAGCCTTTACAATTAATAAATGATGTGAAAAACATCCTACCTCTTGGCAGTCTCCAGCTTAGAAACAAATTGCGTGCCTGCTCACCCGTGATTTTCCCATCGCGATCAGTGTCAACCTCCATAAAAACTTTGGTATACTTTTGTACACCAGGGGAAGTCATCTTTGGCCATGGTGGTTGCAAGGGGTCTGATGCAGTGAGCCCAGTGCCTGATGCAATTCCAGACTGCACACCTGAGGAAGCAATCTGTGTAGCAGGTTGAGACAGATTTGAATAGTTTTGCGCTTGCTGTGGCTGACTACCCAAAGATTGCTTCGAAAAAGCACTCTGTAAAGAGTCAAGTGACCGTGACGGTGACAGAGGCTGAGCTGCAGGAGAGGATACTGGAACAATAGCTGATGAAGTTGGAATTGAGGGTGTTGAAGTTGGAGTCGATACTGGAACAATCGCTGAAGAATTAGAGTTATTGCTCATGGAAAATATTGCTGGTGATGACCCCGACTTGGTCATTTGAAATGCTGCAAATGGATCCCCACCGCCAATTGAGTTTGTAGACAAACTGTCTCCAGAAGGAGGAGTAACTTTAGGGTCTCTGCTTACATCATGGGATGCCATAAGTGCATCTAGTGTCGTAGACGGAGCAGGCCCTCTACTCGGAATCTGGGATGTCGGACCTGAGGGAGGTCCACTCATATTTCCAGCCAGCCAGCCGGTTGAAACACCGGAGTTTGAAAACCCATGGTTTGGCGTGCCTGAGCTAGGAAGACCAGGTGTCGACATGCTTGGGTTAGGAGGCCCAAGAGTGGAAATGCCTAAGCTAGGACGAGTAGGAGTTGACATACTAGACCTCGGAAAATCAGAAGTCATCCCACCTAGGTTAGGACGCATGCCTGAGCTCGGTAACCCAGGGCCTAAATTCGGTCGTCCGGAGCTTTGCATTGGATTTGAAGAAGGGGCCCCTTGAAAAGGTCTCACCATCTGATTCGGCTGAGAAGCGTAGTAATGCTGGTTCGTGTTCGGGTTATGAGGTACGGGTCCTTTGTAGCCACCTCCCGCTGGTGGCATGACACCCATCTGTGATGGCGTCGAACTGGGCATAGAAGGTGACGGAAGTGCTGGAGTGGGTGGAAGATTTATTTGGGGAGGAGGGATCTTAGCTGAAGCCGGTCCATATAATGCTGCCTTCACAATCTCAGGAGTAAGGTCTCGCTTACTTTGGGCAACTGTCACAAGCTTCAGTGCGTTATAAAACTCCTGCCGACCAAGGAAACCAGCCCGACTCTGATCAGCATGCATCCATATCTGTCACAAAGATCCACAGATTACTCCAGAAGAATTGATAAGGATAATCATATTTCCACCAGAAAATGTTCTCACATATAAGAGTCCAAACACTTTAACAAAGGCAATCCCGTGGGAACAAGACTAAGAGATAGTGGCTTATGCTGTATTCTATAAGCTACCTAGTCCATAGTGGAGTAAAAGATATCAGCTATTCAGCTGTGGGGCAGAAATCGATGCAATAAATATTTTGTGACAACTAAACAAACAAAAATTTTGAATCTGAAGTATCCATATCACAAATGTCTGGTGTATCTAGTAGGCAACATTCATGGTAAGAGAAATATAAACCTATCTAACTTCAATCAAAATCAAAATAAAACATGTATCTATCAAGTTGAAATCTACTTTACTTCAGCAAAAAGATCACAACTTTAGCAACCACCCATGACAACGAACACATGCCCTCAACAATTTTCATGTATGAAGATGAAACCTGCTTCAATTTAACAATAAAAAATGCAACTGTTATCTAAAATGGACATTTAAAAAGAAAAAAAAACACTCATGTCAAGCCCAAAATTCACAACCAACATTTTCACAAACAAGTAGCTTCCAAATAAAACACAATACAATTTGAAAACCAGCACTACTATGGGGTCAAAGCTTCCTTCATAACTTCCAGAACTTCTTCGTAATAGCTCCTTTCCATGCCTCATTTCAATAGAGAACCTGACAGTGGCTCTACATGCCCTTATACAATTTTGATGTATCAAGTTGAAACCCACTTTAATTCAACAACTCACAACTTCAGAAGAAAACAACAAAATGGATAAAATTAAAAGCCATCTAAAGCCTAATACTTACATAAATAATACAAGAATCAACATGTCCATAAATATTCCTCAGCTACTATTAGGCCTCAAATTGAGAATCGCATCACAACATCCACGCAATTCGATGTCAAAACACCCACAACTAATTTGAGAGAAGTCTTCTCAACCCTAAAAATCAGATGAATAATTCACATATTCTTAAACAGTTAAACTTCTAATCTAATTGAGAATCGCATAACAAAATCCAAACAATTTTAGCTATTGACTTGAACCCACTTCAATTCAATTCAATAAGAAAGATCACAGTTTTTACCCTGAAAAGAATCAATTATATGATAATTAAAACAATTTAGAAATCGAAACCCACATTTTTCATTTCAAGCATTGAATTGATACTAGCTTCTATTCAAGATGAAAGATCACAACTTTTACCCAAGTAAAACATTCGAAAACTGATAATTTAAACAAATTAAAAATCGAAACAATTGAGAATCACACAAAAAATCAAACAATTTAAAAATCCCACTTTAAGAAGGTGTTGAGTTGAAATACACTTCAATTCAACAACAAAGATCACAACTGTAGCCCAAAAAAAAAAAAAAAAAAAATAATGAAATCAAAACAACAAAAAAAAAAAGTCAGAAGAAATGAAAACCTGAGCAAGAACTTGTTTGGATAAACCAGATCCTTGGAAAAAAGAGACAGCTTCAGCACCACTGATACGACCATCATGATCTAAATCTGCCCTCTTAAAAAACGCTTCGAATCGATCCACGTTTGCCCCTTGATTTTGACCCGCCATTTCAAAGATATGTGTGGAGCTCAAAAGATTAAATATGGACTTTGCAGGATTGTAATATCTTCTTCTATAACAACATTACCAGTTTATACATCCATGTATTTGTTGCTGATGTAATTTTTTCAATTGATTGATTAAATATTGTGGAGAAATGTTGTAACTTGTAAAACAAATACGAAGTACTCCGTATCATAGAAGGTTTCGATGTAAGCGGGCGGTATCCGCTGGAGGTGGCCAAGGGTCTGGTCAGGCTTGTCAAGGGCCGGCCTCAGTGGCGCCAAATTGGCGATGAGAGAGGCCGGACTGACGATAGGTCATTTCTAAATTGGCGCCTGGCCAAATTTCTTAAACTTTAAATTTCAATTTTTTTTGTTTTTTTGGGAGTCCGAGAGTGCCGGGCTACAAAAATAGGGCCTGTCCCTTACATTTTGGCTGGCCCAATCGGGCTTTGGAGGGTCGACTAGGGCTTCGAAAACACGGCCCTAACTGCTCTCCAAGCCGGGCCAGCTCATGAAGATGGCCACCTTTAGTATCCGCCAACAAGACCACAAACTTCTTAGACCATCCGATAAGTGTATTGTACGATGCATTTACACATAAGACAAGTTATAAGTGATTAAATGTGACCATTTTAATGTTTAATGTGATTACTTTTTTAGGCCTTAAAGTGGTCACTTTAGACACGTTAAAGTTGGTTAAAGTGGTCACATTTTGGAGCGATTTCGAAGCGGGCCTCTTTGTACCTTGTAACCACACTCACCCTAAACTCGACTCACTCATGAGCACTCACTCATTGTACACGTTTTAGGGGCTGTTTGGGTGGGTAAGTTTTCTGATTTTTATTTGCAAAACATAAAACAAAGATAAAGGATATGAATTAGACCAAGCACTAAGCTAGGGCCTAAGACTAAGGTTCTGAACAAGCACTAAGCTAGGGTCATCACCCAAGGAAACTCCATGCACTAAGCTAAGGAGGTTTCTAAGAGAAAACTCACTTTTAAACTCAACTTTTTATATAAACTTCAAATCTGATTTGTTACATTGAGTTTGCTTGGTTTATATAGACCAAGGCTTTCATCCTAGCCATACATTTAATACAAAATCTAAGGGCCATGAGGGGCCTTCAATATCAGCGAAAATAATGGTCATAGGACCTTACAAAATCTGATTACAAAAGACAACAACAACTAAAGTAGAAAGCGACTCTTGGTAGCATCCTCTCCCTTCATTTGTTGTTGTTCATCCAAGGGTCTTGATTGCTCCTTGGAGAGCAAGTTTCGGTCAGCCAACAAGGTCCCCATGCTGATTTTTGAGCCTCCATACAAAAGTACCAAAAGGTGACAAAGACATAAAGTATAAAGCAAACTATAATGAAAGGGACATGCATTTGAATTAGAGTGTATCATGTGAGTACTCTAATCAGCCGAGATTTGGCCTATTTTGGCTGAAAAATTCTTGACCATTAGCCCAAGGACCATGGTTAGATCTTAGACCAAAAATCGGACCCAAATCATCAACCCGTTTCGTTCCAACTCTCCCCTTCTTCAAAAAAGGTTTGTCCTCAAACTTTAGCCAACTAAACATGGTATCCAAAAGAAATTTTCAGAAAACAAAAACGATTTTGAAAGAAAGTAAAGTTGGATGTAAAAGAGGGAAACAACAAGAGCACATCCTATGAAAAGCACATAGCAAATTCATAGAACCCTCTTGTTAGCCAACTCGACTCAAACACCTACAAAGGTGCTCGAATCAAGTCGACACTCACAAATCAAGCCATGCCCAGATTTGTAAGGCTACACTCGAAGACACCAAGACCCAACTCATCCCAAGATCGTCTCGGTTTAAGAAAACACAAGAGCCTAAGCTTTGATACCAATTGGAGCGATTCGAAGCGGGCCTCTTTGTACCTTGTAACCACACTCACCCTAAACTCGGTTCACTCATGAGCACTCACTCATCACACACGTTTTTGGGGCTGTTTTGGGTGGATAAGTTTTCTGATTTTATTTGCAAAAGATAAAAACAAAGATAAATGATATGAATTAGACCGAGCACTAAGCTAGGGCCTAAGACTAAGGTTCCGACCAAGCACTAAGCTATGACCATCACCCAAGGATACTCCAAGCACTAAGCTAAGGGGATTTCCAAGAGAAAAACTCACTTTTAAAACTCATCTTTTTTATCATAACAAATCTGAAAATTACAATGGTTTTAGCTTGGCTTATATAAGCCAAAGCTTCTAATCTCAACCACTCATCTAACTAAAGATCTAAGGGCTACAAATAACCCACAAAAGCAACAAAATAACGGCTCTTAGTGAGCTACAAAATCAGCTTACAAAAATACAACAACAACTAAAGTAGATGGTGACATCTTGGAGCATCATCTCCCTTCATTTGTGTTGTTCAATCAAGGCCCTTCTTTTGCTCCTTGGAGAGCAAGTATACACGTCCAAAACAAGGTCCCAAGCTGACTTGTTCATGCTTCCCATACAAAATACAAAAGGTGACAAAGACTTAAAGTATAAAGCAAACTATAATCGAAAGGGACATGTATGAATTAAAATGTAGCATGTTGAACTTGAGATCAGCCGATTTTGGAGCCCTTTTGGGTTGAATTTTCTTGACCACTAGTCCAAGGACCATGGTTAGATCGTGGACCAAAAAATCGGGACCAAATCGCCAAGTCGTTTCAGTCCAACTCTCCCCTTCTTCAAAAAAAGTTTGTCCTCAAACTTTGGCCAAATAAAAATGGTATCCAAAAGATAAATTTTCAGAAAACAAAAAACGATTTTGAAAGAATGAAGTTTGGATGTAAACGAGGGAAACAACAAGAGCAAATCCTATGAAAAGCACATAGCAAATTCATCGAATCCTCTTGTTAGCCAACTCGATTCAAACACTCATAAAGTGCTCGAATCAAGTCGACACTCACAAACCAAGACTCGCCCAGATTTGTAAGGTGACACCCGAAAACACCAAGACCCAACTCATCCCAAGATCGTCTTGGTTTAAGAAAACGCAAGAGCCGAAGCTTTGATACCAATTGGAGCGATTCGAAGCGGGTCTCTTTGTACCTTGTAGCCACACTCACCCTAATCTCGGTTCACTCATGAACCTCACTCATCACACACGTTTTTAGGGTTGTTTTGGGTGGATAAGTTTTCTGATTTTATTTGCAAAAGATAAAAACAAAGATAAAGGATATGAATTAGACCGAGCACTAAGCTAGGGCCTAAGACTAAGGTTCCGACCAAGCACTAATGGAGTGAAACTTATGGGACCCTTAGAAATTTCGGCCAAGTTGTATTTTTTTGTGAAATGATTTTCTGAAATTTTGTAAACAAGGAAAATAAAAATGATAGTAACTAAATCTACACACTAAGTAATAGATTTAGGTTGTGATTAGTTTAAGCACAAAGCCACTAAACTAATCTTCACTAAACTCACACACTAAGTAATGAGAAAATGAGGAGAACTCAAATAAAACAACTAGGGTTTATCAATTCATCAAATCTGAAAATTATGTTGTGTGAGGTTGGGTTTATATAATACCCAAGGCCTCATCTCAACCATTCATTACAAGATAATCCAAGGGCTCACAAGAGACCCCAAATACTACTACAAAAAAAACGGCTAGTATGCTCACATGTGAGCTGAATTTTTGAAGAGAAACAAACAAACTAGAAAGCATAAAGGTTGATGTGGGCATTGAGGTTCAATCTCCTCCTTGATGGTTTAGGTAGTCTTCAAGGGCCTTGATTTGGTCTTAGAGTGCATGTGGGACGGTCCATAGGAGACAATTACAAGGGATTATTTTGTTTCCTTACATCAAAAGCGTAAAGTAAAAAGTGAAAGCGACTTGTATGAAAATGACATTAAACATAAAAACAATGTGATGATCCTTGGTGACTTTGATTAAGTAGGCCCCTTGACCTCCATGAGCTAGCTTGATGAACCATGTGAGCCCATTTTATTGGAGGGTTGACTCGCGTGGGTGTACCATAGTTGACCACATTTCAAAAATAGCGTGATCTTGACTTTTTGTTGCTCCATCCTTGACTTCTCCTTGACTTAGCTTGATCACTAGGGTTGGCTCGATTTGACCATAGAATTGACTTTACTTATCCCCTAGTGATCCCTTGACCCTTGGTCTAGGCTTGGGTTTGAGCCCATGGGTCCAACCCACGGCCCCCCTCGGCTTCACCCTTGGTTTCCTTGACCAATTTTGGTCCAATCTCCTCTCCTTGGAAAGGACTTGTCCTCAAGTCCTTGGAGATCCTCTTGCTTCCTCCCTTGCTCGATTTCAAGCTAGAATCTCGGCTCAACCTTTGCTCGATCTTGGTCTTCATGGTTTTAGTCTTCCATGGGCACCACTTAGCTAGAGTTTGTAGAAGTGGCTGGACCCCTTTACCCTGGCTCGAAGAATTGATCACATTTTCATCCTTGGTCACGGTTTGCTTGACCACGCATTCTTCCTCGAGCATTTCTTTGAGCCCTCGACTCATAACCATGCCATCCATCCATTCTTGCTCATGTTCGAGCCCATCAATGATTCTCCACCTTAAAGACCCGCTTGATCTTTCCTTACCATCGATTTTGGTTCTTTCATTGACCACATTCTCAATGTAGTCGGTTGTTTCCTTGTTGATTGATGCTTCACCCTCATGAGGCTCCTCTCCTAGAGTCCTCCTTGTCATGCTAATGCTTCCCTCACATTCCAAGCTCACCTTTTCCCCTTGCTCTTCCCTACTCGGCTCAAGGCCCTTCAATTTCTCAAGCTCATGCAATTTCGGCCTTAACTTCATCTCCTTGCTAGGTTTCGGCTCAAGGAAGGATTCAAATAGGCACGCATTGGATTTACAACCCATCATTGGTGGTATGGGAGCTAAGACAATGAGCTTTTCACCATACTTGAATGAGTAGGTGTTGTCTCTTCCATGATGGGAAGAATTCTTTTCAAATTCCCAAGGTCTACCAAGCAACACATGGCAAGCATCCATGTCCAACACTTCACACACAACTTCATCCTTATAGTCTTGACCAATCGAGAACGAGACTTGGCATTGTTTGTCAACTTTGACCTCGGCTCCTTGATTGAGCCATCTTAGCTTGTATGGGTGAGGATGCTTCAAAGTAGGCAAGGCAAGCTTATCAATGAGGGTCTTGGAAGCAACATTAACACAACTTCCCCCATCGATAATCAAGTTACACACTCTCCCCATGATGGTACATTTGGACCGAAATATTTGGTGCCTTTGGTCCATATTCTCGTTTGATTCTTGGGTGTGCATCACTCGCCAAGTGACCAAGCTCAATCCCGAGTCAGGGAACAATGGTCTCGGCCATCTTCACTTCCTCAACTCCCTCTTTTTCTTCCTCACAAACTAACACCTCATCATCTCCCCAATGCACAACCTCACTTGTATTCAAGGTCCTCTTGCTAGGGCATTCCTTAGCAAAATGACCATAGCCTTGACATTGGTAGCATTTTTGAGGGGAATCGTTCTCTTGGGGCCATAGTCAATTCCCTTTCCTTTATCAACACTTGAGGGTTTGTTAGTAGAGGCAAGGCTGGAAATCTTGATCCTCCTTGGCTCGATATGGGGTTGGTTTTGGGGTTGCTCTTAGCCACTCTCCCTCCCCTTCTCTAGCTTCTCCACACGTGTGGCCATGGTAACGGCCTCATCGAATGACCACAAGTTTTGCATTTTGACTCGATTTGCTATCCTAGGGTTTAGGCCCTCAACAAACCTTGCAATTTTTGTTGGGTTTCTCATTCATCTCACATTGTAGGGTGAGTTGCTCAAAGTCCCTAAGATAGGTTTCAATGGGGTGTGACTCTTGTTTTAGTTGAGCTAGCTTGAGGAACATGTCTTGAGTGTAGTCTTTGGGAACAAACTTGTCTTTGAGTTTCTTTTTGAGTTTGAGCCATGACTTGATGGGTTCCTTACCCTCTCGGTTTCTTTGGTTCTTAAGGTTCTCATACCAAAGGGAAGCATATCCCTTAAACTTCATGATGGCTACCTTGAAACACTTCCTATCGGAGTACTCCTTGAATTCAAAAATTCTCTCAACCGATCTAAGCCAATCTAGGAGATCCTCGGGGTTCAAGCTACCATAAAAATCGGGTATGTCCACCTTAATGTCTCGGTCATGGTCTCTAGGGTGGGCCTCAAGGGACTCTTAGAATCCAAAATTGATCTTCCATGTGAGGAGGAGGGTGTCCTCTCCCACAGCCCCATACCCCATCCCACGCCTCTTCCCTTCCCCTTCACCCCTTCTTGGTTCATTCATGTTTTGTTCCAAGAGTGTGTTAATAGCATTCATCATCAAAGTGCAATTACCGGTGAGTTGAGTCAATTTCTCTTCTAAATCGGAAAGTCTTTTACCCTCTCCTCTATTCTCTTCCATTTTGTGAAAATTTTGTGATATCTTTTGTGGAGATTTTGTGGAAATTGAACAAGGAAAACAAGGAAAGAAAAACGAAAAATTTGAAGAGGGAAACAAAGGGTAAACCGAGAAACACAAGAGCAAATCGAAAATGAGGAACAACCCTAAAATTTCGGCTAAGCAAGGGGCTTTGTGTTTCAACCCAACCAACACTAATACAAGTGTAAACCTTTAATCATTTTGTAAGATTTTGTGGAAAATAAAACAAGGAAAAACAAGGAAAGAAATCGAAAATTTGAAGAGGAAAAATAGGAGTAACTCGAGAAACACACAAACAAGATCGAAAACAAAAAACAAACCTTGGCTTTGATGACCAATTTGGAGTGAAACTTATGGGGATAAGAATCACTCAAAGGTTGAACAAGAATCGATCTTTGGAACCCTTAGAAATTTCGGCCAAGTTGTACTTTTTTGTGAAATGATTTTCTGAAATTTTGTAAACAAGGAAAATAAAAATGATAGTAACTAAATCTACACACTAAGTAATAGATTTAGGTTGTGATTAGTTTAAGCACAAAGCCACTAAACTAATCTTCACTAAACTCACACACTAAGTAATGAGAAAATGAGGAGAACTCAAATAAAACAACTAGGGTTTATCAATTCATCAAATCTGAAAATTATGTTGTGTGAGGTTGGGTTTATATAATACCCAAGGCCTCATCTCAACCATTCATTACAAGATAATCCAAGGGCTCACAAGAGACCCCAAATACTACTACAAAAAACGGCTAGTATGCTCACATGTGAGTGAATTTTTGAAGAGAAACAAACAAACTAGAAAGCATAAAGGTTGATGTGGGCGTGAGGTTGCTCAATCTCCTATCTTGATGGGTTAGGTAGTCTACAGGGGCCTTGGTTTGGTCGTAGAGTGCATGTGGGACGGTCCCTAGGAGACAATTACAAGGGATTATTTTGTTTCCTTACATCAAAAGATAAAGTAAAAAGTGAAAGCGACTTGTATGAAAATGACATTAAACATAAAAACAATGTGATGATCCTTGGTGACTTTGATTAGGCCGGCCCCTTGACCTCCATGAGCTAGCTTGATGAACCATGTGAGCCCATTTTATTGGAGGGTTGACTCACATGGGTGTACCATAGTTGACCACATTTCAAAAATAGCATGATCTTGACTTTTTGTTGCTCTCCATCCTTGACTTCTCCTTGACTTAGCTTGATCACTAGGGTTGGCTCGATTTGACCATAGAATTGACTTTACTTATCCCCTAGTGATCCCTTGACCCTTGGTCTAGGCTTGGGTTTGAGCCCATGGGTCCAACCCACGGCCCCCCTCGGCTTCACCCTTGGTTTCCTTGACCAATTTTGGTCCAACTAAGCTATGACCATCACCCAAGGATACTCCAAGCACTAAGCTAAGGGGATTTCCAAGAGAAAAACTTACTTTTAAAACTCATCTTTTTTATCATAACAAATCTGAAAATTACAATGGTTTTAGCTTGGCTTATATAAGCCAAAACTTCTAATGTCAACCACTCATCTAACTAAAGATCTAAGGGCTACAAATAACCCACAAAAGCAACAAAATAACGGCTCTTAGTGAGCTACAAAATCAGCTTACAAAAATACAACAACAACTAAAGTAGATGGTGACATCTTGGAGCATCCTCTCCCTTCATTTGTGTTGTTCAATCAAGGCCCTTCTTTTGCTCCTTGGAGAGCAAGTATACACGTCCAAAACAAGGTCCCAAGCTGATTTGTTCATGCTTCCCATACAAAATACAAAAGGTGACAAAGACATAAAGTATAAAGCAAACTATAATCGAAAGTGGAGTGAAACTAGATGGGTCAAGTTTCACTCAAGGGATGAACACAAATCGACTTTGTAGCCTCTTGAAATTCTCGGCCAAATGGATCTATTTTTGTGAAGATTTTTCTGAAATTTTGTAAACAAATGGAAAACATAAAAGATAGTGCCTAAATCTAAACACAAAGTAATAGATTTAGGGGTTTAATTAGTTAAGCACTAAGCCACTAACTAATTAATCATAAATCTCAAGCACAAAGCAAGGAGAAAAATGAGCAACACACAAATAAACACTAGGGTTTTTTCATTCATCAAAATCTGAAAAATACATTGTAAAAGAAGGGGTTTATATAAGACCCTTGCTCTAATCTAAGCCCTACAATTTAAAGATGATCTAAGGGCTCACATGAGCCTTTCAAACAACAAAAAAAATGGCACACACATGCCTTACATGAGCTGAAAATTTCATAGCTAACAAACAAATTAGCGTAAAGTGTGATGGTGACGACACTGACTCCATCCTCTCCATTCTTTGTTTATGATCATCCAAGGGTCCTTGAGTGAGCCTTGGCTTGAGAAAGGACGGTCCAAGCTCCAACAAAATCTGAATTTTAAAGACTAAAAACAACAAAGCATAAAGCATGAAAGCGACATGAATGAAAATGACATAAATCATAAAACAATGTGATGGCTTGGGGTCTTGATTGTAGCCGGCTCCATGGGACCTCCTTGAGCTAACTTTTGTGAGCCATGTGAGTCCTTTTATTGGAGGATTGACTCACATGGGTGTACCCAAATTGACCACATTCAAAATAGCATATTCCATTGACTTTCTAGTTGCTCTCCAACTTGACTTCTCTTGACTTCCCTTGACCACTAAGTATGGCTTGATTTGACCATAGAATTGACTTGACTTTACTCTTAGTGGCCCTTAGGATCATGGCCTAGGCTAGGGTTTGAGCCCAAGGACCCAAACCAACCCTTACTTTCAAACCGAACAAAATCGAGCTTGCTTGATTTGGTTCAATCTCCTCTCCTTGGAAAGGATTTGCCCTCAAATCCTCGGAGTTCTCTTTGTTCTCTTCTCGAATTGAACTTTTGCTTGACCCTCGACTTAGACTCTTGTTGGCTTCATGACTTGATTCGTAGAACATGATGAGGAGTGCCCCATGAGCCCCATGACCAACCTTGGGCTCCATGATCCTAGACTCCCAAGAACACCACTTGCTTAGAGATTGAATGAGAGATTGATTCTTGTAGACTCGGCTCATTGGATCGAGCTTGCTCTCTCCATTACTCATGGTTTCTTTGGATTCACAATTATCCTTTAGCACAACTCGAAGTTCCTCATGCTTAGAATCGTCATCTAGCCACCCTTTGTCAAGGATGAGTCCCACGTTTTTACCCCATTTCAAGGTCTTACTTGAACTTTCTAACACATCGACCCTTGCATCTCCAAATGATTCACTTTCTTTGCTCTTGATCGAAACTTTCAAACTTGGAACCTTGACATTGAACTCGTGCTCCTCTCCTTTGTTCCTTCTTATTGTTCTAGGATTGTCTTTGATCACATGGAGGGCTACATTCTCGATCATGAAGGTACTTGTTGGATTAGACGACCTAAGAAGTGTGACCAACTCATGCATGGCCTTGTGGGCCGTGTCTCTCTTCCACAATTCAATCTTTGGACCGGCAATGGACTCATCCTCCTTGCAATGTTTCGGATTCTTCAAACGATCGGCCTTGTCCTCCTCTCCTTTGTTGAGTCCCCATTTCATGAACCCACTTGGAAGGACTTGATTAGGATAATCACATAGTAGCTCCTTGTTGTTGTTAGTATTCACTTTGAATTTCCACTTTAGAAATTCCCTTGACTCTTTGCTTGCATTAACATTCCCACTCCACATGAACCTCCTTTCCATGAACTTAGGTAGACTTCTCATCTCACATTCATCCCTTTTCTTGAGCATAGGTAGACTTTCTTTTCCAAACTCATCTTGATCATTAGGGATGTCCTTGAGAAGAACACATTCAACCTTCTCGTCACTAAACTCATGCTTCATTTCTAGTCCTCCACTTAATACAACCTCTTTGCTTGGCTCAAACATGGAGGGTGGGGTGGAATACTTCAAGGTAGAAGGTAGGGGTGTTGGTATGCCCTCTAGTATCATATCACACGGCCCTTCCACCACCATTTCAGTTTGCACTCGATTCTTTTCGGGTCTCCCATCAACCTTCACTTTTTCGTGTGACCCAATCAAGGAGGGAGGGTTAGGGTTCTTCAAAATCGGAGGTAAGGGTGTAAGTTTGATTTTCTTAGCTCCAATTTTAAAAGTATAGGTATTGTCCCTCTCATCATGATTAGCATTTCTTTTCAACTTCCAAGGTCTCCCTAAAAGAATGTGACAAGTATCCATGGGAATCACATCACACAAAGTTTCATCCATGTAATCCCCTCCAATGGAGAAAGAAACCAAGCATTGTCTAACCACACTTACACTCATCTCGGTTCCTTTGGTTAGCCACTTCATCTTGTAAGGGTTAGGGTGATCTTGTGTAGGTAAGGCTAGTTTTTCAATGAGAGTACTTGAGGCAACATTATTGCAACTTTCCCCATCAACAATCAAATTACAAACCCTTCCCATAATGGTACACCGAGATCTAAAGATTTGCTGATTTTGGACTTGGTGCTTCTCTTCTAGGGTTAGGGTTTGAGCATGTATGGTCCTATGAACCACACGGCCTAGACTAGGGGGTGGCTCTCCTCCTAACCAAGCCATTCTAGCCTCTAATTCCCTTTGACCCCTCAAAGTTACAAGATCAAGGTTAGGGTTAGGTTTAAGTCTACCCCTCATTTGACTCATTTTGGTTTCAAGCTCCCTTCTAGCTTTCTCCATAGAATCATACATGGTCTTACCAAGAGTAGTATCACAAGAAATATCAAAAGGAAGAAACATACCCATTGGAATAACCAAAGAAACAAATCTGAAAAATTCAAGTAAAGTTTGGACCTTTGGGTGTAAGAACCGAAACCAACACTAACACAAGTGTAGATCTTCAACCATTTTGTGAAAATTTTGTGAGTATGTTTGTGGATTTTTGTGTAAGACACAAGTAAAAGAAAATAAAAGAGAAAACGAAAATAAAAGGTGAAAACAAGAGTAACTCGAAAAAACTAAGAACAAGAACAAATCGAAAAAACAAGAACAAACCTAGGCTTTGATGACCAATTTGGAGTGAAACTAGATGGGTCAAGTTTCACTCAAGGGATGAACACAAATCGACTTTGTAGCCTCTTGAAATTCTCGGCCAAATGGATCTATTTTTGTGAAGATTTTTCTGAAATTTTGTAAACAAATGGAAAACATAAAAGATAGTGCCTAAATCTAAACACAAAGTAATAGATTTAGGGGTTTAATTAGTTAAGCACTAAGCCACTAACTAATTAATCATAAATCTCAAGCACAAAGCAAGGAGAAAAATGAGCAACACACAAATAAACACTAGGGTTTTTTCATTCATCAAAATCTGAAAAATACATTGTAAAAGAAGGGGTTTATATAAGACCCTTGCTCTAATCTAAGCCCTACAATTTAAAGATGATCTAAGGGCTCACATGAGCCTTTCAAACAACAAAAAAAACGGCACACACATGCCTTACATGAGCTGAAAATTTCATAGCTAACAAACAAATTCAAAAGCATAAAGTGTGATGGTGACACTTGACTCCATCCTCTCCATTCTTTGTTTATGATCATCCAAGGGTCCTTGAGTGAGCCTTGGCTTGAGAAAGGACGGTCCAAGCTCCAACAAAATCTGAATTTTAAAGACTAAAAACAACAAAGCATAAAGCATGAAAGCGACATGAATGAAAATGACATAAAACATAAAACAATGTGATGGCTTGGGGTCTTGATTGTAGCCGGCTCCATCGGACCTCCTTGAGCTAACTTTTGTGAGCCATGTGAGTCCTTTTATTGGAGGATTGACTCACATGGGTGTACCCAAATTGACCACATTCAAAATAGCATATTCCATTGACTTTCTAGTTGCTCTCCAACTTGACTTCTCTTGACTTCCCTTGACCACTAAGTATGGCTTGATTTGACCATAGAATTGACTTGACTTTACTCTTAGTGGCCCTTAGGATCATGGCCTAGGCTAGGGTTTGAGCCCAAGGACCCAAACCAACCCTTACTTTCAAACCGAACAAAATCGAGCTTGCTTGATTTGGTTCAGAAAGGGACATGTATGAATTAAAATGTAGCATGTTGAACTTGAGATCAGCCGATTTTGGAGCCCTTTTGGGTTGAATTTTCTTGACCACTAGTCCAAGGACCATGGTTAGATCGTGGACCAAAAAATCGGGACCAAATCGCCAAGCCGTTTCAGTCCACATTTTAGTCAGTAATAACATTATCGTACGCGTGAATCCGTTGTATTGTAGAATTTACCCTTTTTGTAAATAGGAAAATGAGATAGTATCATCCAGTGATACATAATTTAAATACCACCAAGAACACAATTGTAAATTAAATCGGACTTTTTACTTAAATGGAGCTTAAAATGAAAGTATTTACAAAAATGGAGTCGGTTTCAAACTAATTACACATAATGGGTCCACGTCATCACTTTTCGAAAAAATAAAAAAGCCGACCTAAGTCGCTCTCCCGCACAGCGACTTCTAAATTTTCCACAGGAGACCCAAACTTACTTTTACAAATTGTTTTCAAGGAAAACAAAATCTCTCAACAAATTTGAAAAAAACCAGCAAATTTAGGAGCGACAAAGCGAAAAACATATCAATTCATACAACAAAATTGAAGAAAGGTAAGAGATTTCAAATGAATTTCAATAAAAACAAGTGTATGAATGATATTAGGGTTTCTTTTTTGAATTTGGGGATTTTAATTTTTTGGGTCAATTAAGTAAGGGGAAATGAGGGAAGTTTTGGTTTTTTTGTTGCAAATTGGTGTGGGAGATAAGGGAAGGACTAAGGAGGGTGTCCATGCTCGGAGAAGTACATGGGGTTCTTGCTTTGCCATGATTATGGTGTTACTCTGCCATTGCTCTGGTTTTTATTTTATTTTTTCACATAATTAGGTTGGTCGCTATGCCAGACAGCGACTTAGGTATTTTTTTCTGTAAAATTGGTGACGTGGACCCATTACTTGTAATTAGTTTGAAACCGACTCTATTTTTGTAAATACTTTCCTTTTAAACTCCATTTAAGTAAAAAGTTCAATTAAATCACTATTTCCGTTACGTTATTGATTTTCCGTATATTACTCCCGTTGTATACTTTTTTCATTTAATTTCCAAACCTTACCCTTTTTTACTCTCATTGTATACAAAATTCTCTTTTTTTTTTCCCCTAACTTTTCTTAATCTAAATTCAATCAATTGTTCAATTATTCAATTATTAATTTCAATAAACAATTTAATGGAGTAATAATCACTTTCAATTTCAGTTATTGTCATTAAATTATCAAATTTTAATAATTTTTAATGGATTTAATTTAAAATTAAAATTAAAATTAGGGTTTGCATAAGGAAGAACTTGGGGCGGCGGTAGGCACCGACTTAGGGTGGCGGGAGGCGGTAGCGGTGGCCGAAGAGGGTGGTCGGAGGAGGCGGCGTCGACGTGGGTGGGCTTGGTGGTCAATATGGTGGTGTAGTAAATTGTGTTAGTTTGTGAGTTTTGTGGGTAACTAGGTAAGACCGGTCACCGGCGGTGAACTCCGGCGTGGTGGACGACCGGTATGGTGGTGGCCAAACTCGGTGGTGGCCGAAGGTCATGGTGGCCGAAGTAGCTTGTTGATTCATTGTTGTTGTTTTTTTTTAATTTTTTTGTATATAATGGGAGTAAAAAGGGTACAGTTGAAAAACTAAGTGAAAAAAGTATACAACGGGAGTAAAATCCATATATGAAAAATCACTACCCTTTCCGTTATTTCACTTTAATTTTTGAATTTTAAATTTATTAATGACAAGGGTATTTTAGGAAATTTGCTAAATTAATTTTAAACAGCAACTAAAATATAATTTGGGATATTTTAATCACTGTAGATACCCGTATTCGTACCCCCCAAATACAAACCCTGTGATGAAATGGACTTGTCACAAAAAGCATGTTTTTAATGTAATGTCAAAACGGTACATTTTGTCAAAAATATTTTAAGTCGTTTAACGCATAAATGATTTATTTGCATGTCGTGTAAAATGAGTATTCGTTTAGTCATTTTATTTAAGTCAACCCAACACAAAAAACAAGTCTTTTTCACACATGAAAAAGCCCACAAAAACACCCGAGCACGCCTCCCGAGGCGTCAGACGCTCAAACCGAGCACACGTCTAAACACATTTCACAAAAACAATTCAATACAAGACAAAAACACTTTTCGGCCCGAGACCCGAAAAACACACAAAGACGGCTCGAGCGGGTAAATAAAGCCACAGAGCGCGCCTCTATGCGCCGCTCTTTAACATTTATTTTCCCGCGTCGTGCATTCCGCCTTATCACGAGGGCGGGCGCGAGCGGGGCGTCGAGAAGGGATCCCCGACCCGGTATCCTCAGTTGGCGACTCCGCTGGGGACGAGCTGTTTTTATTTTTTTTTAAGAAAATTAGCTTTTTCTTTTATTTAAAAACACAAGAGGTGAAACTTGAAAACAGTTTTAAATTCGATGTTTGAGCACATGCAACCGTTGAGTCGAATCCTCCTAATTCATAACCACACGGCTCGAGGGACGGCCCCAAGTAAAAACTTGCTTCATAAGCAAGTATACTCTGGACACGTCGATCTCTCACCCTTCCACGATCACAAGTATGGCATCCGTACAAGTGATCGTAGCAGTCAAACTCGGACGCTCTAGGCCCCGTATTGAATCCACACTCAGATGTGTGTGATCTTGCGGATAACCCTACACAAACTGGAGTGAAATCTATGGGGGTTGATTTCACTCAAGAGAACAACAAAATCAAACTTGTAAACCCTTGAAAATTTTCGGCCAAAGTGATGTTTTTGTGATAAATTTTCTGATTTTTTGTAAGTAAAAGAAAAGCATAAATGGATAGGCTAAATCTAAGCACAAAGCAATAGATTTAGGTTTTGATTAATCAAGCACAAAGCCACTAATTAATCACTCACTAACTCAAGCACTTAGCTAAGAGAAAATGAAGGCAACTCACAAAACTCTAGGGTTTTTTCATTCATTCATCAAATCTGAAAATTACATTGTGAGAGAGAGGGTTTACATAATACCCAATCTCTAATCTACACCCTACAATTCAAGCTTCATCTAAGGGCCTTAAGAGGGTCCCCAAGTCAGCCGAAATATTGGTCTTAAAAGACCTTACAAAAGCTGAAAATAAAACAACAAACTTATAAAGTAGATGGCGACCTTTGGATGCATCTCCTCCCTTCCTTTGTTCTTTCATCCAAGGGTCAAGGAGCTCCAAAAATTCTGATCCAACTAACTTATACAACAAACTAAAAGATGAAAGTGACATAAAGAAAAGTAATAAAGACATAAAGCATAAAGTAATACAATCGAAAGGGACATGCTTCACAAGATAATGTGTGACTTGTTGTTTGAATTTCAGCTGATCTCCTTGGCCCTCTTTGTATTTAGCACGTCCCATGTGAGCCCTAGGCTCATGGGAAGACTTACAATTGGTCCCCAAGTGAGCTCACCCAAGGAGGAGAAGGTAGGACAAGTGCATTGCTCATTAACCCCAAAACAGTTTCTAACCGGATTTCCTGAGATTGAAGTGACTTGTACGCTTCACCATTTCATGCTCACGTTGAATTAGAAGGCCCATGATATGTCGTTGGCAAGGTATTTGAGTTGGCTATCCAATTCAAAAAGAATCACCCAAAAATATTGGCTAGAGCTCAAGATATGCAACCTTTAGTACGGACATGTCGAATCCTCCTTTGGACTGAAGTTTCACAATCTGACCCCTGACTTGTAGAGGCCATAACTCTCAGATCCCTTTGAACCAGATAGCCAACCATATGTCAAATGAAAGCTCTTTGATCTAGCTTTCATATGCAAGTGGTTTCACCTCAATTGGATGAGTAGATTGGGAGTTATGTTACAATCTCTACCGACATGTCAAGATAGGCTTCATGGTTCATGGCCTAGGTTGTTGCTTTCCTTGTGTGGGCTGATTTCCTTTGTTCTTCTTTTGTACATTCACTTGGTTTGACCCTAACGGTGACAAATTAAGCCATGGCTCGAGCCATAGGACCCAAGTAAGCCCAAGCCTCAAAATGAGCGAAAATGAGCTTATCCATTTTGGTGCAATCTCCTCTTCTTCAAAAGGATTTGTCCTCAAATCCTTGGGATTCTTAACATTTGCTTGAGCTCCTCTTCTTGATTCCTACCTAGTGTATTAGGGATGTTCTTGACTAAGCTCCCCATTTGAATTTCCATTTCAAGAATCCTCTTGACCTTCTTCTTGCACGAAACATGACATTCCACATGAGCATCTTCTTCTTGACATTAGCTAAACATCTCATAGTATCAAGCTCATCCTCATCCTTGAGATTGTATCCCATGCTCTCCTCTTGAATTTTCGGATCACCCTTGGGAAATTGGATGGGTGCACTCTCAACAACTTTCAACCCTTGATTTGCTTCTACCTCCTCCCATCCAACCTTAAAGATGTAGTTGCTATCTTTCCCACCATGGACTAAATCACCTTCATAGTCCCATGGTTCACAAGGCTCATCAAGGAGGGGATGACAAGTACCCTTCTCAAGTACATCATTCAAAACCTTGTCACACAAACCCTCATCAGATTTCTCCCTAAGCTCGGCCTCCTTGTCTAACCAACTTAGCTTGAGAGGTTTAGGATGTTTTTGTGAAGGCAAGGCTAGTTCCTCACTTTGAGTCTTAGGAGCCTCTTAGGTAGAGCTCCCTCCACCCATGACCAAATCACACGACTCAACCTCCACCTCAATTTCATTTTGTTTCTCATCCTTTCCATCCTCACTAGCAAGTTCCTCATTTTCCTCGTCCTTAAAAACAAGGATCTCATCTCCCCCCCCAAGGAACAATCTCACACGAGTTCAAGGTATTCTTTGTGGGACATTCCTTGGCATTGTGACCATATCCTTGACATTGACAACATTTTTTGAGGGTGATGGTTTTTTTGTGGCTAGGGTCAATCGCCTCCCTTTGGTCTAGGGTTAGTGGTTTAGGAGAAGTGGTTGGCTCAACAACTTTGGCTCTCTTTGGTGGCTCATAGGGTTGTGTTTTAGTAGGAGGGTCAAGTAAAGTGGTCAGCCCCTTACCCATACCAAAACCGACATAGTTCCCCCTCATTCTAGACACCTTGTCTTCTAACTCCTTCCCAACTCTTTCCATGGACTCAAAAACCGACTCAACTCTAGGGGTTTCATGTGAAGAACCATAGGAAAAAAATTGTAGAACTAAAAGGAAAAGAAAGTGGACCAAGAATGGTCAAGGCGAGCAAAGGCGGTTTTTGTCTAAATCACGGTTTGGGTCCCTGGGCTCGAACCATGGGCTAGACCACGGTCCTAGGGTCCACCCAAGCTTATTTTGAGTGAATTAAACAATAATATTTTGGTCAAGCTTGGTGGGTCATGGAAGTCAAGGAAAGTCAAGAAGGAGAGCAACCGAAAGTCAACCAAAGTGCTATTTTTGAATGTGATCGCTTGAAGTGCACCCATGTGGGTTCGATCCACAAGTCAATTAAAATCATCAAGAGCAAGAATCAAGGGGGAAAGGTCCCAAGTCAGCCGAAAAACAAATCAAAGGAAGGTTCACATGTGTTCCTCAATAAGTCACTTCAGCCAGCGTATCGGCTATCTCATTTTTATGCTTTATGCTTTATGCTTTATACTTTATGTATTTGTTTGTTTTCTCTTCAAATTTTCAGCTCATGTGAGCCTTTGGAAACCGAGTATTATGTTGTATTGTGGGTTTAATTGTAGCCCTTAGATTAGCTTTGAATTGTAAGGCTAGGATGTAAAGACTTGGTCTATATAAACCAAGCCTCACCACATCATAATTTTCAGATTTTGATTGAATGAAAACCCTAGAGTTTTATTTGAGTGTTCTTCATTTTTCTCCTTGCTTTGTGCTTGAGATTTATGATAATTAGTTAGTGGCTTTGTGCTTAACTAATTAAAACCTAAATCTATTACTTTGTGTGTAGATTTAGTCACTATCTTTTATGTTTTATTGTTTCACAAAATTTCAGAAAAATTCATCACAAAAATTACTACTTTGGCCGAGATTTTCACTTGCAATTCAAGATCGATTTTTGTTCATCCCTTGAGTGAAGCTTGATCCACTTAGTTTCACTCCAAATTGGTATCAAAGCCTAGGTTTGTTCTTGTTTTTTTTGATTTGTTCTTGTTCTTAGTTTTTTCGAGTTACTCCTTTGTCTTTCATCTTTTATTTTTCATTTTTTCTCTTTTATTTTTCCTTGTTTGTCCACAAAACTTCCACAAACATTCTCACAAAATTTTCACAAAATGGTTGAAGATCTACACTTGTGTTAGTGTTGGTTTCGATTTGTTCTTTGTGTTGTCGAGTGTTCTTGTTTTTCTTCTTTTATTTTCGTTTTCTCTATTTCTTTTACTTGTTATTCCACAAAATTCTCACAAAATTTTCACAAAATGGATGTTTCTTGTGATAATACTCTTGGTGAGACCATGTATGATCCTATGGAGAAAGCTAGAAGAGAGCTTGAAACCAAAATGAGTCGAATGAGGGGTAGACTTAAACCTAACCCTAACCTTGATCTTGTGACTTTGAGGGTTCAAAGGGAATTAGAAGCTAGAATGGCTCGGTTAGGAGGAGAGCCACCCCCTAGTCTAGGCCGTGTGGTTCATAGAGCAACACATGTTCAAACCCTAACCCTAGAAGGGAATCACCAAGTCCAAAACTTTAGATCTAGGTGTACCATTATGGGAAGGGTTTGTAATTTGGTTGTTGATGGGGAAAGTTGTTCTAATGTTGCCTCAAACACCCTCATTGAAAAACTAGCTTTGCCTACACAAGATCACCCTAACCCTTACAAGACGAAATGGCAAAAAAATGGAGCCGAGATGAGTGTGATGGTGGTTAGACAATGCTTGGTTTCTTTCTCCATTGGAAGGGATTACATGGATGAGGTTTTGTGTGATGTGATTCCCATGGAGGCTTGTCATCTCCTCTTGGGAAACCATGGAAGATGGAAAGAATTGCTAATCAGGATGGGAGGGACTATACTTAGAACTTTAAGATTGGAGCCAAGAATACCAAACTTACACCCTTACCTCCAACTTTGAAGAACCCTAGCCCACCCTCCTTGGTTGAATCACACGAAAAACATGAAGGATGATAGGAGACCCAAACTGTAGCATGGGTTTAGTCTTGAGCAGGTTGAATGTGTTCTTCTTCTCCAAGCCATCCCTAATGATCAAGAGAGGTTGCCCACCAAGGAAGTACAAGCCTTGCTAGATTCTCATGGAGTTAAGCATGATGTCCTAGCCCCATTGCCACGTACCTTGGGGTACAAGGCTGCCTCTTACTTGATTGGGGCCTCCATGAGATTGTTGTTGAGTAAGGAGGTTGAAAGAGGCCAGGGGATGAATGTTGGTGAAAGTGTGTCCATTTACTTTGCTAATGATCATCCTAAGAATCAAGATGAGGGCATGGAAAAGGAGACCAAGGAAGAAGATGACTTGGGAATGAGAAGTCTACCTAAGTCCAAGGAAAGGAGATACACTTGGAGTGGGAGTGCTAATGCAAGCAAAGAGTTTGGGGATTTCCTAAGATGGAAATTCAAAGTGAACACTAACAACAACAAAGGAGAGGAGGACAAGACCGATCATTTGAAAAATCCGAAACAATGCAAGGAGGATGAGTCCCTTGAAAGTCCAAAGATCGATTTGTGGAAGGGGGACACGGCCCTCAAGGCCATACATGAGTTGGTCGCGCTCCTTAGGTCATCTAATTCAACAAGTACCTTCATGATCGAGAATGTAGCTCTCCATGTGATCAAAGACAATCCTAGAACAATAAGGAGGAACAAAGGAGAGGAGCACGAGCTCAATGTCAAAGTTCCAAGTTTGAAAGTTTCGATCAAGAGCAAAGAAAGTGAATCATTTGGAGATGCAAAGGTCGATGTGTTAAAAGGTTCAAGTGAATCCTTGAAATGGTAAAAAGACGTGGGACTCATCATTGACAAAGGGTGGCTAGATGACGATTCTAAGCATGAGGAACTTCGAGTTGTGCTAGGGGATAATTGTGAATCCAAGGAAACCATGAGTAAGGGAGAGAGTAAGTTCAATTCAATGAGCCGAGTCTACAAGAATCAATCTCTCATTCAATCTCTAAGCAAGTGGTGTTCTTGGGAGTCTAGGATCATGGAGCCCAAGGTTGGTCATGGGGCTCATGGGGCACTCCTCATCATGGACTACGAATCAAGTCATGAAGCCAACAAGAGTCCGAGTCGAGAAGAAGGCAAAGGTTCAAATCATGAGTCAAACAAAAGTTCAAGTCGAGAAGGGAACAAAGAGATCTCCGAGGATTTGAGGGCAAATCCTTTCCAAGGAGAGGAGATTGGACCAAGAATGGTCAAGGCGAGCAAAGGCGGATTTTGTCTAAATCACGGTTTGGGTCCTTGGGCTCGAACCATGGGCTAGACCACGGTCCTAGGGTCCACCCAAGCTTATTTTGAGTGAATTAAACAATAATATTTTGGTCAAGCTTGGTGGGTCATGGAAGTCAAGGAAAGTCAAGAAGGAGAGCAACCGAAAGTCAACCAAAGTGCTATTTTTGAATGTGATCGCTTGAAGTGCACCCATGTGGGTTCGAACCACAAGTCAATTAAAATCATCAAGAGCAAGAATCAAGGGGGAAAGGTCCCAAGTCAGCCGAAAAACAAATCAAAGGAAGGTTCACATGTGTACCTCAATAAGTCCCATTCAACACACGCCACTATCTACCTTTTACGCTTTACGCTTTATACTTTATGTATTTGTTTGTTTCTCTTCAAATTTTCAGCTCATGTGAGCCTTTGGAAACCGAGTATTATGTTGTATTGTGGGTTTAATTGTAGCCCTTAGATTAGCTTTGAATTGTAAGGCTAGGATGTAAAGACTTGGTCTATATAAACCAAGCCTCACCACATCATAATTTTCAGATTTTGATTGAATGAAAACCCTAGAGTTTTATTTGAGTGTTCTTCATTTTTCTCCTTGCTTTGTGCTTGAGATTTATGATAATTAGTTAGTGGCTTTGTGCTTAACTAATTAAAACCTAAATCTATTACTTTGTGTGTAGATTTAGTCACTATCTTTTATGTTTTATTGTTTCACAAAATTTCAGAAAAATTCATCACAAAAATTACTACTTTGGCCGAGATTTTCACTTGCAATTCAAGATCGATTTTTGTTCATCCCTTGAGTGAAGCTTGATCCACTTAGTTTCACTCCAAATTGGTATCAAAGCCTAGGTTTGTTCTTGTTTTTTTTGATTTGTTCTTGTTCTTAGTTTTTTCGAGTTACTCCTTTGTCTTTCATCTTTTATTTTTCATTTTTTCTCTTTTATTTTTCCTTGTTTGTCCACAAAACTTCCACAAACATTCTCACAAAATTTTCACAAAATGGTTGAAGATCTACACTTGTGTTAGTGTTGGTTTCGATTTGTTCTTTGTGTTGTCGAGTGTTCTTGTTTTTCTTCTTTTATTTTCGTTTTCTCTATTTCTTTTACTTGTTATTCCACAAAATTCTCACAAAATTTTCACAAAATGGATGTTTCTTGTGATAATACTCTTGGTGAGACCATGTATGATCCTATGGAGAAAGCTAGAAGAGAGCTTGAAACCAAAATGAGTCGAATGAGGGGTAGACTTAAACCTAACCCTAACCTTGATCTTGTGACTTTGAGGGTTCAAAGGGAATTAGAAGCTAGAATGACTCGGTTAGGAGGAGAGCCACCCCCTAGTCTAGGCCGTGTGGTTCATAGAGCAACACATGTTCAAACCCTAACCCTAGAAGGGAATCACCAAGTCCAAAACTTTAGATCTAGGTGTACCATTATGGGAAGGGTTTGTAATTTGGTTGTTGATGGGGAAAGTTGTTCTAATGTTGCCTCAAACACCCTCATTGAAAAACTAGCTTTGCCTACACAAGATCACCCTAACCCTTACAAGACGAAATGGCAAAAAAATGGAGCCGAGATGAGTGTGATGGTGGTTAGACAATGCTTGGTTTCTTTCTCCATTGGAAGGGATTACATGGATGAGGTTTTGTGTGATGTGATTCCCATGGAGGCTTGTCATCTCCTCTTGGGGAAACCATGGAAGTTGGAAAGAAATGCTAATCATGATGGGAGGGACAATACTTACAACTTTAAGATTGGAGCCAAGAATATCAAACTTACACCCTTACCTCCAACTTTGAAGAACCCTAGCCCACCCTCCTTGGTTGAATCACACGAAAACATGAAGGATGATAGGAGACCGAAAATGAAGCATGGGTTTAGTGTTGAGAAGGTTGAATGTGTTCTTCTTCTCCAAGACATCCCTAATGATCAAGAGAGGTTGCCCACCAAGGAAGTACAAGCCTTGCTAGATTCTCATGGAGTTAAGCATGATGTCCTAGCCCCATTGCCACGTACCTTGGGGTACAAGGCTGCCTCTTACTTGATTGAGGCCTCCATGAGAGTGTTGTTGAGTAAGGAGGTTGAAACGAGCCATGGGATGAATGTTGGTGAAAGTGTGTCCATTTACTTTGCTAATGATCATCCTAAGAATCAAGATGAGGGCATGGAAAAGGAGACCAAGGAAGAAGATGACTTGGGAATGAGAAGTCTACCTAAGTCCAAGGAAAGGAGATACACTTGGAGTGGGAGTGCTAATGCAAGCAAAGAGTTTGGGGATTTCCTAAGATGGAAATTCAAAGTGAACACTAACAACAACAAAGGAGAGGAGGACAAGACCGATCATTTGAAAAATCCGAAACAATGCAAGGAGGATGAGTCCCTTGAAAGTCCAAAGATCGATTTGTGGAAGGGGACACGGCCCTCAAGGCCATACATGAGTTGGTCGCACCTTAGGTCATCTAATTCAACAAGTACCTTCATGATCGAGAATGTAGCTCTCCATGTGATCAAAGACAATCCTAGAACAATAAGGAGGAACAAAGGAGAGGAGCACGAGCTCAATGTCAAAGTTCCAAGTTTGAAAGTTTCGATCAAGAGCAAAGAAAGTGAATCATTTGGAGATGCAAAGGTCGATGTGCTAAAAGGTTCAAGTGGATCCTTGAAATGGATAAGCGTGGGACTCATCATTGACAAAGGGTGGCTAGATGACGATTCTAAGCATGAGGAACTTGAGTTGTGCTAGGGGATAATTGTGAATCCAAGGAAACCATGAGTAAGGGAGAGAGTAAGTTCAATTCAATGAGCCGAGTCTACAAGAATCAATCTCTCATTCAATCTCTAAGCAAGTGGTGTTCTTGGGAGTCTAGGATCATGGAGCCCAAGGTTGGTCATGGGGCTCATGGGGCACTCCTCATCATGGACTACGAATCAAGTCATGAAGCCAACAAGAGTCCGAGTCGAGAAGAAGGCAAAGGTTCAAATCATGAGTCAAACAAAAGTTCAAGTCGAGAAGGGAACAAAGAGATCTCCGAGGATTTGAGGGCAAATCCTTTCCAAGGAGAGGAGATTGGACCAAGAATGGTCAAGGCGAGCAAAGGCGGTCTTTGTCTAAATCACGGTTTGGGTCCTTGGGCACGTACCATGGGCTAGACCACGGACCTAGGGTCCACCCAAGCTTATTTTGAGTGAATTAAACAATAATATTTTGGTCAAGCTTGGTGGGTCATGGAAGTCAAGGAAAGTCAAGAAGGAGAGAACCGAAAGTCAACCAAAGTGCTATTTTTGAATGTGATCGCCAAGTGCACCCATGTGGGTTCGAACCACAAGTCAATTAAAATCATCAAGAGCAAGCATCAAGGCGGAAAGGTCCCAAGTCAGCCGAAAAACAAATCAAAGGAAGGTTCACATGTGTTCCTCAATAAGTCCCTTTCAACACATGTCACTATCTACCTTTTATGCTTTATGCTTTATACTTTATGTATTTGTTTGTTTTCTCTTCAAATTTTCAGCTCATGTGAGCCTTTGGAAACCGAGTATTATGTTGTATTGTGGGTTTAATTGTAGCCCTTAGATTAGCTTTGAATTGTAAGGCTAGGATGTAAAGACTTGGTCTATATAAACCAAGCCTCACCACATCATAATTTTCAGATTTTGATTGAATGAAAACCCTAGAGTTTTATTTGAGTGTTCTTCATTTTTCTCCTTGCTTTGTGCTTGAGATTTATGATAATTAGTTAGTGGCTTTGTGCTTAACTAATTAAAACCTAAATCTATTACTTTGTGTGTAGATTTAGTCACTATCTTTTATGTTTTATTGTTTCACAAAATTTCAGAAAAATTCATCACAAAAATTACTACTTTGGCCGAGATTTTCACTTGCAATTCAAGATCGATTTTTGTTCATCCCTTGAGTGAAGCTTGATCCACTTAGTTTCACTCCAGAAAGACTCATTGAAACTTAGAAACAAAAAAAACAAAAACTGATTTTGTAAAACAAAGTTTGGATCTTTGATGTATGGACCGAAAATATAACTAACACAAGGATAGAACTTGTGTTTTCTAACCAAAGCTTTGATAACCAATTTGGAGTGAAACCTATGGGGGTTGATTTCACTCAAGAGAACAACAAAATCAAACTTGTAAACCCTTGAAAATTTTCGGCCAAAGTGTTTTTGTGATAAATTTTCTGATTTTTTGTAAGTAAAAGAAAAGCATAAATGGATAGGCTAAATCTAAGTACAAAGCAATAGATTTAGGTTTTGATTAATCAAGCACAAAGCCACTAATTAATCACTCACTAATTCAAGCACTTAGCTAAGAGAAAATGAAGGCAACTCACAAAACTCTAGGGTTTTTCATTCATTCATCAAATCTGAAAATTACATTGTGAGAGAGAGGGTTTATATAATACCCACTCTCTAATCTACACCCTACAATTCAAGCTTGATCTAACGGCCTTAAGAGGGTCCCCAAATCAGCCGAAATATTGGTCTTAAAAGACCTTACAAAAGCTGAAAATAAAACATCAAACTTATAAAGTAGATGGCGACCTTTGGATGCATCTCCTCCCTTCCTTTGTTCTTTCATCCAAGGGTCAAGGAGCTCCAAAAATTCTGATCCAACTAACTTATACTACAAACTAAAAGATGAAAGTGACATAAAGAAAAGTAGATAAACACATAAAGCATAAAGTAATACAATTGAAAGGGACATGCTTCACAAGATAATGTGTGACTTGTGGTTTGAATTTCAGCTGATGTCCTTGGCCCTCTTTGCATTTAGCACGTCCCATGTGAGCCCTAGGCTCATGGGAAGACTTACAATTGGTCCCCAAGTGAGCTCACCCAAGGAGGAGAAGGTAGGACAAGTGCATTGCTCATTAACCCCAAAACAGTTTCTAACCGGATTTCCTGAGATTGAAGTGACTTGTACGCTTCACCATTTCATGCTCACGTTGATTTAGAAGGCCCATGATATGTCATTGGAAAGGTATTTGAGTTGGCTATCCAATGCAAAAAGAATCACCCAAAAATATTGCTTAGAGCTCAAGATATACAACCTTTAGTACGGACATGTCGAATCCTCCTTTGGACTGAAGTTTCACAATCTGACCCCTGACTTGTAGAGGCCATAACTCTCAGCTCCCTTTGAACCAGATAGCCAACCATATGTCAAATGAAAGCTCTTTGAGCTAGCTTTCATATGCATGTGGTTTCACCTCAATTGGATGAGTAGATTGGGAGTTATGTTACAATCTCTACCGACATGTCAAGATAGGTTTCATGGTTCATGGCCTAGGTTGTTGCTTTCCTTGTGTGGGCTGATTTCCTTTGTTCTTCTTTTGTACATTTCACTTGGTTTGACCCTAATGGTGACAAATTAAGCCATGGTTCGAGCCATAGGACCCAAGTAAGCCCAAGCCTCAAAATGAGCAAAAATGAGCTTATCCATTTTGGTGCACAAACGTTGCGGGAATGACCGGAAGGAACCTTACCTTGAAAGCCAAAATCCCGTGTCATATACGTACAAATGCGAGGCTATAGTACCCTCACTATAGTCGTCTTTCAAAATACATCATACATAGGCACTTTACAACATTGCATTTACATTTTCAAAAAAAAAGGACGAACAAACGAGTTCTTTTTGGCGACTTTTGAAATAACATTTTTTGAAAACCTTCCGTATAAGCCGGCTGACCTATAGTCATTTCGGCTTAGCACAACAACACAGTCTTTCAAAACGCCCGCGAATAATCACTACATTCGCAAGGCCTTTCAAAAACGTAAATGGATTACGCGACTCACGGTCACTGTAATTGATTTATAGCAAAACATTTTCACATTGCAAAACCCGAGAATATCAACATATTCCGGCAGCATTTACTCAAATCAAACGGCCTCGGCCTTTTGCAAACATTTTCGCAAAACTCACGTCGAGCCGAACGACTCTCTAGTCACTTCGACTTGACAAACATTCCTTACAAACAAATTAAACTCGGGAATGGTCAGATCCAATCCCATCATTTACATTGAATCAACTGACCTTTAGTCATTTGACTCAATTCATTTTAAACAAAACACGTGAAAACGAGCAGTACCGTTTTTACGCGCTTTAACATCCCCGATTCAACTAGCCCATCGCTATCTCGAATCGGACCCAAAACTTTTTCATTGCAATCCAACGATGAGCCCATGACGACATACTGTTAATACGGGCCCATAGGATTCAAGCACAAAGCATCTTTTACATCGGGATTGGAACTGCGTTAACGCGTCTCTAACTCAAAAGCTTTCCAAACATTTTGTCAAAACACGACGAGCTGTTTTAATAATACTCACAACACATTTTTGAAATAAACGTTTTTCAGAAATCTTGCAAACTAACTAACCAATAGCCTTTTTGGTTTTTAACCAAAACAAGCAATCTTTTCAAAACGAAACCCGGGAAAAAACATAAAATTCCCATCGACATTTCAAAAGCATGAGCAGACTACATAACTCCTCGTCGTCGTAGTCCTTTTAATACAAACCTTTTTCTACAAAGCAAACTCGAGGATGACAACATGTCCTCGATGATTTTTCACGACACATCGAACGACCCATGCCTGTTTTAAGCACTTCTGAAATAACATTTTTCAAAATTCTTCAAACAAATCGGCTCACGGCCATTTCACCCAATCACACTTTTACAACTAAGCAAACACAGGAATGCCCAAAAGCAATCCCTAAGCAAACACGGGAATGCCCAAAAGCAACCCCTGAGCAAACACGGGAATGCCCAAAAGCAATCCCTAAGCAAACACGGGAATGCCCAAAAGCAATCCCTAAGCATAGCCCGGGAATGCCCAAAAGCACTCCCTCGGACTTTTTCCACGGCCATTTCAGGCCCAAGCATCATTTTTAACAATCAAGCAAAGCCCGGGAATGCCCAAAAGCACTCCCTCAGACTTTTTCCACGACCATTTCAGGCCCAAGCATCATTTTTACAATCAAGCAAAGCCCGGGAATGCCCAAAAGCACTCCCTCGGACTTTTTCCACGGCCATTTCAGGCCCAAACATCATTGCTACAATCAAGCATAGCCCGGGAATGCCCAAAAGCACTCACACGGACTTTTTTCTTCGGCTATTTCAGCCCAAGGCTCATTTTTACAACCAAGCAAACCCAGGAATGCCCAAGCGCAATCCCGCGGACTTTTTCATTTTAGTTAAACGACCCATAGTCGTGCCGACTAAGCTTTTTCAAAATCAAAAACGACAGAACGTGCAGGACCGTTCTCATCACATTTCAAGCATATCCGACTTAACTAGCTAAACGTTCTCGAGTCGAATTCTTTTTCATGCATCTAGGCTCGAGCCCTCAACGATGAACCGTTAACATGGGCTCGACGGATACAAAGCAAACACGTTTTAACATCGAGACGAGATGCGCGCACGAATTCTCGCCTCAAATAGGCTTTCTAGACACAACATCAATCCTAAAGCAATACACTCTCATTTTTGAAATAAGCTCTTTTCAAAAATCTTTTCACTTTTACAAAACAAGCAACACACTCTCATTTTTGAAATAAGCTGTTTTCAAAAATATCCGTGTTTTTACAAAACAAGCAAAACTTTTGCATTTTGAAATAATCACGTTTCAAAACTCCCTCAACTTCGAAATAAACACTTTTCGAAATTTCGGGTCAAACCAAATAGTCTTTCACTATTTTGATTTGACCCACTAAGCATCCTTCACAAAGCATTCGGGAGTAATCACTACATTCCCGAATCTTTCAAAGCACAAATGGACAACATGGCCCTTGGCCGTCGCAACCTATCTATCTTAAAGCATTTTCATAAAACAAAACCCAAGAATCTCGTCGCATTCTTGGAGATTTTTCATTCTAAGCGGCCCGCGGCCCTTCACATTTTGAAATAACATTTTTCAAAATTTCCGTGTCAAGTCAACTAGTCTGTACCTAGTTCGATTCGACCCGATCACAAATCTCTGCAACCGTCCGGGAATAATCACTACATTCCCGAGACCTTACAAAAACGTCAATGGAGTACATGACTCGCAGTCATTGTATGCCAATTTCTAACAAAACACTTTCACAAGCCCAAACTCAGGAATTGCACAATATTCTTGTTGGACTTTATGCAGCCCCGGGCCTTCTCAACTTTTCAAATAAAGCACTTTGCAAATCTCATTGGGCCAAACGACCCAAAGTCGGCCTGATTCAATAAACATCATCTTTTACAAGCAAGCAAAGCCCGAGAATGGCCATGCCCAATCTCACAGTCTTTTCATTGGTTCGAATGGCCCATAACCATCTCGACCCGATTCCTCTTAAGCAAAAAGCACGTGGACGAACACACCTGTCCACATCCCACCTTAACATCTTCGATCCGACTAGCTTATCGCTATCACGGATTCACTCCAAACAATTCTATCGCAATCTACAACCGACCCACAACGACATACCGTTAATTTGGGCCAATCGGATTCAATCGAAACTCTTTAGGCATCGAGTCGGAAACGTGTCAACGCGTCTCTAGCTCAAACACCTCCCGAACATTTTGTCAAAGCACGACAAATTGTTTTCACAAAATCCTCATCACATTTTTGAAATAACCTTTTTCAAAAATCCTACCCTCGAACCAAATGACCCATAGTCATGATGGTTTGACCCACACAAGCAATCTCTTCAAAGCATCCAAGAATAATCACTTTATTCTTGTGACATTTTCAAAACGTAAATAAACCACATGACTCGCGGTCATTGTAACCCATTTATTACAAAGCATTTTCAAACCCGAGAGTGGTTACTCATTCTCGTGGACCTCTTCTCAAAAGCAAATCAAGCGGCTCACGGCCTTTTAACATCTCTTTCGAAATAAGCACTTTTCGAAATCTACGGTTCAAATGGCCTACCGCCATTTTAATTCAAGCATCTCTCTTTCACAAAACAACACAACCCGGGAATGAACTAGCTGGAGTGAAACCTATGGGGTTTGATTTCACTCAAGGAGACAACAAAAATCGATTTGTTATGCTCTTGAAATTCTCGGCCAAATGGGACCTTTTTTTTGTGTGAATTTTTCTGATTTTTGTGAAACAAATGAAAACATAAAAGATAGGACTAATTCTAAGCACAAAGCAATAGAATTAGGGTTTGATTAATTAAGCACAAAGCCACTAATTAATCATAAAATCACTAACTCAAGCACCAAGCTAAGAGAAATGAAAAGCACTCAATTTTTAGGGTTTAACCTTCATTCATCAAATCTGAAAATTATGTTGTGAGAATGAGGGTTTATATAATACCCTCACTCTAATCTTGGCCATACAATTCAAAGAGGATCTAAGGGCTCATATGAGCCTTTGAAAACAACAAAAAAAACGGCCAAAAGCCTTACACATAGCTGAAATTTTGAAGACAATCAAACAAAACTTAAAGCATAAAGCATAAAAGAGGATAGTGACATGTGGGAAAGGGACATGTTGAGGAACAACATGTGAACCTTCCTTTTGATTATTTTCGGCTGACTTGGGACCCTTTTCCCACTTGATTTTTGCTCTTGATGATTTAATTGACTTGTGGTTGACCCTTGGACCTAAGGTTGGAAGCGGGCCCTAGGTCAATGGATCGTAAATTCTCAACTCCCGTTGCACTAGCATCATCCCACAGTGTCTTCACGGTTAGACCAAGTGGCTCATACTCGCTTCAATCTAACCCTTCTTCAACAAAATGCATGAAAACGAGCATAACCGTCTTCATCGCATTTTCAAACATCCTCGATTCAATAGCCTACCGCTACTCCGAATCAACTCACGTTTTCATCGCAATCCAACGACAAGCGCATAACGACACACCGTTAACACGGACTTATCGGATTCGATATCAAAACATCTTTTACATTGAGCCAAAATGTGACCACGCATTTCCGCTCAACAAAGCATCCCACTTCTGTCGAAAACAAAACTTTTGCAAGATCAAAGTCGAATCTACGTATACGTAAACTGAGTATCGACGCAAGAATCAACCACATTTGAGACATGCGTATCTCGAGCATCCAGCAAAGCATCCCTCAAGACACCAATGACGGTCTCGCGGACCACATTAGGCAGCTTGCAATGTTTTCAATACGGGTCGAGTCTTAAGCATCGAGTCAATCTCTGTCAGTCTAGGACAATCGAGTCTTTGACGTACGACATTTTAACAAATCGATAAAGGAACAGGTTTGCCCACAACTCAGCTTCTTTTTTCTTACACAAAATTCATTCGCACCAACATACATTGCATCCTAGGAGTAGTCATCCGAAGGAGGTCTGGACCGGATACAAAGATCAAAGACAACAACAATACAAGACACAAAAACAAGAAGGCTTCCGAAGACTAAACACCTAAGGTCTAGTAGTCAACTTGTGATCTACTACTCCACTACTTTTGGTGGAGGATCCATTAATTTGGAGCTCCACAGTAATCATGAATTTGATCATGACCAGAAGTACGAGTATTCCTGGATCACCCTCCGCGTACTTGATCGCGTGCCTAATAAGCAAACGAACTTGTCAGAGGAGTCTGGTGTAATAGACATACGATCACAAGCGATCACTGAACCGCAGGGATTTAGCAAAGACAAACCACAAGCCCAGGCCACAAAAAGCGTGACATATTCTCAAATACAGACGAGAAAACAAAAGAGCAAAAGCAAAAAGAAAAAAAAAGTCTCAAAGCTCTGAAGCAAGGGACAAAGCAAAATGCAAAAAAGCCTAAAAAGTCCTCTAGCAAGTGGCGAAGCAAGAAGCATCGAAGCCCACGAACAAGTAGCATAGTCTTTGAATTTCCAAATCGAAGACTCGGCATAAACAACAAGCAGCCTAGATCAACTAAGGAGAACCTACCCTTAGGATGCAATGTATCGAGGTTAAACACATAACACACTTCACGGACCGGCATGTCCTTAAACATGCACCTTTTTACAAACACAACTCACGGACCGGCATGTCCTTAAACGTGCACCTTTGACAAACACAATTCAACGGGCCGGCATGCCCCTAAACGTGCACTTTCAAATTCTCTACAAAAAGCAAACTGGAGTGAAACTCGATCAAGGGCCTATGCTCACTCACCTCTCTCGTTTAGGGCTCAAGGGTTGCCCCAAACGTCCTCTCTTTTTGTGTTGCATTTTCTGATTTTGTGGCCTATATCCTAAGAAAACAACATGTTTTTGTGGGACGATTTTCTGGTTTTGTGAAAACATAAAAGAGAGATAGAAAAGGGATATGACTTAAGCAAGATCTATGCCTAGGAAAGGATAGAAACAAGCTTAAGCCTAGGATAGAGCCTTAACAAAGCACATAGCCATTGTTAAGGGGGTTGAGGGTTCAAGCACAAAGCCACTAAACCACTCTAAGGATACATCTCTAGCACTTAGCCAAGAGAGAAGGCAAGGAGTAAAAACTCTCTCACTCAATTTTTCATTTCAACCAAATCTGATTTTTACAAGGTTGTGAGCTTGGTTTATATAATACCAATGCTCTCATCTAAGCCCTACAATTCCTACTTGATCTAAGGGTCACAATTTGACCTCAAAATACAGCAAATATAATGGTCCAAAGACCATACAAAATCTGATGAAAACAAACTAAAAAGCATAAAGGTATAAAGCGACACTTGACTACATCTACTCCCTACAATTGTTACTTTAATCCAAGGGCTTTGATGAGCTCCTTGGAGCAAAAGTTGTACCAGCCAAAAGGGTCCTAAAATCTGATCCTAAACTAAAAGAAACAAATACAATAAAGCATAAAGTGAGACAAAGACATCTAGAGATAGTGATATGAACAAAAGTTGATCTTCTCTTTTGAATTGTGGAATGAGCTGAAGTTTTTGGTCCCCTCTTGTGCTAGCCACGGTTCATGTGAGCCTTAGGATGATTATGAGGCTCCCAAATGGTCCCCAAAGTGAGCTCACCCAAGGAGAATGATGTAGGTTAAGTTCATGGCTCATTACTCCAAAACAGTTCCTAACCGAGTTTCTTGAGATTGAAGTGAATTTCAGGCTTCACCATTTCCCCTCAAATTGAATTAGAAGGCCCACGATATGTCATTGGAAAGGTAATTGAGCTGGCTTTCCAATGCAAAAAGAATCATCCAAATATATTGTATAGAGCTCACGATATGCAACTTTTAGTATGGACATGTCGAATCCGCCTATGGACTGAGCTTTCAAAATATGACCCCTGACTTGTAGAAGTCATAACTCTCAGCTCCCTTTGAACCAGATAGCCAACCATAGGTCAAATGAAAGCTCTTTGAGCTAGCTTTCATATGAAAGTGGTTTCACCTCAATTAGATGAGCAGATTGGGAGTGACGTTAAAATCTCTACCGATATGTCAAGATAAGCTCATGGTTCATGGCCTAGGTTGTTGCTTTCCTTGTGTGGGCTGATTTCCTTTGTCCTTCTTTGTACATTTCACTTGGTTTGACCCTAATGTTCACAAATTTAGCCATGGCTCGAGCCATAGGACCCAAGTCAACCCTACCCCCAAAATTACCCAAAAATGAGCTAACCCCATTTGCTCCACAAACACACTTCACGGGCCGGCATGCCCTTAAACGTGTAGCTTCTACAAACACAATTCATGGGCCGACATGTCCTTAAACATGCAGCACCCGAACTACGCTGGTTTGATTCCACCATTGTGGATACGTAGGCCGCTCACCCGAGCTCAACCAACCGTTTACAAAAATCCACAAAACATTCTTCCGTCTAAAAGTTGAGGACGTGTCCACATCAAAATCACAACTCAAAAAGCAAATCGTTCCTTTATCTAGGCGTCTAAAATGAATACGTCGAGGCAAGGCTGTCCTAGTCCCAGGAGTAATACTTTGCTTTTTAGTCTAACTCTGTTTTGCAGGAACAACAACATCCTACCAAAGATAAGCGAACACCATTGGGGGCTCTAACAACGCACGTGTTCCCAAATGTGAGATTCATGCAGCCGTCGAGTCTCGAGTCACGCATATGATTCGTCTTTGTCTTTCAAAGTGTTCGGCATCCCAAGCATTCCATAAACATCGACTCACACATCGAGTCGATTCTCTTCCAGTCAACACGCAATTTTGGCGTCAAAAACAATTTGGCGACATTCAAACCGCCCATTTCAAAACTTTTCAGTTTTCAAAACACTATCACGGGCCGGCATGCCCTTAAACATGCACGAGGCAACACGTCCTTCAAACAGCTCGTCGACATTTTCAAAACATTTTTTTCAAAAATTAACTCAACACGGGTTAATACATTTTGAACAAAAGCACTTTCAAAAACACTTTGCACCTCGCATTTTCAAACAACTCTTTTTTCTTTTCAAAAATGCATTTTCAAAAACAGTTTCTCTCGAGCACTAACCATGCAGGTACAATGCAAAAGGCAAAGCAGACAAAGAGCATGACATGAGCGAACGTTCGCGATGGCCAAGATGCAGTCAAGCACAACAACTACGCACAAACGGTACTAATTACACTCTACCCAATGATACTGGATACACCCCATCCTAACACTACTGGACGCATCCAACCAAAGCACCATAATGCAACATACAAACTCGCAAAATAGGGGGCTAGCACCTCGTTATAGATTACACGGAAACACAACAAAAACAAATGTTTTTCACGAACACACTACAACAACGAAAGCCCTACCTCGATAGGCCCACAAACAAATTTTCGTTACTAACACCCTACAACAACAAAAGTAGAAGCCCTGCTCCGATAGGCAAATAAATAAATTTTTCACCGTGCAACAAAAACAAAAGCCCTACTTCAATAGGCCAACAAAAAGATGTTCTCCCGAACATCCCAAAACTCCACAATAACAAGACACAAGCAAAAGCCCTATTTTAATAGGCCCGCAACCAGACATCTCTAAACAAAAATCTCGCAATCATCATCCAAACAGGAGCTTGCGCCACGGACCGACATGTCCCTAAACATGTACGACAGACCGACATGTCTTTAAACATGTACGACGGACCGACATGTCCTTAAACATAAACGACGGACAGACATGTCCTTAAACATGCACGAGGTAGCATGCCTCTAAAAGACAACCAAAACTACACCAAGTTAATTCCATAAGCATTCATACACGTAGACGTCTTTACGATGTTCAACACAAAAACGACACGCCTAAAACTCAAAAAGGCAAAGGCATAGTCAGCAAAAAACGACACGCCTGAAACTTACAGGGTCGAAGGCATAGTCAACACAAAAACGACACGCCCAAAAGCTAAATTAAGTCAAGGGCACAGGCAACACAACATTTTCTCAAAAGATATCAAAAACACCTTGCAACACAAAACGATACACGAACAAAAACAAAACACAAAAGCAAAAGCAAAAAGCAGGAATACAGCTCAATCCACGGGCTACATTCAAAAGCAAAGACACACACCCAGCTACTACAAGTTTGACTAACGTTTTAATATCAAAAACTAACTCAAACTGGGGGCTAACTTTAAAAGCAAACATCGCAAGTTTGACTAATGTTTTAACATCAAAAACTAACTCAAACTGGGGGCTAACTTTAAAAGCAAACGACAAGCACAACACAAACATTCACGGTTCAGGCGTCTCCTACGGACCGCTGTTAACCTTTTCACATACAAGCACACGAAACACCTGCAAGGTTCGAGCTTCAAAGGACAACACGCAAAAACATTTCCTTCTCATGAGGATGCGTCTTAGCATACATCCCAAGCGGATATACAACACAATACGTCATACAAAGAACAAAAAACACAAACAACTACCTCCCAAGCAGACATACGCCTACAAAACAATAAGCAACCGCAACAAATCACACGTCCCAAACGTCACATATAGCGACACATACATCCAAGTCCGATTATACACGACCTCACACTTATATAACATCGCTAAGAGATGAACACGAAGCAACAACACGAGCTGCAGCACCCATGACAAAAATAGCAACAAACCTCAGCAAAAGCTCGTTAAGGCACACTTCACAATTAGACACAAACACGCACATGCACTTTAAAAAGCAACAGAACGCGAACACCAAAAGGCAAATCCCAAACATGAGGTTCAAACGAGAAAACAAGCTCTCTCCACGACAAGACATCTAGCAAAAAGTACTAGCAGAACTAATTCAAAACTAGGTTCAGCTCAAATTTCTCCCGAAGGCAATACAAACTATACACCTGATAGCACAAACCAACATAACATAAACAAACGCACCACACACGAACAAGTCGCCTCGCGCAAAAACAGTTTAGCAACACCCCAAAATAGCCTCACGCAAAAACGGTTTAGCAACACCTCAAACTGCCTCACGCAAAAAATGGTTTAGCAACACCTTAAACTGCTTCACGCAAAAACGGTTTAGCAAAACCTCAAACTGCCTCACGCAAAAAACGGGTTAGCAACACCTCAAACTGCCTCACGCAAAAATAGTTTAACAGCATGTCAAACTGCCTCACGCAGAAACGGTTCAACAATACCATACACTGCTGCATACGAAAACAGGTCCAACAATACCTTAAAACCACCTCATGCAAAAATGGTTAGGCATCACCTTCAAAACCAGCGTAAGCACAGACACAAACACAAACACAAACACAAGCACTAGCATAATTGCAGAAACGACTGAACACTCCGACACCAGAAAAACACGCATCTCAAGACATAAACACAAACACTCGACAACAAAATCAAGCACAAGACATTCAAACGTAAAGCATAATCGAGAACGCTCGAAAACATGAGCCAATCACATACGCTCTTTATGAGTCAAATCATATACACTCTTTACGAGTTAAAACAAAAACACTCTTTACGAGTCAAGACAATACACTCTTTACGAGTCAAGACAAAAACACTCTCTACGAGTCATAGCACATACACTCTTTACGAGTCAAGACGAAAACACTCTTCACAGGTCAAAACACACATACACTCTTTTCGAGTCAAAACACATACATTCTGTACAAACCGAAATCAAATACACTCTTTCACAAAGTCGAGACAAATATACACTCTTCACGAGTCAAGACTATACTCTTTACGAGTCAAATCACAACACTCTTCACGAGTCAAGACAATATACTTGTTACAAATCAAGACAATATACTCTTTACGAGTCAAATCACAAACACTCTTTCACGAGTCTAAACGTATACACTCTTTACGAGTCAACACAAACACTTGTTACGAGACAAAGCGCATACACTCTTTCACGAGTCAAAGCAACATACACTCTCCACGAGTCAAGACAATATACTCTTTGCAAGTCAAATCACAACACTCTTCACGAGTCAAGACAAATATACACTCTTCACAAGTCAAAACAAAAATACTCTTCACAAATCAAAACACATACACTCTTTACGAGCCAAAAACGAATACACTCTTTACGAGTCAAGACAAATACACCCTTTACAAGTCAAATTACATACACTCTTTACGAGTTAAAACATTTACACCCTCTTTACAAATCAAGACAAAATGCCCCTTCATGGATCAAAACACTCTTATACGAGTCAGCGACACTCCTCCACGAGTCGGGAGCAAGCACATACTCATCAAAAACAAGTCGAGCACCTAAGCATTTACACTTTTTACAAGTTAAACACCTAAACACATACACACCTTAACACAAACAACTGAACACATACATTCGCTTACAAGCCAAACATCCACACATCTACACTCTTTTCCGAGTTAAACACGAGCACGTATCTCTTCTACGAGTCATACACTAAACACATACACTCTATTACGAGTCAAATATCCACACATCTACACTCTTTTACGAGTCAAACACCTAAGACACATCTACACTCTTTTACGAGTCAAACACGAGCACGTACCTCTTCTACGAGTCATACACTAAACACATACACTCTATTACGAGACAAATATCCAGGCATTTACACTCTTTTACGAGTCAAAAACCTTAAAAACGTACCTCTGTTACGAGTCAAACACAAGCACATGCCTCTTTCACGAGTCAAACAATCTAAACACATGCCTCTTTTACGAGTCAAACACCAAATACGTGCCTCTTTTACGAGTCAACAACCAAACACCATACCTCTTTTACGAGTCAAACATCTAAACACATACACTCTTTTACGAGGCAAACATCCAAGCAATTTCGCTCTTTTACGAGCCAAACATCGAGCACTTACACATGAGCACCAAGGCATAAATACTCTTTTACGAGTCAAACATGTACACTCCCTTACGAGTTAAAAACGTACACACGCACCCTCTTTTGCAAATCAAGCATTACACTCTTTACGAGATAATATCAAAACACAAGCACTCATACATGAACACAAGCACGCATACATGAGCACAAGCACAAGCACGCGAGCGACCGTTCACAGAACACAAAATTCGGCTAGACTACAAAGCGCCATCAAGAAGCATCCAACATCAGCAGACGGCTCAAAGACACCATACGTCAACAGGCAGGCACGCCTTTAAACATGCACGGACCGTCATGTCCTAAAACATGTTGTCTCGCCCCGCATTTCCCGGCACTAAGTCCTCGTCTCTCCCTCGAGACACATGCTTAGTGTCGCCAGGTGGTATCGAGACTGTAAAGGTCCGGATACTATCATTAAGTTTGACTAGCGCTTTAGTCCAAGCTCAGTCAAACTGGGGGCTCTGTAGATACCCGTATCCGTACCCCCCAAATACAAACCCTGTGATGAAATGCACTTGTCACAAAAAGCATGTTTTTAACGTAATGTCAAAACGGTACATTTTGTCAAAAATATTTTAAGTCGTTTAACGCATAAATGATTTATTTGCATGTCGTGTAAAATGAGTATTCGTTTGGTCATTTTATTTAAGCCAACCCAACACAAAAAACAAGCCTTTTTCACACACGAAAAAGCCCACAAAAACACCCGAGCACGCCTCCCGAGGCGTCAGACGCTCAAACCGAGCACACGTCTAAACACATTTCACAAAAACAATTCAATACAAGACAAAAACACTTTTCGGCCCGAGACCCGAAAAACACACAAAGACGGCCCAGAACACACAAAAAGGCCCAAGCACCCGAAACGGACCAAAGCGCGTCCCGGGTCACATGCTTACAAAACAAAATCTCACAAAGTCGTAAAATAATATATAACAATATTATTTTATTTCGAGCTAAAATCGAAAAACACGACGAAAAACCGAAACACGAAACACGAAAACGGAGCCGAGAATCAAGATTGATGTAACACCCCGTGTTTTATTAACAATAAATAATTATTTTAACTAAATTATCAAATTAAAACTTATATAATTTAACTTTTATTTCTTTGTTTTGAAAACGCGGCTGAAAAATTTCGTTTGAATAAACTTTCTCAAATACATTTCTAATTAAACTTTTTCGATTTTATATTAATTTTTATTATAAGTTTTACTTCTAAAAGTATTTTTCGAACAAAAGCTTTACTTCAGTTTACTTTTATTAAACTTAATAAATTTGCACTCTATTTTATAAATTATTATTACTTGAATGAAATATAATTTTATTGAAATGTATCTTGCAAATAAACTAACCGTTTGAAAATATGTGAGACTGTAATAAAATTTATAGTTGACAATTTCTATACATTTTATATCTCAAAATATAAATTTTATAATACTAATCATAGAACTAAACTTTAAAACAATTAATTTAAAGTATAGTATATTTTATAAAATAAAAAGGTTTATAAATAAGAGCGAATGAAACAGACCAAATCGGAAACCGAAAATCAAAGCCCAACTCCCTCCATAAGTCGACATACTCAATTCTTATCCATTCATTTGGATATTTTATAAATCTTCTACAACACACCTTAACTTTCCCATATAACTCCCTCATTTTATTTTCTTACTGATCTCCATCTCCTTCTTCTTCCTCATTGTACCCTCCATTAATGAAACCAAAAATAAAAGCAACAACAACAATAACAACATCACACGACAACAACACACAACACAACCAACAACAACTTCAACAGCAACAACAACAAATCGACAACAACAAACACCACCAGCCTCGCCGGCCACCGTCGCCTCTGACGCCACCCTCACCGGCGTCCCTGCTCAGGCCACCGTCACCACCGTACACCACCACTGTGTACCTCCCCTTTTAATCTCATCTACCTCCCCTGTCTTCTCCCTTTGTTCTCTCACCAGAAACCGCCCATACGTACTCAGGGTAGCAACCACCAACGACGGCCACCATTAATGGTGAGCTCATAAGCTCGACAACCACCTCGAGCTCCCCCTTTTCCTTTCCCCTGTTTTCCCTTGTCCCTCCTTTTCTTCTCCCCTTCTTTGCTTTGCTCTGCTCCACCGTCGGAGCACTGCCGGAGTCAGGCTCGACCACAATGAGCCCTCACCGGGGCTGTGCATCACCTCCGGCCACTACCACGGTGACTACCACCGTGCTCTCTCTTCCCTGCTTTACTGCCTCCCCTGTTTTCTTCCCTTTCCTCGGCCATGGTCACCACGAGACTGTGGTCTAATCCCTGCTCACGTGGCCGTCCTCCGCTTGTCGTAGTATTCTAATCGTCGGTAAGTAACATTCATTAAGCCGCTTTCTATCCATAAATTTTAATCGTCTATTGGGTTGGCTGACTCTAATTCATGTTACCTCTCCCTTGCTTGTTCTGTTTTTTGTCGGGGACGAATTTGGAGACGAACCTGGAACGCTTGTGCTCGGTTCACTGACCTCCTCGGTGCTGCTACGGTCACTTGACGCCCCTGGGTTTTGTTTCATTCATTGTCGATGTTTTGGAGAGTCATCACACATGGATGAAAACGGGTTAGTTTTGGGTCTCGGGTTGACAAAAATCATGGATCCAGACGAGCTAAGGAAATTCGTACCGAGCTAACATAAGGTGCCCCCGCACACTAGTTTAATTTACGTATTTAGAATATATAATTTTTGTGTTCATGTGATATGAAAATAATTTATGTGATTTTGTGAATTTTGATTATGTGTTATTTTTGTTATAGTATAATGTTGAATTGAATTGTTAAATATGATTTTTGTGACGATATGTGTTGAGTATATATTTCATGATGAACTTATGAATTTTGAGCTTTTATTTAATGTGTAATTGTTGATTTTCTTAAATGTTATGATTATATATATATAAAGTGGCATGTTTAGTAGGTTAGTATACCTTATTTTAATTCCATGAAGTTTATGATTATTTTCATGTAAGTATTATAAATTAATTTTGTGAAAAATAATTAACATACAAATAAAATTTCACTCGGCCAAAATAATAAACCACTCTAAGTTTTCATTTATAAAATATGTATAAGTATAAGTATAAAATATGTATAAGTGTAAAAGTATAAAATATGTATAAGTATAAAAGTGTTAAAATGAATATGGATGTAAAAACATAAAAATTGAATTAAGGGATAAAAAGGAGTAAAAATGAAAAGAACCAAATGGGCCAAACCAGCCTTAATCACACGGCTATAATAGAACGAAATAGTCGATTTTTGCAAATTTATCACTAAGCATAATTTCGGTTTAAATAAATACTAAAACATACTAAATAAAAATAAAAGACAAGGCCAAATGAAAATATAACTAAACATGAAGAATTAAGTTAAAAGAGTATTAAGTTCAAAGTAGGATTAAATCAATTTAAAAGTAAAGTTCATTTTTAATATACATAAAAGTTACTCGTATTAAATATCTAAGAGAAATCGCATAAAAATAAATTTAAGAACTAACATCACAAATATTAATCGAACAAAAGCTAAATCGTCAATAGTGCATTACGTATTAGAAAATCAAGTAAAACAACTAAGTATAAAATGTAAGTTCGTAATAAACAAATAAATGAATAAATATCTATCAATGAACCGATGGTATAATACTTTATAAACATAACACCTAAAGCTTAACTTAGAGTAATACTCATCATGTTAAATACTATTATCAAAATTAATGACTTGAATTTAAAATAAAAATTCACTAAATGAAAATAAGTCGTATTATAAAATTTAAAGATTTTAAGCACGAGACGTAATAAAAAGATATATAATATTGCACCAAAATGGATAAGCTCATTTTTTCTCATTTTGAGGCTTGGGCTTACTTGGGTCCTATGGCTCGAGCCATGGCTTAATTTGTGACCATTAGGGTCAAACCAAGTGAAATGTACAAAAGAAGAACAAAGAAAATCAGCCCACACAAGGAAAGCAACAACCTAGGCCATGAACCATGAAGCTCATTTTGACATGTCGGTAGAGATTGTAACATAACTCCTAATCTACTCATCCAATTGAGATGAAACCACTTGCATATGAAAGCTAGCTCAAAGGGCTTTCATTTGCCATATGGTTGGCTATCTGATTCAAAGGGAGCTGAGAGTTATGACCTCTACAAGTCAGGGGTCAGATTGTGAAACTTCAGTCCAAAGGAGGATTCGACATGTCCGTACTAAAAGTTACATATCTTGAGCTCTAGGCAATATTTTTGGGTGATTCATTTTGCATTGGATAGACAACTCAAATACCTTTCCAATGACATATCATGGGCCTTCTAATTCAACGTGAGCATGAAATGGCGAAGCGTACAAGTCACTTCAATCTCAGGAAATCCGGTTAGAAACTGTTTTGGGGTTAATGAGCAATGCACTTGTCCTACCTTCTCCTCCTTGGGTGAGCTCACTTAGGGACCAATTGTAAGTCTTCCCATGAGCCTAGAGCTCACATGGGACGTGCTAAATGCAAAGAGGGCCAAGGAGATCAGCTGAAATTCAAAGAACAAGTCACACATTATCTTGTGAAGCATGTCCCTTTCAATTGTATTACTTTATGCTTTATGTCCTTTTCCACTTTATATTGTTGTTGTTTGTATGCTAAAATCAGAATTGGTGATCCACAAACTTGTGCTCCAAGGAGTGATCTCAACCCTTGGATGAATAAAGAACAATGCAAGGTGTGGATGCTCTTGAAGGTCACCATCTACTTTATGTATTAGGTTGCTTTATTTTCAGATTTGTAAGGTCTCTAGGACCCTTATTTTCGGCTGATTATGTAAGGCCCTTATGGCCATTAGATCAACAATGTAATGTAAGGTCAAGATTAGAGTGTGGGTATTATATAAACCCTCACTCTCCCCTTTGTATTTTCAGATTTGATAAATGAGAAAAAACCCTAAGTTTGAGAATTCTCAACTTATTTGAGTGTTCATTATCTCTTTGCTTAGTGCTTGAGTTAGTAACTTTCTAGTTAATTAGTGGCTTTGTGCTTGATTAACTAAACCCTAATTCTATTGCTTAGTGCTTAGAATTAGTACTATCTTTTATGTTTTCATTTGTTGCACAAAATTTCAGAAAATTGTCTCACAAAAACATCACATTTGGCCGAGATTTTCGAGGGTATTTCAAATCGATTTTTGTTGTCTCCTTGAGTGAAATCAAACCTCCTAGGTTTCACTCCAAATATTAAACTAATAAATGAAGTTTGAGAAAATGTTTGAAAGTTATAAAAATATAATATATGTTATATTCCACGATCGAGTTATCATTTCCCTCAAATTGAATAAGTAAAAATAATAATGTAGAGCTTTATTAAGAAATTAAACCACCTAAAAGAAATTTAACTAAATGTCAGTTAATTATATTTTATCAAAAATCTAAAACTTGACAAATATCATTTAAGTAATATTTCTAAGGTTAAAATAAATGTTATGAATATTATGTAACTAAACACCTTCATTATATATATTAACTACGAAAATATCAAATAATTATTATATTAAACGAAACTTGGAATATTTATGTCACTAATTGTAAACATACTTAAGTTGAAATTTAAACGAAACTAAATCATTTAACTTAATCAAATAAAATACTTACACTTAACTAAAATGAATTAGTTACTTAAAACTATTTAAGTTACTCGAAATAAAGAACTTTAAAGTAAACTAAGTAACGAGAATAAATATTTAAAAGAAAATAATGAATTGTAACCGTCATGAATAGTAAAATGATGAATAGCAAGATAATGGATAGTGAAAATATTTAAAGTAAATAAACGGGCCCAAAATAAACATTTAAGTTTTCTATGTGCTTCCATTTACCTGAAGAACTGTTAGAATTAAATTTTCATTATACAAGTTCGACGATGATATAATTAGTAAGAAATGTCACTTAAGTTTTGAACGATAAAAGAAATAATGAATTAAGAGTTAAATACTTAGAGTAAACTCTCGTCACATATTTAGAATAATTGTCGCGCCACCCTTGTGAAATGACCTATTATTGACTTCACTTTGACCGTCCGCTCTAACTTGGGAACCCTTAGACTCTCTGCGGTTGTTTGGGTTGAATCCGATAATGAGCGAGTTATTCCTCATACTCGATATTCCTTCGACAACTTAGGATTTGAGTTCAAAGGCACGGCCTGACATGAGGTTAAACCCTTCGATTATAACGTTGTATGATTAGTACTCGGGTGTCTGCGATGTTAAACGCTATAGGGTCAGGGTTGGTAAGGTAGCCGCATATGGGGACACTATCACGCTTATTAGGTGCTAGTGGTGCATTTAATGACTCTCCTAGTCGTTATTTAACGTGATTTTCGCCCTGGGTATCGATTCGTTCACGAGCCCATATGAGGTAATTGGAAAATGACCATTCCCATCCGGGGAATCTGTCGTAGTGTAATAGTCGCACCAATAGGGTGGTGTATGCATACAAAAGACAAGGGATTGATCCTCCTTATTACCTGCTTGATATCTTTAGCATTTAAAGTCTGTTGATGTGACCGGCACGCTATTGCGCGGACGCTTATTAGGTCTGCATGTTTCCATCCTTACTTGTCTGTGGCTCATGGTGGGTTTCATCTTAGATTATCCATATCGCGTTGGATATTAGGTAGTTATAATGTCCGCTACTTAGTGTTTGATCTGATCTACGAGCTTGAGTAACTAGTGCAATTCGATAGGAAATCATATGGGTGATTGACTATGAAAGTACACGAGCCGCTCTATAGTCAAGACTCGTGAGTTTTATTGATGTTGTGATTTGAGAAGGGTCGACTATCCCTCGTGCTACGTGAGATATTGCATGATTGTTCACACATATGCACCAAAATGGATAAGCTCTTTTTGCTCATTTTGAGGCTTGGGCTTACTTGGGACCTATGGCTCGAGCCATGGCTTAATTTGTGACCATTAGGGTCAAACCAAGTGAAATGTGCGAAGAAGAACAAAGGAAATCAGCCCACATTTGGAAAACAACAACCTAGGCCATGAACCATGAAGCTCATTTTGACATGTCGGTAAAGATCTTAACATAACTCCCAACCTGCTAATCCAATTGAGTTGAAACCACTTGCATATGAAAGCTAACTCAAAGAGCTTTCATTTGACATATGGTTGGCTATCTGGTTCAAAGGGAGCTGAGAGTTATGACCTCTACAAGTCAGGGGTCAGATTGTGAAAACTCAGTCCATAGGCAAATTCGACATGTCCGTACTAAAAGTTGCTTATCTTGAGTTCTAGGCAATATATTTGGATGATTCTTTTTGCAATGGAAAGCTAGCTCAATTACCTTTCCAATGACATATCATGGGCCTTCTAATTCAACGTGAGCGAGAAATGGTGAAGCCTACAAGTCACTTCAGTCTCAAGGAACTCGGTTTTGGAGTAATGAGCCATGAACTTAACCTACATCATTCTCCTTGGGTGAGCTTACCTTGGGGACCATTTGGGAGCCTCATAATCATCCTAAGGCTCACATGAGTCGTGGCTAGCACAAGAGGAGACAAGGAATTCAGCTCATTCCACAATTCAAAAGAGAAGATCAACTTTTGTTCATGTCACTATCTCTAGATGTCTTTGTCTCACTTTATGCTTTATTGTATTTGTTCTTTTTAGTTTGTGATCTGAATTTTAAGTCTTTTGTACCATCACTCCTTGCTCTCCAAGGTGTCAATCCTAGCCCTTGGATGATTACCTAAACACAAGGTGTAGATGGACCTAGATGTCACTTTCTACCTTTATGCTTTAGTTGTTGTTTATTTTCAGATTTTGTAAGGTCCTAGGGACCCTTATTTCGGCTGATTTGTAAGGCCCTTATGGCCCTTAGATCAAGCTTAGATGTGTGGTTAAGATTTGAAGCCTTGGCATATATAAGCCAAGCCTCCAACATTGTAAATTTTCAGATTTGAATGATTGAATGAAAACCCTAATTTGAGAGCTCTTTCATTTTTCTCTTAGCTTTGTACTTGAGTTTAGTGAGTAATTAGTTAGTGGCTTAGTGCTTAACTAATTAAAACCTAAATCTATTACTTTGTGTTTAGATTTAGAACTATCTTTTATGTTTCCTTTTTGTTTCACAAAAATCAGAAAATTTAACACAAAAATACTTCATGTTGGCCGAGATTTTCAAGAACATCAGAAATCGATTTTGTTGTCTCCTTGAGTGAAACTTAATCCATCTAGTTTCACTCCAACATATCTGTTTATTGAATTGATTTCAGCTTATGCAATATCTTGATTGCTATGATTTAAGTTTTATATATATACTACGATGTTTTATGAATTGAGATGATTTGATGATTTAATTGCTATGCTAAATGAATTATGTTACGCTACGTTTTATGAACTGCATTGTTGTATGTATATTTGTGTTGATTTAATTACGCTCGTATATGTAAATTGCTATATGTTTACCGGTATGGGTTTATATGGCTTTGCGTGTGCGGGGCATAATCGAGTTTGAACGGCATTTTCCCGTAGGTACCCCGAGGCTAATTTGACGATTTATACCAGGGGATTGAAGGCCTTCTTTTGTATTTTGAGAGATTGTAATCTAATAACTCTGTTTATCTATAACTCTTATTGAATATTGAGTTGTAAGACGATAACAGCTGGTTTTGTAATATATGAACTTAATTAATATTTCCGCCTTAGTTTAATTAAGTCACGAAAAACCAGGTTGTTACAGTTGGTATCAGAGCTGTCTTGCGACCGTGAGTAACTTAAAGTTATCTCATCTAGCGAGACGACACCTGAGCCAGACATACATATTGATATATATGTCAGGCATAGACATATAGGATCAAATAATGAATTAGAAATCTTAGATCGCTAAAATAATAATCTTAGAACGCTTTAACATGTGAGAATGGGTAGAAATATTAAGGATCGACCGACTGACCTAAATTTAAGATTCTCGACCGTCATTCAACCTCGTTAGTTTTTCTTTTATTTTCTCTGTGCTTGCTTGCCTGCTAAGTGCTCTATGACTAAACAATTTGGCTAACAACTCTATTATACTAACATTGTGAAAATCGAGACGTAAAAAAAAAAAAATGAAGACAAGACGACAAGAACTCAAGCACATGGAAATGGACGCATCAAGAGTCGAACGATCTGAAAAGACGTTCTAGACTTCGAAGAATTCTATTGCCTTGAAGATCTCTATAATTTTCTCAAACTTTCTTTATGACTAAATTATTATTCATCTCCTCCAAAATTTTTAAATCTATTTAACTTATTTTCTACTTTTAAAATAAAACCTTCCTAGCTTAAACTCCTATAACGACTTCATAAAATGGACTTTTCTCTCTTTCCATTTTCTCGCAAATATAAGACTTGAAGTGCAACGGGAGTTGAGAATTTACGATCCATTGACCTAGGGCCCGCTTCCAACCTTAGGTCCAAAGGTCAACCCCAAGTCAATTAAAACAATCAAGAGCAAAAATCAAGTGGGAAAAGGTCCCAAGTCAGCCGAAATTGGATCAAATGAAGGCTCACATGTTGTTCCACAATATGTCCCTTTCCCACATGTCACTATCCACCTTTATGCTTTATGCTTTAGTAGTTGTTGTCTTCTTTCAAAATTTTCAGCTATGTGTAAGGCCTTTTGGCCGTTTTCTTTGTTGCTTTTCAAGGCTCATGTGAGCCCTTAGATGATCTTGAAATGTAAGGTTAGGATGTAAAGACTTGGTCTATATAAACCAAGCTCAAACAACATAATTTTCAGATTTGAGATATTGAATGAAAACCCTAGAGTTTTATGAGTTGAGTGTTCTTCATTTTCTCCTTGCTTTGTGCTTGAGATTTATGATTAATTAGTTAGTGGCTTAGTGCTTAACTAATTAAACCCCTAAATCTATTACTTTGTGTTTAGATTTAGGTACTATCTTTATGTTTCCTTTTGTTTTACAAAAATCAGAAAAATCATCACAAAAACACAACACTTTGGCCGAAAATTTCAAGGGTTTCACAAGTCGATTTTAGTTCATCCTTTGAGTGAAACTTGACCCACCTAGTTTCATTCCAAATTGGTCATCAAAGCTTTGGTTGGGTTTGAAGAAACACACGGTCCAAACAAATCTTGTTTACCCGAAATTTTCAGGTTTGTTCTTCTTTGTTTTCTCAATGAGTATGCCTCTTTCTTATGATACTACTCTTGAGGGAACCATGTATGACTCTATGGAGAAATTGAGAAGGGAAATAGAGGCTAAGTTGAGCCGAATGAAAGGAGGAATGGGGTCAAACCTTGGTCTTGTAACTTGGAGGGTTATGCATACCCAACCTCAACCTTTGGAGGAAAGTGAAAAAAATCAGATTTTTAGGTCTAAATGTACCATTGGGAAGAGGGTTTGTAACCTCATTATTGATGGAGGGAGTTGTGTTAATGTTGCTTCAAAAACCCTCATCGATAAACTTGCCTTACCCACACAAAAACACCCAAACCCTTACAAGTTGAGATGGTTGAATAGGGAGGCCGAAATTTTGGTTGATAAACGATGTTTGGTTTCTTTTTCTATGGGAAGAGACTATATGGATGAAGTGTGGTGTGATGTGATTCCTATGGATGCTTGTCACCTTTTATTAGGGAGACCTTGGGAATTTGATCGAAATGCGACTCATGAGGGAAGAGACAACACCTATACTTTCAAATTTAGAGACAAGAGGATCAAACTCACACCCTTGCCTCCAAACATGGGTGGCCGAGCCACTCCTACCCTAACCAAGCCACTAGAGGGAGTTCTACTAGTTGGGGAACAAGAAATGAAACAAGAGCTTAGCAAGGGGATGGTTGTTTATGCCCTCATCGCCAAAGAAACTCCTAAAGAAAGTGAAGAACCGATCCCATGTGAAGTTCAAGAGCTCTTAGAATCTTATAAGGATGTGTTCCCTCTCGAGCTACCACACGGCCTACCCCCTATTAGGGGCATTGAGCATCAAATCGATCTTGTTCCGGGAGCTACACTACCTAATAAGGCCGCATATCGAAGTGATCCCAAGGCTACACAAGAACTTCAACAACAAATTGGGGAACTCATGAAAAAGGGGTTTGTAAGGGAATCTCTTAGTCCTTGTGCCGTACCTACGCTTTTGGTACCTAAGAAGGATGGAACTTGGAGAATGTGTACGGATAGTCGGGCTATCAATAATATTACGGTCAAGTATAGGTTTCCTATACCTAGACTTGATGACATTCTTGATGAGCTTAGTGGAGCTCGATTGTTTTCCAAGATTGATCTACGACAAGGATACCATTAAGTGAGAATTAAAGAGGGTGATGAATGGAAGACGGCTTTTAAAACGAAGCATGGGTTATATGAATGGTTAGTCATGCCTTTTGGACTATCCAATGCTCCTAGCACCTTCATGAGATTGATGACCGAGGTTTTGAGACCTTACTTGGGGAGGTTCATTCTGGTTTACTTTGACGATATCTTGGTGTATAGCCCTTCCAAGGAAGCTCATCTACATCACTTGCAAGTGTTGTTTGAGACACTTAGAGACCACAAGTTGTATGGCAAGCTAGAGAAATGTTCCTTCATGCAAAGCGAAGTCCAATTCTTGGGCTTTATCATTTCCAGCCGTGGAATACTAGTGGACCAAGAGAAGGTGGAGGCTATCAAATCATGGCCAATTCCAAAGAACATAACCGAGGTGAGGAGTTTTCACGGCTTAGCTTCTTTTTATCGAAGGTTCATCAAGGATTTTAGCACTATCATGGCACCCATCACCGAGTGTATGAAGAAAGGTGAGTTCAAATGGAGTGAGGGGGCCGAGATTTCTTTCAATAAGATCAAGGAGTTGTTGTGTGATTCACCTATTCTTACGCCACCGGATTTCAATAAGCTTTTTGAGGTTGAATGTGATGCTAGTGGAGTTGGAATTGGGGCCGTTCTCTTGCAAGAACACAAACCGATAGCTTACTTTAGTGAGAAATTGAATGGAGCCAAGCTCAACTATTCCACCTACGACAAAGAATTCTATGCCATTGTTCGAGCCCTCGCTCATTGGAGCCATTATCTCAAGCCCAAACCGTTCGTGCTACATTCGGATCATGAGGCACTTAAGTACATCAATGGGCAACACAAGTTGAATCATAGGCACGCCAAATGGGTAGAATTTCTTCAATCCTTCTCTTTCTCAAGCAAGTTCATTGAAGGGAAGAATAATGTGGTAGCCGATGCTTTGTCTCGAAGGCACACTATGCTAAGCTACATGGAACAAAGGGTGTTGGGCTTTGAGTTCATGAAAGAACTCTATGTGGAGGATCCCGACTTCAAGGATGAATGGAGCTCCCTACACAACGGACAAGGCAAGCAAGGAGGCAAATACACACTTCAAGAGGGGTTCTTGTTCTTTGGGAATCGGCTATGTATACCTAAGGGCCCTTATCGAAATCTCCTAGTGAGGGAAGTTCATTCTAATGGTTTAGCCGGGCATTTTGGAATTCAAAAGACTTATGACATCCTCCAAGATCAATTCCATTGGCCCAAAATGCTTGGAGATGTCCAAGATGTGATCAAGAGATGCACTTCGTGCCAACAATCCAAGTCCTTCTTTCAAACGGGGCCCTACACTCCTCTACCCATCCCAAATCGGCCATGGGAGGATGTTAGCATGGATTTCATCGTCGCTTTGCCTAGAACTCAACGAGGTAAGGACTCCATCATGGTTGTGGTGGATCGATTTAGCAAGATGGCTCACTTCATTGCGTGCAAGAAAACCGAGGATGCCATGAGTGTGGCCGAGTTATACTTCAAAGAAGTGGTCAAACTACACGGAGTTCCCAAGACCATTGTATCCGATCGAGACACCAAGTTCATGAGCCACTTTAGGAAGACTTTGTGGAAATTGTTGAAAACAAGGCTCTTGTTTAGCACAAGTCACCACCCTCAAACGGATGGTCAAACCGAGGTCACTAATAAAACCTTGGGGAGGATCCTTAGGAGCATCGTTTCCAAGTCCTTGAAAGATTGGGATCTCAAACTTGCTCACGCCGAGTTTGCTTTTAACCGTGCCCCTTCTTCTAGCACGGGACATTCACCGTTTGAAGTGGTCTATGGGGCCAACCCCCTCATGCCCACGGACCTAGCCCCCATCAAGAGCAAGGAGATGAGTTACGATGCCAAGAAGCGTGTTGAATTCATGATGAGCATCCACAACCAAGTCAAGAAACAAATCGAGAAGTCAAACGAAGCCTACAAGGCTAAGTCCAAGAATCGAAAAACTCCAAGGGAGTTTGAAGCGGGAGATTTGGTGTGGTTGCACTTGAGGAAGGAAAGGTTCCCGGATAAGAGAAAGAACAAGCTCATGCCTAGGGCCGAGGGTCCCTTCGAGATACTTGAGAAAATTGGACCGAATGCTTACAAAGTTGATCTACCGGGAGAGTACGGAGTCCATGGCACGTTTAATGTGGGAGACCTTAGCCCTTATCTTGAAGACTTGGAGGATGAAGAAGGAGAGGATTTGAGGGCAAATCCGTTTCAACTCGGGGAGATTGCAACGGGAGTTGAGAATTTACGATCCATTGACCTAGGGCCCGCTTCCAACCTTAGGTCCAAAGGTCAACCCCAAGTCAATTAAAACAATCAAGAGCAAAAATCAAGTGGGAAAAGGTCCCAAGTCAGCCGAAATTGGATCAAATGAAGGCTCACATGTTGTTCCACAATATGTCCCTTTCCCACATGTCACTATCCACCTTTATGCTTTATGCTTTAGTAGTTGTTGTCTTCTTTCAAAATTTTCAGCTATGTGTAAGGCCTTTTGGCCGTTTTCTTTGTTGCTTTTCAAGGCTCATGTGAGCCCTTATATGATCTTGAAATGTAAGGTTAGGATGTAAAGACTTGGTCTATATAAACCAAGCTCAAACAACATAATTTTCAGATTTGAGATATTGAATGAAAACCCTAGAGTTTTATGAGTTGAGTGTTCTTCATTTTCTCCTTGCTTTGTGCTTGAGATTTATGATTAATTAGTTAGTGGCTTAGTGCTTAACTAATTAAACCCCTAAATCTATTACTTTGTGTTTAGATTTAGGTACTATCTTTATGTTTCCTTTTGTTTTACAAAAATCAGAAAAATCATCACAAAAACACAACACTTTGGCCGAAAATTTCAAGGGTTTCACAAGTCGATTTTAGTTCATCCTTTGAGTGAAACTTGACCCACCTAGTTTCATTCCATGAAGACAAGACCTGAAGCTAGCACATGTAGAGAAACGTATCAAGAATCATGCTACCCGAGACAGCTTCCAAGACGTCGAAGACTTCTTTAGCATTGAAGATTTCTACAACCATATCAAATCGTCCTTTAAATATCATCATCATTTAAACGCTTTTCAATTTTTAGAGTTTCTAATCATAAAATTCCCTAATTTTTACTCTCCCCATGATTTTAGCCCTCCTGTTATATTTTAAAAATCCGTACTAAAAAGAAGTTAACTCAATGATTTTGTAACCTCGTAAAAATTTTAACTCCTTCAAAATTGTTGATTTCCTAATTCAATAAATAACTGACTTCTTAAAATGATTTTCATCTTTTCCTTTTAATCTCGTAAAATTTTATTACCCTTGCCTTCGAATTTTGAAAACATCCTTTAAATTTAAATATTTTTAACTTGATTAGTTTTCAAAATCTTAGTCTTACCATCTCATTTTAAATTTTAAACATCATGAATTCCTAACTACCTTTTAAAAATTTACCTTCATGTTTCACCTTTAAAATAGCTTTGAAAATTAATTGCTTTTTCCGTTAAATAATTGTAACGTAATTTGAAATACTTTTGAAACTTCATGGTTTCAAACTTTTTATTCCTCTATCTCAAAAATCATTGAAATTGTTTTTCTTCTACTATTTCTCCTCTACTAAATATGTATACAACAATATTATTTTACGACATCAATTATTATAAATGTTCAATCTTACCCGAAATACGACTTATAACATTTCCGTTTCATCTAATAACATTTTAATAACAATTTTAAGAAAAAGAGCTATATTAACAAGGTTATCCGTAATTCTTTAAAATTTTATTTAATCATTCAACGATAACCTATATTTCACTAATTTCATTAAGGCTCATATTTTCCTTATGATCACTACGACTTTTACATATTTTCCCTAAATGCCGTTTATCCTAAGGCTATATATCTTATGTATGTGATCATTAAAAGTAACAAAAATTCATCAATATTTCCTTTTTAGAAAATTCATACCAAATCAAGAGCAATATTAATATTCCAATTTCAAAAAAACCTCAATGTTTTCTCCAACTGCTTTTTAATCTCGAGCAGTTATCCATCCTATTCAAGTTTCGGGGACGAAACTTGCACCAAAATGGATAAGCTCATTTTCGCTCATTTTGAGGCTTGGTGGAACGAAACGGCTTGGCGATTTGGACCCGATTTTTGGTCTACGATTTAACCATGGTCCTTGGACCCATGGTCACGAATTTTCAGCTCAAAAGGAGGCCAAAGTCGGCTGGTTTATTGTTGTTCAAGTGATACATTATAATTCATACATGTCCCTTTCATTATAGTTTGTTATTATTACTTTATGTCTTTTACCTTTAGTCTTTTGAAATCAAACAAAAAAATCAGCTAAAGGGGCCTCAATATGGACGTATGACTTGCTCTCCAAGGGCAAATGAAGGGCCTTGATTGAACAACACAAAGGAAGGGTGAGGATGCTCCAAGATGTCACCATCTACTTTAGTTGTTGTATTATTTTGTTTGCTGATTTTGTAGCTCACATGTGAGCCTATTTTGTAGTATTTTGTAAGGCCCTCATGGCCCTTATATCTTTAGGAAGATGTATGGCTAGGATGAAAGCCTTGGTCTTATATAAACCAAGCTTTCCTCATTGTAATTTTCAGATTTGTTAAGTTATAAAAAGATGAGTTTTAAAAGTGAGTTTTTCGCTTGGAGACCCCCTTAGCTTAGTGCTTGGAGTATCCTTGGGTGATGGTCATCGCTTAGTGCTTGATCGGAACCTTAGTCTTAGACTAGTGGCTTTGTGCTTAGTCTAATTCATATCCATTTACTTTTGTTTTTATGTTTTGCAAATAAAAATCAGAAAACTTCCCACTCAAATCAGCCCCTAAAACGTGTGAGATTAGTGAGGTTCATGAGTGAACCGAGTTTAGGGTGATTGTGGTTACAAGGTACAAAGAGGCCCGCTTCAAATCGCTCCAATTGGTATCAGAGCAATTGGAGCGATTTGAAGCGGGCCTCTTTGTACCTTGTAACCTGGACCAAAATTGGTCAAGGAAGTCAAGGGAGAAGAGTTGGGAGACCATGGGCTAGGGCCATGGGCTCAAACCCAAGCCTAGACCAAGGGTCAAGGGATCACTAAGGGATAAGTAAAGTCAATTCTATGGTCAAATCGAGCCAACCCTAGTGATCAAGCTAAGTCAAGGAGAAGTCAAAGTTGGAGAGCAACAAAAGTCAAGATTATGCTATTTTTGAAATGTGGTCAATCAAGGTACACCCATGTGAGTCAACCCTCCAATAAATGGGCTCACATGGTTCATCAAGCTAGCTCATGGAGGTCAAGGGGCCGGCCTAATCAAAGTCACCAAGGATCATCACATTGTTTTTATGTTTTATGTCATTTTCATACAAGTCGCTTTCTCACTTTTACTTTATGCTTTATTGAAAGGAGACAATGTAAACCCTTGTAACATGGTCACTAGGACCGTCCCACATGCCACCCAAGGTCAAATCTTGACCCTTGAAGACTACCTAAGATGCATGGAGAGGATGTCTTTCGCGTCATTGTCTACTTTAAGTTTTTGTTTGTTATCAATTTCAAAATTGTAAGGTCACTAGGACCAACTTATTTCGGCTGATTTGAGGGACCTTTATGGCCCTTGGATCAACTTGTAATGTGTGGCTAAGATTAAAGTGAGGGTAATATATAAACCCTCATCCTCATCTCAAAATTTTCAGATTTGATAAAAAAGAAAACCCTAGCTTTTGTTCAGTATTCTCATTTTCTCATTACTTTGTGTTTGAGTTAAGTGAAAGATTGGTTTAGTGGCTTTGTGCTTAAACTAATCAAACCCTAATTCTCTAGCTTAGTGCTTAGAATTAGTGACTATCCTTTTTATCTTCCTTGTTTACAAAATTTCAGAAAATACTTCACTAAAAATTGATACATTGGCCGAGATTTTTCATCACCATCATCACTTGGTTTTGTTCATCCTTTGAGTGAAACTTGATCCACTAAGTTTCACTCCAAATTGGTCATCAAAGCCTAGGTTTGTTCTTGATTTCATTTTTTTTTTATCTTTGTTTTCGGTTTACCCTAGTATTGCCGAGTAGTTTGCTTGTTTTTTCCCTTTTAACTTTTCGTTTTTTCTTCTTCCTTTCCTTGTTTATTTTCTATAAATTTACCACAAAATTTCCACAAAAGAACTCACAAAAATTTCACAAAAATGGAGGAGGACAAGAGACTTTCGAATTTGGAGGATAAATTGAATCAACTTGCCGGTAGTTGTAATACTATGATGAATGCCTTGAACACCCTCTTAGACCAAAACCTTAATGAACCAAGAAGGGGTGAAGGGGAAGGGGCGTGGCGAGTGGGATAGGAGGCCGTGGAAGGGGTCACCCTCCTCCTCACATGGAAGATCACTTTTGGGATTCGGAAGAGTCCCTTGAAGCACACCCTAGAGAGCATGACCGAGATATCAAAGTCGATATACCCGATTTTTATGGTAGCTTGAACCCCGAGGATCTCTTAGATTGGCTTAGATCGGTTGAGAGACTATTTGAATTCAAGGAATATTAGATAGGAAGTGTTTTAAAGTGGCCATCATGAAATTCAAGGGATATGCCTCCCTTTGGTATGAAAACCTTAAGAATCAAAGAAACCGAGAGGGTAAGGAACCCATTAAGTCATGGCTCAAACTCAAAAAGAAACTCAAAGACAAGTTTGTTCCCAAAGATTACACTCAAGACATGTTCCTCAAGCTAGCCCAACTAAAACAAGAGTCACACCCCATTGAAACCTATCTTAGGGACTTTGAGCAACTCACCCTACAATGTGAGATGAATGAGAAACCCGAACAAAAAATTGCAAGGTTTGTGGAGGGCCTAAACCCTAGGATAGCAAATCGGGTCAAAATGCAAAACTTGTGGTCATTCGATGAGGCCGTTACCATGGCCACACGTGTGGAGAGGCTAGAGAAGGGGAGAGGAGAGTCGGCTAAGAGCACCCCCAAAACCAACCCCATGTCGAGCCAAGGAGGGGTCAAGATTTCCGAGCCTTGCCCTACTATCAAACCCTCAAGTGTTGATAAAGGGAAGGGAATTGACTATGGCCCCAAGAGAACAATTCCTCTCAAGAAGTGCTACCAATGTCAAGGGTATGGTCATTTTGCTAAGGAGTGCCCTAGCAAGAGAACCTTGAACACAAGTGAGGTTGTGCATTGGGGAGACGATGAAGTGTTAGTTTGTGAGGAAGAAAAAAAAGAGGGAGTTGAGGATGTGAAGGTGGCCGAAACAAATGTGCCCCGGACTCGGGGTTGAGCTTAGTCACTTGGCGAGTGATGCACACTCAAGAATCAAGCGAGCATATGGACCATAGACACCAAATATTTCGGTCCAAATGTACAATCATGGGGAGAGTGTGTAATTTGATTATTGATGGGGGAAGTTGTGTTAATGTTGCTTCTAAAACCCTCATTGATAAGCTTGCCTTGCCCACTTTGAAGCATCCTCATCCTTACAAGCTAAGATGGCTTAATCAAGGAGCCGAGGTGAAAGTTGATAAACAATGCAAAGTCTTGTTTTCCATTGGACAAGACTACAAAGATGAAGTTGTGTGTGAAGTGTTGGACATGGATGCATGTGATGTGTTGCTTCGTAGGGCTTGGGAGTATGAAAAGAATTCTTCCCACCATGGAAGAGACAACACCTACTCATTCAAGTATGGTGACAAGCTTATTGTCTTAGCTCCCCTACCACCAATGATGGGATGTAAATCCAATGCGTGCTTGTTTGAATCCTTCATTGAGCCGAAACCTAGCATGGAGAAGAAGTTGGAGCCGAGCTTGAAAGAGCTTGAGGACTTGAATGGGCTTGAGCCGAGTAGGGAAGAGCTAGGGGAAGAGATGAACTTGGAATGTGAAGGAAGCTCTAGCATGATAAGGAGGATTCTAGGAGAGGAGCAACATGAAGATGAAGCATCAATCAACAAGAAAACAACCAATGTGAACAATGAGAGGGCAAAAATCGATGGCCTAGAGAGGTCAAGTGGATCCTTGAGATGGAGGATCATTGATGGGCTCGATCCACGAGCAAGAATGGATGGATGGCGTGGCTATGAACCGTGGACTCAAAGAGATGCTTGAGGAAGAATGTGTGGTCAAGCAAACCGTGACCAAGGAGGAAAACATGATCAATCCCTCGAGCCCAAGCAAAGGAATCCAACCATTCCTCCAAACCATCATCAAGTGGTGCCCATGGAAGAAAAACGTGAAGCCCAAATTCGAGCAAGGATTGAGTCGGGAATCGAGTGTGAAGTCGAGCAAGTCGAGCAAGGGAGGGAGCAAGAGGTTCTCCAAGGACTTGAGGGCAAGTCCTTTCCAAGGAGAGGAGATTGGACCAAAATTGGTCAAGGAAGTCAAGGGAGAAGAGTTGGGAGACCATGGGCTAGGGCCATGGGCTCAAACCCAAGCCTAGACCAAGGGTCAAGGGATCACTAAGGGATAAGTAAAGTCAATTCTATGGTCAAATCGAGCCAACCCTAGTGATCAAGCTAAGTCAAGGAGAAGTCAAAGTTGGAGAGCAACAAAAGTCAAGATTATGCTATTTTTGAAATGTGGTCAATCAAGGTACACCCATGTGAGTCAACCCTCCAATAAATGGGCTCACATGGTTCATCAAGCTAGCTCATGGAGGTCAAGGGGCCGGCCTAATCAAAGTCACCAAGGATCATCACATTGTTTTTATGTTTTATGTCATTTTCATACAAGTCGCTTTCTCACTTTTACTTTATGCTTTATTGAAAGGAGACAATGTAAACCCTTGTAACATGGTCACTAGGACCGTCCCACATGCCACCCAAGGTCAAATCTTGACCCTTGAAGACTACCTAAGATGCATGGAGAGGATGTGCTCACATGTCATTGTCTACTTTAAGTTTTTGTTTGTTATCAATTTCAAAATTGTAAGGTCACTAGGACCAACTTATTTCGGCTGATTTGAGGGACCTTTATGGCCCTTGGATCAACTTGTAATGTGTGGCTAAGATTAAAGTGAGGGTAATATATAAACCCTCATCCTCATCTCAAAATTTTCAGATTTGATAAAAAAGAAAACCCTAGCTTTTGTTGAGTATTCTCATTTTCTCATTACTTTGTGTTTGAGTTAAGTGAAAGATTGGTTTAGTGGCTTTGTGCTTAAACTAATCAAACCCTAATTCTCTAGCTTAGTGCTTAGAATTAGTGACTATCCTTTTTATCTTCCTTGTTTACAAAATTTCAGAAAATACTTCACTAAAAATTGATACATTGGCCGAGATTTTTCATCACCATCATCACTTGGTTTTGTTCATCCTTTGAGTGAAACTTGATCCACTAAGTTTCACTCCATAACCACACTCACCCTAAACTCGGTTCACTCATGAACCTCACTAATCTCACAAGACATGTTCCTTAGATTGGCTCAACTCAAACAAGAGACACTACCCATCGAATCCTACCTTAGGGACTTTGAACAACTCACTTTACAATGTGAGATGAACGAAAAACCCGAGCAAAAGATTGCAAGATTTGTCGAGGGTCTAAACCCTAGGATAGCAAACCGGGTCAAGATGCAAAATTTATGGTCATTCGATGAGGCCGTCACTATGGCCATGAGAGTTGAGAGGCTAGAGAAGGGAAGGGGGGACACGGCCAAACACTCCACCAAGGCCACTCCTAACACGAGCCAAGGAGGGGTCAAAATAGTCGAGCCTTGTCCTACTACCAAGCCATCAAGTGTTGATAAGGGAAAGGGGATTGACTATGGCCCTAAGAAAACAATTCCTCTCAAAAAGTGCTACCAATGTCAAGGATATGGTCATTTTGCTAAGGAGTGCCCTAGCAAGAGGACCTTTGGAGTGAAACTTGAAGGGTTAAGTCTCACTCAAAGGATGAACAAAAAAATCGAACTTGAAACCTTGAAGTAAAAACGGCCGAGTATGATGTTTTTGTGAGAAAATTTTCTGATTTTTTGTGACAAATGAAAAACATAAAGATAGTATCTAAATCCACACACAAAGTAATAGATTTAGGTTTGTAATTAGTTAAGCACTAAGCCACTAACTAATTGTTCACAAATCTCAAACACAAAGTAATGAGAAAAATGAAGAACACTCAATAAACACTAGGGTTTTCTTTATCATTCCAAATCTGAAAAATATGATGTGAGAATGAGGGTTTATATACTACCCTCATTCTAATCTTGACCATACATTACAAGAGGATCTAAGGGCTCACAAATAACCCACAAAACAACATAATACTCGGTCCAAAAGGCTCACATGAGCTGAAATTTTGAAAGGAAAACAACAAATACTTAAAGTATAAAGATAAAGCGTAAAGGTAGATAGTGACATGTGTTGAAAGGGACTTATTGGGGAACACATGTGAAGCTTCTTTGGGGTCTATTTTCGGCTGATTTTGGGTCTCTCCCACTTGACTTTGGCTCTTGATAATTTAATTGACTTGTGGTTGACCTTTGGACCTAAGGTTGGAAGCGGGCCCTAGGTCAATAGATTGCGAGCTCTCAACTCCCGTTGCAATCTCCCCGGGTTGAAAAGGATTTGCCCTCAAATCCTCTCCTTCTTCATCCTCCAAGTCTTCAAGATACGGGCTAAGGTCTCCCACGTTAAACGTGCCATGGACTCCGTACTCTCCCGGTAAATCAACTTTGTAAGCATTCGGTCCAATTTTCTCAAGTATCTCGAAGGGACCCTCGGCCCTAGGCATGAGCTTGTTCTTTCTCTTATCCGGAAACCTTTCCTTCCTCAAGTGCAACCATACCAAGTCTCCCGGATCGAAATCTTTTGGAGTCCTTCGGCCCTTTGACCTAGTCTTGTAGGTCTCATTCGTTTTCTCGATTTGCTTCTTGACTTGATTGTGGATGCTCATCATGAACTCAACCCGCTTCTTGGCATCGTAGCTCATCTCCTTGCTCTTGATGGGGGCTAGGTCCGTGGGCATGAGAGGGTTGGTTCCATAGACCACTTCAAACGGTGATTGTCCCGTGCTAGAAGAAGGGGCACGATTAAAAGCGAATTCGGCGTGGGCAAGCTTGAGATCCCAATCTTTCAAGGACTTTGAAACGATGCTCCTAAGGATCCTCCCCAAGGTTTTATTAGTGACCTCGGTTTGACCATCCGTTTGAGGGTGGTGACTCGTGCTAAACAAGAGCCTTGTTTTCAACAATTTCCACAAGGTCTTCCAAAAGTGGCTCATGAACTTGGTGTCTCGATCGGATACAATGGTCTTGGGAACTCCGTGTAGTTTGACCACTTCCTTGAAATACAACTCGGCCATACTCATGGCATCTTCGGTTTTCTTGCACGCAATGAAGTGAGCCATCTTGCTAAATCGATCCACCACAACCATGATGGAATCCTTACCTCGTTGAGTTCTAGGCAAAGCGACGATGAAATCCATGCTAACGTCCTCCCATGGCCGATTTGGGGTGGGTAGAGGAGTATAGGGCCCCGTTTGAAAGAAGGACTTGGATTGTTGGCACGAAGCGCATCTCTTGATCACATCTTGGACATCTCCAAGCATTTTCGGCCAATAGAATTGGTCTTGGAGGATGTCGTAAGTCTTTTGAATTCCAAAATGCCCGGCTAAACCATTTGAGTGAACCTCACGCACTAGGAGAAGTCGATAGGGACCCTTAGGAATGCACAACCAATTCCCCAAGAATAGGAATCCCTCTTGAAGTGTGTACTTGCTCCCTACCTTGCTTTGCCCTTCACGAATAGAATTCCATTCATCCTTGAAGTCGGGGTCTTCCACATAGAGTTCTTTCATGAATTCAAAACCCAACACTCTTTGCTCCATGTAACTTAGCATGGTGTGTCTTTGAGATAATGCATCGGCTACCACGTTATTCTTTCCTTCAATGAACTTGCTTGAGAAAGAGAACGATTGAAGGAATTCGACCCACTTGGCGTGCCTATGATTCAACTTGTGTTGTCCATTGATGTATTTGAGAGCCTCATGATCCGAGTGAAGAACAAATGGTTTGGGCTTGAGGTAATGGCTCCAATGAGCGAGGGCCCTAACGATGGCATAGAATTCTTTGTCGTAGGTGGAATAATTGAGCTTGGCACCATTCAATTTCTCACTAAAGTAAGCGATTGGCTTGTGTTCTTGTAATAGAACGGCCCCAATTCCAACCCCACTAGCGTCACATTCGACTTCAAAAAGCATATTGAAATCCGGTGGTGTAAGAATAGGTGAATCACACAACAACTTCTTGATTTTTTTGAAGGAAATCTCGGCCCCCTCACTCCACTTGAATTCCCCTTTCTTCATACACTCGGTGATGGGTGCCATGACGGTGCTAAAATCCTTGATGAATCGTCGATAAAAAGAAGCCAAGCCATGAAAACTTCTCACCTCGATTATGTTCTTCGGAATGGGCCATGATTTGATAGCCTCCACTTTCTCTTGATCCACTAGTATACCTCGGCTAGAGATGATATAGCCCAAGAATTGGACTTCGCTTTGCATGAAGGAACACTTCTCTAGCTTGCCATAGAACTTGTGGTCTCGAAGTGTCTCAAACAACACTTGCAAGTGATGTAGATGAGCCTCTTTGGAAGGGCTATACACCAAGATATCGTCAAAGTAAACCACAACGAACCTTCCCAAGTAAGGTCTCAAAACCTCGGTCATCAATCTCACGAAGGTGCTAGGAGCATTGGATAGTCCAAAAGGCATGACTAACCATTCATATAACCCATGCTTCGTTTTAAAAGCCGTCTTCCATTCATCACCCTCTTTGATTCTCACTTGATGGTATCCTTGTCGCAAATCAATCTTGAAAAACAATCGAGCCCCACTAAGCTCATCAAGAATGTCATCAAGTCTAGGTATAGGAAACCTATACTTGACCGTAATATTATTGATAGCCCGACTATCCGTACACATTCTCCAAGTTCCATCCTTCTTAGGTACCAAAAGCGTAGGTACGGCACAAGGACTAAGAGATTCCCTTACAAACCCCTTTTTCATGAGTTCCCCAATTTGTTGTTGAAGTTCTTGTGTAGCCTTGGGATCACTTCGATATGCGGCCTTATTAGGTAGTGTAGCTCCCGGAACAAGATCAATTTGATGCTCAATCCCCCTAATAGGGGTAGTAGTGTGGTAGCTCGAGAGGAAACACATCCTTGTAGAGTTCTAAGAGCTCTTGAACTTCACATGGAATCGGTTTTTCACTTTCCTTAGGAGTTTCTTTGGCAATGAGGGCATAAACAACCATTCCCTTGCTAAGCTCTTGTTTCATTTCTTGTTCCCCAACTAGTAGAACTCCCTCTAGGGGCTTGGTTAGGGTTGGAGTGGCTCGGCCACCCATGTTTGGAGGCAAGGGTGTGAGTTTGATCTTCTTGTCTCTAAACTTGAAAGTATAGGTGTTGTCTCTTCCCTCATGAGTTGCATTTCGATCAAATTCCCAAGGTCTCCCTAATAAAAGGTGACAAGCATCCATAGGAATCACATCACACCACACTTCATCCATATAATCTCTTCCCATAGAAAAAGAAACCAAACATCGTTTGTCAACCAAAATTTCGGCCTCCCTATTCAACCATCTCAACTTGTAAGGGTTTGGGTGTTTTTGTGTGGGTAAGGCAAGTTTATCGATGAGGGTTTTTGAAGCAACATTAACACAACTCCCTCCATCAATAATGAGGTTACAAACCCTCTTCCCAATGGTACATTTAGACCTAAAAATCTGATTTTTTTGACTTTCCTCCAAAGGTTGAGGTTGGGTATGCATAACCCTCCAAGTTACAAGACCAAGGTTTGACCCAACTCCTCCTTTCATTCGGCTCAACTTAGCCTCTATTTTCATTCTCAATTTCTCCATAGAGTCATACATGGTTCCCTCAAGAGTAGTTTCACAAGAAAGAGGCATACTCATTGAGAAAACAAGGAAGAACAAACCTGAAAATTTCGGTTAAGCAAGATTTGCTTTTGGACCGTGTATAAGCACAAAGATGGGATCTTGTGCTTCAAACCCAACCAAAGCTTTGATTACCAATTTGGAGTGAAACTTGAAGGGTTAAGTCTCACTCAAAGGATGAACAAAAAAATCGAACTTGAAACCTTGAAGTAAAAACGGCCGAGTATGATGTTTTTGTGAGAAAATTTTCTGATTTTTTGTGACAAATGAAAAACGTAAAGATAGTATCTAAATCCACACACAAAGTAATAGATTTAGGTTTGTAATTAGTTAAGCACTAAGCCACTAACTAATTGTTCACAAATCTCAAACACAAAGTAATGAGAAAAATGAAGAACACTCAATAAACACTAGGGTTTTCTTTATCATTCCAAATCTGAAAAATATGATGTGAGAATGAGGGTTTATATACTACCCTCATTCTAATCTTGACCATACATTACAAGAGGATCTAAGGGCTCACAAATAACCCACAAAACAACATAATACTCGGTCCAAAAGGCTCACATGAGCTGAAATTTTGAAAGGAAAACAACAAATACTTAAAGTATAAAGCATAAAGCATAAAAGGTAGATAGTGACATGTGTTGAAAGGGACTTATTGGGGAACACATGTGAAGCTTCTTTGGGGTCTATTTTCGGCTGATTTTGGGTCTCTCCCACTTGACTTTGGCTCTTGATAATTTAATTGACTTGTGGTTGACCTTTGGACCTAAGGTTGGAAGCGGGCCCTAGGTCAATAGATTGCGAGCTCTCAACTCCCGTTGCAACCTTGAACACAAGTGAAGTAGTGCATTGGGGGACGATGAGGTCTTAGTTTGTGAGGAAGAAAAAAAAGAGGGAATAGAGGAGGTGAAGGTGGCCGAAACCCTAGTTCTCCCGGACTCGGGGTTGAGCTTGGTCACATGGCGAGTGATGCACACTCAAGAATCAAATGAGAGCATGGACCAAAGGCACCAAATTTTTCGGTCCAAGTGTACAATCTAGGGGAGAGTGTGTAACCTAATTATTGATGGAGGAAGTTGTGTTAATGTTGCTTCGAAAACCCTCATTGATAAACTTGCCTTACCTACTTTGAAGCATCCTCATCCTTACAAGCTAAGATGGCTTAATCAAGGAGCCGAGGTAAAGGTCGATAAGCAATGCAAAGTCTCCTTCTCAATTGGACAAGACTATAAGGATGAGATTGTGTGTGAGGTGTTAGACATGGATGCGTGTCATGTGTTGCTTGGTAGGCCATGGGAATATGAGAAGAATTCTTCCCATCATGGAAGAAATAACACCTACTCGTTCAAATACGGTGAAAAGCTTATAGTTCTAGCCCCCCTACCACCAATGATGGGTTATAAGGCCAAAGCTTGTTTGTTTGAATCATTCAAGGAAGGGAGTCCTAGCAAAGAGGTGGGTATGGAGCCGACAATGAGTGTGGGTGAAGTGGTGGTGAGCCTAGAACGTGAGGAGGGCCTTAGAGCAACAAGGATGACTCTAGGAGAGGAGCAATGTGAAGGTAATGCATCAACCAACAATGAAACAATCGGCTACAACAAGAATGTGGTCAATGAAAGAGCAAAAATTGATGGTAAGGAAAGATCGAGTGGATCTTTGCGATGGAGAATCATTGATGGGGTCGATCATGAGCAAGAATGGATGGATGGCATGGCTATGAGTCGTGGTCTCAAAGAAATGCTCGAGGAAGAATGTGTGGACAAGCAAGCCATGATCAAGAATGAACATGTGGTCAAACACACGAGCCAAGCAAAAGGGGTCCATCCTCTTCTCCAAAACTTGATCAAGTGGTGTCCTTGGAAGCTTAGAGCCGTGAAAGCCAAGGTCGAGCAAAGGTTAAGTCGAGAATCAAGCATGAAATCGAGCCAAACGGGAAGCAAAAGGATCTCCAAGGATTTGAGGGCAAATCCTTTCCAAGGAGAGGAGATTGGACCAAGGATGGTCAAGGTGATCAATGATGAAGAAGAGGAAGGCCGTGGGTTGGGTCTTTGGGCTCAAACCCAAGCCTAGACCTTGGGTCTAGGGGCCACTAAGAGCTAAGTCAAGTCAAATCTATGGTCAATCAAGCCATACTTAGTGGTCAAGGGAAGTCAAGTTGGAGAGCAATTAAAAAGTCAAGGAAAATGCTATTTTTGAATGTGGTCAAATTAGGTGCACCCATGTGAGTCAATCCTCCAATAAAAGGACTCACATGGCTCACAAAGCTAGCTCAAGGAGGTCCATGGAGCCGGCCCCTAGCAAGTCCCCACAACCATCACATTATTTTGGTGCTTTATGTCTTTTTCATTCATGTCACTTTCATTACTTTATGCTTTATGTTTATTGAATGTAGACAATATAAATCTTGTAATAATCCCCCCTTGGACCGTCCCCCTTGACCCAAGTCCCCAAAATCTTGGCCCTTGGATGCTCTTCAAAATGCAAGGATAGGATGGATCCTCAAGTCATTGTCTACTTTAAGCTTTTATATTTGTTTGTTAGCCTTCAAATTTTCAGCTCTTGTAAAGGCCCTATGAGCCGTTTGTTTTGTATCTTTTGTGGGTTACTTGTAGCTCTTAGATCTCCTTTAAGATGTAAGGCCAAGATTAGAGCAAGGGTACTATATAAACCCTCACTCTAACATTATAATTTTCAGATTTGAATGATTGAATGAAAACCCTAATTTGAGAGCTCCTTCATTTTTCTCCTAGCTTTGTGCATGAGATTTGTGAGTAATTAGTTAGTGGCTTAGTGCTTAACTAATTAAAACCTAAATCTATTACTTTGTGTTTAGATTTAGTTACTATCTTTTATGTTTTCCTTTTGTTTCACAGAATCAGAAAAATCATCACAAAAAAACATATCATTTGGCCGAGAATTTCAAGAGTATAACAAATCGATTTTTGTTGTCTCCTTGAGTGAAACTTAACCCATCTAGTTTCACTCCAAATTGGTCATCAAAGCCTAGGTTTGTTCTTGTTTTCGATTTGTTTTTGTATTTTTTCGGTTTACTCTTGTTTTTCCTCTTCATTTTTTCGTTTTCTCCTTCTTTCTTTTTCCTTGTTTTCCTTGTTTGTTTTTCCACAAAACTTCCACAAAATACTCACAAAAAAATTCACAAAATGGATGAGGATAAGAGGCTTTCGGATTTAGAAGAGAAGTTGACTCAACTCACCGGTAATTGTACTTTAATGATGAATGCTATAAACACCCTCTTGGAACAAAACATTCATGAACCAAGACCACCACCTAGGGGTGGAGGGGGAAGGGGCCGTGGGAGAGGGCAACCACCTCCTCACATGGAAGATCAATACTCGGATTCGGAGGAGTCCCTTGAAGTTCACCCAAGAGATCATGACCGAGACATCAAGGTAGAAATTCCCGACTTTTATGGTAGTCTTAATCCCGAGGATCTACTAGATTGGCTTAGGTCGGTCGAAAGAATCTTTGAATTTAAAGAATACCCAGATAGAAAGTGTTTTAAGGTGGCCATCATGAAATTCAAAGGCTATGCCTCCCTTTGGTATGAAAACCTTAAGAACCAAAGAAATCGAGAGGGAAAGGAACCCATTAGGTCATGGCTCAAACTCAAGAAAAAGCTCAAAGATAAGTTCGTCCCCAAGGATTACACTCAAGACATGTTCCTTAGATTGGCTCAACTCAAACAAGAGACACTACCCATCGAATCCTACCTTAGGGACTTTGAACAACTCACTTTACAATGTGAGATGAACGAAAAACCCGAGCAAAAGATTGCAAGATTTGTCGAGGGTCTAAACCCTAGGATAGCAAACCGGGTCAAGATGCAAAATTTATGGTCATTCGATGAGGCCGTCACTATGGCCATGAGAGTTGAGAGGCTAGAGAAGGGAAGGGGGGACACGGCCAAACACTCCACCAAGGCCACTCCTAACACGAGCCAAGGAGGGGTCAAAATAGTCGAGCCTTGTCCTACTACCAAGCCATCAAGTGTTGATAAGGGAAAGGGGATTGACTATGGCCCTAAGAAAACAATTCCTCTCAAAAAGTGCTACCAATGTCAAGGATATGGTCATTTTGCTAAGGAGTGCCCTAGCAAGAGGACCTTGAACACAAGTGAAGTAGTGCATTGGGGGACGATGAGGTCTTAGTTTGTGAGGAAGAAAAAAAAGAGGGAATAGAGGAGGTGAAGGTGGCCGAAACCCTAGTTCCCCCGGACTCGGGGTTGAGCTTGGTCACATGGCGAGTGATGCACACTCAAGAATCAAATGAGAGCATGGACCAAAGGCACCAAATTTTTCGGTCCAAGTGTACAATCTAGGGGAGAGTGTGTAACCTAATTATTGATGGAGGAAGTTGTGTTAATGTTGCTTCGAAAACCCTCATTGATAAACTTGCCTTACCTACTTTGAAGCATCCTCATCCTTACAAGCTAAGATGGCTTAATCAAGGAGCCGAGGTAAAGGTCGATAAGCAATGCAAAGTCTCCTTCTCAATTGGACACGACTATAAGGATGAGATTGTGTGTGAGGTGTTAGACATGGATGCGTGTCATGTGTTGCTTGGTACGCCATGGGAATATGAGAAGAATTCTTCCCATCATGGAAGAAATAACACCTACTCGTTCAAATACGGTGAAAAGCTTATAGTTCTAGCCCCCCTACCACCAATGATGGGTTATAAGGCCAAAGCTTGTTTGTTTGAATCATTCAAGGAAGGGAGTCCTAGCAAAGAGGTGGGTATGGAGCCGACAATGAGTGTAGGTGAAGTGGTGGTGAGCCTAGAACGTGAGGAGGGCCTTAGAGCAACAAGGATGACTCTAGGAGAGGAGCAATGTGAAGGTAATGCATCAACCAACAATGAAACAATCGGCTACAACAAGAATGTGGTCAATGAAAGAGCAAAAATTGATGGTAAGGAAAGATCGAGTGGATCTTTGCGATGGAGAATCATTGATGGGGTCGATCATGAGCAAGAATGGATGGATGGCATGGCTATGAGTCGTGGTCTCAAAGAAATGCTCGAGGAAGAATGTGTGGACAAGCAAGCCATGATCAAGAATGAACATGTGGTCAAACACACGAGCCAAGCAAAAGGGGTCCATCCTCTTCTCCAAAACTTGATCAAGTGGTGTCCTTGGAAGCTTAGAGCCGTGAAAGCCAAGGTCGAGCAAAGGTTAAGTCGAGAATCAAGCATGAAATCGAGCCAAACGGGAAGCAAGAGGATCTCCAGGGATTTGAGGGCAGATCCTTTCCAAGGAGAGGAGATTGGACCAAGGATGGTCAAGGTGATCAATGATGAAGAAGAGGAAGGCCGTGGGTTGGGTCTTTGGGCTCAAACCCAAGCCTAGACCTTGGGTCTAGGGGCCACTAAGAGCTAAGTCAAGTCAAATCTATGGTCAATCAAGCCATACTTAGTGGTCAAGGGAAGTCAAGTTGGAGAGCAATTAAAAAGTCAAGGAAAATGCTATTTTTGAATGTGGTCAAATTAGGTGCACCCATGTGAGTCAATCCTCCAATAAAAGGACTCACATGGCTCACAAAGCTAGCTCAAGGAGGTCCATGGAGCCGGCCCCTAGCAAGTCCCCACAACCATCACATTATTTTGGTGCTTTATGTCTTTTTCATTCATGTCACTTTCATTACTTTATGCTTTATGTTTATTGAATGTAGACAATATAAATCTTGTAATAATCCCCCCTTGGACCGTCCCCCTTGACCCAAGTCCCCAAAATCTTGGCCCTTGGATGCTCTTCAAAATGCAAGGATAGGATGGATCCTCAAGTCATTGTCTACTTTAAGCTTTTATATTTGTTTGTTAGCCTTCAAATTTTCAGCTCTTGTAAAGGCCCTATGAGCCGTTTGTTTTGTATCTTTTGTGGGTTACTTGTAGCTCTTAGATCTCCTTTAAGATGTAAGGCCAAGATTAGAGCAAGTGATGCGGGAGCAGTGGGAACACAATGGAAACGAGGCCTTAGAGAGCACATGGTGCGGGAGCATTGGAAACACAATAATAACAAAGCCTTGGAAGGCACGTTTCCGACCATCTGAATGGAACCACAGTAGAAACGCAGGCACGTTTCTCACTATCTGGCAGGAAATACAGACACGTTTCCCACTGACTAGCTGGAAACGCTGGAAAACGTGTGCAGCTCAACACGCTTTACTTAAATTAGCCCGTAGGAATCGGCTAGTATAACTTTAATTATTCTTAGTTTATTTTCTTTATTTACTTGCAAATAAATAAAGTAGGAAAATTTCCTAATTGTGTTAGGAATAATCTAGTTGATTTTATTTAATTTTGTTTGCATGTTTCCTAAATAGAATTAGGAAAGTCTTAGTTGAAGAATAATTTGGTTTCCTAATTATATTAGGACCAACATAGCTGTTTTAGAGTACTATAAATAAGGTTGGATTGTGACCTTATTTTTCATATCTTATCATACATTGAATTATCAATAAAGTTTTATACTTTGCCTAAACTTGCGAGTTTAACCCTTGAATTCTTTCTTGCGAGATTGATTTCAAACTCTTCCTTGCGAGGTTGAGATTTAGCTAATCAAGTGATTTCCTTGCGAGGATTGATCAAGATTGCTTGTTTATCCGTTCTTGTTATCAAGAACTTGCATTATCCATCTTATTTGCAACCTCACGTTGCGTTTCCACCCAAAAACAGCAACGTCACGTTGCATACATATTCACAGTTACAAATTCCGCTGCTACGTTTCTAAAGAACCTACGCGTTCTATATCAAATTGGTAAATGATGCGGGAGCGTTGGAACCACAGTGTAAACGCGGAACTTGATGCGGGAGCATTGGAACCACAGTGGAAACGCAAGCACAAAAGGTGGAAACGCATGGAAACAAGCAGCTAGACACGAATTTCCTAATATTAGACCATGCAAAACTAGCTACTATAATATTATTATTCTTAGTTTATTATGTTGATTTAGTTGCAAATAAATTTAGGAAAGTTTCCTAATCATAGTAGAATTAATAAAGCTCTTAAAGCTGATTTTTATTAGTGTGTTTCCTAATTAATTTAGGAAAGTTTTAGAATTAGATTGCTTAAATTTCCTAATTAGTTTAGGAAATTCTTAATTTAATTAGTACTATAAATAAGGTTGGATTGTGACCTTATTTTGCAGATTACTTTGAGAAATAAAATTCAAGTTTATACTTGTGTGTTCTTATTAACTTGCGAGTTATAAGAGTGTTAATTCTTCCTTGCGAGGTTGAATTCTTGTTAACTTGATTCCTTGCGAGGTTGAGAGTTACCAAAAACGAGTTAATCGAGTAGTCTTGCGAGATTGCTAGTTTAATTCTAGTCTTAGTTGAGGGGTCTTGCGAGATTTTCTTAGCTAATTCATATCTTTTATTTTCCGCTACAAAATATCGAGTCCGTTCTACATCAGCAAGGGTACTATATAAACCCTCACTCTAACATTATAATTTTCAGATTTAAATGATTGAATGACAAATCGATTTTTGTTGTCTCCTTGAGTGAAACTTAACCCATCTAGTTTCACTCCACTAGCCTATCCAAGCCTCTTGAGGGAGTTCTATTAGTTGGGGAGCAAGAAATGAAACAAGAGCTTAGCAAGGGAATGGTTGTTTATGCCCTCATCGCCAAAGAAACTCCTAAGGAGAGTGAAGAGCCGATTCCATGTGAGGTTCAAGAGCTCTTGGAATTCTATAAGGATGTGTTTCCTCACGAGCTTCCACACGGCCTACCCCCTATTAGGGGCATTGAGCATCAAATTGATCTTGTTCCGGGAGCTACACTACCTAATAAGGCCGCATATCGAAGTGATCCCAAGGCTACACAAGAACTTCAACACCAAATTGGGGAGCTTATGGAAAAAGGGTTTGTAAGAGAATCACTTAGTCCTTGTGCCGTGCCTACGCTTTTAGTGCCTAAGAAGGATGGAACTTGGAGAATGTGTACGGATAGTGGACCAAGAATGGTCAAGGTGAGCAAGGATGGAGAAGAGGTAGGCCAAGGGTCGAGTCCTTGGGCTCCAACCCAAGCCTAGGCCTTGGGTCCAGGGGCCACTAAGAGCTAAGTCAAGTCAATTCTATGGTCAATCAAGCCATACTTAGTGGTCAAGGGAAGTCAAGTTGGAGAGCAATTAAAAAGTCAAGGAAAATGCTATTTTTGAATGTGGTCAAATTGGGTGCACCCATGTGAGTCAATCCTCCAATAAAAGTGGAGTGAAACTGGAATGAAACTTGATGGGTTAAGTTTCACTCAAAGGATGAACTAAAATCGACTTGTGAAACCCTAGAAATTTTCGGGCAAAGTGTTGTGTTTTTGTGATGATTTTTCTGATTTTTGTAAAGCAAAAGGAAACATAAAGATAGTACCTAAATCTAAACACAAAGTAATAGATTTAGGGGTTTAATTAGTTAAGCACTAAGCCACTAACTAATTAATCATAAATCTCAAGCACAAAGCAAGGAGAAAATGATGAACACTCAACTCTTAAAACTCTAGGGTTTTCATTCAATATCAAAATCTGAAAATATAATGGGTAGAGGCTTGGTTTATATAGACCAAGGCTTTACATCTTGACCCTACAATACATTGTTGATCTAATGGCCATAAGGGCCTTACATAATCAGCCGAAATATTGGTCTTAAAGACCTTACAAATGCTGAAAATTTAAATACAAACAAACAACTACAAAAGCATAAAGTTAGATAGTGACTTGTGGCTCAATCCTAGCCTTGCTCTTTAGGTGATCATCCAAGGGTCTTGAGAGGCCCTTGGGTGCAAGAGGATGGTCCACATGCTCCAACAAATCTGAATTTTGAAAGACTAAAACAATAAAGTATAAAGCATGAAAGCGACATTAATGAAAATGACTTAAAGCACAAAATAATGGATGACTTTGGTGGACTTTGTGGGGGCCGGCTCCTAGCCTCCTTGAGCTGATCTTTTGAGACTTTGTGAGTCTTGTTTATTGGAGGATTGACCCACATGGGTGCACCCAAGGTGATCACATTCAAAAAAGCTAATTCATTGACTTTTCGGTTGCTCTCCATCTTGACTTTCCTTGACCCACCAAGCTTGACCAAGATATTATTGTTTAATTCACTCAAAATAAGCTTGGGTGGACCCTAGGACCGTGGCCTAGCCCATGGTTCGAGCCCAAAGACCCAAACCGTGTTCTAGACAAAAACCGCCTTTGCTCGCCTTGACCATTCTTGGTCCAATCTCCTCTCCTTGAAAAGGATTTGCCCTCAAATCCTCGATCTCTCTTCCTCTTTCTCGGTTTGAACTTTGATCATTGATGAGAGTGATTGATACCCCTTTTGCTTCTTGACAAGAATTGGACTTCATGTTTATCGATACCCAAGAACACCATAGGCTTAGAGATTGATCGAGAGGATAATTTTTTCTTGCTTGGCTCGTGCAATTGACCCTACTCTCTTCCCTTACCATGACTATCTTGGATCCACATTCATTTCCTAGCTCATTCTTAAGCTCTTCATACCCAAACTCAATTGAAGCTTGCTTAGGATTACCATGAAGCCTCTCCTTGCTATGGTCATTTCCTTCCATGATCCTCCATTTCATGGTTCTTCTTGGTCTTTCCAAATCATCAACCCTTGCATCTCCATTGAGCTCCTCTCCTTGACTTCCCCCTATTGCTCTAGGATTGTCTTTGATCAAATGGAGGGCTACTTTCTCAATCATGAAGTTACTTGTTGAATTAGACGACCTAAGAAACATGATCAATTCATGCATGGCCTTGTGGGCCGTGTCTCTCTTCCACAATTCAATCCTTGGACTTTCAATGGACTCATCCTCCTTGTTGTTGTTAGTATTCACTTTGAATTTCCATTTTAGAAATTCCCCTGACTCTTTGCTTGTATCAAACTTCTCATACCACATGAATACCTTCCTCTTGACATTAGCCAAACACATCTCATGATCATGCCCATCCCTATGCTTGGCATTGTTCCCCATGCTTTCCTCTTGAGTGTTAGGATCATCTTTAGCAAAGTGAATGGTCAATTTCTCACCCACATTCATCTCTTCACTTATTTCGGCCTCTTCACTCAATACCACATCTTCGTAAGGCTCAAACATGGAGGGTGGTTTGTATTGCTCTTTGGGAACTTCCTTAGCAAGGACATCAACGACACTCTCCCCCTTGCGAGGCTCTTGTTTCATTTCTGGTCCCCTATCATTTCTTGCATTTTCGTGTGTTTCAACCAAGGGGAGTGGATTAGGGTTTCTCAAAATCGGAGGTAAGGGTGCAAGTTTGATCTTCTTAACCCCAATCTGAAAAGTGTAAGTATTGTCTCTCCCTTCATGAACCGCCTTTCTATCAAACTCCCAAGGTCTCCCTAGGAGAAGGTGACAAGCATCCATAGGTAACACATCACACAAGACTTCATCCAAGTAGTCTTTCCCAATAGAGAAAGAAACCAAGCATTGTTTAACCACACTTACACTCATCTCGGCTCCATTGTTTAGCCACTTCATCTTGTAAGGGTTAGGGTGATCTTGTGTAGGTAAAGCTAGTTTTTCAATGAGAGTATTTGAGGCAACATTATTGCAACTTCCCCCATCAACAACCAAATTACAAACCCTTCCCATAATGGTACACCTAGATCTAAAGATTTGGACTTGGTGATTCTCTTCTAGGGTTAGGGTTTGAGCATGTAATGCTCCACAATTCACACGGCCATGGCTAGGGTTTGGTCCTCCTCCTAACCGAGCCATTCTAGCCTCTAACTCCCTTTGACCCCTCAAAGTCACAAGATCAAGGTTAGGGTTAGGTTTAAGTCTACCCCTCATTCGACTCAACTTAGCCTCTAATTCCCTCCTCAATTTCTCCATAGAATACATGGTTCCCTCAAGAGTAGTATCATAAGAAAGAGGCATACTCATTGAGAAAACAAAGACACAAATCTGAAAAATTCGAGCAAAGTTTGGACCTTTGAGTGTAAGAACCGAAACCAACACTAACACAAGTGTAGATCTTCAACCATTTTGTGAAAATTTTGTGAGAATGTTTGTGGAAGTTTTGTGTAAATAAACAAGGAAAAAATAAAAGAGAAAAACGAAAATAAAAGATGAAAAACAAGAGTATAACCGAAAAAATAAGATCAAACCGACAACAAAAACAAATCGAAAAAAACAAGAACAAACCTAGGCTTTGATGACCAATTTGGAATGAAACTTGATGGGTTAAGTTTCACTCAAAGGATGAACTAAAATCGACTTGTGAAACCCTAGAAATTTTCGGCCAAAGTGTTGTGTTTTTGTGATGATTTTTCTGATTTTTGTAAAGCAAAAGGAAACATAAAGATAGTACCTAAATCTAAACACAAAGTAATAGATTTAGGGGTTTAATTAGTTAAGCACTAAGCCACTAACTAATTAATCATAAATCTCAAGCACAAAGCAAGGAGAAAATGATGAACACTCAACTCTTAAAACTCTAGGGTTTTCATTCAATATCAAAATCTGAAAATATAATGTGTAGAGGCTTGGTTTATATAGACCAAGGCTTTACATCTTGACCCTACAATACATTGTTGATCTAATGGCCATAAGGGGCTTACATAATCAGCCGAAATATTGGTCTTAAAGACCTTACAAATGCTGAAAATTTAAATACAAACAAACAACTACAAAAGCATAAAGTTAGATAGTGACTTGTGGCTCAATCCTAGCCTTGCTCTTTAGGTGATCATCCAAGGGTCTTGAGAGGCCCTTGGGTGCAAGAGGACGGTCCACATGCTCCAACAAATCTGAATTTTGAAGACTAAAACAATAAAGTATAAAGCATGAAAGCGACATTAATGAAAATGACTTAAAGCACAAAATAATGGATGACTTCGGTGGACTTTGTGGGGGCCGGCTCCTAGCCTCCTTGAGCTGACCTTTTGAGACTTTGTGAGTCTTGTTTATTGGAGGATTGACCCACATGGGTGCACCCAAGGTGATCACATTCAAAAAAGCTAATTCATTGACTTTTCGGTTGCTCTCCATCTTGACTTTCCTTGACCCACCAAGCTTGACCAAGATATTATTGTTTAATTCACTCAAAATAAGCTTGGGTGGACCCTAGGACCGTGGCCTAGCCCATGGTTCGAGCCCAAAGACCCAAACCGTGTTCTAGACAAAAACCGCCTTTGCTCGCCTTGACCATTCTTGGTCCAGAAACCTATGGGGTTTGATTTCACTCAAGAATACAACTAAAATCGATTTGTGATGCTCTTGAAAATCTCGGCCAAAGTGTTGTTTTTTTGGTGTGAAATTTTCTGATTTTTGTAACTTAAATGAAAACATAAAAGATAGAACTAAATCTAAACACAAAGTAATAGATTTAGGTTTTGATTAATCAAGCACTAAGCCACTAATTAATCATTCACTAACTCAAGCACTAAGCTAAGAGAATAATGAAGGAAACTCAACTCAAACTCTAGGGTTTTTTTTCTTTCAATCAAATCTGAAAATTATAATGTTAGAGTGAGAGTTTATATAGTACCAAAGGCTCATAGTAACCTTTGAAAACAACAAAAAAAAACGGCTAGAGTGCCTTACACAAGCTGAAATTTTGAAGATAAACAAACAAAACTTAAAGCATAAAGCACAAAAGAGGATAGTGACATGTGGGAAAGGGACACGTTGAGGAGAAACATGTGAAGCTTCTTTTTAATTATTTCGGCTGACTTGGGGCCTTGTTCCCACTTGATTTTTGCTCTTGAAGAGTTAATTGACTTATGGTTCGAACCCACATGGGTGCACCCAAAGTTCACACTTCAAAAATAGCACATTCATTGACTTTTCGGTTGCTCTCCAATTTGACTTTCCTTGACTTCTCTGACCCACCAAGCTTAACCAAGATATTATTATTTAATTCACTCAAAATAAGCTTGGGCGGACCCTAGGACCGTGGCTTAGCCCATGGTTCGAGCCCAAGGACCCAAACCGTGTTCTAGACTAAAACCGCCTTTTCTCGCCTTGACCATTCTTGGTCCAATCTCCTCTCCTTGGAAAGGATTTGCCCTCAAATCCTCGAAGTTCTCTTTGTTCCCTTTTCGACTTGAACTTTTGCTTGACCCTTGATTTAGCCCTTGGTCATTTTTGGCTCTCATGCTCCACGACTTCCAAGGATTCAACTTGCTCAAAGTCCGGAGGAAAGGATGGATCCCTTTGACTTGGCTCGTGTGAGGGGCCATTATCTCTTCATTGCTCACGGTCCTCTTGACCATACACTCTCCCTCGAGCACTCCTTTGAGCCCATGGCTTGTGGGCATGCTACTCTTCCACTCTTGTTCATGATTGATCCTTCCTTCGAATTCCCAATTTTTGAAACCTCTTGAACTTTTGCATTATTCTTGACTTGGACTCTTGTTGGCTTCATGACTTGATTCGTAGACCATGATGAGTAGTACCCCTTGAGCCCCATGACCAACCTTGGGCTCCATGATCCTAGACTCCCAAGAACACCACTTGCTTAGAGATTGAATGAGAGATTGATCCTTGTAGACTTGGCTCATTGAATTGGACTTGCTCTCTCCCTTACTCATGGTTTCCTTGGATTCACAATTATCCCTTAGCACAACTCGAAGTTCCTCATGCTTAGAATCATCATCTAGCCACCCTTTGTCAAGGATGAGTCCCACGTTTTTATCCCATTTCAAGGACTCATTTGAACTTTCTAACACATCGACCTTTGCATCTCCAAATGATTCACTTTCTTTGCTCTTGATCGAAACTTTCAAACTTGGAACCTTGACATTGAACTCGTGCTCCTCTCCTTTGTTCCTTCTTATTGTCCTAGGATTGTCTTTGATCACATGGAGGGCTACATTCTCGATCATGAAGGTACTTGTTGAATTAGACGACCTAAGAAGTGTGACCATTTCATGCATGGCCTTGTGGGCCGTGTCTCTTTTCCACAATTCAATCTTTGGACCGTCAATGGACTCATCCTCCTTGCAATGTTTCGGATTCTTCAAATGATCGGCCTTGTCCTCCTTGTTGTTGTTAGTATTCACTTTGAATTTCCACTTTAGAAATTCCCTTGACTCTTTGCTTGCATTAACATTCCCACTCCAATTGAATCTCCTTTCCATGAACTTAGGTAAACTTCTCATCTCACATTCATCTCCTTCCTTGAGCTCCCTAATCTGATTTTGGATTGATTTGGTAACCCTAGGCTCACTTCCATGGATAGTCTTGTTGGGTAACAAAGCTCCGGAAACGAATTCATTTGAAAGCTCAATGCCGCCAATAGATGATGACCCACTAAGTATCTCAATGAGGTAGGAATCCTCATAGGTTTCCAATGGCTCTTGTTCTTCCTTGGAGGGCGGTTTGCTTTGCTCTTTGGGGCCTTCCTTAGCAAGAACATCCAAGACATTCTCCCCCTTGCTAAGCTCTTGTTTCATTTCTGGTCCCCCATCATTCTTTGCATTTTCGTGTGATTCAACCAAGGAAGGTGGGTTAGTGCACAAAAATGGCTAAGCTCATTTTTGCTCGAATTGAGGCTTGGGCTAACTTGGGTCCTATGGCTCGAGCCATGGCTTAATTTGTGATCATTAGGATCAAACCAAGTGAAATTTACTAGGAGGAACGAAGGAAATCAGCCCACACATGGAAAACAACAATCTAGGCCATGAACCATAAAGCCCATCTTGACATGTCGGTATAGATTGTAACATAACTCCCAATCTACTCATCCAATTGAGGTGAAACCACTTGCATATGAAAGCTAGCTCAAAGAGCTTTCATTTGACATATGGTTGGCTATCTGGTTCAAAGGGAGCTGAGAGTTATGGCCTCTACAAGTCAGGGGTCAGATTGTGAAACTTCAGTCCAAAGGAGGATTCGACATGTCTGTACTAAAAGCTCAATATCTTGAGTTGTAGGCCATATTTTTGGATGATTCTTTTTGAATTGGAAAGCCAGCTCAATTACCTTTCCAATGACATATCATGGGCCTTCTAATTCAACGTGAGCGAGAAATGGTGAAGCCTACAAGTCACTTCAGTCTCAAGGAACTCGGTTTTGAAGTAATGAGCCATGAACTTAACCTACATCATTCTCCTTGAGTGAGCTCACCTTGGGGACCATTTGGGAGCCTCATAATCATCCTAAGGCTCACATGAGTCGTGGCTAGCACAAGAGGAGACAAGAAATTCAGCTCATTCCACAAATTCAAAAGAGAAGATCAACTTTTGCTCATGTCACTATCTCTAGATGTCTTTGTCTCACTTTATGCTTTATTGTATTTGTCTCCTTTAGTTTGTGATCTGAATTTTAGTGCTTTGTACCATCACTCCTTGCTTTCCAAGATTAAGATCTCAACCCTTGGATTTAAACCTAAATGCAAGGTGTGGATGTAGTCACAAGTCACTATCTACTTTAGTTGTTATAGTTTGTTTTATTTTCAGCTTTTGTAAGGTCTTTTAAGACCAAAATTTCGGCTGTTTTGAGGGCCATTTAGGACCTTTAGATCAAGGTTAGATTGTATGGTTAGGATGTAAAGCCTTGGTCTATATAAACCAAGCTCAACCCCTTGTATTTTTCAGATTTTGAATGATAAAAAGGTTGAAACCCTAAACTTGAGTAAATTCCTTTTCTCTTAGCTTTGTGCTTGAGTTTAGTGATCAATTAGTTAGTGGCTTTGTGCTTAACTAATTAAAACCTAAGTCTATTACTTTGTGTGTAGATTTAGTTACTATCTTTTTATGTTTTCCATTTGTTTACAAAAAATCAGAAAAATACTTCACAAAAACAAAGCATTTGACCGAGATTTTCATCACCACCACAAGTCGATTTGTGTTCATCCTTTGAGTGAAGCTTAATCCATCTAGTTTCATTCCAAATTGGTATCAAAGCTTTGGTTCAAGAGCACAAGATCCACCCTTGTGTTAGTTTTGTTTTTTTTTCGGTTCCTACATCAAAATTCAAACTTTGTCACAAAATCAGTTTTTGTTTTTGAGTTACAATGAGTCTTTCTTTTCCTTTTAGTTCTACCTTTTTTTTCCTATGGTACTTCATATGAAACCCCTAGAGGTGAGTCGGTTTTTGAATCTATGGAAAGAGTTGGGAAAGAGTTAGAAGCCAAGGTGGCTAAGATGAGAGGAAAATCTATCCAAATGAGTGTGGGTAAAGGGATGGCTACTTTACTTGATCCTCCTACCAAAACACCACCCTATGAGCCACCCATGAGAGCCAAAATCGTTGAACCCACTACAACCCCAACACCACTAACCCTAGACCAAAGGGAGGCGATTGACCCTAGCCACAAAAAAACCATCACCCTCAAAAAATGTTGTCAATGTCTAGGGTATGGTCACAATGCCAAGGAATGTCCCACAAAGAATACCTTGAACTCGTGTGAGATTGTTCATTGGGGGGGAGATAAGATCCTTGTTTGTGAAGATGAGGGGAATGAGGTCCTTGCTAATGAGGATATAGAGGAAGAGAAACAAGAGCAAACCGAAATGATGGTGGTAAGGCCATATGATTTGGTCATACCTAAAACCCTACCTCATACCTTGAAGTGTTCCTTCCCACCCTCCATGGTTGAGCCTTGTAAAGAGGTTGTAATAAGTGGAAATTCTGATAAGGGTTTGTGTGATGTGGATGTGAGGGATGCTTGTCATCTCCTCTTTGATAAGGTTGGGGAGCACAAGGAGGATGAAGAGGTTGGTCATGAAGGAAACTCGAGTGAAATCAAGGGGTGGGAGCACCATCATCAAGACGAAAGTATGGGAGAGGAGCACAAGGAAAGGGATGAGCTTGATCCTTGGAGTTGTTTAACCAAACTCAAGAAGAAGGTGCTCATGGAATGGGAGTTTAAGGGTGAGTCAAACTTTTCCAAAGAGTTTGCTTACCCTAGGGAGAAGAAACCACCGGATAAGAGTGATCAAAATGGGAAGCCATTCAAGGACAACCCCAAGACACTAAGGAGAAATCAAGAAGAGGAGCTAAGGGGAAAGGATGAAACGGCTGGTCATTAGTGGAGTTTATGGTCCATGTCATGGTCAAGCAAATGTTAAGAACCCCAAAGTTTGAGGACAAACTTGGAGTGAAACTAAGTGGGTTAAGTTTCACTCAAAGGATGAACACAAATCGATCTTGAAAGACCCTTGAAAATCTCGGCCAAGTGTATGTTTTTGTGAGATAATTTTCTGAAATTTTGTAAACAAGGAAAACATAAAAGATAGTAACTAAATCTACACACAAAGTAATAGATTTAGGGTTTGATTAGTTTAAGGACAAAGCCACTAAACTAATCTTTCACAAATCTCAAACACAAAGTAATGAGAAAAGGAAGAACACTCAAATAAAACTAGGGTTTTTTTCATTCATCAAAAGCTGAAAAATATGAGGTGAGGATGAGGGTTTATATGCTACCCTCATTCTAATCTTGACCACACATTACAAGAAGATCTAAGGGCTCACAAAAGTCCCCAAATACTACTAAAAAAACGGCTCCTAAGCTCACATGTGAGCTGAAAAATTCAAAGGAAAACAACAAACTACAAAGCATAAAGGTGATGGTGACACTTGAGTTCATCCTCTCCCTTCTTTGTTGATGATCATCCAAGGGCCCTTGTGTGAGCCTTGGGGTGGGTTTGGACGGTCCAAGTGACCATATTACAAGGGATTATATTGTCTCCTTTCATTAAAGCATAAAGTAAAAGTAAAGAAAGCGACATGTATGAAAATGACATGAAACATAAAACAATGTGATGGCTTGGGACTTTAATTTGAAGCCGGCTCCTTGGGGACCTCCTTGAGCTAGCTTGTTGAACCATGTGAGCCCTTTTTATTGGAGGGTTGACTCACATGGGTGTACCCTAATTGACCACATTTCAAAAATAGCATAATCTTTGACTTTAGGTTGCTCTCCACCTTGACTTCCTCTTGACTTTGCTTGATCACTAAGGTTGGCTTGATTTGACCATAGAATTGACTTTACTTAGCCCTTAGTGATCCCTCGATCCATGACCTAGGCTTGGGTTTGAGCCCATGGCCCCAACCCATGGTCTCCCTCGACTTCACCCTTGACCACCTTGGCCATTTTTGGTCCAATCTCCTCTCCTTGGAAAGGACTTGTCCTCAAGTCCTTGAAGATCCTCTTGCTTCCTCCCTTGCTCGATTTCAAGCTTGATTCTCGGCTCAATCTTTGCTCGATCTTGGCTTTCACGGTTTTGGTCTTCCATGGGCACCACTTAGCTAGAGTTTGTAGAAATGGTTGGACCCCTTTGCCTTGGCTCGAAGAATTGATCATGTTTTCTTCCTTGGTCACGGTTTGCTTGACCACACACTCTTCCTCGAGCATTTCTTTGAGCCCACGACTCATAACCATGCCATCCATCCATTCTTGCTCATGATCGAGCCCTTCAATGATTCTCCATCTTAAAGACCCGCTTGATCTTTCCTTGCCATCGATTTTTGTTCTTTCATTGACCACATTCTCATTGTAGTCGGTTGTTTCCTTGTTGATTGATGCTTCACCTCCATGTTGCTCCTCTCCTAGAATCCTCCTTATCATGCTAGAGCTTCCCTCACATTCCAAGTTCATCTCTCCCTTTTGCCCTCCACTACTCGGTGTAAGGCCTTTCAAGCCTTCATGCTCAATCAATTTCGGCCCCAACTTCATCTCCATGCTAGGGTTTGGCTCAATGAAGGATTCAAACAAGCACGCATTGGATTTACATCCCATCATTGGTGGTAGGGGAGCTAAGACAATAAGCTTTTCACCATACTTGAATGAGTAGGTGTTGTCTCTTCCATGGTGGGAAGAATTCTTTTCATACTCCCAAGGCCTACCAAGCAACACATGACATGCATCCATGTCCAACACTTCACACACAATTTCATCTTTATAGTCTTGTCCAATCGAGAACGAGACTTTGCATTGCTTATCGACTTTTACCTCGGCTCCTTGATTAAGCCACCTTAGCTTGTAAGGATGAGGATGCTTCAAGGTTGGTAAGGCAAGTTTATCAATGAGGGTTTTCGAAGCAACATTAACACAACTTCCCCCATCGATAATGAGATTACACACCCTCCCCATGATTGTACACTTGGTTCGAAATAGTTGGTGTCTTTGATCCATGCTTTCACTTGAATCTTGAGTGTGCATTACTCGCCAAGTAACCAAGCTCAACCCCGAGTCCGGGGGAACAATTGTCTCGGCCATCCTCTCATCCTCAACTCCCTCTTTTTTTTCTTCCTCACAAACTAACACTTCATCGTCTCCCCAATGCACAACCTCACTTGTGTTCAAGGTCCTCTTGCTAGGGCACTCCTTAGCAAAATGACCATACCCTTGACATTGGTAGCACTTCTTGAGAGGAATTGTTCTCTTGGGGCCATAGTCAATTCCCTTCCCCTTGTCAACACTTGATGGCTTGATGGTAGGGCTAGGTTCGACAATTTTGACCCCTCCTTGGCTCGAGTTAGGGTGGGCTTTGGTGTTGCTTTTGGTCGAATCCCCTCTCCCCTTCTCTAGCCTTTCCACACGTGTGGTCATGGTAACGGCCTCATCGAATGACCACAAGTTTTGCATCTTGACCCGATTTGCTATCCTAGGGTTTAGGCCCTCGACAAACCTAGCTATTTTTTGTTCGGGCTTCTCATTCATCTCACATTGTAATTTGAGTTGCTCAAAGTCTCTAAGGTAAGACTCAATTGGTTGTGTCTCTTGTTTGAGTTGAGCTAGCTTGAGGAACATGTCTTGGGTATAATCCTTGGGAACAAACTTGTCTTTGAGTTTCTTTTTGAGTTTGAGCCATGACCTAATGGGTTCCTTTCCCTCTCGATTTCTTTGATTCTTAAGGTTTTCATACCAAAGGGAGGCATATCCTTTGAATTTCATGATGGCCACCTTAAAACACTTCCTATCGGGATATTCCTTAAATTCAAAGATCCTCTCTATCGACCTAAGCCAATCTAGGAGATCCTCGGGGTTCAAGCTACCATAAAAATCGGGTATATCCACTTTGATATCTCGGTCATGGTCTCTTGGGTGGGTTTCAAGGGACTCCTCCGAATCCGAAAATTGATCTTCCATGTGAGGAGGTGGTCGACCCCTTCCACGGCCTCCTATCCCACGGCCCCTCCCTCCTCCACCCCTTCTTGGCTCCTCAATGTTATGATCCAAGAGAGTGTTTAGAGCATTCATCATTAAAGTACAATTACCGGTGAGTTGAGTTAACTTCTCTTCTAAATCGGAAAGCCTTTTATCCTCCCCTCTATCCCCTTCCATTTTGTGAAAATTTTGTGAGTTTTTGTTGTGAAAGTTTTGTGGAAAATAAACAAGGAAAAGAAAAGAAGAAAATGAAAAAATTGAAGAGGAAGAACAAGAGTATAAACCGAGAAAATAAAAACAAATCGAAAACAAGAACAAACCTAGGCTTTGATGACCAATTTGGAGTGAAACTAAGTGGGTTAAGTTTCACTCAAAGGATGAACACAAATCGATCTTGAAAGACCCTTGAAAATCTCGGCCAAGTGTATGTTTTTGTGAGATAATTTTCTGAAATTTTGTAAACAAGGAAAACATAAAAGATAGTAACTAAATCTACACACAAAGTAATAGATTTAGGGTTTGATTAGTTTAAGCACAAAGCCACTAAACTAATCTTTCACAAATCTCAAACACAAAGTAATGAGAAAAGGAAGAACACTCAAATAAAACTAGGGTTTTTTTCATTCATCAAAAGCTGAAAAATATGAGGTGAGGATGAGGGTTTATATGCTACCCTCATTCTAATCTTGACCACACATTACAAGAAGATCTAAGGGCTCACAAAAGTCCCCAAATACTACTAAAAAAACGGCTCCTAAGCTCACATGTGAGCTGAAAAATTCAAAGGAAACAACAAACTACAAAGCATAAAGGTGATGGTGACACTTGAGTTCATCCTCTCCCTTCTTTGTTGATGATCATCCAAGGGCCCTAGTGTGAGCCTTGGGGTGGGTTTGGACGGTCCAAGTGACCATATTACAAGGGATTATATTGTCTCCTTTCATTAAAGCATAAAGTAAAAGTAAAGAAAGCGACATGTATGAAAATGACATGAAACATAAAACAATGTGATGGCTTGGGACTTTAATTTGAAGCCGGCTCCTTGGGGACCTCCTTGAGCTAGCTTGTTGAACCATGTGAGCCCTTTTTATTGGAGGGTTGACTCACATGGGTGTACCCTAATTGACCACATTTCAAAAATAGCATAATCTTTGACTTTAGGTTGCTCTCCACCTTGACTTCCTCTTGACTTTGCTTGATCACTAAGGTTGGCTTGATTTGACCATAGAATTGACTTTACTTAGCCCTTAGTGATCCCTCGATCCATGACCTAGGCTTGGGTTTGAGCCCATGGCCCCAACCCATGGTCTCCCTCGACTTCACCCTTGACCACCTTGGCCATTTTTGGTCCAAAACTTTTTTTGAAGAAGAGGAGATTGCACAAAAATGGCTAAGCTCATTTTTGCTCGAATTGAGGCTTGGGCTAACTTGGGTCCTATGGCTCGAGCCATGGCTTAATTTGTGATCATTAGGATCAAACCAAGTGAAATTTACTAGGAGGAACGAAGGAAATCAGCCCACACATGGAAAACAACAATCTAGGCCATGAACCATAAAGCCCATCTTGACATGTCGGTAGAGATTGTAACATAACTCCCAATCTACTCATCCAATTGAGGTGAAACCACTTGCATATGAAAGCTAGCTCAAAGAGCTTTCATTTGACATATGGTTGGCTATCTGGTTCAAAGGGAGATGAGAGTTATGGCCTCTACAATTCAGGGGTCAGATTGTGAAACTTCAGTCCAAAGGAGGATTCGACATGTCTGTACTAAAAGCTCAATATCTTGAGTTGTAGGCCATATTTGTGGATGATTCTTTTTGAATTGGAAAGCCAGCTCAATTACCTTTCCAATGACATATCATGGGCCTTCTAATTCAACGTGAGCGAGAAATGGTGAAGCCTACAAGTCACTTCAGTCTCAAGGAACTCGGTTTTGAAGTAATGAGCCATGAACTTAACCTACATCATTCTCCTTGAGTGAGCTCACCTTGGGGACCATTTGGGAGCCTCATAATCATCCTAAGGCTCACATGAGTCGTGGCTAGCACAAGAGGAGACAAGAAATTCAGCTCATTCCACAAATTCAAAAGAGAAGATCAACTTTTGCTCATGTCACTATCTCTAGATGTCTTTGTCTCACTTTATGCTTTATTGTATTTGTCTCCTTTAGTTTGTGATCTGAATTTTAGTGCTTTGTACCATCACTCCTTGCTCTCCAAGATTAAGATCTCAACCCTTGGATTTAAACCTAAATGCAAGGTGTGGATGTAGTCACAAGTCACTATCTACTTTAGTTGTTATAGTTTGTTTTATTTTCAGCTTTTGTAAGGTCTTTTAAGACCAAAATTTCGGCTGTTTTGAGGGCCATTTAGGACCTTTAGATTAAGGTTAGATTGTATGGTTAGGATGTAAAGCTTTGGTCTATATAAACCAAGCTCAACCCCTTGTATTTTTCAGATTTTGAATGATAAAAAGGTTGAAACCCTAAACTTGAGTAAATTCCTTTTCTCTTAGCTTTGTGCTTGAGTTTAGTGATCAATTAGTTAGTGGCTTTGTGCTTAACTAATTAAAACCTAAGTCTATTACTTTGTGTGTAGATTTAGTTACTATCTTTTTATGTTTTCCATTTGTTTACAAAAAATCAGAAAAATACTTCACAAAAACAAAGCATTTGACCGAGATTTTCATCACCACCACAAGTCGATTTGTGTTCATCCTTTGAGTGAAGCTTAATCCATCTAGTTTCATTCCAGTTAGGGTTCTTCAAAATTGGAGGTAAGGGTGTAAGTTTGATCTTCTTAGCTCCAAACTTCAAAGTATAAGTATTGTCCCTCCTCTCATGACTAGCATTTCTTTTCAACTTCCAAGGTTTCCCCAATAGAAGGTGATAAGCATCCATGGGAATCACATCACACAAAACCTCATCCATGTAATCCCCTCCAATGGAGAAAGAAACCAAGCATTGTCTAGCCACACTTACACTCATCTCGGCTCCATTGTTTAGCCACTTCATCTTGTAAGAGTTAGGGTGATCTTGTGTAGGTAAAGCTAGGTTTTCAATGAGAGTACTTGAGGCAACATTATTGCAACTTTCCTCATCAACAATCAAATTACAAACCCTTCCCATAATGGTACACCTAGATCTAAAGATTTGGACTTGGTGATTCTCTTCAAGGGTTAGGGTTTGAGCATGTAATGCTCTACAAATCACACGGCCATGGTTAGGGGGGGCTCTCCTCCTAACTGAGCCATTCTAGCCTTTAACTCCCTTTGACCCCTCAAAGTCACAAGCTCAAGGTTAGGGTTAGGTTTAAGTTTACCCCTCATTCGACTCATTTTGGTTTCAAGCTCCCTTCTAGCTTTCTCCATAGAATCATACATGGTCTCACCAAGAGTAGTATCACAAGAAACATCCACATGAAGGAACACATCCATTTTGTGAAAATTTTGTGAGAATTTTGTGGAAGTTTTGTGGGATAACAAGTAAAAGAAATAGAGAAAAACGAAAAATAAAAGAGGAAACAAGAACTACTCGAAAGACAAAGATCAAACCGAAACAAAAGCAAATCGAAAACAAGAACAAACCTAGGCTTTGATACCAATTTGGAGTGAAACCTATGGGGTTTGATTTCACTCAAGAATACAACTAAAATCGATTTGTGCTGCTCTTGAAAATCTTGGCCAAAGTGTTGTTTTTTTGGTGTGAAATTTTCTGATTTTTGTAACTTAAATGAAAACATAAAAGATAGAACTAAATCTAAGCACAAAGTAATAGATTTAGGTTTTGATTAATCAAGCACTAAGCCACTAATTAATCATTCACTAACTCAAGCACTAAGCTAAGAGAATAATGAAGGAAACTCAACTCAAACTCTAGGGTTTTAATTTCTTTCAATGAAATCTGAAAATTATAATGTTAGAGTGAGGGTTTATATAGTACCCTTGCTCTAATCTTGGCCTTACATCTTAAAGAAGATCCAAAGGCTCATAGTAACCTTTGAAAACAACAAAAAAAACGGCTAGAGTGCCTTACACAAGCTGAAATTTTGAAGATAAACAAACAAAACATAAAACATAAAGCACAAAAGAGGATAGTGACATGTGGGAAAGGGACATGTTGAGGAGAAACATGTGAAGCTTCCTTTTAATTATTTCGGCTGACTTGGGGCCTTGTTCCCACTTGATTTTTGCTCTTGAAGAGTCAATTGACTTGTGGTTCGAACCCACATGGGTGCACCCAAAGTTCACACTTCAAAAATAGCACATTCATTGACTTTTCGGTTGCACTCCAACTTGACTTTCCTTGACTTCTCTGACCCACCAAGCTTGACCAAGATATTATTATTTAATTCACTCAAAATAAGCTTGGGTGGACCCTAGGACCGTGGCCTAGCCCATGGTTCGAGCCCAAGGACCCAAACCGTGTTCTAGACTAAAACCGCCTTTTCTCGCCTTGACCATTCTTGGTCCAAAAAGGACTCACATGGCTCACAAAAGTTAGCTCAAGGAGGTCCCATGGAGCCGGCTACAATCAATTCCCAAAACCATCACATTGTTTTATGTTTTATGTCATTTTCATTCATGTCGCTTTCGTTACTTTATGCTTTATTGTTTTAGTTTGTAAAAATCAAAATGTGGAGCATTGGACCGTCCTACTCTCAAGCCAAGGCTCTATCAAGACCCTTGATGACCACCTAAACAAAGAAGGGAGAGGATTGAGTCAAGTGTCAACATCAACCTTTATGCTTTTTGTTTTCATTTAAAATTTAAGCTCATGTGAGGCTTGTAGCCGTTTTTATTGTTGTTTTTGTGGGTTATTTGTTGCCCTTAGATTAGCTTTGAAATGTAAGGCCAAGATTAGAGTAAGGGTACTATATAAACCCTCACTCTAACATCATAATTTTCAGATTTGAATGATTGAATGAAAACCCTAATTTGAGAGCTCTTTCATTTTTCTCTTAGCTTTGTGCTTGAGTTTAGTGAGTAATTAGTTAGTGGCTTAGTGCTTAACTAATTAAAACCTAAATCTATTACTTTGTGTTTAGATTTAGAACTATCTTTTATGTATCCTTTTTATTTCACAAAAATCAGAAAATTTAACACAAAAATACTTCATGTTGGCCGAGATTTTCAAGAACATCACAAGTCGATTTTGTTGTCTCCTTGAGTGAAACTTAATCCATCTAGTTTCATTCCTAATTGGTCATCAAAGCCTAGGTTTGTTCTTGTTTTCGATTTGTTTTTGTATTTCTCGGTTTTTACTCTTGTTTTTCCTCTTCATTTTTTCGTTTTCTCCTTCTTTCTTTTTCCTTGTTTATTCCCACAAAAATTCCACAAAAATCTCACAAAATTTTCACAAAATGGAAGAGGATAAGAGGCTTTCGGATTTAGAAGAGAAGTTGACTCAACTCACCGGTAATTGTACTTTAATGATGAATGCTATAAACACCCTCTTGGAACAAAACATTCGTGAACCAAGACCACCACCTAGGGGTGGAGGGGGAAGGGGCCGTGGGTTTGGAGGCCGTGGGAGAGGACAACCACCTCCTCACATGGAAGATCAATACTCGGATTCGGAGGAGTCCCTTGAAGTTCACCCAAGAGATCATGACCGAGACATCAAGGTAGAAATTCCCGACTTTTATGGTAGCCTTAATCCCGAGGATCTACTAGATTGGCTTAGGTCGGTTGAAAGAATCTTTGAATTTAAAGAATACCCCGATAGAAAGTGTTTTAAGGTGGCCATCATGAAATTCAAAGGCTATGCCTCCCTTTGGTATGAAAACCTTAAGAACCAAAGAAATCGAGAGGGAAAGGAACCCATTAGGTCATGGCTCAAACTCAAGAAAAAGCTCAAAGATAAGTTCGTTCCCAAGGATTACACTCAAGACATGTTCCTTAGATTGGCTCAATTCAAACAAGAGACACAACCCATCGAATCCTACCTTAGGGACTTTGAACAACTCACTTTACAATGTGAGATGAACGAAAAACCCGAGCAAAAGATTGCAAGATTTGTCGAGGGTCTAAACCCTAGGATAGCAAACCGGGTCAAGATGCAAAATTTATGGTCATTCGATGAGGCCGTCACTATGGCCATGAGAGTTGAGAGGCTAGAGAAGGGAAGAGGGGACACGGCCAAACACTCCACCAAGGCCACTCCTAACACGAGCCAAGGAGGGGTCAAAATAGTCGAGCCTTGTCCTACTACCAAGCCATCAAGTGTTGATAAGGGAAAGGGAATTGACTATGGCCCTAAAAAAACAATTCCTCTCAAAAAGTGCTACCAATGTCAAGGATATGGTCATTTTGCTAAGGAGTGCCCTAGCAAGAGGACCTTGAACACAAGTGAAGTAGTGCATTGGGGAGATGATGAGGTCTTAGTTTGTGAGGAAGAGAAAAAAGAGGGAATAGAGGAGGTGAAGGTGGCGAAACCCTAGTTCCCCGGACTCGGGGTTGAGCACAGTCACGTGGCGAGTGATGCACACTCAAGAATCAAATGAGAGCATGGACCAAAGGCACCAAATTTTTCGGTCCAAGTGTACAATCAAGGGGAGAGTGTGTAATCTAATTATTGATGGAGGAAGTTGTGTTAATGTTGCTTCAAAAACCCTCATTGATAAACTTGCCTTACCTACTTTGAAGCACCCTCATCCTTACAAGCTAAGGTGGCTTAATCAAGGAGCCGAGGTAAAGGTCGATAAGCAATGCAAAGTCTCGTTCTCAATTGGACAAGACTATAAGGATGAGATTGTGTGTGAGGTGTTGGACATGGATGCGTGTCATGTGTTGCTTGGTAGGCCATGGGAATATGAGAAGAATTCTTCCCATCATGGAAGAAATAACACCTACTCGTTCAAATACGGTGAAAAGCTTATAGTTCTAGCCCCCCTACCACCAATGATGGGTTATAAGGCCAATGCTTGTTTGTTCGAATCATTCAAGGAAGGGAGTCCTAGCAAAGAGGTGGGTGAGGAGCCGACTATGGGTGAAGGCGAAGAGATGGTGAGCCTAGAACAAGAGGGAAGGCCGAGAATGATAAGAAGGATTCTAGGAGAGGAGCAACATGAAGGTGATGCATCAATCAACAATGAAACAATCGACTACAACGAGAATGTGGTCAATGATAGAGCAAAAATCGATGGCATAGAGAGATCAAGCGGGTCCATGAGGTGGAGGATCATTGAAGGGCTTGATCATGGGCAAGAATGGATGGAAAGCATGCCTACGAACCATGGACTCAAGAGTGTACTCGAGCAAGAGTGTGTAGAGAAACAAACCGTGGGTAAGGAGGAGTACATGGCCGTTCAATCAAGCCAACTCCAAGGGGGTCAACCTCTTTTCCAAACTCTAATCAAGTGGTGTCCATGGAAGGCTAAGCTTATGAGGGCCAAGGTTGGTCGGGTGCTAAGTCGGAATTCAAGCAAGAAATCGAGTAGAGAGGACAAAGAAAAGATCTCCAAGGATTTGAGGGCAAATCCTTTCCAAGGAGAGGAGATTGGACCAAGAATGGTCAAGGTGAGCAAGGATGGAGAAGAGGTAGGCCAAGGGTCGAGTCCTTGGGCTCCAACCCAAGCCTAGGCCTTGGGTCTAGGGGCCACTAAGAGCTAAGTCAAGTCAATTCTATGGTCAATCAAGCCATACTTAGTGGTCAAGGGAAGTCAAGGGATGTCAAGTTGGAGAGCAATTAAAAAGTCAAGGAAAATGCTATTTTTGAATGTGGTCAAATTGGGTGCACCCATGTGAGTCAATCCTCCAATAAAAGGACTCACATGGCTCACAAAAGTTAGCTCAAGGAGGTCCCATGGAGCCGGCTACAATCAATTCCCAAAACCATCACATTGTTTTATGTTTTATGTCATTTTCATTCATGTCGCTTTCGTTACTTTATGCTTTATTGTTTTAGTTTGTAAAAATCAAAATATGGAGCATTGGACCGTCCTACTCTCAAGCCAAGGCTCTATCAAGACCCTTGATGACCACCTAAACAAAGAAGGGAGAGGATTGAGCAAGGGTACTATATAAACCCTCACTCTAACATCATAATTTTCAGATTTGAATGATTGAATGTGGACCAAGAATGGTCAAAGTGGTCAAGGATGTGATGGAGTTGAGCCAAGGGTTGAGTCCTTGGGCCCAAACCCAAGCCTAGGCCATGGTTCAAGGGGCCACCAAGAGCTAAGTGAAGTCAATTCTATGGTCAAATCAAGCCATACTTGGTGGTCAAGAGAAGTCAAAGGTAGGTCAAGTTGGAGAGCAACAAAAAGTCAATGGATATGCTATTTTTGGATGTGGTCAACTTGGGTGCACCCATGTGAGCTAACCCTCCAATAAAAGACTCACATGGCTCACAAAAGCTAGCTCATGGAGGTCTAAGGAGCCGGCCTAATCAAGCCACCATAACAATCACATTATTTTATTGCTTTATGTCTTTTTCATTCATGTCCCTTTCATTACTTTATACTTTATGTATAATTGAATGTGGACAATATAAACCTTGTAATAACCCCTTGACCGTCCCCCTTGATCCCCAAGTCTCCAAATCTTGGCCCTTGGATGCTCTTCAAAATGCAAGGATAGGATGGGTCTCCAAGTCATTGTCTACTTTATGCTTTTATGTTTGTTTGTTAGCCTTCAAATTTTCAGCTCTTGTAAAGGCCAAATGAGCCGTTTTTTTTGTATCTTTTGTGGGTTACTTGTAGCCCTTAGATCACCTTTAAGATGTAAGGTCAAGATTAGAGTGAGGGTATTATATAAACCCTCATTCTCACAACATAATTTTCAGATTTGGTCCTAAGAAGGCCTTCAAGTCAGCCGAAATATTGGTCCTATTGACCTTACAAAATCTGAAAATAAACAACAACCAAAAGCATAAAGGTAGAAAGTGACATCTAGGTCCATCTACACCTTGTGTTTAGGTTATCATCCAAGGGTTAGGATTAGCACCTTGGAGAGCAAGGAGTGATGGTACAAGGACTTACAAATCTGATCACAAACTAAAAGAAAACAAGACAATAAAGTGAACAAGGACATAAAGCAAACTAAGGACCACAATTGACAATGATATTTAACAAAAGTTGAGCTCTTTGTTTGAATTAGAATTCAGCTGATCTCTTGGTCTTCTCTTGTGTATCCCACGTCCCATGTGAGTCCATGGCTCATTAGGAGACTCCCAAATGGTCCCCAAAGTGAGCTCACCCAAGGAGAATGATGTAGGTTAAGTTCATGGCTCATTACTCCAAAACCGAGTTCCTTGAGACTGAAGTGACTTGTAGGCTTCACCATTTCTCGCTCACGTTGCATTAGAAGGCCCATGATATGTCATTGGAAAGGTAATTGAGCTAGCTTTCCAATTCAAAAAGAATCATCCAAATATATGGCCTAGAACTCAAGATATGCAACTTTGAGTACGGACATGTCGAATTTGCCTATGGACTGAAGTTTCACAATCTGACCCCTGACTTGTAGAGGCCATAACTCTCAGCTCCCTTTGACCCAGATAGCCAACCATATGTCAAATGAAAGCTCTGTGAGCTAGCTTTCATATGCAATTGGTTTCACCTCAATTGGATGAGTAGATTGGGAGTTATGTTACAATCTCTACCGACATGTCAAGATAAGCTTCTTGGTTCATGGCCTAGATTGTTGCTTTCCATGTGTGGGCTGATTTCCTTCGTTCCTCCTTGTACATTTCACTTGGTTTGATCCTAATGATCACAAATTAAGCCATGGCTCGAGCCCTAGGACCCAAGTTAGCCCAAGCCTCAAAATGAGCAAAAATGAGCTTATCCATTTTGGTGCAATCTCCTCTTCTTCAAAAAAGTTTGTCCTCAAACTTTGGGGTTCTTAACATTTGACTAAGCTCCTCATTTTGAATTTCCATTTCAAGAATCCTCTTGACCTCTTGCTTGTGCCAAGCTTCCCATTCCACATGAGCTTCTTCTTCTTGGCCTTAGGTGAACATCTCATAAGATCAAGCTCAACCTTTCCCTTGAGATTATTCCCCATGCTCTCCTCTTGAATGTTTGGATCACCATTAGCTAATTCAATGTGTACACTCTCACCAACATTCATTCCTTGACTTGTTTCTTCCTCCTTCCATTCAACCTTAAAGATAAAGGTACTATCCTTCCCATCATGGACCAAAACGTCTTCATGCTTCCATGGTTCACAAGGCTTATCAAAGATGGGATGACAAGACACCCATTACAAACAAATCATCCAAAACCTCATCACCATGGCTCTTCAACTCGGCTTCTTTGTGTAACCTTCCTATCTTGCGAGGATTAGGATGCTCTTGTGAAAGTAAGGCTAACTCCTCATTTTGAGTGTTAGGAGCCACCTTGATAGAGTTTCCTCCATCCATGACCAAATCATATGGCCTCACCTCCATCTCGGTTTCATGTTGATCTTGCTTCACATCCTCTTCATCCTTATTAGCAAGGACCTCACTCCTTTCATCCTCACAATCAAGGATGTCACTCATCTCCCCATGAACAATCTGACACGGGTTCAAGGTTTTTTTTGTGGGACATTCTTTGGCATTGTGACCGTATCCTTGACATTGACAACATTTCTTAAGGGAGATGGTTGTTTTATGGCTAAGGTCAGCCCCCTTCCTTTAGGATTTGGGGTGGGTTCAACAATTTTGGCTTTCATGGGTGGCTCATAAGGTGGTGTTTTTGTAGGAGAGTCAAGTAAAATAGCCATCCCTTTACTCAAACTCATTTGGACAGCCTTTCCCCTCATCCTAGCCAACTTGGCTTCTAACTCTTTTCTAGCCCTCTCCATAGACTCGAAAATGGTCTCAACACAAGGGGTTTCACATGAAGTACCATAAGAAAATGATGGAGAACCAAATCGGAAAGATAGATCCATTGTAACTCAAAAACAAAAACTGATTTTGAGATAAAGTTTATACCTTTGCTTGAACCGAAACAAAAACTAACACAAGGGTGGATCTTGTGCTCTTGAACCTAGGCTTTGATAACCAATTTGGAGTGAAACTAGATGGGTTAAGTTTCACTCAAGGAGACAACAAAAATCGAACTTATAATCTAACGAAAATACTCGGCCTAGTGTTGTTTTTTTGTGATAATTTTTCTGAAATTTTGTAAACAAGAAAACATAAATGGATAGGCTAATTCTAAGCACAAAGCAATAGAATTAGGGTTTAGTTAATCAAGCACAAAGCCACTAATTAACTAGAAAGTCACTAACTCAAGCACTAAGCAAAGAGATAAAGAACACTCAAATAAGTTGAGAACTCTCAAACTTAGGGTTTTTTCTCATTTATCAAATCTCAAAAATACATTGTAAGGGGGTGGGTTTATATAATACCCAAGCTCTCATCTAAGCCCTTCATTACAATGTTGATCTAATGGTCCTAAGAAGGCCTTCAAGTCAGCCGAAATATTGGTCCTATTGACCTTACAAAATCTGAAAATAAACAACAACCAAAAGCATAAAGGTAGAAAGTGACATCTAGGTCCATCTACACCTTGTGTTTAGGTTATCATCCAAGGGTTAGGATTAGCACCTTGGAGAGCAAGGAGTGATGGTACAAGGACTTACAAATCTGATCACAAACTAAAAGAAAACAAGACAATAAAGTGAACAAGGACATAAAGCAAACTAAGGACCACAATTGACAATGTGATACTTAACAAAAGTTGAGCTCTTTGTTTGAATTAGAATTCAGCTGATCTCTTGGTCTTCTCTTGTGTATCCCACGTCCCATGTGAGTCCATGGCTCATTAGGAGACTCCCAAATGGTCCCCAAAGTGAGCTCACCCAAGGAGAATGATGTAGGTTAAGTTCATGGCTCATTACTCCAAAACCGAAGTTCCTTGAGACTGAAGTGACTTGTAGGCTTCACCATTTCTCGCTCACGTTGCATTAGAAGGCCCATGATATGTCATTGGAAAGGTAATTGAGCTAGCTTTCCAATTCAAAAAGAATCATCCAAATATATGGCCTAGAACTCAAGATATGCAACTTTGAGTACGGACATGTCGAATTTGCCTATGGACTGAAGTTTCACAATCTGACCCCTGACTTGTAGAGGCCATAACTCTCAGCTCCCTTTGACCCAGATAGCCAACCATATGTCAAATGAAAGCTCTTTGAGCTAGCTTTCATATGCAATTGGTTTCACCTCATTTGGATGAGTAGATTGGGAGTTATGTTACAATCTCTACCGACATGTCAAGATAAGCTTCTTGGTTCATGGCCTAGATTGTTGCTTTCCATGTGTGGGCTGATTTCCTTCGTTCCTCCTTGTACATTTCACTTGGTTTGATCCTAATGATCACAAATTAAGCCATGGCTCGAGCCCTAGGACCCAAGTTAGCCCAAGCCTCAAAATGAGCAAAAATGAGCTTATCCATTTTGGTGCAATCTCCTCTTCTTCAAAAAAGTTTGTCCTCAAACTTTGGGGTTCTTAACATTTGACTAAGCTCCTCATTTTGAATTTCCATTTCAAGAATCCTCTTGACCTCTTGCTTGTGCCAAGCTTCCCATTCCACATGAGCTTCTTCTTCTTGGCCTTAGGTGAACATCTCATAAGATCAAGCTCAACCTTTCCCTTGAGATTATTCCCCATGCTCTCCTCTTGAATGTTTGGATCACCATTAGCTAATTCAATGTGTACACTCTCACCAACATTCATTCCTTGACTTGTTTCTTCCTCCTTCCATTCAACCTTAAAGATAAAGGTACTATCCTTCCCATCATGGACCAAAACGTCTTCATGCTTCCATGGTTCACAAGGCTTATCAAAGATGGGATGACAAGACACCCATTACAAACAAATCATCCAAAACCTCATCACCATGGCTCTTCAACTCGGCTTCTTTGTGTAACCTTCCTATCTTGCGAGGATTAGGATGCTCTTGTGAAAGTAAGGCTAACTCCTCATTTTGAGTGTTAGGAGCCACCTTGATAGAGTTTCCTCCATCCATGACCAAATCATATGGCCTCACCTCCATCTCGGTTTCATGTTGATCTTGCTTCACATCCTCTTCATCCTTATTGTTGGAGCAAGTGTCCTCCACAATAGTGCGATTACTTAATAAATCTCAATTAAGGAATACATGGGGATAATCCAGTATTATTGTCAATTGATTAACGTAAATCAATAACGGTTGGCTGACTAGAGTTTGACGTTATTGTCGTGATACGGCGGTAATCAATTGATCCCTTTAAGTCACACCTATAGGAACGTACTCCAAATATTTAAGCTAATTAATTGTATGAGATACGATTAGATTAGTGACTTGATAATTTGACTAACGGTTAGTCAGTGAATTAATTTAGAGAGAAATCGAGTTGTGAACTCGGATGATTGAATTTTATATCGATAAAATTATTAGAGGAGATGTGAATTAGTGATTAACCGTTAATTCACTAATCATGTATATTTTACTAATGAGATTAGTAAAAGTACAATTTTAATATATGTGTAAGTGTGCATGTATATTAAGGAAGAGTTTAATTAATTTACACTTTATTATATTAGATAATTAAGTGATAAATTATAAGTATTTGTGGGACAAATATTGAAAAACAAAATAGACCCAAAAGGTCCATATGGACCATCCAAATTAGAAGGGAGAAAGATTCCCTTGTCTTATTTGGTTTGTCTTATTTGTTTGTTCTTTTTGCTTTAGACAAAGCATGCCAAACATCATTATGACCATGCAACAATTTGTTCTAAACAAGAATAAAACTCTTCTCCTCTCCCTCCTTCATGTGGGCTGATTTTTGGTGTCTTGGACACACTTTTTGTTGCTTGTTTTTCTTATTAAAAACACAAGGCAAAAGAAAGAGCATGTATTCATGCATCTTTACATTATCTCTCAACTTTTCTCTCTAAAACCTTCTCTAATATTATAAGTAACAAGTACTTATATTTTCATAAATACTACTAAGTGTTAGTAGCAATAATATTCACATATTATCAAGTGTTTACTAAGTGATTTCTAGATCAAAATCACTAGTAGTTTTGGAGTACTTCTTGGGTGCAACTAAGAGGAGGTTTCCTATTTTGGAAACTCGGTTTTGGAGGATCATCCTAAACTATAGCTCAAGAAACAAAACTAGAAAGGAGTTCTAGTTTTGTGCCCATATTTCCTTTTCAAGAAGGTATAAATTTCTATAAACTTGTAACAAAGTACTTTTGTAACTACATAGATCTTGCTAAATCAAATTAGAGTAATTTGATTTACACTAATTTTGATTAGTGAATGGGATCCGATCCCTACAAGTGGTATCAGAGCCAAGGCTTGTAGTTACAAATTTATTTTGTTATTTTTTGGAGTTTTATATATTTATTGAGAATAAATATGATAAAATCCGAAAATAGTGTTAAAAATGGTTTTAACATGAGATTTTTATAGCATGCAAAGTTTCTGGTCTCATGAAGTTACTGGTCAAATTTCGTAATTTTTGGAATTTGTTTGCTAATTAAAATGATTTTTATACAAAACCGAGTCAAAAAGTGTGTTTTTGGCTAAAATAATTACTATAAATAGTTATTGTTCGAATCTGGTCACGAAATTTTTACACAGTGAGATTTCATATTTATACTTTCTGCATGTAAATTTTCAAAGTCAGATCTTGAGTTTTGAATATTTAACCAAATTTTTGTTTAAAATCGGTATAATATGCATTTTAATGTCCAAAATATAGTAAACGTTGTTTTCTGGACATGAAATTTATACCAATATTTTTATACATTATGAGGATGCTCTCGTATAAATTTGGGATTTTTCCTCACTGTTTTAGACGTTTTCGTGATTTTATGAGATAAAATTGATGAAATCGTATGTTATTTATTATAAAATAATTCGTAAATTTTTCTGACCAAAACTTTTCATTTCTGATATTTTGGAAGTGTTCCAGAATATACAAAATTTTGTCAAAATAAAAATGATTTTATTTTATTTTATTTTGATTTTATAAATCTTTATTCATAAAAGGGTTATGATTAAAGTACATCTAATTAGCAAATGACCAAGTTTATGAACTAAAATCACCATGAATTAGTGAAAACTAATTTTGAGTGTTCTATATCAGTTTAGAAGTTTTGGTTCAAGCTTAAAAGGTGTTTTAAGCATTATTGATTAATATGAGATTAATCGATTAAAAGTGAGATCGGTTTGAAACGATTAAATGCGATTATTGTTTAAGGCGATTTTGGCATGTTTTTATTTATAAGCTTTACATTATGCATGTTTGGATGAATGTTTATTGTTGAATGAATGTTTATTCTTACTAGTATGGCCATAGTTTGTCATATTTTTACCGATATTGCCCGTAATGAAAGGGAATATCGTGTGGTTTGTAATTAAATGCGATCTCGTATCGCCGGTTTGTAATTTAATAGTTTATTTCATTTATAAATGTATAATAGGATTGCTATGTATTCATTTGTAAATCATACTTGTAACTATTTGTAAATCGAAGACCGATGATGGAGATTGACATGGAGCCTTAGAAGTGTTCTAAAGCTAGCAAGAAGGAGCCTTGGATGAGATCCATGTGAAGAGGGACCAAAGGAGTTGGTTTCCAATTTGTAACTCCTTGTATTTTTAATTACTTTTAGGTGGCCATACTAGGTTTATGCTTGCTTGCTTTATCATGCTTGTTTGTTTGCTTATTTTCCGCACACATGCCAAAATCGCCATGCATGCCACGATATCCCACTCCGATTGTCATTTTTAGGTCGCCATTCTTATATTAGTTCACTTATAAAGAATTTAAATGACTAAAATTGACAAGATCACCCACATTTTAACAAAAAATGAATTGAGATTAAGCCTTTCCAAATATAGCGACTATGAACCCCATGTTCGTGAGGACCTCCGCGACGTGGAACCTTGTTACCATGGGTAAGTAGTGGGAGGAAGTCCCGTGCTAATTTGGTTTGGACTCAACCGAATAAGAGTTATTTGGGGCTAATCGATGCATTTTATAGAAAATCATCAACCAAGCATTCTAGTGTAGAATTAGTCAAGTGTTGACTTATCGTTTTTATATAAAAGGAAACATGAGATGTCTAATTTTATATGAAAAACGAGTCTTGGAATCATTTATATAATTTCGTGGGAGATCATTATATAAATGGACATTTGTTTTAAAAATGAGTTTTAGCAAATGTCATTAATGTACAATGAATGTTAATTTCCTCATATTTGTTGTAGAATTATTTATTTGAAATCGCAATGACAATATCAACTCCCGCACCCATTTTGGGTAAATATTCATGGTTGAGAACCGTGATGGATAAGTGTATCCTAAAGGATGACGGAAGCAACTTTGTCGAATGAGATTCGACTATAAGGGGCGCCGCTCAATCCAACAATGTGCTTAAATACCTTACCGAATAACCTCCCACCGAACCCGGACTTGGGGCCACCGTGGCGGCGCAAGCCGCGTACGATGAGCACCTAAAGGCTGACAATGACATTAAAAGTGTTTTGATTTGGTCAATGTCACCTTCTCTCAAACTTCGCTTCGTTACTCATAAAAGTGCATATGAGATATTCACTAGAGTGACGACGATGTGCTTTAACACAAAGAGCATGAAAGTGAAAGAGATTGAGAGAAAAGATGTTCTTTCAATGAGATTGAAGAGCATAAACATTAGGGTCATGAAAGGGAAGGGAGCTTATAAAGCTCGGTTCAAGGAAGATAAGGGTAAAGGGAAGGCTATTGAGAATAGCAAGCCCAAACCCGGTCATTGAAAGCGCAATTGTCCCAAATTCTTGAAGGAAAAGAACGATGGATGTGCGACATCCAAAGATATTGTTCATTCTAGACTTTATATGATTGACATAAATCATGCTTGCATTTCTACATGGGTATGAGATACCGGATGTGGATCTCACCTTTGCAATTACTTGCAAGGAATGAGAAATGTGCGAGCACTAGCCAAGGGTGATGTAGATTTCCGCATGGATAATGGAGCTAGAGTAGCGGCCGTTTCCGTGGGAACCTATGTAATCGCTCTAGCTAGTGGTTTAGAGTTGTATTTGAATAAGCGTTATTTTGTACCAACTCTAACGAAAAACATTATCTCCGTCTCCGTGTTTGATACGGAAGGCTTTTATGATTAAGAACAATCGACGTACTTTCTCATTTAATGAAATGGTTTATGGTGAAGCCATTTCAATTGGAGGTATTTATGTTTTAAATGATGTCAATGATGTTTATCATATAGAAAACAAGAGGCTCAAAACGAATGAATCAAACAAATCCTACCTTTGGCATTGTCGTTTAGGTCACATAAACGATAGACGCACAAAGAGACTTGTTGAGACCAATGTTCTCAAACCATTTGATTGCGAATCATATGGTACGTGCGAGGCTTGCCTTTTAAGGCAAAATGTGGAGTGAAACTTATGGGGATAAGAATCACTCAAAGGATGAACAAAATCGAGCCTTGAAAACCCTTGAATATCTCGGCCCTTTTGTGTATTTTTGTGAAGTATTTTCTGAAAATTATATGAACAAGGAAAATAAAAAGGATAGTGACTAATTCTAAGCACTTAGCTAGAGAATTAGGTTTTGATTAGCATAAGCACAAAGCCACTATACTAATCTTTCACTCACTCACACACAAAGTAATGAGAAATGAAGAACACAAGTTAGAAACTCTAGGGTTTTCTTTATCATAAGCAAATCTGAAAAATTGGAGGTGAGAATGAGGGTTTATATATTACCCTCATTCTAATCTTGTCCATCCATTACAAGGAGATCTAAGGGCTACAATAAACCCACAAAATACATGATAAACTCGGTCCAAACAAGCTCACATGAGCTGAAAATTTTGAACAATAAACAACAAATACTTAAAGTAAAAAGCATAAAGTAATAAAGGTAGATAGTGACATGTGTTGATAGTGACTTATTGAGGAACACATGTGAGGACTCTTGTGATCAAATTCTCGGCTGACTTGGGCTTCTCCCTTGGCTTTGACTTTTGTTGACTTAGTTGACTTGTGGTTGACCCTTGGACCTAAGGTTGGAAGCGGGCCCAAGGTCAAAGGATCGTGAACTTTCAACTCCCGTTGCAATCTCCCCGGGTTGAAAAGGATTTGCCCTCAAATCCTCGATTTCCTCCTCCTCCAAGTCTTCATGGTAGTGCGGGCTAAGGTCTCCCACGTTGAGCGTGCCATGGACACCATACTCTCCCATTAGATCAACTTTGTAAGCGTTGGTCCAATTTTCTCGAGTATCTCGAAGGGACCCTCGACCCTAGGCATGAGTTTGTTCTTTCTTTTATCAGGAAACCGTTCCTTCCTCAAGTGTAACCATACCAAGTCTCGGCTCGAACTCCTTTGAAATCTTTCGGCCCTTTGCTCTAGCCTTGTAAGTCTCATTCGCTTTCTCGATTTGCTTCTTGACTTGGTTGTGGATACTCATCATGAACTCAACCCGCTTCTTGGCATCGTAACTCATCTCCTTGCTCTTGACGGGGGCTAGGTCCGTGGGCATGATGGGATTGGTCCCATAGACCACCTCAAATGGTGAACTTCCCGTGCTAGAAGAAGGGGCACGGTTGAAGGCAAATTCGGCGTGGGCGAGTTTGAGATCCCAATCTTTCAAGGACCTAGAAACGATGCTCCGAAGGATCCTTCCCAAGGTTTTATTAGTGACCTCGGTTTGGCCATCCGTTTGAGGATGATGACTTGTGCTAAACAAGAGCCTCGTCTTTAGTAACTTCCATAAGGTCTTCCAAAAGTGGCTCATGAACTTGGTGTCTCGATCGGATACAATGGTTTTAGGGACCCCATGCAATTTAACCACCTCCTTGAAATACAACTCGGCTACACCCATAGCATCCTCGGTTTTCTTGCACGCAATGAAATGAGCCATCTTGCTAAATCGGTCTACCACAACCATGATGGAATCCTTACCTCGTTGAGTTCTAGGCAAGGCGACGATGAAATCCATGCTAACGTCCTCCCATGGCCGGTTTGGGGCGGGTAAAGGAGTGTAGGGCCCGTTTGAAAGAAGGACTTGGATTGTTGGGACGAAGCACATCTCTTGATCACATCTTGAACATCTCCAAGCATTTTGGGCCAATGGAATTGATCTTGGAGGATGTCATAAGTCTTTTGAATTCCGAAATGCCCGGCTAAACCATTAGAATGAACTTCCCTCACTAGGAGATTTCGATAAGGGCTCTTGGGTATACATAGTCGATTCCCATAGAACAAGAATCCCTCTTGAAGTGTGTACTTGCCTCCCACTTTGCCTTGTCCTTCACGTATGGAATTCCACTCATCTTTGAAGTCGGGATCTTCCACATAGAGTTCTTTCATGAATTCAAAACCCAACACTCTTTGCTCCATGTAGCTTAGCATGGTGTGCCTTCGAGACAAAGCATCGGCCACCACGTTATTCTTCCCCTCAATGAATTTACTCGAGAAGGAGAATGATTGAAGAAAGTCGACCCATTTGGCATGCCTATGATTCAACTTGTGTTGTCCATTGATGTATTTGAGAGCCTCATGATCGGAATGAAGAACAAATGGCTTGGGCTTGAGGTAGTGGCTCCAATGAGCGAGAGCCCGAACGATGGCATAGAATTCTTTGTCGTAGGTGGAATAATTGAGCTTGGCACCATTCAACTTCTCACTAAAGTAAGCAATTGGCTTGTGTTCTTGTAATAGAACGGCCCCAATTCCAACTCCACTAGCATCACATTCGACCTCAAAGAGCTTATTGAAATCCGGTGGTGTAAGAATAGGTGAATCACACAACAACTTCTTGATTTTGTTGAAGGAAATCTCGGCCCCTTCATTCCACTTGAACTCTCCTTTCTTCATACACTCGGTGATGGGTGCCATGACGGTGCTAAAATCCTTGATAAATCGTCGATAAAAAGAAGCCAAGCCATGAAAACTCCTCACCTCGGTTATGTTCTTCGGAATTGGCCATGATTTGATAGCCTCCACTTTCTCTTGATCCACTAGAATACCACGGCTAGATATAATATAGCCCAAGAATTGGACTTCGCTTTGCATGAAAGAACAATTCTCTAACTTGCCATACAACTTGTGATCTCTAAGTGTCTCAAACAACACTCGCAAATGATGTAGGTGAGCTTCCTTGGAAGGGCTATACACTAAGATATCGTCAAAGTAGACCACAATGAATCTTCCCAAGTAAGGTCTCAAAACCTCGGTCATCAATCTCATGAAGGTGCTAGGAGCATTGGATAGTCCAAAAGGCATGACTAACCATTCATATAACCCATGCTTCGTTTTAAAAGCCGTCTTCCATTCATCACCCTCTTTGATTCTCACTTGATGGTAACCTTGTCGTAGATCAATCTTGGAAAACAATCGAGCTCCACTAAGCTCATCAAGAATGTCATCAAGTCTAGGTATAGGAAACCTATACTTGACCGTAATATTATTAATAGCTCGACTATCCGTACACATTCTCCAAGTTCCATCCTTCTTAGGTACCAAGAGTGTAGGAACGGCACAAGGACTAAGAGATTCTCTTACAAACCCCTTTTCCATGAGTTCCCCAATTTGTTGTTGAAGTTCTTGTGTAGCCTTAGGATCACTTCGATATGCGGCCTTATTAGGTAGTGTAGCTCCCGGAACAAGATCGATTTGATGCTCAATGCCCCTAATAGGGGGTAGGCCGTGTGGAAGCTCAAGGGGGAACACATCCTTGTAGAGTTCTAAGAGCTCTTGAACTTCACATGGAATCGGTTTCTCACTTTCCTTGGAGGTTTCTTTGGCGATGAGGGCATAAACAACCATTCCCTTGCTAAGCTCTTGTTTCATCTCTTGTTCCCCAACTACTAGAATTCCCTCAAGTGGCTTGGGTGGGGAAGGAGTGGCTCGGCCACCCATGTTTGGAGGCAAGGGTGTGAGTTTAATCCTCTTGTCTCTAAACTTGAAAGTATAGGTGTTGTCTCTTCCCTCATGAGTCGCATTTCGATCAAATTCCCAAGGACTCCTAGCAAAAGGTGACAAGCATCCATAGGAATCACATCACACCACACTTCATCCACATAGTCTCTTCCCATCGAAAAAGAAACCAAACATCGTCTATCAACCAAAATTTCGGCCTCCCTATTCAACCATCTCAACTTGTAAGGGTTTGGGTGTTTTTGAGTGGGTAAGGCAAGCTTATCGATGAGGGTTTTGAAGCAACATTAACACAACTCCCTCCATCAATAATTAGGTTACAAACCCTCTTCTCAATGGTACATTTAGACCTAAAAATCTGATTTTTTTGACTTTCTTCCAAGGAATGGGGTTGGGTATGCATAACCCTCCAAGTTACAAGACCAAGTTTTGACCCAACTCCTCCATGAACTCGGCTCAATTTATGCTCAATTTCCTTTCTCAATTTCTCCATAGAGTCATCCATATTTCCCTCAAGAGTAGTATCACAAGAAAGAGGTATACTCATTGAGAAATCAAACACAAGAAAATCTGAAAATTTCGAATACCTTGATATACTCCTTTGGACCGTGTGAATTTAGCACAAAGATGGGGTCTTGTGCTCTTCAAACCAAAGCTTTGATAACCAATTTGGAGTGAAACTTATGGGGATAAGAATCACTCAAAGGATGAACAAAATCGAGCCTTGAAAACCCTTGAATATCTCGGCCCTTTTGTGTATTTTTGTGAAGTATTTTCTGAAAATTATATGAACAAGGAAAATAAAAAGGATAGTGACTAATTCTAAGCACTTAGCTAGAGAATTAGGTTTTGATTAGCATAAGCACAAAGCCACTATACTAATCTTTCACTCACTCACACACAAAGTAATGAGAAATGAAGAACACAAGTTAGAAACTCTAGGGTTTTCTTTATCATAAGCAAATCTGAAAAATTGGAGGTGAGAATGAGGGTTTATATATTACCCTCATTCTAATCTTGTCCATCCATTACAAGGAGATCTAAGGGCTACAATAAACCCACAAAATACATGATAAACTCGGTCCAAACAAGCTCACATGAGCTGAAAATTTTGAACAATAAACAACAAATACTTAAAGTAAAAAGCTGGAGTGAAACTAAGTGGGACAAGTTTCACTCAAAGGATGAACAAAATCGAACTTGAATTGGTGATGAAAATCTCGGTCCTATGATGTGTTTTTGTGAAGTAATTTTCTGAAATTTTATGAACAAGGAAAATAAAAAGGATAGTAACTAAATCTACACACTAAGTAATAGATTTAGGTTGTGATTAGTTTAAGCACAAAGCCACTAAACTAACCTTTCACTAAACTCACACACTAAGTAATGAGATAATGAAGAACACTCAAATAAGTTGAGAACTCTCAAACTTAGGGTTTTTATCATTCAACTAAAATCTGAAAAATGTGAGGCAAGGATGAGGGTTTATATAATACCCTCATCTAATCTTGACCATCCATTACAACAAGATCTAAGGGCTACAATCAACCCCCAAATACTACAATATACTCGGTCAAATGAGGCTCACTTGAGCTGAAAATTTGAACATAAAATAACAAATACATAAAGTAAAAAGCATAAAGTAATAAAGGTAGATAGCGACTTGAATGAAAAAGACTTAAAGTAAAACAATGTGGTGGCTTGGGACTTTCATTTGAAGCCGGCTCATGAGGACCTCCTTGAGCTAGCTTGTTGTACCATGTGAGCCCATTTATTGGAGGGTGACTCACATGGGTGTGCCTTGATTAACCACATTCAAAAATAGCTTGATCTTTGACTTTTTGTAGCTCTCCAACTTTGACTTCTCCTTGACTTAGCTTGATCACTAGGGTTGGCTCGATTTGACCATAGAATTGACTTTAGTTGACCCTTAGTGATCCCTTAGACCGAGCCCTAGGCTTGGGTTTGAGCCCATGGCCCTAACCCATGGTCTCCCAACTCTTCTCCCTTGACTTCCTTGACCAATTTTGGTCCAATCTCCTCTCCTTGGAAAGGACTTGCCCTCAAGTCCTTGGAGAACCTCCTACTCGACTTGCTTGACTTCACACTTGATTCCCGACTCAATCCTTGCTCGAATTTGGGCTTCACGTTTTCTTCCATGGGCGCCACTTGATGATGGTTTGGAGGAATGGTTGGATTCCTTTGCTTGGGCTCGAGGGATTGATCATGTTTTCCTCCTTGGTCACGGTTGCTTGACCACACATTCTTCCACAAGCATCACTTTGAGTCCTCGGTTCATAGCCACGCCATCCATCCATTCTTGCTCGTGATCGAGCCCATCAATGATCCTCCATCTCAAGGATCCACTTGACCTCCCTAGGCCATCGATTTTGTTCTTTCATTGACCACATTCTCAATGTAGTCGGTTGTTCCCTTGTTGATTGATGCTTCACCTTCATGAGGCTCCTCTCCTAGAGTCCTCCTTGTCATGCTAGTGCCTCCCTCACATTCCAAGTTCACCTTCTCCTTTTGCTCTCCCTTACTCGGCTCAAGGCCCTCCAACTTCTCAAGCTCACTCAAGCTCGGCCTCCTCTTCTTTTCCATGCTAGGTTTTGATTCAATGAAGGATTCAAACAAGCACGCATTGGATTTACAACCCATCATTGGAGGTAGGGGAGCTAAGACAATGAGCTTTTCACCATACTTGAATGAGTAGGTGTTGTCTCTTCCATGGTGGGAAGAATTCTTTTCAAACTCCCAAGGCCTACCAAGCAATACATGGCAAGCATCCATGTCCAACACTTCACACACAACTTCATCTTTATAGTCTTGACCAATTGAGAACGAGACTTGACATTGCTTATCAACTTTGACCTCGGCTCCTTGATTGAGCCACCGTAGCTTATATGGGTGAGGATGCTTCAAAGTAGGCAAGGCAAGCTTATCAATGAGGGTCTTGGAAGCAACATTAACACAACTTCCCCCATCGATAATCAAGTTACACACTCTCCCCATGATGGTACATTTGGACCGAAATATTTGGTGCCTTTGGTCCATATTCTCGTTTGATTCTTGAGTGTGCATCACTCGCCAAGTGACTAAGCTCAACCCCGAGTCCGGGGCACAATTGTTTCGGCCACTTTCATTTCTTCAACTCCCTCTTTTTTTTCTTCCTCACAAACCAACACTTCATCGTCTCCTCAATGCACAACCTCACTTGTGTTCAAGGTCCTCTTGCTAGGGCACTCCTTAGCAAAGTGACCATACCCTTGACATTGGTAGCACTTCTTGAGAGGAATGGTTCTCTTAGGGCCATAGTCGATTCCCTTTCCCTTGTCAACACTTGATGGCTTGATGGTAGGGTTAGGTTCAACAATTTTGATCCCCCCTTGGCTCGACATGGGGTTGGTCTTGGGGGTGCTCTTAGCCGGCTCTCCTCTCCCCTTCTCTAGCCTCTCCACACGTGTGGCCATGGTAACCGCCTCATCGAATGACCACAAGTTTTGCATTTTGACTCGATTTGCTATCCTAGGGTTTAGGCCCTCAACAAACCTTGCAATTTTTTGTTCGGGTTTCTCATTCATTTCACATTGGAGGGTGAGTTGCTCAAAGTCCCTAAGATAGGTTTCAATGGGGTGTGACTCTTGTTTTAGTTGGGCTAGCTTGAGGAACATGTCTTGAGTGTAGTCTTTGGGAACAAACTTGTCTTTGAGTTTCTTCTTGAGTTTGAGCCATGACTTGATGGGTTCCTTACCCTCTCGGTTTCTTTGGTTCTTAAGGTTCTCATACCAAAGGGAAGCATATCCCTTAAACTTCATGATGGCTACCTTGAAACACTTCCTATCGGAGTACTCCTTGAATTCAAAAATTCTCTCAACCGATCTAAGCCAATCTAGGAGATCCTCGAGGTTCAAGCTACCATAAAAATCGGGTATGTCCACCTTAATGTCTCGGTCATGGTCTCTAGGGTGGGCCTCAAGGGACTCTTCCGAATCCGAAAATTGATCTTCCATGTGAGGAGGAACTTGTCCTCTCCCACGGCCCCCATACCCCATCCCACGGCCTCTTCCCCTTCCCCCTTCACCCCTTCTTGGTTCATTCATGTTTTGTTCCAAGAGTGTGTTAATAGCATTCATCATCAAAGTGCAATTACCGGTGAGTTGAGTCAATTTCTCTTCCAAATCGGAAAGTCTTTTACCTTCCCCTCTATCCCCTTCCATTTTGTGAAAATTTTGTGAGATCTTTTGTGGAAATTTTGTGGAAAATAAACAAGGAAAACAAAGAAAGAAATCGAAAAATTGAAGAGGAAAAACAAACCTAAAATTTTCGGCCAACACAAAAAAACAAACCCAACCAATACTAACACAAGTGTAGATCTTTAGCCATTTTTTGTAAGATTTTGTGGAAAATAAAACAAGGAAAGGAAAGAAAGGAAAAAACGAAAATCAAAGAGGAAAAAACTCAAACAAAAATCGACCCTAACTTAGATGAACCGAAAAAAATAAAAATGAAAATGAAAATCAAGAACAAACCTAGGCTTTGATGACCAATTTGGAGTGAAACTAAGTGGGACAAGTTTCACTCAAAGGATGAACAAAATCGAACTTGAATTGGTGATGAAAATCTCGGTCCTATGATGTGTTTTTGTGAAGTAATTTTCTGAAATTTTATGAACAAGGAAAATAAAAAGGATAGTAACTAAATCTACACACTAAGTAATAGATTTAGGTTGTGATTAGTTTAAGCACAAAGCCACTAAACTAACCTTTCACTAAACTCACACACTAAGTAATGAGATAATGAAGAACACTCAAATAAGTTGAGAACTCTCAAACTTAGGGTTTTTATCATTCAACTAAAATCTGAAAAATGTGAGGCAAGGATGAGGGTTTATATAATACCCTCATCTAATCTTGACCATCCATTACAACAAGATCTAAGGGCTACAATCAACCCCCAAATACTACAATATACTCGGTCAAATGAGGCTCACTTGAGCTGAAAATTTGAACATAAAATAACAAATACATAAAGTAAAAAGCATAAAGTAATAAAGGTAGATAGCGACTTGAATGAAAAAGACTTAAAGTAAAACAATGTGGTGGCTTGGGACTTTCATTTGAAGCCGGCTCCTTGAGGACCTCCTTGAGCTAGCTTGTTGTACCATGTGAGCCCATTTATTGGAGGGTGACTCACATGGGTGTGCCTTGATTAACCACATTCAAAAATAGCTTGATCTTTGACTTTTTGTAGCTCTCCAACTTTGACTTCTCCTTGACTTAGCTTGATCACTAGGGTTGGCTCGATTTGACCATAGAATTGACTTTAGTTGACCCTTAGTGATCCCTTAGACCGAGCCCTAGGCTTGGGTTTGAGCCCATGGCCCTAACCCATGGTCTCCCAACTCTTCTCCCTTGACTTCCTTGACCAATTTTGGTCCAAAAGCATAAAGTAATAAAGGTAGATAGTGACATGTGTTGATAGTGACTTATTGAGGAACACATGTGAGGACTCTTGTGATCAAATTCTCGGCTGACTTGGGCTTCTCCCTTGGCTTTGACTTTTGTTGACTTAGTTGACTTGTGGTTGACCCTTGGACCTAAGGTTGGAAGCGGGCCCAAGGTCAAAGGATCGTGAACTTTCAACTCCCGTTGCAATAGTTGCACTGAAACGGCTTGACGATTTGGACCCGATTTTTGGTCTACGTTTTAACCATGGTCCTTGGACCCATGGTCACGTTTTTTCAGCTCAAAAGGAGGCCAAACTCGGCTGGTCTATTGTTGTTCAAGTCATACATTTTAATTCATACATGTCCCTTTCGATTAAAGTTGCTTTAAACTTTATGTCTTTGTCACCTTTTGATCTTTTGACTTCAACAACAAACAAATCAGCTAAGGACCCTCAAGTTGGACGTGTATGAGTGCTCTCCAAGGGCAAATGAAGGGCCTTGATTGAACAACACAAATGAAGGGAGGAGATGCACCAAGATGTCACCATCTACTTTATATTGTTGTTGTATTTTTGTTTGCTGATTTTGTAGCTCTATATGAGCCGTGTATTTATTGTATTTTGGGGGTTAATTGTAGCCCTTAGATTAGATATTAGATGAAGGGTTTAGATGTAAGCTTGGGGCTTATAAAAGCCAAGCCTTCCCTCTTGTATTTTCAGATTTGTTGAGTTATAAAAAAGATGAGTTTTAGAATGAGTTTTCTCTTGAAACCTCCTTAGCTTTGTGCATGGAGATTCGAGTTTCCATGGGTGATGGTCATAGCTTAGTGCGATGATTGATCGGAACCTTAGTCTTAGGCTAGTGGCTTTGTGCTTAGTCTAATTCATATCCTCTATCTTTGTTTTTATGTTTGTTCAAATAAAAACCGAAATGAATCCACCCAAAACAGCCCCTAAAAACGTGTACATGAGTGAGTGTTCATGAGTGAGTCGAGTTTAGGGTGAGTGTGGTTATAAGGTACAAAGAGGCCCGCTTCGAATCGCTCCAATTGGTATCAAAGCTTCGGCTCTCGAGTTTTCTTAAACCGAGACGATCTTGGGATGAGTTGGGTCTTGGAGTTTTCGAGTGTCACCTTACAAATCTGGGCGAGTCTTGGTTTGTGAGTGTCGACTTGATTCGAGCACCTTTGTAGGTGTTTGAGTCGAGTTGGCTAACAAGAGGAATTCGATGAATTTGCTATGTGCTTTTCATAGGATTTGCTCTTGTTGTTTCCCTCTTTTTTATCAAAATCTTATTCTTCAAAAATCGTTTTAATTTCTGAAAATTTCATCTTTTTGGATACCATTTTATTTGGCCAAAGTTTGAGGACAAACTTTTTTTGAAGAAGGGGAGAGTTGCACTGAAACGGCTTGACGATTTGGACCCGATTTTTGGCCTACGATCGAACCATGGTCCTTGGACCCATGGTCACGAATTTGAGCCAAAATAGGTCCAAAATCTCGGCTAAATTGAAGTCAAGGATGATACATTTTAATTCAATACAAGTCCCTTTCAATAAAGTTTGTTTTACTACTTTATGTCTTTGTCACCTTTTGGTCTTTTGAATTCAAACAACAAATCAGCCAAGGGGGCCTTATTTTGGACGTGTAAATGAAGCTCCAAGGAGAAGATCTAGGCCTTTGATTGAACAACACAAATGAAGGGAGGAGATGCACCAAGATGTCACCATCTACTTTATTTGTTGTTGTATTTTTGTTTGCTGATTTTGTAGCTCACATGTGAGCCTTTATTTTGTTGTTTTTGTGGGTTATTTGTAGCCCTTAGATCTTAGATAGATGAGTGGTTGAGATTAGAAGCTTAGGCTTATATAAGCCAAGCTAAAACCATTGTAAATTTTCAGATTTGAAGTTTATAAAAAAGTTGAGTTTAAAGTGAGTTTTCTCTTTGCTTTGTGCTTAGGGTTTACCTAGGGTGGCTCATTAGCTATGTGCTTTGAGTAGCTCGAACCCTTAACAATGGCTAAGTGCTTGTTAAGGCTCTATCCTAGGCTTAAACTTGTTTAAGTCATATCCTTTATCTTTAGGTTTTATGTTTTGCAAATAAAAATCAGAAAACTTATCCACCTAAACATCCCCAAAAACGTGTGACTTGAGTGTTCATTTCAATCATAGGTTGTTTAGGGTGAGGATGGTTACAAGGTACAAAGAGGCCCGCTTCGAATCGCTCCAATTGGTATCAAAGCTTCGGCTCTCGAGTTTTCTTAAACCGAGACGATCTTGGGATGAGTTGGGTCTTGGAGTTTTCGAGTGTCACCTTACAAATCTGGGCGAGTCTTGGTTTGTGAGTGTCGACTTGATTCGAGCACCTTTGTAGGTGTTTGAGTCGAGTTGGCTAACAAGAGGAATTCGATGAATTTGCTATGTGCTTTTCATAGGATTTGCTCTTGTTGTTTCCCTCTTTTTTATCAAAATCTTATTCTTCAAAAATCGTTTTAATTTCTGAAAATTTCATCTTTTTGGATACCATTTTATTTGGCCAAAGTTTGAGGACAAACTTTTTTTGAAGAAGGGGAGAGTTGCACTGAAACGGCTTGACGATTTGGACCCGATTTTTGGTCTACGTTTTAACCATGGTCCTTGGACCCATGGTCACGTTTTTTCAGCTCAAAAGGAGGCCAAACTCGGCTGGTCTATTGTTGTTCAAGTCATACATTTTAATTCATACATGTCCCTTTCGATTAAAGTTGATCTTTTGATTAGCATAAGCACAAAGCCACTATACTAATCTTTCACTCACTCACACACAAAGTAATGAGAAATGAAGAACACAAGTTAGAAACTCTAGGGTTTTCTTTATCATAAGCAAATCTGAAAAATTGGAGGTGAGAATGAGGGTTTATATATTACCCTCATTCTAATCTTGTCCATCCATTACAAGGAGATCTAAGGGCTACAATAAACCCACAAAATACATGATAAACTCGGTCCAAACAAGCTCACATGAGCTGAAAATTTTGAACAATAAACAACAAATACTTAAAGTAAAAAGCATAAAGTAATAAAGGTAGATAGTGACATGTGTTGATAGTGACTTATTGAGGAACACTTGTGAGGACTCTTGTGATCAAATTCTCGGCTGACTTGGGCTTCTCCCTTGGCTTTGACTTTTGTTGACTTAGTTGACTTGTGGTTGACCCTTGGACCTAAGGTTGGAAGCGGGCCCAAGGTCAAAGGATCGTGAACTTTCAACTCCCGTTGCAAAATGACTCGTGCACCCTTTACTGGTAAAGGGACACGAGCAAGTGAAGTTTTTAGGACTCATACATATTGATGTGTGTGATCCATTAAACATCACCACTAAAGGAGGATATCATTACATCATTACTTTTACCGATGACTTAAGTAGATATGGTTATGTCTACTTAATAAGGTATAAGAGTGATGCTTTTGAGAAATTTAAAGAATTTCAAAATGAGGTTGAGAACCAATTGGATAAGAAGATAGAAGCACTACGATCGGATCGTGGTGGCGAATATCTAAGTAATGAGTTTGATTCACATCTTAAGAATTGTGATAGAGTATCACAAATTGACTCCTCCGGGCACACCACTGTTGAATGGTGTTGCAGAAAGGAGAAACCGAACCTTGCTAGATATGGTTCGGTCTATGATGAGTCAAAGTGAGCTTCCTGGATCGATTTGGGGCTTTACGCTATCGTTTGCTGTTTTCTCACTAAATCAAAGTCCGACTAAAGCGGCTCCATATGAGATATGGACGGGAAAGGTTCCCTATTTGTAGGTTTTCCTAAGGAAACGTGTGGATTTTACTTCTACAACCCTCACGAGAACAAAGAGTTTGTGGCTCGTGATGCTGTCTTTCTAGAAAATGAGTACATTTCTAATAGACAGAGTGGGAGAAAATTTGAACTTAATGGAGTTCAAGAGCCACAAACCGAGACAGAAAATGAGGAAACCGTTCCGTCGTCTTCTGACACGGTTATAATCCCTAGGAGGTCAGGAAGAATTAGTAATCAACCTGACCGCTACCTCGGTAATATCGAGGAGGAGGGTGATTTGTTGTTATTCGAAAGCAACGAACCGTCAACCTACAAGGCGGCTATTAGTAGCCCCAACTCCGAACAATGGCTTGAGGCCATGAAATCCGAAATGGATTCTATGTACGAGAACCAAGTTTGGGACTTGGTAGATTTACCTGAAGGAGTGAGACCCCTTTAGTGTAAATGGATATTCAAAATCAAACTCGGCATAGATAAACATATTGATGTTTACAAAGCTAGATTGGTGGCAAAGGGCTTTTCACAAGTCCAAGGTATTCATTATGATGAAACCTTTGCACCGGTTGCTATGCTTAGATCCATAAGGATAATCTTCGGGTCGCATTTCATGACTATGAAATATGGCAAATGGATGTAAAAACTGCCTTCTTGAATGAGATTCTAGAAGAGGAAGTGTACATGACACAACCTAAAGGTTTTGTAGATACATCTAACCCTAAGAAAGTATGCAAGCTTAAGAGATCCATTTATGGTCTTAAGCAAGCATCAAGGAGTTGGAATCACAGATTCGATCATGTTATCAAACAACATGGATTCGCTCGTAGTGTCGAGGAACCTTGTTTGTACCTGAAGTTTAGTGGGAGTAAAGTAACCTTCCTTGTTTTGTATGTGGATGACATACTACTAATTGGAAATGATGTTCCAAGTTTAAATTCGGTAAAGGTGGAATTGGGAAACCATTTCCAAATGAAGGACTTGGGAGAGGCACAACGCATCTTGGGTATCCGGATCTATAGAGATAGATCTAAAAGGATACTAGCATTAAGTCAAGAAACTTATATTGATAAGATTTTTGATAGGTTCAATATGAAAGACTCCAAGAGAGGCCTTATTCCGATGAGTGTAGGAATAACATTGAAGAAATCTCAATGTCCTACGACTCCTGCGGAAATTGAACGCATCAAATTGATCCCTTTTGCTTCCGCTGCGAGATCAATCATGTATGCTATGATGTGCACTCGTCCCGATGTCGCTTTCGCTTTGAGCATGACGAGCCGGTATCAAGCTAATCCCGGTGAGCATCACTGGATAGCTGTAAAGAACATCCTTATGTACTTGAGAAGAACTAAGGATTCGTTTCTAGTGTTTGGAGGAGAACTTGAGCTACGTGTAAAGGGTTACACGGATGCAAGTTTCCAAACCGATGGGGATGATCTGAAATCCCAATCCGGTTATGTCTTTATGTTGAATGGTGGAGCTGTTTGCTAAAAAGGTTTCAAGCAAAGTGTCACTGTGGATTCTACAACAGAAGCTGAATATTTGGCAGCTTCTAAGTCGCTAAAGAAGTTTGTATGGATTCTATAGCTTGGATGGACTAAGGGTAGTCCCTAGTGCCGTAGATCCAATCACTATTTATTGAGATAATAGTAGGGCTATCTTTCGAGCAAAGGAGCCCAAGTCTAGTAATAAGTCTAGTCACGTTTTGAGGAAATGCCATGCTATAAGAGATAATGTGAAAAGAAAGGAAATAGATATTTGTAAGGTTGGGACAGACGATGAGATCACTGATCCTTTAACCAAGCCTCTTTCGAGGACTAAGCATGACGCTCACACCGCCTCTATGGGGTTGAGGCGTATGCCAGATTTCCTTTAGTTTCTGAGATATGTAATGGATAACGTATCCTGTTACATATATGAAAATAACATTCATTGTTTAGAGTATATTTGCTCTTTTAAAGTCATTTTGAATGCGTACTTTGTTTATCCGAATAGTTGTGCGACAACTTTGAACATATTCAAGTGAACGGTATAAACTAAGTATTTGGTCCCTAGTCTCTCATATGAGGTGACGTCTCGGAGAGACTAGATTGCAAGTCGTTCGATGGTGGGTTCAACACCATAGGGTCATATGTGATGACTGCTCGTTTGCATAGACAGACTGTGAAAACACTGCTTGGATCGTGGACGCTTTTAGAATTCCTTTTCAATGAGATTGAAACCTGGTCGTGGTGGGAATTCTATAGTATTCCTTTGAGTCGATTCTTTGACTGAGGCCCGATTATGCGAGTCGGTGCAGTTCCGAGTGACTTTCATTTTTGTCCTAAGCCGTCTTTGTGAAAGGGGGTTATAAGGGCATCTTTGGGGTCATGGTGATGCATTATACAAGACAATCAGTGGAAGGGAAATGTCCACCCTCGTCAGGGTAAAACATCTTTGGGCCACTCGAGGAGTAGTCATTGAAAATGCGTGGCCACGCTCGGTAAGAATCTACGGTAGATTCCGGTCAGACGACTACTCTCCTTATCGAGGAAACCACTCACGATATATATCTCGGGATGCAAGTACGACTGTAAGACACCTTGCATCGAGTGGGAGATGTGAAACGGACATGAGAATTGGTAATGCACAACTTGTCTCGGACAAGTGGGAGATTGTTGGAGCAAGTGTCCTCCACAATAGTGCGATTACTTAATAAATCTCAATTAAGGAATACATGGGGATAATCCAAGATTATTGTCAATTGATTAACGTAAATCAATAACGGTTGGTCGACTAGAGTTTGGCGTTATTGTCGTGATACTGGCGGTAATCAATTGATCCCTTTAAGTCACACCTATAGAACGCATCTAAATATTTAAGCTAATTAATTGTATGAGATACGATTAGATTAGTGACTTGATAATTTGACTAACGGTTAGTCGCTGAATTAATTTAGAGAGAAATCGAGTTGTGAACTTCGGATGATTGAATTTTATATCGATAAAATTATTAGAGGAGATGTGAATTAGTGATTAACCGTTAATTCACTAATCATGTATATTTTACTAATGAGATTAGTAAAAGTACAATTTTAATATATGTGTAAGTGTGCATGTATATTAAGGAAGAGTTTAATTAATTTACACTTTATTATATTAGATAATTAAGTGATAAATTATAAGTATTTGTGGGACAAATATTGAAAAACAAAATAGACCCAAAAGGTCCATATGGACCATCCAAATTAGAAGGGAGAAAGATTCCCTTGTCTTATTTGCTTTGTCTTATTTGTTCTTTTTGCTTTAGACAAAGCATGCCAAACATCATTATGACCATGCAACAATTTGTTCTAAACAAGAATAAAACTCTTCTCCTCTCCCTCCTTCATGTGGGCTGATTTTTGGTGTCTTGGACACACTTTTTGTTGCTTGTTTTTCTTATTAAAAACACAAGGCAAAAGAAAGAGCATGTATTCATGCATCTTTACATTATCTCTCAACTTTTCTCTCTAAAACCTTCTCTAATATTATAAGTAACAAGTACTTATATTTTCATAAATACTACTAAGTGTTAGTAGCAATAATATTCACATATTATCAAGTGTTTACTAAGTGATTTCTAGATCAAAATCACTAGTAGTTTTGGAGTACTTCTTGGGTGCAACTAAGAGGAGGTTTCCTATTTTGGAAACTCGGTTTTGGAGGATCATCCTAAACTATAGCTCAAGAAACAAAACTAGAAAGGAGTTCTAGTTTTGTGCCCATATTTCCTTTTCAAGAAGGTATAAATTTCTATAAACTTGTAACAAAGTACTTTTGTAACTACATAGATCTTGCTAAATCAAATTAGAGTAATTTGATTTACACTAATTTTGATTAGTGAATGGGATCCGATCCCTACAAGTGGTATCGAGCCAAGGCTTGTAGTTACAAATTTATTTTGTTATTTTTTGGAGTTTTATATATTTATTGAGAATAAATATGATAAAATCCGAAAATAGTGTTAAAAATGGTTTTAACATGAGATTTTTATAGCATGCAAAGTTTCTGGTCTCATGAAGTTACTGGTCAAATTTCGTAATTTTTGGAATTTGTTTGCTAATTAAAATGATTTTTATACAAAACCGAGTCAAAAAGTGTGTTTTTGGCTAAAATAATTACTATAAATAGTTATTGTTCGAATCTGGTCACGAAATTTTTACACAGTGAGATTTCATATTTATACTTTCTGCATGTAAATTTTCAAAGTCAGATCTTGAGTTTTGAATATTTAACCAAATTTTTGTTTAAAATCGGTATAATATGCATTTTAATGTCCAAAATATAGTAAACGTTGTTTTCTGGACATGAAATTTATATCAATATTTTTATACATTATGAGGATGCTCTCGTATAAATTTGGGATTTTTCCTCACTGTTTTAGACGTTTTCGTGATTTTATGAGATAAAATTGATGAAATCGTATGTTATTTATTATAAAATAATTCGTAAATTTTTCTGACCAAAACTTTTCATTTCTGATATTTTGGAAGTGTTCCAGAATATACAAAATTTTGTCAAAATAAAAATGGATAGGCTAATTCTAAGCACAAAGCAATAGAATTAGGGTTTAGTTAATCAAGCACAAAGCCACTAATTAACTAGAAAGTCACTAACTCAAGCACTAAGCAAAGAGATAAAGAACACTCAAATAAGTTGAGAACTCTCAAACTTAGGGTTTTTTCTCATTTATCAAATCTCAAAAATACATTGTAAGGGGGTGGGTTTATATAATACCCAAGCTCTCATCTAAGCCCTTCATTACAATGTTGATCTAATGGTCCTAAGAAGGCCTTCAAGTCAGCCGAAATATTGGTCCTATTGACCTTACAAAATCTGAAAATAAACAACAACCAAAAGCATAAAGGTAGAAAGTGACATCTAGGTCCATCTACACCTTGTGTTTAGGTTATCATCCAAGGGTTAGGATTAGCACCTTGGAGAGCAAGGAGTGATGGTACAAGGACTTACAAATCTGATCACAAACTAAAAGAAAACAAGACAATAAAGTGAACAAGGACATAAAGAAACTAAGCGACCACAATCGATTGTGATTTAACAAAAGTTGAGCTCTTTGTTTGAATTAGAATTCAGCTGATCTCTTGGTCTTCTCTTGTGTATCCCACGTCCCATGTGAGTCCATGGCTCATTAGGAGACTCCCAAATGGTCCCCAAAGTGAGCTCACCCAAGGAGAATGATGTAGGTTAAGTTCATGGCTCATTACTCCAAAACCGAAGTTCCTTGAGACTGAAGTGACTTGTAGGCTTCACCATTTCTCGCTCACGTTGCATTAGAAGGCCCATGATATGTCATTGGAAAGGTAATTGAGCTAGCTTTCCAATTCAAAAAGAATCATCCAAATATATGGCCTAGAACTCAAGATATGCAACTTTGAGTACGGACATGTCGAATTTGCCTATGGACTGAAGTTTCACAATCTGACCCCTGACTTGTAGAGGCCATAACTCTCAGCTCCCTTTGACCCAGATAGCCAACCATATGTCAAATGAAAGCTCTTTGAGCTAGCTTTCATATGCAATTGGTTTCACCTCAATTGGATGAGTAGATTGGGAGTTATGTTACAATCTCTACCGACATGTCAAGATAAGCTTCTTGGTTCATGGCCTAGATTGTTGCTTTCCATGTGTGGGCTGATTTCCTTCGTTCCTCCTTGTACATTTCACTTGGTTTGATCCTAATGATCACAAATTAAGCCATGGCTCGAGCCCTAGGACCCAAGTTAGCCCAAGCCTCAAAATGAGCAAAAATGAGCTTATCCATTTTGGTGCAATCTCCTCTTCTTCAAAAAAGTTTGTCCTCAAACTTTGGGGTTCTTAACATTTGACTAAGCTCCTCATTTTGAATTTCCATTTCAAGAATCCTCTTGACCTCTTGCTTGTGCCAAGCTTCCCATTCCACATGAGCTTCTTCTTCTTGGCCTTAGGTGAACATCTCATAAGATCAAGCTCAACCTTTCCCTTGAGATTATTCCCCATGCTCTCCTCTTGAATGTTTGGATCACCATTAGCTAATTCAATGTGTACACTCTCACCAACATTCATTCCTTGACTTGTTTCTTCCTCCTTCCATTCAACCTTAAAGATAAAGGTACTATCCTTCCCATCATGGACCAAAACGTCTTCATGCTTCCATGGTTCACAAGGCTTATCAAAGATGGGATGACAAGACACCCATTACAAACAAATCATCCAAAACCTCATCACCATGGCTCTTCAACTCGGCTTCTTTGTGTAACCTTCCTATCTTGCGAGGATTAGGATGCTCTTGTGAAAGTAAGGCTAACTCCTCATTTTGAGTGTTAGGAGCCACCTTGATAGAGTTTCCTCCATCCATGACCAAATCATATGGCCTCACCTCCATCTCGGTTTCATGTTGATCTTGCTTCACATCCTCTTCATCCTTATTAGCAAGGACCTCACTCCTTTCATCCTCACAATCAAGGATGTCACTCATCTCCCCATGAACAATCTCACACGGGTTCAAGGTTTTTTTTGTGGGACATTCTTTGGCATTGTGACCGTATCCTTGACATTGACAACATTTCTTAAGGGAGATGGTTGTTTTATGGCTAAGGTCAGCCCCCTTCCTTGTGTCTAGGGCTGGTGGTGTAGGATTTGGGGTGGGTTCAACAATTTTGGCTTTCATGGGTGGCTCATAAGGTGGTGTTTTTGTAGGAGAGTCAAGTAAAATAGCCATCCCTTTACTCAAACTCATTTGGACAGCCTTTCCCCTCATCCTAGCCAACTTGGCTTCTAACTCTTTTCTAGCCCTCTCCATAGACTCGAAAATGGTCTCAACACAAGGGGTTTCACATGAAGTACCATAAGAAAATGATGGAGAACCAAATCGGAAAGATAGATCCATTGTAACTCAAAAACAAAAACTGATTTTGAGATAAAGTTTATACCTTTGCTTGAACCGAAACAAAAACTAACACAAGGGTGGATCTTGTGCTCTTGAACCTAGGCTTTGATAACCAATTTGGAGTGAAACTAGATGGGTTAAGTTTCACTCAAGGAGACAACAAAAATCGAACTTATAATCTAACGAAAATACTCGGCCTAGTGTTGTTTTTTGTGATAATTTTTCTGAAATTTTGTAAACAAGAAAACATAAATGGATAGGCTAATTCTAAGCACAAAGCAATAGAATTAGGGTTTAGTTAATCAAGCACAAAGCCACTAATTAACTAGAAAGTCACTAACTCAAGCACTAAGCAAAGAGATAAAGAACACTCAAATAAGTTGAGAACTCTCAAACTTAGGGTTTTTTCTCATTTATCAAATCTCAAAAATACATTGTAAGGGGGTGGGTTTATATAATACCCAAGCTCTCATCTAAGCCCTTCATTACAATGTTGATCTAATGGTCCTAAGAAGGCCTTCAAGTCAGCCGAAATATTGGTCCTATTGACCTTACAAAATCTGAAAATAAACAACAACCAAAAGCATAAAGGTAGAAAGTGACATCTAGGTCCATCTACACCTTGTGTTTAGGTTATCATCCAAGGGTTAGGATTAGCACCTTGGAGAGCAAGGAGTGATGGTACAAGGACTTACAAATCTGATCACAAACTAAAAGAAAACAAGACAATAAAGTGAACAAGGACATAAAGCAAACTAAGGACCACAATTGACAATTGTGATAGCGTAACAAAAGTTGAGCTCTTTGTTTGAATTAGAATTCAGCTGATCTCTTGGTCTTCTCTTGTGTATCCCACGTCCCATGTGAGTCCATGGCTCATTAGGAGACTCCCAAATGGTCCCCAAAGTGAGCTCACCCAAGGAGAATGATGTAGGTTAAGTTCATGGCTCATTACTCCAAAACCGAGTTCCTTGAGACTGAAGTGACTTGTAGGCTTCACCATTTCTCGCTCACGTTGCATTAGAAGGCCCATGATATGTCATTGGAAAGGTAATTGAGCTAGCTTTCCAATTCAAAAAGAATCATCCAAATATATGGCCTAGAACTCAAGATATGCAACTTTGAGTACGGACATGTCGAATTTGCCTATGGACTGAAGTTTCACAATCTGACCCCTGACTTGTAGAGGCCATAACTCTCAGCTCCCTTTGACCCAGATAGCCAACCATATGTCAAATGAAAGCTCTTTGAGCTAGCTTTCATATGCAATTGGTTTCACCTCAATTGGATGAGTAGATTGGGAGTTATGTTACAATCTCTACCGACATGTCAAGATAAGCTTCTTGGTTCATGGCCTAGATTGTTGCTTTCCATGTGTGGGCTGATTTCCTTCGTTCCTCCTTGTACATTTCACTTGGTTTGATCCTAATGATCACAAATTAAGCCATGGCTCGAGCCCTAGGACCCAAGTTAGCCCAAGCCTCAAAATGAGCAAAAATGAGCTTATCCATTTTGGTGCAATCTCCTCTTCTTCAAAAAAGTTTGTCCTCAAACTTTGGGGTTCTTAACATTTGACTAAGCTCCTCATTTTGAATTTCCATTTCAAGAATCCTCTTGACCTCTTGCTTGTGCCAAGCTTCCCATTCCACATGAGCTTCTTCTTCTTGGCCTTAGGTGAACATCTCATAAGATCAAGCTCAACCTTTCCCTTGAGATTATTCCCCATGCTCTCCTCTTGAATGTTTGGATCACCATTAGCTAATTCAATGTGTACACTCTCACCAACATTCATTCCTTGACTTGTTTCTTCCTCCTTCCATTCAACCTTAAAGATAAAGGTACTATCCTTCCCATCATGGACCAAAACGTCTTCATGCTTCCATGGTTCACAAGGCTTATCAAAGATGGGATGACAAGACACCCATTACAAACAAATCATCCAAAACCTCATCACCATGGCTCTTCAACTCGGCTTCTTTGTGTAACCTTCCTATCTTGCGAGGATTAGGATGCTCTTGTGAAAGTAAGGCTAACTCCTCATTTTGAGTGTTAGGAGCCACCTTGATAGAGTTTCCTCCATCCATGACCAAATCATATGGCCTCACCTCCATCTCGGTTTCATGTTGATCTTGCTTCACATCCTCTTCATCCTTATTAGCAAGGACCTCACTCCTTTCATCCTCACAATCAAGGATGTCACTCATCTCCCCATGAACAATCTCACACGGGTTCAAGGTTTCTATTGTGGGACATTCTTTGGCATTGTGACCGTATCCTTGACATTGACAACATTTCTTAAGGGAGATGGTTGTTTTATGGCTAAGGTCAGCCCCCTTCCTTGTGTCTAGGGCTGGTGGTGTAGGATTTGGGGTGGGTTCAACAATTTTGGCTTTCATGGGTGGCTCATAAGGTGGTGTTTTTGTAGGAGAGTCAAGTAAAATAGCCATCCCTTTACTCAAACTCATTTGGACAGCCTTTCCCTCATCCTAGCCAACTTGGCTTCTAACTCTTTTCTAGCCCTCTCCATAGACTCAAAATGGTCTCAACACAAGGGGTTTCACATGAAGTACCATAAGAAAATGATGGAGAACCAAATCGGAAAGATAGATCCATTGTAACTCAAAAACAAAAACTGATTTTGAGATAAAGTTTATACCTTTGCTTGAACCGAAACAAAAACTAACACAAGGGTGGATCTTGTGCTCTTGAACCTAGGCTTTGATAACCAATTTGGAGTGAAACTAGATGGGTTAAGTTTCACTCAAGGAGACAACAAAAATCGAACTTATAATCTGACAAAAATACTGGGCCTAGTGTTGTTTTTTTGTGATAATTTTTCTGAAATTTTGTAAACAAGAAAACATAAATGGATAGGCTAATTCTAAGCACAAAGCAATAGAATTAGGGTTTAGTTAATCAAGCACAAAGCCACTAATTAACTAGAAAGTCACTAACTCAAGCACTAAGCAAAGAGATAAAGAACACTCAAATAAGTTGAGAACTCTCAAACTTAGGTTTTTTCTCATTTATCAAATCTCAAAAATACATTGTAAGGGTGGGTTTATATAATACCCAAGCTCTCATCTAAGCCCTTCATTACAATGTTGATCTAATGGTCCTAAGAAGGCCTTCAAGTCAGCCGAAATATTGGTCCTATTGACCTTACAAAATCTGAAAATAAACAACAACCAAAAGCATAAAGGTAGAAAGTGACATCTAGGTCCATCTACACCTTGTGTTTAGGTTATCATCCAAGGGTTAGGATTAGCACCTTGGAGAGCAAGGAGTGATGGTACAAGGACTTACAAATCTGATCACAAACTAAAAGAAAACAAGACAATAAAGTGAACAAGGACATAAAGAAACTAAGCGACCACAATCGACAATGATAGCCAACAAAAGTTGAGCTCTTTGTTTGAATTAGAATTCAGCTGATCTCTTGGTCTTCTCTTGTGTATCCCACGTCCCATGTGAGTCCATGGCTCATTAGGAGACTCCCAAATGGTCCCCAAAGTGAGCTCACCCAAGGAGAATGATGTAGGTTAAGTTCATGGCTCATTACTCCACAACCGAAGTTCCTTGAGACTGAAGTGACTTGTAGGCTTCACCATTTCTCGCTCACGTTGCATTAGAAGGCCCATGATATGTCATTGGAAAGGTAATTGAGCTAGCTTTCCAATTCAAAAGAATCATCCAAATATATGGCCTAGAACTCAAGATATGCAACTTTGAGTACGGACATGTCGAATTTGCCTATGGACTGAAGTTTCACAATCTGACCCCTGACTTGTAGAGGCCATAACTCTCAGCTCCCTTTGACCCAGATAGCCAACCATATGTCAAATGAAAGCTCTTTGAGCTAGCTTTCATATGCAATTGGTTTCACCTCAATTGGATGAGTAGATTGGGAGTTATGTTACAATCTCTACCGACATGTCAAGATAAGCTTCTTGGTTCATGGCCTAGATTGTTGCTTTCCATGTGTGGGCTGATTTCCTTCGTTCCTCCTTGTACATTTCACTTGGTTTGATCCTAATGATCACAAATTAAGCCATGGCTCGAGCCCTAGGACCCAAGTTAGCCCAAGCCTCAAAATGAGCAAAAATGAGCTTATCCATTTTGGTGCAATCTCCTCTTCTTCTTCAAAAAAGTTTGTCCTCAAACTTTGGGGTTCTTAACATTTGACTAAGCTCCTCATTTTGAATTTCCATTTCAAGAATCCTCTTGACCTCTTGCTTGTGCCAAGCTTCCCATTCCACATGAGCTTCTTCTTCTTGGCCTTAGGTGAACATCTCATAAGATCAAGCTCAACCTTTCCCTTGAGATTATTCCCCATGCTCTCCTCTTGAATGTTTGGATCACCATTAGCTAATTCAATGTGTACACTCTCACCAACATTCATTCCTTGACTTGTTTCTTCCTCCTTCCATTCAACCTTAAAGATAAAGGTACTATCCTTCCCATCATGGACCAAAACGTCTTCATGCTTCCATGGTTCACAAGGCTTATCAAAGATGGGATGACAAGACACCCATTACAAACAAATCATCCAAAACCTCATCACCATGGCTCTTCAACTCGGCTTCTTTGTGTAACCTTCCTATCTTGCGAGGATTAGGATGCTCTTGTGAAAGTAAGGCTAACTCCTCATTTTGAGTGTTAGGAGCCACCTTGATAGAGTTTCCTCCATCCATGACCAAATCATATGGCCTCACCTCCATCTCGGTTTCATGTTGATCTTGCTTCACATCCTCTTCATCCTTATTAGCAAGGACCTCACTCTTTTCATCCTCACAATCAAGGATGTCACTCATCTCCCCATGAACAATCTCACACGGGTTCAAGGTTTTTTTTGTGGGACATTCTTTGGCATTGTGACCGTATCCTTGACATTGACAACATTTCTTAAGGGAGATGGTTGTTTTATGGCTAAGGTCAGCCCCCTTCCTTGTGTCTAGGGCTGGTGGTGTAGGATTTGGGGTGGGTTCAACAATTTTGGCTTTCATGGGTGGCTCATAAGGTGGTGTTTTTGTAGGAGAGTTAAGTAAAATAGCCATCCCTTTACTCAAACTCATTTGGACAGCCTTTCCCTGTAGGGATCGGATCCCATTCACTAATCAAATATTAGTGTAAATCAAATTACTCTAATTTGATTTAGCAAGATCTATGTAGTACAAATTCACTTTGTTACAAGTTTAGAAATATTATACCTTTCTCAAAGGAAAATGGGCACAAATACAAGAACTCCTTTCTTGATTTGTTTCTTGAGCTATGAGTTAGGATGATCCTCCAAAACCGAGTTTCCAAAATAGGAAACCTCCTTCTTGTTGCACCCAAGAACTACACCAAATTTATTAGTGATTTTGATCTAGAAATCACTAATAAACACTTGATAATATGTGAATATTATTACTACTAACACTTAGTAGTATATTGAAATAATAAGAACTTATTTCTTATTAGTGAGAAAAGTGTAGAGAGAGTATTGAGAGAGATTGAGAGGAAAAACAAAATACATGCATTAGTCTTTTTTGTAGCCCTCTTGTTAAAATAAAACAAGCAAAAATATAGTGTGTTAAACACACAATAGGGGGCCGGCTTCTAGGAGAGGAGAGGAGGAGTGTGGGGCTTTTTCTTGTTTAGAACAAATGTATGCAACATAATCATAGTGTTTTGCATGCAAAAGAAACAAGAGACTAGAAGACAAAATTAATAAGACAAGAGGGAATCTCATCCTCCTCTTTCTCTTATTTGGACGGTCCACTAGGACCTTATATGGGTCCATTTTGTTTTCAATATTTGTCCCACAAATGACATTATTTTATCACTTAAATCATCTAATATGATAATGTATAAATTAATTACACTCTCCTTTAATATATATGTACACTTACACATATATTAAAATTGTACTTTTACTAATCTCATTAGTAAAATATACATGATTAGTGAATTAACGTTTAATCACTAATTCCCATCTCCTCTAATAATTTTATCGATATAAAATTCAATCATCCGAGTTCACAACTCGATTTCTCTCTAAATTAATTCACTGACTAACCGTTAGTCGATTTATCAAGTTACTAATTTAATCGTATCTCATACAATTAATTAGCTTCAATATTTGGAGTACGTTCCTATAGGTGTGACTTAAAGGGATCAATTGATTACCGCCGCTCTCACGACAATAGCGACAAACTCTAGTCAGCCAACCGTTATTGATTTACGTTAATCAATTGACAATAATATAGGATTATCCCCATGTATTCCTTAATTGAGATTTATTAAGTAATCGCACTATTGTGGAGGACACTTACTCCAACAATCTCCCACTTGTCCGAGACAAGTTGTGCATTACCAATTCTCATGTCCGTTTCACATCTCCCACTCGATGCAAGGTGTCTTACAGGTCGTACTTGCATCCTGAGATATATATCGTGAGTGGTTTCCTCGATAAGGAGAGTAGTGTCTGACCGGGAATCTACCGTAGATTCTTACCGAGCGTGGCCACGCATTTTCAAATGACTACTCCTCGAGTGGCCCAAAGATGTTTTACCCTGACGAGGGTGGACATTTCCCTTCCACTCGATTGTACTGTATAATGTAGATCACCATGACCCCAAAGGTGCCCTTATAACCCCCTTTCACGGCATGGCTTAGGACAAAAATGAAAGTCACTCTAAACCGCACCGACTGCATAATCAGTTCCAGTCAAAGAATCGACTCAAAGGAATACTATAGAATTCCCACCACGACCAGGTTTCAATCTCATTGAAAAAGAATTCTATAAGCGTCACTGTCCGACAGAGTGTTTCACAGTCTGTCTATGCAAACGAGCAGTCATCACGTATGACCCTATGGTGTTGAACCCACCATCGAACGACTTGCAATCTAGTCTCTTCGAGACGTCACCTCTTATGAGAGACTAGGGACCAGATACTTAGTTTATGCCGTTCACTTGAATATGTTCAATGTTGTCACACAACTATTCGGATAAACAAAGTATGCATTCAATAATGACTTAAAAGAGTAAATATACTCTAAACAATGAATGTTATTTTCATATATGTAATAAGATACTTTATCCATTACATATCTTGAAAACTAAAGGAAATCAGGCATACGCCTCAACCCCATAGAGGCGGTGTGAGCGTCATGCTTAGTCCTCGAAAGAGGCTTGGTTAAAGGATCAGCGATCTCATCGTCTGTCCTAACCTTACAAATATCTATTTCCTTCCTTTTCACGTTATCTCTTATAACATGGTATTTCCTCAAAACGTGTCTAGACTTATTACTAGACTTGGGCTCCTTTACTTGAAAGATGGCCCCACTATTATCACAATAAATAGTGATTGGATTTGCGGCACTAGGGACTACTCTTAGTCCACCCAAGAACTGCCGAATCCATACAGCTTCTTTAGCGACTTAGAAGGTCGCCAAATATTCGACCATTTGTAGAATCATGATGACACTTTGCTTGAAACCCTTTTCAGCAAATAGCACCCCCATAAAGACATAGCCGGATTGGGATTTCAGATAATCCCCATCGGTTTGGAAACTTGCATCCGTGTAACCCTTTACACGTAGCTCAAGTTGACCTCCAAACACTAGAAACGAATCCTTAGTTCTTCTCAAGTACTTAAGGATGTTCTTCACAGCTATCCAGTGATTCTCACCGGGATTAGCTTGATACCGGCTCGTCATGCTCAAAGCGAAAGCGACATTGGGACGAGTGCACATCATAGCATACATGATTGATCTTACAGCGGAAGCATAAGGGATCAATTTCATGCGTTCAATTTCCGCAGGAGTCGTAGGACATTGAGATTTCTTCAATGTTATTCCTACACTCATCGGAATAAAGCCTCTCTTGGAGTCTTTCAAATTGAACCTATCAAGAATCTTATCAATATAAGTTTCTTGACTTAATGCTAGTATCCTTTTAGATCTATCTCTATAAATCCGGATACCCAAGATGCGTTGTGCCTCTCCCAAGTCCTTCATTTGGAAATGGTTTAACAATTCCACCTTTACCGAATTTAAACTTGGAACGTCATTTCCAATTAGTAGTATGTCGTCCACATACAAAACAAGGAATGTTACTTTACTCCCACTAAACTTCATGTATAAACAAGGTTCCTCGGCTCTTCGAGCGAATCCATTTTGTTTTATAACATGATCGAATCTGTGATTCCAACTCCTTGATGCTTGCTTAAGACCATAAATGGATCTCTTAAGCTTGCATACTTTCTTAGGGTTAGATGTATCTACAAAACCTTTAGGTTGTGTCATGTACACTTCCTCTTCTAGAATCTCATTCAAGAAGGCGGTTTTTACATCCATTTGCCATATTTCATATTCATGAAATGCGGCTACCGCTAAGATTATCCTTATGGATCGAAGCATAGCAACCGGTGCAAAGGTTTCATCATAATGAATACCTTGGACTTGTGAAAAGCCCTTTGCCACCAATCTAGCTTTGTAAACATCAATATGTTTATCCATGCCGAGTTTGATTTTGAATATCCATTTACACTGAAGGGGTCTCACTCCTTCAGGTAAATCTACCAAGTCACAAACTTGGTTCTCGTACATAGAATCCATTTCGGATTTCATGGCCTCTAGCCATTGTTCGGAGTTGGGGCTACTAATAGCCGCCTTGTAGGTTGAGGGTTCGTTGCTTTCGAATAACAACAAATCGCCCTCCTCCTCGATGTTACCGAGGTAACGGTCAGGTTGATGACTAATTCTTCCTGACCTCCTAGGGATTATAACCGTGTCAGAAGATGAGGGAACGGTTTCCTCATTTTCTGCTTTGCCAGGGCTCTTGAACTTCATCAAGTTCAAATTTTCTCCCACTGCCTCTAGAAATATATTTATTTTCTAGAAAGACAGCATCACGAGCCACAAACTCTTTGTTCTCGTGAGGGTTGTAGAAGTAAAATCCACACGTTTCCTTAGGAAAACCTACAAATAGGGAACCTTTCCCGTCCATATCTCATATGGAGCCGCTTTAGTCGGACTTCGATTTAGTGAGAAAACAGCAAACGATAGCGTAAAGCCCCAAATCGATCCAGGAAGCTCACTTTGACTCATCATAGACCGAACCATATCTAGCAAGGTTCGGTTTCTCCTTTCTGCAACACCATTCAACAGTGGTGTGCCCGGAGGAGTCAATTTGTGATACTCTATCACAATTCTTAAGATGTGAATCAAACTCATTACTTAGATATTTGCCACCACGATCCGATCGTAGTGCTTCTATCTTCTTATCCAATTGGTTCTCAACCTCATTTTGAAATTCTTTAAATTTCTCAAAAGCATCACTTTTATGCCTTATTAAGTAGACATAACCATATCTACTTAAATCATCGGTAAAAGTAATGAAGTAATGATATCCTCCTCTAGCGGTGATGTTTAATGGACCACACACATCGGTATGTATGAGTCCTAAAACCTCACTTGCTCGTGTCCCTTTACCGCTAAAGGGTGCACGAGTCATTTTGCCTTAAAAGGCAAGCCTCGCACGTACCATATGATTCGCAATCAAATGGTTTGAGAACATTGGTCTCAACAAGTCTCTTTGTGCGTCTATCGTTTATGTGACCTAAACGACAATGCCAAAGGTAGGATTTGTTTGATTCATTCATTTTGAGCTTCTTGTTCTCTATATGATAAACATCATTGACATTATTTAAAACATGAATACCTCCAATCGAAATGGTTTCACCATAAACCATTTCATTAAATGAAAAAATACGTCGATTGTTCTTAATCATAAAAGCCTTCCGTATCAAACACGGAGACGGAGATAATATTTTTGGTTAGAGTTGGTACAAAATAACGCTTATTCAAAAACAACTCTAAACCACTAGCTAGAGCGAGTACATTGGTTCCCACGGAAACGGCCGCTACTCTAGCTCCATTAACCATGCGGAGATCTACATCACCCTTGGCTAGTGCTCGCACATTTCTCATTCCTTGCAAGTGATTGCAAAGATGAGATCCACATCCGGTATCTCATACCCATGTAGAAATGCAAGCATGATTTATGTCAATCATATAAAGTCTAGAAGAAATAATATCTTTGGATGTCGCACATCCATCATTCTTTTCCTTCAAGGATTTGGGACAATTTCGCTTCCAACGACCGGGTTTGGGCTTGCTATTCTCAATAGCCTTTCCCTTACCCTTATCTTCCTTGAACCGAGCTTTATAAGCTCCCTTCCCTTTCATGACCCTAATGTGTATGCTCTTCAATCTCATTGAAAGAACATCTTTTCTCTCAATCTCATTCACTTTCATGCTCTTTGTGTTAAAGCACATCGTCCGCTACTCTAGTGAATATCTCATATGCACTTTAATGAGTAACGGTTTAAGTTTGAGAGAAGGTGACATTGACCAAATCAAAACACTTTTAACGTCATTGTCGGCCTTTAGGTGCTCATCAGACGCGCTTGCGCCGCCATACGGTGGCCCCAAGTCAGGGTTCGGTGGGAGGTTATTCGGTAAGGTTTTTAAGCACATTGTCGGATTGAGCGGCGCTCTTATAGTCGAATCTCATTCGACAAAGTTGCTTCCGTCATCCTTTAGGATACACTTATCCATCACGGTTCTCAACCATGAATATTTACCCAAAATGGGTGCGGGAGTTGAAGATGTCATTGCGATTTCAAATAAATAATTCTACAACAAATATGAGGAAATAATATTAACATTCATTGTACATTAATGACATTTGCTAAAACTCCCTTTTAAAAACAAATGTCCATTTATATAATGATCTCCCACGAAATTATATAAATGATTCCAAGACTCGTTTTTCATATAAAATTAGACATCTCATGTTTCCTTTTATATAAAAACGATAAGTCAACACTTGACTAATTCTACACTAGAATGCTTGGTTGATGATTTTCTATAAAATGCATCCTTAAGCCCCAAATAACTCTTATTTGGTTGAGTTCAAACCAAATTAGCACGGGACTTCCTCCCACTACTTACCCATGGTAACAAGGTTCCACGTCGCGGAGGTCCTCACGAACATGGGGTTCATAGTCGCTACATTTGGAAAGGCTTAATCTCAATTCATTTTGATAAAAAATGTGGGTGATCTTGTCAATTTTTAGTCATAAAAAATCTTTATAAGTGAACTAATTTTAAGAATGGCGACCTAAAAACGACAATCGTAGTGGGATATCGTGGCATGCATGGCGATTTTGGCATGTGTGCGGAAAATAAGCAAACAAACAAGCATGAAACAAACAAAACCTAGTATGGCCACCTAAAGAAATTAAAATACAAGGAGTTACAAATTGGAAACCAACTCCTTTGGTCCCTCTTCATATGGATCTCATCCAAGCTCCTCCTTGCTAGCTTTAGAACACTTCTAAGGCTCCATGTCGATCTCCATCACCGGTCTTCGATTTACAAATAGTTACAAGTATGATTTACAAATGAATACATAGCAATCCTATTATACATTTATAAATGAAATAAACTATTAAATTACAAACCGGCGATACGAGATCGCATTTAATTACAAACCCACACGATATTCCCTTTCATTACGGGCAATATCGGTAAAAATATAATAACTATGGCCATACTAGTAAGAATAACCATTCATTCAACAAGCATAATGTAAAGCTTATAAATAAAAACATGCCAAAATCGCCCTAAACAATAATCGCATTAATACGTTTCAAACCGATCTCACTTTTAATCGATTAATCTTATATTAACCAATAATGCTTAAAACACCTTTTAAGCTTGAACTAAAACTTCTAAACTGATTTTAGAACACCCAACATTAGTTTATACTAACTTAAGGTGATTTTAGTTCATAAACTTGGTCATTTGCTAATTAGAAGTACTTTAATCATAACCCTTTTATGAATAAATAACATACGATTTCATCGATTTTATCTCATAAAATCAAGAAAACGTCTAAAACAGTGAGGAAAAATCCCAAATTTATACGAGAGCATCCTCATAATGTATAAAAATATTGGTATAAATTTCATGTCCAGAAAACAACATTTACTATATTTTTGGACATAAAATGCAAACCATACCGATTTTAAACAAAAATATGAATAAATATTCAAAACTCAAAATCTGACTTTGGAAATTTACATGAAGAATGTATAAATATGAAATATCACTGTGTAAAAATTTCGTGACCAGATTCGAACTATAACTATTTATAGTAATTATTTTAGCCAAAAACACACTTTTTGACTCGGTTTTGTATAAAAATCATTTAAATTAGCAAACAAATTTCAAAAAATACGAAATTTGACCAGTAACTTCATGAGACCAGAAACTTTTCATGCAATAAAAATCTCGTGTTAAAACCATTTTTAACACTATTTTCGGATTTTATGTTATTTATTCTCAATAAATACATAAAACTCCAAAAACAACAAAATAAATTTGTAACTACAAGCCTTGGCTCTGATACCACTTGTAGGGATCGGATCCCATTCACTAATCAAATATTAGTGTAAATCAAATTACTCTAATTTGATTTAGCAAGATCTATGTAGTACAAATTCACTTTGTTACAAGTTTAGAAATATTATACCTTTCTCAAAGGAAAATGGGCACAAATACAAGAACTCCTTTCTTGATTTGTTTCTTGAGCTATGAGTTAGGATGATCCTCCAAAACCGAGTTTCCAAAATAGGAAACCTCCTTCTTGTTGCACCCAAGAACTACACCAAATTTATTAGTGATTTTGATCTAGAAATCACTAATAAACACTTGATAATATGTGAATATTATTACTACTAACACTTAGTAGTATATTGAAATAATAAGAACTTATTTCTTATTAGTGAGAAAAGTGTAGAGAGAGTATTGAGAGAGATTGAGAGGAAAAACAAAATACATGCATTAGTCTTTTTTGTAGCCCTCTTGTTAAAATAAAACAAGCAAAAATATAGTGTGTTAAACACACAATAGGGGGCCGGCTTCTAGGAGAGGAGAGGAGGAGTGTGGGGCTTTTTCTTGTTTAGAACAAATGTATGCAACATAATCATAGTGTTTTGCATGCAAAAGAAACAAGAGACTAGAAGACAAAATTAATAAGACAAGAGGGAATCTCATCCTCCTCTTTCTCTTATTTGGACGGTCCACTAGGACCTTATATGGGTCCATTTTGTTTTCAATATTTGTCCCACAAATAATATTAATTTATCACTTAAATCATCTAATATGATAAAGTATAAATTAATTACACTCTCCTTTAATATATATGTACACTTACACATATATTAAAATTGTACTTTTACTAATCTCATTAGTAAAATATACATGATTAGTGAATTAACGTTTAATCACTAATTCCCATCTCCTCTAATAATTTTATCGATATAAAATTCAATCATCCGAGTTCACAACTCGATTTCTCTCTAAATTAATTCACTGACTAACCGTTAGTCGATTTATCAAGTTACTAATTTAATCGTATCTCATACAATTAATTAGCTTCAATATTTGGAGTACGTTCCTATAGGTGTGACTTAAAGGGATCAATTGATTACCGCCGTTCTCACGACAATAACGTCAAACTCTAGTCAGCCAACCGTTATTGATTTACGTTAATCAATTGACAATAATATAGGATTATCCCCATGTATTCCTTAATTGAGATTTATTAAGTAATCGCACTATTGTGGAGGACACTTACTCCAACATTCCCCTCATCCTAGCCAACTTGGCTTCTAACTCTTTTCTAGCCCTCTCCATAGACTCGAAAATGGTCTCAACACAAGGGGTTTCACATGAAGTACCATAAGAAAATGATGGAGAACCAAATCGGAAAGATAGATCCATTGTAACTCAAAAACAAAAACTGATTTTGAGATAAAGTTTATACCTTTGCTTGAACCGAAACAAAAACTAACACAAGGGTGGATCTTGTGCTCTTGAACCTAGGCTTTGATAACCAATTTGGAGTGAAACTAGATGGGTTAAGTTTCACTCAAGGAGACAACAAAAATCGAACTTATAATCTAACGAAAATACTCGGCCTAGTGTTGTTTTTTTGTGATAATTTTTCTGAAATTTTGTAAACAAGAAAACATAAATGGATAGGCTAATTCTAAGCACAAAGCAATAGAATTAGGGTTTAGTTAATCAAGTACAAAGCCACTAATTAACTAGAAAGTCACTAACTCAAGCACTAAGCAAAGAGATAAAGAACACTCAAATAAGTTGAGAACTCTCAAACTTAGGGTTTTTTCTCATTTATCAAATCTCAAAAATACATTGTAAGGGGGTGGGTTTATATAATACCCAAGCTCTCATCTAAGCCCTTCATTACAATGTTGATCTAATGGTCCTAAGAAGGCCTTCAAGTCAGCCGAAATATTGGTCCTATTGACCTTACAAAATCTGAAAATAAACAACAACCAAAAGCATAAAGGTAGAAAGTGACATCTAGGTCCATCTACACCTTGTGTTTAGGTTATCATCCAAGGGTTAGGATTAGCACCTTGGAGAGCAAGGAGTGATGGTACAAGGACTTACAAATCTGATCACAAACTAAAAGAAAACAAGACAATAAAGTGAACAAGGACATAAAGCAAACTAAGGACCACAATTGACAATGATAGCGAACAAAAGTTGAGCTCTTTGTTTGAATTAGAATTCAGCTGATCTCTTGGTCTTCTCTTGTGTATCCCACGTCCCATGTGAGTCCATGGCTCATTAGGAGACTCCCAAATGGTCCCCAAAGTGAGCTCACCCAAGGAGAATGATGTAGGTTAAGTTCATGGCTCATTACTCCAAAACCGAGTTCCTTGAGACTGAAGTGACTTGTAGGCTTCACCATTTCTCGCTCACGTTGCATTATGCAACGGGAGTTGAAAGTTCACGATCCTTTGACCTTGGGCCCGCTTCCAACCTTAGGTCCAAGGGTCAACCACAAGTCAACTAAGTCAACAAAAGTCAAAGTCAAGGGAAGAAGCCCAAGTCAGCCGAGAAATTGATCACAAGAAGTCCTCACATGTGTTCCTCAATAAGTCACTATCAACACATGTCGCTATCTACCTTTATTACTTTATGCTTTTTACTTTAAGTATTTGTTGTTTTATGTTCAAAATTTTCAGCTCAAGTGAGCTTGTTGGACCGAGTAAAATGTAGTATTTGGGGGTTGATTGTAGCCCTTAGATTATCTTGTAATGTAGGGTTGAGATGGGGCATTGGGTAATATATAAACCCACCCTCACACATCATATTTTTCAGCTTTGTTTTTGAATGAAAAAAAACCCTAGTTTCCTTGAGTGTTCTTCATTTATCTCTTTACTTTGTGTTTGAGATTTGTGAGAGATTGGTTTAGTGGCTTTGTGCTTAAACTAATCAAACCCTAAATCTATTACTTTGTGTGTAGATTTAGTGACTATCCTTTTATCTTCCTTGTTTACAAAATATTTCAGAAAATTATCTCACAAAAAACAACACTTTGGCCGAAATTCTCAAGGGTTTCACAAGTCGATTTTAGTTCATCCTTTGAGTGAAACTTGATCCACTTAGTTTCACTCCAAATTGGTTATCAAAGCTTTGGTTTGAAGAGCACAAGACCCCACCTTTGTGCTAAGTTCATACGGTCCAAAGGAGTATATCAAGGTATTCGAAATTTTCAGATCTTCTTGTGTTTGATTTCTCAATGAGTATACCTCTTTCTTGTGATACTACTCTTGAGGGAACTATGGATGATTCTATGGAGAAATTGAGAAAGGAAATTGAGTCTAAGTTGAGCCGAGTTAATGGAGGAATTGGGTCAAAACTTGGTCTTGTAACTTGGAGGGTTATGCATACCCAACCCCATTCCTTGGATGAAAGTCAAAAAAATCAGATTTTTAGGTCTAAATGTACCATTGAGAAGAGGGTTTGTAACCTAATTATTGATGGAGGGAGTTGTGTTAATGTTGCTTCAAAAACCCTCATCGATAAGCTTGCCTTACCCACTCAAAAACACCCAAACCCTTACAAGTTGAGATGGTTGAATAGGGAGGCCGAAATTTTGGTTGATAAACGATGTTTGGTTTCTTCTTCGATGGGAAGAGACTATGTGGATGAAGTGTGGTGTGATGTGATTCCTATGGATGCTTGTCACCTTTTGTTAGGGAGACCTTGGGAATTTGATCGAAATGCGACTCATGAGGGAAGAGACAACACCTATACTTTCAAGTTTAGAGACAAGAGGATTAAACTCACACCCTTGCCTCCAAACATGGGTGGCCGAGCCACTCCTTCCCCACCCAAGCCACTTGAGGGAATTCTAGTAGTTGGGGAACAAGAGATGAAACAAGAGCTTAGCAAGGGAATGGTTGTTTATGCCCTCATTGCCAAAGAAACTCCTAAGGAAAATGAAAAACCGATTCCATGTGAAGTTCAAGAACTATTAGAACTCTACAAGGATGTGTTTCCCCTTGAACTACCCCACGGCCTACCCCCTATTAGGGGCATTGAGCATCAAATCGATCTTGTTCCGGGAGCTACACTACCAAATAAGGCCGCCTATCGAAGTGATCCCAAAGCTACGCAAGAACTTCAACAACAAATTGGGGAACTCATGGAAAAGGGGTTTGTAAGAGAATCTCTTAGTCCTTGTGCCGTGCCTACACTCTTGGTACCTAAAAAGGATGGAACTTGGAGAATGTGTACGGATAGTCGAGCTATTAATAATATTACGGTCAAGTATAGGTTTCCTATACCTAGACTTGATGACATTCTTGATGAGCTTAGTGGAGCTCGATTGTTTTCCAAGATTGATCTACGACAAGGTTACCATCAAGTGAGAATCAAAGAGGGTGATGAATGGAAGACGGCTTTTAAAACGAAGCATGGGTTATATGAATGGTTAGTCATGCCTTTTGGACTATCCAATGCTCCTAGCACCTTCATGAGATTGATGACCGAGGTCTTGAGACCTTACTTGGGAAGATTCATTGTGGTCTACTTTGACGATATCTTAGTGTATAGCCCTTCCAAGGAGGCTCACCTACATCATTTGCAAGTGTTGTTTGAGACACTTAGAGATCACAAGTTGTATGGCAAGTTAGAGAAGTGTTCCTTCATGCAAAGCGAAGTCCAATTCTTGGGCTATATTATATCAAGCCGTGGTATTCTAGTGGATCAAGAGAAAGTGGAGGCTATCAAATCATGGCCAATTCCGAAGAACATAACCGAGGTGAGGAGTTTTCATGGCTTGGCTTCTTTTTATCGACGATTTATCAAGGATTTTAGCACCCGCCTGGCACCCATCACCGAGTGTATGAAGAAAGGAGAATTCAAATGGAATGAGGGGGCCGAGAATTCTTTCAAGAGGATCAAAGAGTTGTTGTGTGATTCACCTATTCTTACACCACCGGATTTCAACAAGCTCTTTGAGGTCGAGTGTGATGCTAGTGGAGTTGGAATTGGGGCCGTTCTCTTGCAAGAACACAAACCGATCGCTTACTTTAGTGAGAAATTGAATGGAGCCAAGCTCAATTATTCCACCTACGACAAAGAATTCTATGCCATCGTTCGGGCTCTCGCTCATTGGAGCCATTATCTCAAACCCAAACCGTTTGTTCTTCATTCGGATCATGAGGCACTCAAATACATCAATGGGCAACACAAGTTGAATCATAGGCATGCCAAATGGGTCGAGTTTCTCCAATCATTCTCCTTCTCGAGTAAATTCATCGAGGGAAAGAATAACGTGGTGGCCGATGCTTTGTCACGGAGGCACACTATGCTAAGTGGAGCGATTCGGGGCGGGCCTCTTTGTACCTTGTAACCACACTCACCCTAAAGTCGATTCACTCATGAATCTCACTCATGTCACACGTTTTTTTGGGCTGTTTTGGTGGTTTAAGTTTCTGAAAATTTATTTGCAAACATAAAACAAAGATAAAAAGGATATGACTTAAACAAGTTTAAGCCTAGGATATGAATTAGACCGAGCACTAAGCGAGGGTCTAAAACTAAGGTTCCGATCAATCATCGCACTAAGCTATGATCATCACCCAAGGAAGTTCCAAGCACTAAGCTAAGGTGGTTTCCAAGAGAAAAACTCATTTTTAAAACTCATTTTTTATCAACTTCAAATCTGAATTTTACAATGAGTTAGCTTGGCTTTTATAAGCCCCAAGCTTTGATCTCCACCCTACATCTATTACATGATCTAAGGGCCACTAATTGACCTTAAAGTTAGCCAAATACACGTCCTAAATAGGCCTCACAAGCTGATCACAAAATACAAACTAAAAAGGACACTAGACTAACATCTACACCCTACAATTGTTGCTTTAATCCAATGGCCAAGATTATGGCCTTGGAGAGCAAGTATAGGTGGTCCTAATGACCCCTTCAAACTGATCATAAAACTAAAGAAACAAGACAATAAAGAGGACAAGGACATAAAGCAAAACAAGGACTACTAGTGACAATGACATGTATAAGAAGTTGAGCTGATTTTGTGAATGTGGAATTGAGCTGATCTTTTGGTCTTCTCTTGTGTATCCCACGTCCCATGTGAGTCCATGGCTCATTAGGAGAGTCCCAAATGGTCCCCAAAGTGAGCTCACCCAAAGAGAATGAAGTAGGTTAAGTTCATGGCTCATTACTTCAAAACAGTCCAACCCGGATTTCATAATCTGACAGTGACTTCTAGGCTTCACCATTCCGTACTCACGTTGAATTAGAAGGCCCATGATATGTCATTGGAAAGGTAATTGAGTTGGCTTTCCAATGAAAAAAGAATCATCCAAAAATATGGCCTACAACTCAAGATATTGAGCTTTTAGTACAGACATGTCGAATCCTCCTTTGGACTGAAGTTTCACAATCTGACCCCTGACTTGTAGAGGCCATAACTCTCAGCTCCCTTTGAACCAGATAGCCAACCATATGTCAAATGAAAGCTCTTTGAGCTAGCTTTCATATGCAAGTGGTTTCACCTCAATTGGATGAGTATATTGGGAGTTATGTTACAATCTCTACCGACATGTCAAGATGAGCTTCATGGTTCATGGCCTAGGTTGTTGTTTTCCAAGTGTGGGCTGATTTCCTTCGTTCCTCCTTGTACATTTCACTTGGTTTGATCCTAATGATCACAAATTAAGCCATGGCTCGAACCATAGGCCCCAAGTTAGCCCAAGCCTCAAGTCGAGCAAAAATGAGCTTAACCATTTTTGTGCAATAGTGACCCATGAATGCATCCTCTCCCTTCATTGTTGTTCTTCATCTAAGGCCTTCATTTGCTCCTTGGAGAGCAAGTCTTACACGTCCAAATTGAAGCCCCTTAGCTGATTTTTGTTGAGCCTCCAAACAAAAGATCAAAAGGTGACAAAGACATAAAGTTTAAAGCAACTTTATTGAAAGGGACTTGTGTTTGAAATTGTTGTATCACTTGGAACTTGATTTCAGCCGAGATTATGGTCTAATTTGGCTTGAAAATCGTGACCATGGGTCCAAGGACCAAGGTTAGGTCGTAGGCCAAAAATCGGGACCAAATCGTCAAGCCGTTTCAGTGCAACTCTCCCTTTCTTCAAAAAAAGTTTGTCCTCAAACTTTGGCCAAATAAAATGGTATCCAAAAAGATGAAATTTTCAGAAATTAAAACGATTTTTGAAGAATAAGATTTTGATAAAAACGAATGAAACAACAAGACTCGAATCCTATGAAAAGCACATAGCAAATTCATCGAATCCTCTTGTTAGCCAACTCGACCCAAACACCTACAAAGGTGCTCGACTCAAGTCGACACTCACAAGTCAAGATGCACACAAACTTGCAAGGTGACACTCGAAAACATCTAAACCCAACTCATCCCAAGATCGTCTTGGTTTAAGAAAACTCAAGAGCCGAAGCTCTGATACCAATTGGAGCGATTCGGGGCGGGCCTCTTTGTACCTTGTAACCACACTCACCCTAAAGTCGATTCACTCATGAATCTCACTCATGTCACACGTTTTTTTGGGCTGTTTTGGTGGTTTAAGTTTCTGAAAATTTATTTGCAAACATAAAACAAAGATAAAAAGGATATGACTTAAACAAGTTTAAGCCTAGGATATGAATTAGACCGAGCACTAAGCGAGGGTCTAAAACTAAGGTTCCGATCAATCATCGCACTAAGCTATGATCATCACCCAAGGAAGTTCCAAGCACTAAGCTAAGGTGGTTTCCAAGAGAAAAACTCATTTTTAAAACTCATTTTTTATCAACTTCAAATCTGAATTTTACAATGAGTTAGCTTGGCTTTTATAAGCCCCAAGCTTTGATCTCCACCCTACATCTATTACATGATCTAAGGGCCACTAATTGACCTTAAAGTTAGCCAAATACACGTCCTAAATAGGCCTCACAAGCTGATCACAAAATACAAACTAAAAAGGACACTAGACTAACATCTACACCCTACAATTGTTGCTTTAATCCAATGGCCAAGATTATGGCCTTGGAGAGCAAGTATAGGTGGTCCTAATGACCCCTTCAAACTGATCATAAAACTAAAGAAACAAGACAATAAAGAGGACAAGGACATAAAGCAAAACAAGGACTACTAGTAATGATAGACATGTATAAGAAGTTGAGCTGATTTTGTGAATGTGGAATTGAGCTGATCTTTTGGTCTTCTCTTGTGTATCCCACGTCCCATGTGAGTCCATGGCTCATTAGGAGAGTCCCAAATGGTCCCCAAAGTGAGCTCACCCAAAGAGAATGAAGTAGGTTAAGTTCATGGCTCATTACTTCAAAACAGTCCAACCCGGATTTCATAATCTGACAGTGACTTCTAGGCTTCACCATTCCGTACTCACGTTGAATTAGAAGGCCCATGATATGTCATTGGAAAGGTAATTGAGTTGGCTTTCCAATGAAAAAAGAATCATCCAAAAATATGGCCTACAACTCAAGATATTGAGCTTTTAGTACAGACATGTCGAATCCTCCTTTGGACTGAAGTTTCACAATCTGACCCCTGACTTGTAGAGGCCATAACTCTCAGCTCCCTTTGAACCAGATAGCCAACCATATGTCAAATGAAAGCTCTTTGAGCTAGCTTTCATATGCAAGTGGTTTCACCTCAATTGGATGAGTATATTGGGAGTTATGTTACAATCTCTACCGACATGTCAAGATGAGCTTCATGGTTCATGGCCTAGGTTGTTGTTTTCCAAGTGTGGGCTGATTTCCTTCGTTCCTCCTTGTACATTTCACTTGGTTTGATCCTAATGATCACAAATTAAGCCATGGCTCGAACCATAGGCCCCAAGTTAGCCCAAGCCTCAAGTCGAGCAAAAATGAGCTTAACCATTTTTGTGCAATAGTGACCCATGAATGCATCCTCTCCCTTCATTGTTGTTCTTCATCTAAGGCCTTCATTTGCTCCTTGGAGAGCAAGTCTTACACGTCCAAATTGAAGCCCCTTAGCTGATTTTTGTTGAGCCTCCAAACAAAAGATCAAAAGGTGACAAAGACATAAAGTTTAAAGCAACTTTATTGAAAGGGACTTGTGTTTGAAATTGTTGTATCACTTGGAACTTGATTTCAGCCGAGATTATGGTCTAATTTGGCTTGAAAATCGTGACCATGGGTCCAAGGACCAAGGTTAGGTCGTAGGCCAAAAATCGGGACCAAATCGTCAAGCCGTTTCAGTGCACTAAGCTACATGGAACAAAGAGTGTTGGGATTTGAATTCATGAAAGAGCTCTATGTGGAAGATCCCGACTTCAAGGATGAATGGAATTCCCTACATGAAGGACAAGGCAAGGTGGGAAGCAAGTACACACTTCAAGAGGGGTTCTTGTTCTATGGGAATCGGCTATGTATACCTAAGAGCCCTTATCGGAATCTCCTAGTGAGGGAAGTTCATTCTAATGGTTTAGCCGGGCATTTCGGAATTCAAAAGACTTATGACATCCTCCAAGATCAATTCCATTGGCCCAAGATGCTTGGAGATGTCCAAGATGTGATCAAGAGATGTGCTTCGTGCCAACAATCCAAGTCCTACTTTCAAACGGGGCCCTACACTCCTTTACCCGTCCCAAATCGGCCATGGGAGGATGTTAGCATGGATTTCATCGTCGCTTTGCCAAGGACTCAACGAGGTAAGGATTCAATCATGGTTGTGGTCGATCGATTTAGCAAGATGGCTCATTTCATTGCGTGCAAGAAAACCGAGGATGCCATGAGTGTGGCCGAATTGTATTTCAAAGAAGTGGTCAAGTTGCATGGAGTCCCGAAAACCATTGTATCCGATCGAGACACCAAGTTCATGAGCCACTTTTGGAAGACCTTGTGGAAGTTGCTAAAAACGAGGCTATTGTTTAGCACAAGTCATCATCCTCAAACGGATGGCCAAACCGAGGTCACTAATAAAACCTTGGGGAGGATCCTTAGGAGCATCGTTTCTAGGTCATTGAAAGATTGGGATCTCAAACTCGCCCACGCCGAGTTTGCCTTCAACCGTGCCCCTTCTTCTAGCACGGGAAGTTCACCATTTGAAGTGGTCTATGGGACGAATCCTCATGCCCACGGACCTAGCCCCCGTCAAGAGCAAGGAGATGAGTTACGATGCCAAGAAGCGGGTTGAGTTCATGATGAGTATCCACAACCAAGTCAAGAAGCAAATCGAAAAGTCAAACGAAGCCTACAAGGCTAAGTCCAAGGGCCGAAAAAATCCAAGAGAATTTGAAGCGGGAGATTTGGTGTGGCTACACTTGAGGAAGGAAAGGTTTCCGGATAAAAGGAAGAACAAGCTCATGCCTAGGGCCGAGGGACCCTTCGAGATACTCGAGAAAATTGGACCGAACGCCTACAAAGTTGATCTACCGGGAGAGTACGGAGTCCATGGCACGTTCAACGTGGGAGACCTTAGCCCATACCATGAAGACTTGGAGGAGGAGGAAGTCGAGGATTTGAGGACAAATCCTTTTCAACCCGGGGAGATTGCAACGGGAGTTGAAAGTTCACGATCCTTTGACCTTGGGCCCGCTTCCAACCTTAGGTCCAAGGGTCAACCACAAGTCAACTAAGTCAACAAAAGTCAAAGTCAAGGGAAGAAGCCCAAGTCAGCCGAGAAATTGATCACAAGAAGTCCTCACATGTGTTCCTCAATAAGTCACTATCAACACATGTCGCTATCTACCTTTATTACTTTATGCTTTTTACTTTAAGTATTTGTTGTTTTATGTTCAAAATTTTCAGCTCAAGTGAGCTTGTTGGACCGAGTAAAATGTAGTATTTGGGGGTTGATTGTAGCCCTTAGATTATCTTGTAATGTAGGGTTGAGATGGGGCATTGGGTAATATATAAACCCACCCTCACACATCATATTTTTCAGCTTTGTTTTTGAATGAAAAAAAACCCTAGTTTCCTTGAGTGTTCTTCATTTATCTCTTTACTTTGTGTTTGAGATTTGTGAGAGATTGGTTTAGTGGCTTTGTGCTTAAACTAATGAAACCCTAAATCTATTACTTTGTGTGTAGATTTAGTGACTATCCTTTTATCTTCCTTGTTTACAAAATATTTCAGAAAATTATCTCACAAAAAACAACACTTTGGCCGAAATTCTCAAGGGTTTCACAAGTCGATTTTAGTTCATCCTTTGAGTGAAACTTGATCCACTTAGTTTCACTCCACATTAGAAGGCCCATGATATGTCATTGGAAAGGTAATTGAGCTAGCTTTCCAATTCAAAAAGAATCATCCAAATATATGGCCTAGAACTCAAGATATGCAACTTTGAGTACGGACATGTCGAATTTGCCTATGGACTGAAGTTTCACAATCTGACCCCTGACTTGTAGAGGCCATAACTCTCAGCTCCCTTTGACCCAGATAGCCAACCATATGTCAAATGAAAGCTCTTTGAGCTAGCTTTCATATGCAATTGGTTTCACCTCAATTGGATGAGTAGATTGGGAGTTATGTTACAATCTCTACCGACATGTCAAGATAAGCTTCTTGGTTCATGGCCTAGATTGTTGCTTTCCATGTGTGGGCTGATTTCCTTCGTTCCTCCTTGTACATTTCACTTGGTTTGATCCTAATGATCACAAATTAAGCCATGGCTCGAGCCCTAGGACCCAAGTTAGCCCAAGCCTCAAAATGAGCAAAAATGAGCTTATCCATTTTGGTGCAATCTCCTCTTCTTCAAAAAGTTTGTCCTCAAACTTTGGGGTTCTTAACATTTGACTAAGCTCCTCATTTTGAATTTCCATTTCAAGAATCCTCTTGACCTCTTGCTTGTGCCAAGCTTCCCATTCCACATGAGCTTCTTCTTCTTGGCCTTAGGTGAACATCTCATAAGATCAAGCTCAACCTTTCCCTTGAGATTATTCCCCATGCTCTCCTCTTGAATGTTTGGATCACCATTAGCTAATTCAATGTGTACACTCTCACCAACATTCATTCCTTGACTTGTTTCTTCCTCCTTCCATTCAACCTTAAAGATAAAGGTACTATCCTTCCCATCATGGGCCAAAACGACTTCATGCTTCCATGGTTCACAAGGCTTATCAAAGATGGGATGACAAGACACCCATTACAAACAAATCATCCAAAACCTCATCACCATGGCTCTTCAACTCGGCTTCTTTGTGTAACCTTCCTATCTTGCGAGGATTAGGATGCTCTTGTGAAAGTAAGGCTAACTCCTCATTTTGAGTGTTAGGAGCCACCTTGATAGAGTTTCCTCCATCCATGACCAAATCATATGGCCTCACCTCCATCTCGGTTTCATGTTGATCTTGCTTCACATCCTCTTCATCCTTATTAGCAAGGACCTCACTCCTTTCATCCTCACAATCAAGGATGTCACTCATCTCCCCATGAACAATCTCACACGGTTCAAGGTTTTTTTGTGGGACATTCTTTGGCATTGTGACCAGTATCCTTGACATTGACAACATTTCTTAAGGGAGATGGTTGTTTTATGGCTAAGGTCAGCCCCCTTCCTTGTGTCTAGGGCTGGTGGTGTAGGATTTGGGGTGGGTTCAACAATTTTGGCTTTCATGGGTGGCTCATAAGGTGGTGTTTTTGTAGGAGAGTCAAGTAAAATAGCCATCCCTTTACTCAAACTCATTTGGACAGCCTTTCCCCTCATCCTAGCCAACTTGGCTTCTAACTCTTTTCTAGCCCTCTCCATAGACTCGAAAATGGTCTCAACACAAGGGGTTTCACATGAAGTACCATAAGAAAATGATGGAGAACCAAATCGGAAAGATAGATCCATTGTAACTCAAAAACAAAAACTGATTTTGAGATAAAGTTTATACCTTTGCTTGAACCGAAACAAAAACTAACACAAGGGTGGATCTTGTGAACTTGAACCTAGGCTTTGATAACCAATTTGGAGTGAAACTAGATGGGTTAAGTTTCACTCAAGGAGACAACAAAAATCGAACTTATAATCTAACGAAAATACTCGGCCTAGTGTTGTTTTTTTGTGATAATTTTTCTGAAATTTTGTAAACAAGAAAACATAAATGGATAGGCTAATTCTAAGCACAAAGCAATAGAATTAGGGTTTAGTTAATCAAGCACAAAGCCACTAATTAACTAGAAAGTCACTAACTCAAGCACTAAGCAAAGAGATAAAGAACACTCAAATAAGTTGAGAACTCTCAAACTTAGGGTTTTTTCTCATTTATCAAATCTCAAAAATACATTGTAAGGGGGTGGGTTTATATAATACCCAAGCTCTCATCTAAGCCCTTCATTACAATGTTGATCTAATGGTCCTAAGAAGGCCTTCAAGTCAACCGAAATATTGGTCCTATTGACCTTACAAAATCTGAAAATAAACAACAACCAAAAGCATAAAGGTAGAAAGTGACATCTAGGTCCATCTACACCTTGTGTTTAGGTTATCATCCAAGGGTTAGGATTAGCACCTTGGAGAGCAAGGAGTGATGGTACAAGGACTTACAAATCTGATCACAAACTAAAAGAAAACAAGACAATAAAGTGAACAAGGACATAAAGCAAACTAAGGACCACAATTGACAATGACATGAACAAAAGTTGAGCTCTTTGTTTGAATTAGAATTCAGCTGATCTCTTGGTCTTCTCTTGTGTATCCCACGTCCCATGTGAGTCCATGGCTCATTAGGAGACTCCCAAATGGTCCCCAAAGTGAGCTCACCCAAGGAGAATGATGTAGGTTAAGTTCATGGCTCATTACTCCAAAACCGAGTTCCTTGAGACTGAAGTGACTTGTAGGCTTCACCATTTCTCGCTCACGTTGCATTAGAAGGCCCATGATATGTCATTGGAAAGGTAATTGAGCTAGCTTTCCAATTCAAAAAGAATCATCCAAATATATGGCCTAGAACTCAAGATATGCAACTTTGAGTACGGACATGTCGAATTTGCCTATGGACTGAAGTTTCACAATCTGACCCCTGACTTGTAGAGGCCATAACTCTCAGCTCCCTTTGACCCAGATAGCCAACCATATGTCAAATGAAAGCTCTTTGAGCTAGCTTTCATATGCAATTGGTTTCACCTCAATTGGATGAGTAGATTGGGAGTTATGTTACAATCTCTACCGACATGTCAAGATAAGCTTCTTGGTTCATGGCCTAGATTGTTGCTTTCCATGTGTGGGCTGATTTCCTTCGTTCCTCCTTGTACATTTCACTTGGTTTGATCCTAATGATCACAAATTAAGCCATGGCTCGAGCCCTAGGACCCAAGTTAGCCCAAGCCTCAAAATGAGCAAAAATGAGCTTATCCATTTTGGTGCAATCTCCTCTTCTTCAAAAAAGTTTGTCCTCAAACTTTGGGGTTCTTAACATTTGACTAAGCTCCTCATTTTGAATTTCCATTTCAAGAATCCTCTTGACCTCTTGCTTGTGCCAAGCTTCCCATTCCACATGAGCTTCTTCTTCTTGGCCTTAGGTGAACATCTCATAAGATCAAGCTCAACCTTTCCCTTGAGATTATTCCCCATGCTCTCCTCTTGAACGTTTGGATCACCATTAGCTAATTCAATGTGTACACTCTCACCAACATTCATTCCTTGACTTGTTTCTTCCTCCTTCCATTCAACCTTTGAACCAAAAATGGTCAAGGCGAGCAAAGGCGGTTTTTGACTAAATCACGGTTTGGGTCCTTGGGCTCGAACCACGGGCTAGACCACGATCCTAAGGTCCACCCAAGCTTATTTTGAGTGAATTACATCATAATATGTTGGTCAAGCTTGGTGAGTCAAAGAGGTCAAGGAAAGTCAAGACAAAGAGCAACCGAAAGTCAACAAAACGCTATTTTTGAATGTGATCGCTCGAGTGCACCCAAGTGGGTTCGAACCACAAGTCAACTAAGTCAACAAGGAGCAAAAATCAATTGGGAGAAGACCCCAAGTCAGCCGAAATTAAATCAAGGAGAGGCTCACATGTTTCTCCTCAACATGTCCCTTTCACACATGTCACTATCCTCTTTACGCTTTACTTTATGTTTTTGTTTGTTTTCCTTCAAAAATTCAGCATTTGTAAGGCATATTTCAGCCGTTTTTTTGGATGTAATGTGGGTCAATTGTGGCCCTTAGATTAGCTTTGAATTGAAGGGTGTAGATTAGAGGTTGGGTCTTATATAAACCCACCTATCCCTCTTGTATTTTTCAGATTTGATAAAAAAGAAAACCCTAGCTTTTGTTGAGTATTCTCATTTTCTCATTACTTTGTGTTTGAGTTAAGTGAAAGATTGGTTTAGTGGCTTTGTGCTTAAACTAATCAAACCCTAATTCTCTAGCTTAGTGCTTAGAATTAGTGACTATCCTTTTTATCTTCCTTGTTTACAAAATTTCAGAAAATACTTCACTAAAAATTGATACATTGGCCGAGATTTTTCATCACCATCATCACTTGGTTTTGTTCATCCTTTGAGTGAAACTTGATCCACTAAGTTTCACTCCAAATTGGTCATCAAAGCCTAGGTTTGTTCTTGATTTCATTTTTTTTATCTTTGTTTTCGGTTTACCCTAGTATTGCCGAGTAGTTTGCTTGTTTTTTCCCTTTTAACTTTTCGTTTTTTCTTCTTCCTTTCCTTGTTTATTTTCTATAAATTTACCACAAAACTTCTACAAAATTCTCACAAATTTTCACAAAAATGGTTGAAGATCTACGCTTGTGTTAGTGTTGGTTTCGGTTTTTACAATCAAAGGTCCAAACTTTACTTGAAAATTTTCAGATTTGTTCTTTGGTTATTTCAATGGATGTGTTCCATCATTTTGGTGTTTCACTTGATACTACTCTTGGTGAGACCATGTATGATTCTATGGAGAAAGCTAGAAGAGAGCTTGAAAACAAAATGAGTCAAATGAGGGGTAAACTTAAACCTAACCCTAATCTTGATCTTGCGACTTTGAGAGATAGCTTGGCTCGGTTAGGAGGAGAGCCGCCCCCTAACCATGGCCGTGTGATGTGTAGGGGCATGGTTGCTCAAACCCTAACCCTAACCCTAGAAGAGAATCACCAAGTCGAAATCTTTAGGTCTAGGTGTACCATTATGGGAAGGGTTTGTAATTTGGTTGTTGATGAGGAAAGTTGTGTTAGTGTTGCCTCAAATACTCTCATTGAAAAACTAGCCTTACCTACACAAGATCACCCTAACCCTTACAAGATGAAATGGCAAAAAAATGGAGCCGAGGTGAGTGTGATGGTGGTTAGACAATGCTTGGTTTCTTTCTCCATTGGAAGGGATTACAAGGATGAGGTTTTGTGTGATGTGATTCCCATGGATGCTTGTCATCTCCTCTTGGGGAGACCATGGAAATTGGAGAGAAATGCTCATCATGATGGGAGGGACAATACCTACACTTTCAAGATTGGAGCTAAGAAAATCAAACTTGCACCCTTACCTTCGATTTTGAATAACCCTAACCCACCCTCCTTGGTTGAGTCACACGACAACATGAAGGTTGATGGGGGACCCGAAATGAAACAAGTGCAAGCTGAAATGGGGATGATAAAGCCGTGGGATATGATACAAGAGGGCATACCAACCCTCCTACCTTCTACCTTGAAGTATTCCACCCCACCTTCCATGTTTGAGCCTTACAAAGAAGTGATGTTGAGTGAAGAGGCCGAAATAAGTGAAGGGATGGATGTTGGTGAGAAATTGACCCTTCACTTTGCTAAAGATGATCCTAACAATCAAGAGGAAAGCATGGGATACAATGCCAAGCATCGGGACGAGTATGATCATGAGATGTGTTTGGCTAATGTCAAGAGAAAGGTGTTCATGTGGTATGAGAATGTTGATACAAGCAAAGAGTCAAGGGAATTTCTAAAATGGAAATTCAAAGTGAATAATAACAACAAGGAGCTACTATGTGATCATCCTACTCAAGTCTACTCAAGTGGATTCATGAAATGGGGGTTCAAAGGGGGAACTAAGCTTGAACAAAAAGAGCTAAGTGATGATCTTCTACAATCTTCATCTAAGCTCAAGATAGAAGATGGCTCAAGTGAAAGTCCAAAGATCAACTTGTGGGAGGAGAACACGGCCCTCAAGACCATAACCGACTTACTCACACTCCTCATGTCATCTAATTCCACAAGTACCTTCATGATCGAGAGTGTAGCCCTCCATGTGATCAAAGACAACCCTAGAGCAATAAGGGGAAGTCAAGGAGAGGAGCTCAATGAGCTCAAAACTGAAAACTTGGGTAACTCGATCAAGTGCAAGGGAAGTGAATCATTTGGAGATGCAAAGGTCGATGTGCTAGAAAGCTCAAGTGAGTCCTTGAAATGGGAAAGAGACATGGGACTCATCATTGACAAAGGGTGGCTAATTGACGGTCCTAAACATGAGGAACTTCGAGTTGTGCTAGGGGTTAATTGTGAATCCAAAGAAACCATGAGTAAGGGAGAGAGCAAGTTCAATTCAATGAACCGAGTTTACAAGAATCAATCTCTCATTCAATCTCTAAGCAAGTGGAATTCTTGGAAGTCTAGAGCCATGGAGCCCAAAGTTGGTCATGGGGCTCATGGGGCACCCCTCATCATGTTCTACGATTCAAGTCATGAAGCCAACAAGAGTCCGAGTCGAGAAGGAGGCAAAGGATCGAGCTATGAGTCAAGCTATAGTCCAAACCGAGCAAGAGGAGGAGAGACCGAGGATTTGAGGACAAATCCTTTTCAAGGAGAGGAGATTGAACCAAAAATGGTCAAGGCGAGCAAAGGCGGTTTTTGACTAAATCACGGTTTGGGTCCTTGGGCTCGAACCACGGGCTAGACCACGATCCTAAGGTCCACCCAAGCTTATTTTGAGTGAATTACATCATAATATGTTGGTCAAGCTTGGTGAGTCAAAGAGGTCAAGGAAAGTCAAGACAAAGAGCAACCGAAAGTCAACAAAACGCTATTTTTGAATGTGATCGCTCGAGTGCACCCAAGTGGGTTCGAACCACAAGTCAACTAAGTCAACAAGGAGCAAAAATCAATTGGGAGAAGACCCCAAGTCAGCCGAAATTAAATCAAGGAGAGGCTCACATGTTTCTCCTCAACATGTCCCTTTCACACATGTCACTATCCTCTTTTATGCTTTTACTTTATGTTTTTGTTTGTTTTCCTTCAAAAATTCAGCATTTGTAAGGCATATTTCAGCCGTTTTTTTGGATGTAATGTGGGTCAATTGTGGCCCTTAGATTAGCTTTGAATTGAAGGGTGTAGATTAGACGTTGGGTCTTATATAAACCCACCTATCCCTCTTGTATTTTTCAGATTTGATAAAAAAGAAAACCCTAGCTTTTGTTGAGTATTCTCATTTTCTCATTACTTTGTGTTTGAGTTAAGTGAAAGATTGGTTTAGTGGCTTTGTGCTTAAACTAATCAAACCCTAATTCTCTAGCTTAGTGCTTAGAATTAGTGACTATCCTTTTTATCTTCCTTGTTTACAAAATTTCAGAAAATACTTCACTAAAAATTGATACATTGGCCGAGATTTTTCATCACCATCATCACTTGGTTTTGTTCATCCTTTGAGTGAAACTTGATCCACTAAGTTTCACTCCAACCTTAAAGATAAAGGTACTATCCTTCCCATCATGGACCAAAATGTCTTCATGCTTCCATGGTTCACAAGGCTTATCAAAGATGGGATGACAAGACACCCATTACAAACAAATCATCCAAAACCTCATCACCATGGCTCTTCAACTCGGCTTCTTTGTGTAACCTTCCTATCTTGCGAGGATTAGGATGCTCTTGTGAAAGTAAGGCTAACTCCTCATTTTGAGTGTTAGGAGCCACCTTGATAGAGTTTCCTCCATCCATGACCAAATCATATGGCCTCACCTCCATCTCGGTTTCATGTTGATCTTGCTTCACATCCTCTTCATCCTTATTAGCAAGGACCTCACTCCTTTCATCCTCACAATCAAGGATGTCACTCATCTCCCCATGAACAATCTCACACGGGTTCAAGGTTTTTTTTGTGGGACATTCTTTGGCATTGTGACCGTATCCTTGACATTGACAACATTTCTTAAGGGAGATGGTTGTTTTATGGCTAAGGTCAGCCCCCTTCCTAATTTTGGCTTTCATGGGTGGCTCATAAGGTGGTGTTTTTGTAGGAGAGTCAAGTAAAATAGCCATCCCTTTACTCAAACTCATTTGGACAGCCTTTCCCCTCATCCTAGCCAACTTGGCTTCTAACTCTTTTCTAGCCCTCTCCATAGACTCGAAAATGGTCTCAACACAAGGGGTTTCACATGAAGTACCATAAGAAAATGATGGAGAACCAAATCGGAAAGATAGATCCATTGTAACTCAAAAACAAAAACTGATTTTGAGATAAAGTTTATACCTTTGCTTGAACCGAAACAAAAACTAACACAAGGGTGGATCTTGTGCTCTTGAACCTAGGCTTTGATAACCAATTTGGAGTGAAACTAGATGGGTTAAGTTTCACTCAAGGAGACAACAAAAATCGAACTTATAATCTAACGAAAATACTCGGCCTAGTGTTGTTTTTTTGTGATAATTTTTCTGAAATTTTGTAAACAAGAAAACATAATGGATAGGCTAATTCTAAGCACAAAGCAATAGAATTAGGGTTTAGTTAATCAAGCACAAAGCCACTAATTAACTAGAAAGTCACTAACTCAAGCACTAAGCAAAGAGATAAAGAACACTCAAATAAGTTGAGAACTCTCAAACTTAGGGTTTTTTCTCATTTATCAAATCTCAAAAATACATTGTAAGGGGGTGGGTTTATATAATACCCAAGCTCTCATCTAAGCCCTTCATTACAATGTTGATCTAATGGTCCTAAGAAGGCCTTCAAGTCAGCCAAATATTGGTCCTATTGACCTTACAAAATCTGAAAATAAACAACAACCAAAAGATAAAGGTAGAACGTGACATCTAGGTCCATCTACACCTTGTGTTTAGGTTATCATCCAAGGGTTAGGATTAGCACCTTGGAGAGCAAGGAGTGATGGTACAAGGACTTACAAATCTGATCACAAACTAAAAGAAAACAAGACAATAAAGTGAACAAGGACATAAAGCAAACTAAGGTCCACAATCGATACCCATGAACAAAGGTTGAGCTCTTTGTTTGAATTAGAATTCAGCTGATCTCTTGGTCTTCTCTTGTGTATCCCACGTCCCATGTGAGTCCATGGCTCATTAGGAGACTCCCAAATGGTCCCCAAAGTGAGCTCACCCAAGGAGAATGATGTAGGTTAAGTTCATGGCTCATTACTCCAAAACCGAGTTCCTTGAGATCAAGTGACTTGTAGGCTTCACCATTTCTCGCTCACGTTGCATTAGAAGGCCCATGATATGTCATTGGAAAGGTAATTGAGCTAGCTTTCCAATTCAAAAAGAATCATCCAAATATATGGCCTAGAACTCAAGATATGCAACTTTGAGTACGGACATGTCGAATTTGCCTATGGACTGAAGTTTCACAATCTGACCCCTGACTTGTAGAGGCCATAACTCTCAGCTCCCTTTGAACCAGATAGCCAACCATATGTCAAATGAAAGCTCTTTGAGCTAGATTTCATATGCAATTGGTTTCACCTCAATTGGATGAGTAGATTGGGAGTTATGTTACAATTTCTACCGACATGTCAAGATAAGCTTCTTGGTTCATGGCCTAGATTGTTGCTTTCCATGTGTGGGCTGATTTCCTTCGTTCCTCCTTGTACATTTCACTTGGTTTGATCCTAATGATCACAAATTAAGCCATGGCTCGAGCCCTAGGACCCAAGTTAGCCCAAGCCTCAAAATGAGCAAAAATGAGCTTATCCATTTTGGTGCAAATCCCTTGAAGTTCACCCAAGAGATCATGACCGAGACATCAAGGTAGAAATTCCCGACTTTTATGGTAGTCTTAATCCCGAGGATCTACTAGATTGGCTTAGGTCGGTCGAAAGAATTTTGAATTTAAAGAATACCCCGATAGAAAGTGTTTTAAGGTGGCCATCATGAAATTCAAAGGCTATACCTCCCTTTGGTATGAAAACCTTAAGAACCAAAGAAATCGAGAGGGAAAGGAACCCATTAAGTCGTGGCTCAAACTCAAGAAAAAGCTCAAAGAAAAGTTTGTTCCCAAGGACTATACCTAAGACATGTTCTGCAACGGGAGTTGAGAGCTCGCAATCTATTGACCTAGGGCCCGCTTCCAACCTTAGGTCCAAAGGTCAACCACAAGTCAATTAAATTTACAAGAGCCAAAGTCAAGTGGGAGAGACCCAAAATCAGCCGAAAATAGACCCCAAAGAAGCTTCACATGTGTTCCTCAATAAGTCCCTTTCAACACATGTCACTATCTACCTTTTATGCTTTATGCTTTATACTTTAAGTATTTGTTGTTTTCCATTCAAAATTTCAGCTCATGTGAGCCTTTGGACCGAGTATTAAGTTGTTTTGTGGGTTATTTGTGAGCCCTTAGATCCTCTTGTAATGTATGGTCAAGATTAGAATGAGGGTAGTATATAAACCCTCATTCTCACATCATATTTTTCAGATTTGATATTGAAAGAAAACCCTAGTGTTATTTGAGTATTCTTCATTTTTCTCATTACTTTGTGTTTGAGATTTATGATAATTAGTTAGTGGCTTTGTGCTTAACTAATTAAAACCTAAATCTATTACTTTGTGTGTAGATTTAGTGACTATCTTTTATGTTTTATTGTTTCACAAAATTTCAGAAAAATTTCAACATAAAAATACATATACTCGGCCGAATTTCATCAAGTGTTCTAGATCGATTTTTGTTCATCCTTTGAGTGAAACTTGATCCACTTAGTTTCACTCCAAATTGGCATCAAAGCTTTGGTTGGGTTTCGAAGCACAAGATCCCATCTTTTGTGCTTACACACGGTCCAAAAGCAATCTTGCTTAACCGAAATTTTTCAGGTTTGTTCTTCTTTGTTTTCTCAATGAGTATGCCTCTTTCTTGTGATACTACTCTTGAGGGAACCATATATGACTCTATGGAGAAATTGAGAAGGGAAATAGAGGCTAAGTTGAGCCGATTGAATGGAGGAGTTGGGTCAAAACTTGGTCTTGTAACTTGGAGGGTTATGCATACCCAACCCCATTCCTTGGAAGAAAGTCAAAAAAATCAGATTTTTAGGTCTAAGTGTACCATTGGGAAGAGGGTTTGTAACCTCATTATTGATGGGGGGAGTTGTGTTAATGTTGCTTCAAAAACCCTCATCGATAAGCTTGCCTTACCCACACAAAAACACCCAAACCCTTACAAGTTGAGATGGTTGAATAGGGAGGCGGAAATTGTGGTTGATAGACGATGTTTGGTTTCTTTTTCGATGGGAAGAGACTATGTGGATGAAGTGTGGTGTGATGTGATTCCTATGGATGCTTGTCACCTTTTATTAGGGAGACCTTGGGAATTTGATCGAAATGCGACTCATGAGGGAAGAGACAACACTTATACTTTCAAGTTTAGAGACAAGAGGATTAAACTCACCCCCTTGCCTCCAAACATGGGTGGCCGAGGCACTCCTCCTCAAACCAAGCCACTTGAGGGAATTCTATTGGTTGGGGAACAAGAAATGAAACAAGAGCTTAGCAAGGGAATGGTTGTTTATGCCCTCATTGCCAAAGAAACTCCTAAGGAAAGTGAAAAACCGATTCCATGTGAAGTTCAAGAGCTCTTAGAACTCTACAAGGATGTGTTTCCTCTCGAGCTACCACACGGCCTACCCCCTATTAGGGGCATTGAGCATCAAATTGATCTTGTTCCGGGGGCTACACTACCTAATAAGGCCGCATATCGAAGTGATCCTAAGGCTACACAAGAACTTCAACAACAAATTGGGGAACTCATGGAAAAGGGGTTTGTAAGAGAATCTCTTAGTCCTTGTGCCGTACCTACACTCTTGGTACCTAAGAAGGATGGAACTTGGAGAATGTGTACGGATAGTCGAGCTATTAATAATATTACGGTCAAGTATAGGTTTCCTATACCTAGACTTGATGACATTCTTGATGAGCTTAGTGGGGCTCGATTGTTTTCCAAGATTGATTTGCGACAAGGATACCATCAAGTGAGAATCAAAGAGGGTGATGAATGGAAGACGGCTTTTAAAACGAAGCATGGGTTATATGAATGGCTAGTCATGCCTTTTGGACTATCCAATGCTCCTAGCACCTTCATGAGATTGATGACCGAGGTTTTGAGACCTTACTTGGGAAGGTTCGTTGTGGTTTACTTTGACGATATCTTGGTGTATAGCCCTTCCAAAGAGGCTCATCTACATCACTTGCAAGTGTTGTTTGAGACACTTCGAGACCACAAGTTGTATGGCAAGCTAGAAAAGTGTTCCTTCATGCAAAGCGAAGTCCAATTCTTGGGCTATATCATCTCTAGCCGAGGTATACTAGTGGATCAAGAGAAAGTGGAGGCTATCAAATCATGGCCCATTCCGAAGAACATAACCGAGGTGAGAAGCTTTCATGGCTTGGCTTCTTTTTATCGACGATTTATCAAGGATTTTAGCACGCACAAGGCACCCATCACCGAGTGTATGAAGAAAGGGGAATTCAAGTGGAGTGAGGGGGCCGAGATTTCCTTCAATAAAATCAAGAAGTTGTTGTGTGATTCACCTATTCTTACACCACCGGATTTCAATAAGCTTTTTGAAGTCGAATGTGATTCTAGTGGAGTTGGAATTGGGGCCGTGCTATTACAAGAACACAAGCCAATCGCTTACTTTAGTGAGAAGTTGAATGGTGCCAAGCTCAATTATTCCACCTACGACAAAGAATTCTATGCCATCGTTAGGGCTCTCGCTCATTGGAGCCATTACCTCAAGCCCAAACCGTTTGTTCTTCATTCGGATCATGAGGCTCTCAAATACATCAATGGACAACACAAGTTGAATCATAGGCACGCCAAGTGGGTAGAATTTCTTCAATCGTTCTCTTTCTCAAGCAAGTTCATTGAAGGAAAGAATAACGTGGTGGCCGATGCATTATCTCGGAGGCACACCATGCTAAGCTACATGGAGCAAAGAGTGTTGGGTTTTGAATTCATGAAAGAACTCTATGTGGAAGACCCCGACTTCAAGGATGAATGGAATTCTATTCGTGAAGGGCAAAGCAAGGTAGGGAGCAAGTACACACTTCAAGAGGGATTCCTATTCTTGGGGAATCGGTTGTGCGTTCCTAAGGGTCCCTATCGACTTCTCCTAGTGCGTGAGGTTCACTCAAATGGTTTAGCCGGGCATTTTGGAATTCAAAAGACTTACGACATCCTCCAAGACCAATTCTATTGGCCGAAAATGCTTGGAGATGTCCAAGATGTGATCAAGAGATGCGCTTCGTGCCAACAATCCAAGTCCTTCTTTCAAACGGGGCCCTATACTCCTCTACCCACCCCAAATCGGCCATGGGAGGACGTTAGCATGGATTTCATCGTCGCTTTGCCTAGAACTCAACGAGGTAAGGATTCCATCATGGTTGTGGTGGATCGATTTAGCAAGATGGCTCACTTCATTGCGTGCAAGAAAACCGAAGATGCCATGAGTGTGGCCGAGTTGTATTTCAAGGAAGTGGTCAAACTACACGGAGTTCCCAAGACCATTGTATCCGATCGAGACACCAAGTTCATGAGCCACTTTTGGAAGACCTTGTGGAAATTGTTGAAAACAAGGCTCTTGTTTAGCACGAGTCACCACCCTCAAACGGATTGTCAAACCGAGATCACTAATAAAACCTTGGGGAGGATCCTTAGGAGCATCGTTTCAAAGTCCTTGAAAGATTGGGATCTCATGCTTGCCCACGCCGAATTCGCTTTTAATCGTGCCCCTTCTTCTAACACGGGACAATCACCGTTTGAAGTGGTCTATGGAACCAACCCTCTCATGCCCACGGACCTAGCCCCCATCAAGAGCAAGGAGATGAGCTACGATGCCAAGAAGCGGGTTGAGTTCATGATGAGCATCCACAATCAAGTCAAGAAGCAAATCGAGAAAACGAATGAGACCTACAAGACTAGGTCAAAGGGCCGAAGGACTCCAAAAGATTTCGAGCCGGGAGACTTGGTATGGTTGCACTTGAGGAAGGAAAGGTTTCCGGATATGAGAAAGAACAAGCTCATGCCTAGGGCCGAGGGTCCCTTCGAGATACTTGAGAAAATTGGACCGAATGCTTACAAAGTTGATTTACCGGGAGAGTACGGAGTCCATGGCACGTTTAACGTGGGAGACCTTAGCCCGTATCTTGAAGACTTGGAGGATGAAGAAGGAGAGGATTTGAGGGCAAATCCTTTTCAACCCGGGGAGATTGCAACGGGAGTTGAGAGCTCGCAATCTATTGACCTAGGGCCCGCTTCCAACCTTAGGTCCAAAGGTCAACCACAAGTCAATTAAATTTACAAGAGCCAAAGTCAAGTGGGAGAGACCCAAAATCAGCCGAAAATAGACCCCAAAGAAGCTTCACATGTGTTCCTCAATAAGTCCCTTTCAACACATGTCACTATCTACCTTTTATGCTTTATGCTTTATACTTTAAGTATTTGTTGTTTTCCATTCAAAATTTCAGCTCATGTGAGCCTTTGGACCGAGTATTAAGTTGTTTTGTGGGTTATTTGTGAGCCCTTAGATCCTCTTATAATGTATGGTCAAGATTAGAATGAGGGTAGTATATAAACCCTCATTCTCACATCATATTTTTCAGATTTGATATTGAAAGAAAACCCTAGTGTTATTTGAGTGTTCTTCATTTTTCTCATTACTTTGTGTTTGAGATTTATGATAATTAGTTAGTGGCTTTGTGCTTAACTAATTAAAACCTAAATCTATTACTTTGTGTGTAGATTTAGTGACTATCTTTTATGTTTTATTGTTTCACAAAATTTCAGAAAAATTTCAACATAAAAATACATATACTCGGCCGAATTTCATCAAGTGTTCTAGATCGATTTTTGTTCATCCTTTGAGTGAAACTTGATCCACTTAGTTTCACTCCAGGATTTGCCCTCAAATCCTCTCCCTCTTCATCCTCCAAGTCTTCATGGTACGGGCTAAGATCTCCCACATTGAACGTGCCATGGACTCCGTACTCCCCCGGTAGATCAACCTTGTAAGCATTTGGCCCAATTTTCTCAAGTATCTCGAAGGGACCCTCGGCCCTAGGCATGAGCTTGTTCTTTCTCTTATCCGGAAACCTTTCTTTTCTCAAATGTAACCATACCAAATCTCCCGGCTCAAATTCTTTTGGGATCTTACGGCTTTTTGATCTAGACTTGTAGGTTTCATTCGCTTTCTCGATTTGTTTCTTGAATTGATTGTGGATGCTCATCATGAACTCAACCCGTTTCTTGGCATCGTAGCTCATTTCCTTGCCTTTGACGGGGGCTAGGTCCGTGGGCATGAGAGGGTTGGTCCCATAGACCACTTCAAACGGTGAATTTCCCGTGCTAGTAGAAGGGGCACGATTAAAAGCAAACTCGGCATGGGCAAGCTTGAGATCCCAATCTTTCAAGGATTTAGAAACAATGCACCTAAGGATCCTTCCCAATGTTTTATTAGTGACCTCGGTTTGACCATCCGTTTGAGGGTGGTGACTTGTGCTAAACAAGAGCCTCGTTTTCAACAACTTACACAAGGTTTTCCAAAAGTGGCTCATGAACTTGGAGTCTCGATCGGATACAATGGTCTTGGGAACTCCGTGTAGTTTGACCACTTCCTTGAAGTAGAGCTCGGCCACTCCTATGGCGTCCTCGGTTTTCTTACTCGCAATGAAATGAGCCATCTTGCTAAATCGATCCACCACAACCATGATGGAGTCCTTACCTCGTTGACTTCTAGGCAAAGCAACGATGAAATCCATGCTAACATCCTCCCATGGCCGATTTGGGACGGGCAGAGGAGTATAGGGTCCCGTTTGAAAGAAGGACTTGGATTGTTGGCACGAAGCGCATCTCTTGATCACATCTTGGACATCTCCAAGCATCTTGGGCCAATAGAATTGATCTTGGAGGATGTCGTAAGTCTTTTGAATCGAAAAATGCCCGGCTAAACCATTAGAATGAACCTCCCGTACTAGGAGAAGTCGATAGGAACCTTTAGGAATGCACAACCGATTCCCCAAGAATAGGAACCCCTCTTGAAGTGTGTATTTGCTTCCTAGTTTGCTTTGCCCTTCACGTATGGAGCTCTACTCATCTTTGAAGTCGGGATCCTCCACATAGAGCTCTTTCATGAATTCAAAACCCAACACTCTTTGCTCCATGTAGCTTAGCATGGTGTGCCTTCGAGAGAAAGCATCGGCTACCACATTATTCTTCCCTTCGATGAACTTGCTTGAAAAAGAGAAGGATTGAAGAAATTCTACCCATTTGGCGTGCCTATGATTCAATTTGTGTTGTCCGTTGATGTATTTGAGAGCCTCATGATCCGAATGTAGTACGAACGGCTTGGGCTTGAGGTAATGGCTCCAATGGGCGAGAGCTCGAACGATGGCATAGAATTCTTTGTCGTAGGTGGAATAGTTGAGCTTGGCACCATTCAATTTCTCACTAAATTAAGCTATCGGTTTGTGTTCTTGTAAGAGGACGGCCCCAATTCCAACTCCACTAGCATCACATTCAACCTCAAAAATTTTATTGAAATCCGGTGGCGTAAGAATAGGTGAATCACACAACAACCCCTTGATTTTGTTGAAGGAGATCTCGGCCCCTTCACTCCATTTGAACTCTCCTTTCTTCATACACTCGGTGATGGGTGCCATGATAATGCTAAAATCCTTGATAAATCTTCGATAAAAAGAAGCCAAGCCATGAAAACTCCTCACCTATGTTATGTTCTTCGGAATTGGCCATGATTTGATAGCCTCCACTTTCTCTTGGTCTACTAGTATGCCACGGCTAGAGATGATAAAGCCCAAGAATTGGACTTCGCTTTGCATGAAGGAACATTTCTCTAGCTTGCCATACAACTTGTGATCTCTAAGTGTCTCAAACAACACTTGCAAGTGATGTAGATGAGCTTCCTTGGAAGGGCTATACACCAAGATATCGTCAAAGTAAACCACAACGAACCTTCCCAAGTAAGGCCTCAAAACCTCGGTCATCAATCTCATGAAGGTGCTAGGAGCATTGGATAGTCCGAAAGGCATGACTAACCATTCATACAACCCATGTTTTGTTTTAAAAGCCGTCTTCCATTCATCACCCTTGGACTGAAACGGCTTGGCGATTTGGTCCCGATTTTTGGGTCTAAGATCTAACCATGGTCCTTGGACTAATGGTCATGAAATTTCAGCCAAATTAGGCCATAATCTCGGCTGATTTCAACACTCACATGATACACTATAATTCAAGAGCATGTCCCTTTCATTATAGTTTGCTTTATACTTTATGTCTTTGTCACCTTTTGGTCTTTTGTATTCAAACAACAAAATCAGCTAAGGGACCTTATTTGGACGCGTAAAAACTTGCTCTCCAAGGAGCAAATGAAGGGCCTTGATTGAACAACACAAATGAAGGGAGAGGATTCTCCAAGATGTCACCATCTACTTTAGTTGTTGTTGTCTTTTGTAATCAGATTTTGTAAGGTCTTTAGGACCCTTTTTCGACTGATTTGTAAGGCCCCTCATGGCCCTTAGATCTTTAGTAAGATGTATGGCTAGGATGAAAGCCTTGGTCTTATATAAACCAAGCTTTCCTCATGTAACAAATCAGATTTGAAGTTATAAAAAGATGAGATTTAAAAGTGAGTTTTTCTCTTGGAGACCCCCTTAGCTTAGTGCTTGGAGTATCCTTGGGTGATGGTCATCGCTTAGTGCTTGATCGGAACCATAGTCTTAGGCCCTAGCTTAGTGCTCGGTCTAAGTCATATCCTTTATCTTTGTTTTATGTTTGTTCAAATAAAATTCAGAAAACAATCCACCCCTAAACAGCCGCTAAAACGTGTGAGTGAATGAGTGTTCATGAGTGAACCGAGTTTAGGGTGAGTGTGGTTACAAGGTACAAAGAGGCCCGCTTCGAATCGCTCCAATTAGTTGGAACGAAACGGCTTGGTGATTTGGTCCCGATTTTTGGTCTACGATCTAGCCATGGTCCTTGGACTAATGGTCAAGAAAAGTCAGCCAAATAGGCTCCAAAATCTCGGCTGAAATCAAGTCCCAAATGATACACTAATTCAAATACATATCCCTTTCATTATAGTTTGCTTTATTATTTTATATCTTTGTCACCTTTTAGTATTTTGTAAGGAAGCTCAAAAATCAGCTTGGAGTCTAAGGGTGGGCCGAGTAAGCTTGTGCTCCAAGGAGATAATCAAGACCCTTGAATGAACAACAACAAATGAAGGGAGAGGATGCTCCAAGATGTCACCATCTACTTTAGTTGTTGTTGTCTTTTGTAATCAGATTTTGTAAGGCTTGTGAGCTGTTTTTTTTGTTGTGTTTTAGGACCATTCTTGACCCTTAGATTAGGAGTAAGATGTAAGGTCAATATGTAAAGCCATGGTCTATATAAACCAAGAATTTCCTCATTGTATTTTCAAATTTGTTGAATGAATGAAAAACCCTAGAGTTTGTGAGTTTCCTTCATTTTCTCTTAGCTAAGTGCTTGAGTTAGTGAGTGATTAATTAGTGGCTTAGTGCTTGATTAATCAAAACCTAAATCTATTGCTTTGTGCTTAGATTCAGCCTATCCATTTATGCTTTTCTTTTACTTACAAAAAAACAGAAAATTTATCACAAAAAAACATCACATTGGCCGAATATTTTCAAGGGTTTACAAGTTTGATTTTTGTTGTTCTCTTGAGTGAAATCAAACCCCATAGGTTTCACTCCCAATTGGTATCAAAGCTTCGGCTCTTGCGTTTTCTTAAACCAAGACGGTCTTGGGATGAGTTGGGTCTTGGTGTTTTAGGGTGTAACCTTGCAAATCTGGGCGTGTCTTGATTTGTGAGTGTCGACTTGATTCGAGCACCTTTGTAGGTGTTTGAGTCGAGTTGGCTAATAAGAGGGTTCTATGAATTTGCTATGTGCTTTTCATAGGATGTGCTCTTGTTGTTTCCCTCTTTTACATCCAACTTTACTTTCTTTCAAAATCGTTTTTGTTTTTCTGAAAATTTTCTTTTGGATACCATGTTTAGTTGGCTAAAGTTTGAGGACAAACTTTTTTTGAAGAAGGGGAGAGTTGGAACGAAACGGCTTGGTGATTTGGTCCCGATTTTTGGTCTACGATCTAACCATGGTCCTTGGACTAATGGTCAAGAAAAGTCAGCCAAATAGGCTCCAAAATCTCGGCTGAAATCAAGTCCCAAATGATACACTAATTCAAATACATATCCCTTTCATTATAGTTTGCTTTATTACTTTATGTCTTTGTCACCTTTTAGTATTTTGTAAGGAAGCTCAAAAATCAGCTTGGAGTCTAAGGGTGGGCCGAGTAAGCTTGTGCTCCAAGGAGATAATCAAGACCCTTGGATGAACAACAACAAATGAAGGGAGAGGATGCTCCAAGATGTCACCATCTACTTTAGTTGTTGTTGTCTTTTGTAATCAGATTTTGTAAGGCTTGTGAGCTGTTTTTTGTTGTGTTTTAGGACCATTCTTGACCCTTAGATTAGGAGTAAGATGTAAGGTCAAGATGTAAAGCCTTGGTCTATATAAACCAAGCATTTCCTCATTGTATTTTCAGATTTGTTGAATGAATGAAAAACCCTAGAGTTTGTGAGTTTCCTTCATTTTCTCTTAGCTAAGTGCTTGAGTTAGTGAGTGATTAATTAGTGGCTTAGTGCTTGATTAATCAAAACCTAAATCTATTGCTTTGTGCTTAGATTTAGCCTATCCATTTATGCTTTTCTTTTACTTACAAAAAAACAGAAAATTTATCACAAAAAACATCACATTGGCCGAATATTTTCAAGGGTTTACAAGTTTGATTTTTGTTGTTCTCTTGAGTGAAATCAAACCCCATAGGTTTCACTCCAACCCTCTTTGATTCTCACTTGATGGTATCCTTGTCGTAGATCAATCTTGGAAAACAATCGAGCCCCACTAAGCTCATCAAGAATGTCATCAAGTCTAGGTATAGGGAACCTATACTTGACCGTAATATTGTTGATAGCTCGACTATCCGTACACATTCTCCAAGTTCCATCCTTCTTAGGCACCAAAAGCGTAGGTACGGCACAAGGATTAAGAGATTCCCTTACAAACCCCTTTTCCATGAGTTCCCCAATTTGTTGTTGAAGTTCTTGTGTAGCCTTGGGATCACTTCGATATGCGGCCATATTAGGTAGTGTAGCTCCCGGAACAAGATCAATTTGATGCTCAATGCCTCTTATAGGGGGCAAACCGTGTGAAAGCTCATGTGGGAACACATCTTTACAAAACTCCAAGAGCTCTTGGACCTCACAAGGAATCGGTTCCTCACTCTCTTTAGGGTTTTCTTTGGCGATGAGGGCATAAACAACCATGCCCTTGCTAAGCTCTTATTTCATTTCTTGCTCCCCAATCAATAGAACTCCCTCAAGAGGCTTGGTTAGAGTAGAAGTGGTTCGGCCACCCATGTTTGGAGGCAGGGGTGTGAGTTTGATCCTCTTGTCTCTAAACTTGAAAGTGTAAGTGTTGTCTCTTCCCTCATGAATTGCATTTCGATCAAATTCCCAAGGTCTCCCTAATAAAAGGTGACAAGCATCCATGGGAATCACATCACACCAAACTTCATCCATGTAGTCTCTCCCCATAGAAAAAGAAACCAAACATCGTTTATCAACCAAAATTTCGGCCTCCTTATCCATGGATGTTTTTGTGTGGGTAAGGCAAGTTTATCAATGAGGGTTTTTGAAGCAACATTAACACAACTCCCTCCATTAATGATTAGGTTACAAACCCTCTTCCCAATGGTACACTTAGACCTAAAAATCTGATTTTTTTGACTTTCCTCCAATGGTTGAGGTTGGGTATGCATAACCCTCCAAGTTACAAGACCAAGGTTTGACCCTAATCCTCCCTTCATACGGCTCAACTTAGCCTCTAATTCCCTTCTCAATTTCTCCATAGAGTCATACATGGTTCCCTCAAGAGTAGTATCATAAGAAAGAGGCATACTCATTGAGAAAACAAAAGGAACAAACCTGAAAAAATTTCGGGTAACTTAAGAACCCTTTGGATCGTGTGTTTCCTAAGCACAAAGGTGGATCTTGTGCTTCAAATCCAACCAAAGCTTTGATAACCAATTTGGAATGAAACCTAATGGGTTAGATTTCACTCAAGAGAACAACAAAAATCGAACTTGTAAACTCTTTGAAAAATACTCGGCCAAGTGATGTTTTTGTGAGAAATTTTCTGATTTTTGTAACTTAAAAGAAAACATAAAAGATAGACTAAATCTAAGCACAAAGCTAAAGATTTAGGGTTTGATTAATCAAGCACAAAGCCACTAATTAATCACTAATACTCTCTTGCACTTAGCTAGGAGAATACAAGTTAACAACTCTCAAACTTAGGGTTTTTGTTCATTCATCAAATCTGAAAATTTCAATGGGAGAGTGAGGGTTTATATAATACCCACACTCTAATCTTGGCCTTACAATTCAAAGATGATCTAAGGGCTCATAGTGGCCCTTGAAAAACAACATAAAAAACGGCTAAAAAGCCTTACAATAGCTGAAATTTTGAAGGCAAACAAACAAATACATAAAGCATAAAGCATAAAGGAAGATAGTGACATGTGGTGAAAGGGACTTGTGGAAGACAAACATGTGATGCTTGTTCCTCATTATTTCGGCTGATTTGGGCATGTTCCCACTTGATTTTTGTTCTTGATGATTTAATTGACTTGTGGTTGACCCTTGGACCTAAGGTTGGAAGCGGGTCCTAGGTCAATGGATCGCAAACTCTCAACTCCCGTTGCAATCTCCCCGGGTTGAAAAGGATTTGCCCTCAAATCCTCTCCCTCTTCATCCTCCAAGTCTTCATGGTACGGGCTAAGATCTCCCACATTGAACGTGCCATGGACTCCGTACTCCCCCGGTAGATCAACCTTGTAAGCATTTGGCCCAATTTTCTCAAGTATCTCGAAGGGACCCTCGGCCCTAGGCATGAGCTTGTTCTTTCTCTTATCCGGAAACCTTTCTTTTCTCAAATGTAACCATACCAAATCTCCCGGCTCAAATTCTTTTGGGGTCTTACGGCTTTTTGATCTAGACTTGTAGGTTTCATTCGCTTTCTCGATTTGTTTCTTGAATTGATTGTGGATGCTCATCATGAACTCAACCCGTTTCTTGGCATCGTAGCTCATTTCCTTGCCTTTGACGGGGGCTAGGTCCGTGGGCATGAGAGGGTGATATAGAACGGACTCGATATTTTGCAGCGGAAAATAAAAGATATGAATTAGCTAAGAAAATCTCGCAAGACCCCTCAACTAAGACTAGAATTAAACTAGCAATCTCGCAAGACTACTCGATTAACTCGTTTTTGGTAACTCTCAACCTCGCAAGGAATCAAGTTAACAAGAATTCAACCTCGCAAGGAAGAATTAACACTCTTATAACTCGCAAGTTAATAAGAACACACAAGTATAAACTTGAATTTTATTTCTCAAAGTAATCTGAAAAATAAGGTCACAATCCAACCTTATTTATAGTACTCTAAACAACTATATTGGTCCTAGGATAATTAGGAAACCAAATTATTCATCAACTAAGACTTTCCGAATCTAATTAGGAAATAAACTAACAAAATAAAATCAACTAAATTAAATTATTACTCCTACCACTTTTAGGAAACTTTCCAAGTTTTATTTGCAACTAAATAAACTAAATAAAGATAATAAAATAAGCTAAATTAACACGATTCAATTTTAGGAAAGTCGTGTTTCCAAAGAAATTGCTTTACGCTGCTTCCAGTTAACACCGGAAACGTGTTTCGCTTTCTGTCTGACGCTTCAAGGCGTTTCCACTGTTTGTGCTTGCGTTTCCACTGGTTGTGCTTGCGTTTCCACTGGTTGCGCTTGGTTCGGATCATAGGCACGCCAAATGGGTAGAATTTCTTCAATCCTTCTCTTTTTCAAGCAAGTTCATTGAAGGGAAGAATAATGTGGTAGCCGATGCTTTGTCTCGAAGACACACCATGCTAAGCTACATGGAGCAAAGAGTGTTGGGTTTTGAATTCATGAAAGAGCTCTATGTAGAGGATCCCGACTTCAGAGATGAATGGAGTTCCCTACATAATGGGCAAGGCAAGCAAGGAGGCAAATACACACTTCAAGAAGGGTTCTTATTCTTAGGGAACCGATTATGCATTCCTAAGGGGTCCTATCGAAATCTCCTAGTGCGGGAGGTTCACTCTAATGGTTTAGTGGAGTGAAACCTATGGGGGTTGATTTCACTCAAGAATACAACTAAAATCGATTTGTAAAACTTGTAGATATTTCGGCCAAGAGATGATTTTTTTGGTGAGAATTTTCTGATTTTTATAGGTAAATGAAAAACATAAAAGATAGAACTAAATCTAAACACAAAGTAATAGATTTAGGTTTTGATTAATCAAGCACTAAGCCACTAATTAATCATTCACTAACTCAAGCACTAAGCTAAGAGAATTGGAATGAAACTAGATGGGTTAAGTTCCACTCAAGGAGACAACAAAAATCGACTTGAAATACACTTATAAATCTCGGCCAAGTTTGATGTTTTTGTGAGATAATTTTCTGAAATTTTGTGAAACAAAAGGAAAACATAAAAGATAGTAACTAAATCTAAACACAAAGTAATAGATTTAGGTGTTAATTAGTCAAGCACTAAGCCACTAACTAATTACTCACAAATCTCAAGCACAAAGCAATGAGAAAAATGAAGAACACTCAACTTAAACACTAGGGTTTTCAATTCATTCAAATCTGAAAAATACAATGTGTGAGGGTGGGTTTATATAATACCCAAGGTCTCATCTAAGCCCTACATTACAAGTTGATCTAAGGGCCATAAAAGGTCCCTCAAGTCAGCCGAAATTAGGGTCCTAAGGACCATACAAAATCTGAAAATAAACCAACCTAACTCCTAAAGTAGATGGTGACCTCTAAGAGCATCCACACCTTGCATTGGATCTTATTCATCCAAGGGTTTAGATCACACCTTGGAGCACAAGTTGTGGATCACCAATTCATATTTCTAAGCTCCATACAACATAACTAAAAAGTGAAAATGACATAAAGTAAATAAGAAAAGGACATAAAGCATAAAGGTGAAGCTTGAAAGTGACTTGTTTCAAAATAGAGTATCATGTGAGGGCTTTGGGTCAGCCGAGATTTAGCCCCCTTGTGGCTGACCTTTTTGATCCATGTTGGCTCGTGTTTTATTGGGGTTTGAACCCACATGGGTGCACCCAAGTGATCACACTCAAAAATAGCTCATGGTTGCATTTGTTGCTCGCATTCTGACCCACCAAGCTTGACCAAGATATTATTGTTTAATTCACTCAAAATAAGCTTGGGTGGACCCTAGGACCGTGGCCTAGCCCATGGTTTGAGCCCAAGGACCCAAACCGTGATTTAAACAAAAACCGCCTTTGCTCGACTTGACCATTTTTGGTTCTATCTCCTCTTCTTGAAAAGGATTTGCCCTCAAATCCTTGTGGTTCTTAACATGAGTTTCATCTTGACATTGATCATAACCTCCAAGGAGAGGCACCTCTTTGATTCCACAACCAAAAACGAATTCAAGAAGTGTTAGCTTCAATGGACACCAAGGACTTAGAGCTCGAATGAATGGATGGATTTTCTTGACTTGACTCCTTTGATTGTGCTCGACTTCACCCATCTCTTTACTCAAGGGGTCCCATGGCTCGTGTGCTTGCCCTAGGTTAGTCCTAAGTCCTTCAATCTTGAGCTTAGGTGAGGTTTGCATAGGATCATCACCTAGCTCTCCTTGGCCATGCTTAGTTCCCCCTTTGAATCCCCATTTCATGAAACCACTTGAATAGACTTGATTATGATGACCACATAGCATTCCTTTGGTATTGATAATCCCCACCTTGAACTTCCATCTCAAGGACTCACTTGAACTCTCTAACATATCGACCTTTTCATCTCCAAAGGATTCACTTTCTTTGCACTTGATTGAGTTTCCCAAATTTTCAGTTTTGACTTCATTGAGCTCCTCTCCTTGACTTCCCCTTATTGCTCTAGGATTGTCTTTGATCACATGGAGGGCTACATTCTCAATCATGAGGGTACTTGTTGAATTAGACGACCTAAGAAGTGTGACCAACCAGTGTATGGCCTTGAGGGCCGTGTCTCTCTTCCACACATCCTCTTCTTGGGTTCTCATTTGGGAGTACCCTGGCCACAAATCAATCTTGGGATTTTCAATGGACTCATCCTCCTTGTTGTTGTTAGTATTCACTTTGAATTTCCATTTTAGAAATTCCCTTGACTCTTTGCTTGTATCAACATTCCCACTCCACATGAACTTAGGTAGACATTCTATTCCACACTCATCTTGATCATTAGGGATGTCCTTGAGAAGAACACATTCAACCTTCTCGTCACTAAACTCATGCTTCATTTCTAGTCCTCCACTTAATACAACTTCTTCGCATGGCTCAAACATGGAGGGTGGGGTGAAATACTTCAAGGTAGAAGGTAGGGGTGTTGGTAGGTCCTCTAGTATCATATCACACGGCCTTACCACCACCATTTCAGTTTGCACTTGTTTAATTTCGGGTCTCCCATCAACCTTCACTTTTTCGTGTGTCCCAATCAAGGAGGGAGGGTTAGGGTTCTTCAAAATCGGAGGTAAGGGTGTAAGTTTGATTTTCTTAGCTCCAATTTTAAAAGTATAGGTATTGTCCCTCTCATCATGATTAGCATTTCTTTTCAACTTCCATGGTCTCCCCAAGAGGAGATGACAAGCCTCCATGGGAATCACATCACACAAAACCTTATCCATGTAGTCCCCTCCAATGGAGAAAGAAACCAAGCATTGTCTAACCACACTTACACTCATCTCGGCTCCATTGTCTAGCCATTTCATCTTGTAAGGGTTAGGGTGATCTTGTGTAGGCAAAGCTAGTTTTTCAATGAGAGTATTTGAGGCAACATTATTGCAACTTTCCCCATCAACAACCAAATTATAAACCCTTCCCATAATGGTACACCTAGATCTAAAGATTTGGACTTGGTGATTCTCTGCTATGGTTAGGGGGTGGTTCTCCTCCTAACCGAGCCATTCTAGCCTCTAACTCTGGAGTGAAACTAAGTGGATCAAGTTTCACTCAAGGGATGAACAAAAATCGATCTTTGAACACTTGAAGAATTTCGGCCGAGTTGTATGTTTTTGGGTTGAAATTTTCTGATTTTGTTGTTAAATGAAAGAACACAAGGATAGAAACTGGACCAAAAATGGTCAAGGCGAGCAAAGGCGGTTTTTGTCCAAATCACGGTTTGGGTCCTTGGGCTCGAACCATGGGCTAGGCCACGGTCCTAAGGTCCACCCAAGCTTATTTTGAGTGATTTTAAACAATAATATCTTGGTCAAGCTTGGTGGGTCAAGGGAGTCAAGAAAAGTCAAGACGGAGAGCAACCGAAAGTCAACAAAATGCTATTTTTTGAGTGTGATCGCTCGAGTGCACCCATGCGGGTTCGAACCACAAGTCAATTAAATTATCAAGAGGAACAAATCAAGTGGGAATAAGACCCAAAACAGCCGAAAAATCAACAAGGGGAAGCTTCACATGTTTTTCCTCAATGTGTCCCTTTCAACACATGTCCCTATCTGCCTTTTATGCTTTATACTTTATGCTTTATGTTTTGTTGTTTACCTTCAATTTTTCAGCATTTGTAAGGCTTTAGAAGCCCTTTATTTATTTGGTTGTAAGGCCAATTAGGGCCCTTAGATCAAGTTCAAATTGTATGGTCAAGATGTAAAGACTTGGTCTATATAAACCAAGCATCCAACAACATAATTTTCAGAATTTGTTGAATGAAAAACCCTAGTGTTTAAAACTTGAGTGCTCTCATTTCTCTCATTACTTTGTGTTTGAGATTTATGATAATTAGTTAGTGGCTTAGTGCTTAACTAATTAAAACCCTAAATCTATTACTTTGTGTGTAGATTTAGATACTATCTTTTATGTTTCATTTGTTTACAAAATTTCAGAAAAATTCATCCCAAAAAAAATACTATTTGGCCGAGAATTTCAAGGGCTTTCAAAGTCGATTTGTGTTCATCCCTTGAGTGAAACTTGATCCACTTAGTTTCACTCCAAATTGGTATTCAAAGCCTAGGTTTGTTCTTGTTTTCGATTTATTTTTGTGTTACTCGGTTATACTCTTGTTTGTCCTCTTTTATTTTTTCGTTTTTCTCTTTTATTTTCTTGTTTCCACAAAACTTCCACAAAATTCTCACAAATTTTCACAAAAATGGTTGAAGATCTACACTTGTGTTAGTGTTGGTTCGGTTCTTACACTCAAAGATCCTCACTTTACTTGAAAATTTTCAGATTTGTTCTTTGGTTATTTCAATGGGTATGTTTCTTCCTTTTGATGTTACTTGTGATACTACTCTTGGTGAGACCATGTATAATTCTATGGAGAAAACTAGAAGAGAGCTTGAAATCAAAATGAGTCGAATGAGGAGTAGACCTATCCCTAACCCTAACCTTGTGATCTTGAGGGAGTTAAAAGGTAGAATGGCTCGGTTAGGAGGAGAGCCACCCCCTAGCCATGGCCGTATGGGTTGTAGAGACTCACATACTCAAACCCTAACCCTAACCCTAGAAGAGAATCACCAAGTCGAAACCTTTAGGTCTAGGTGTACCATTATGAGAAGGGTTTGTAATTTGATTGTTGATGGGGAGAGTTGTTCTAATGTTGCCTCAAGCACCCTCATTGAAAAATTAGCCTTGCCTACACAAGAACACCCTAACCCTTACAAAATGAAGTGGCTAAACAATGGAGCCGAGATGAGTGTAAGTGTGGTTAGACAATGCTTGGTTTCTTTCTCCATTGGTGGGGATTACATGGATGAGGTTTTGTGTGATGTGATTCCCATGGATGCTTGTCATCTCCTCTTGGGGAGACCATGGAAGTTGGAAAGAAATGCTCATCATGATGGGAGGGACAATACCTATACTTTCAAGATTGGAGCTAAGAAAATCAAACTTGCACCCTTACCTCCGATTTTGAAGAACCCTAACCCACCCTCCTTGATTATGTCACACGAAAAAATGGGGATTGATGGGGGACCAGAAATTGAACTTGGGGTTAGTCATGGGAAGGATGAGATTAATGTCCTTGCTAAGGAGTTCCCCAAAGAGCAATGCAAGCCACCCTCCATACTTGAGTCATCCAAAGAGGTTATTTTGAGTGGAGTACCCGAATTGAAGCATGGGTTTAGTGATGAGAAGGTTGGATGTGTTCTTCTTCTCAAAGACATCCCTAATGATCAAGATGAGTTTGGAAAAGAAAGTCTACCTATGCTCAAGAAAGGGGATGAATGTGAGATGAGAAGTCTACCTAAGCTTATGGAAAGGATATTCATGTGGTATGAGAATGTTGATACAAGCAAAGAGTCGAGGGAATTTCTAAAATGGAAGTTCAAAGTGGGAACTAACAATACCAAAGAAATGCTATGTGGTTGTCATAACCAAGTCTACTCAAGTGGATTCATGAGATGGGGATTCAAAGGGGGAACTAAGCTTGAACAAAAAGAGCTAAGTGATGATCTTCTACAATCTTCACCTAAGTTCAAGAACGAAGATGGCTCAATTGAAAGTCCAAAGATCGATTTGTGGAAGGGGAACACGGCCTTTTCAAGGCCATACCCGAATTAGTCACACTCCTTATGTCGCCTAATGCCATAAGTACCTTCATGATCGAGAATGTAGCCCTCCATGTGATCGAAGACAATCCTAGAGCAATAAGGGGAAGCCAAGGAGAGGAGCTTCATGAAGTCAAAACTGAAAATTTGGGAAACTCGATCAAGTGCAAAGGAAGTGAATCATTTGGAGATGCAAAGGTCGATGTGCTAGAAAGTTCAAGTGAGTCCTTGAAATGGGAAAGAGACGTGGGACTCATCATTGACAAAGGGTGGCTAATTGACGGTCCTAAACATGAGGAACTTCGAGTTGTGCTAGGGGTTAATTGTGAATCCAAAGAAACCATGAGTAAGGGAGAGAGCAAGTTCAATTCAATGAACCGAGTTTACAAGAATCAATCTCTCATTCAATCTCTAAGCAAGTGGAATTCTTGGAAGTCTAGAGCCATGGAGCCCAAAGTTGGTCATGGGACTCATGGGGCACCCCTCATCATGTTCTACGAATCAAGTCATGAAGCCAACAAGAGTCCGAGTCGAGAAGAAGGCGAAGGTTCGAATCATGAGTCAAACAAAAGTTCAAGTCGAGAAGGGAACAAAGAGAACTCCGAGGATTTGAGGACAAATCCTTTTCAAGGAGAGGAGATTGGACCAAAAATGGTCAAGGCGAGCAAAGGCGGTTTTTGTCCAAATCACGGTTTGGGTCCTTGGGCTCGAACCATGGGCTAGGCCACGGTCCTAAGGTCAAGCTTGGTGGGTCAAGGGAGTCAAGAAAAGTCAAGACGGAGAGCAACCGAAAGTCAACAAAATGCTATTTTTTGAGTGTGATCGCTCGAGTGCACCCATGCGGGTTCGAACCACAAGTCAATTAAATTATCAAGAGGAACAAATCAAGTGGGAATAAGACCCAAAACAGCCGAAAAATCAACAAGGGGAAGCTTCACATGTTTTTCCTCAATGTGTCCCTTTCAACACATGTCCCTATCTACCTTTTATGCTTTATACTTTATGCTTTATGTTTTGTTGTTTACCTTCAATTTTTCAGCATTTGTAAGGCTTTAGAAGCCCTTTATTTCGGCTGGTTGTAAGGCCAATTAGGGCCCTTAGATCAAGTTCAAATTGTATGGTCAAGATGTAAAGACTTGGTCTATATAAACCAAGCATCCAACAACATAATTTTCAGAATTTGTTGAATGAAAAACCCTAGTGTTTAAAACTTGAGTGCTCTCATTTCTCTCATTACTTTATGTTTGAGATTTATGATAATTAGTTAGTGGCTAAGTGCTTAACTAATTAAAACCCTAAATCTATTACTTTGTGTGTAGATTTAGATACTATCTTTTATGTTTCATTTGTTTACAAAATTTCAGAAAAATTCATCCCAAAAAAAAATACTATTTGGCCGAGAATTTCAAGGGCTTTCAAAGTCGATTTGTGTTCATCCCTTGAGTGAAACTTGATCCACTTAGTTTCACTCCAGAAACTAAATCTACACACTAAGTAATAGATTTAGGGTTTTAATTAGTCAAGCACTAAGCCACTAACTAATTATCATAAATCTCAAACACAAAGTAATGAGAAGAATGAAGAACTCACAAATAAAACACTAGGGTTTCTTAGTCATTCAAATCTGAAAAATGTGAGGTGGGAATGGGGGTTTATATAATACCCTCATTCTAATCTTGACCATACATCACAAGCTAATCTAAGGGCTACAATCAACCCACAAAAACAACAATATACTCGGTTTTCCAAGGCTCACATGAGCTGAAAATTTGAAGAGAAAACAACAAATACTTAAAGTAAAAAGCATAAAGCATAAAAGGTAGATAGTGACATGTGTTGATAGTGACTTATTGAGGAACACATGTGAATCCTCCTTTGATTGTTTTTCGGCTGACTTGGGACCTTTCTCACATGATTTTGTTGCTCTTGATGATTTAGTTGACTTGTGGTTGACCCTTGGACCTAAGGTTGGAAGCGGGCCCTAGGTCAATGGATCGCAAATTCTCAACTCCCGTTGCAATCTCCCCGGGTTGAAAAGGATTTGCCCTCAAATCCTCTCCCTCTTCATCCTCCAAGTCTTCATGATACGGGCTAAGGTCTCCCACATTGAATGTGCCATGGACGCCATACTCTCCCGGTAGATCAACTTTGTAAGCATTCGGTCCAATTTTCTCAAGTATCTCGAAGGGACCCTCGGCTCTCGGCATGAGCTTGTTCTTTCTCTTATCCGGGAATCTTTCTTTCCTCAAGTGCAACCATACCAAGTCTCCCGGCTCGAATTCATTTGGAGTCTTTCGGCTCTTTGACCGAGCCTTGTAGGTCTCGTTTGCTTTCTCGATTTGCTTTTTGACTTGATTGTGGATGCTCATCATGAATTCAACCCGCTTCTTGGCATCATAGCTTATTTCCTTGCTCTTGACGGGGGCTAGGTCCGTGGGCATGAGTGGGTTGGTCCCATAGACCACTTCAAACGGTGAATGTCCCGTGCTAGAAGAAGGTGCACGATTAAAAGCAAACTCGGCGTGGGCAAGCTTGAGATCCCAATCTTTCAAGGACTTGGAAACGATGCTTCTAAGGATCCTCCCCAAGGTTTTATTAGTGACCTCGGTTTGGCCATCCGTTTGAGGGTGGTGGCTAGTGCTAAACAAGAGCCTCGTTTTCAATAATTTCCACAAAGTCTTCCAAAAGTGGCTCATGAACTTGGAGTCTCGGTCGGATACAATGGTCTTGGGAACGCCGTGTAGTTTGACCACTTCCTTGAAATATAACTCGGCCACACTCATGGCATCCTCGGTTTTCTTGCACGCAATGAAATGAGCCATCTTGCTAAATCGATCTACCACAACCATGATGGAATCCTTACCTCGTTGAGTCCTAGGTAAAGCAACGATGAAATCCATGCTAACGTCCTCCCATGGTCGATTTGGGACGGGCAAGGGAGTGTAGGGCCCCGTTTGAAAGAAGGATTTGGATTGTTGGCATGAAGCACATCTCTTGATCACGTCTTGAACATCTCCAAGCATCTTGGGCCAATAGAATTGATCTTGGAGGATGTCGTAAGTCTTTTGAATCCCAAAATGCCCGGCTAAACCATTGGAGTGAAGCTCACGTACTAGGAGAAGTCGATAGGAACCTTTGGGGATGCATAGCCGATTCCCCAAGAATAGGAATCCCTCTTGAAGGGTGTACTTGCTTCCCACTTTGCTTTGCCCTTCACGAATGGAGTCCCACTCTTCCTTGAAGTCGGGATCCTCCACATAGAGCTCTTTCATGAATTCAAAACCCAACACTCTTTGCTCCATGTAGCTTAGCATAGTGTGCCTCCGAGACAATGCATCGGCCACCACGTTATTCTTTCCCTCAATGAACTTGCTCGAGAAAGAGAAGGATTGAAGAAACTCGACCCATTTGGCATGCCTATGATTCAACTTGTGTTGCCCATTGATGTATTTGAGTGCCTCATGGTCCGAATGAAGAACAAACGGTTTGGGTTTGAGATAATGGCTCAAATGAGCGAGAGCCCGAACGATGGCATAGAATTCTTTGTCGTAGGTGGAATAATTGAGCTTGGCTCCATTCAATTTCTCACTAAAGTAAGCGATTGGTTTGTGTTCTTGCAAGAGAACGGCCCCAATTCCAACTCCACTAGCATCACATTCGACCTCAAAGAGCTTATTGAAATCCGGTGGCGTAAGAATAGGTGAATCACACAACAACTCTTTGATTTTTTTGAAGGAATTCTCGGCCCCCTCATTCCACTTGAACTCTCCTTTCTTCATACACTCGGTGATGGGTGCCATGACGGTGCTAAAATCCTTGATAAATCGTCGATAAAAAGAAGCCAAGCCATGAAAGCTCCTCACCTCGGTTATGTTCTTCGGAATTGGCCATGATTTGATAGCCTCCACTTTCTCTTGATCCACTAGTATACCACGGCTAGATATAATATAGCCCAAGAATTGGACTTCGCTTTGCATGAAAGAACACTTCTCTAACTTGCCATACAACTTGTGATCTCTAAGTGTTTCAAACAACACTCGCAAATGATGTAGGTGAGCTTCCTTGGAAGGGCTATACACTAAGATATCGTCAAAGTAGACCACAATGAATCTCCCCAAGTAAGGCCTCAAGACCTCGGTCATCAATCTCATGAAGGTGCTAGGCGCATTGGATAGTCCAAAAGGCATGACTAACCATTCATACAACCCATGCTTTGTCTTAAAAGCCGTTTTCCATTCATCACCCTCTTTGATTCTCACTTGATGGTATCCTTGTCGTAGATCAATCTTGGAAAACAATCGGGCCCCACTAAGCTCATCAAGAATGTCATCAAGTCTAGGTATATGAAACCTATACTTGACCGTGATGTTGTTTATAGCTCGACTATCCGTACACATTCTCCAAGTTCCATCCTTCTTAGGTACCAAAAGTGTAGGTACGGCACAAGGACTAAGAGACTCCCTTACAAACCCCTTTTCCATGAGTTCCCCAATTTGTTGTTGAAGTTCTTGTGTAGCTTTGGGATCACTTCGATAGGCGGCCTTATTTGGTAGTGTAGCTCCCGGAACAAGATCGATTTGATGCTCAATGCCCCTAATAGGGGGTAGGCCGTGTGGTAGTTCAAGGGGAAACACATCCTTGTAGAATTCTAAGAGTTCTTGAACTTCACATGGAATCGGTTTTTCACTTTCCTTGGAAGTTTCTTTGGCGATGAGGGCATAAACAACCATCCCCTTGCTAAGCTCGTGTTTCATCTCTTGCTCTCCAACCAATAGGACTCCCTCAAGAGGCTTGGTCATAGCATGGCTAGCTCGGCCACCCATATGTGGGGGTAAGGGTGTGAGCTTGATCCTCTTGTCTCCAAACATGAAAGTGTAAGTGTTGTCTCTTCCCTCATGAGTCGCATTCCGATCAAATTCCCAAGGTCTCCCCAATAAAAGGTGACAAGCATCCATAGGAATCACATCACACCACACTTCATCCATATATTCCCTTCCCATGGAAAAAGAAACCAAACATCTCCTATCAACCAAAATTTCGGCCTCCCTATTCAACCACCTCAACTTGTAAGGGCTTGGGTGTTTTTGTGTGGCAAGTTTATCGATGAGGGTTTTTGAAGCAACATTAACACAACTCCCTCCATCAATAATTAGGTTACAAACCCTCTTCCCAATGGTACATTTGGACCTAAAAATCTGATTTTTTTGACTTTCTTCCAAGGGATGGGGTTGGGTATGCATAACCCTCCAAGTTACAAGACCAAGTTTTGACCCAATTCCTCCATTCATTCGGCTCAATTTAGACTCAATTTCCTTTCTCAATTTCTTCATAGAGTCATACATAGTTCCCTCAAGAGTAGTATCACAAGAAAGAGGCACACTCATTGAGAAAACAAGGAAGAACAAACCTGAAAATTTCGGCTAAGCAAGAGACCTTGTGATTCAAACCCAACCAACACTAACACAAGTGTAGATCTTCAACCATTTTGTGAAAATTTTGTGAGATTTTGTGGGAGTTTTGTGGAAAAATAAAACAAGGAAAAGAAGTAGATAAAAAAAACAAAAATAAAGGAGACACACAAGAACAACTCGACAATGCAAAGAACAAATCGAAAAAAGAAGAACAAACCTAGGCTTTGATAACCATTTGGAGTGAAACTAAGTGGATCAAGTTTCACTCAAGGGATGAACAAAAATCGATCTTTGAACACTTGAAGAATTTCGGCCGAGTTGTATGTTTTTGGGTTGAAATTTTCTGATTTTGTTGTTAAATGAAAGAACACAAGGATAGAAACTAAATCTACACACTAAGTAATAGATTTAGGGTTTTAATTAGTCAAGCACTAAGCCACTAACTAATTATCATAAATCTCAAACACAAAGTAATGAGAAGAATGAAGAACTCACAAATAAAACACTAGGGTTTCTTAGTCATTCAAATCTGAAAAATGTGAGGTGGGAATGGGGGTTTATATAATACCCTCATTCTAATCTTGACCATACATCACAAGCTAATCTAAGGGCTACAATCAACCCACAAAAACAACAATATACTCGGTTTTCCAAGGCTCACATGAGCTGAAAATTTGAAGAGAAAACAACAAATACTTAAAGTAAAAAGCATAAAGCATAAAATGTAGATAGTGACATGTGTTGATAGTGACTTATTGAGGAACACATGTGAATCCTCCTTTGATTGTTTTTCGGCTGACTTGGGACCTTTCTCACTTGATTTTGTTGCTCTTGATGATTTAGTTGACTTGTGGTTGACCCTTGGACCTAAGGTTGGAAGCGGGCCCTAGGTCAATGGATCGCAAATTCTCAACTCCCGTTGCAAACTCCCTTTGAACCCTCAAAGTCACAAGATCAAGGTTAGGGTTAGGTTTAAGTCTACCCCTCATTCGACTCATTTTGATTTCAAGCTCTCTTCTAGTTTTCTCCATAGAATCAAACATGGTCTCACCAAGAGTAGTATCACAAGAAATACCAAAAGGAAGAAACATACCCATTGGAATAACCAAAGAAACAAATCTGAAAAAATTCAAGTAAAGTGAGGATCTTGAACGTGTGACCCTTAGCACAAGGTGGATCTTGTGTTCTTCAAACCCAACCAAAGCTTTGATGACCAATTTGGAATGAAACTAGATGGGTTAAGTTTCACTCAAGGAGACAACAAAAATCGACTTGAAATACACTTATAAATCTCGGCCAAGTTTGATGTTTTTGTGAGATAATTTTCTGAAATTTTATGAAAAAAAGGAAAACATAAAAGATAGTAACTAAATCTAAACACAAAGTAATAGATTTAGGTTTTAATTAGTCAAGCACTAAGCCACTAACTAATTACTCACAAATCTCAAGCACAAAGCAATGAGAAAAATGAAGAACACTCAACTTAAACACTAGGGTTTTCAATTCATTCAAATCTGAAAAATACAATGTGTGAGGGTGGGTTTATATAATACCCAAGGTCTCATCTAAGCCCTACATTACAAGTTGATCTAAGGGCCATAAAAGGTCCCTCAAGTCAGCCGAAATTAGGGTCCTAAGGACCATACAAAATCTGAAAATAAACCAACCTAACTCCTAAAGTAGATGGTGACCTCTAAGAGCATCCACACCTTGCATTGGATCTTATTCATCCAAGGGTTTAGATCACACCTTGGAGCACAAGTTATGGATCACCAATTCAGATTTCTAAGCTCCGTACAACATAACTAAAAAGTGAAAATGACATAAAGTAAATAAGAAAAGGACATAAAGCATAAAGGTGAAGCTTGAAAGTGACTTGTTTCAAAATAGAGTATCATGTGAGGGCTTTGGGTCAGCCGAGATTTAGCCCCCTTGTGGCTGACCTTTTTTATCCATGTTGGCTCGTGTTTTATTGGGGTTTGAACCCACATGGGTGCACCCAAGTGATCACACTCAAAAATAGCTCATGGTTGCATTTGTTGCTCTCATTCTTGAACCATTCCTCGACTTCTTTGACCCACCAAGCTTGACCAAGATATTATTGTTTAATTCACTCAAAATAAGCTTGGGTGGACCCTAGGACCGTGGCCTAGCCCATGGTTCGAGCCCAAGGACCCAAACCGTGATTTAAACAAAAACCGCCTTTGCTCGACTTGACCATTTTTGGTTCAAGAATAATGAAGGAAACTCAACTCAAACTCTAGGGTTTTCTTTTCATTCAAATCTGAAAAATATGATGGGAGAGTGAGGGTTTATATAATACCCACACTCTAATCTTGACCTTACAATTTGAGGTTGATCTAAGGGCTCATATAAGCCTTTGAAAACAACAAAAAAAACGGCTAAAGAGCCTTACACATAGCTGAAATTTGAAGATAAACAAACAAAAACATAAAGCATAAAGCATAAAAGGTAGATAGTGACACGTGTTGAAAGGGACTTATTGAGGAACACATGTGATGCCTCTCTTGATCATTTTCGGCTGACTTGGGCTTGTTTCCCACTTGATTTTTGCTCTTGATTATTTAATTGATTTGTGGTTGACCCTTGGACCTAAGATTGGAAGCGGGCCCTAGGTCAACGGATCGCAAACTCTCAACTCCCGTTGCATTTAGCCGGGCATTTCAGAATTCAAAAGACTTATGACATCCTCGAAGATCAATTCTATTGGCCCGAGATGCTTGGAGATGTCCAAGATGTGATCAAGAGATGCGCTTTGTGCCAACAATCCAAGTCCTTCTTTCTAACGGGACCCTACACTCCTCTACCCGTCCCAAATCGGCCATGGGAGGATGTTAGCATGGATTTCATCGTTGCTTTGTGGAATGAAACTAGATGGGTTAAGTTTCACTCAAGAGATGAACTAAAATCGATTTATAAAACTTGAAGAATTTCGGCCAAGGTGTAGTATTTTTGTGATGAATTTTTCTGATTTTTGTTGATAAATGAAAAACATAAAGATAGTACTAAATCTAAACACAAAGTAATAGATTTAGGTTTTGATTAGTTAAGCACTAAGCCACTAACTAATCACTCACTAAACTCAAGCACAAAGCAATGAGAAAAATGAAGAACACTCAACTTAAACACTAGGGTTTTCAATTCATTCAAATCTGAAAAATATGATGTGAGAATGAGGGTTTATATAATACCCTCACTCTAATCTTGGCCATACATTACAAAGGTGATCTAAGGGCTCACAAGAGTCCCAAAATGTTACAAAAAAACGGCTAAGAGGCTCACATGTGAGCTGAAAATTTCAAAGTAAAAGACAATCTTCAAAAGCATAAAGGTTGATGTTGACACTTGACTCAATCCTCTCCCTTCTTTGTTTAGGTGGTCATCAAGGGTCTTGATAGAGCCTTGGCTTGAGAGTGGGACGGTCCAAGGGCCTCACATTTTGATTTTTACAAGCTAAAAACAATAAAGCATAAAGTGACGAAAGCGACATGAATGAAAATGACATAAACATAAAACAATGTGATGACTTGGGATATTTGTTTGTAGCCGGCTCCATGGGACCTCCTTGAGCTAGCTTTTGTGAGCCATGTGAGTCCTTTTATTGGAGGATTGACTCACATGGGTGCACCCATTTTGACCACATTCAAAAATAGCATGTTCATTGACTTTTAATTGCTCTCCAACTTGACTTCCCTTGACTTCTCTTGACCACCAAGTATGGCTTGATTTGACCATAGAATTGACTTCACTTAGCTCTTGGTGGCCCCTTGAACCATGGCCTAGGCTTGGGTTTGAGCCCAAGGACTCAACCCTTGGCTCAACTCCATCTCTTCCTTGACCACCTTGACCATTTTTGGTCCAATCTCCTCTCCTTGGAAAGGATTTGTCCTCAAATCCTTGGAGATCCTTTTGCTTTCCCCTTGGCTCGATTTCATGCTCAATCCTCGACTTAGCCCTTGCTCGACCTTGGCCTTCACGGTTTTAGACTTCCAAGGGCACCACTTAGCTAGGGTTTGGAGAAATGGTTGGACTCCTTTGCTTGGGCTCGAGGGATTGATCATGTTTTCCTCCTTGGTCACGGTTTGCTTGACCACACATTCTTCCTCGAGCATTTCTTTGAGCCCACGACTCATAGTCTTGCCATCCAACCATTCTTGCTCATGATCGAGCCCATCAATGATTCTCCATCTTAAAGACCCACTTGATCTTTCCTTGCCATCAATTTTAGCCCTCTCTAGGATTTCATTCTGGAGCGATTCGGGGCGGGCCTCTTTGTACCTTGTAACCACACTCACCCTAAAGTCGATTCACTCATGAATCTCACTCATGTCACACGTTTTTTTGGGCTGTTTTGGTGGTGAAGTTTTCTGAAAATTTATTTGCAAACATAAAACAAAGATAAAAAGGATATGACTTAAACAAGTTTAAGCCTAGGATATGAATTAGACCGAGCACTAAGCGAGGGTCTAAAACTAAGGTTCCGATCAATCATCGCACTAAGCTATGATCATCACCCAAGGAAGTTCCAAGCACTAAGCTAAGGTGGTTTCCAAGAGAAAAACTCATTTTTAAAACTCATTTTTTATCAACTTCAAATCTGATTTCTTACATTAGGAGGGCTTGGCTTTTATAGGCCTAAGCCTTACATCTTGACCACTCATTCAAGCTTAATCTAAGGGCTATAAAGAGCCTTACAAATCTGATGAAAAACAACAACTAAAGCATAAAGTTAGAAAGCGACACTTGACTCTATCTACACCTTGCATTTTAGGATTACATCCAAGGGTTGATATCCTAGCCTTGGTGGGCAAGGTGCACGACATAAGGGGCTTCCTAAACTGATCATAAACTATAAAACAAGGAGACAATAAAGTAAACAAGGACATAAAGCAAACTAAGGACCACAATTGACAATGACACTAGTAGAAGTTGAGCTTTTGTTTGAATTAGAATTCAGCTGATCTCTTGGTCCTTTCTCTTGTGTTTAGCACGTCCCATGTGAGCCCTAGGCTCATGGGAAGACTTCAAAATGGTCCCTAAGTGAGCTCACCCAAGGAGGAGAAGGTAGGATAAGTGCATTGCTCATTAACCCAAAAACAGTTCATAACCGAGTTGCTTGAGACTGATGTGACTTGAAGACTTCACCATTTCACCCTCACGTTGAATTAGAAGGCCCAAAATATGTCATTGGAAAGGTAATTGAGCTAGCTATCCAATGCAAAAAGAATCATCCAAAAATATGGCCTACAACTCAAGATATTGAGATTTTAGTACAGACATGTCAAACAGCCTATGGACTGAGTTTCACAATCTGACCCCTGACTTGTAGAGGTCATAACTCTCAGCTCCCTTTGAGCCATATAGCCAACCATATGTCAAATGAAAGCTCTTTGAGCTAGCTTTCATATGCAAGTGGTTTCACCTCAATTGGATGAGTAGATTGGGAGTTATGTTACAATCTCTACCGACATGTCAAAATGAGCTTCATGGTTCATGGCCTAGGTTGTTGCTTTTCCAAGTGTGGGCTGATTTCCTTCGTTCTCCCTTGTACATTTCACTTGGTTTGATCCTAATGATCACAAATTAAGCCATGGCTCGAGCCATAGGTCCCAAGTAAGCCCAAGCCTCAAATCGAGCAAAAATGAGCTTATCCATTTTGGTGCAGAACCCAAATCAGCCGAGATTTTGGAGCCCTTTTGGGTTGAATTTTCTTGACCATTAGTCCAAGGACCATGGTTCGTTCGTAGGCCAAAAATCGGGACCAAATCGTCAAGCCGTTTCAGTGCAACTCTCCCCTTCTTCAAAAAAAGTTTGTCCTCAAACTTTGGCCAAATAAAAATGGTATCCAAAAGAATGAAATTTTCAGAAAATAAAACGATTTTGAAAGAATGAAATTTTGATGAAAAAGAGTGAAACAACAAGAGCAAATCCTATGAAAAGCACATAGCAAATTCATCGAATCCTCTTGTTAGCCTACTCGACTCAAACACCCACAAAGTGTGCTCGAATCAAGTCGACACTCACAAGTCAAGATGCACACAAATTTGCAAGGTGACACTCGAAAACATCTAAACCCAACTCATCCCAAGATCGTCTCGGTTTAAGAAAACTCGAGAGCCGAAGCTTTGATACCAATTGGAGCGATTCGGGGCGGGCCTCTTTGTACCTTGTAACCACACTCACCCTAAAGTCGATTCACTCATGAATCTCACTCATGTCACACGTTTTTTTGGGCTGTTTTGGTGGTGAAGTTTTCTGAAAATTTATTTGCAAACATAAAACAAAGATAAAAAGGATATGACTTAAACAAGTTTAAGCCTAGGATATGAATTAGACCGAGCACTAAGCGAGGGTCTAAAACTAAGGTTCCGATCAATCATCGCACTAAGCTATGATCATCACCCAAGGAAGTTCCAAGCACTAAGCTAAGGTGGTTTCCAAGAGAAAAACTCATTTTTAAAACTCATTTTTTATCAACTTCAAATCTGATTTCTTACATTAGGAGGGCTTGGCTTTTATAGGCCTAAGCCTTACATCTTGACCACTCATTCAAGCTTAATCTAAGGGCTATAAAGAGCCTTACAAATCTGATGAAAAACAACAACTAAAGCATAAAGTTAGAAAGCGACACTTGACTCTATCTACACCTTGCATTTTAGGATTACATCCAAGGGTTGATATCCTAGCCTTGGTGGGCAAGGTGCACGACATAAGGGGCTTCCTAAACTGATCATAAACTATAAAACAAGGAGACAATAAAGTAAACAAGGACATAAAGCAAACTAAGGACCACAATTGACAATGACACTAGTAGAAGTTGAGCTTTTGTTTGAATTAGAATTCAGCTGATCTCTTGGTCCTTTCTCTTGTGTTTAGCACGTCCCATGTGAGCCCTAGGTTCATGGGAAGACTTAAAAATGGTCCCTAAGTGAGCTCACCCAAGGAGGAGAAGGTAGGATAAGTGCATTGCTCATTAACCCAAAAACAGTTCATAACCGAGTTGCTTGAGACTGATGTGACTTGAAGACTTCACCATTTCACCCTCACGTTGAATTAGAAGGCCCAAAATATGTCATTGGAAAGGTAATTGAGCTAGCTATCCAATGCAAAAAGAATCATCCAAAAATATGGCCTACAACTCAAGATATTGAGATTTTAGTACAGACATGTCAAACAGCCTATGGACTGAGTTTCACAATCTGACCCCTGACTTGTAGAGGTCATAACTCTCAGCTCCCTTTGAGCCATATAGCCAACCATATGTCAAATGAAAGCTCTTTGAGCTAGCTTTCATATGCAAGTGGTTTCACCTCAATTGGATGAGTAGATTGGGAGTTATGTTACAATCTCTACCGACATGTCAAAATGAGCTTCATGGTTCATGGCCTAGGTTGTTGCTTTTCCAAGTGTGGGCTGATTTCCTTCGTTCTCCCTTGTACATTTCACTTGGTTTGATCCTAATGATCACAAATTAAGCCATGGCTCGAGCCATAGGTCCCAAGTAAGCCCAAGCCTCAAATCGAGCAAAAATGAGCTTATCCATTTTGGTGCAGAACCCAAATCAGCCGAGATTTTGGAGCCCTTTTGGGTTGAATTTTCTTGACCATTAGTCCAAGGACCATGGTTCGTTCGTAGGCCAAAAATCGGGACCAAATCGTCAAGCCGTTTCAGTGCACATTCTCATTGTAGATTGATTTGTCATACTCATGTTGCTCCTCTCCTAGAATCCTCCTTGTTGCTCTAGGGTTTTCCTCAAGGTCTAGGCTCACCATTTCCTCTTGCCCATTCCTTTTCGGTTCAAGGCCTCTCAAACCTTCATACCCACCTAAACTCGGCTCCAATTTCATCTCCTCGCTAGAGCTTCCTTCAATGATCGATTCAAACAAGCACGAGTTAGTTTTGTAGCCCATCATAGGAGGTAGTGGTGTGAGCACAATGAGTTTCTCCTTGTATTTGAAGGAGTAAGTATTGCTCCTTCCATGATGAGAGGAATCCCTCTCATACTCCCATGGTCTCCCAAGCAACAAGTGACATGCATCCATGTCGAGAATTTCACAAGTAACCTCATCTTTGTAATCTTGGCCAATCGAAAATGGCACCTTGCATTGTTTGTTGACCTTCACCTCGGCTCCCTTGTTGAGCCACCTTAGTTTGTAGGGGCTAGGGTGTTCCAAAGTGGGTAGGTTTAGCTTCTCCACAAGCATTTTGGAAGCCACATTAGTACAACTTCCACCGTCGATGATGAGGTTGCACACTTTCCCCATGATTGTACACTTAGACCGAAATATTTGCTGCCTTTGGTCTATGTTCTCACTTGATTCTTGAGTGTGCATCACTCGCCATATGACTAAGCTCAACCCCGAGTCCGGGGGAACTAATGTCTCGGCCACCTTCACCTCCTCAACTCCCTCTTTTTTTTCTTCCTCACAAACTAAGACCTCATCGTCTCCCCAATGCACAACCTCACTTGTGTTCAAGGTCCTCTTGCTAGGGCACTCCTTAGCAAAATGACCATACCCTTGACATTGGTAGCACTTCTTGAGAGGAATTGTTTCTTAGGGCCATAGTCAATTCCCTTCCCCTTGTCGACACTTGATGGCTTGATAGTAGGGCAAGGCTCGCCAATTTTGATCCCTCCTTGGCTCGATGTAGGGTTGGTCTTGGTGGTGCTCTTAGCCGAGTCCCCTCTCCCCTTCTCTAGCCTTTCCACACGAGTGGCCATAGTGACGGCCTCATCGAATGACCTCAAGTTTTGCATCTTCACTCGGTTAGCTATCCCAGGGTTTAGGCCCTCGACAAACCTAGCTATCTTTTGCTCGGGTTTTTCATTCATCTCACATTGTAAGGTGAGTTGTTCAAAGTCCCTAAGGTAGGATTCGATGGGTTGTGTTTCTTGTTTGAGTTGGGCTAGCCTAAGAAACATGTCTTGGGTGTAATCCTTGGGGACAAACTTTTCTTTGAGCTTTTTCTTGAGTTTGAGCCACAACTTAATGGGTTCCTTTCCCTCTCGATTTCTTTGGATCTTAAGGTTTTCATACCAAAGGGAGGCATAGTGGAGCGATTCGAAGCGGGCCTCTTTGTACCTTGTAACCACACTCACCCTAAACTCGATTCACTCATGAAAGTCACTCATATCTCACAGTTTTAGGGCTGAAAATGGGTGGTTAAGTTTCTGAAATTTATTTGTAAAAACATAAAACGAAAATTAAAGGATATGACTTAAACAAGTTTAAGCCTAGGATAGAACCTTAACAAGCACATAGCCACTATTAAGGGTTCGAGCTACTCAAAGCACATAGCTAATGAGCCACCCTAGTTAACCTCAAGCACAAAGCAAGAGAAAACTCACTTTAAACTCAACTTTTTTTTTATAAACTTCAAATCTGAAAAATACAAGGCATTTGGCTTGGTTTATATAAGACCAAGGCTTTCATCCTAGCCATACATCTTCCTAAAGATCTAAGGGCCATGAGGGGCCTTCAAAATACAACAAAAATCAGCTCACATGAGCCTTACAAAATCTGAAAATAAAACAACTAACAACTAAAGTAAAAAGCGACTTGTTGTAGCATCCTCTCCCTTCATTTGTGTTGTTCAATCAAGGCCCTTATTTTGCTCCTTGGAGAGCAAGTCACACGTCCAAAATGAGGTTCCTTGGCTGATTTTGTTGTTTGTTTACAAAAGACCAAAAGGTGACAAAGACATAAAGCATTAAAGCAAACTTTATTGAAAGGGACTTGTGTTTGAATTAAAATGTATCCTTGAACTTGAAAATCAGCCGAGATTATGGCCTAATTTGGCTGAAAATTCTTGACCATGAGTCCAAGGACCATGGTTAGATCGTAGACCAAAAAATCGGGACCAAATCGTCGAGCCGTTTCAGTCCAACTCTCCCCTTTTTCAAAAAAAGTTTGTCCTCAAACTTTGGCCAATTAAAAATGGTATCCAAAAAGATGAAATTTTCAGAAAATAAAAACGATTTTTGAAAGAATGAAGTTTTGATAAAAAAAAACGAGGGAAACAACTAGAGCTAATCCAATGAAAAGCACACAGCAAATTCATCGAATCCCCTTGTTAGCCAACTCGACCCAAACACCCACAAAGTGTGCTCGAATCAAGTCGACACTCACAAATCAAGACGCGCACAGATTTGTAAGGTGACACTCGAAGACATCAAGACCCAACTCATCCCAAGATCGTCTCGGTTTAAGAAAACTCAAGAGCCGAAGCTTTGATACCAATTGGAGCGATTCGAAGCGGGCCTCTTTGTACCTTGTAACCACACTCACCCTAAACTCGATTCACTCATGAAAGTCACTCATATCTCACGGTTTTAGGGCTGAAAATGGGTGGTTAAGTTTCTGAAATTTATTTGTAAAAACATAAAACGAAAAATAAAGGATATGACTTAAACAAGTTTAAGCCTAGGATAGAACCTTAACAAGCACATAGCCACTATTAAGGGTTCGAGCTACTCAAAGCACATAGCTAATGAGCCACCCTAGTTAACCTCAAGCACAAAGCAAGAGAAAACTCACTCAAAACTCAACTTTTTTTATATCAACTCAAATCTGAAAAATACAAGGCATTTGGCTTGGTTTATATAAGACCAAGGCTTTCATCCTAGCCATACATCTTCCTAAAGATCTAAGGGCCATGAGGGGCCTTCAAAATACAACAAAAATTAGCTCACACGTGCCTTACAAAATCTGAAAATAAAACAACTAACAACTAAAGTAGAAAGCGACTTGTTGTAGCATCCTCTCCCTTCATTTGTGTTTTTCAATCAAGGCCCTTCTTTTGCTCCTTGGAGAGCAAGTCACACGTCCAAAATGAGGTTCCTTGGCTGATTTTGTTGTTTGTTTACAAAAGACCAAAAGGTGACAAAGACATAAAGCATTAAAGCAAACTTTATTGAAAGGGACTTGTGTTTGAATTAAAATGTATCCTTGAACTTGAAAATCAGCCGAGATTATGGCCTAATTTGGCTGAAAATTCTTGACCATGAGTCCAAGGACCATGGTTAGATCGTAGACCAAAAAATCGGGACCAAATCGTCGAGCCGTTTCAGTCCAAATTGGAGCGATTCGAAGCGGGCCTCTTTGTACCTTGTAACCACACTCACCCTAAACTCGACTTACTCATGAAAGTCACTCAATATACACGGTTTAGGGGCTATTTTTGGGTGGACTGATTTCGGTTTTTATTTGAAAAATATAAAGACTAAAAATAAAGGATATGACTTAAACAAGTTTAAGCCTAGGTGGAGTGAAACTAAGTGGTTTAAGTCTCACTCAAAGGTTGAACAAAAATCGATCTTGAGCACTTGATGAAATTCGGCCGAGTATATATATTTTTATGTTGAAATTTTCTGATTTTGTGGATAAACGAAAAAACATAAAAGATAGTCACTAAATCTACACACAAAGTAATAGATCTAGGGTTGTAATTAGTTAAGCACTAAGCCACTAACTAATTGTTCACAAATCTCAAACACAAAGTAATGAGAAAAATGAAGAACACTCAAATAAACACTAGGGTTTTCTTTCATTCAAAATCTGAAAAATATGATGTGAGAATGAGGGTTTATATACTACCCTCATTCTAATCTTGACCATACATTACAAGAGGATCTAAGGGCTCACAAAAGTCCCCAATTACTACAAAATAACGGCTCCTAAGCTCACATGTGAGCTGAAATTTTACAATGTAAAAGACAATGGAGTGAAACTAAGTGGATCAAGTTTCACTCAAAGGATGAACTAAAATCGACTTGTGAAGGTGCTTGAAAATCTCGGCCAAGTATCAATTTTTTTGTGAAGTATTTTCTGAAATTTTTGTGAAACAATAAAACATGAAAGATAGTGACTAAATCTACACACAAAGTAATAGACTTAGGGTTTTAATTAGTTAAGCACAAAGCCACTAACTAATTATCATAAATCTCAAACACAAAGTAATGAGAGAAATGAAGGTAACTCAAATAAAACTCTAGGGTTTTCATTCATCTAAAAAATCTGAAAAATATGATGTTTGAGCTTGGTTTATATAGACCAACTCTTTGCATCCTCACCATACATTACAAGATGATCTAAGGGCTAAAGTTAATCCCACAAAACAACAATAAAAAACGGCCACAAGGCCTTACAAGCTGAAAATTTGAAAAGAAAACAACAAAACATAAAGTAGACAATGACATTTGAGCTCATCCTCTCCATGCACTTTAGGTAGCATCCAAGGGCCAAGAATTGGTCTTGGGAAGGCATGTGGGACGGTCCATCCAAGCATAATTCAAGGGATTATATTGTCTCCTTACATTAAAGCATAAAGTAAAAAGTAAAGAAAGCGACATGTATGAAAATGACATGAAACATGAAACAATGTGATGGCTTGGGACTTTAATTTGAAGCCGGCTCCTTGGGGACCTCCTTGAGCTAGCTTGTTGAACCATGTGAGCCCTTTTTATTGGAGGGTTGACTCACATGGGTGCACCCTAATTGACCACATTTCAAAAATAGCATAATCTTTGACTTTAGGTTGCTCTCCACCTTGACTTCCTCTTGACTTTCCTTGATCACTAAGGTTGGCTTGATTTGACCATAGAATTGACTTTATTTAGCCCTTAGTGACCCCCTCGACCCACGGCCTAGGCTTGGGTTCGAGCCCATGGACCCAACCCATGGTCTCCCTCTTCTTCACCCTTGACCATCTTGACCATTCTTGGTCCAGACAAACTATAAAGCATAAAGGTGATGGTGACACTTGACTCCATCCTCTCCCTTCTTTCTTGATGGTCATCCAAGGGCCCTTGTGTGAGCCTTGGGGATGGGTTTGGACGGTCCATGTGACCAATTTTAAGAAATTAAAACTCATACAATAAAGTTTAAAGTAGTGAAAGGGACATGAATGAAAAAGACATAAAACATAAAACAATGTGATGATCTTGGTTGGCTTGATTAGGCCGGCTCCTTGGACCTCCATTGAGCTAGCTTTTGTGAACCATGTGAGTCCTTTATTGGAGGGTTAACTCACATGGGTGCACCCAATTTGACCACATTCAAAAATAGCATATTCATTGAATTTTTGTTGCTCTCCAACTTATTCTACCTTTGACTTCTCTTGACTTCCCTTGACCACTAAGTATGGCTTGATTTGACCATAGAATTGACTTGACTTTTCTCTTAGTGGCCCCTAGGGTCATGGCCTAGGCTAGGGTTTGAGCCCAAGGACTCAAACCTTGGCTCAACTCCTTCTCCTCTTTGACCACCTTGACCATTCTTGGTCCACTAGGATAGAGCCTTAACAAGCACATAGCCACTATTAAGGGTTCGAGCTACTCAAAGCACATAGCTAATGAGCCACCCTAGGTAAACCTCAAGCACAAAGCAAGAGAAAACTCACTCAAAACTCAACTTTTTTTATATCAACTCAAATCTGAAAAATACAAGGCATTTGGCTTGGTTTATATAAGACCAAGGCTTTCATACTAGCCATACATCTTCCTAAAGATCTAAGGGCGATGAGGGGCCTTCAAAATACAACAAAAATCAGCTCACATGAGCCTTACAAAATCTGAAAATAAAACAACTAACAACTAAAGTAAAAAGCGACTTGTTGTAGCATCCTCTCCCTTCATTTGTGTTGTTCAATCAAGGCCCTTCTTTTGCTCCTTGGAGAGCAAGTCACACGTCCAAAATGAGGTTCCTTGGCTGATTTTGTTGTTTGTTTACAAAAGACCAAAAGGTGACAAAGACATAAAGCATTAAAGCAAACTTTATTGAAAGGGACTTGTGTTTGAATTAAAATGTATCCTTGAACTTGAAAATCAGCCGAGATTATGGCCTAATTTGGCTGAAAATTCTTGACCATGAGTCCAAGGACCATGGTTAGATCGTAGACCAAAAAATCGTTACCAAATCGTCGAGCCGTTTCAGTCCAAATTGGAGCGATTCGAAGCGGGCCTCTTTGTACCTTGTAACCACACTCACCCTAAACTCGACTTACTCATGAAAGTCACTCAATATACACGGTTTAGGGGCTATTTTTGGGTGGACTGATTTCGGTTTTTATTTGAAAAATATAAAGACTAAAAATAAAGGATATGACTTAAACAAGTTTAAGCCTAGGATAGAGCCTTAACAAGCACATAGCCACTATTAAGGGTTCGAGCTACTCAAAGCACATAGCTAATGAGCCACCCTAGGTAAACCTCAAGCACAAAGCAAGAGAAAACTCACTCAAAACTCAACTTTTTTTATATCAACTCAAATCTGAAAAATACAAGGCATTTGGCTTGGTTTATATAAGACCAAGGCTTTCATCCTAGCCATACATCTTCCTAAAGATATAAGGGCCATGAGGGGCCTTCAAAATACAACAAAAATCAGCTCACATGAGCCTTACAAAATCTGAAAATAAAACAACTAACAACTAAAGTAGAAAGCGAATTGTTGTAGCATCCTCTCCCTTCATTTGTGTTGTTCAATCAAGGCCCTTCTTTTGCTCCTTGGAGAGCAAGTCACACGTCCAAAATGAGGTTCCTTGGCTGATTTTGTTGTTTGTTTACAAAAGACCAAAAGGTGACAAAGACATAAAGCATTAAAGCAAACTTTATTGAAAGGGACTTGTGTTTGAATTAAAATGTATCCTTGAACTTGAAAATCAGCAGAGATTATGGCCTAATTTGGCTGAAAATTCTTGACCATGAGTCCAAGGACCATGGTTAGATCGTAGACCAAAAAATCGGGACCAAATCGTCGAGCCGTTTCAGTCCAACTCTCCCCTTTTTCAAAAAAAGTTTGTCCTCAAACTTTGGCCAATTAAAAATGGTATCCAAAAAGATGAAATTTTCAGAAAATAAAAACGATTTTTGAAAGAATGAAGTTTTGATAAAAAACGAGGGAAACAACTAGAGCTAATCCAATGAAAAGCACACAGCAAATTCATCGAATCCCCTTGTTAGCCAACTCGACCCAAACACCCACAAAGTGTGCTCGAATCAAGTCGACACTCACAAATCAAGACGCGCACAGATTTGTAAGGTGACACTCGAAGACACCAAGACCCAACTCATCCCAAGATCGTCTCGGTTTAAGAAAACTCAAGAGCCGAAACTCTGATACCAATTGGAGCGATTCGAAGCGGGCCTCTTTGTACCTTGTAACCACACTCACCCTAAACTCGACTTACTCATGAAAGTCACTCAATATACACGGTTTAGGGGCTATTTTTGGGTGGACTGATTTCGGTTTTTATTTGAAAAATATAAAGACTAAAAATAAAGGATATGACTTAAACAAGTTTAAGCCTAGGATAGAGCCTTAACAAGCACATAGCCACTATTAAGGGTTTGAGCTACTCAAAGCACATAGCTAATGAGCCACCCTAGGTAAACCTCAAGCACAAAGCAAGAGAAAAGTCACTCAAAACTCAACTTTTTTTATATCAACTCAAATCTGAAAAATACAAGGCATTTGGCTTGGTTTATATAAGACCAAGGCTTTCATCCTAGCCATACATCTTCCTAAAGATCTGAGGGCCATGAGGGGCCTTCAAAATACAACAAAAATCAGCTCACATGAGCCTTACAAAATCTGAAAATAAAACAACTAACAACTAAAGTAGAAAGCGACTTGTTGTAGCATCCTCTCCCTTCATTTGTGTTGTTCAATCAAGGCCCTTCTTTTGCTCCTTGGAGAGCAAGTCACACGTCCAAAATGAGGTTCCTTGGCTGATTTTGTTGTTTGTTTACAAAAGACCAAAAGGTGACAAAGACATAAAGCATTAAAGCAAACTTTATTGAAAGGGACTTGTGTTTGAATTAAAATGTATCCTTGAACATGAAAATCAGCCGAGATTATGGCCTAATTTGGCTGAAAATTCTTGACCATGAGTCCAAGGACCATGGTTAGATCGTAGACCAAAAATCGGGACCAAATCGTCGAGCCGTTTCAGTCCACATAGCCTTTGAATTTCATGATGGCCACCTTAAAACACTTTCTATCGGGGTATTCTTTAAATTCAAAGATTCTTTCGACCGACCTAAGCCAATCTAGTAGATCCTCGGGATTAAGACTACCATAAAAGTCGGGAAATTCTACCTTGATGTCTCGGTCATGATCTCTTGGGTGAACTTCAAGGGACTCCTCCGAATCCGAGTATTGATCTTCCATGTGAGGAGGGGGTTGGCCTCTCCCACGGCCTCCAAATCCACGGCCCCTTCCTCCTCCACCCCTAGGTGGTGGTCTTGGCTCATGAATGTTTTGTTCCAAGAGGGTGTTTATAGCATTCATCATTAAAGTACTATTACCGGTGAGTTGAGTCAACTTCTCTTCTAAATCGGAAAGCCTTTTATCCTCTGCCATTTTGTGAGAATTTTGTGAGAGTTTTGTGGAAGTTTTGTGGAAATAAACAAGGAAAAAAGAAGGGAAGAAAAAACGAAAAAAGAAGAGGAAAATAAGAGTAAAAACCGAGTAACACAAAAACAAATCGAAAACAAGAACAACCCTAGGCTTTGATGACCAATTTGGAATGAAACTAGATGGTTTAAGTTTCACTCAAGAGATGAACTAAAATCGATTTATAAAACTTGAAGAATTTCGGCCAAGGTGTAGTATTTTTGTGATGAATTTTTCTGATTTTTGTTTATAAATGAAAAACATAAAGATAGTACTAAATCTAAACACAAAGTAATAGATTTAGGTTTTGATTAGTTAAGCACTAAGCCACTAACTAATCACTCACTAAACTCAAGCACAAAGCAATGAGAAAAATGAAGAACACTCAACTTAAACACTAGGGTTTTCAATTCATTCAAATCTGAAAAATATGATGTGAGAATGAGGGTTTATATAATACCCTTACTCTAATCTTGGCCATACATTACAAAGGTGATCTAAGGGCTCACAAGAGTCCCAAAATGTTACAAAAAAACGGCTAAGAGGCTCACATGTGAGCTGAAAATTTCAAAGTAAAAGACAATCTTAGCGTAAAGGTTGATGTTGACACTTGACTCAATCCTCTCCCTTCTTTGTTTAGGTGGTCATCAAGGGTCTTGATAGAGCCTTGGCTTGAGAGTGGGACGGTCCAAGGGCCTCACATTTTGATTTTTACAAGCTAAAAACAATAAAGCATAAAGTGACGAAAGCGACATGAATGAAAATGACATAAACATAAAACAATGTGATGACTTGGGATATTTGTTTGTAGCCGGCTCCATGGGACCTCCTTGAGCTAGCTTTTGTGAGCCATGTGAGTCCTTTTATTGGAGGATTGACTCAAATGGGTGCACCCATTTTGACCACATTCAAAAATAGCATGTTCATTGACTTTTAATTGCTCTCCAACTTGACTTCCCTTGACTTCTCTTGACCACCAAGTATGGCTTGATTTGACCATAGAATTGACTTCACTTAGCTCTTGGTGGCCCCTTGAACCATGGCCTAGGCTTGGGTTTGAGCCCAAGGACTCAACCCTTGGCTCAACTCCATCTCTTCCTTGACCACCTTGACCATTTTTGGTCCACTTTGCCAAGAACTCAACGGGGTAAGGACTCCATCATGGTTGTGGTGGATCGATTTAGCAAGATGGCTCACTTCATTGCGTGTAAGAAAACCGAGGACGCCATGGGAGTGGCCGAGCTCTACTTCAAGGAAGTGGTCAAACTACACGGAGTTCCCAAGACCATTGTATCCGATCGAGACTCCAAGTTCATGAGCCACTTTTGGAAAACCTTGTGGAAATTGTTGAAAACGAGGCTCTTGTTTAGCACAAGCCACCACCCTCAAACGGATGGCCAAACCGAGGTCACTAATAAAACCTTGGGGAGGATCCTTAGGTGCATCGTTTCCAAGTCCTTGAAAGATTGGGATCTCAAGCTTGCCCATGCCGAGTTTGCTTTTAATCGTGCCCCGTCTTCTAGCACGGGAAATTCACCATTTGAAGTGGTCTATGGGACTAACCCCTTCATGCCCACCGATCTAGCCCCCATCAAGGGCAAGGAAATGAGCTACGACGCCAAGAAACGGGTTGAGTTCATGATGAGCATCCACAACCAAGTCAAGAAGCAAATCGAGAAGTCAAATGAATCCTACAAGGCTAAGTCAAGGAACCGCAAGGCCCCAAGGGAATTCGAGCCGGGAGATTTGGTATGGTTACACTTGAGAAAAGAAAGATTCCCGGATAAGAGAAAGAACAAGCTCATGCCTAGAGCCGAGGGTCCCTTTAAGATACTTGAGAAAATCGGACCAAATGCTTACAAAGTTGATCTACCGGGGGAATACGGAGTCCATGGCACGTTCAATGTGGGAGATCTTAGCCCGTATCATGAAGACTTGGAGGATGAAGAGGGAGAGGATTTGAGGGCAAATCTGGACCAAAAATGGTCAAGGTGGTCAATGAGGAGATGGAGTTGAGCCAAGGATTGAGTCCTTGGGCTCAAACCCTAGCCTAGGTCATGATCCTAGGGACCACTAAGAGAAGAGTCAAGTCAATTCTATGGTCAAATCAAGCCAAACTTAGTGGTCAAGGGAAGTCAAGAGAAGTCAAGATGGAGAGCAATTAAAATGTCAAGGAAAAATGCTATTTTTGAATGTGGTTCAAATTGGGTGCAACCATGTGAGTCAATCCTCCAATAAAAGGACTCACATGGCTCACAAAGTCTAGCTCAAGGAGGCCATGGAGCCGGCTCACTCAAACCCCAACAAACAATCACATTATTTTGTTCTTTATGTCTTTTTCATACATGTCATTTCTTTCTTTTATGCTTTATGTTTTATTGAAAGTAGACAAATTGACCTTGTAATAAACCCCCTTGGGACCGGCCCTTGATCCCCAAACCTCCCTATCTTGACCCTTGGATGATCTTCAAAATGCAAGGATAGGATGGGAGCTCAAGTCATTGTCTACTTTATGCTTTTGAATTTTGTTGTTTACCTTTGAAAATTTTGTTGGAGTAAGTGTCCTCCACAATAGTGCAATTACTTAATAAATCTCAATTAAGGAATACGGTGGGATAATCCTGTATTATTGTCAATTGATTAACGTAAATCAATAACGGTTGGCTGGCTAAAGTTTGACGTTATTGTCGTGAGAACGGCGGTAATCAATTGATCCCTTTAAGTCACACCTAAAGGAACGTACTCCAAATATTTAAGCTAATTAATTGTATGAGATATGATTATATTAGTGACTTGATAATTTGACTAACGGTTAGTCAGTGTATTGATTTAGAGAGAAATCGAGTTGTGAACTCGAGTGATTTAATTTTATATCGATAAAATTATTAGAGGAGATGAGAATTAGTGATTAAGTGTTAATTCACTAATTGTGTATATTTTACTAATGAGATTAGTAAAAGGTACTTTTTAATGTATGTGTAGAGTACATGTATATTAAGGAAGAGTTTAATTAATTTACACTTTATTATATTAGATAATTAAGTGATAAATTATAAGTTTTTGTGGGACAAATATAGAAAACAAAATGGACCCATAATAGGTCCTTATGGGTAGTCCAAATAGAGCAAGTGGAAGAAGATTCCATTTGTTTTTATTTGTTTTGTTTTTCTTATATTTAAATTGCATGAACACAATCATCACAATGCATGAGTTTTTACTACCCAAGACAAAAACTTTTCCTCTCTTCTCTTCACCCAAGTGGTCAAGCCCTTAGCAAGTGTGTTCAACACACTTGCTTTTGTTTTTCTCATTAAAAATACAAGGCCTTGGTGAGAGATATTCATTCATGCTTTTGCTTTGCTTATCTCTCTAATACAAATCCTCTCTAAATAATAATTTTATTACTAAGTGTTAGTAATATTATTTCATATATTATCAAATCAATACTAAGGTATTTCTAGATCAAAATACTTAGTGTTTTCGGAGTTAAGTTCTTGGGTGCATCTTTTAGGAGGTTTTCTCTTTGAAAACTTGGGTTTCTTTGGAGGATCATCCTAAGCTATATCTCAAGAAACTAAACTAGAAAGGAGTTCTAGTTTAGTGCCCTAATTTCCTTTTCAAGAAAGGTATAAATTTCTAAACTTGTTAACAATGTAAATTTGTACTACATAGATCTTGCTAAATCAAATTAGAGTAATTTGATTTACACTAATACTTGATTAGTGAAGGGGATCCGATCCCTACAAGTGGTATCAGAGCCAAGGCTTGTAGTTACAAATTTATTTTGTTGTTTTTGGAGTTTTATGTATTTATTGAGAATAAATAACATAAAATCCGAAAATAGTGTTAAAAATGGTTTTAACACGAGATTTTTATTGCATGCATAGTTTCTGGTCTCATGAAAGTTCTGGTCAAATTTCGTAATTTTTGAAATTTGTTTGCTAATTTAAATGTTTTTTATACAAAACCGAGTCAAAAAGTGTGTTTTTGGCTAAAATAATTACTATAAATAGTTATAGTTCGAATCTGGTCACGAAATTTTTACACAGTGATATTTCATATTTATACATTCTGCATGTAAATTTTCAAAGTCATATTTTGAGTTTTGCATATTTATTCATATTTTTGTTAAAAATCGGTATATAATGAGTTTTATGTTCAAAAATATAGTAAATGTTGTTTTCTGGACATGAAATTTATACCAATATTTTTACATATTATGAGGATGCTCTCGTATAAATTTGGGATTTTACCTCACTGTTTTAGACGTTTTCTTGATTTTATGAGTTAAAATCGATGAAATCGTATGTTATTTTATATAAAATAATTCGTAAATTTTTCTGGCCAAACTTTTCTTTTCTGATATTTTGGAAGTGTTCCAGAATATACAAAATTTTTTCAAAATAAAAATAATTTTATTTTATTTTATTTTGATTTTATAAAGCTTTATTCATAAAAGGGTTATGATTAAAGTACTTCTAATTAGCAAATGACCAAGTTTATGAACTAATATCACCTTAAGTTAGTATAAACTAATGTTGGGGTTCTAAAATCAGTTTAGAAGAATTAGTTCAAGCTTAAAAGGTGTTTTAAGCATTATTGATTAATATAAGATTAATCGATTAAAATGAGATCGGTTTGAAACGAATTAATGCGATTATTGTTTAGGGCGATTTTGGCATGTTTTTATTTATAAGCTTTACATCTTGCATGTTTGTATGAATGTTTATTGTTGAATGAATGTTTATTTTTACTAGTATGGCCATAGTTTGTTATATTTTTACCGATATTGCCCGTAATGAAAGGGAATATCGTGTGGGTTTGTAATTAAATGCGATCTCGTATCGCCGGTTTGTAATTTAATAGTTTATTTCATTTATAAATGTATAATAGGATTGCTATGTATTCATTTGTAAATCATACTTGTAACTATTTGTAAATCCAAGACCGGTGATGGAGATCGATAAGGAGCCTTAGAAGTGTTCTAAAGCTAGCAAGGAGGAGACTTGGATGAAGTCCATTTGAAGAGGGACCAAAGGAGTTGGTTTCCAATTTGTAACTCCTTGTATTTTAATTAATTTTTAGGTGGCCATACTAGGTTTATGTTTGCTTGATGCTTGTTTGTTTGCTTATTTTCCGCACACATGCCAAAATCGCCATGCATGCCACGATATCCCACTATGATTGTCGTTTTTTTAGGTCGCCATTCTTAATTTAGTTCACTTATAAAGAATTTAAATGACTAAAAATTGACAAGATCACCCACTTTTTACAAAAATCAATTGAGATTAAGCCTTTCCAAATATAGCGACTATGAACCCCATGTTCGTGAGGACCTCCGCGACGTGGAACCTTGTTACCATGGGTAAGTAGTGGGAGGAAGTCCCATGCTATTTTGGTTTGGACTCAACCGAATAAGAGTTATTTGGGGCTAAAAGATGCATTTTAAAGAAAATCATCAACCAAGCATTCTAGTGTAGAATTAGTCAAGTGTTGACTTATCGTTTTTATATAAAAGGAAACATGAGATGTCTAATTTTATATGAAAAACGAGTCTTGGAATCATTTATATAATTTCGTGGGAGATCATTATATAAATGGACATTTGTTTAAAAAAATGAGTTTTAGCAAATGTTATAATTGAACAATGAATGCTTATATATTTCCTCATTTTTATTGTAGAATCGTTTATCGCAATGGCATCATCATCAACTTCCGCGCCTATTTTGGGCAAAGATTCATGGTTGCGAACCGTGATGGATAAGTGTATCCTCAAGGATGACGGTAGCAACTTCGTCGAATGGGATTCGACAATGAAGGGTGCCGCCGCATCCGACAATGTGCTCAAGCACCTTACCGATCAACCACCCGCCGAACCCACTTCTCGAGCCCGGCGGCTCGAGCCGCCTATGATGAGTATGTGCGAGTGGACAATGACGTCAAAAACGTCTTGATTTGGTCCATGGCACCCACTCTCAAACTCCGAATGGTTACTCAAAAGAGTGCATATGCGATATTCACTCGAGTGACAACCATGTTCTCCAAAGCACCGCAAATAAGGCTTTCTGGCCGCGGTTGATTTTCGATGCAAAGCTTGAGAGGAACCAAAAAGTTGGTCCTCATGTGCTCAAAATGATTGAGCATATAGACACTCTTGAGCGTCAAGAGTGTGCTATACCCAAGGCTCTTGCGATCAACCGCATCCTCCATTCTCTTCCTAATAAGTTTGCTCATTTTAGAGTAAACTATAACATGAATAACATGGATAAGAGTTATCATGAACTTCATGCACTCTTGGTCCAAGCCGAGAGGGATATGGAAGTGAATGAGGTGGAGAAGAAAGATGTTCTCTCCATGAAGATGAAGAACATGAACTTGGGAGTGAAGAAGGGGAAGGTGGCCAAGAAGGCGCCATCTAACATTGGCAAGGGTAAGGGTAAGGCTATTGTGGAAGGTGTTCCACATAAGCCTAAGCCCAAGATCAACAAGGGAAGACCCCTCAAAGATACTTGCAAGTATTGCAATGAGGTGGGTCATTGGATGCGCAATTGTCTCAAGTATAAGAAGGATCTCAAGAATGGATGTGCGACATCCAAAGGTATTCCTTCTAATCTCTATATGATTGACATCAATCATGCTTGCATTTCTACATGGGTATTGGATACCGGATGTGGATCTCACCTTTGTAATCATTTGCAGGGGATGGGAAACGTGCGAGCTCTAGCCAAGGGTGATGTAGATCTCCGCATGGGCAATGGAGCTAGAGTAGCGGCGTTTAGTGGGAACTTTTGTACTCTCTCTTGCTAGTGGTTTAGAGTTGCATTTAAATAACTGTTATTTTGTACCAACTCTAACTAAAAACATTATCTCCGTCTCCGTACTAGATGCGGAAGGCTTTTGTTTTGAGATTAAGAACAACCGTTGTACTTTTTCTTTTAATGAAATGGTTTATGGTGAAGCTATTTCAATTGGAGGTATTTATGTTTTAAATGATGTTAATGATGTCTATCATGTTGAGAACAAGAGGCTCAAATCGAACGAATCAAACAAATCCTACCTTTGGCATTGTCGTTTAGGTCACATAAACGAAAGACGCATAAAGAGACTTGTTGCGACCAAGGTTCTCAAACCATTTGATTGCGAATCATATGGTACATGCGAAGCTTGCCTTTTAGGCAAGATGACTCGTCAACCCTTTAGCGGTAAAGGGACACGAGCAAGTGAGGTTTTAGGACTCATACATACCGATGTGTGTGGTCCATTAAACATCACCGCTAGAGGAGGATATCATTACTTCATTACTTTTACCGATGACTTAAGTAGATATGGTTATGTCTACTTAATAAGGCATAAAAGTGATGCTTTTGAGAAATTTAAAGAATTTCAAAATGAGGTTGAGAACCAATTAAACAAAAGGATAAAAGCACTACGATCGGATCGTGGTGGCGAATATCTAAGTAATGAGTTTGATTCACATCTTAAGAATTGTGGTATTATATCACAGTGGACTCCTCAGGCACACCACAATTGAATGGTGTTGCGAAAGGAGAAACCGAACCTTGCTTGACATGGTTAGGTCTATGATGAGTCAAACCGAGCTTCTGGATCATTTTGGGGCTTTGCGCTATTATCTGCTGTATTTTCACTAAATCGAAGTCCGACTAAAGCGGCCAATAAGACTCCATATGAGATATGGATGGGAACGGTTCCCTATTTGTCATTCATGAGAATTTGGGGATGTGAGGCATTCGTCAAGAATAAAACTGGCGATAAACTCGCTCCAAGGTCTGAAAAATGTCTATTTGTAGGTTATCCTAAGGAAACCTGTGGCTATTACTTCTACAACCCTCACGAGAACAAAGTGTTTGTGGCTCGTGATGCTGTTTTTCTAGAAAATGAATTTATTTCTAAGAAACAGAGTGGGAGAAAATTTGAACTTGATGAAGTTCAAGAGCCACAAACCGACGCAGAAGATGAGGAAACCGTTCCCTCGTCTTCTCACACGGTTATAGTCCCTAGGAGGTCAGGAAGAGTTAGTCAACAACCTGACCGTTACCTCGGTAACATCGAGGAGGAGGGTGATTTGTTGTTATTCGAAAGCAACGAACCCTCAACCTACTGGCGGCTATTAGTAGCTGACTCAGAACAATGGCTTGAGGCCATGAAATCCGAAATGGATTCTATGTACGAGAACCAAGTTTGGGACTTGGTAGATTTACCTGAAGGAGTGCGACCCCTTCAGTGTAAATGGATATTCAAAATCAAACTCGGCATAGATAAACATATTGATGTTTACAAAGCTAGATTGGTGGCAAAGGGCTTTTCACAAGTCCAAGGTATTCATTATGATGAAACCTTTGCACCGGTTGCTATGCTTCGATCCATAAGGATAATCTTAGCGGTTGCCGCATTTCATGACTATGAAATATGGCAAATGGATGTTAAAACCGCCTTCTTGAATAGGATTCTAGAAGAGGAAGTGTTTATGACACAACCTGAAGGTTTTATTGACACATCCAACCCTAAGAAAGTATGCAAGCTTAAGAGATCCATTTATGGTCTTAAGCAAGCATCGAGGAGTTGGAATCACAGATTCGATCATGTTATCAAACAACATGGATTCGCTCGTAGTGCCGAGGAACCTTGTTTGTACATGAAGTTTAGTGGGAGTAAAGTAACCTTCCTTGTTTTGTATGTGGATGACATACTACTGATTGGAAATGATGTTCCAAGTCTAAACTCGGTAAAGGTGGAATTGGGAAACCATTTCCAAATGAAGGACTTGGGAGAGGCCTAAGCATCTTAGGTATCAGGATCTATAGAGATAGATCCAAAAGGATACTAGCACCGAGTCAAGAAACTTATATTGATAAGATTCTTGATAGGTTCAATATGAAAGACTCCAAGAGAGGCTTTCTTAGATGAGTGTAGGAATAACATTGAAGAAATCTCAATGTCCTACGACTCTGCGGAAATTGAGCATGAAATTGATCCCTTATGCTTCATTTGTTGGGTCAATCATGTATGCTATGATGTGCACTCGTCACGATGTCGCTTTCGCCTTGAGCATGACGGCCAGATCAAGCTAATCCGGTGAGAGTCCTTTGGATAATTGTAAAGAACATCCTTAAGTACTTGAGAAGAACTAAGGATTCGTTTCTTGTGTTTGGAGGAGAACTTGAGCTACGTGTAAAGGGTTACACGGATGCAAGTTTCCAAACCGATGGGGATGATCTGAAATCCCAATCCGGCTATGTCTTTATGTTGAATGGAGGAGCTGTTTGTTGGAAGAGCTTCAAACAGTGTGTCACTGCGGATTCTCTGACGGGTCGAGTATTTGGCGACATCTGAAGTCGCTAAAGAAGGCGTGTGGATTCGGCAATTCTTGGATGGACTAAGAGTAGTCCCTAGTGCCGTGGATCTGTGGATTTATTGTGATAACGATGGGGCTATTTTCCAAGCGAAGGAGCCCAAGTCTAGCAACAAGTCTAGACACGTTTTGAGGAAATACCACGTTATTAGAGATAATGTGGAAAGGAAGGAAATAGACATTTGTAAGGTTGGGACAGACGATAATATCGCTGATCCTTTAACCAAGCCTCTTTCGAGGGCTAAGCATGACGCGCACACCGCCTCTATGGGGTTGCGGCGTATGCCAGATTTCCTTTAGTTTCGTAATATGTAATTGAACGATGTATCTTTTTACATATATGAAAATAACATTCATTGTTTTTATCTTAAGTCATTATTGAATGCATACTTTGTTTATCCGAATATTTGTGTGACAAGTTTGAACGTATTCAAGTGAACGGTATAAACTAAGTATTTGGTCCCTGGTCTCTCATATGAGGTGACGTCTCGGAGAGACTAGATTGCAAGTCGATCGATGGTGTGGTTCAACACCATAGGGTCATATGTGATGACCGATCGTTTGCATAGACAGACTGTGAAGAACACTCTGTCGGGCAGTGACGCTTATAGAATTCCTTTTCAATGAGATTGAAACCTGGTCGTGGTGGGAATTTCTATAGTATTCCTTTGAGTCGATTCTTTGGTGGAGTGGTTGTGCAGTCGGCAGTTTAGAGTGACTTTCATTTTTGTCCTAAGCCATGCCGTGAAAGGGGGTTATAAGGGCATCTTTGGGGTCATGGTGATCTGCATTATACAGTACAATCGAGTGGAAGGGAAATGTCCACCCTCGTCAGGGTAAAACATCTTTGGGCCACTCGAGGAGTAGTCGCTGAAAATGCGTGGCCACGCTCGGTAAGAATCTACGGTAGATTCCCCGGTCAGACAGCTACTCTCCTTATCGAGAAAACCACTCATGATTTTTATCTCAGGATGCAAGTACGACCTGTAAGACACCTTGCATCGAGTGGGAGATGTGAAACGGACATGAGAATTGGTAATGCACAACTTGTCTCGGACAAGTGGGAGATTGTTGGAGTAAGTGTCCTCCACAATAGTGCAATTACTTAATAAATCTCAATTAAGGAATACGGTGGGATAATCCTGTATTATTGTCAATTGATTAACGTAAATCAATAACGGTTGGCTGGCTAAAGTTTGACGTTATTGTCGTGAGAACGGCGGTAATCAATTGATCCCTTTAAGTCACACCTAAAGGAACGTACTCCAAATATTTAAGCTAATTAATTGTATGAGATATGATTATATTAGTGACTTGATAATTTGACTAACGGTTAGTCAGTGTATTGATTTAGAGAGAAATCGAGTTGTGAACTCGAGTGATTTAATTTTATATCGATAAAATTATTAGAGGAGATGAGAATTAGTGATTAAGTGTTAATTCACTAATTGTGTATATTTTACTAATGAGATTAGTAAAAGGTACTTTTTAATGTATGTGTAGAGTACATGTATATTAAGGAAGAGTTTAATTAATTTACACTTTATTATATTAGATAATTAAGTGATAAATTATAAGTTTTTGTGGGACAAATATAGAAAACAAAATGGACCCATAATAGGTCCTTATGGACCGTCCAAATAGAGCAAGTGGAAGAAGATTCCATTTGTTTTTATTTGTTTTGTTTTTCTTATATTTAAATTGCATGTGGAACACAATCATCACAATGCATGAGTTTTTACTACCCAAGACAAAAACTTTTCCTCTCTTCTCTTCACCCAAGTGGCCGGCCCCCTTAGCAAGTGTGTTCAACACACTTGCTTTTGTTTTTCTCATTAAAAATACAAGGCCTTGGTGAGAGATATTCATTCATGCTTTTGCTTTGCTTATCTCTCTAATACAAATCCTCTCTAAATAATAATTTTATTACTAAGTGTTAGTAATATTATTTCATATATTATCAAATCAATACTAAGGTATTTCTAGATCAAAATACTTAGTGTTTTTGGAGTTAAGTTCTTGGGTGCATCTTTTAGGAGGTTTTCTCTTTGAAAACTTGGGTTTCTTTGGAGGATCATCCTAAGCTATATCTCAAGAAACTAAACTAGAAAGGAGTTCTAGTTTAGTGCCCTAATTTCCTTTTCAAGAAAGGTATAAATTTCTAAACTTGTTAACAATGTAAATTTGTACTACATAGATCTTGCTAAATCAAATTAGAGTAATTTGATTTACACTAATACTTGATTAGTGAAGGGGATCCGATCCCTACAAATTTCAGCTCACATGTGAGCTACTCTAGCCGTTTTTTTTGTATTACTTGGGGACTCATGTGAGCCCTTAGATGATCCTAGTAATGTATGGTTGAGATGAGGCCTTGGGTGTTATATAAACCCATCCTCACACAACATAATTTTCAGATTTTGATATTGAATGAAAACCCTAGAGTTTATGAGTTGAGTGTTCTTCATTTTCTCCTTGCTTTGTGCTTGAGATTGTGAAAGATTAATTAGTGGCTTTGTGCTTGATTAATCACAACCTAAATCTATTACTTTGTGTGTAGATTTAGTACTATCTTTATTGTTTTCTTTTATGTTACAAATTTTCAGAAAATTATCCCACAAAAATACATCATCTAGCCGAGATTTTCAAGATACTTCAAGTTCGATTTTTGTTCATCCTTTGAGTGAAGCTTAATCCATCTAGTTTCACTCCAAATTGGTATCAAAGCCTAGGTTTGTTCTTGTTTTTTCGATTTGTTTGTGTTTTCGATTTGTTTTACTTTTCTCGGTTTATACTCTTGTTCTTCCTCTTCAATTTTTCGTTTTCTTTCTTTTCTTTTCCTTGTTTATTTTCCACAAAACTTTCACAAAAAAACTCACAAAATTTTCACAAAATGGAAGGGGATAGAGGGGAGGATAAAAGGCTTTCCGATTTAGAAGAGAAGTTAACTCAACTCACCGGTAATTGTACTTTAATGATGAATGCTCTAAACACTCTCTTGGATCATAACATTGAGGAGCCAAGAAGGGGTGGAGGAGGAAGGGGCCGTGGGATAGGAGGCCGTGGAAGGGGTCGACCACCTCCTCACATGGAAGATCAATTTTCGGATTCGGAAGAGTCCCTTGAAACCCACCCAAGAGACCATGACCGAGATATCAAAGTGGATATACCCGATTTTTATGGTAGCTTGAACCCCGAGGATCTCCTAGATTGGCTTAGGTCGATAGAGAGGATCTTTGAATTTAAGGAATATCCCGATAGGAAGTGTTTTAAGGTGGCCATCATGAAATTCAAAGGATATGCCTCCCTTTGGTATGAAAACCTTAAGAATCAAAGAAATCGAGAGGGAAAGGAACCCATTAGGTCATGGCTCAAACTCAAAAAGAAACTCAAAGACAAGTTTGTTCCCAAGGATTATACCCAAGACATGTTCCTCAAGCTAGCTCAACTCAAACAAGAGACACAACCAATTGAGTCTTACCTTAGGGACTTTGGACCAAAATTGGTCAAGGAAGTCAAGGGAGAAGAGTTGGGAGACCATGGGCTAGGGCCATGGGCTCAAACCCAAGCCTAGACCAAGGGTCAAGGGATCACTAAGGGATAAGTAAAGTCAATTCTATGGTCAAATCGAGCCAACCCTAGTGATCAAGCTAAGTCAAGGAGAAGTCAAAGTTGGAGAGCAACAAAAGTCAAGATTATGCTATTTTTGAAATGTGGTCAATCAAGGTACACCCATGTGAGTCAACCCTCCAATAAATGGGCTCACATGGTTCATCAAGCTAGCTCATGGAGGTCAAGGGGCCGGCCTAATCAAAGTCACCAAGGATCATCACATTGTTTTTATGTTTTATGTCATTTTCATACAAGTCGCTTTCTCACTTTTTACTTTATGCTTTATTGAAAGGAGACAATGTAAACCCTTGTAACATGGTCACTAGGACCGTCCCACATGCCACCCAAGGTCAAATCTTGACCCTTGAAGACTACCTAAGATGCATGGAGAGGATGTCTTTCGCATGTCATTGTCTACTTTAAGTTTTTGTTTGTTATCAATTTCAAAATTGTAAGGTCACTAGGACCAACTTATTTCGGCTGATTTGAGGGACCTTTATGGCCCTTGGATCAACTTGTAATGTGTGGCTAAGATTAGAGTGAGGGTAATATATAAACCCTCATCCTCATCTCAAAATTTTCAGATTTGATAAAAAAGAAAACCCTAGCTTTTGTTGAGTATTCTCATTTTCTCATTACTTTGTGTTTGAGTTAAGTGAAAGATTGGTTTAGTGGCTTTGTGCTTAAACTAATCAAACCCTAATTCTCTAGCTTAGTGCTTAGAATTAGTGACTATCCTTTTTATCTTCCTTGTTTACAAAATTTCAGAAAATACTTCACTAAAAATTGATACATTGGCCGAGATTTTTCATCACCATCATCACTTGGTTTTGTTCATCCTTTGAGTGAAACTTGATCCACTAAGTTTCACTCCAAATTGGTCATCAAAGCCTAGGTTTGTTCTTGATTTCATTTTTTTTATCTTTGTTTTCGGTTTACCCTAGTATTGCCGAGTAGTTTGCTTGTTTTTTCCCTTTTAACTTTTCGTTTTTTCTTCTTCCTTTCCTTGTTTATTTTCTATAAATTTACCACAAAATTTCCACAAAAGAACTCACAAAAATTTCACAAAAATGGAGGAGGACAAGAGACTTTCGAATTTGGAGGATAAATTGAATCAACTTGCCGGTAGTTGTAATACTATGATGAATGCCTTGAACACCCTCTTAGACCAAAACCTTAATGAACCAAGAAGGGGTGAAGGGGGAAGGGGGCGTGGCCGTGGGATAGGAGGCCGTGGAAGGGGTCACCCTCCTCCTCACATGGAAGATCAATTTTCGGATTCGGAAGAGTCCCTTGAAGCCCACCCTAGAGACCATGACCGAGATATCAAAGTGGATATACCCGATTTTTATGGTAGCTTGAACCCCGAGGATCTCTTAGATTGGCTTAGATCGGTTGAGAGAATTTTTGAATTCAAGGAATATTCCGATAGGAAGTGTTTTAAAGTGGCCATCATGAAATTCAAGGGATATGCCTCCCTTTGGTATGAAAACCTTAAGAATCAAAGAAACCGAGAGGGTAAGGAACCCATTAAGTCATGGCTCAAACTCAAAAAGAAACTCAAAGACAAGTTTGTTCCCAAAGATTACACTCAAGACATGTTCCTCAAGCTAGCCCAACTAAAACAAGAGTCACACCCCATTGAAACCTATCTTAGGGACTTTGAGCAACTCACCCTACAATGTGAGATGAATGAGAAACCCGAACAAAAAATTGCAAGGTTTGTGGAGGGCCTAAACCCTAGGATAGCAAATCGGGTCAAAATGCAAAACTTGTGGTCATTCGATGAGGCCGTTACCATGGCCACACGTGTGGAGAGGCTAGAGAAGGGGAGAGGAGAGTCGGCTAAGAGCACCCCCAAAACCAACCCCATGTCGAGCCAAGGAGGGGTCAAGATTTCCGAGCCTTGCCCTACTATCAAACCCTCAAGTGTTGATAAAGGGAAGGGAATTGACTATGGCCCCAAGAGAACAATTCCTCTCAAGAAGTGCTACCAATGTCAAGGGTATGGTCATTTTGCTAAGGAGTGCCCTAGCAAGAGAACCTTGAACACAAGTGAGGTTGTGCATTGGGGAGACGATGAAGTGTTAGTTTGTGAGGAAGAAAAAAAAGAGGGAGTTGAGGATGTGAAGGTGGCCGAAACAATTGTGCCCCCGGACTCGGGGTTGAGCTTGGTCACTTGGCGAGTGATGCACACTCAAGAATCAAACGAGAATATGGACCAAAGACACCAAATATTTCGGTCCAAATGTACAATCATGGGGAGAGTGTGTAATTTGATTATTGATGGGGGAAGTTGTGTTAATGTTGCTTCTAAAACCCTCATTGATAAGCTTGCCTTGCCCACTTTGAAGCATCCTCATCCTTACAAGCTAAGATGGCTTAATCAAGGAGCCGAGGTGAAAGTTGATAAACAATGCAAAGTCTTGTTTTCCATTGGACAAGACTACAAAGATGAAGTTGTGTGTGAAGTGTTGGACATGGATGCATGTCATGTGTTGCTTGGTAGGCCTTGGGAGTATGAAAAGAATTCTTCCCACCATGGAAGAGACAACACCTACTCATTCAAGTATGGTGACAAGCTTATTGTCTTAGCTCCCCTACCACCAATGATGGGATGTAAATCCAATGCGTGCTTGTTTGAATCCTTCATTGAGCCGAAACCTAGCATGGAGAAGAAGTTGGAGCCGAGCTTGAAAGAGCTTGAGGACTTGAATGGGCTTGAGCCGAGTAGGGAAGAGCTAGGGGAAGAGATGAACTTGGAATGTGAAGGAAGCTCTAGCATGATAAGGAGGATTCTAGGAGAGGAGCAACATGAAGATGAAGCATCAATCAACAAGAAAACAACCAATGTGAACAATGAGAGGGCAAAAATCGATGGCCTAGAGAGGTCAAGTGGATCCTTGAGATGGAGGATCATTGATGGGCTCGATCACGAGCAAGAATGGATGGATGGCGTGGCTATGAACCGTGGACTCAAAGAGATGCTTGAGGAAGAATGTGTGGTCAAGCAAACCGTGACCAAGGAGGAAAACATGATCAATCCCTCGAGCCCAAGCAAAGGAATCCAACCATTCCTCCAAACCATCATCAAGTGGTGCCCATGGAAGAAAAACGTGAAGCCCAAATTCGAGCAAGGATTGAGTCGGGAATCGAGTGTGAAGTCGAGCAAGTCGAGCAAGGGAGGGAGCAAGAGGTTCTCCAAGGACTTGAGGGCAAGTCCTTTCCAAGGAGAGGAGATTGGACCAAAATTGGTCAAGGAAGTCAAGGGAGAAGAGTTGGGAGACCATGGGCTAGGGCCATGGGCTCAAACCCAAGCCTAGACCAAGGGTCAAGGGATCACTAAGGGATAAGTAAAGTCAATTCTATGGTCAAATCGAGCCAACCCTAGTGATCAAGCTAAGTCAAGGAGAAGTCAAAGTTGGAGAGCAACAAAAGTCAAGATTATGCTATTTTTGAAATGTGGTCAATCAAGGTACACCCATGTGAGTCAACCCTCCAATAAATGGGCTCACATGGTTCATCAAGCTAGCTCATGGAGGTCAAGGGGCCGGCCTAATCAAAGTCACCAAGGATCATCACATTGTTTTTATGTTTTATGTCATTTTCATACAAGTCGCTTTCTCACTTTTTACTTTATGCTTTATTGAAAGGAGACAATGTAAACCCTTGTAACATGGTCACTAGGACCGTCCCACATGCCACCCAAGGTCAAATCTTGACCCTTGAAGACTACCTAAGATGCATGGAGAGGATGTGCTCACATGTCATTGTCTACTTTAAGTTTTTGTTTGTTATCAATTTCAAAATTGTAAGGTCACTAGGACCAACTTATTTCGGCTGATTTGAGGGACCTTTATGGCCCTTGGATCAACTTGTAATGTGTGGCTAAGATTAGAGTGAGGGTAATATATAAACCCTCATCCTCATCTCAAAATTTTCAGATTTGATAAAAAAGAAAACCCTAGCTTTTGTTGAGTATTCTCATTTTCTCATTACTTTGTGTTTGAGTTAAGTGAAAGATTGGTTTAGTGGCTTTGTGCTTAAACTAATCAAACCCTAATTCTCTAGCTTAGTGCTTAGAATTAGTGACTATCCTTTTTATCTTCCTTGTTTACAAAATTTCAGAAAATACTTCACTAAAAATTGATACATTGGCCGAGATTTTTCATCACCATCATCACTTGGTTTTGTTCATCCTTTGAGTGAAACTTGATCCACTAAGTTTCACTCCAGACTTTGAGCAACTCACATTACAATGTGAGATGAATGAGAAACCCGAACAAAAAATAGCTAGGTTTGTCGAGGGCCTAAACCCTAGGATTGCTAACCGAGTGAAGATGCAAAACTTGTGGTCATTCGATGAGGCCGTTACCATGGCCACACGTGTGGAAAGGCTAGAGAAGGGGAGAGGGGACTCGGCCAAAAACACCACCAAGGCCAACCCCATGTCGAGCCAAGGAGGGATCAAAATTGGTGAGCCTAGCCCTACTATCAAGCCATCAAGTGTTGACAAGGGGAAGGGAATTGACTATGGCCCTAAGAGAACAATTCCTCTCAAGAAGTGCTACCAATGTCAAGGGTATGGTCATTTTGCTAAGGAATGCCCTAGCAAGAGGACCTTGAACACAAGTGAGGTTGTGCATTGGGGAGACGATGAGGTGTTAGTTTGCGAGGAAGAAAAAAACGAGGGAGTTGAGGATGTGAAGGTGGCCGAGACAATTGTTCCCCCGGACTCGGGGTTGAGCTTGGTTACTTGGCGAGTAATGCACACTCAAGATTCAAGTGAAAGCATGGATCAAAGACACCAACTATTTCGAACCAAGTGTACAATCATGGGGAGGGTGTGTAATCTCATTATCGATGGGGGAAGTTGTGTTAATGTTGCTTCGAAAACCCTCATTGATAAACTTGCCTTGCCAACCTTGAAGCATCCTCATCCTTACAAGCTAAGGTGGCTTAATCAAGGAGCCGAGGTAAAAGTCGATAAGCAATGCAAAGTCTCGTTCTCGATTGGACAAGACTATAAAGATGAAATTGTGTGTGAAGTGTTGGACATGGATGCATGTCATGTGTTGCTTGGTAGGCCTTGGGAGTATGAAAAGAATTCTTCCCACCATGGAAGAGACAACACCTACTCATTCAAGTATGGTGAAAAGCTTATTGTCTTAGCTCCCCTACCACCAATGATGGGTTGTAAATCCAATGCGTGCTTGTTTGAATCCTTTCTTGGGCCAAACCCTAGCATGGAGATGAAGTTGGGGCCGAAATTGATTGAGCATGAAGGCTTGAAAGGCCTTACACCGAGTAGTGGAGGGCAAAAGGAAGTGATGAACTTAGAATGTGAAGGAAGCTCTAGCATGACAAGAAGGATTCTAGGAGAGGAGCCACATGAAGGTGATGCAACAATCAAGAATGAAACAACCGGCTACATTGAGAATGTGGTCAATGAAAGAGCAAAAATCGATGGCATGGGAAGATCGAGTGGATCTCTAAGGTGGAGAATCATTGAAGGGCTCGATCATGAGCAAGAATGGATGGATGGCGTGGCTATGAGCCGTGGGCTCAAAGAAATGCTCGAGGAAGAATGCGTGGTCAAGCAAACCGTGACCAAGGAGGACAACATGAACAATCCCTCGAGCCAAGGCAAAGGAATCCAACCAATTCTCCAAACCCTAGCTAAGTGGTGCCCTTGGAAGTCCAAAATCGTGAAGACCAAGGTTGAGCAAGGGTTAAGTCGAGGATTGAGCATGAAATCGAGCCAAGGTGGAAGCAAGAGGATCATCAAGGACTTGAGGACAAGTCCTTTCCAAGGAGAGGAGATTGGACCAAAAATGGTCAAGGTGGTCAATGAGGAGATGGAGTTGAGCCAAGGATTGAGTCCTTGGGCTCAAACCCTAGCCTAGGTCATGATCCTAGGGACCACTAAGAGAAGAGTCAAGTCAATTCTATGGTCAAATCAAGCCAAACTTAGTGGTCAAGGGAAGTCAAGAGAAGTCAAGATGGAGAGCAATTAAAATGTCAAGGAAAAATGCTATTTTTGAATGTGGTTCAAATTGGGTGCAACCATGTGAGTCAATCCTCCAATAAAAGGACTCACATGGCTCACAAAGTCTAGCTCAAGGAGGCCATGGAGCCGGCTCACTCAAACCCCAACAAACAATCACATTATTTTGTTCTTTATGTCTTTTTCATACATGTCGCTTTCTTTACTTTATGCTTTATGTTTTATTGAAAGTAGACAAATTGACCTTGTAATAAACCCCCTTGGGACCGGCCCTTGATCCCCAAACCTCCCTATCTTGACCCTTGGATGATCTTCAAAATGCAAGGATAGGATGGGAGCTCAAGTCATTGTCTACTTTATGCTTTTGAATTTTGTTGTTTACCTTTGAAAATTTCAGCTCACATGTGAGCTACTCTAGCCGTTTTTTTTGTATTACTTGGGGACTCATGTGAGCCCTTAGATGATCCTAGTAATGTATGGTTGAGATGAGGCCTTGGGTGTTATATAAACCCATCCTCACACAACATAATTTTCAGATTTTGATATTGAATGAAAACCCTAGAGTTTATGAGTTGAGTGTTCTTCATTTTCTCCTTGCTTTGTGCTTGAGATTGTGAAAGATTAATTAGTGGCTTTGTGCTTGATTAATCACAACCTAAATCTATTACTTTGTGTGTAGATTTAGTACTATCTTTATTGTTTTCTTTTATGTTACAAATTTTCAGAAAATTATCCCACAAAAATACATCATCTAGCCGAGATTTTCAAGATACTTCAAGTTCGATTTTTGTTCATCCTTTGAGTGAAGCTTAATCCATCTAGTTTCACTCCAAATTGGTATCAAAGCCTAGGTTTGTTCTTGTTTTTTCGATTTGTTTGTGTTTTCGATTTGTTTTACTTTTCTCGGTTTATACTCTTGTTCTTCCTCTTCAATTTTTCGTTTTCTTTCTTTTCTTTTCCTTGTTTATTTTCCACAAAACTTTCACAAAAAAACTCACAAAATTTTCACAAAATGGAAGGGGATAGAGGGGAGGATAAAAGGCTTTCCGATTTAGAAGAGAAGTTAACTCAACTCACCGGTAATTGTACTTTAATGATGAATGCTCTAAACACTCTCTTGGATCATAACATTGAGGAGCCAAGAAGGGGTGGAGGAGGAAGGGGCCGTGGGATAGGAGGCCGTGGAAGGGGTCGACCACCTCCTCACATGGAAGATCAATTTTCGGATTCGGAAGAGTCCCTTGAAACCCACCCAAGAGACCATGACCGAGATATCAAAGTGGATATACCCGATTTTTATGGTAGCTTGAACCCCGGGGATCTCCTAGATTGGCTTAGGTCGATAGAGAGGATCTTTGAATTTAAGGAATATCCCGATAGGAAGTGTTTTAAGGTGGCCATCATGAAATTCAAAGGATATGCCTCCCTTTGGTATGAAAACCTTAAGAATCAAAGAAATCGAGAGGGAAAGGAACCCATTAGGTCATGGCTCAAACTCAAAAAGAAACTCAAAGACAAGTTTGTTCCCAAGGATTATACCCAAGACATGTTCCTCAAGCTAGCTCAACTCAAACAAGAGACACAACCAATTGAGTCTTACCTTAGGGACTTTGAGCAACTCACATTACAATGTGAGATGAATGAGAAACCCGAACAAAAAATAGCTAGGTTTGTCGAGGGCCTAAACCCTAGGATTGCTAACCGAGTGAAGATGCAAAACTTGTGGTCATTCGATGAGGCCGTTACCATGGCCACACGTGTGGAAAGGCTAGAGAAGGGGAGAGGGGACTCGGCCAAAAACACCACCAAGGCCAACCCCATGTCGAGCCAAGGAGGGATCAAAATTGGTGAGCCTAGCCCTACTATCAAGCCATCAAGTGTTGACAAGGGGAAGGGAATTGACTATGGCCCTAAGAGAACAATTCCTCTCAAGAAGTGCTACCAATGTCAAGGGTATGGTCATTTTGCTAAGGAATGCCCTAGCAAGAGGACCTTGAACACAAGTGAGGTTGTGCATTGGGGAGACGATGAGGTGTTAGTTTGCGAGGAAGAAAAAAACGAGGGAGTTGAGGATGTGAAGGTGGCCGAGACAATTGTTCCCCCGGACTCGGGGTTGAGCTTGGTTACTTGGCGAGTAATGCACACTCAAGATTCAAGTGAAAGCATGGATCAAAGACACCAACTATTTCGAACCAAGTGTACAATCATGGGGAGGGTGTGTAATCTCATTATCGATGGGGGAAGTTGTGTTAATGTTGCTTCGAAAACCCTCATTGATAAACTTGCCTTGCCAACCTTGAAGCATCCTCATCCTTACAAGCTAAGGTGGCTTAATCAAGGAGCCGAGGTAAAAGTCGATAAGCAATGCAAAGTCTCGTTCTCGATTGGACAAGACTATAAAGATGAAATTGTGTGTGAAGTGTTGGACATGGATGCATGTCATGTGTTGCTTGGTAGGCCTTGGGAGTATGAAAAGAATTCTTCCCACCATGGAAGAGACAACACCTACTCATTCAAGTATGGTGAAAAGCTTATTGTCTTAGCTCCCCTACCACCAATGATGGGTTGTAAATCCAATGCGTGCTTGTTTGAATCCTTCCTTGGGCCAAACCCTAGCATGGAGATGAAGTTGGGGCGAAATTGATTGAGCATGAAGGCTTGAAAGGCCTTACACCGAGTAGTGGAGGGCAAAAGGAAGTGATGAACTTAGAATGTGAAGGAAGCTCTAGCATGACAAGAAGGATTCTAGGAGAGGAGCCACATGAAGGTGATGCAACAATCAAGAATGAAACAACCGGCTACATTGAGAATGTGGTCAATGAAAGAGCAAAAATCGATGGCATGGGAAGATCGAGTGGATCTCTAAGGTGGAGAATCATTGAAGGGCTCGATCATGAGCAAGAATGGATGGATGGCGTGGCTATGAGCCGTGGGCTCAAAGAAATGCTCGAGGAAGAATGCGTGGTCAAGCAAACCGTGACCAAGGAGGACAACATGAACAATCCCTCGAGCCAAGGCAAAGGAATCCAACCAATTCTCCAAACCCTAGCTAAGTGGTGCCCTTGGAAGTCCAAAATCGTGAAGACCAAGGTTGAGCAAGGGTTAAGTCGAGGATTGAGCATGAAATCGAGCCAAGGTGGAAGCAAGAGGATCATCAAGGACTTGAGGACAAGTCCTTTCCAAGGAGAGGAGATTGGACCAAAAATGGTCAAGGTGGTCAATGAGGAGATGGAGTTGAGCCAAGGATTGAGTCCTTGGGCTCAAACCCTAGCCTAGGTCATGATCCTAGGGACCACTAAGAGAAGAGTCAAGTCAATTCTATGGTCAAATCAAGCCAAACTTAGTGGTCAAGGGAAGTCAAGAGAAGTCAAGATGGAGAGCAATTAAAATGTCAAGGAAAAATGCTATTTTTGAATGTGGTTCAAATTGGGTGCAACCATGTGAGTCAATCCTCCAATAAAAGGACTCACATGGCTCACAAAGTCTAGCTCAAGGAGGCCATGGAGCCGGCTCACTCAAACCCCAACAAACAATCACATTATTTTGTTCTTTATGTCCTTTTAAATACGTATCGCTTTCTTTCTTTTATCTTTATGTTTTATTGAAAGTAGACAAATTGACCTTGTAATAAACCCCCTTGGGACCGGCCCTTGATCCCCAAACCTCCCTATCTTGACCCTTGGATGATCTTCAAAATGCAAGGATAGGATGGGAGCTCAAGTCATTGTCTACTTTATGCTTTTGAATTTTGTTGTTTACCTTTGAAAATTTCAGCTCACATGTGAGCTACTCTAGCCGTTTTTTTTGTATTACTTGGGGACTCATGTGAGCCCTTAGATGATCCTAGTAATGTATGGTTGAGATGAGGCCTTGGGTGTTATATAAACCCATCCTCACACAACATAATTTTCAGATTTTGATATTGAATGAAAACCCTAGAGTTTATGAGTTGAGTGTTCTTCATTTTCTCCTTGCTTTGTGCTTGAGATTGTGAAAGATTAATTAGTGGCTTTGTGCTTGATTAATCACAACCTAAATCTATTACTTTGTGTGTAGATTTAGTACTATCTTTATTGTTTTCTTTTATGTTACAAATTTTCAGAAAATTATCCCACAAAAATACATCATCTAGCCGAGATTTTCAAGATACTTCAAGTTCGATTTTTGTTCATCCTTTGAGTGAAGCTTAATCCATCTAGTTTCACTCCAAAATCCTTTTCAACCCTGGGAGATTGCAACGGGAGTTGAGAGTGTGCGATCCATTGACCTAGGACCCGCTTCCAACCTAAGGTCCAAGACTCAACCACAAGTCAACTAAATAATCAAGAGCAAGATCAAGTGAGTACAAGACCCAAATCAGCCGAAAATGGGAAGTGAGAAGCCTCACATGTTTCTCCTCAACAAGTCCCTTTCACCACATGTCACTATCTTCCTTTATGCTTTATGCTTTATGCTTTATGTATTTGTTTGTTTGTCTTCAAAATTTTCAGATTTGTGAGCTCATGTGAGCCGATTTATTTGTGTTTTCAAGGGCCTCTATGAACCCTTAGATCAAGCTTGAATTGTAGGGTGGAGATTAGAGCTAGGGTACTATATAAACCCCTCTCTCTTAGCTTGTATTTTCAGATTTGCTTGGATAAAAAAAACCCTAAGTTTGAGTTCTTACTCTTCCTTATTTTCATTGCTTTGTGCTTGAATGATTATCGAGTTAATTAGTGGCTTAGTGCTTAATTACTCAACCCTAAATCTTTGGCTTTGTGCTTAGATTTAGCCTATCCTTTTATGTTTTCATTTCACATACAAAAATCAGAAAAATCAAACACAATACTACACTACTTGGCCAAAAATTTCACAACATTCACAAGTCGATTTTAGTTGTTCTCTTGAGTGAAATCTAACCCATTAGGTTTCATTCCACCGTTAGTTGAACCTTAGGGTTAATTATCATCCGAGAGGAGTAGTGCGACGGGAGTTGAAGTTCCACGACCCATTGATCTAGAACCCGCTTCCAATCAAAGGTCCAAGGCTCATCCTAAGCTCACTTAAATATTCAAGAGCAAATTCATGGGAGTGGCACAAGAGATCAGCCGAAAATGGTCTCCAAATACACTCTTTCCTCAACAAGTCCTTTTCCAAGATGTAACTGTCTTAATTTATACTTTATGCTTTATTATTTTGTAGCCAACATAATCAGACTTCTGTGGTAGTTTGGACCGTCCCACCTGGGTCTCATCTTGACCTTGGATGCTAACCTAAATGCAAGGTGAGGATGGAGTCTTTAGTCCTTGTCTACTTTATGTTTTATGTTGTATTTTTTCAGCTTTGTAAGGACCTAATGTAGCCGTTATTTTTGGCTGACTTTGGACCATTTTCTTAGCCCTTAGATTTGTCATGAATGTATGGTTAAGATTTAACCAAGAGTGTTATATAAACCCTCACGCTACAATTTAATTTTCAGATTTGTTTTGAATGAATTAAAGGAGTTTCTCTCCCTTTTCTCTTGGCTTAGTGCAAGAGCTGATATTTTAGGGTGGATTAGTGGCTTTGTGCTTAATCCCCCGACCCCTAATCCTTGGCTTTGTGCTTAGTTTAGGTTATCTTTTATTGTTACCACATTAAACTCACAAAAAACCTCACAAAAAACAGCCCCATAAGACGTGTTACTCACTTAGCTTCAAATCGTGTTTTACCTTGTATTTTGAGTGAACTTTGAGCCCTAGAAGTTTCACTCCAAATTGGTCATCAGAGCTTCGGTTGGATTTGAGAGCACAAGAACCACCTTGTGCTAGAAGTCGGCTTATACATCAAAAAAGACCCAAACTTTGCTTGAAATTTTCAGGTTTGTTTCTTTGTTTTTCACATTGGGTATGTTTCTTTCTTATGATACTACCCTTGAGGGAATCATGTATGACTCTATGAGAAAAATGAGGAGGGAATTAGAAGCCAAAATAAGCCGAATGAAAGGAGGGTTTGGCTCAAACTTTGGTCTTGTGACTTGGAGGGTTATGCACACCCAACCCCAACCCTTGGAAGAGAGCCAAAAACATTAGATTTTTAGGTCTAAGTGTACCATTGGGGAAAGGGTTTGTAACCTAATTATTGATGGAGGAAGTTGTGTTAATGTTGCTTCAAATACCCTCATCAATAAACTATCCTTGCCCACACAAAAGCACCCAAACCCTTACAAATTATGATGGTTGAACAAGGAGGCCGAGATAATGGTAGATAGACAATGTTTGGTCTCCTTCTCTATGGGGAAAGACTACATGGATGAAGCTTTGTGTGATGTGATTCCCATGGATGCTTGTCACCTTCTCTTAGGGAGACCTTGGGAGTTTGATAGAAATGCGGTTCATGAGGGAAGAGACAACACCTACACCTTTAAGCTTGGAGACAAGAGGATCTAACTCACACCCTTGCCTCCAAACTTGAAAGGCCGTATTACTCCCATCCTAACCGAGCCACTTGAGGGAGTTCTAATGATTGGGGAACAAGAGATGAAGCAAGAGCTTAGCAAGGGCGTGGTTGTTTATGCCCTCATCACAAAGGAAACCCCCAAAGAAAATGAAGAGGCGACCCCTAGAGAAGTCCAAGAGCTCTTGGATTTCTATGGAGATGTATTCCCTCATGACCTACCGCACGGTTTGCCACCTATTAGGGGCATTGAGCATCAAATTGACTTTGTTCCCAGAGCTATACTACCCAACAAGGCCGCATATAGGAGTGATCCAAAGGCTACTTGATGTAGAAGGGACTCGATATTTTGCAGCGGAAATTAAAAGATATGAATTAGTTAAGAAAATCTCGCAAGACCCCTCAACTAAGACTAGAATTAAACTAGCAATCTCGCAAGACTACTCGATTAACTCCTTTTGGTAACTCTCAACCTCGCAAGGAATCAAGTTATGGAATGAAACTTGATGGGTTAAGTTTCACTCAAAGGATGAACTAAAATCGATCTTGAATTGTATGTGAAAATCTCGGCCAAGGTAGTATTTTGTGAAGTATTTTCTGATTTTTTGCGAACAAAAGAAACATAAAAAGATAGTAACTAAATCTACACACAAAGTAATAGACTTAGGTTTTAATTAGTTAAGCACAAAGCCACTAACTAATTACTCACTAAACTCAAGCACAAAGGTAAGAGAAAAATGAAAACACTCAAGTTTTTAGGGTTCAACCTTTTAATCATTCAAATCTGAAAATATAATGTGGAGAGGCTTGGTTTATATAAACCAAGTCTTTACATCCCAGCCTTACATTACAATGTTCATCTAAGGGCTCATATGAGTCCCAAAATAATACAAAAAAACGGCTAAAGGCTCACATGTGAGCTGAAAATTTCAAAGTAAAAGACAATCTTCAAAAGGATAAAGGTTGATGTTGACACTTGACTCAATCCTCCCCATTCTTTGTTGATGATCATCCAAGGGTCTTTGAGGGAGCCTTGGTTAGAGGAAGGACGGTCCATGTGACCAAATTTTCAGAAATTTAAACTCATACAATAAAGCATAAAGTAGTGAAAGGGACATGAATGAAAAAGACATAAAACATAAAACAATGTGATGGTTTTGGTGGCTTGATTAGGCCGGCTCCTTGGACCTCCATGAGCTAGCTTTTGTGAACCATGTGAGTCTTTTATTGGAGGGTTAGCTCACATGGGTGCACCCAAGTTGACCACATTCAAAAATAGCATTCCATTGACTTTCTAGTTGCTCTCCAACTTGACTTCTCTTGACTTCCCTTGACCACTAAGTATGGCTCGATTTGACCATAGAATTGACTTGACTTTACTCTTAGTGGCCCCTAGGGTCATGGCCTAGGCTAGGGTTTGAGCCCAAGGACTCAAACCTTGGCTCAACTCCATCTCCTCTTTGACCACCTTGACCATTCTTGGTCCAATCTCCTCTCCTTGGAAAGGACTTGCCCTCAAGTCCTTGGTGATCCTTTTGCTTCCCCCTTGGCTCGATTTCATGCTCAATCCTCGACTTAACCCTTGCTCGACCTTGGCCTTCACGGTTTTAGACTTCCAAGGGCACCACTTAGCTAGGGTTTGGAGAAATGGTTGGACTCCCTTGCTTGGGCTCGAGGGATTGATTATGTTTTCCTCCTTGGTCACGGTTTGCTTGACCACACACTCTTCCTCGAGCATTTCTTTGAGCCCACGACTCATAACCATGCCATCCATCCATTCTTGCTCATGATCGAGCCCTTCAATGATCCTCCACCTTAAAGATCCACTCGATCTTTCCATGCCATCGATTTTTGCTCTTTCATTGACCACATTCTTGTTGTAGTCGGTTGTTTCATTGTTGATTGAAGTATCTCCTTCATGTTGCTCCTCTCCTAGAACTCTCCTTGTTGCTCTAGGGTTTCTCTTGATTTCCGAGCTCATCACTTCTTTTCCAATGCCCACATTCGGCTCTTCTCCCATCTCTTTGCTAGAGCTCACTCCATTGATTGATTCGAACAAGCATGAATTGGTTTTATAACCCATCATTGGTGGTAGGGGAGCTAAAACAATAAGCTTGTCACCATACTTGAATGAGTAGGTGTTGTCTCTTCCATGGTGGGAAGAATTCTTCTCATACTCCCAAGGCCTACCAAGCAACACATGACACGCATCCATGTCCAACACTTCACACACAATTTCATCCTTATAGTCTTGCCCAATCGAGAACGAGACTTTGCATTGCTTATCGACCTTTACCTCGGCTCCTTGATTAAGCCACCTTAGCTTGTAAGGGTGAGGATGTTTCAAAGTAGGTAAGGCAAGTTTATCAATGAGGGTTTTTGAAGCAACATTAACACAACTTCCTCCATCGATAATCAAGTTACACACTCTTCCATTGATTGTACACTTGGACCGAAAGATTTGGTGCCTTTGGTCCATGCTCTCATTTGATTCTTGAGTGTGCATCACTCGCCATGTGACCAAGCTCAACCCCGAGTCCGGGGGAACTAATGTTTCGGCCACCTTCACCTCCTCAACTCCCTCTTTTTTTTTTCTTCCTCACAAACCAAGACCTCATCATCTCCCCAATGCACAACCTCACTTGTGTTCAAGGTCCTCTTGCTAGGGCACTCCTTAGCAAAATGACCATACCCTTGACATTGGTAGCACTTCTTGAGGGGAATTGTTTTCTTAGGGCCATAGTCAATTCCCTTTCCCTTATCAACACTTGATGGCTTAGTAGTAGGGCAAGGCTCGCCAATTTTGATCCCTCCTTGGCTTGACGTGGGGTTGGTCTTGGTGGTGCTCTTAGCCGAGTCCCCTCGCCCCTTCTCTAGCCTTTCCACACGAGTGGCCATAGTGACGGCCTCATCGAATGACCACAAGTTTTGCATCTTCACCCGGTTAGCTATCCTAGGGTTTAGGCCCTCGACAAACCTAGCTATCTTTTGCTCGGGTTTTTCATTCATCTCACATTGTAATGTGAGTTGTTCAAAGTCCCTAAGGTAGGATTCGATGGGTTGTGTTTCTTGTTTGAGTTGGGCTAGCCTAAGAAACATGTCTTGGGTGTAATCCTTGGGAACAAACTTATCTTTGAGCTTTTTCTTGAGTTTGAGCCATGACCTAATGGGTTCCTTTCCCTCTCGATTTCTTTGGTTCTTAAGGTTTTCATACCAAAGAGAGGCATAGCCTTTGAATTTCATGATGGCCACCTTAAAACACTTTCTATCGGGGTATTCCTTAAATTCAAAGATCTGCTCACCCGACCTAAGCCAATCTAGTAGATCCTCGGGATTAAGACTACCATAAAAGTCGGGAATTTCTACCTTGATGTCTCGGTCATGATCTCTTGGTTGCACTTCAAGGGACTCCTCCGAATCCGAGTATTGATCTTCCATGTGAGGAGGGGGTTGGCCTCTCCCACGGCCTCCAAAGCCACGCCCTCTTCCTCCTCCACCTCTAGGTGGTGGTCTTGGCTCATGAATGTTTTGTTCCAAGAGAGTGTTTATAGCATTCATCATTAAAGTACAATTACCGGTGAGTTGAGTCAACTTCTCTTCTAAATCGGAAAGCCTTTTATCCTCTTCCATTTTGTGAAAATTTTGTGAGATTTTTGTGGAAGTTTTGTGGAAAATAAACAAGGAAAAGATGGAAAGAAAAACGAAAAAATTGAAGAGCAAAAAACAAGGGTAAACCGTGAAACACAAAAACAAATCGAAAACAAGAACAAACCTAGGCTTTGATGACCAATTTGGAATGAAACTTGATGGGTTAAGTTTCACTCAAAGGATGAACTAAAATCGATCTTGAATTGTATGTGAAAATCTCGGCCAAGGTAGTATTTTGTGAAGTATTTTCTGATTTTTTGTGAACAAAAGAAACATAAAAAGATAGTAACTAAATCTACACACAAAGTAATAGACTTAGGTTTTAATTAGTTAAGCACAAAGCCACTAACTAATTACTCACTAAACTCAAGCACAAAGCTAAGAGAAAAATGAAAACACTCAAGTTTTTAGGGTTCAACCTTTTAATCATTCAAATCTGAAAATATAATGTGGAGAGGCTTGGTTTATATAAACCAAGTCTTTACATCCCAGCCTTACATTACAATGTTCATCTAAGGGCTCATATGAGTCCCAAAACAATACAAAAAAACGGCTAAGGGCTCACATGTGAGCTGAAAATTTCAAAGTAAAAGACAATCTTCAAAAGCATAAAGGTTGATGTTGACACTTGACTCAATCCTCCCCATTCTTTGTTGATGATCATCCAAGGGTCTTTGAGGGAGCCTTGGTTAGAGGAAGGACGGTCCATGTGACCAAATTTTCAGAAATTTAAACTCATACAATAAAGCATAAAGTAGTGAAAGGGACATGAATGAAAAAGACATAAAACATAAAACAATGTGATGGTTTTGGTGGCTTGATTAGGCCGGCTCCTTGGACCTCCATGAACTAGCTTTTGTGAACCATGTGAGTCTTTTATTGGAGGGTTAGCTCACATGGGTGCACCCAAGTTGACCACATTCAAAAATAGCATTCCATTGACTTTCTAGTTGCTCTCCAACTTGACTTCTCTTGACTTCCCTTGACCACTAAGTATGGCTCGATTTGACCATAGAATTGACTTGACTTTACTCTTAATGGCCCCTAGGGTCATGGCCTAGGCTAGGGTTTGAGCCCAAGGACTCAAACCTTGGCTCAACTCCATCTCCTCTTTGACCACCTTGACCATTCTTGGTCCAAGTTAACAAGAATTCAACCTCGCAAGGATGAATTAACACTCTTATAACTCGCAAGTTAATAAGAACACACAAGTATAAACTTGAATTTTATTTCTCAAAGTAATCTGCAAAATAAGGTCACAATCCAACCTTATTTATAGTACTAATTAAGTTAAGAATTTCCTAAACTAATTAGAAAACTTAAGCAATCTAATTCTACAATTTTCCTAAATAAATTAGGAAACACACTAATAAAAATCAGCTTTAAGAGTTTTATTAATCATACTATGATTAGGAAACTTTCCTAAACTTATTTGCAACTAAATCAACATAATAAACTAAGAATAATAATATTATAGTAGCTAGTTTTGCATGGTCTAATATTAGGAAATTCGTGTCTAGCTGCTTGTTTTCATGCGTTTCCACCCTTTGAGCTTGCGTTTCCACCCTTTGAGCTTGCGTTTACACTGTGGTTCCACTGCTCCCGCATCAAATTCCGCGTTTCCACTGTGGTTCCAACGCTCCCCCATCATTCTCCCCTTCTTTGAAAAAGAATCGTCCCGATTCTTGAACGAACGACCTCCCGGATCAAATACAAATCTCATAAATCTGAATGCAAAGTTATTAACAACCAATAGCAAGTATCTTGAATCATCCTTGGAGTGAAACTAGATGGATTGAGTTTCACTCAAGGAGACAACAAAATCGACTTGTGATGTTCTTGAAAATCTCGGCCAACATGAAGTATTTTTGTGTTAAATTTTCTGATTTTTGTGAAACATAAAAGATAGTTCTAAATCTAAACACAAAGTAATAGATTTAGGTTTTAATTAGTTAAGCACTAAGCCACTAACTAATTACTCACTAAACTCAAGCACAAAGCTAAGAGAAAAATGAAAGAGCTCTCAAATTAGGGTTTTCATTCAATCATTCAAATCTGAAAATTATGATGTTAGAGTGAGGGTTTATATAGTACCCTTGCTCTAATCTTGGCCTTACATTTCAAAGCTAATCTAAGGGCTACAAATAACCCACAAAAACAACAATAAAAACGGCTACAAGCCTCACATGAGCTGAAATTTTAAATGAAAACAAAAAGCATAAAGGTTGATGTTGACACTTGACTCAATCCTCTCCCTTCTTTGTTTAGGTGGTCATCAAGGGTCTTTATAGAGCCTTGGCTTGAGAGTAGGACGGTCCAACGCTCCACATTTTGATTTTTACAAACTAAAACAATAAAGCATAAAGTAACGAAAGCGACATGAATGAAAATGACATAAAACATAAAACAATGTGATGGTTTTGGGAATTGATTGTAGCCGGCTCCATGGGACCTCCTTGAGCTAACTTTTGTGAGCCATGTGAGTCCTTTTATTGGAGGATTGACTCACATGGGTGCACCCAATTTGACCACATTCAAAAATAGCATTTTCCTTGACTTTTTAATTGCTCTCCAACTTGACTTCCCTTAACTTCCCTTGACCACTAAGTATGGCTTGATTGACCATAGAATTGACTTGACTTAGCTCTTAGTGGCCCCTAGACCCAAGGCCTAGGCTTGGGTTGGAGCCCAAGGACTCGACCCTTGGCCTACCTCTTCTCCATCCTTGCTCACCTTGACCATTCTTGGTCCAATCTCCTCTTGGAGTGAAACTAAGTGGATCAAGTTTCACTCAAGGGATGAACAAAAATCGAACTTGAAACCTTGAAATAAAAACGGCCGAGTATGATGTTTTTGTGAGAAAATTTTCTGATTTTTTGTGACAAATGAAAAACATAAAGATAGTATCTAAATCCACACACAAAGTAATAGATTTAGGTTTGTAATTAGTTAAGCACTAAGCCACTAACTAATTGTTCACAAATCTCAAACACAAAGTAATGAGAAAAATGAAGAACACTCAATAAACACTAGGGTTTTCTTTATCATTCCAAATCTGATTTTTACAAGGTTGTGAGCTTGGTTTATATAATACCAATGCTCTCATCTAAGCCCTACATCTCTTCATGATCTAATGGTCACAAGTGACCCTAAAACCCTAAAGAATTTCGGCCCTTATAAGCCATACAAAATCTGATCACAACTTAACAACTAAAGTATAAAGTAGACAATGACACTTGAGGCCATCTACACCCTTGCATTAGGTAGAGATCCAAAGGTCAAGATTTAAATCTTGGAGAGCAAGGTGTACTTGGTTCAAGGCCCCTTCTAATCTGATTTTAGCACACAAACAACAACAATATAAAGTGGAAAAGGACATAAAGCATAAAGTAATACAATTGAAAGGGACATGCTTCACAAGATAATGTGTGACTTGTTGTTTGAATTTCAGCTGATCTCCTTGGCTCTCTTTGCATTTAGCACGTCCCATGTGAGCCCTAGGCTCATGGGAAGACTTACAATTGGTCCCCAAGTGAGCTCACCCAAGGAGGAGAAGGTAGGACAAGTGCATTGCTCATTAACCCCAAAACAGTTTCTAACCGGATTTCATAATCTGACAGTGACTTGTACGCTTCACCATTTCATGCTCACGTTGAATTAGAAGGCCCATGACATGTCATTGGAAAGGTATTTGAGTTGGCTATCCAATGCAAAAAGAATTACCCAAAAATATTGCCTAGAGCTCAAGATATGCAACTTTTAGTACGGACATGTCGAATCCTCCTTTGGACTGAAGTTTCACAATCTGACCCCTGACTTGTAGAGGCCATAACTCTCAGCTCCCTTTGAACCATATAGCCAACCATATGTCAAATGAAAGCTCTTTGAGCTAGCTTTCATATGCAATTGGTTTCACCTCAATTGGATGAGTAGATTGGGAGTTATGTTACAATCTCTACCGACATGTCAAGATAAGCTTCATGGTTCATGGCCTAGGTTGTTGTTTTCCATGTGTGGGCTGATTTCCTTTGTTCCTCCTTGCACATTTCACTTGGTTTGATCCTAATGATCACAAATTAAGCCATGGCTCGAGCCATAGGACCCAAGTTAGCCCAAGCCTCAAATCGAGCAAAAATGAGCTTAACCATTTTGGTTCAATCTCCTCTTCTTCAAAAAAGTTTGTCCTCAAACTTTGGGGTTCTTAACATTTGCTTGAGCTCCTCTTCTTGATTCCTACCTAGTGTCTTAGGGTTGTTCTTGACTAAGCTCCCCATTTGAATTTCCATTTCAAGAACCCTCTTGACGTCTTGCTTGTACCAAGCTTTCCATTCCACATGAGCATCTTCTTCTTGACATTAGCTAAACATCTCATAGGATCAAGCTCATCCTCATCCTTGAGATTGTATCCCATGCTCTCCTCTTGAATTTTCGGATCACCCTTTGGAAATTGGATGGGTGCACTCTTAACAACTTTCAATCCTTGATTTGCTTCTACCTCCTCCCATCCAACCTTAAAGATGTAGTTGCTACCTTTCCCACCATGGACTAAATCATCTTCATACTTCCATGGTTCACAAGGCTTGTCAAAGATGGGATGACAAGCACCCATTACAAACAAATCATCCAAAACCTCATCACCATGGTCCCTCAACTCGGATCCATTGGTAGACCACCCAAGCTTGTAAGGATTAGGATGTTCTTGTGAAGGTAAGGCTAACTCCTCAATTTGAGTGTTAGGAGCCACCTTGATAGAGTTTCCTCCATTCATGACCAAATCATATGGCCTCACCTCCATCTCGGTTTCATTTCGATCTTGCTTCACATCCTCTTCATCCTCATTAGCAAGGACCTCATTCTTTTCATCCTCACAATCAAGAGTGTCTTCTCTTCCCCAATGAACTTCCTCACACGAGTTCAAGGTCTTTTTTGTGGGACATTCTTTGGCATTGTGACCGTATCCTTGACATTGACAACATTTCATAAGGGAGATGGTTGTTTTATGGCTAAGGTCAGCCCCCTTCCTCGTGTCTAGGGCTGGTGGTGTAGGATTTGGGGTGGGTTCAACAATTTTGGCTTTCATGGGTGGCTCATAAGGTGGTGTTTTTGTAGGAGAGTCAAGTAAAATAGCCATCCCTTTACTCAAACTCATTTGGACAGCCTTTCCCCTCATCCTAGCCAACTTGGCTTCTAACTCTTTTCTAGCCCTCTCCATAGACTCGAAAATGGTCTCAACACAAGGGGTTTCACATGAAGTACCATAAGAAAATGATGGAGAACCAAATCGGAAAAATAGACCCATTGTAACTCAAAAACGAAAATCTGATTTGTGACAAAGTTTGTACCTTTTCTTGCAAGAACCGAAATCACAACTAACACAATGGTGGATCTTGTGCTCTTGAACCAAAGCTTTGATAACCAATTTGGAGTGAAACTAAGTGGATCAAGTTTCACTCAAGGGATGAACAAAAATCGAACTTGAAACCTTGAAATAAAAACGGCCGAGTATGATGTTTTTGTGAGAAAATTTTCTGATTTTTTGTGACAAATGAAAAACATAAAGATAGTATCTAAATCCACACACAAAGTAATAGATTTAGGTTTGTAATTAGTTAAGCACTAAGCCACTAACTAATTGTTCACAAATCTCAAACACAAAGTAATGAGAAAAATGAAGAACACTCAATAAACACTAGGGTTTTCTTTATCATTCCAAATCTGATTTTTACAAGGTTGTGAGCTTGGTTTATATAATACCAATGCTCTCATCTAAGCCCTACATCTCTTCATGATCTAATGGTCACAAGTGACCCTAAAACCCTAAAGAATTTCGGCCCTTATAAGCCATACAAAATCTGATCACAACTTAACAACTAAAGTATAAAGTAGACAATGACACTTGAGGCCATCTACACCCTTGCATTAGGTAGAGATCCAAAGGACAAGATTTAAATCTTGGAGAGCAAGGTGTACTTGGTTCAAGGCCCCTTCTAATCTGATTTTAGCACACAAACAACAACAATATAAAGTGGAAAAGGACATAAAGATAAAAGAATACAATTGAAAGGGACACGCTCACAAGATAATGTGTGACTTGTTGTTTGAATTTCAGCTGATCTCCTTGGCTCTCTTTGCATTTAGCACGTCCCATGTGAGCCCTAGGCTCATGGGAAGACTTACAATTGGTCCCCAAGTGAGCTCACCCAAGGAGGAGAAGGTAGGACAAGTGCATTGCTCATTAACCCCAAAACAGTTTCTAACCGGATTTCATAATCTGACAGTGACTTGTACGCTTCACCATTTCATGCTCACGTTGAATTAGAAGGCCCATGACATGTCATTGGAAAGGTATTTGAGTTGGCTATCCAATGCAAAAAGAATTACCCAAAAATATTGCCTAGAGCTCAAGATATGCAACTTTTAGTACGGACATGTCGAATCCTCCTTTGGACTGAAGTTTCACAATCTGACCCCTGACTTGTAGAGGCCATAACTCTCAGCTCCCTTTGAACCATATAGCCAACCATATGTCAAATGAAAGCTCTTTGAGCTAGCTTTCATATGCAATTGGTTTCACCTCAATTGGATGAGTAGATTGGGAGTTATGTTACAATCTCTACCGACATGTCAAGATAAGCTTCATGGTTCATGGCCTAGGTTGTTGTTTTCCATGTGTGGGCTGATTTCCTTTGTTCCTCCTTGCACATTTCACTTGGTTTGATCCTAATGATCACAAATTAAGCCATGGCTCGAGCCATAGGACCCAAGTTAGCCCAAGCCTCAAATCGAGCAAAAATGAGCTTAACCATTTTGGTTCACCTCTCCTTGGAAAGGATTTGCCCTCAAATCCTTGGAGATTTTTTCTTTGTCCTCTCTACTCGATTTCTTGCTTGAATTCCGACTTAGCACTCGACCAACCTTGGCCCTCATAAGCTTAGCCTTCCATGGAAACCACTTGATTAGAGTTTGGAAAAGAGGTTGACCCCCTTGGAGTTGGCTTGATTGAACGGCCATGTACTCCTCCTTACCTACGGTTTGTTTCTCTACACACTCTTGCTCGAGTACACTCTTGAGTCCATGGTTCGTAGGCATGCTTTCCATCCTTTCTTGCCCATGATCAAGCCCTTCAATGATCCTCCACCTCATGGACCCGCTTGATCTCTCTATGCCATCGATTTTTGCTCTATCATTGACCACATTCTCGTTGTAGTCGATTGTTTCATTGTTGATTGATGCATCACCTTCATGTTGCTCCTCTCCTAGAATCCTTCTTATCATTCTCGGCCTTCCCTCTTGTTCTAGGCTCACCATCTCTTCGCATTCACCCATAGTCGGCTCCTCACCCACCTCTTTGCTAGGACTCCCTTCCTTGAATGATTCGAACAAACAAGCATTGGCCTTATAACCCATCATTGGTGGTAGGGGGGCTAGAACTATAAGCTTTTCACCGTATTTGAACGAGTAGGTGTTATTTCTTCCATGATGGGAAGAATTCTTCTCATATTCCCATGGCCTACCAAGCAACACATGACACGCATCCATGTCCAACACCTCACACACAATCTCATCCTTATAGTCTTGTCCAATTGAGAACGAGACTTTGCATTGCTTATCGACCTTTACCTCGGCTCCGTGATTAAGCCACCTTAGCTTGTAAGGATGAGGGTGCTTCAAAGTAGGTAAGGCAAGTTTATCAATGAGGGTTTTTGAAGCAACATTAACACAACTTCCTCCATCAATAATTAGATTACACACTCTCCCCTTGATTGTACACTTGGACCGAAAAATTTGGTGCCTTTGGTCCATGCTCTCATTTGATTCTTGAGTGTGCATCACTCCCCACGGGAGCTGGCTCAACCCCGAGTCCGGGGGAACTAGGGTTTCGGCCACCTTCACCTCCTCTATTCCCTCTTTTTTCTCTTCCTCACAAACTAAGACCTCATCATCTCCCCAATGCACTACTTCACTTGTGTTCAAGGTCCTCTTGCTAGGGCACTCCTTAGCAAAATGACCATATCCTTGACATTGGTAGCACTTTTTGAGAGGAATTGTTTTTTTAGGGCCATAGTCAATTCCCTTTCCCTTATCAACACTTGATGGCTTGGTAGTAGGACAAGGCTCGACTATTTTGACCCCTCCTTGGCTCGTGTTAGGAGTGGCCTTGGTGGAGTGTTTGACCGTGTCCCCTCTTCCCTTCTCTAGCCTCTCAACTCTCATGGCCATAGTGACGGCCTCATCGAATGACCATAAATTTTGCATCTTGACCCGGTTTGCTATCCTAGGGTTTAGACCCTCGACAAATCTTGCAATCTTTTGCTCGGGTTTTTCTTTCATCTCACATTGTAAAGTGAGTTGTTCAAAGTCCCTAAGGTAGGATTCGATGGGTTGTGTCTCTTGTTTGAGTTGAGCCAATCTAAGGAACTGGAGTGAAACTAAGTGGATCAAGTTTCCCTCAAGGGATGAACAAAAATCGAACTTGAACCCTTGAAATAGAAACGGCCGAGTATGATGTTTTTTGTGAGAAAATTTTCTGATTTTTTGTGACAAATGAAAAACATAAAGATAGTATCTAAATCCACACACAAAGTAATAGATTTAGGTTTGTAATTAGTTAAGCACTAAGCCACTAACCAATTGTTCACAAATCTCAAACACAAAGTAATGAGAAAAATGAAGAACACTCAATAAACACTAGGGTTTTCTTTATCATTCTAAAATCTGAAAATTACAATGAGGAGGCTTGGTTTATATAGACCAAGTCTTTACATCCTAACCATACAATCTAACCTTGATCTAAGGGTCCTAAATGGCCCTCAAAACAGCCGAAATAGATGGTCCAAAAGACCTTACAAATGCTGAAAATTTGATGATAAACAAACAAAAAACAAAAGCTTAAAGTATGATAGTGACTTGTGGCTTAATCCTCTCCATGCTTTTAGGTAATCATCCAAGGGTCATGATAGACCTTTGGGGGAGCATGTGGGACGTCCAACCTCTTCACAAATCAGATTTCATAAGCTAAAAACAATAAAGCATAAAGTAATGAAAGTGACACTAGTGAAAACGACTTAAAGCACAAAATAATGTATCATTTTGAGAGCTTCTTGGGTCAGCCGAAATTCCCCTCTTAGCTGACTTTCTTGGACCTTGTTGGCTCGTGTTTTATTGGGGTTCGAACCCACATGGGTGCACTCAAGCGATCACATTCAAAATAGCACATTTGTCGATTTTCGGTTGCTCTCCTACTTGACTTTCCTTGACTGTTTTGACCCACCAAGCTTGACCAAGATATTATTGTTCAATTCACTCAAAATAAGCTTGGGTGGACCCTAGGACCGTGGTTTAGCCCGTGGTTCGAGCCCAAGGACCCAAACCGTGTTCTAGACTAAAACCGCCTTTGCTCGCCTTGACCATTCTTGGTCCAATCTCCTCTTCTTGAAAAGGATTTGTCCTCAAATCCTTGGGGTTCTTAACATGAGTTTCATCTTGACATTGATCATGACCTCCAAGGAGAGGCACCTTATTAGACCCACAACCAACCTTGGTCTCAATAGATTTTGGCCTCAAAGAACAACCTTGACATAAAATACGGATGAAAGATTGAACACCTTTGGCTTGGCTCGTTTGGTTTTGTTTGGCCGTGTTCTTCTTCTTCTTCTTCATAGGGGCCTTTAAGTTGTAGCCACTCCCTAGCATGATCTTATGCTCCTCACACTCGAGTCTAGGGTAGGTTTGAAAGGAGTCATTATTAAGCTCCTCTTCTTGTTTTCTCCTTAGTGTCTTGGGGTCGTTCTTGACCATAAGGATTGATCTTTCTTCTCCAACACTCTTGGTTTCCCTTGGCTCGAGTTCTAACCCTAGTACATTCTTAAGGTCTTCCTTCTTGAACTTAGGTGAGGATTGTAGGAGATCATCGCTTAGCTCTTTTAGTTCAAGCTTAGTTCCTCCCTTGAATCCCCATTTCATGAAACCACTTGAATCGATTTGATTATGATAACCACATTGCATTTCTTTGAACAACTTCCTCTTGACCTTGGTTAAATCCCACATAGAATCAAACTCATTCCCATGCTTGACATTGTACCCCATGCTTTCCTCTTGATTGTTAGGATCATCCTTAGCAAAGTGAATGGCCAATTTCTCACCAACATTCATCCCATCACTTATTTCGGCCTCTTCACTCACTAACACTCTCTTGGGAGCCTCAAACAAGCAAGGGCCAGCCTTGGACCCCAAGGTAGGAGGCAATGGAGCTAGGACAACATGCTTAACTCCATGAGAATCTAGCATGGCTTGTGCTTCTCTTGAGGGCAGCCCTTCTTGATCTTTCGGGGTCTCTTTAACAAGGAGAACAAACTCATCCTTCCCATGATTAACCCCAAGTTCCATTTCTGGTCCCCCATCATCCTTTGCATTTTTGGGTGACTCAACCAAGGAGGGTGGGTTAGGGTTCTTCAAAATTGGATGTAAGGGTGTAAGCTTGATATTCTTAGCTCCAATCTTAAAATTATAAGTGTTGTTCCTCCCATCATGACTAGCATTTCTTTTCAACTTCCATGGTCTCCCTAAAAGAATGTGACAAGCATCCATGGGAATCACATCACACAAAGCTTCATCCATGTAATCCCCTCCAATAGAGAAAGAAACCAAGCATTGTCTATCCACCATCACCTCGGCTCCCATGTTTAGCCACCTTAATTTGTAAGGATTTGGGTGTTCTTGTGTAGGTAAGGCTAATTTTTCAATGAGGGTGTTTGAGGCAATATTGGAACAACTTTCCCCATCAATGGTTAGATTACAAACCCTACCCATAATGGTACATTTTGACTTAAAGACTTGCTGATTTTGGACTTGGTGATCCTCTTCTAGGGTTAGGGTTTGGGCATGTATGGAATTACAACCCACACGGCCAAGACTAGGGTTTGGTCCTCCTCCTAACCGAGCCATTCTAGCCTCTAACTCCCTTTGACCCCTCAAAGTCACAAGATCAAGGTTAGGGTTAGGTTTAAGTCTACCCCTCATTCGACTCATTTTGGTTTCAAGCTCCCTTCTAGCTTTCTCCATAGAATCATACATGGTCTCACCAAGAGAAGTATCACAAGAAATATCAAAAGGAAGAAACATACCCATTGGAATAACCAAAGAAACAAATCTGAAAAATTCAAGTAAAGTTTGGACCTTTGAGTGTAAGAACCGAAACCAACACTAACACAAGTGTAGATCTTCAACCATTTTGTGAAAATTTTGTGAGTATGTTTGTGGATTTTTGTGGACAAACAAGGAGAAAATAAAAGAGAAAACGAAAATAAAAGATGAAAAAAAGGAGTAACTCGAAAAAACTAAGAACAAGAACAAATCGAAAAAACAAGAACAAACCTAGGCTTTGATGACCAATTTGGAGTGAAACTAAGTGGATCAAGTTTCCCTCAAGGGATGAACAAAAATCGAACTTGAACCCTTGAAATAAAAACGGCCGAGTATGATGTTTTTTGTGAGAAAATTTTCTGATTTTTTGTGACAAATGAAAAACATAAAGATAGTATCTAAATCCACACACAAAGTAATAGATTTAGGTTTGTAATTAGTTAAGCACTAAGCCACTAACTAATTGTTCACAAATCTCAAACACAAAGTAATGAGAAAAATGAAGATCACTCAATAAACACTAGGGTTTTCTTTATCATTCTAAAATCTGAAAATTACAATGAGGAGGCTTGGTTTATATAGACCAAGTCTTTACATCCTAACCATACAATCTAACCTTGATCTAAGGGTCCTAAATGGCCCTCAAAACAGCCGAAATAGATGGTCCAAAAGACCTTACAAATGCTGAAAATTTGATGATAAACAAACAAAAAACAAAAGCTTAAAGTATGATAGTGACTTGTGGCTTAATCCTCTCCATGCTTTTAGGTAATCATCCAAGGGTCATGATAGACCTTTGGGGGAGCATGTGGGACGTCCAACCTCTTCACAAATCAGATTTCATAAGCTAAAAACAATAAAGCATAAAGTAATGAAAGTGACACTAGTGAAAACGACTTAAAGCACAAAATAATGTATCATTTTGAGAGCTTCTTGGGTCAGCCGAAATTCCCCTCTTAGCTGACTTTCTTGGACCTTGTTGGCTCGTGTTTTATTGGGGTTCGAACCCACATGGGTGCACTCAAGCGATCACATTCAAAATAGCACATTTGTCGATTTTCGGTTCCTCTCCTACTTGACTTTCCTTGACTGTTTTGACCCACCAAGCTTGACCAAGATATTATTGTTCAATTCACTCAAAATAAGCTTGGGTGGACCCTAGGACCGTGGTTTAGCCCGTGGTTCGAGTCCAAGGACCCAAACCGTGTTCTAGACTAAAACCGCCTTTGCTCGCCTTGACCATTCTTGGTCCAGGAACATGTCTTGAGTGTAATCCTTGGGAACGAACTTATCTTTGAGCTTTTTCTTGAGTTTGAGCCATGACCTAATGGGTTCCTTTCCCTCTCGATTTCTTTGGTTCTTAAGGTTTTCATACCAAAGGGAGGCATAGCCTTTGAATTTCGTGATGGCCACCTTAAAACACTTTCTATCGGGGTATTCTTTAAATTCAAAGATTCTTTCGACCGACTAAGCCAATATAGTAGATCCTCGGGATTAAGGCTACCATAAAAGTCGGGAATTTCTACCTTGATGTCTCGGTCATGATCTCTTGGGTGAACTGCAAGGGACTCCTCCGAATCCGAGTGTTGATCTTCCATGTGAGGAGGTGGTTGTCCTCTCCCACGGCCTCCAAACCCACGGCCCCTTCCCCCTCCACCCCTAGGTGGTGGTCTTGGTTCATGAATGTTTTGTTCCAAGAGGGTGTTTATAGCATTCATCATTAAAGTACAATTACCAGTGAGTTGAGTCAACTTCTCTTCTAAATCCAAAAGCCTCTTATCCTCTTCCATTTTGTGAAAATTTTGTGAGATTTTTGTGGAAGTTTTGTGGGAATAAACAAGGAAAAAGAAAGAAGGAGAAAACGAAAAAATGAAGAGGAAAAACAAGAGTAAAAACCGAGAAATACAAAAACAAATCTAAAACAAGAAAAAACCTAGGCTTTGATGACCAATTTGGAATGAAACTAGATGGATTAAGTTTCACTCAAGGAGACAACAAAATCAACATGTGATGTTCTTGAAAATCTCAGCCAACATGAAGTATTTTTGTGTTAAATTTTCTGATTTTTGTGAAACAAAAAGGAAACATAAAAGATAGTTCTAAATCTAAACACAAAGTAATAGATTTAGGTTTTAATTAGTTAAGCACTAAGCCACTAACTAATTACTCACTAAACTCAAGCACAAAGCTAAGAGAAAAATGAAAGAGCTCTCAAATTAGGGTTTTCATTCAATCATTCAAATCTGAAAATTATGATGTTAGAGTGAGGGTTTATAGTACCCTTGCTCTAATCTTGGCCTTACATTTCAAAGCTAATCTAAGGGCTACAAATAACCCACAAAAATAACAATAAAAACGGCTACAAGCCTCACATGAGCTGAAATTTTAAATGAAAACAAAAAGCATAAAGGTTGATGTTGACACTTGACTCAATCCTCTCCCTTCTTTGTTTAGGTGGTCATCAAGGGTCTTGATAGAGCCTTGGCTTGAGAGTAGGACGGTCCAATGCTCCACATTTTGATTTTTACAAACTAAAACAATAAAGCATAAAGTAACGAAAGCGACATGAATGAAAATGACATAAAACATAAAACAATGTGATGGTTTTGGGAATTGATTGTAGCCGGCTCCATGGGACCTCCTTGAGCTAACTTTTGTGAGCCATGTGAGTCCTTTTATTGGAGGATTGACTCACATGGGTGCACCCAATTTGACCACATTCAAAAATAGCATTTTCCTTGACTTTTTAATTGCTCTCCAACTTGACTTCCCGTGACTTCCCTTGACCACTAAGTATGGCTTGATTGACCATAGAATGGACTTGACTTAGCTCTTAGTGGCCCCTAGACCCAAGGCCTAGGCTTGGGTTGGAGCCCAAGGACTCGACCCTTGGCCTACCTCTTCTCCATCCTTGCTCACCTTGACCATTCTTGTGTAGGGATCGGATCCCATTCACTAATCAAGTATTAATGTAAATCAAATTACTCTAATTTGATTTAGCAAGATCTATGTAGTACAAATTTACATTGTTAACAAGTTTAGAAATTTATACCTTTCTTGTAAAGGAAATGAGGGCACTAAACTAGAACTCCTTTCTAGTTTAGTTTCTTGAGTATGAGCTTAGGATGATCCTCCTTAAAACCCAAGTTTCCAATAATAAGAAACCTCCTAAAGTTGCACCCAAGAACTCTCCAAAAGATACTAAGTATTTTGATCTAGAAAATAACTTAGTACTCACTTGATAATATGTGATGATATTATTGTTATTACTAACTCTTAGTAATCTTTAGAATAATATAAGTATTATGTATTTAGAGAGAAAAGAGAGAGATGTAAGAATAAATTGCATGAATGAATTATATCTCACTTGGCCTCATGTTTTATATCAAAATAAAACAAAAGTGAAGTGTATTTTGTACACTTGGGGGCCGGCCAAAATAGGAGAGAAGAGGGGAAGAGTTTGTTCATTGTTTAGAACATTTTGTTGCATGTTAATCATTGTCTTACACATGCATAAAGTAACTAAACAAAGAGAATAAAACAAAGAGGAATCTTTTCCTCTTTGTTGCCCATTTGGACGGTCCACAAGGACCTCTCATGGGTCCATTTTGTTAATCAATATTTGTCCTACAAATAGATATAATTTATCACTTAATTATCTAATATAATAAAGTGTAAATCAATTAAACTCTTCCTTAATATACATGTACACTTACATATATATTAAAATTATACTTTCACTAATCTCATTAGTAAAATATACATAATTAGTGAATTAACGCTTAATCACTAATTCCCATCTCCTCTAATAATTTTATCGATATAAAATTAAATCATTCGAGTTCACAACTCGATTTCTCTCTAAATCAATACACTGACTAACCGTTAGTCAAATTATCAAGTCACTAATTTAACCGTATCTCATACAATTAATTAGCTCAAATATTTGGAGTACGTTCCTATAGGTGTGACTTAAAGGGATCAATTGATTACCGCCGTTCTCACGACAATAACGTCAAACTCTAGTCAGCCAACCGTTATTGATTTACGTTAATCAATTGACAATAATACAGGATTATCCCTATGTATTCCTTAATTGAGATTTATTAAGTAATCGCACTATTGTGGAGGACACATACTCCAACAATCTCCCACTTGTCCGAGACAAGTTGCGCATTACCAATTCTCATGTCCGTTTCACATCTCCCACTCGATGCAAGGTGTCTTACAGGTCGTACTTGCATCCTGAGATATATATCGTGAGTGGTTTCCTCGATAAGGAGAGTAGCTGTCTGACCGGGGAATCTACCGTAGATTCTTACCGAGCGTGGCCACGCATTTTCAGCGACTACTCCTCGAGTGGCCCAAAGATGTTTTACCCTGACGAGGGTGGACATTTCCCTTCCACTCGATTGTATCAGTATAATGCAGATCACCATGACCCCAAAGATGCCCTTATAACCCCTTTCACGGCATGGCTTAGGACAAAATGAAAGTCACTCTAAACCGCACCGACTGCATAATCGGCTCGGTCAAAGAATCGACTAAAGGAATACTATAGAATTCCCACCACCACTGTGTTTCAATCTCATTGAAAAGGAATTTATAAGCGCCACCGCCTCGACAGAGTGTTCTTCACGATCTGTCTATGCAAACGATCACCATCACATATGACCCTATGGTGTTGAACCCACCATCGATCGACTTGCAATCTAGTCTCTGGAGACGCCACCTCATATGAGAGACTAGGGACCAAATACTTAGTTTATACCGCTCACTTGAATACGCTCAAACTTGTCACACAAATATTCGGATAAACAAAGTATGCATTCAATAATGACTTAAGATAAAACAATGAATGTTACTTTCATATATGTAATAAGATACATCGTTCAATTACATATTACGAAACTAAAGGAAATCTGGCATACGCCGCAACCCCAAGGAGGCGGTGTGGCGTCATGCTTAGCCCTCGAAAGAGGCTTGGTTAAAGGATCAGCGACATTATCGCCTGTCCCAACCTTACAAATGTCTATTTCCTTCCTTTCCACATTATCTCTAATAACGTGGTATTTCCTCAAAACGTGTCTAGACTTGTTACTAGACTTGGGCTCCTTTGCTTGAAAAATAGCCCCACTGTTATCACAATAAACAGTGACTGGATCCACGGCACTGGGGACTACTCTTAGTCCATCCAAGAATTGCCGAATCCACACAGCTTCTTTAGCAGCTTCAGATGCCGGCAAATATTCTGCTTCGGTTGTAGAATCCGCAGTGACACTCTGTTTGAAGCTCTTCCAACAAACAGCTCCTCCATTCAACATAAAGACATAGCCGGATTGGGATTTCAGATCATCCCCATCGGTTTGGAAACTTGCATCCGTGTAACCCTTTACACGTAGCTCAAGTTCTCCTCCAAACACTAGAAACGAATCCTTAGTTCTTCTCAAGTACTTAAGGATGTTTTTCACAGCTATCCAGTGACTCTCACCGGGATTAGCTTGATACTCTGCCATGCTCAAGGCGAAAGCGACATCGGACGAGTGCACATCATAGCATACATGATTGATCCTACAAATGGAAGCATAAGGGATCAATTTCATGCGCTCAATTTCGCAGAGTCGTAGGACATTGCGATTTCTTCAATGTTATTCCTACACTCATCTAAGAAAGCGTCTCTTGGAGTCTTTCATATTGAACCTATCAAGAATCTTATCGATATAAGTTTCTTGACTTAATGCTAGTATCCTTTTGGATCTATCTCTATAGATCCGGATACCCAAGATGCGTTGTGCCTCTCCCAAGTCCTTCATTTGGAAATGGTTTCCCAATTCCACCTTTACCGAGTTTAGACTTGGAACATCATTTCCAATTAGTAGTATGTCATCCACATACAAAACAAGGAAGGTTACTTTACTCCCACTAAACTTCATGTACAAACAAGGTTCCTCGATTTGAGCGAAACCATGTTGTTTGATAACATGATCGAATCTGTGATTCCAACTCCTCGATGCTTGCTTAAGACCATAAATGGATCTCTTAAGCTTGCATACTTTCTTAGGGTTGGATGTGTCTACAAAACCTTCAGGTTGTGTCATAAACACTTCCTCTTCTAGAATCCCATTCAAGAAGGCGGTTTTAACATCCATTTGCCATATTTCATAGTCATGAAATGCGGCAACCGCTAAGATTATCCTTATGGATCGAAGCATAGCAACTGGTGCAAAGGTTTCATCATAATGAATACCTTGGACTTGTGAAAAGCCCTTTGCTACCAATCTAGCTTTGTAAACATCAATATGTTTATCTATGCCGAGTTTGATTTTGAATATCCATTTACACTGAAGGGGTCGCACTCCTTCAGGTAAATCTACCAAGTCCCAAACTTGGTTCTCGTACATAGAATCCATTTCCGATTTCATGGCCTCAAGCCATTGTTCGGAGTTGGGGCTACTAATAGCGCTTTGTAGGTTGAGGGTTCGTTGCTTTGAATAACAACAAATCACCCTCCTCCTCGATGTTACCGAGGTAACTGGCCAAGTTGTTGACTAACTCTTCCCGACCTCCTAGGGATTATAACCGTGTCACGATGAGGAACGGTTTCCTCATTTTCTGTCTCGGTTTGTGGCTCTTGAACTTCATCAAGTTCAAATTTTCTCCCACTGCTTTCTTAGAAATAAATTCATTTTCTAGGAAACAAAGATCACGAGCCACAAACACTTTGTTCTCGTGAGGGTTGTAGAAGTAATAGCCACAGGTTTCCTTAGGATAACCTACAAATAGACATTTGTCGACCTTGGAGCGAGTTTATCGTCGCTTTATTCTTGACGAATGCCTCACATCCCCAAATTCTCATGAATGACAAATAGGGAACTGCTCCCATCCATATCTCATATGGAGTCTTATTGGCCGCTTTAGTCGGACTTGATTTAGTGAAAATACAGCAGATAATAGCGCAAAGCCCCAAAATGATCCAGAAGCTCAGCTTTGACTCATCATAGACCGAACCATGTCAAGCAAAGTTCGGTTTCTCCTTTCTGCAACACCATTTAATTGTGGTGTGCTTGAGGAGTCCATTGTGATATTATACCACAATTCTTAAGATGTGAATCAAACTCATTACTTAGATATTCGCCACCACGATCCGATCGTAGTGCTTTTATCCTTTTGTTTAATTGGTTCTCAACCTCATTTTGAAATTCTTTAAATTTCTCAAAAGCATCACTTTTATGCCTTATTAAGTAGACATAACCATATCTACTTAAATCATCGGTAAAAGTAATGAAGTAATGATATCCTCCTCTAGCGGTGATGTTTAATGGACCACACACATCGGTATGTATGAGTCCTAAAACCTCACTTCCTCGTATCCCTTACCGCTAAAGGGTTGACGAGTCATCTTGCCTAAAAGGCAAGCTTCGCATGTACCATATGATTCGCAATCAAATGGTTTGAGAACCTTGGTCTCAACAAGTCTCTTTATCGTCTTTCGTTTATGTGACCTAAACGACAATGCCAAAGGTAGGATTTGTTTGATTCATTCGCTTTGAGCCTCTTGTTCTCAACATGATAGACATCATTAACATCATTTAAAACATAAATACCTCCAATTGAAATAGCTTCACCATAAACCATTTCATTAAAAGAAAAAGTACAACGGTTGTTCTTAATCTCAAACAAAAGCCTTCCGCATCTAGTACGGAGACGGAGATAATGTTTTTAGTTAGAGTTGGTACAAAATAATGATTATTTAAATGCAACTCTAAACCACTAGCAAGAGCGAGTACAAAAGTTCCCACTAAACGGCCGCTACTCTAGCTCCATTGCCCATGCGAGAGATCTACATCACCCTTGGCTAGGGCCCGCACGCTTCTCATCCCTGCAAATGATTACAAAGGTGAGATCCACATCAGGTATCCAATACCCATGTAGAAATGCAAGCATGATTGATGTCAATCATATAGAGATTAGAAGGAATACCTTTGGATGTCGCACATCCATTCTTGAGATCCTTCTTATACTTGAGACAATTAGCATCCAATGACTCCACCTCATTGCAATACTTGCAAGTATCTTTGAGGGTCTTCCTTGTTGATCTTGGGCTTAGGCTTATGTGGAACACCTTCCACAATAGCCTTACCCTTACCCTTGCCAATGTTAGATGGCGCCTTCTTGGCCACCTTCCCCTTCTTCACTCCCAAGTTCATGTTCTTCATCTTCATGGAGAGAACATCTTTCTTCTCCACCTCATTCACTTCCATATCCCTCTCGGCTTGGACCAAGAGTGCATGAAGTTCATGATAACTCTTATCCATGTTGTTCATGTTATAGTTTACTCGAAAGTGAGCAAACTTGTTAGGAAGAGAATGGAGGATGCGGTTGATCGCAAGAGCCTTGGGTATAGCACACTCTTGACGCTCAAGAGTGTCTATTTGCTCAATCATTTTGAGCACATGAGGACCAACTTTTTGGTTCCTCTCAAGCTTTGCATCGAAAATCAACCGCGCTTCATAAAGCCTTATTTGCGGTGCTTTGGAGAACATGGTTGTCACTCGAGTGAATATCGCATATGCACTCTTTTGAGTAACCATTCGGAGTTTGAGAGTGGGTGCCATGGACCAAATCAAGACGTTTTTGACGTCATTGTCCACTCGCACATACTCATCATAGGCGGCACGAGCCGCGCCGGTTCGAGAAGTGGGTTCGGCGGGTGGTGGATCGGTAAGGTGCTTGAGCACATTGTCGGATGCGGCGGCACCCTTCATTGTCGAATCCCATTCGACGAAGTTGCTACCGTCATCCTTGAGGATACACTTATCCATCACGGTTCGCAACCATGAATCTTTGCCCAAAATAGGCGCGGAAGTTGATGATGATGCCATTGCGATAAACGATTCTACAATAAATATGAGGAAATATGTAAGCATACATTGTTCATTTATAACATTTGCTAAAACTCATTTTTTAAAACAAATGTCCATTTATATAATGATCTCCCACGAAATTATATAAATGATTCCAAGACTCGTTTTCCATATAAAATTAGACATCTCATGTTTCCTTTTATATAAAAACGATAAGTCAACACTTGACTAATTCTACACTAGAATGCTTGGTTGATGATTTTCTTTAAAATGCATCTTTTAGCCCCAAATAACTCTTATTCGGTTGAGTCCAAACCAAATTAGCACGGGACTTCCTCCCACTACTTACCCATGGTAACAAGGTTCCACGTCGCGGAGGTCCTCACGAACATGGGGTTCATAGTCGCTATATTTGGAAAGGCTTAATCTCAATTCATTTTAGTTAAAATGTGGGTGATCTTGTCAATTTTAGTCATTTAAATTCTTTATAAGTGAACTAATTTAAGAATGGCGACCTAAAAAATGACAATCGGAGTGGGATATCGTGGCATGCATGGCGATTTTGGCATGTGAGCGGAAAATAAGCAAACAAACAAGCATGATCAAGCAAGCAAGCATAAACCTAGTATGGCCACCTAAAAGTAATTAAAATACAAGGAGTTACAAATTGGAAACCAACTCCTTTGGTCCCTCTTCAAATGGACTTCATCCAAAGGCACCTCCTTGCTAGCTTTAGAACACTTCTAAGGCTCCATGTCGATCTCCATCACCGGTCTTCGATTTACAAATAGTTACAAATATGATTTACAAATGAATACATATCAATTCCTATTATACATTTATAAATGAAATAAACTATTAAATTACAAACCGGCGATACGAGATCGCATTTAATTACAAACCCACACGATATTCCCTTTCATTACGGGCAATATCGGTAAAAATATAACAAACTATGGCCATACTAGTAAGAATAAACATTCATTCAACAATAAACATTCATTCAAACATGCAAGATGTAAAGCTTATAAATAAAAAACATGCCAAAATCGCCCTAAACAAAAACGCATTTAATCGTTTCAAACCGATCTCATTTTTTAACCGATTAATCTTATATTAATCAATAATGCTTAAAACACCTTTTAAGCTTGAACTAAACTTCTAAACTGATTTTAGAACACCCAACATTAGTTTATACTAACTAATGGTGATTTTAGTTCATAAACATGGTCATTTGCTAATTAGAATTACTTTAATCATAACCCTTTTATGAATAAAGCTTTATAAAATCAAAATAAAATAAAATAAAATTATTTTTATTTTGAAAAAATTTTGTATATTCTGGAACACTTCCAAAATATCAGAAAAGAAAATTTTGGCCAGAAAAATTTACGAAATTATTTTATAATAAATAACATACGATTTCATCGATTTTAACTCATAAAATCAAGAAAACGTCTAAAACAGTGAGGTAAAATCCCAAATTTATACGAGAGCATCCTCATAATGTGTAAAAATATTGGTATAAATTTCATGTCCAGAAAACAACATATACTATATTTTTGAACATAAAACTCATTATATACCGATTTTTAACAAAAATATGAATAAATATGCAAAACTCAAAATCTGACTTTGAAAATTTACATGCAGAAAGTATAAATATGAAATATCACTGTGTAAAAATTTCGTGACCAGATTCGAACTATAACTATTTATAGTAATTATTTTAGCCAAAAACACACTTTTTGACTCGGTTTTGTATAAAAATCATTTAAATTAGCAAACAAATTTCAAAAATTACGAAATTTGACCAGTAATTTCATGAGACCAGAAACTTTGCATGCAATAAAAATCTCGTGTTAAAACCATTTTTAACATCATTTTCGGATTTTATGTTATTTATTCTCAATAAATACATAAAACTCCAAAATCAACAAAATAAATTTGTAACTACAAGCCTTGGCTCTGATACCACTTGTAGGGATCGGATCCCATTCACTAATCAAGTATTAATGTAAATCAAATTACTCTAATTTGATTTAGCAAGATCTATGTAGTACAAATTTACATTGTTAACAAGTTTAGAAATTTATACCTTTCTTGTAAAGGAAATGAGGGCACTAAACTAGAACTCCTTTCTAGTTTAGTTTCTTGAGTATGAGCTTAGGATGATCCTCCTTAAAACCCAAGTTTCCAATAATAAGAAACCTCCTAAAGTTGCACCCAAGAACTCTCCAAAAGATACTAAGTATTTTGATCTAGAAAATAACTTAGTACTCACTTGATAATATGTGATGATATTATTGTTATTACTAACTCTTAGTAATCTTTAGAATAATATAAGTATTATGTATTTAGAGAGAAAAGAGAGAGATGTAAGAATAAATTGCATGAATGAATTATATCTCACTTGGCCTCATGTTTTATATCAAAATAAAACAAAAGTGAAGTGTATTTTGTACACTTGGGGGCCGGCCAAAATAGGAGAGAAGAGGGGAAGAGTTTGTTCATTGTTTAGAACATTTTGTTGCATGTTAATCATTGTCTTACACATGCATAAAGTAACTAAACAAAGAGAATAAAACAAAGAGGAATCTTTTCCTCTTTGTTGCCCATTTGGACGGTCCACAAGGACCTCTCATGGGTCCATTTTGTTAATCAATATTTGTCCTACAAATAGATATAATTTATCACTTAATTATCTAATATAATAAAGTGTAAATCAATTAAACTCTTCCTTAATATACATGTACACTTACATATATATTAAAATTATACTTTCACTAATCTCATTAGTAAAATATACATAATTAGTGAATTAACGCTTAATCACTAATTCCCATCTCCTCTAATAATTTTATCGATATAAAATTAAATCATTCGAGTTCACAACTCGATTTCTCTCTAAATCAATACACTGACTAACCGTTAGTCAAATTATCAAGTCACTAATTTAACCGTATCTCATACAATTAATTAGCTCAAATATTTGGAGTACGTTCCTATAGGTGTGACTTAAAGGGATCAATTGATTACCGCCGTTCTCACGACAATAACGTCAAACTCTAGTCAGCCAACCGTTATTGATTTACGTTAATCAATTGACAATAATACAGGATTATCCCTATGTATTCCTTAATTGAGATTTATTAAGTAATCGCACTATTGTGGAGGACACATACTCCAACATCTTGGTCCAATCCTTGAGCTCATCATCCTCGATCCACACTTGAAACTGATTCATGTTCCAAGAATGTGTCTTTTTTTAGATCTTGTATTGGACTTTCCAATCCAGAACGCTTGTTGCAAATGTTTACCAAAACCAAAAGTGATCTTGCTTGGTATGATATGAGAGTCCAAGTTAATATTATATTCCAAAACCTCCTCATCTAAGGTCGATGTAGGTTCATTGTCATAACTTGTATGGAGTGAAACTAGATGGGTTAAGTTTCACTCAAGAGACCAACAAAAATCGAACTTGGAAACCTTGAAATAATTCGGCCGAGTATGATATTTTTGTGAGGTAATTTTCTGATTTTTTGGAACAAAAAGAAACATAAAGGATAGTTCTAAATCTAAACACAAAGTAATAGATTTAGGTTTTAATTAGTTAAGCACTAAGCCACTAACTAATTACTCACTAAACTCAAGCACAAAGCTAAGAGAAAATGAAAGCACTCAATTTTTAGGGTTTAACCTTCAATCATTCAAATCTGAAAATTATGTTGTGAGAATGAGGGTTTATATAATACCCTCACTCTAATCTTGGCCTTACAATCTAAGCTTGATCTAAGGGTCCTAAAGACCTCTACTACCAGCCAAAAAAACATGGTCCTAAGACCTTATAATTCTGAAAATAAAGCAACCTAATACATAAAGTAGATGGTGACCTCCAAGAGCATCCACACCTTGCATTGTTCTTTATTCATCCAAGGGTTGAGATCACTCCTTGGAGCACAAGTTTGTGGCTCACCAAATCTGATTTCTAAGCACCATTCAACATAACTAAAAGTGAAAATGACATAAAGTGAATAAGATAAAGACATAAAGCATAAAGGTGAAACTTGAAAGCGACTTGTTTCAAAATAGTGTATCTTGTGAGGGTTTGGATCAGCCGAGTTTTAACTCCCCCATGGCTGACTTTCTTGGACCATATTGGCTCTTGTTTTATTGGGGTTCGATCCCACATGGTGGCTTTCAAGCGATCACACTCAAAAATAGCTCGTGGTTGCATTTGTTGCTCTCCTTCTTGAACCATTCCCCTACTTTCCTTGACCCACCAAGCTTGACCAAAATATTATTGTTTAATTTACTCAAAATAAGCTTGGGTGAACCCTAGGACCGTGGCCTAGCCCATGGTTCGAGCCCAAGGACCCAAACCGTGATTTAGACAAAACCCGCTTTTGCTCGACTTGACCATTTTTGGTTCAATCTCCTCTCCTTGAAAAGGATTTGCCCTCAAATCCTCGGTCTCTCTTCCTCTTGCTCGTTTTGAACTTTGATCGTTGATGAGATTGACTGATACCCCTTTTGCTTCTTGGCAAGAATTGGACTCCATGGTTATCGATACCCAAGAACACCATAGGCCTAGAGATTGATCGAGAGAATAATTTTCCCTTGCTTGGCTCGTGCAAATGACCCTACTCTCTTCCCTTACCATGGCTTCCTTGGATCCACATTCATTTCCTAGCTCATTCTTAAGCTCTTCATACCTGGAATGAAACTAGATGGGTTAAGTTTCACTCAAGGAGACAACAAAAATCGACTTGAAACACTTGAAATAAATCGGCCAAAGTGATGTATTTTTGGTGTGAATTTTCTGAAATTTTGTGTAACAAATGAAAACATAAAAGATAGTACTAATTCTAAGCACTAAGCAATAGAATTAGGGCTTAGTTAATCAAGCACAAAGCCACTAATTAACTAGAAAGTCACTAACTCAAGCACTAAGCAAAGAGATAATGAACACTCAAATAAGTTGAGAACTCTCAAACTTAGGGTTTTTTCTTCTTTATCAAATCTGATTTTTTACAATGTGAGTGCTTGGTTTATATAGACCAAGGCTTTTCATCCTAACCATACAATCTAAGCTTGATCTAAGGGTCCTAAAAGGGTCCCCAAGTCAGCCGAAATTTTGGTCTTAAAAGACCTTACAAAAGCTGAAAATAAAACAAACTATAACAACTAAAGTAGATAGTGACTTGTGACTACATCCACACCTTGCATTTAGGTTTAAATCCAAGGGTTGAGATCTTAATCTTGGAGAGCAAGGAGTGATGGTACAAAGCACTAAAATTCAGATCACAAACTAAAGGAGACAAATACAATAAAGCATAAAGTGAGACAAAGACATCTAGAGATAGTGACATGAACAAAAGTTGATCTTCTCTTTTGAATTGTGGAATGAGCTGAATTTCTTGTGGAGTGAAACTAAGTGGATCAAGTTTCACTCAAAGGATGAACTAAAATCGACTTGTGAAGGTGCTTAAAAATCTCGGCCAAGTATCAATTTTTTGTGAAGTATTTTCTGAAATTTTTGTGAAACAATAAAACATGAAAGATAGTGACTAAATCTACACACAAAGTAATAGACTTAGGGTTTTAATTAGTTAAGCACAAAGCCACTAACTAATTATCATAAATCTCAAACACAAAGTAATGAGAGAAATGAAGGTTACTCAAATAAAACTCTAGGGTTTTCATTCATCTAAAATCTGAAAATTTTGTGTGAGAATGAGGGTTTATATATTACCCTCACTCTAATCTTGGCCATACAATTCAAGCTAATCTAAGGGCTACAATCAACCCACCAAAACAACATATTACTCGGTTTCTAAGGCTCACATGAGCTGAAAATTTGAAGAGAAAACAAACAAATGCATAAAGTAAAAAGCATAAAGCATAAAAGGTAGATAATGACATGTGTGAAAGGGACATGTTGAGGAGAAACATGTGAGCTTCTCTTTGCTTGATTTCGGCTGAATTGGGTATCATTCCCACTTGATTTTGCTCTTGGAGGTTTAGTTGACTTGGGGTTGACCTTTGGACCTAAGGTTGGAAGCGGGCCCTAGGTCAATGGGTCGTAAGCTCTCAACTCCCGTTGCAATCTCCCCGGGTTGAAAAGGATTTGCCCTCAAATCCTCTCCCTCTTCATCCTCCAAGTCTTCATGATACGGGCTAAGGTCTCCAACATTAAACGTGCCATGGACTCCGTACTCTCCCGGTAGATCAACTTTGTAAGCATTCGGTCCAATTTTCTCAAGTATCTCGAAGGGACCCTCGGCTCTCGGCATGAGCTTGTTCTTTCTCTTATCCGGGAATCTTTCCTTCCTTAAGTGCAACCATACCAAGTCTCCCGGCTCGAATTCATTTGGAGTCTTTCGGCTCTTTGACCGAGTCTTGTAGGTCTCGTTTGCTTTCTCGATTTGCTTTTTGACTTGATTGTGGATGCTCATCATGAATTCAACCCGCTTCTTTGCATCATAGCTTATCTCCTTGCTCTTGACGGGGGCTAGGTCCGTGGGCATGAGTGGGTTGGTCCCATAGACCACTTCAAACGGTGAATGTCCCGTGCTAGAAGAAGGGGCACGATTAAAAGCAAACTCGGCGTGGGCAAGCTTGAGATCCCAATCTTTCAAGGACTTGGAAACGATGCTCCTAAGGATCCTCCCCAAGGTTTTATTAGTGACCTCGGTTTGGCCATCCGTTTGAGGGTGGTGGCTTGTGCTAAACAAGAGCCTCGTTTTCAACAATTTCCACAAAGTCTTCCAAAAGTGGCTCATGAACTTGGAGTCTCGATCGGATACAATGGTCTTGGGAACTCCGTGTAGTTTGACCACTTCCTTGAAATATAACTCGGCCACACTCATGGCATCCTCGGTTTTCTTGCACGCAATGAAATGAGCCATCTTGCTAAATCGATCTACCACAACCATGATGGAATCCTTACCTCGTTGAGTCCTAGGCAAGGCAACGATGAAATCCATGCTAACGTCCTCCCATGGCCGATTAGGGACGGGCAAGGGAGTATAGGGCCCCGTTTGAAAGAAGGATTTGGATTGTTGGCATAAGGCACATCTCTTGATCACGTCTTGAACATCTCCAAGCATCTTGGGCCAATAGAATTGATCTTGGAGGATGTCTGGACCAAGAATGGTCAAGGCGAACAAAGGCGGTTTTAGTCTAGAACACGGTTTGGGTCCTTGGGCTCGAACCATGGGCTAGGCCACGGTCCAAGGGTCCACCCAAGCTTATTTTGAGTGAATTAAACAATAATATCTTGGTCAAGCTTGGTGGGTCAAGGAAAGTCAAAGAAAGTCAAGTTGAGAAAGAACCAGAAAAGTCAATGAATGTCTTATTTTGAAGTTGAACTTCGGGTGCACCCATGTGGGTTCGAACCACAAGTCAAGTAAATCATCAAGAACAAAATCATGTGGGAAAAGGTCCCAAGTCAGCCGAAAAAGGATCAAATGGAGGCTCACATGTTGTTCCACAATATGTCCCTTTCCCACATGTCACTATCCACCTTTATGCTTTATACTTTAGTTGTTGTTGTATTCTTTCAAAATTTTCAGATTTGTGTAAGGTCTTTGGACCGTTTTTTTTGATGTTTTTCAAGGCTCATGTGAGCCCTTAGATGGTCTTGAAATGTATGGTTAGGATGTAAAGACTTGGTCTATATAAACCAAGCTCAAACATCATAATTTTCAGATTTGAATGAATGAAAAAAAACCCTAAGTTTGAGAGTTCTCAACTTATTTGTGTGTTCTTCATTTTCTCTTTGCTTAGTGCTTGAGTTAGTGGATGATTAATTAGTGGCTTTGTGCTTAATTAATCAAAACCCTAAATCTATTACTTTGTGTTTAGATTTAGTTACTATCTTTTATGTTTTTCATTTGAGTTACAAAATTTCAGAAAATTTATCACAAAAAAGTCCCACTTGGCCGAGATTTTCAAGAGCATTTCAAGTCGATTTTTGTTGTCTCCTTGAGTGAAACTTAACCCACCAAGTTTCATTCCAAATTGGTATCAAAGCCTAGGTTTGTTCTTGTTTTCGATGTGCTTTTGTTTCGGTTTGATCTTTGTCTTTCGAGTAGTTTTTGTTTTCCTCTTTTATTTTTCGTTTTTCTATTTTATTTTTTTCCTTGTTTATTTACACAAAACTTCCACAAACATTCTCACAAAATTTTCACAAAATGGTTGAAGATCTACACTTGTGTTAGTGTTGGTTTCGGTTCTTACACTCAAAGGTCCAAACTTTGCTCGAATTTTTCAGATTTGTGTCTTGGTTTTCTCAATGAGTATGCCTCTTTCTTATGATACTACTCTTGAGGGAACCATGTATTCTATGGAGAAATTGAGGAGGGGATTAGAGACTAAGTTGAGTCGAATGAGGGGTAGACTTAAACCTAACCCTAACCTTGATCTTGTGACTTTGAGGGGTCAAAGGGAGTTAGAGGCTAGAATGGCTCGGTTAGGAGGAGAGCCACCCCCTAGTCTAGGCCGTGTGGTTCATAGGACCATACATGCTCAAACCCTAACCCTAGAAGAGAATCACCAAGTCCAAATCTTTAGATCTAGGTGTACCATTATGGGAAGAGTTTGTAATTTGATTGTTGATGGGGAAAGTTGCAATAATGTTGCCTCAAATACTCTCGTTGAAAAACTAGCCTTGCCTACACAAGATCACCCTAACCCTTACAAGATGAAGTGGCTAAACAATGGAGCCGAGATGAGTGTAAGTGTGGTTAAACAATGCTTGGTTTCTTTCTCCATTGGAGGGGATTACATGGATGTGGCTTTGTGTGATGTGATTCCCATGGATGCTTGTCACCTTCTATTGGGGAGACCTTGGAAGTTGAAAAGAAATGCTAATCATGATGAGAGGGACAATACCTATACTTTTAAAATTGGAGCTAAGAAAATCAAACTTACGCCCTTACCTTCGATTTTGAAGAACCCTAACCCTCCCTCCTTGGTTGGGTCACACGAAAAAGTGAGGATTGATGGGAGACCCGAGAAGAAACAAGAGCCAACTGAAATGGTGGTGTTAAGGTCGTGTGATATGAAACTAGAGGTCATACCTACACCCATTCCTACTACTTTGAAGTATCCCAACCCACCCTCCATGGTTAAGCATTGCAAAAATGATGTGTTGAGTAGGGAATCAGATTTGGGGCTTGGTTTTAGTCATGGGAAAGTTGTTCTCTTCGTCAAGGGAACCTCAAGTGATCAAGAAAGGCTACCCTCAAGAGGAACACAAACCTTGCTAGAGTCCTATGAGTTTAAACATGTTGTCCTAGCTCCATTTCCTTCTACTTTGGGGTACACGGCTCCCCATTGCTTGTTTGAGGCTCCCAAAAGAGTATTAGTGAGTGAAGAGGCCGAAATAAGTGATGGGACGAATGTTGGTGAGAAATTGGCCATTCGCTTTGCTAAGGATGATCCTAACAATCAAGAGGAAAGCATGGGGAACAATGACAAACATGGGAATGAGTTTGATTCTATGTGGGATTTAACCAAGGTCAAGAGGAAGTTGTTCAAAGAAATGCAATGTGGTTATCGTAATCAAATCGATTCAAGTGGTTTCATGAAATGGGGATTCAAAGGAGGAACTAAGCTTGAACAAAAAGAGCTAAGTGATGATCTCCTTCAATGCTCTCCTAAGTTCAAGAAAGAAGATCCTAAGGATGTACTAGGGTTAGCACTCGAGCCAAGGGAAACCGAAAGTGTTGGAGAAGAAAAATCAATCCTAATGGTCAAGGACAACCCTAGGACAATAAGAAGGAACAAAGGAGAGGAGCACACATTTGATGAATCCACCGTGCTTATTGTGAGAATTCCGAACCACTACAAGGATGAATCAAATGGAAGTGCAAGGAACGATGGCATGGAAAGGCCAAGAAGAACCATGAAATGGGGGATCATGGAAAGGAATGATCGTAGCAAGGAGTGGCGTCATGGTGATCCTAAGCAAGCTTCAATTGAATTTGGGTATGAAGAGCTTGAGGATGAGCTAGGAAATGAATGTAGATTCAAGGAAGCCATGGTAAGAGAAGAGAGTAGGGCCATTTGCACGAGCCAAACAAGGAACAATTATTCTCTCGATCAATCTCTAGGCCTATGGTGTTCTTGGGCATCAACAATCATGAAGTCCAATTCTTGTCAAGAAGCAAAAGGGATATCAATCAATCTCGTCAATGATCAAAGTTCAAACCGAGCAAGAGGAAGAGAGACCGAGGATTTGAGGACAAATCCTTTTCAAGGAGAGGAGATTGGACCAAGAACGGTCAAGGCGAACAAAGGCGGTTTTAGTCTAGAACACGGTTTGGGTCCTTGGGCTCGAACCATGGGCTAGGCCACGGTCCAAGGGTCCACCCAAGCTTATTTTGAGTGAATTAAACAATAATATTTTGGTCAAGCTTGGTGGGTCAAGGAAAGTCAAAGAAAGTCAAGTTGGAGAGCAACCGAAAAGTCAATGAATGTGCTATTTTTGAAGTTGAACTTCGGGTGCACCCATGTGGGTTCGAACCACAAGTCAAGTAAATCATCAAGAACAAAATCATGTGGGAAAAGGTCCCAAGTCAGCCAAAAAAGGATCAAATGGAGGCTCACATGTTGTTCCACAATATGTCCCTTTCCCACATGTCACTATCCACCTTTATGCTTTATACTTTAGTTGTTGTTGTATTCTTTCAAAATTTTCAGATTTGTGTAAGGTCTTTGGACCGTTTTTTTTTATGTTTTTCAAGGCTCATGTGAGCCCTTAGATGGTCTTGAAATGTATGGTTAGGATGTAAAGACTTGGTCTATATAAACCAAGCTCAAACATCATAATTTTCAGATTTGAATGGATGAAAAAAAACCCTAAGTTTGAGAGTTCTCAACTTATTTGTGTGTTCTTCATTTTCTCTTTGCTTAGTGCTTGAGTTAGTGGATGATTAATTAGTGGCTTTGTGCTTAATTAATCAAAACCCTAAATCTATTACTTTGTGTTTAGATTTAGTTACTATCTTTTATGTTTTTCATTTGAGTTACAAAATTTCAGAAAATTTATCACAAAAAAGTCCCACTTGGCCGAGATTTTCAAGAGCATTTCAAGTCGATTTTTGTTGTCTCCTTGAGTGAAACATAACCCACCAAGTTTCATTCCAATGTCATAAGTCTTTTGAATACCAAAGTGCCCGGCTAAACCGTTAGAATGAACCTCACGCACTAGGAGAAGTCGATAGGAACCTTTGGGAATGCACAACCGATTTCCCAAGAATAAGAATCCCTCTTGAAGTGTGTACTTGCTTCCTAGCTTACCTTGCCCCTCACGTATGGAGCTCCACTCGTCTTTGAAGTCGGGATCCTCCACATAGAGTTCCTTCATGAATTCAAAACCCAACACTCGTTGCTCCATGTAGCTTAGCATAGTGTGCCTCCGAGACAATGCATCGGCCACCACGTTATTCTTTCCTTCAATGAACTTGCTTGAGAAAGAGAACGATTGAAGAAATTCGACCCACTTGGCATGCCTATGATTCAACTTGTGTTGTCCATTGATGTATTTGAGTGCCTCATGATCCGAATGAAGAACAAACGGTTTGGGTTTGAGATAATGGCTCCAATGAGCGAGAGCCCGAACGATGGCATAGAATTCTTTGTCGTAGGTGGAATAATTGAGCTTGGCGCCATTCAATTTCTCACTAAAGTAAGCGATTGGTTTGTGTTCTTGCAAGAAACGGCTCCAATTCCAACTCCACTAGCATCACATTCAACCTCAAAGAGCTTATTGAAATTCGGTGGCGTAAGAATAGGTGAATCACACAACAACTCTTTGATTTTTTTGAAGGAATTCTCGGCCCCCTCATTCCACTTGAACTCTCCTTTCTTCATACACTCGGTGATGGGTGCCATGACGGTGCTAAAATCTTTGATAAATCGTCGGTAGAAAGAAGCCAAGCCATGAAAACTCCTCACCTCGGCTATGTTCTTCGGAATTGGCCATGATTTGATAGCCTCCACTTTCTCTTGATCCACTAGTATACCACGGCTAGATATAATATAGCCCAAGAATTGGACTTCGCTTTGCATGAAAGAACACTTCTCTAAATTGCCATACAACTTGTGATCTCTAAGTGTTTCAAACAACACTTGCAAATAATGTAGGTGAGCTTCCTTGGAAGGGCTATACACTAAGATATCGTCAAAGTAGACCACAATGAATCTCCCCAAGTAGGGTCTCAAGACCTCGGTCATCAATCTCATGAAGGTGCTAGGTGCATTGGATAGTCCAAAAGGCATGACTAACCATTCATACAACCCATGCTTTGTTTTAAAAGCCGTCTTCCACTCATCACCCTCTTTGATTCTCACTTGATGGTATCCTTGTCGTAGATCAATCTTGGAAAACAATCGAGCTCCACTAAGCTCATCAAGAATGTCATCAAGTCTAGGTATAGGAAACCTATACTTGACCGTGATGTTGTTGATAGCTCGACTATCCGTACACATTCTCCAAGTTCCATCCTTCTTAGGCACCAAAAGCGTAGGTACGGCACAAGGACTAAGAGACTCCCTTACAAACCCCTTTTCCATGAGTTCCCCAATTTGTTGTTGAAGTTCTTGTGTAGCTTTGGGATCACTTCGATAGGCGGCCTTATTTGTTAGTGTAGCTCCCGGAACAAGATCGATTTGATGCTCAATGCCCCTAATAGGGGGTAGGCCGTGTGGTAGTTCGAGGGGAAACACATCCTTGTAGAGTTCTAATAGTTCTTGGACTTCACATGGGATCGGTTTTTCACTTTCCTTAGGGATTTCTTTGGCGATGAGGGCATAAACAACCATTCCCTTGCTAAGCTCTTGTTTCATCTCTTGTTCCCCAACTAATAGAATTCCCTCAAGTGGCTTGGGTAGAGGAGGAGTGGCTCGGCCACCCATGTTTGGAGGCAAGGGTGTGAGTTTAATCCTCTTGTCTCTAAACTTGAAAGTATAGGTGTTGTCTCTTCCCTCATGAGTCGCATTTCGATCAAATTCCCAAGGTCTCCCTAATAAAAGGTGACAAGCATCCATAGGAATCACATCACACCACACTTCATCCACATAGTCTATTCCCATTGAAAAAGAAACCAAACATCGTTTATCAACCAAAATTTCGGCCTCCCTATTCAACCATCTCAACTTGTAAGGGTTTGGGTGTTTTTGTGTGGGTAAGGCAAGCTTATCGATGAGGGTTTTTGAAGCAACATTAACACAACTCCCACCATCAATAATGAGGTTACAAACCCTCTTCCCAATGGTACACTTAGACCTAAAAATCTGATTTTTTTGACTTTCTTCCAAGGGATGGGGTTGGGTATGCATAACCCTCCAAGTTACAAGACCAAGTTTTGACCCAATTCCTCCATTAATTCGGCTCAACTTAGTCTCTATTTCCATTCTCAATCTCTCCATAGAGTCATACATGGTTCCCTCAAGAGTAGTATCACAAGAGAGAGGCATACTCATTAAGAAAACAAAGAAGAACAAACCTGAAAATTTCGGGTGAACAAGGATGTTTTTGGACCGTGTGTTTCTTCAACCCAACCTAAGCTTTGATTACCAATTTGGAGTGAAACTAAGTGGATCAAGTTTCACTCAAAGGATGAACTAAAATCGACTTGTGAAGGTGCTTAAAAATCTCGGCCAAGTATCAATTTTTTGTGAAGTATTTTCTGAAATTTTTGTGAAACAATAAAACATGAAAGATAGTGACTAAATCTACACACAAAGTAATAGACTTAGGGTTTTAATTAGTTAAGCACAAAGCCACTAACTAATTATCATAAATCCCAAACACAAAGTAATGAGAGAAATGAAGGTTACTCAAATAAAACTCTAGGGTTTTCATTCATCTAAAATCTGAAAATTTTGTGTGAGAATGAGGGTTTATATATTACCCTCACTCTAATCTTGGCCATACAATTCAAGCTAATCTAAGGGCTACAATCAACCCACCAAAACAACATATTACTCGGTTTCTAAGGCTCACATGAGCTGAAAATTTGAAGAGAAAACAAACAAATGCATAAAGTAAAAAGCATAAAGCATAAAAGGTAGATAATGACATGTGTGAAAGGGACATGTTGAGGAGAAACATGTGAGCTTCTCTTTGCTTGATTTCGGCTGAATTGGGTATCATTCCCACTTGATTTTGCTCTTGGAGGTTTAGTTGACTTGGGGTTGACCTTTGGACCTAAGGTTGGAAGCGGGCCCTAGGTCAATGGGTCGTAAGCTCTCAACTCCCGTTGCATCTTGTCTCCTCTTGTGCTAGCCACGACTCATGTGAGCCTTAGGATGATTATGAGGCTCCCAAATGGTCCCCAAGGTGAGCTCACTCAAGGAGAATGATGTAGGTTAAGTTCATGGCTCATTACTTCAAAACCGAGTTCCTTGAGACTGAAGTGACTTGTAGGCTTCACCATTTCTCGCTCACGTTGAATTAGAAGGCCCATGATATGTCATTGGAAAGTTCATTGAGCTGGCTTTCCAATGCAAAAAGAATCATCCAAAAATATGGCCTACAACTCAAGATATTGAGCTTTTAGTACAGACATGTCAAACAGCCTATGGACTGAGTTTCACAATCTGACCCCTGACTTGTAGAGGTCATAACTCTCAGCTCCCTTTGCACCAGATATCCAACCATATGTCAAATGAAAGCTCTTTGAGCTAGCTTTCATATGCAAGTGGTTTCACCTCAATTGGATGAGTAGATTGGGAGTTATGTTACAATCTCTACCGACATGTCAAAATAAGCTTCATGGTTCATGGCCTAGATTGTTGTTTTCCAAGTGTGGGCTGATTTCCTTCGTTCCCCCTTGTACATTTCACTTGGTTTGATCCTAATGATCACAAATTAAGCCATGGCTCGAGCCATAGGTCCCAAGTAAGCCCAAGCCTCAAATAGAGCAAAAATGAGCTTAACCATTTTTGTGCAATCTCCTCTTCTTCTAAAAAGTTTGTCCTCAAACTTTGGGGTTCTTAACATTTGTTTGAGCTCCTCTTCTTGATTCCTACCTAGTGTCTTAGGGTTGTTCTTGACTAAGCTCCCCATTTGAATTTCCATTTCAAGAACCCTCTTGACCTCTTGCTTGTACCAAGCTTTCCATTCCACATGAGCATCTTCTTCTTGACATTAGCTAAACATCTCATAGGATCAAGCTCATCCTCATCCTTGAGATTGTATCCCATGCTCTCCTCTTGAACTTTCGGATCACCATTTGCAAATTGGATGGGTGCACTCTCAACAACAATGAACCCTTGATTTGCTTCTACCTCCTCCCATCCAACCATAAAGATGTAGTTGCTATCTTTCCCACCATGGACTAAATCACCTTCATAGTCCCATGGTTCGCAAGGTTTCTCAAAGATGAGATGACAAGCATCCCTCACAACCACAACGTCCAAAGCCTCATCACCATAGTTCCTCAACTCGGCTCCAATGTTTGACCTCCCTATCTTGCAAGGATTAGGTTGCTCTTGTGAAGGTAAGGCTAATTCCTCAATTTGAGTGTTAGAAGCCACCTTGATAGAGTTTCCCCCATCCATGACCAAATCATATGGCCTCACCTCCATCTCGGTTTCATTTCGATCTTGCTTCACATCCTCTTCATCCTCATGAGCAAGGACCTCACTCCTTTCATCCTCACAATCAAGGACGTCACTCATCTCCCTATGAACAATCTCACACGAGTTCATGGTCTCCTTTGTGGGACATTCCTTTGCATTGTGACCATATCCTTGACATTGACAACATTTTTTGAGGGTGATGGTTTTTTTGTGGTTAGGGTCAATCTAAGGAACATGTCTTGAGAGTAATCTTTGGGAACAAACTTATCCTTGAGCTTTTTCTTGAGTTTGAGCCATGACCTAATGGGTTCCTTTCCCTCTCGATTTCTTTGGTTCTTAAGGTTTTCATACCAAAGGGAGGCATAGCCTTTGAATTTCATGATGGCCACCTTAAAACACTTTCTATCGGGGTATTCTTTAAATTCAAAGATTCTTTCGACCGACCTAAGCCAATCTAGTAGATCCTCGGGATTAAGACTTCCATAAAAGTCGGGAATTTCTACCTTGATGTCTCGGTCATGATCTCTTGGTTGGACTTCAAGGGACTCCTCCGAATCCGAGTGTTGATCTTCCATGTGAGGAGGGGGTTGGCCTCTCCCACGGCCTCCTAACCCACGGCCTCTTCCTCCTCCACCCCTAGGTGGTGGTCTTGGCTCATGAATGTTTTGTTCCAAGAGGGTGTTTATAGCATTCATCATTAAAGTACAATTACCGGTGAGTTGAGTCAACTTCTCTTCTAAATCGGAAAGCCTTTTATCCTCTTCCATTTTGTGAAAATTTTGTGAGATTTTTGTGGAAGTTTTGTGGAAAATAAACAAGGAAAAGAAGGAAAGAAAACGAAAAATTTGAAGAGGAAAACAAGGGTAAACCGAGAAACACAAAAAACAAATCGAAAACAAGAACAAACCTAGGCTTTGATGACCAATTTGGAATGAAACTAGATGGGTTAAGTTTCACTCAAGGAGACAACAAAAATCGACTTGAAACACTTGAAATAAATCGGCCAAAGTGATGTATTTTTGGTGTGAATTTTCTGAAATTTTGTGTAACAAATGAAAACATAAAAGATAGTACTAATTCTAAGCACTAAGCAATAGAATTAGGGCTTAGTTAATCAAGTACAAAGCCACTAATTAACTAGAAAGTCACTAACTCAAGCACTAAGCAAAGAGATAATGAACACTCAAATAAGTTGAGAACTCTCAAACTTAGGGTTTTTTCTTCTTTATCAAATCTGATTTTTTACAATGTGAGTGCTTGGTTTATATAGACCAAGGCTTTTCATCCTAACCATACAATCTAAGCTTGATCTAAGGGTCCTAAAAGGGTCCCCAAGTCAGCCGAAATTTTGGTCTTAAAAGACCTTACAAAAGCTGAAAATAAAACAAACTATAACAACTAAAGTAGATAGTGACTTGTGACTACATCCACACCTTGCATTTAGGTTTAAATCCAAGGGTTGAGATCTTAATCTTGGAGAGCAAGGAGTGATGGTACAAAGCACTAAAATTCAGATCACAAACTAAAGGAGACAAATACAATAAAGCATAAAGTGAGACAAAGACATCTAGAGATAGTGACATGAACAAAAGTTGATCTTCTCTTTTGAATTGTGGAATGAGCTGAATTTCTTGTCTCCTCTTGTGCTAGCCACGACTCATGTGAGCCTTAGGATGATTATGAGGCTCCCAAATGGTCCCCAAGGTGAGCTCACTCAAGGAGAATGATGTAGGTTAAGTTCATGGCTCATTACTTCAAAACCGAGTTCCTTGAGACTGAAGTGACTTGTAGGCTTCACCATTTCTTGCTCACGTTGAATTAGAAGGCCCGTGATATGTCATTGGAAAGGTAATTGAGCTGGCTTTCCAATGCAAAAAGAATCATCCAAAAATATGGCCTACAACTCAAGATATTGAGCTTTTAGTACAGACATGTCAAACAGCCTATGGACTGAGTTTCACAATCTGACCCCTGACTTGTAGAGGTCATAACTCTCAGCTCCCTTTGAACCAGATAGCCAACCATATGTCAAATGAAAGCTCTTTGAGCTAGCTTTCATATGCAAGTGGTTTCACCTCAATTGGATGAGTAGATTGGGAGTTATGTTACAATCTCTACCGACATGTCAAAATAAGCTTCATGGTTCATGGCCTAGGTTGTTGTTTTCCAAGTGTGGGCTGATTTCCTTCGTTCCCCTTGTACATTTCACTTGGTTTGATCCTAATGATCACAAATTAAGCCATGGCTCGAGCCATAGGTCCCAAGTAAGCCCAAGCCTCAAATCGAGCAAAAATGAGCTTAACCATTTTTGTGCAATACCCAAACTCAATTGAAGCTTGACTAGGATTACCATGAAGCCACTCTTTGCTATGGTCATTTCCTTCCATGATGCCCCATCTCACGTTTCCCCTTCGCCTTTCCATGCCATCAATCCTTGCACGTTCAATGGACTCATCCTCCTTGCATGGTTTCGGCTCTTTCAAAATATTGGCCTTGTCCTCCTCTCCTTTGTTCCTTCTTATTGTCCTAGGGTTGTTCTTGACCATAAGGATTGATTGTTCTTCTCCAACACTCTTGGTTTCCCTTGGCTCGAGTTCTAACCCTAGTACATCCTTAAGATCTTCCTTCTTGAACTTAGGTGAGGATTGTAGGAAATCATCACTTAGCTCTTTTTGTTCAAGCTTAGCTCCTCCTTTGATGAGTCCCCATTTCATGAATCCACTTAGAAGGACTTGATTAGGATAGTCACATAGTAGCTCCTTGTTGTCGTTAGTATTCACTTTGAATTTCCATTTTAGGAAATCCCAAAACTCTTTGCTTGCATTAACATTCCCACTCCAAATGAATCTCCTTTCCATGAACTTAGGTAGACTTCTCATCCCCAAGTCATCTCCTTCCTTGAGCTCCCCAATCTGATTTTGGAACGGTTGAATAACCCTAGTAGGCTCACCTTTATGGACAACCTTGTTGGGTAACAAAGCTCCGAAAACAAACTCATTTAGAAGCTCAATGCCACCAATGGATGATGATCCACTAAGTAGCTCAATGAGGTAGGAATCCTCATAGGAATCCAACGGCTCTTGCTCTTCCTTGAGGGGCGGTTGGTATTGCTCTTTGGGGACTTCCTTAGCAAGGACATCAAAGACATTCTCCCTCTTGCTAAGCTCTTGTTTCATTTCTGGTCCCCCATCATTCTTTGCATTTTCGTGTGATTCAACCAAGGAGGGTGGGTTAGGGTTCTTCAAAGTTGGAGGTAAAGGTGTAAGTTTGATATTCTTAGCTCCAATCTTAAAATTATAAGTATTGTCCCTCCTCTCATGATTAGCATTTCTTTTCAACTTCCAAGGTCTCCCTAAAAGAATGTGACAAGCATCCATGGGAATCACATCACACAAAGCTTCATCCATGTAATCCCCTCCAATGGAGAAAGAAACCAAGCATTGTCTAACCACACTTATACTCATCTCGGTTCCATTGTTTAGCCACTTCATCTTGTAAGGGTTAGGGTGATCTTGTGTAGGTAAAGCTAGTTTTTCAATGAGAGTACTTGAGGCAACATTATTGCAACTTTCCCCATCAACAATCAAATTACAAACCCTTCCCATAATGGTACACCTAGATCTAAAGATTTGGACTTGGTGATTCTCTTCTAGGGTTAGGGTTTGAGCAAGCATATCCCTACAAACCACACGGCTTTGGCTAGGGGGTGGTTCTCCTCCTAACCGAGCCATTCTAGTCTCTAACTCCCTTTGACCCCTCAAAGTCACAAGATCAAGGTTAGGGTTAGGTTTAAGTCTACCCCTCATTCGACTCATTTTGGTTTCAAGCTCCCTTCTAGCTTTCTCCATAGAATCATATATGGTCTCACCAAGAGTAGTATCACAAGAAACATCAAAAGGAAGAAACATACCCATTGAAATAACCAAAGAAACAAAACTGAAAATTTCGAGTAGAGCAAGGATCTTGAACGTGTGACCCTTAGCACAAGGTGGATCTTGTGTTCTTCAAACCCAACCAAAGCTTTGATTACCAATTTGGAGTGAAACTAGATGGGTTAAGTTTCACTCAAGAGACCAACAAAAATCGAACTTGGAAACCTTGAAGTAATTCGGCCGAGTATGATATTTTTGTGAGATAATTTTCTGATTTTTTGGAACAAAAAGGAAACATAAAGGATAGTTCTAAATCTAAACACAAAGTAATAGATTTAGGTTTTAATTAGTTAAGCACTAAGCCACTAACTAATTACTCACTAAACTCAAGCACAAAGCTAAGAGAAAATGAAAGCACTCAATTTTTAGGGTTTAACCTTCAATCATTCAAATCTGAAAATTATAATGTTAGAGTGAGGGTTTATATAGTACCCTCGCTCTAATCTTGGCCTTACAATCTAAGCTTGATCTAAGGGTCCTAAAGACCTCTACTACCAGCCGAAAAAACATGGTCCTTAGACCTTACAATTCTGAAAATAAAGCAACCTAATACATAAAGTAGATGGTGACCTCCAAGAGCATCCACACCTTGCATTGCTCTTTATTCATCCAAGGGTTGAGATCACTCCTTGGAGCACAAGTTTGTGGCTCACCAAATCTGATTTCTAAGCACCATTCAACATAACTAAAAGTGAAAATGACGTAAAGTGAATAAGATAAAGACATAAAGCATAAAGGTGAAACTTGAAAGCGACTTGTTTCAAAATAGTGTATCTTGTGAGGGTTTGGATCAGCCGAGTTTTAACTCCCCCATGGCTGACTTTCTTGGACCATATTGGCTCTTGTTTTATTGGGGTTCGATCCCACATGGTGGCTTTCAAGCGATCACACTCAAAAATAGCTCGTGGTTGCATTTGTTGCTCTCCTTCTTGAACCATTCCCCTACTTTTCTTGACCCACCAAGCTTGACCAAAATATTATTGTTTAATTTACTCAAAATAAGCTTGGGTGGACCCTAGGACCGTGGCCTAGCCCATGGTTCGAGCCCAAGGACCCAAACCGTGATTTAGACAAAAACCGCCTTTGCTCGACTTGACCATTTTTGGTTCATTGTACAATCACTTTCTTCCACACTAATTTCATCACAATCTTCCTTAAATTCTTCGTCAAAAATAGGTGGTAGATCAGGATCAAATAACGATGTATTGTTTGTATGCGATTCCTCCTCAAAAGAATATAGTTTATCTTCTATCACAACGTCATCTAAATCACCTCTATTTACTGGCTCAAAAATATTGGTTTCCATCTCGACTTCTGCACGATTTACGTCATCGTGGATGAAATCGAAAGACTCCATATTTGTGGACCAAAAATGGTCAAGGGTGAAGTCGAGGGAGACCATGGGTTGGGGCCATGGGCTCAAACCCAAGCCTAGGTCATGGACCAAGGGATCACTAAGGGCTAAGTAAAGTCAATTCTTTGGTCAAATCGAGCCAACCTTAGTGATCAAGCAAAGTCAAGAGGAAGTCAAAGTTGGAGAGCAACAAAAGTCAAGATTATGCTATTTTTGAATGTGGTCAATTAGGGTACACCCATGTGAGTCAACCCTCCAATAAATGGGCTCACATGGCTCATCAAGCTAGCTCAAGGAGGTCCCATGGAGCCGGCTCAATTAAGCCACCCAAGCCATCACATTGTTTTTATGTTTTATGTCATTTTCATACATGTCGCTTTCTTTACTTTTTACTTTATGCTTTAGTGTAAGGAGACAATATAGTCCCTTGTATTTTGGTCACTTGGACCGTCCAAACCCAACCCCAAGGCTCACACAAGGGCCCTTGGATGATCATCAACAAAGAAGGGAGAGGATGGACTCAAGTGTCACCATCACCTTTATGCTTTATAGTTTGTCTTTTAGGTTGAAAATTTTCAGCTCACATGTGAGCTTAGGGGCCGTTATTTTGTAGTAATTGAGGGACTCTTGTGAGCCCATAGATCCTCTTGTAATGTATGGTCAAGATTAGAATGAGGGTAGTATATAAACCCTCATTCTCACATCAAATTTTTCAGATTTAGAATGATAAAGAAAACCCTAGTGTTTATTGAGTGTTCTTCATTTTTCTCATTACTTTGTGTTTGAGATTTGTGAACAATTAGTTAGTGGCTTAGTGCTTAACTAATTACAAACCTAAATCTATTACTTTGTGTGTGGATTTAGATACTATCTTTATGTTTTTCATTTGTCACAAAAAATCAGAAAATTTTCTCACAAAAAACATCATACAAGGCCGTTTTTATTTCAAGGGTTCAAGTTCGATTTTTGTTCATCCCTTGAGGGAAACTTGATCCACTTAGTTTCACTCCAAATTGGTCATCAAAGCCTAGGTTTGTTCTTGTTTTTTTCGATTTGTTCTTGTTCTTAGTTTTGTCGAGTTACTCCTTTGTTTTTCTTCTTTTAATTTTCGTTTTCCTTCTTCCTTTTCCTTGTTTATTTTCTATAAATTTCCCCCAAAATTTCCACAAAAGATCTCACAAAATTTTCACATAATGGAAGGGGATAGAGGGGAGGGTAAAAGGCTTTCCGATTTAGAAGAGAAGTTAACTCAACTCACCGGTAATTGTACTTTAATGATGAATGCTCTAAACACCCTCTTAGACCAAAATCTTAATGAACCAAGAAGGGGTGGAGGGGGAAGAGGGCGTGGGTATGGGTATGGGGGCCGTGGGAGAGGACAACCTCCTCCTCACATGGAAGATCAATTTTCGGATTCGGAGGAGTCCCTTGAAACCCACCCAAGAGACCATGACCGAGATATCAAAGTGGATATACCCGACTTTTATGGTAGCTTGAATCCCGAGGATCTCCTAGATTGGCTTAGGTCGATAGAGAGGATCTTTGAATTTAAGGAATATCCCGATAGGAAGTGTTTTAAGGTGGCCATCATGAAGTTCAAGGGATACGCTTCCCTTTGGTACGAAAACCTCAAGAACCAACGAAGCAGAGGGTAAGGAACCCATTAAGTCGTGGCTCAAACTCAAGAAAAACTCAAAGACAAGTTTGTTCCAAAGGATTATACCCAAGACATGTTCCTCAAGCTAGCTCAACTAAAACAAGAGACACACCCCATTGAAACCTATCTTAGGGACTTTGAGCAACTCACTCTACAATGTGAGATGAATGAGAAGCCCGAGCAAAAATTGCAAGGTTTGTTGAGGGCCTAAACCCTAGGATAGCAAATCGGGTCAAGATGCAAAACTTGTGGTCATTCGATGAGGCCGTTACTATGGCCACACGTGTGGAGAGGTTAGAGAAGGGGAGAGGAGAGTCGGCTAAGAGCACCCCCAAGACCAACCCTAACTCGAGCCAAGGAGGGGTCAAAATTGTCGAACCTAGCCCTACTATCAAGCCATCAAGTGTTGACAAGGGGAAGGGAATTGACTATGGCCCTAAGAGAACAATTCCTCTCAAGAAGTGCTACCAATGTCAAGGGTATGGTCATTTTTCTAAGGAGTGCCCTAGCAAGAGGACCTTGAACACAAGTGAGGTTGTGCATTGGGGAGACGATGAGGTGTTAGTTTGCGAGGAAGAAAAAAACGAGGGAGTTGAGGATGTGAAGGTGGCCGAAACATTAGTTCCCCTGACTCGGGGTTGAGCTTGGTTACTTGGCGAGTAATGCACACTCAAGATTCAAGCGAAAGCATGGATCAACGACACCAACTATTTCAACCAAGTGTACAATCATGGGGAGAGTGTGTAATCTCATTATCGATGGGGGAAGTTGTGTTAATGTTGCTTCGAAAACCCTCATTGATAAACTTGCCTTACCAACCTTGAAGCATCCTCATCCTTACAAGCTAAGGTGGCTTAATCAAGGAGCCGAGGTAAGAGTTGATAAGCAATGTCAAGTTTCGTTCTCGATTGGACAAGACTATAAGGATGAAATTGTGTGTGAAGTGTTGGACATGGATGCATGTCATGTGTTGCTTGGTAGGCCTTGGGAGTATGAGAAGAATTCTTCCCACCATGGAAGAGATAACACCTACTCATTCAAGTATGGTGACAAGCTTATTGTCTTAGCTCCCCTACCACCAATGATGGGTTATAAAACCAATTCATGCTTGTTCGAATCAATCAATGGAGTGAGCTCTAGCCAAGAGATGGGAGAAGAGCCGAATGTGGGCTTCGGAAAGAAGTGATGAGCTTGAAATCGAGAGAAACCCTAGAGCAACAAGGAGAGTTCTAGGAGAGGAGCAACATGAAGGAGATACTTCAATCAACAATGAAACAACCGACTACAACAAGAATGTGGTCAATGAAAGAGCAAAAATTGATGGCAAGGAAAGATCAAGTGGGTCTTTAAGGTGGAGAATCATTGATGGGCTCGATCATGAGCAAGAATGGATGGATGGCATGGTTATGAGTCGTGGGCTCAAAGAAATGCTCGAGGAAGAGTGTGTGGTCAAGCAAACCGTGACCAAGGAAGAAAACATGATCAATTCTTCGAACCAAGGCAAAGGGGTCCAACCATTTCTACAAACTCTAGCTAAGTGGTGCCCATGGAAGACCAAAACCGTGAAAGCCAAGATCGAGCAAAGGTTGAGCCGAGAATCAAGCATGAAATCGAGCAAGGGAGGAAGCAAGAGGATCTCCAAGGAGGACAAGTCCTTTCCAAGGTGGACCAAAAATGGTCAAGGCGGTCAAGGGTGAAACCGAGGGAGACCATGGGTTAGGGCCATGGGCTCAAACCCACGCCTAGACCATGGGTCAAGGGGTCACTAAGGGCTAAGCAAAGTCAATTCTATGGTCAAATCGAGCCAACCTTAGTGATCAAGCCAAGTCAAGAGAAGGTCAAAGTTGGAGAGCAACAAAAAGTCAAGATTGTGCTATTTTGAAATGTGATCAACTATGGTACACCCAAGTGAGTCAACCCTCCAATAAAATGGGCTCACTTGGTTCAACAAACTAGCTCATGGAGGTCAAGGGGGCCGGTCTACAACAAGTCACCAAGGATCATCACATTGTTTTACTTTATGTCTTTTTCATACATGTCGCTATCTACCTTTTTACTTTATGCTTTTTACTTTAAGTATTTGTTGTTTTATGTTCAAATTTTCAGCTCTTATGAGCCCCTTTTGACCGAGTATATTGTTGCATTTGGGGGTTGATTGTAGCCCTTAGATCTTGTTGTAATGGAGGGTCAAGATTAGAATGAGGGTAATATATAAACCCTCATTCTCCTCTCACAAATTTTCAGATTTGGATTATGAATTAAAACCCTAGTTGTTTTCTTGAGTGTTCTTCATTTATCTCTTACTATGTGTAGAGATTTGTGAATTAATTAACTAGTGGCTAAGTGCTTAGTTAATTAAACCTCTAAATCTATAACTTTGTGAGTGGATTTAGATACTATCCTTTTATTTTCCTTGTTTACAAAAATTTCAGAAAAATATATCACAAAAAAAGTCACATTGGCCGAAATTTTCAAGGGTTTTCAAGGTTCGATTTTTGTTCATCCTTTGAGTGATTCTTATCCCCATAAGTTTCACTCCAAATTGGTTATCAAAGCTTAGGTTTGTTCTTGAATTTCATTTTCATTTTCAATTTTTTCGGTTTATCTAAGTTTAGGGTCGAATTGTTTGAAGTTTTCTCTTACATTTTTCGTTTTCTCTTTTAATTTCCTTGTTTTATTTTCCACAAAATCTTACAAAAAATGGTTAAAGGTCTACACTTGTGTTAGTATTGGTTGGGTTTGTTCTTGTGTTAGCCGAAATTTTAGGTTTGTTTTCCTCTTCAATTTTTCGTTTTCTTTCTTTGTTTTCCTTGTTTCTTTTCCACAAAATTTCCACAAAAGATCTCACAAAACTTTCACAAAATGGAAGGGGATAGAGGGGAAGGTAAAAGACTTTCCGATTTAGAAGAGAAATTGACTCAACTCACCGGTAATTGCACTTTGATGATGAATGCTATTAACACACTCTTGGAACAAAACATGAATGAACCAAGAAGGGGTGAAGGGGGAAGGGGAAGAGTAGTGGGATGGGGTATGGGGGCCGTGGGAGAGGACAAGTTCCTCCTCACATGGAAGATCAATTTTCGGATTCGGAAGAGTCCCTTGAAACCCACCCAAGAGACCATGACCGAGACATTAAGGTAGACATACCCGATTTTTATGGTAGCTTGAACCCCGAGGATCTCCTAGATTGGCTTAGATCGGTTGAGAGAATATTTGAGTTCAAGGAGTATTCCGATAGGAAGTGTTTTAAGGTGGCCATCATGAAATTCAAAGGATATGCTTCCCTTTGGTATGAAAACCTTAAGAATCAAAGAAACCGAGAGGGTAAGGAACCCATCAAGTCATGGCTCAAACTCAAAAAGAAACTCAAAGACAAGTTTGTTCCCAAAGACTACACTCAAGACATGTTCCTCAAGCTAGCCCAACTAAAACAAGAGTCACACCCCATTGAAACCTATCTTAGGGACTTTGAGCAACTCACCCTCCAATGTGAAATGAATGAAAAACCCGAACAAAAAATTGCAAGGTTTGTTGAGGGCCTAAACCCTAGGATAGCAAATCGGGTCAAAATGCAAAACTTGTGGTCATTCGATGAGGCCGTTACCATGGCCACACGTGTGGAGAGGCTAGAGAAGGGGAGAGGAGAGTCGGCTAAGAGCACCCCCAAAACCAACCCCATGTCGAGCCAAGGAGGGATCAAGATTTCCGAGCCTTGCCCTACTAACAAACCCTCAAGTGTTGATAAAGGAAAGGGAATTGACTATGGCCCTAAGAGAACCATTCCTCTCAAGAAGTGCTACCAATGTCAAGGGTATGGTCACTTTGCTAAGGAGTGCCCTAGCAAGAGGACCTTGAACACAAGTGAGGTTGTGCATTGGGGAGACGATGAAGTGTTGGTTTGTGAGGAAGAAAAAAAAGAGGGAGTTGAGGAAATGAAAGTGGCCGAAACAATTGTGCCCCCGGACTCGGGGTTGAGCTTGGTCACTTGGCGAGTGATGCACACTCAAGAATCAAACGAGAATATGGACCAAAGGCACCAAATATTTCGGTCCAAATGTACCATCATGGGGAGAGTGTGTAACTTGATTATCGATGGGGGAAGTTGTGTTAATGTTGCTTCCAAGACCCTCATTGATAAGCTTGCCTTGCCAACTTTGAAGCATCCTCACCCATACAAGCTACGGTGGCTCAATCAAGGAGCCGAGGTCAAAGTTGATAAGCAATGTCAAGTCTCGTTCTCAATTGGTCAAGACTATAAAGATGAAGTTGTGTGTGAAGTGTTGGACATGGATGCTTGCCATGTGTTGCTTGGTAGGCCTTGGGAGTTTGAAAAGAATTCTTCCCACCATGGAAGAGACAACACCTACTCATTCAAGTATGGTGAAAAGCTCATTGTCTTAGCTCCCCTACCACCAATGATGGGTTGTAAATCCAATGCGTGCTTGTTTGAATCCTTCATTGAATCAAAACCTAGCATGGAAATGAAGAGGAGGCCGAGCTTGAGTGAGCTTGAGAAGTTGGAGGGCCTTGAGCCGAGTAAGGAAGAGCAAAAGGAGAAGGTGAACTTGGAATGTGAGGGAAGCACTAGCATGACAAGGAGGACTCTAGGAGAGGAGCCTCATGAAGGTGAAGCATCAATCAACAAGGGAACAACCGACTACATTGAGAATGTGGTCAATGAAAGAACAAAAATCGATGGTAAGGAAAGGTCAAGCGGATCCTTAAGGTGGAGAATCATTGATGGGCTCGATCATGAGCAAGAATGGGTGGAAGGCATGGTTATGAGTCGAGGACTCAAAGAAATGCTCGAGGAAGAATGCGAGGTCAAAGAAACCGTGACCAAGGATGAAGATATGATCAATTCTTCGAGCCGAGGCAAAGGGGGCCAACCACTTCTACAAACTCTAGCTAAGTGGTGCCCATGGAAGACTAAAACCATGAAGTCCAAGATCGAGCAAAGGTTGAGCCGAAATTCAAGCTTGAGATCGAGCAAGGAAGGAAGCAAAAGGTTCTCCAAGGACTTGAGGACAAGTCCTTTCCAAGGAGAGGAGATTGGACCAAAAATGGTCAAGGCGGTCAAGGGTGAAACCGAGGGAGACCATGGGTTAGGGCCATGGGCTCAAACCCACGCCTAGACCATGGGTCAAGGGGTCACTAAGGGCTAAGCAAAGTCAATTCTATGGTCAAATCGAGCCAACCTTAGTGATCAAGCCAAGTCAAGAGAAGGTCAAAGTTGGAGAGCAACAAAAAGTCAAGATTGTGCTATTTTGAAATGTGATCAACTATGGTACACCCAAGTGAGTCAACCCTCCAATAAAATGGGCTCACTTGGTTCAACAAACTAGCTCATGGAGGTCAAGGGGGCCGGTCTACAACAAGTCACCAAGGATCATCACATTGTTTTACTTTATGTCTTTTTCATACATGTCGCTATCTACCTTTTTACTTTATGCTTTTTACTTTAAGTATTTGTTGTTTTATGTTCAAATTTTCAGCTCTTATGAGCCCCTTTTGACCGAGTATATTGTTGCATTTGGGGGTTGATTGTAGCCCTTAGATCTTGTTGTAATGGAGGGTCAAGATTAGAATGAGGGTAATATATAAACCCTCATTCTCCTCTCACAAATTTTCAGATTTGGATTATGAATTAAAACCCTAGTTGTTTTCTTGAGTGTTCTTCATTTATCTCTTACTATGTGTAGAGATTTGTGAATTAATTAACTAGTGGCTAAGTGCTTAGTTAATTAAACCTCTAAATCTATAACTTTGTGAGTGGATTTAGATACTATCCTTTTATTTTCCTTGTTTACAAAAATTTCAGAAAAATATATCACAAAAAAAGTCACATTGGCCGAAATTTTCAAGGGTTTTCAAGGTTCGATTTTTGTTCATCCTTTGAGTGATTCTTATCCCCATAAGTTTCACTCCACAAGGAGAGGAGATTGGACCAAAAATGGTCAAGGGTGAAGTCGAGGGAGACCATGGGTTGGGGCCATGGGCTCAAACCCAAGCCTAGGTCATGGACCAAGGGATCACTAAGGGCTAAGTAAAGTCAATTCTATGGTCAAATCGAGCCAACCTTAGTGATCAAGCAAAGTCAAGAGGAAGTCAAAGTTGGAGAGCAACTGCACTGAAACGGCTTGACGATTTGGACCCGATTTTTGGCCTACGACCTAACCATGGTCCTTGGACCCATGGTCACGAAATTGAGCCAAAATAGGTCCAAGATCTCGGCTAAATTGAAGTCAATGATGATACATTTTAATTCAATACAAGTCCCTTTCAATAAAGTTTGTTTTACTACTTTATGTCTTTGTCACCTTTTGGTCTTTTGAATTCAAACAACAAAATCAGCTAAGGGGCTTCAATTTGGGACGTGTGACTTGCTCTCCAAGGGCAAATGAAGGGCCTTGATTCAACAACACAAATGAAGGGAGAGGATGCTACAACAAGTCACTTTCTACTTTAGTTGTTAGTTGTTTTATTTTCAGATTTTGTAGCTCACATGTGAGCTGATTTTTATTGTATTTTGTGGGTTATTTGTAGCCCTTAGATTAGATATTAGATGTAGGGTTTAGATGCAAGCATGGGTCTTATATAAACCCACCTATCTCCCTTGTAAAAATCAGATTTGTTGAGTTATAAAAAAATGAGTTTTAGAATGAGTTTTCTCTTGAAACCTCCCTAGCTTTGTGCTTGGAGATTCGAGTTTCCATGGGTGAAGGTCATAGCTTAGTGCGATGATTGATCGGAACCTTAGTCTTAGGCTAGTGGCTTTGTGCTTAGTCTAATTCATATCCATTTATTTTTGTTTTATGTTTGTTCAAATAAATTTCAGAAAACAAACCACCTATTTTCATCCCTAAAAATGTGTGATATGAGAGAGGCTCATGATTGAGTCGAGCTTAGGGTTAGTGTGGTTACAAGGTACAAAGAGGCCCGCTTCGAATCGCTCCAGCAACAAAAGTCAAGATTATGCTATTTTTGAATGTGGTCAATTAGGGTACACCCATGTGAGTCAACCCTCCAATAAATGGGCTCACATGGCTCATCAAGCTAGCTCAAGGAGGTCCCATGGAGCCGGCTCAATTAAGCCACCCAAGCCATGTGGCTCAGAATTTCCTCCACACAAACACATGATCACAGATCACAGATCACAGATTTGATCAAACCTCAGACACGCGGCGGAGGAACAGAGGAAGCACCGGCGGAGGAACAACTTCATACTTGTCATGCTATTATCATTTGATGTAATCCTTTGGTGTATCACATGATCACAGATTATGCTATTTTTGAATGTGGTCAATTAGGGTACACCCATGTGAGTCAACCCTCCAATAAATGGGCTCACATGGCTCATCAAGCTAGCTCAAGGAGGTCCCATGGAGCCGGCTCAATTAAGCCACCCAAGCCATGTGGCTCAGAATTTCCTCCACCCAAGCCATGTGGCTCAGAAATTCTGCATACATTCTTGTTGTAGTCGGTTGTTTCATTGTTGATTGACGTATCACCCTCATGTGGCTCCTCTCCTAGAATCCTCCTTGTTGCTCTAGGGTTTTCCTCAAGGTCTAGACTCACCATTTCCTCTTGCCCTTTCCCTTTCGGTTCAAGGCTTCTCAAGCCTTCATACCCACTCAAACTCGGCTCCAATTTCATCTCCACGCTAGAGTTTTCTTCAATGATCGATTCAAACAAGCACGAGTTAGTTTTGTAGCCCATCATAGGAGGTAGTGGTGTGAGCACAATGAGTTTCTCCTTGTATTTGAAGGAGTAAGTATTGCTCCTTCCATGATGAGAGGAATCCCTCTCATACTCTCATGGCCTCCCAAGCAACAAGTGACATGCATCCATGTCGAGAATTTCACAAGTAACCTCATCCTTATAATCTTGACCAATCGAAAATGGCACCGTGCATTGTTTGTTGACCTTCACCTCGGCTCCCTTGTTGATCCACCTTAGTTTGTAGGGGCTAGGGTGTTCCAAAGTGGGTAGGTTTAGCTTCTCCACAAGCATTTTGGAAGCCACATTGGTACAACTTCCACCGTCGATGATGAGGTTGCACACTTTCCCCATGATTGTACACTTAGACCGAAATATTTGTTGCCTTTGGTCTATGTTCTCACTTGATTCTTGAGTGTGCATCACTCGCCATATGACTAAGCTCAACCCCGAGTCCGGGGGAACTAGGGTTTCGGCCATCTTCAACTCCACTACTCCCTCTTTTTTTTCTTCCTCACAAACTAAGACCTCATCGTCTCCCCAATGCACTACTTCACTCGTGTTCAAGGCCCTCTTGCTAGGGCACTCCTTAGCAAAATGACCATACCCTTGACATTGGTAGCACTTCTTGAGAGGAATCGTTTTTTTAGGGCCATAGTCAATTCCCTTTCCTTTATCAACACTTGATGGCTTGGTAGTAGGACAAGGCTCGACTATTTTGACCCCTCCTTGGCTCGTGTTAGGAGTGGTCGTGGTGGGGTGTTTGGCCGTGTCCCCTCTTCCTTTCTCTAGCCTCTCAACTCTCATGGCCATAGTGACGGCCTCATCGAATGACCATAAATTTTGCATCTTTACCCGGTTTGCTATCCTAGGGTTTAGACCCTCGACAAATCTTGCAATCTTTTGCTCGGGTTTTTCGCTCATCTCACATTGTAAAGTGAGTTGTTCAAAGTCCCTAAGGTAGGATTCGATGAGTTGTGTCTCTTGTTTGAGTTGAGCCAATCTAAGGAACATGTCTTGAGTGTAATCCTTGGGAACGAACTTATCTTTGAGCTTTTTCTTGAGTTTGAGCCATGACCTAATGGGTTCCTTTCCCTCTCGATTTCTTTGGTTCTTAAGGTTTTCATACCAAAGGGAGGCATAGCCTTTGAATTTCATGATGGCCACCTTAAAACACTTCCTATCGGGGTATTCTTTAAATTCAAAGATTCTTTCGACCGACCTAAGCGAATCTAGTAGATCCTCGGGATTAAGACTACCATAAAAATCGTGAATATCTACCTTGATGTCTCGGTCATGATCTCTTGGGTGGGTTTCAATGGACTCCTCCGAGTCCGAGTATTGATCTTCCATGTGAGGAGGTGGTTGCCCTCTCCCACGGCCACCATACCCACGGCCTCTTCCTCCTCCACCCCTTGGTGGTGGTCTTGGGTCATTAAGATTATGGTCCAAGAGGGTGTTTAGAGCATTCATCATTGTATTACAACTACCTGCGAGTTGATTCAACTTTGATTCTAAATCCGAAAGTCTCTTATCCTCTTCCATTTTTGTGAAAATTTTGTGAGATTTTGTGGAAGTTTTGTGGAAATAAACAAGGAAAAAAAGAAGGAAGGAAAACGAAAAAATGAAGAGGAAAAACAAGGATAAAAACCGAGAAAACAAAAGCAAATCGAAAACAAGAACAAATCGAAAACAAGAACAAACCTAGGCTTTGATGACCAATTTGGAATGAAACTAGATGGGTTAAGTTTCACTCAAGGGAACAACAAAAATCAAATCGAAATACTAGCAATATACTCGGTCAAAGTGATGTATTTTTGTGGGAAATTTTCTGATTTTTGTGTAAGTAAAAGAAACATAAAAGATAGTTCTAAATCTAAACACAAAGTAATAGATTTAGGTTTTGATTAATTAAGCACTAAGCCACTAACTAATCACTCACTAAACTCAAGCACCAAGCTAAGAGAAAAATGAAAGAGCTCTCAAATTAGGGTTTTCATTTAATCATCAAAATCTGAAAATATAATGTGGAGGGGCTTGGTTTATATAGACCAAAGCTTTACATCTTAACCCTACAATTAAAGCTAATCTAAGGGCTCACAAGAGTCCCTCAAATGATACAAAAAAACGGCTCATATGGCCTTACAAGAGCTGAAAATTTTAAAGGAAAACAACAAATTCCAAAAGCATAAAGTAGACAATGACTTGGGGATCCATCCTATCCTTGCATTTTGAAGAGCATCCAAGGGCCAAGATTTGGAGACTAGGGGATCAAGGGGGACGGTCAAGGGCTTATTTACAAGATCATTTTGTCTACATTCAACAAAACATAAAGCATAAAGTAATGAAAGTGACATGAATGAAAAAGACATAAAGCACCAAAATAATGTGGTTGTTATGGGGGTTTGTTAGGCCGGCTCCATGGGACCTCCTTGAGCTAGCTTTTGTGAGCCATGTGAGTCTTTTTATTGGAGGGTTAACTCACATGGGTGCACCCAAGGTGACCACATTCAAAAATAGCATCCCATTGACTTTTTAGTTGCTCTCCAACTTGACCTTCCTTTGACTTCCTTTGACCACTAAGTATGGCTAGATTTGACCATAGAATTGACTTGACTTAGCTCCTAGTGGCCCCTAAGTCCAAGACCTAGGTTAGGGTTTGAGACCATAGACCCATCCCATGGTCTAGCTCCTCTCTTTCCTTGATCGCCTTGACCACTCTTGGTCCAGATAAGATATGAAATAAGGTCACAAGTCAACCTTATTTATAGTACTAACTAAATTAAGAATTTCCTAAACTAAATAGGAAACTTAAGCAATCTAAATCTAAATCTTTCCTAAATTAATTAGGAAACATACTAACAAAATCAAATAAAATCAACTAGATTATTCCTAACACAATTAGGAAATTTTCCTACTTTATTTGCAAGTAAATAAAGAAAATAAACAAAGAATAATTAAAGTTATACTAGCTGATTCCTACGGACTAATTTAAGGAAAGCGTGCTGAGTTGTACACGTTTTCCAGTGTTTCCAGCTAGTCTGTGGGAAACGCGTCTGCGTTTCCTGTGAGTTTCCAGGAACCTTCAAAGCATGCGTTTCCTTCTGCGTTTCCAGTTTCCATACCTACGTTTCCAACCTCTCTGTCTGCGTTTCCTGGTAGATAGTAGGAAACGTTTCTGCGTTTCCTGCCAGATAGTGAGAAACGTGCCTGCGTTTCTACTGTGGTTCCATTCAGATGGTCGGAATCGTGTCCTAGAAGGCTTTGTTATTGCTGTGTTTCCAATGCTCCCGCACCATGTGCTCTCCAAGGCCTTGTTTCCATTGTGTTCCCACTGCTCCCGCATCATTCTCCCCTTCTTTAAAAAAGAATCGTCCCGATTCTTGGACCAATGACCTTGTGGATCAACCACAAATCTTGGAAACAAAAAACAAGAAACAACAATTTGAAAACTTTGGATATGAAATTGATCTTTAAGCTCATCATCTTCAATCCAAACTAGCAGTTTAGTCTTCTTTTTCTTTGGCATTCCATGATTATCCCAATTCAACTCATACATTCCAAACTTGTGTCTTTTCTTGAAGCTTTTTTTTGTGTGTTGCAGTTTCTTCCCCTCGTGTACAAACATCTGATAATTGAAAAGATTCCAAATTCAGATTAGGATCACCATGATCATCCTTAGACATACTCGTGGATTTCTCATTAGCAATCATCATAAGATTATCAATGAGCTTCGCTTCAACCCCGAATTGAACAAACTCATCCTTTTCAAGAACTTCATCAAAAGAGTCAATATTTCCTTCTATAATCGGATCAACTTGGTCCTTCACCTCTTCAACTATGTATTCAACCTTATCTTCAAAAGCTTCGTCAAATATAGCCGGTTTGTTAAGATCAAATAAAGTGGTATCTTCTATATGAGATTCCTCAAAAGAAAATAGTTCATCTTTGATCACAACTTCTTCTAACTCATCATCACATTCGGGGTAACAATCATAGATAATCATGTCAACATGGTTTTCTTCTTTATGGTGAACAAAATTAGAAGACTCAATTGTCACTTCTTTCTTCTCTTCATAAGATTGCTCAAGTTTACTTTTCATATTATCTAACATGAAAGAAATCCGATCAACCCTTCTTAGTGCCTCTTTCCAAAATAAAGAATGCTCAATTCTTTCGAAGCATATTTGAGTTTCTTTAACTCCATGATTTTGTTGTTCCCAAGATAAATTTGTTAAGAAACAAATTTGAACACGGCTCTGGTAACCAATTTGATGTAGAACACGTAGGTTCTTAAAAACTAGCAGCGGAATTTTGTAACTGTGACTTTGAATGCAACGTGAGGTTGCTTGTTTTGGGTGGAATTGCAACGTGAGGTTGCGTTTTTAGGTGGATAATGCAAGTTCTTGGAACAAGAACGGATAAGTAAGCAATCTCGATCAATCCTCGCAAGGAAATCACTTGATTAGCTAAATCTCAACCTCGCAAGGAAGAGTTTGAATTCAATCTCGCAAGAAAGAAAACAAGGGTTTAAACTCGCAAGTTTAACAAAGTATAAAACTTTATTCAAAGTATGATAAGATATGAAATAAGGTCACAAGTCAACCTTATTTATAGTACTAACTAAATTAAGAATTTCCTAAACTAAATAGGAAACTTAAGCAATCTAAATCTAAATCTTTCCTAAATTAATTAGGAAACATACTAACAAAATCAAATAAAATCAACTAGATTATTCCTAACACAATTAGGAAATTTTCCTACTTTATTTGCAAGTAAATAAAGAAAATAAACAAAGAATAATTAAAGTTATACTAGCTGATTCCTACGGACTAATTTAAGGAAAGCGTGTTGAGCTGTACACGCTTCCAAAGTGTTTCCAACTAGTGCAGGAAACGCAGCGTCTGCGTTTCCTGTGAGTTTCCAGGAACCTTCAAAGCATGCGTTTCCTTCTGCGTTTCCAGTTTCCGTACCTGCGTTTCCCACCTCTCTGTCTGCGTTTCCAGGTAGATAGTAGGAAACGTTTCTGCGTTTCCTGCCAGATAGTGAGAAACGTGCCCGCGTTTCTACTATGGTTCCATTCAGATGGTCGGAATCGTGCCCTAGAAGGCTTTGTTATTGCTGTGTTTCCAATGCTCCCGCACCATGTGCTCTCCAAGGCCTCGTTTCCATTTGTGTTCCCATTGCGAGTTTAAATCTAAATCTTTCCTAAATTAATTAGGAAACATACTAACAAACACTACTACAAAAAATGGCATAGAGAACAGTTGAAATTGGCTTTAGAGATCACCTTAAGAGCGTTCTCCTCCTCAGCGATCTATAAAGTATATAAAACGGGTGTATGAGGCGTTTTGTATGTTTAACCATAGAGAACGCCTTCTACAAATGACTGTTCTCTATTATATTATAAAAGAGAACGCTTATCTAAGGTAATAGTTCTCTAAATATAGATATAGAAAACACTTCACAAGGCAACAGTTCTCTATATATATGAATAGAGAACGGTTTTACAAGACAACAGTTCTCTAGTCTTTTTCTTATTTTAAAAAAAATAATAATAAAAAAAATACTAAATAATATAAGAACAATATTTTTTAAAAAAAAATAATAAAAAAAATACTAAATAATATAAGAACAATATTATTAAAATATACGTGAAATACCCAAATTTGGGTTTTTATACATTAAAATTTTAATGAAGAAATCCTAACTCGGTTTTTAATACATAAATCTAGAATTAACTTCATGGCGATATTCGCTTACAATTACGAGCTCTATGCCTCCAATTGCAAGTTCTAAACCATTGGCCATTCTTTGTCAACATTGTTCTGAAATGTAAAGACAAGAAAGCAAACTCGTAGAAGTAGGAATAGCACTGGTCTGTGCAGCTGAACCTTCATCGGGCAATTAAGGCCGTACTCTGCAGAAACCTCGTATATTTCCCTTGAGTTCCTGTGAACCATTTAATTACGTAAATAAAACATTCAGCCACACGCTACCATCAAATTATTCATCTAAGGGATGTACGTACCAATATGGTATTGTGCAACTTTTTACGCAGCATCTCTCCTTCGACGAAGTTTTGATTCAAGATCGCCAAGCGATTACGTAAATCGCATATGATATTGTTCTCGCTCTTCAATTGTTTTCGTGTCTCTATTCTTGATATATCACTCATCTCAAGACACAAACAAGATCCAAAATCAATAAATTTTTCTCCGTCAGATCATATTTTTTCATTATTGTATCGCATTCACTGCAATTTCTTACCTTGCCAACTGCTCTTGTAAAGTTCTAACAAGTTCACTTTGGCTTGAGCACTTGGCCTGCTTAGAAAATATTGGAGAGAGTGTGAGAGCGCGATACACATGATGATTTTCACGTATATGCATGCAGCAGATTTAGCGTGATAAACCTCTATTCATTTGATCTCATCGTAAGACCGCCCACTGCGTGATGATCGCCATTGGTAAAACTGTAGAACCAGAACCCTAGGATTCAAACATAAACATACTCCATTATACACCTACAAACTTACAACATCTCGCAACATTAACCAAGCTTCGAAATCAAACAATTACATCATACAAACCATACATAATACATACACTAACACTAATAGACTAAGGGGAATAACCCTTACCATAATCAGAACCCAAACAGCAGCCCCAAAATTCAACAGAAACAACAGCCGACATCGTTAGAAAACAACAGTACAACTTGGTACATTACAGCAGTCATATACGGCCATCAATCAACCCAAAGCCAACCCACAATTCAAGTTTTACACACACAAAAGCATACTTTATTACATACACACAACACATAGAAACTAAGTAAGGGATAAGCCCTTACCTTGTGAGGAGGAAACCGCGATTCGAACTTGATAACGCCAAAACCGCCCCGAAGAACGCGTGCTCACGATTTAAATACCTCAAGGATGCAAAAACTTCGAAAACAGATCCTCTACAAAGTCACGATTATTCCATCAATTACTACTAACATACTGCGTAATCGACTTATAACATCACTAACATAGATTCCCAATCAAAAGCCCCAAATTCTAGGGTTAGGGTTCATACGAAAATCAATTTAAAACGATTAGATACGAAGTATACCTTCAATTAATAGTAGGATTACTCTAAAACTCGACAAACTCGAGGAAATCAGCCCTACATGGCTGACCAAAACAAATTTCTACACACCGACTAAATAAATTTACAATACGGCTCACTTGGGGCAGCAAGGGCAGCCCCCATTCCCGAAAAAAACCAACATCAATCACAGCCATACAAGTAACAGAAACTCAGTCAAACTCGCCCCCGAAATCAGCCCTACATGGCTGACCAAGACACGGTTGTAACAGCCCATAAAAATACAGCAAACAGCAGCCTAAAGAACATGGCTACACAACCGACCAAAACAGCCCAACAAACCCATAAATCGACAAAGAGTAGCAGCCCAATTTCAGCCTGTAATGTCAAGCCAACAAGCCCCCATTTACCGTGAAATTACAGCCTTCAAAACAGCCTTTAAACGACAACAAAAATAGCTCCGAAATTAGCCTTTACACGGCAGAAATACAGCCCATACACAGGCCTTCTCAGCCCTTAGCATTCACTTACAGTCTTACACACATACACTTCCATACCACACAATCACACATACAACATACATCCTAATCTCATACATTCAAGGATTTATCAGTATACAATTGACTTCACACAACAATTACAACATTACATACAATACTAGAGACTAAGTAAGGGAGTAGCCCTTACCTTTTTGAAAAGGACAGCCGTGAATTCTAACTTGACATTCGCCGAAACCGCTCCAAAACGAGGTCAACTCTACAAGTCATGATTATTCCATCAATTACTACTAACATACTGCGTAATCGACTTATAACATCACTAATATAGATTCCCAATCAAAAGCCCCAAATTCTAGGGTTAGGGTTCATACGAAAATCAATTTAAAACGATTAGATACGAAGTATACCTTCAATTAATAGTAGGATTACTCTAAAACTCGACAAACTCGACGAATTGTAACCTAAAGTCGCATTTACTTGAAGGCTGGCTGAGGTGAGGAGGACGAATAAAACGGCAGAGACCAACAGCATAGGAGGGACAAACGCGATAACGAGGCGATGATGATGATCGTGATGATGATCGCAATGTGATTAGGATAACAATGATGAAAGAATGAAGATGATGGATGAATGAATGATAAAGTAGGTCGAAAAAAAAAAAGGAAAGGAGAAGCAGGAGAAGAGTCTCCTGTTTTTGGTTTTGGTCGAGTGAAACAAAGGGGGATGGTAGGTTTAATTAAAGAGAAAATGAGGAGGTTATTTGATTTTTTTTTTTTAAATAGAATAGAGAGTTGTCATATACAAAGGCGTTTTCTATTTGTTCATTTAGAAAACAGTTATCTCATTGAAGTGTTCTCTTTACCTTTGGAAATCGCTTATGTGAATTAAGCGTTATGTATTGTGTGTTTCTTAATCCATTTTTTGTAGTAGTGAAAATCAAATAAAATCAACTAGATTATTCCTAACACAATTAGGAAATTTTCCTACTTTATTTGCAAGTAAATAAAGAAAATAAACAAAGAATAATTAAAGTTATACTAGCTGATTCCTACGGACTAATTTAAGGAAAGCGTGTTGAGCTGTACACGTTTTCCACTGTTTCCAGCTAGTCTGTGGGAAACGCGTCTGCGTTTCCTGTGAGTTTCCAGCAACCTTCAAAGCATGCGTTTCCTTCTGCGTTTCCAGTTTCCATACCTGCGTTTCCAACCTCTCTGTCTGCGTTTCCAGGTAGATAGTAGGAAACGTTTCTGCGTTTCTTGCCAGATAGTGAGACACGTGCCTGCGTTTCTACTATGATTCCATTCAGATGGTCGGAATCGTGCCCTAGAAGGCTTTGTTATTGCTGTGTTTCCAATGCTCCCGCACCATGTGCTCTCCAAGGCCTCGTTTCCATTGTGTTCCCACTGCTCCCGCATCAAATTGTATTGTGATAAATGTCGACCATAGAGACCATGGTTTCGACTTTCTATATATATATATATATATATATATATATATATATATATATATATATATATATATATATATAGGGTTAAGATCCGGTAAGAACACTAGCTTTGGTAAGAACGGTAAGAACAGTCAAAGTACATAATAATTACACGTAAGGTACATTTAATTAACACACAAAAAGTACATTTCCTAAGGTACATTATAAATATATGTTAATATATGTTATGTACTTTTCAAAATAATGAGATATATTCAAAATTTATACGTATATTCGAAGTTTAAAAATAAAATGTACTTTTGGTATAGCATAAATGTACCTTAAAATTTTGTCATATATCTACAATATAAAGAGATTATACAATATAAATTTAAATTTCGTGTCACATAATTTTCATTACTAATATAAATGATAAATTTAAAATGTACATTATGTGTATATATCTTTGAATGTTCTTACCGTTCTTACCTAAAGGACTGTTCTTATTTGATCTTATTCCTATATATATATATTGAAGATTATCATTCAAATTTTAAGGTACATTTTCAGTATACTAAAAGTACATTTTAGTTTTGAACTTGAAATGTACCCAAAATTTTCAAATATAACTCTTATTTTTTAATTGTACCTAATATATATTTATAATGTACCTTAACTGTTCTTACCGTTCTTACCAAAGGTAGTGTTCTTACCGGAACTCAACCCTATATATAGGAGTTCCGGTGAGAACAACCCCTTATATGAGAACTATGAGAACTCATCCTAGCCCTCCATCTCTCTTAATCTAACGCTCCAAATTGAAACGCGCATCAACTCAATATTAAAACCAATTTATCAATAAACTACTCATGCTTTCTCTTTTCTCCTTGTCATTGTCCTCTACTTCTATCTTATTCATCATCATTCATCTCACGCGCATCAGGTTCATTCATCATCATTCATCACCATCACTCATCGATTTCTTTCGAGATTTAACCTTCCTATTCAATCAATTAAGGTATCATTCAGATTCAATCCTTTAATTTCGATTTCAAATGATTTAACCTATTTTTTGGGGATTTTCAAAGTAGAGTCGATTTTTACGGTTTATATGTCTATTAATTAGTATTTTAGTTATAACTGATAGTATTATCATTATTTGTAGAGTTTGTTTTACATTGGAGCGGTTTCGACATCTTTTTCGACCTTGAGCTCGAGTTTGACGTTTTCTCTTAAAGGTAAGGGTTCTACCTTACTCAGTTCAATTTGTATGTATTATGTGTGAATTATTTCTTGGAAAGATGTTTGTGACCGTGTGTGTTTTATTCTGATTGTGAGGTAGCTGACCGAGAAGTATTGTTATACGAATTGCTGTCAAATTGCTATGATTAATGTTGTCGATGTTTGTTAACCTATGTTTATGGTTTGGCTGCTGTTTTGAGTGTGTATGTACTGCTCTTCTCGATTGTAGTTGTTGTTCGGTTGTGTTTTGTTGTTGCCTTAGGTTGTGCGTGCTTTCACCTTGAATGATGTGTGAATATATGGCTTAATATGTGTGTTACGCTGTTACGGTAGTGCGTGTGACTGAAGGCGGGAGTTCGCATGTAAAATGAACATTTAGGGTTACTAAAATGAACATTTAGGGTTACTGAAATAAACATTTAGGGTTATTGAAATGAACATATAGGGTTACTGAAATGTACCTCGTATGTAAATTAAAAATATAGGGTTACTGAAATGAACATCGTATGTAAATGAAGTGAACATTGTATGTAAATGAAGTGAACCTCGTATGTAAATGAAATGAACCTATTGTATCATTAAAATGAACATTTAGAATTACTGAATAAGTGAGGTACATTGCAATAATAAGTGAGCATAGGGGCTGTTTTGTCTTCTTGGGTACGATCTAGGGCAGGCTGTATAAAGCTAAACATTGATGCTACAGTTTAAGGAATTAATGAAGTAGGTTTGGGAGTCGTGGGTCGCAACGTGGATGGCGTAGTGTGCGTGGTAGGAAGTAGGAGGGTGCGAGCTTGCTCAGAACCATCCAAAGAAGAGGCGAAAGCACTTGATTTCGGTATGGAGATAGTTGCAAGAATGGCTTTAAGTGACGTCGAATTTGAAAGTGATGCGATGACTATTATTGATGCGGTGAAATATTCTTAGCGTACCCGATGCTTGCTCGGATTGTGTGTCGATGGTTTATTGTTTTATGTCGAGTCGTTTTCTAATGTTTGTTGGTCTCGTGTAAAACCTACGGGAAACATTGTTGCATATATGATTGCGAGAATGCCTTTTTCTATTGGTGAAACTGTGTATTATGACAATTTCCCGGAGTCCGTCTAATCCTTGGCGACTCTTGATTTAATATAATTACAATATGTAATGTTGCGTTTTTTACCAGCTCTCACAACATGTATGTCTAATATTTGTGTTAATCATTAACTGGAGTTTTGTGAAGATCATTAGTTGATGGTTTTTTTCCCCATTGACCAATTTATTTAATTGGTTAATTTCAGCATAATTTTTTCTCGATTTGCTGACAGCTGCTGACGGTTGATGACAACGGAATACTTCATCCTCGAGGTAGGTTCTTTTGTATCAGACTGATATCTGCTTTGACCAATTTATTTAATTGGTTAATTTTCAGCATAATTTTTTCCCGATTTGCTGACAGCTGCTGACGGTTGATGACAACGGAATACTTCATCCTCGAGGTAGGTTCTTTTGTATCAGACTGATATCTGCTTTGATTGTAATTATATTAATTAATCCAATAATCAATACTTAATTCTTGATTGTCTAGTCGGGTAAGAAGAAGTTGGCAGTGTAATTACAACCAATATTATTCGTGACAGTTTGCGTCTATCATGGTCCATTTTTCTGCTTAAATAAGTAATGAGAGCGTATTTTAGCAAGTATTTATACCGAATTTTTGTGGACAATTGGTCTTGCACTCAACAAATTGCGAATGAACCTATAGTTATAATGAAATGAACCTGCGTTTATAATGAAATGAACCTGCGTTTATAATGAATTGAAACTCAGGCTACAATGGAATGAACCTCATGTAATAGTAGAATGAACCTCATGAAATACTAGAATGCACCTCAAAAATTATGGAATGTAACTTATGTAATAGTAAAATGTACCTCAAACTATTATAATAGAGCGAATCTCGTTTTATAGTCGATTGAACATGAATGATTTAATTTGAAAGAATGGGTTGTTAAATTCGATTATATTCAATTTTGATGCTTTGATGCTTTGATCGAACCAAATATTCAATGAGTTATAGTGGAATGAACATCAGGTTTTAATGAAATGAATATGAGGTTATAATGAAATGAACCTGAGGTCAGGGACGGAGCTACGTTGAAGGCCCAAAGGCTCCGGCCCGGGTGGTAATTTTATAAATATTAACATGTTCTCTATGTAAAACATTAATGTAATGTAGTGCAGGTGGAATTGGGCCTAGGAATAGGCAACATTAGCAAGGGTAGGTGGGTTCAAATCCCATGTGTGACATTTTTTGCTTAGTTGTCAATTTTTTTTCCTTTTTTTTTTTTAACATTATGTTCTTATTCTTTCACTTTTTTTTTTCTTTCAAAAATTTTTATTGTTGAAATAGAAACTGGAATTACGGGGTATAATTTTACAATTTTAAATCGTTTTTTATATCCCAAAATTTGATCATGTTTCCTCATAACAACGCTATTTTAGTTTTGACAATTAATATTGGATCGAGGCCAATATCTTACATAACAAACCACATTCTCACAGTGTAATGTCACTTGTTAAAGTACTCTATATGTTTTAAAAGTTGTTACGAGTATTAAACTTGTAACGAAAATGCAATTTTATAAATGATAAAGGTCATATAAAAAAAAATGTAGTATTGATTTTTTGCTTAGTTGTCAAATTTTTTCCTTTTTTTTTTTTAACATTATGTTCTTATTCTTTCACTTTCTTTTTCTTTCAAAAATTTTTATTGTTGAAATAGATACTGGAACTACGGGGTATAATTTTACAATTTTAAATCGTTTTTTATATCCCAAAATTCGATCATGTTTCTTCATAACAACGCTATTTTAGTTTTGACAATTAATATTGGATCGAGGCCAATATCTTACGTAACAAACCACATTCTGACAGTGTAATGTCAATTGTTAAAGTACTCTATATGTTTTAAAAGTTGTTACGAGTATTAAACTTGTAACGAAAATGCAATTTTATAAATGATAAAGGTCATATAAAAAAATGTAGTATTGATTTTTATTTTCGGCCCTGGTAACGTTTCTAACCTGGCTTCGTCCCTGCCTGAGGTTATAATGAGATGAACCTCAAATAATAATGAAATGAACTTCAAGTTATAATGAAATGAATCTAAGGTTATAGTATAATGTACCTTATGTAATCGTAGAATATACCTCAAACTATTATAGAATGATTCTTATTTTATAGTAGACTAAACCTCAAGTAGTACTGAAATGAACATTAGGTTATAATGAAATGAACCTCAACTTATAATGAAATGAACCTCAGGCTATAATGAAATGAATCTCAGGTTATAATGTACTTGTTACCGAAACGTACCTAACTTGTCACCGAAATATACCTCACTTGTTACCGAAATGTACTTCTCATGTTATGTTTTACCTCTATATTTAAAGTTTGGTTTGATCCATGACTAATAAACTAATAGTGCACGTAAAACTCAACCATCCAAGAACCGCCACAAAATCTTCGAGACAATATTTAAGACAAAAGCGCCCCTAATACTCTTTTAGTGGAGATTTTGGCTTAGACCTGTCACAAACAAAAGCTTACAAATGAACATATGCAAATAAAACTTAATTCCCAATTTTATTGAGTCCACCACGATACATTATACGAACTTTCAAACAAAATAAATACAAATTGTGATGACGAACGTTCCAGATTAATAACTTACATACTAGCACTAAGTTATGCACTAACATACATTTCTAAATACATTAGCAATAGGAAGTAAGCACGTAGCGGAAACGGCCAAGTATATATTAGCAACAAGCAATGGTATCAGACTACGGTAGTAGCACCAAACAACGACATCACCAACACAACATGTAGCAGGCAGCATCATGCAACAACAACAGGTAGCACGCCACAGCAGCAGGCATCACGTTGCAAGAACACACATTAAACATCAAGCAATAATAGCGCATCATCAACAGCATTTCGCAACAGCACCACGGACTGCACACAGTCACACTAAAATGTCCAGCACAATAACAATAACACGGTGACCTGCATTGCAGCAACAACAAAGCAACAACATCACAATAAGAATTGTGAAATCATACATCACGCATAATTTCAGCAAGTTATTTGTAATTTAACGATTAAGGTCGCTTAGGGTTGTCAAATAAGGGTTTATCTTAGCATGAAACTTGCAAAAGAGTTAAAAACTAAAGCAACTACCTTGCACAACCAACAATTACACCATGAATCGAACATCCCTTGCCAAAATATTCCTCTCCAATGCTTTCAATTTGTCATTTACCTTTTGCATGTCAAACAATTGACTTAATAATAGAGAATAGTGCTCGAAACATTGTGTAGGTTGCATGAATATAGTATATACGCATGTAAATATGAAAATTTTAGTTCGCCATCCTATCAGATGTTACGTAACCCGCCTAACCTTGTCAAGTCAATTTAAAGTTATTCGTATATGCTACTCGGTAGAGCTGGATGGTCAGCCGCAGCATGCTATCATCAGCGTGTGGTCAGCAACCATGTGACGCCCGTAGTCAGCGGTCAGTAGCAACAATGAAAAAACTAAAAATTAACAGAAGCATTGAAAGGACCTAGAAGCAGCATGAACAACACCTTGCAAAGAAATGACGAAACCAACAAAGAACATCATCTAGCAAAGAACGCGTAAACCTAGTAGAAGCCATGACAGTAACGAGCCGAGGCAACAATATCCAGCAGCAACGAGGCTGATGGTGACCAGCAGAGTAGCAGCTGCAACAAGAGGGCAGGGTAACAACAATAGACAACATTAACCATAAACACAAAAACTATAGTAACATATAAAATGAGCAACAATAACAAGAACAAATATAACAAAAAGTAGAAAGGAATAAATTAAGGCGGAAAAACTGTAGAATCATCATCAGTTTGATAAAAATCAGTCGATTCAGTGGCAATAAAAGTCGACGGATGGGGTGGTTATGAGGGAAACTTTGTCAGAGGTCTACGACAGCATTGTTTTGACGTCGACGATGGTGGCACCGATAGCATTGGTGTTGTAGTCGACAAAGACAACTTCATCTTGTATTTTCACCGCTTACGTACACCCATTTTCAGATCATGAGGCTGAGGGAGACGGATAACCCATTAACGCTTGCCAATATTAGCGTACAAAAATGTCGACAAGTAAGAAACACAAGTAGTACATAGATGAACAACTTTAAACCAAATTAGATAATCATAGTAGTTCCAAAGAAAGATGTTATGTACATCAGTTGTGCATTAATACTATGTGCGCACCCCAATGATCACAGTGTTTGATCTTCCCTGTAAAAAGTACGTACACGACTGACGACATTATATAAGCAAAGGGGCAGAAGGAGTATTGGAACGAAACGGCTTGACGATTTGGTCCCGATTTTTGGCCTACGACCTAACCATGGTCCTTGGACCCATGGTCACGAAATTGAGCCACAATAGGTCCAAAATCTCGGCTAAATTGAAGTCAAGGATGATACATTTTAATTCAATACAAGTCCCTTTCAATAAAGTTTGTTTTACTACTTTATGTCTTTGTCACCTTTTGATCTTTTGTATTCAAAGAACAAAATCAGCCAAGGAGACCATGTTTTGGACGTGTGACTTGCTCACCAAGGAGCAAATGAAGGGCCTTGATTCAACAACACAAGTGAAGGGAGAGGATGCTACAACAAGTCGCTTTCTACTTTAGTTGTTAGTTGTTTTATTTTCAGATTTTGTAAGGCTCATGTGAGCTGATTTTTTGTTGTATTTGGTGGGTTATTTGTAGCCCTTAGATTAGATATTAGATGTAGGGTTTAGATGCAAGCATGGGTCTTATATAAACCCACCTATCTCCCTTGTAAAAATCAGATTTGTTAAGATAAAAAAAGATGAGTTTTAGAGAGGGTTTTCTCTTCAAACCTCCTTAGCTTTGTGCTTGGAGATTCGAGTTTCCATGGGTGAAGGTCATAGCTTAGTGCGATGATTGATCGGAACCTTAGTCTTAGGCTAGTGGCTTTGTGCTTAGTCTAATTCATATCCTTTATCTTTGCTTTTATGTTTGTTCAAATAAATTTCAGAAAACAAACCACCATTTCAGCCCTTAAAAACGTGTGACATGAGTGAGATTCATGAGTGAGTCGAGTTTAGGGTGAGTGTGGTTACAAGGTACAAAGAGGCCCGCTTCGAATCGCTCCAATTGGTATCAGAGCTTCGGCTCTCGAGTTTTCTTAAACCGAGACGATCTTGGGATGAGTTGGGTCTTGGTGTTTTCGAGTGTCACCTTACAAATCTGGGCGAGTCTTGGTTTGTGAGTGTCGACTTGATTCGAGCACCTTTGTAGGTGTTTGAGTCGAGTTGGCTAACAAGAGGAATTCGATGAATTTGCTATGTGCTTTTCATAGGATTTGCTCTTGTTGTTTCCCTCTTTTTCATCAAAATTTCATTCTTTCAAAATCGTTTTATTTTCTGAAAATTCATCTTTTGGATACCATTTTTATTTGGCCAAAGTTTGAGGACAAACTTTTTTTTGAAAAAGGGGAGAGTTGGAACGAAACGGCTTGACGATTTGGTCTCGATTTTTGGCCTACGACCTAACCATGGTCCTTGGACCCATGGTCACGAAATTGAGCCACAATAGGTCCAAAATCTCGGCTAAATTGAAGTCAAGGATGATACATTTTAATTCAATACAAGTCCCTTTCAATAAAGTTTGTTTTACTACTTTATGTCTTTGTCACCTTTTGATCTTTTGTATTCAAAGAACAAAATCAGCCAAGGAGACCATGTTTTGGACGTGTGACTTGCTCCCAAGGAGCAAATGAAGGGCCTTGATTCAACAACACAAGTGAAGGGAGAGGATGCTACAACAAGTCGCTTTCTACTTTAGTTGTTAGTTGTTTTATTTTCAGATTTTGTAAGGCTCATGTGAGCTGATTTTTTGTTGTATTTGGTGGGTTATTTGTAGCCCTTAGATTAGATATTAGATGTAGGGTTTAGATGCAAGCATGGGTCTTATATAAACCCACCTATCTCCCTTGTAAAAATCAGATTTGTTGAGTTATAAAAAAATGAGTTTTAGAATGAGTTTTCTCTTGAAACCTCCCTAGCTTTGTGCTTGGAGATTCGAGTTTCCATGGGTGAAGGTCATAGCTTAGTGCGATGATTGATCGGAACCTTAGTCTTAGGCTAGTGGCTTTGTGCTTAGTCTAATTCATATCCATTTATTTTTGTTTTATGTTTGTTCAAATAAATTTCAGAAACTTAACCTCCCATTTTCAGCCCAAAAACCGTGAGATATGAGTGGCTTTCATGAGTGAGTCGAGTTTAGGGTGAGTGTGGTTACAAGGTACAAAGAGGCCCGCTTCAAATCGCTCCAAGTATACCCGTTTTCGTACCTACTCCACTATTATCAAAGCATTTTTCAGTTTTGTAGTAACTACCTTGGCCTTATCTACAACAAAACAGTTAAACAAATAATTCTTCTGTAGAAAAGAACGTAAGCAACCAATGTCTTTACATCTTCCTCTCTGATAGGTTCATGTTATCATTGAACTCTTACCACCCAAAGCATTGGTGCACAAATATTGAAGCTGAATGTTCATATATATGCAACATATAAGACATTTCTTTAACTAATCACATGACAAACAGCAACCCGTATATTCTGGTTATAAAAGAAGATCATTATTGATCAAAAAAAGAATAGACAAAACTTGCAAAAAGTCCAAAATTTACGCACCAAAATCATCGTCATACTACGTCTTCAAAAACACACCCCAAAAGCGAACCATCAATACTTTTTTTTTAATAGCACCATCAATACTCTTTTCGTCAAATTATTTACCTCTCACGCTTCTCCCTCAAATAAGTTGGGAACATGAACATGTAGATAGACATAAATGAACTTGAAACATTTTGGCAAATTGATGAAAGAGCGAAAATTGTAGACCGCAAACAAATGATCCAGATTTCGACGCCAAACATGAGCACATAACAATAATACAAAGCATAAATCATGTTATTATAACAAAACTCACTGAAGCAAATCAACAAACACCTTATGTGAATATACCACCCCCCAAAAACAAACAAAAAATGTCCGCAATTGTAGAATTAAACACATAGATGACCAATTGTCATGCTGAAATGATTAAAACGTAACTTATACAAAACTAACCAAATTTCTCAAGCTCATCTCAAAAACAACAACAATAAATTGGAAGATAGTGCAGTACTTGATTAAAGTAACATAAATCAAACCAAAATACATATAGATGATAAATTATGATGCTAAATAGAAATAAAAATCGATTAATCGCACAATCAACAACAATCAAACACAACATGGGTTTAAAATCAAAAGTTTAGCAAACAGTAAAATTAGGGTTTAAAAAATAAAAAAAAAATGATGAAATATTATAGCTGAATTCGTGTTTACAAGAAAATCAAACGAAGAAGACTGAGAAGAAGAAATTGATATCGAATTCAAAACGTAGAGCTGAAAATCAAAGGGGAGTGGATCAGTAACGAGGAAAATTGAAAAGATAGGAGAAAATAGAATCTAGAGCGTTGGAAGAGTGAGGCAGTAAACCAAAACATAGTAAACATTGGCTGATCGACACCGTAAAGATTAAAATAGATGGATAGATGAGATTAGTTCTCATAGTTCTCATATGGACCTATATATATATATATATATATTATATATATATATATATATATATATATATATAGGGTTGAGTTCCCATGAGAAATACCCCTTATATGAGAAATATGAGAAATAATTCTAACCATTCATTGTTTTAATCTAAGGGTTGAGATTTATAGTTTTTTGGTGAAGGGAGATTTATTTATTTTTTATTTTTTATTTTTTTTAATGTGAGGGGAGATTTATTTATTTTTATTTTTTTTTATGAGGGGGGATTTATTTTTTTTGTTTTATTCTTCTTTATGAGGGGGGATTAATTTTTTTTTATTTTTTTTTCTTTATGAGGGGGGATTTATTTTTTTTTATTTTTTTTTCTTTATGAGGGGGGATTTATTTTTTTTGTTTTTTTTTTGCTTTCAAATTTTTTCCTTCTTTTTTTTTTTTTTTTTTTTTTCTTTTTTTTTTTTTTTTTTTTTGTTTCTTTGCTTTGGGTTTTTTTTTTTTTTTTTTTTTTAATTTTTTTCTAAGTCATTTTTATGATTTTATGTTCTTTTTATCAATTTGATTGTTGTTTTTTTTTTTCTTTTAAATTTTTTCAATTTTATGTTCCTTTTTTGCTTATAAAGTCTTTTTCAATTATTTTGGGGATAATTTAATATGTATATGTTTTTATAATGCATGTTATTGAAATTTACGTCACTTGTTACTAAAATGAACCTCCTCAGATATTGAAATGTACCTCGAGTTATAATAAAATGAACCTCGTATATTATTGAAATGTATCTCACTTGTTAGCAAATGTACCTCACGTTTTAGTAAAATGAACCTCGTAAATTATTGAAATGTACCTCACTTTTCACTTAAATGTACCTCAAGTTATAGTAAAATGAACCTCGTTTATTATTGAAATTTCTCACTCGTTATTGAGAAATTTAACTCATTAATATGTAATTGGTACATGACTTATATCCCAAACATCCAACATAAAGTAAATGAAATGAACCTCGTATTTGAATGAAATGAATCTCGTATGTAAATGAAATGAATCTCGTATGTAAATGTAATGAACCTCGTTTGTAAATGTAATGAACCTCGTATGTAACTGAAATGAACCTCATTTGTTACTGAAATGAACCTCGTATGTAAATGAAATGAACCTCGTATGTAAATGAAATGAATCTCGTATGTAAATGTAATGAACCTCGTTTGTAAATGTAATGAACCTCGTATGTAAATGTAATGAACCTCGTATGTAACTGAAATGAACCTCATTTGTTACTGAAATGAACCTCGTATGTAAATTGAAATGTATCTCACTTATTCTAAAATGAACTTAAAGTTACATTAAAATGTACCTCGTGTGTCATTAAAATGTACCTCACTTTTACTAAAATGTATGCAATGCATACGACTTATATTACCTGAGATACATTTTAGCAATGCATTATGTAGATTTTAAATAGAAAGTAATAGACGGATAGAATGTGTACTTGAAATATGAAATTTAAATATAAATATACCTCAAGTTATAGTATAATGTAACTCGTATGTTACTAAAATAATGTACATCCAGTTATAATAAAATGTATCTCGTGTGTTACTTAAATGTAACTCACTTGTTACTAAAATGAAAAAAAATGAGAAACGGATAAAAAAAAAGTTACAAAAAAAACAAGAAAATAAAATTAAAAACATCAAAACAACAAAAAATAAAAATAAATCAAAAAGAAAAAGAAAAAATTAACAAAAAAAAAAAACAAAAATTAAAAATAAAAAAGAAAAAGAAAAAGAAAAGAAAAAAGAAAGAAAAAAAAAAGGAAAGAAAAAAAAAAACAAATCTCCCCTCACAAAAAAAAAAGAAAAAAAAAAAAAAAAAAAACAAAACTCTCCTAAAAAAAAAAAAAAAAAAACTCCCCCCACAAAAAAAAGAAAAAGAAAAAAAAAACAAAAAAAAACAAATCTCCCCTCACAAAAATAAAGAATAGGAAAAATAAATAAATAAATAAAAACAAATCTCCCCTCAAAAAAAAAAATAATAAAATAAAATAAAATAAAAAGCAATGAATATCAACCCTTAGATTAAAACAATCAATGGTTATGATTATTTCTCATATTTCTCACCTAAGCCCTATTTCTCATATGAACCTAAATCTATATATATATATATATATATATATATATATATATATATATATAGGATCCCATGAGACCCCATCACTCAATGAGACCCGTGAGACCCCTCTTACTGCCATTAGATCAAATATAGATTGGATGGTCAGATTTATTCTTTAATTTCTAAACATAGCAGCCTAACACTCACAAGTAAAAACCCTTGCCTTACATACACTTTCCACCTTATTTTTTTTTCTCTTTCATCGTTTCATTAAATCTGCCATCAATTCACAATTTTCTTTTTAAAATTTTTTAAATTCTTCTTCAATTAGCAAATCTCTCTTTGTTCACACTAAATCAGGTATGATATTGAGAATTTTATTCGATTTTCTTCTTTTAATTAGTTTAGTTTGAGTTTTTCTCTTCTTCAATTTTGTTAATTCATACAATTTCGTTTAAATTTGACTCTCTTTATTTGGTACTTGTTCTTTTGTATTATGTTGTTTCATACGATTTAGTTTTTTTGTTTCTAATTTTTTGTATTATTTCAATTTGCTTCAATTTTATAGTGGATTATGTAATTAATACATCTATTGATTAATTTTTGACATTATTCTTGGCTTAGAGGATGATAATTGTTGAATAATGATGAATATGTGGTTTGTCACTAGTGTTTTTTCATTTAGTGTATTTTTTTTTTTTTTACATTTTGTTAGTTTTTGGTTATATAGTTTGATTGAAAGAGTATAGATGTTTGTTGCAAATTGAACATTTTTTGTTGGGAAAAAAAGAAGATAAAGGTATTATTCACTTTAGCATTTTCTTTGTCTACATTATTATATTTGATTGATATTTTTTTATTGATTTTGTTATGCAGCACTTTGGGTAAAGCCGTAAAGGACTTTGACTGATGACAAAATTTGAAGAAAGTTTTATTGATGAAGGAATATTGTACTTGTCTACCTAATTTCATTTTGTTTTAAATTTGTGTTGAAAGTCCAGAGAGGTTGTGGAGTGAAACTAGATGGGCTAAGATTCACTCAAAGGATGAACAAAATCGATCTTGAACACTTGATGAATGTTGGCCGAGAAGATGAGTTTTTTTGTGGAAAATTTTCTGATTTTTGTGACAAATGAAAAACATAAAGATAGTAACTAATTCTAAGCACTAAGCTAGAGAATTAGGGTTTGATTAGTTTAAGCACAAAGCCACTAAACTAATCTATCACTTAACTCAAACACAAAGTAATGAGAAAATGAGAATACTCAACAAAAACTAGGGTTTTCTTTTCAATATCAAATCTGAAAATTGTGAGATGAGGATGAGGGTTTATATATTACCCTCATTCTAATCTTAGCCACACATTACAAGTTGATCCAAGGGCCATAAAGGTCCCTCAATTCAGCCGAGAATAATTGGTCCTAGTGACCTTACAATTTTGAAATTGATAACAAACAAAACTTAAAGTAGACGATGACGCGAAAGACATCCTCTCCATGCACTTTAGGTAGCATCCAAAGGCCAAGAATTGACCTTGGAGAGCATGTGGGACGGTTCAACAATCAAAGACAAAGGATTATATTGTCTCCTTACATAAAACAATAAAGAAAGAAAGCGATACGTATTTAAAACGACATAAAGCATAAATAACATAAAAACAATGTGATGATCCTTGGTGACTTGAGCTAGGCCGGCTCCTTGACCTCCATGAGCTAGCTTGATGAACCATGTGAGCCCATTTATTGGAGGGTTGACTCACATGGGTGTACCTTAGTTGACCACATATTCAAAATCGCATAATCTTGACTTTTTGTTGCTCTCCAACTTTGACTTCTCCTTGACTTAGCTTGATCACTAGGGTTGGCTCGATTTGACCATAGAATTGACTTTACTTATCCCTTAGTGATCCCTTGACCCTTGGTCTAGGCTTGGGTTTGAGCCCATGGCCCTAACCCATGGTCTCCCTCTTCTCCACCCTTGACTTCCTTGACCAATTTTGGTCCAATCTCCTCTCCTTGAAAAGGACTTGCCCTCAAGTCCTTGGAGAACCTCTTGCTCCCTCTCTTGCTCGACTTCACACTCGATTCTCGGCTCAACCTTTGTTCAATCTTGGCCTTCACGGTTTGGTCTTCCATGGGCACCATTTAGCTAGAGTTTGTAGAAACGGTTGGACCCCTTTGACTTGGCTCAAGAATTCATCATGTTTTCTTCCTTGGTCACGGTTTGCTTGACCACACATTCTTCCTCGAGCATTTCTTTGAGCCCTCGACTCATAACCATGCCATCCACCCATTCTTGCTCATGATCGAGTCCATCAATGATTCTCCACCTTAATGACCCGCTTGATCTTTCCTTACCATCGATTTTGTTCTTTCGTTGACCACATTCTCAATGTAGTCGGTTGTTTCCTTGTTGATTGATGCTTCACCTTCATGAGGCTCCTCTCCTAGAGTCCTCCTTATCATGCTAGAGCTTCCCTCACATTTCAAGTCCATCTTTTCCCCTTGCTCTTCTTCATTCGGCTCAAGGCCCTTCAATTTCTCAAGCTCACTCAAGCTCGGCCCCAACTTCATCTCCATGCTAGGTTTCGGCTCAATGAAGGATTCAAACAAGCATGCATTGGATTTACATCCCATCATTGGTGGTAGGGGAGCTAAGACAATGAGCTTTTCACCATACTTGAATGAGTAGGTGTTGTCCCTTCCATGGTGGGAAGAGTTCTTTTCATACTCCCATGGCCTCCCAAGTAAGACATGACAAGCATCCATATCCAACACTTAACACACAATTTCATCTTTGTAGTCTTGTCCAATCGAGAACGAGACTTTGCATTGTTTATCGACTTTTACCTCGGCTCCTTGATTAAGCCACCTTAACTTGTAAGGATGAGGATGTTTCAAAGTTGGTAAGGCAAGTTTATCAATGAGGGTTTTGGAAGCAACATTAACACAACTTCCCCCATCGATAATCAAGTTGCACACTCTCCCCATGATGGTACATTTGGTTCGAAATAATTGATGCCTTTGATCCACGCTTTCGCTTGAATCTTGAGTATGCATGACTCGCCAAGTAACCAAGCTCAACCCCGAGTCCGGGGGAACAATTGTTTCGCCACCCTTACTTCCTCAACTCCCTCTTTTTTCTTCCTCACAAACTAACACCTCATCATCTCCCCAATGTACAACCTCACTTGTATTCAAGGTCCTCTTGCTAGGGCACTCCTTAGCAAAATGACCGTAACCTTGACATTGGTAGCACTTCTTGAGAGGAATTGTTCTCTTAGGGCCATAGTCGATTCCCTTTCCCTTATCAACACTTGATGGCTTGGTGGTAGGGCAAGGCTCAACAATCTTGACCCCTCCTTGGCTCGACATGGGGTTGGTTTTGGTGGTGTTCTTAGTCGACTCTCCTCTCCCCTTCTCTAGCCTTTCCACACGTGTGGCCATGGTAACGGCCTCATCGAATGACCACAAGTTTTGCATCTTGACCCGATTTGCTATCCTAGGGTTTAGGCCCTCAACAAACCTTGCAATTTTTTGTTCGGGTTTCTCATTCATCTTACATTGTAGGGTGAGTTGCTCAAAGTCCCTAAGATAGGTCTCAATGGGGTGTGACTCTTGTTTTAGTTGAGCTAGCTTGAGAAACATGTCTTGGGTGTAGTCTTTGGGAACAAACTTGTCTTTGAGTTTCTTTTTGAGTTTGAGCCATGACTTAATGGGTTCCTTACCCTCTCGGTTTCTTTGATTCTTAAGGTTTTCATACCAAAGGGAGGCATATCCCTTGAATTTCATGATGGCCACCTTAAAACACTTCCTATCGGAATACTCCTTGAATTCAAAAATTCTCTCAACCGATCTAAGCCAATCTAAGAGATCCTCGGGGTTCAAGCTACCATAAAAATCGGGTATATCCACTTTGATATCTCGGTCATGGTCTCTAGGGTGGGCTTCAAGGGACTCTTCCGAATCCGAAAATTGATCTTCCATGTGAGGAGGAGGTTGTCCTCTCCCACGGCCCCCATACCCAATCCCACGGCCACGTCCCCTTCCCCCTTCACCCCTTCTTGGTTCATTGATATTTTGGTCTAAGAGGGTGTTTAGAGCATTCATCATTAAAGTGCAATTACCGGTGAGTTGAGTTACCTCCTCTTCTAGATCGGAAAGTCTTTTACCCTCTCCTCTATTCTCTTCCATTTTGTGAAAATTTTGTGAGATCTTTTGTGGAAATTTTGTGGGAAATTTATAGAAAATAAACAAGGAAAGGAAGGAAGAAAAACGAAAAATTAAAAGAAGAAAACAAACAACCTACTCGACACTACTAGGGTAAACCGAAAACAAAGATAAAAAAAATGAAATCAAGAACAAACCTAGGCTTTGATGACCAATTTGGAGTGAAACTAGATGGGCTAAGATTCACTCAAAGGATGAACAAAATCGATCTTGAACACTTGATGAATGTTGGCCGAGAAGATGAGTTTTTTTGTGGAAAATTTTCTGATTTTTGTGACAAATGAAAAACATAAAGATAGTAACTAATTCTAAGCACTAAGCTAGAGAATTAGGGTTTGATTAGTTTAAGCACAAAGCCACTAAACTAATCTATCACTTAACTCAAACACAAAGTAATGAGAAAATGAGAATACTCAACAAAAACTAGGGTTTTCTTTTCAATATCAAATCTGAAAATTGTGAGATGAGGATGAGGGTTTATATATTACCCTCATTCTAATCTTAGCCACACATTACAAGTTGATCCAAGGGCCATAAAGGTCCCTCAATTCAGCCGAGAATAATTGGTCCTAGTGACCTTACAATTTTGAAATTGATAACAAACAAAAACTTAAAGTAGACAATGACATGCGAGCACATCCTCTCCATGCACTTTAGGTAGCATCCAAAGGCCAAGAATTGACCTTGGAGAGCATGTGGGACGGTTCAACAATCAAAGACAAAGGATTATATTGTCTCCTTACATAAAACAATAAAGTAAAGAAAGCGACATGTATTTAAAAATGACATAAAGCATAAATAACATAAAAACATTGTGATGATCCTTGGTGACTTGAGCTAGGCGGCTCCTTGACCTCCATGAGCTAGCTTGATGAACCATGTGAGCCCATTTATTGGAGGGTTGACTCACATGGGTGTACCTTAGTTGACCACATTTTCAAAATAGCATAATCTTGACTTTTTGTTGCTCTCCAACTTTGACTTCTCCTTGACTTAGCTTGATCACTAGGGTTGGCTCGATTTGACCATAGAATTGACTTTACTTATCCCTTAGTGATCCCTTGACCCTTGGTCTAGGCTTGGGTTTGAGCCCATGGCCCTAACCCATGGTCTCCCTCTTCTCCACCCTTGACTTCCTTGACCAATTTTGGTCCAATCTCCTCTCCTTGAAAAGGACTTGCCCTCAAGTCCTTGGAGAACCTCTTGCTCCCTCTCTTGCTCGACTTCACACTCGATTCTCGGCTCAACCTTTGTTCAATCTTGGCCTTCACGGTTTTGGTCTTCCATGGGCACCATTTAGCTAGAGTTTGTAGAAACGGTTGGACCCCTTTGACTTGGCTCGAAGAATTCATCATGTTTTCTTCCTTGGTCACGGTTTGCTTGACCACACATTCTTCCTCGAGCATTTCTTTGAGCCCTCGACTCATAACCATGCCATCCACCCATTCTTGCTCATGATCGAGTCCATCAATGATTCTCCACCTTAATGACCCGCTTGATCTTTCCTTACCATCGATTTTTGTTCTTTCATTGACCACATTCTCAATGTAGTCGGTTGTTTCCTTGTTGATTGATGCTTCACCTTCATGAGGCTCCTCTCCTAGAGTCCTCCTTATCATGCTAGAGCTTCCCTCACATTTCAAGTCCATCTTTTCCCCTTGCTCTTCTTCATTCGGCTCAAGGCCCTTCAATTTCTCAAGCTCACTCAAGCTCGGCCCCAACTTCATCTCCATGCTAGGTTTCGGCTCAATGAAGGATTCAAACAAGCATGCATTGGATTTACATCCCATCATTGGTGGTAGGGGAGCTAAGACAATGAGCTTTTCACCATACTTGAATGAGTAGGTGTTGTCCCTTCCATGGTGGGAAGAGTTCTTTTCATACTCCCATGGCCTCCCAAGTAAGACATGACAAGCATCCATATCCAACACTTAACACACAATTTCATCTTTGTAGTCTTGTCCAATCGAGAACGAGACTTTGCATTGTTTATCGACTTTTACCTCGGCTCCTTGATTAAGCCACCTTAACTTGTAAGGATGAGGATGTTTCAAAGTTGGTAAGGCAAGTTTATCAATGAGGGTTTTGGAAGCAACATTAACACAACTTCCCCCATCGATAATCAAGTTGCACACTCTCCCCATGATGGTACATTTGGTTCGAAATAATTGATGCCTTTGATCCACGCCGCTTGAATCTTGAGTATGCATGACTCGCCAAGTAACCAAGCTCAACCCCGAGTCCGGGGGAACAATTGTTTCGGCCACCCTTACTTCCTCAACTCCCTCTTTTTTTTCTTCCTCACAAACTAACACCTCATCATCTCCCCAATGTACAACCTCACTTGTATTCAAGGTCCTCTTGCTAGGGCACTCCTTAGCAAAATGACCGTAACCTTGACATTGGTAGCACTTCTTGAGAGGAATTGTTCTCTTAGGGCCATAGTCGATTCCCTTTCCCTTATCAACACTTGATGGCTTGGTGGTAGGGCAAGGCTCAACAATCTTGACCCCTCCTTGGCTCGACATGGGGTTGGTTTTGGTGGTGTTCTTAGTCGACTCTCCTCTCCCCTTCTCTAGCCTTTCCACACGTGTGGCCATGGTAACGGCCTCATCGAATGACCACAAGTTTTGCATCTTGACCCGATTTGCTATCCTAGGGTTTAGGCCCTCAACAAACCTTGCAATTTTTTGTTCGGGTTTCTCATTCATCTTACATTGTAGGGTGAGTTGCTCAAAGTCCCTAAGATAGGTCTCAATGGGGTGTGACTCTTGTTTTAGTTGAGCTAGCTTGAGAAACATGTCTTGGGTGTAGTCTTTGGGAACAAACTTGTCTTTGAGTTTCTTTTGAGTTTGAGCCATGACTTAATGGGTTCCTTACCTCTCGCTTTCTTTGATTCTTAAGGTTTTCATACCAAAGGGAGGCATATCCCTTGAATTTCATGATGGCCACCTTAAAACACTTCCTATCGGAATACTCCTTGAATTCAAAAATTCTCTCAACCGATCTAAGCCAATCTAAGAGATCCCTGGGGTTCAAGCTACCATAAAAATCGGGTATATCCACTTTGATATCTCGGTCATGGTCTCTAGGGTGGGCTTCAAGGGACTCTTAGAATCCGAAAATTGATCTTCCATGTGAGGAGGAGGTTGTCCTCTCCCACGGCCCCATACCCAATCCCACGGCCACGTCCCTTCCCCTTCACCCTTCTTGGTTCATTGATATTTTGGTCTAAGAGGGTGTTTAGAGCATTCATCATTAAAGTGCAATTACCGGTGAGTTGAGTTAACTTCTCTTCTAGATCGGAAAGTCTTTTACCCTCTCCTCTATTCTCTTCCATTTTGTGAAAATTTTGTGAGATCTTTTGTGGAAATTTTGTGGGAAATTTATAGAAAATAAACAAGGAAAGGAAGGAAGAAAAACGAAAAATTAAAAGAAGAAAACAAACAACCTACTCGACACTACTAGGGTAAACCGAAAACAAAGATAAAAAAAATGAAATCAAGAACAAACCTAGGCTTTGATGACCAATTTGGAGTGAAACTAGATGGGCTAAGATTCACTCAAAGGATGAACAAAATCGATCTTGAACACTTGATGAATGTTGGCCGAGAAGATGAGTTTTTTTGTGGTAAACTTTCGATTTTGTGACAAATGAAAAACATAAAGATAGTAACTAATTCTAAGCACTAAGCTAGAGAATTAGGGTTTGATTAGTTTAAGCACAAAGCCACTAAACTAATCTATCACTTAACTCAAACACAAAGTAATGAGAAAATGAGAATACTCAACAAAAACTAGGGTTTTCTTTTCAATATCAAATCTGAAAATTGTGAGATGAGGATGAGGGTTTATATATTACCCTCATTCTAATCTTAGCCACACATTACAAGTTGATCCAAGGGCCATAAAGGTCCCTCAATTCAGCCGAGAATAATTGGTCCTAGTGACCTTACAATTTTGAAATTGATAACAAACAAAAACTTAAAGTAGACAATGACATGTGAGCACATCCTCTCCATGCACTTTAGGTAGCATCCAAAGGCCAAGAATTGACCTTGGAGAGCATGTGGGACGGTTCAACAATCAAAGACAAAGGATTATATTGTCTCCTTACATAAAACAATAAAGTAAAGAAATGATACGTATGAAAATGACATAAACCATAAATAACATGAAAACAATGTGATGATCCTTGGTGACTTGAGCTAGGCCGGCTCCTTGACCTCCATGAGCTAGCTTGATGAACCATGTGAGCCCATTTATTGGAGGGTTGACTCACATGGGTGTACCTTAGTTGACCACATTTTCAAAATAGCATAATCTTGACTTTTTGTTGCTCTCCAACTTTGACTTCTCCTTGACTTAGCTTGATCACTAGGGTTGGCCCGATTTGACCATAGAATTGACTTTACTTATCCCTTAGTGATCCCTTGACCCTTGGTCTAGGCTTGGGTTTGAGCCCATGGCCCTAACCCATGGTCTCCCTCTTCTCCACCCTTGACTTCCTTGACCAATTTTGGTCCAATCTCCTCTCCTTGAAAAGGACTTGCCCTCAAGTCCTTGGAGAACCTCTTGCTCCCTCTCTTGCTCGACTTCACACTCGATTCTCGGCTCAACCTTTGTTCAATCTTGGCCTTCACGGTTTTGGTCTTCCATGGGCACCATTTAGCTAGAGTTTGTAGAATCGGTTGGACCCCTTTGACTTGGCTCAAGAAGTCATCATGTTTTCTTCCTTGGTCACGGTTTGCTTGACCACACATTCTTCCTCGAGCATTTCTTTGAGCCCTCGACTCATAACCATGCCATCCACCCATTCTTGCTCATGATCGAGTCCATCAATGATTCTCCACCTTAATGACCCGCTTGATCTTTCCTTACCATCGATTTTTGTTCTTTCATTGACCACATTCTCAATGTAGTCGGTTGTTTCCTTGTTGATTGATGCTTCACCTTCATGAGGCTCCTCTCCTAGAGTCCTCCTTATCATGCTAGAGCTTCCCTCACATTTCAAGTCCATCTTTTCCCTTGCTCTTCTTCTTTCGGCACAAGGCCCTTCAATTTCTCAAGCTCACTCAAGCTCGGCCCCAACTTCATCTCCATGCTAGGTTTCGGCTCAATGAAGGATTCAAACAAGCATGCATTGGATTTACATCCCATCATTGGTGGTAGGGAGCTAAGACAATGAGCTTTTCACCATACTTGAATGAGTAGGTGTTGTCCCTTCCATGGTGGGAAGAGTTCTTTCATACTCCCATGGCCTCCCAAGTAAGACATGACAAGCATCCATATCCAACACTTAACACACAATTTCATCTTTGTAGTCTTGTCCAATCGAGAACGAGACTTTGCATTGTTTATCGACTTTTACCTCGGCTCCTTGATTAAGCCACCTTAACTTGTAAGGATGAGGATGTTTCAAAGTTGGTAAGGCAAGTTTATCAATGAGGGTTTTGGAAGCAACATTAACACAACTTCCCCCATCGATAATCAAGTTGCACACTCTCCCCATGATGGTACATTTGGTTGAAATAATTGATGCCTTTGATCCACGCTTTCGCTTGAATCTTGAGTATGCATGACTCGCCAAGTAACCAAGCTCAACCCCGAGTCCGGGGAACAATTGTTTCGGCCACCCTTACTTCCTCAACTCCTCTTTTTTTCTTCCTCACAAACTAACACCTCATCATCTCCCCAATGTACAACCTCACTTGTATTCAAGGTCCTCTTGCTAGGGCACTCCTTAGCAAAATGACCGTAACCTTGACATTGGTAGCACTTCTTGAGAGGAATTGTTCTCTTAGGGCCATAGTCGATTCCCTTTCCCTTATCAACACTTGATGGCTTGGTGGTAGGGCAAGGCTCAACAATCTTGGCCCCTCCTTGGCTCGACATGGGGTTGGTTTTGGTGGTGTTCTTAGTCGACTCTCCTCTCCCCTTCTCTAGCCTTTCCACACGTGTGGCCATGGTAACGGCCTCATCGAATGACCACAAGTTTTGCATCTTGACCCGATTTGCTATCCTAGGGTTTAGGCCCTCAACAAACCTTGCAATTTTTTGTTCGGGTTTCTCATTCATCTCACATTGTAGGGTGAGTTGCTCAAAGTCCCTAAGATAGGTCTCAATGGGGTGTGACTCTTGTTTTAGTTGAGCTAGCTTGAGAAACATGTCTTGGGTGTAGTCTTTGGGAACAATCGTGTCTTTGAGTCTCTTTTGAGTTTGAGCCATGACTTAATGGGTTCCTTACCCTCTCGGTTTCTTTGATTCTTAAGGTTTTCATACCAAAGGGAGGCATATCCCTTGAATTTCATGATGGCCACCTTAAAACACTTCCTATCGGAATACTCCTTGAATTCAAAAATTCTCTCAACCGATCTAAGCCAATCTAAGAGATCCTCGGGGTTCAAGCTACCATAAAAATCGGGTATATCCACTTTGATATCTCGGTCATGGTCTCTAGGGTGGGCTTGAGGACTCTTAGAATCCGAAAATTGATCTTCCATGTGAGGAGGAGGTTGTCCTCTCCCACGGCCCCCATACCCAATCCCAGCCACGTCCCCTTCCCCCTTCACCCCTTCTTGGTTCATTGATATTTTGGTCTAAGAGGGTGTTTAGAGCATTCATCATTAAAGTGCAATTACCGGTGAGTTGAGTTAACTTCTCTTCTAGATCGGAAAGTCTTTTACCCTCTCCTCTATTCTCTTCCATTTTGTGAAAATTTTGTGAGATCTTTTGTGGAAATTTTGTGGGAAATTTATAGAAAATAAACAAGGAAAGGAAGGAAGAAAAACGAAAAATTAAAAGAAGAAAACAAACAACCTACTCGACACTACTAGGGTAAACCGAAAACAAAGATAAAAAAAATGAAATCAAGAACAAACCTAGGCTTTGATGACCAATTTGGAGTGAAACTAGATGGGCTAAGATTCACTCAAAGGATGAACAAAATCGATCTTGAACACTTGATGAATGTTGGCCGAGAAGATGAGTTTTTTTGTGGAAAATTTTACGATTTTTGTGACAAATGAAAAACATAAAGATAGTAACTAATTCTAAGCACTAAGCTAGAGAATTAGGGTTTGATTAGTTTAAGCACAAAGCCACTAAACTAATCTATCACTTAACTCAAACACAAAGTAATGAGAAAATGAGAATACTCAACAAAAACTAGGGTTTTCTTTTCAATATCAAATCTGAAAATTGTGAGATGAGGATGAGGGTTTATATATTACCCTCATTCTAATCTTAGCCACACATTACAAGTTGATCCAAGGGCCATAAAGGTCCCTCAATTCAGCCGAGAATAATTGGTCCTAGTGACCTTACAATTTTGAAATTGATAACAAACAAAAACTTAAAGTAGATAATGATACGTGAAAGACATCCTCTCTCCATGCACTTTAGGTAGCATCCAAAGGCCAAGAATTGACCTTGGAGAGCATGTGGGACGGTTCAACAATCAAAGACAAAGGATTATATTGTCTCCTTACATAAAACAATAAAGTAAAGAAAGCGACATGTATGAAAATGACATAAAGCATAAATAACATAAAAACAATGTGATGATCCTTGGTGACTTGAGCTAGGCCGGCTCCTTGACCTCCATGAGCTAGCTTGATGAACCATGTGAGCCCATTTATTGGAGGGTTGACTCACATGGGTGTACCTTAGTTGACCACATTTTCAAAATAGCATAATCTTGACTTTTTGTTGCTCTCCAACTTTGACTTCTCCTTGACTTAGCTTGATCACTAGGGTTGGCTCGATTTGACCATAGAATTGACTTTACTTATCCCTTAGTGATCCCTTGACCCTTGGTCTAGGCTTGGGTTTGAGCCCATGGCCCTAACCCATGGTCTCCCTCTTCTCCACCCTTGACTTCCTTGACCAATTTTGGTCCAGGTTGGAAGTAAATTTCTTAATGAATAACATAGTTGAAGGTTGCATTCTGGGAACATTTTTTGTGGTCATATTGACCTTCCATTTATTTGTTTGGATTGCAGCTAATTTTCACCGTAAAAAGTTTACGTTGCCTTTTTATGGAACATTTTTTTTCCTACTATTACACTTATCCTTGCAGAAGTGAACAATGAAATAATATAAGCATGCAATGTTTTTATTTATCTTACTCAAATACTGTATCCAATGCTTTAAAATAGTGTACCTATTTCTCAACTAAAATGTATCTATTGGTCAAAGAAAATGTATCCAGTGTATTAAAACAATGTTTCCATTACTCAAAAAAAGTGTATCTAGTGTTCTAAAATAATGTATCTATTTCTCAGTGAAAATGTATCTTGGTCTTAAAAAAAACACATGTTAATTTCTCAAAGACATTGTATTAAACACTTTAAAATACTGTATTTGTAACTCAATAAAAATGTATCCAAGCTGTAACAACGATGTATCTGTTTTAGAAATAAAATGTGCCTAATACTTATAAACATTTAATCTATTTCTTGAACTATAAACAATGATTAAAAACAGTGTTTCTATTTCTCAATGAAAATGTATCACATGCTAAAAACAGTTTATCTATTGCTTAACGAAGTTTTTCTAGATACATGAAAAACCGAAGTAAACAAAAATTGCAACGGGAGTTGAGAGTTCGCAATCCACTGACCTAGGGCCCGCTTCCAACCTTAGGTCCAAAGGTCAACCTCAAGTCAATTAAATTATCAAGAGCCAAAGTCAAGTGGGAGAGACCCAAAACAGCCGAAAAATGATCACAAAAAAAGCTTCACATGTGTTCCTCAATAAGTCCCTTTCAACACATGTCACTATCTACCTTTTGTGCTTTATGCTTTAAACTTTATGTATTTGTTGTTTTCCTTTCAAATTTTCAGCTCATGTGAGCCTTGAGGACCGAGTATTATGTTGTTTTTGTGGGTTATTTGTGACCCTTAGATTAGCTTGAAATGTAAGGCCAAGATTAGAGCAAGGGTCCTATATAAACCCTCACTCTAACATCACAATTTTTCAGATTTTGAATGAAAGAAAACCCTAGTGTTTATTTGAGTGTTCTTCATTTTTCTCATTACTTTGTGTTTGAGATTTGTGAACAATTAGTTAGTGGCTTAGTGCTTAACTAATTACAACCCTAGATCTATTACTTTGTGTGTAGATTTAGTGACTATCTTTTATGTTTTTTCGTTTATCCACAAAAATCAGAAAAATTTCAACATAAAAATACATATACTCGGCCGAATTTCATCAAGTGTTCAAGATCGATTTTTGTTCATCCTTTGAGTGAGACTTAAACCACCTAGTTTCACTCCAAATTGGTCATCAAAGCTTTGGTTGGTTTTGAAGAAACACACGGTCCAAAAACATCCTTGTTTCACCCGAAATTTTCAGGTTTGTTCTTCTTTGTTTTCTCAATGAGTATGCCTCTCTCTTGTGATACTACTCTTGAGGGAACCATGTATGACTCTATGGAGAAATTGAGAATGGAAATAGAGGCTAAGTTGAGCCGAATGAAAGGAGGAGTTGGGTCAAACTTTGGTCTTGTAACTTGGAGGGTTATGCATACCCAACCTCAACCTTTAGAGGAAAGTCAAAAAAATCAGATTTTTAGGTCTAAATGTACCATTGGGAAGAGGGTTTGTAACCTCATTATTGATGGAGGGAGTTGTGTTAATGTTGCTTCAAAAACCCTCATCGATAAACTTGCCTTACCCACACAAAAACACCCAAACCCTTACAAGTTGAGATGGTTGAATAGGGAGGCCGAAATTTTGGTTGACAAACGATGTTTGGTTTCTTTTTCCATGGGAAGAGATTATATGGATGAAATGTGGTGTGATGTGATTCCTATGGATGCTTGTCACCTTTTATTAGGGAGACCTTGGGAATTTGATCGAAATGCAACTCATGAGGGGAGAGACAACACCTATACTTTCAAGTTTAGAGACAAGAAGATCAAACTCACACCCTTGCCTCCAAACATGGGTGGCCGAGCCACTCCAACCCTAACCAAGCCCCTAGAGGGAGTTCTACTAGTTGGGGAACAAGAAATGAAACAAGAGCTTAGCAAGGGAATGGTTGTTTATGCCCTCATTGCCAAAGAAACTCCCAAGGAAAGTGAAAAACCGATTCCATGTGAAGTTCAAGAGCTCTTAGAACTCTACAAGGATGTGTTTCCTCTCGAGCTACCACACGGCCTACCCCCTATTAGGGGCATTGAGCATCTAATTGATCTTGTTCCGGGAGCTACACTACCTAATAAGGCCGCATATCGAAGTGATCCTAAGGCTACACAAGAACTTCAACAACAAATTGGGGAACTCATGGAAAAGGGGTTTGTAAGAGAATCTCTTAGTCCTTGTGCCGTACCTACACTCTTGGTACCTAAGAAGGATGGAACTTGGAGAATGTGTACGGATAGTCGAGCTATTAATAATATTACGGTCAAGTATAGGTTTCCTATACCTAGACTTGATGACATTCTTGATGAGCTTAGTGGGGCTCGATTGTTTTCCAAGATTGATTTGCGACAAGGATACCATCAAGTGAGAATCAAAGAGGGTGATGAATGGAAGACGGCTTTTAAAACGAAGCATGGGTTATATGAATGGTTAGTCATGCCTTTTGGACTATCCAATGCTCCTAGCACCTTCATGGGATTGATGACCGAGGTTTTGAGACCTTACTTGGGAAGGTTCGTTGTGGTTTACTTTGACGATATCTTGGTGTATAGCCCTACCAAAGAGGCTCATCTACATCACTTGCAAGTGTTGTTTGAGACACTTCGAGACCACAAGTTGTATGGCAAGCTAGAGAAGTGTTCCTTCATGCAAAGCGAAGTCCAATTCTTGGGCTATATCATCTCTAGCCGAGGTATACTAGTGGATCAAGAGAAAGTAGAGGCTATCAAATCATGGCCCATTCCGAAGAACATAACCGAGGTGAGAAGCTTTCATGGCTTGGCTTCTTTTTATCGACGATTTATCAAGGATTTTAGCACCGTCATGGCACCCATCACCGAGTGTATGAAGAAAGGGGAATTCAAGTGGAGTGAGGGGGCCGAGATTTCCTTCAATAAAATCAAGAAGTTGTTGTGTGATTCACCTATTCTTACACCACCGGATTTCAATAAGCTTTTTGAAGTCGAATGTGATGCTAGTGGAGTTGGAATTGGGGCCGTTCTATTACAAGAACACAAGCCAATCGCTTACTTTAGTGAGAAATTGAATGGTGCCAAGCTCAATTATTCCACCTACGACAAAGAATTCTATGCCATCGTTAGGGCTCTCGCTCATTGGAGCCATTACCTCAAGCCCAAACCGTTTGTTCTTCATTCGGATCATGAGGCCCTCAAATACATCAATGGACAACACAAGTTGAATCATAGGCACGCCAAGTGGGTAGAATTTCTTCAATCGTTCTCTTTCTCAAGCAAGTTCATTGAAGGAAAGAATAACGTGGTAGCCGATGCATTATCTCGGAGGCACACCATGCTAAGCTACATGGAGCAAAGAGTGTTGGGTTTTGAATTCATGAAAGAGCTCTATGTGGAGGATCCCGACTTCAAGGGTGAGTGGAGTTCCATTCGTGAGGGGCAATGCAAGGTAGGAAGCAAGTACACACTTCAAGAGGGATTCCTATTCTTGGGGAATCGGTTGTGCATTCCCAAGGGTTCCTATCGACTTCTCCTAGTGCGTGAGATTCACTCTAATGGTTTAGCCGGGCATTTTGGAATTCAAAAGACTTACGACATCCTCCAAGATCAATTCTATTGGCCCAAGATGCTTGGAGATGTCCAAGATGTGATCAAGAGATGCGCTTCGTGCCAACAATCCAAATCCTTCTTTCAAACGGGACCCTACACTCCTCTACCCATCCCAAATCGGCCATGGGAGGACGTTAGCATGGATTTCATCGTCGCTTTGCCTAGAACTCAACGAGGTAAGGACTCCATCATGGTTGTGGTGGATCGATTTAGCAAGATGGCTCACTTCATTGCGTTTAAGAAAACCGAAGATGCCATGAGTGTGGCCGAATTGTACTTCAAGGAAGTGGTCAAATTGCATGGAGTCCCCAAAACCATTGTATCCGATCGAGACACCAAGTTCATGAGCCACTTTTGGAAGACCTTGTGGAAGTTGCTAAAAACGAGGCTCTTGTTTAGCACAAGTCACCATCCGCAAACGGATGGCCAAACCGAGGTCACTAATAAAACCTTGGGGAGGATCCTTAGGAGCATCGTTTCCAAATCCTTGAAAGATTGGGATCTCAAGCTTGCCCACGCCGAATTCGCTTTTAACCGTGCCCCTTCTTCTAGCACGGGACAATCACCGTTTGAAGTGGTCTATGGAGCCAACCCTCTCATGCCCACGGACCTAGCCCCCGTCAAGAGCAAGGAGATGAGTTACGATGCCAAGAAGCGTGTTGAGTTCATGATGAGCATCCACAACCAAGTCAAGAAACAAATCGAGAAGTCGAATGAGACCTACAAGACTAGGTCAAAGGGCCGAAAGACTCCAAAAGAATTCGAAATGAGATTTGGTATGGTTGCACTTGAGGAAGGAAAGGTTTCCGGATAAGAGAAAGAACAAGCTCATGCCTAGGGCCGAGGGTCCCTTCGAGATACTTGAGAAAATTGGACCGAATGCTTACAAAGTTGATTTACCGGGAGAGTACGGAGTCCATGGCACGTTTAACGTGGGAGACCTTAGCCCGTATCTTGAAGACTTGGAGGATGAAGACGGAGAGGATTTGAGGGCAAATCCTTTTCAACCCGGGGAGATTGCAACGGGAGTTGAGAGTTCGCAATCCATTGACCTAGGGCCCGCTTCCAACCTTAGGTCCAAAGGTCAACCTCAAGTCAATTAAATTATCAAGAGCCAAAGTCAAGTGGGAAAGACCCAAAACAGCCGAAAAATGATCACAAAAAAAGCTTCACATGTGTTCCTCAATAAGTCCCTTTCAACACATGTCACTATCTACCTTTTGTGCTTTATGCTTTAAACTTTATGTATTTGTTGTTTTCCTTTCAAATTTTCAGCTCATGTGAGCCTTGAGGACCGAGTATTATGTTGTTTTTGTGGGTTATTTGTGACCCTTAGATTAGCTTGAAATGTAAGGCCAAGATTAGAGCAAGGGTCCTATATAAACCCTCACTCTAACATCACAATTTTTCAGATTTTGAATGAAAGAAAACCCTAGTGTTTATTTGAGTGTTCTTCATTTTTCTCATTACTTTGTGTTTGAGATTTGTGAACAATTAGTTAGTGGCTTAGTGCTTAACTAATTACAACCCTAGATCTATTACTTTGTGTGTAGATTTAGTGACTATCTTTTATGTTTTTTCGTTTATCCACAAAAATCAGAAAATTTCAACATAAAAATACATATACTCGGCCGAATTTCATCAAGTGTTCAAGATCGATTTTTGTTCATCCTTTGAGTGAGACTTAAACCACCTAGTTTCACTCCAAAAATCATGTCTATTATCTTCAATAGTATCTTCAATGTTTTCATCATCTGAAAAAAAATAGCAAATAAAATTAGATTAGCTTTTAATGATATTTACAACACACAATATAATGTAAGTATCGATATATTAAAACTGTGTATCTAATGCATAATAGTAGTGTATCCAATGTGTTATAAAAGAGTACATATTGTAAGTATGATTTTAAAAACAGTATATTTATTCTAAATATAAATGTATCTATTGTTTATTAAAAATGTATCTGTTGTTCAAAGAAAATGTATCCAGTGTATTAAAACGATATTTTTCTGACGCAGAGAAAGTGTATCTAACACTCTAAAATAATGTATTTATTTATGAGTGAAAATGTATCCTAAACTTAAAAAAATATGTTTAAATCTTAAAGACATGCATCAAATTAAATACTTTGAAATATTGTATCTATATTTCAATAGTAGTGTATCCAAGGTTTAACAATGATGTATCTATCTTCAATCTTGTCATCATAATCTAAAAAAAAAAAACAGAAATAGCAAATAAAGTTATATTATCTTTTAAAGATTATTACAACACAAAATATAATGTAGTTTCAAAACATTATAACTATGTATCTAGTGCATAATAATAGTGTATCTAATGTGTTATATGTACATATTGTAAGTATGATTTCTAAAAGTACCTATCTATAGTTAATCGTACAAATAGAACTTTTACAAGCAAGTCATGTTGTCATGAAACTCATGACAATGTAATAACTTAGATCTAACCAATTAAATCCTAGCTAGATACACAACAAGTATAGCATTAATCACTATAATTCATAGCCAATTGTTTAGATGTGGATAGTTAACATTACCAATTGGTATAATTTTTTCATTCACAGTTTGTATAATTTCTTCCTTCACAGTTGGTATAATTTCTTCCTTCATAATTGGTGTAATTTCTTTCATACACAATTGTAATAGCATGTGAGGATATAATATAAACAAAATTAAAAGAATTTATTTGGTAATTCGTGCATAAAAATTAAAACTTTTTTTAATAATAGTGGAAACCCTAAATCGCAGAATTAATAATTAAACTTCATACCTTGCAGATTTTACACTTAATTGAGAAAATTGACAATTTTCCATGAGTTTTTTCTTTTTTTCGTTGAGTAGCTCATGAAATTATGATTCTTTTGATTGTTATGATCTTTCTTTGAGATTTATCAAAGAATTGAAAAAGCAAGATGGAGGAGAGATAAGGTGTTTTGCAGAGATTTGGGAAAGTGGGAAAGAGGAGAGAAGAGAGAGAAGACATATTAAGTTGAAGTGCGCGTGATGTTTTAAGTAGAATTGAAACAATTGTGTGACACCGTTAGATTGAGGCTTAATCTAACGGCTAATAAGAGGGTCTCACGGGTCTCATTGAGTTGGGGGGTCTCATGGGACCCCGCCCCTATATATATATATATATATATATATATAGGGTTGAGTTCCGGTAAGAACACTACCTTTGGTAAGAACGGTAAGAACAGTTAAGGTACATTATAAATATACGTAAAATACATTCGTTTGACGCATAAAGTACATTTTGTGAGGTACATTATAAATATATATTAGGTACATTTAAAAATTAAGAGCTATATTTGAAATTTTTGGGTACATTTCAAGTTCAAAACTAAAATGTACTTTTAGTATAGTGAAAATGTACCTTCAAATTTGAAAGAAATCTTCAATTTAATGACAATTTACCTTCTAAATTTTAAAATGCGTATCAACTATTATTCATGACTAACCCGCACGTTAAATTTACAATGTACCTTATGTATATTAATAATGTATTTTGACTGTTCTTACCGTTCTTACCTGATCTTATTCCTATATATATATATATATATATATATATATATATATATATATATATATATATATATATATATAGGGCTAAGATCCCGTGCGCACCACCTTACGGTGTGGAGTGAAACCTAATGGGTTAGATTTCACTCAAGAGATGTTTTTTGTGATAAATTTTCTGAATTTTTGTAAGACAAAGGAAAACATTAAAGGATAGGCTAAATCTAAGCACAAAGCAATAGATTTAGGTTTTGATTAATCAAGCACAAAGCCACTAATTAATCACTCACACTCTCTTACACTTAGTTAGGAGAATACAAGTTAGAACTCTCAAATCTAGGGTTTCTTTTCATTTCATCAAATCTGAAAATTACATTGGGAGAGTGAGGTTTTATATAATACCCACACTCTAATCTTGACCTTAAATATCAAAGATGATCTAAGGGCTCATAGAGGCCCTTGAATACTACAAAGAAAACGGCTCACATGAGCTCACAATGCTGAAAATTTCAAAGTAAAATACAAACTACAAAAGCATAAAGTTTGATGGTGACAAGTGACTCAATCCTAGCCTTGCTCTTTATGTGATCATCCAAGCATGAAAGCGACACTAGTGAAAATGACTTAAAGCACAAAATAAGGTGGGACTTGTGAGGACTTGTTGAAGCCGGCTCCTAGGGCCTCCATGAGCTGACTTTTCAAGCCATGTGGGTCATGATTATTAGAGGACTTAACCCACATGGGTGCACCCAAAGTTCACACTTCAAAAATAGCACATGTATTGACTTCTTGGTTGCTCTCCATCTTGACTTTCCCTTGACTTCCCTTGACTCACTAAGTTTGGCTAAATTGACCATTAGATTGACTAGACTTAGCACTTAGTGGTCCCTAGGTCCAAGACCTAGGCTAGGGTTTGAGCTCATGGACCCAACCCATGGTCTAACTCCATCTCATCCTTGATCGACTTGACCATTCTTGGTCCACGGTGCGCACCGTACGCACCATTAGGTACACAAATTTGTGTATTGGGTACACAAATTTGTATGTTAGGTACACAAATATATATATTGGATACACAAATTTGGGCTTTAGGTACACAGAAAAACGGGTTAAATACACACAAATTACTAATAAATTCAGTGTTTTTATTTATGTTTTTTCTCATAGTTATTTATAATGACGACAAATTGGATACACAAAACTATAACTCGGATACACAAAAAACGAGTTTGGGTACACAATATGTATACACAAATCTAAAACCGAGATTTAAAAAATAGTAAATCTAAAAGTGAGATTGAAATAATGCTAGGTACAAATTTTTTTTGACTTAGGTACAGTATTACGATTTAGATACACAAGATGTACAATTAAATTATAGATCTCTACAACCTTGAAACAACCTGAAACTCTGACCAACCCCGTGTTCATGTACCACCACCTCCACCACCTTGAAACAGCACATAACTCCGTAGATCTACAATTTTTTAAAATTAAATTGTAGATCTACAATAAAAAGAAGTAGATCTACAATAAAAAGAAATTTAATTTCAAAAACCTAACCACACCAACTCAAACAAAGTAGCTTGTCGGTAAGTTTGCGTGGCAATGGAGTCGTCGGACCTCCGGTGGAGAGAAGACAACGAAGAGGAACACAGGTACGAGGCGTCGACTTTAGTGGTGCCATTAATGATTCGATGAAGGCCGTGATTGATCATAATGATGAAAATGATGATGATTTGTGCTTGATTATGATGATAATGAAAGGATAATTTATGGATTTGATTGATTGTTAAAAGTGCATAAGAGAAGAAGAAAGAGGGAAGAAGAAAGAAGCGTTAAAATTAATTTGGGGATTTGAGTGAAAATTAGGGTTGCTGACTTGCTGTTGTAATAACTTGGTGCGTACGGTGCGCACCGTAAATGTGGTGCGCACGGGATCCGTATTCCATGTACATAATACATATATATATATATATATATATATATATATATATATATATATATATATATATATATATATATATATATATATATATATATATATGTATATATATGGATCATGTGAGAACCATCAATCGGTGAGAACCGTGAGAACTAATATCAACTATTGGATCAAAATAAACAACACGCCCACAATTTCATCTAACAATTTGGAAATTAATTGTTTCAAACCCTCACATATCCCATAATCTTTTTTCTCCTCTAATACCACTCTTTGTCCAGATATTATATTAAACTTTGCCTTCATGAATATTTTTCCATTAAGAGTTACTAATTTTGATAGTTACTGATTAAAGACTTTGACCTCATGGCTCGCATCAACCACTGACGTGATTGTTATGCTTTCCTCTAATTCTCACCATGAATGCTTTTCCATTTTTTTCTTTCATTTTTATAATTTTTTTTGGTTTAATATCAAAGAAGTAGTAATATAATATAATAATATTAGTGTAAAAGGTAAACTAAAATTTATGTTCTAAAGATGATGTTTTAGGGACGATGGTTGGGATTCAATGTTTTAAATCCTTTTAATTATTTCTTATACAAATTTGATTATTTTTATGTGATTGATTTTTATAATCATAAACATTTGATGGATTATTATGATTTGACTACTTTGTGACTTGTGAGAGTGATTTTTAAAATGTTAAAAATTAGAGAGGATTGTAGGAAGCGTTAAATAAACATTTTTCCTATTTATTTTGGTTTATAAAATATACGTTGATCTTAATTAATTTATATCATATGAGCTAAGAAATGAATATGTTTATTTTTTTTCATCAAGATATGTATACGGCTTTGATATTTTTATTAGTTAAAACAAAAGGTACTAATTAAAGACAAATGAAATTTTGATAGTTAAGGACGAGAGATTATATCTCAAGTCCAAGACGGCGAGTGCGGACCGCACATGAACGCTCGAGCCCTATGCAAACAAATCATTAGGCTAGGATGGTACTGGACCACCATGGAAGCCGACTGCGCAAAATATGTCAAGCATTGCCACAGTTGCCAAATTTTCGCAAATGTACAACATGTATCCCCTTCACCTTTATACAGCCTCTCGTCGCCATGGCCATTCTCGACATGGGGAATCGATGTCATAGGCAAAGTACACCCGGTTGGAGCAGGAGGACACTGCTTCATCCTCGTGGTCATCGACTATTTTACGAAATGGGTTGAAGCTGGACCAAAATTGGTCAAGGAAGTCAAGGGAGAAGAGTTGGGAGACCATGGGCTAGGGCCATGGGCTCAAACCCAAGCCTAGACCAAGGGTCAAGGGATCACTAAGGGATAAGTAAAGTCAATTCTATGGTCAAATCGAGCCAACCCTAGTGATCAAGCTAAGTCAAGGAGAAGTCAAAGTTGGAGAGCAACAAAAGTCAAGATTATGCTATTTTTGAAATGTGGTCAATCAAGGTACACCCATGTGAGTCAACCCTCCAATAAATGGGCTCACATGGTTCATCAAGCTAGCTCATGGAGGTCAAGGGGCCTACTAATCAAAGTCACCAAGGATCATCACATTGTTTTTATGTTTTATGTCATTTTCATACAAGTCGCTTTCACTTTTTACTTTATGCTTTATTGAAAGGAGACAATGTAAACCCTTGTAACATGGTCACTAGGACCGTCCCACATGCCACCCAAGGTCAAATCTTGACCCTTGAAGACTACCTAAGATGCATGGAGAGGATGTGCTCACATGTCATTGTCTACTTTAAGTTTTTGTTTGTTATCAATTTCAAAATTGTAAGGTCACTAGGACCAACTTATTTCGGCTGATTTGAGGGACCTTTATGGCCCTTGGATCAACTTGTAATGTGTGGCTAAGATTAGAGTGAGGGTAATATATAAACCCTCATCCTCATCTCAAAATTTTCAGATTTGATAAAAAAGAAAACCCTAGCTTTTGTTGAGTATTCTCATTTTCTCATTACTTTGTGTTTGAGTTAAGTGAAAGATTGGTTTAGTGGCTTTGTGCTTAAACTAATCAAACCCTAATTCTCTAGCTTAGTGCTTAGAATTAGTGACTATCCTTTTTATCTTCCTTGTTTACAAAATTTCAGAAAATACTTCACTAAAAATTGATACATTGGCCGAGATTTTTCATCACCATCATCACTTGGTTTTGTTCATCCTTTGAGTGAAACTTGATCCACTACGTTTCACTCCAAATTGGTCATCAAAGCCTAGGTTTGTTCTTGATTTCATTTTTTTTATCTTTGTTTTGGTTTACCCTAGTATTCTTAGAGTAGTTTGCTTGTTTTCCCTTTTAACTTTTAGTTTTCTTCTTCCTTTCCTTGTTTATTTTCTATAAATTTACCACAAAATTTCCACAAAAGAACTCACAAAAATTTCACAAAAATGGAGGAGGACAAGAGACTTTCGAATTTGGAGGATAAATTGAATCAACTTGCTTAGGTAGTTGTAATACTATGATGAATGCCTTGAACACCCTCTTAGACCAAAACCTTAATGAACCAAGAAGGGGTGAAGGGGGAAGGGGGCGTGGCCGCGGGATAGGAGGCCGTGGCAGGGGTCACCCTCCTCCTCACATGGAAGATCAATTTTCGGATTAGGAAGAGTCCCTTGAAGCCCACCCTAGAGACCATGACCGAGATATCAAAGTGGATATACCCGATTTTTATGGTAGCTTGAACCCCGAGGATCTCTTAGATTGGCTTAGATCGGTTGAGAGAATTTTTGAATTCAAGGAATATTAGATAGGAAGTGTTTTAAAGTGGCCATCATGAAATTCAAGGGATATGCCTCCCTTTGGTATGAAAACCTTAAGAATCAAAGAAACCGAGAGGGTAAGGAACCCATTAAGTCATGGCTCAAACTCAAAAAGAAACTCAAAGACAAGTTTGTTCCCAAAGATTACACTCAAGACATGTTCCTCAAGCTAGCCCAACTAAAACAAGAGTCACACCCCATTGAAACCTATCTTAGGGACTTTGAGCAACTCACCCTACAATGTGAGATGAATGAGAAACCCGAACAAAAAATTGCAAGGTTTGTGGAGGGCCTAAACCCTAGGATAGCAAATCGGGTCAAAATGCAAAACTTGTGGTCATTCGATGAGGCCGTTACCATGGCCACACGTGTGGAGAGGCTAGAGAAGGGGAGAGGAGAGTCGGCTAAGAGCACCCCCAAAACCAACCCCATGTCGAGCCAAGGAGGGGTCAAGATTTCCGAGCCTTGCCCTACTAACAAACCCTCAAGTGTTGATAAAGGGAAGGGAATTGACTATGGCCCCAAGAGAACAATTCCTCTCAAGAAGTGCTACCAATGTCAAGGGTATGGTCATTTTGCTAAGGAGTGCCCTAGCAAGAGAACCTTGAACACAAGTGAGGTTGTGCATTGGGGAGACGATGAAGTGTTAGTTTGTGAGGAAGAAAAAAAAGAGGAAGTTGAGGATGTGAAGGTGGCCGAAACAATTGTGCCCCCGGACTCGGGGTTGAGCTTGGTCACTTGGCGAGTGATGCACACTCAAGAATCAAACGAGAATATGGACCAAAGACACCAAATATTTCGGTCCAAATGTACAATCATGGGGAGAGTGTGTAATTTGATTATTGATGGGGGAAGTTGTGTTAATGTTGCTTCTAAAACCCTCATTGATAAGCTTGCCTTGCCCACTTTGAAGCATCCTCATCCTTACAAGCTAAGATGGCTTAATCAAGGAGCCGAGGTGAAAGTTGATAAACAATGCAAAGTCTTGTTTTCCATTGGACAAGACTACAAAGATGAAGTTGTGTGTGAAGTGTTGGACATGGATGCATGTCATGTGTTGCTTCGTAGGCCTTGGGAGTATGAAAAGAATTCTTCCCACCATGGAAGAGACAACACCTACTCATTCAAGTATGGTGACAAGCTTATTGTCTTAGCTCCCCTACCACCAATGATGGGATGTAAATCCAATGCGTGCTTGTTTGAATCCTTCATTGAGCCGAAACCTAGCATGGAGAAGAAGTTGGAGCCGAGCTTGAAAGAGCTTGAGGACTTGAATGGGCTTGAGCCGAGTAGGGAAGAGCTAGGGGAAGAGATGAACTTGGAATGTGAAGGAAGCTCTAGCATGATAAGGAGGATTCTAGGAGAGGAGCAACATGAAGATGAAGCATCAATCAACAAGAAAACAACCAATGTGAACAATGAGAGGGCAAAAATCGATGGCCTAGAGAGGTCAAGTGGATCCTTGAGATGGAGGATCATTGATGGGCTCGATCACGAGCAAGAATGGATGGATGGCGTGGCTATGAACCGTGGACTCAAAGAGATGCTTGAGGAAGAATGTGTGGTCAAGCAAACCGTGACCAAGGAGGAAAACATGATCAATCCCTCGAGCCCAAGCAAAGGAATCCAACCATTCCTCCAAACCATCATCAAGTGGTGCCCATGGAAGAAAAGCGTGAAGCCCAAATTCGAGCAAGGATTGAGTCGGGAATCGAGTGTGAAGTCGAGCAAGTCGAGCAAGGGAGGGAGCAAGAGGTTCTCCAAGGACTTGAGGGCAAGTCCTTTCCAAGGAGAGGAGATTGGACCAAAATTGGTCAAGGAAGTCAAGGGAGAAGAGTTGGGAGACCATGGGCTAGGGCCATGGGCTCAAACCCAAGCCTAGACCAAGGGTCAAGGGATCACTAAGGGATAAGTAAAGTCAATTCTATGGTCAAATCGAGCCAACCCTAGTGATCAAGCTAAGTCAAGGAGAAGTCAAAGTTGGAGAGCAACAAAAGTCAAGATTATGCTATTTTTGAAATGTGGTCAATCAAGGTACACCCATGTGAGTCAACCCTCCAATAAATGGGCTCACATGGTTCATCAAGCTAGCTCATGGAGGTCAAGGGGCCGGCCTAATCAAAGTCACCAAGGATCATCACATTGTTTTTATGTTTTATGTCATTTTCATACAAGTCGCGTTCACTTTTTACTTTATGCTTTATTGAAAGGAGACAATGTAAACCCTTGTAACATGGTCACTAGGACCGTCCCACATGCCACCCAAGGTCAAATCTTGACCCTTGAAGACTACCTAAGATGCATGGAGAGGATGTCTCACATGTCATTGTCTACTTTAAGTTTTTGTTTGTTATCAATTTCAAAATTGTAAGGTCACTAGGACCAACTTATTTCGGCTGATTTGAGGGACCTTTATGGCCCTTGGATCAACTTGTAATGTGTGGCTAAGATTAGAGTGAGGGTAATATATAAACCCTCATCCTCATCTCAAAATTTTCAGATTTGATAAAAAAGAAAACCCTAGCTTTTGTTGAGTATTCTCATTTTCTCATTACTTTGTGTTTGAGTTAAGTGAAAGATTGGTTTAGTGGCTTTGTGCTTAAACTAATCAAACCCTAATTCTCTAGCTTAGTGCTTAGAATTAGTGACTATCCTTTTTATCTTCCTTGTTTACAAAATTTCAGAAAATACTTCACTAAAAATTGATACATTGGCCGAGATTTTTCATCACCATCATCACTTGGTTTTGTTCATCCTTTGAGTGAAACTTGATCCACTAAGTTTCACTCCAGAAGCCGTATCATACTGTAAGCTTGGCACAAAGGAAGTCGCCAACTTCATACAAAATAATATCATATGCAGATACGGTATACCCCACGACCTGATCAGCGATCAAGGCTCACACTTCCGAGGAGAAGTCGAACCTATCCTCACCAAGTACAAAATACAAAGACATAGATCATCATTTTACCGACCCCAAACCAACGGAGCGGTAGAAGCTGCAAACAAAACTGTAGTAACCATCCTCAAGAAGATGATCGACACCTGCCATGACTGGCCACACAAGATTCCTTTTGCCTTATGGGGATATCGAACCACAATACGCACACCAACAGGGATGACACCCTACTTCCTAACCTACGGCATGGAAGCTATACAACCTGTAGAAATCGAAATGCAATCACTTCGAATTCTAATGGAAGCAGACATACCAGAAGCAGAATGGGCACGCGAACGATATGAGCAGCTCATCCTTCTAGACGAAAGACGCTTACACTCACTAAGCACAGTTCGAATGTACCAATCAAGGCTACAACGCGCATACAACAAACGAGTCAAACCACTCAACATCAACGTGGGTGACTTGGTTCTCAAATTAGTAAGGGCACCATTACCGGTCGATCCAAGAGGGAAATTCAAACCTAATTGGGCCGGACCATACTTAGTAAAGGAGATCCTTCCCGGAGGAGCTGTAAGGCTAAACGACCTCGATGGCGAAGAATTCAACTTGCCCACAAACCTCGATCAGCTTAAGAAATACTACACTTAAGCCCTAAACAACTTTGCAATGTATTTCACAACAAACACGACACAAACGCACGGATGAACTACGCCTGGTTTGATTCTATGCAAATGGATACGTAGGCAGTTTCGCAAGGAACCCAACCGATTTATGAACTACGCTTGGTTTGATTCCGCGCACCGTGGATATGTAGGCAGTCTTACTCAAAGACTCAACCAAAATCACGAACTACGCCGGTTTGATTCTGTGTAAAACACAGATACGTAGGCAACTTTTCAAAGCGCAACCGAACTTTTAAAAATGCCTGAAGCTTAAAAAGGTCGAGGGCTATGCACTCACAAAGTGACACGCTCAAAGCTTAAAAAAGGTCGAGAGCATAGTCAACACAAAATACAAGTCTAAAGCTTAAAAAGGTCGAGGACGTAAAACAAAAACACATATCTGAAGCTTAAAAAGGTCGAGGATAAACACGAAACAATAAGACGAGACAAAAGGCAAACACTTTCTTTATTAATCATAAATGTTGAGAATGTTTAAAGTTTAAGTAGAGGGTTTAAAACTAGCTTTCAAACTCCCTTTTATTCACTGAACAATTAAATGAACAAAAATTCTTTGAATAAAACATCTAAAGTCTAAGTCTAAGTGTTCTTCCTACGGCGCTTTGGATGCTCCTCCTCATCTTCGTCCTTTGAAGCATCTGTACGAACAACAACCGAAGCAATTACCGGATTCGGAAAACTCCTCTCGAATTCTAAGGGCTCAATAAGGTCCTCTCCAGCAGCATCATCAACCTTCTCACCCAGACGATCCTTCACAGTCACCTTTGATCCGAGTCGTTCTCCATGTGGCTTGGTTGAAGACACTCCCGCACTCGAACTAACCAGGTCGCTGTAGTCCCGTCTCCCTCGCACCGCCGCATGCGCCAACGACGGCCTTGGACCCGTCTGTTCGCGCCTTCGCATGTTCTCCCTATCACGAGGATCCAGAGAAATGCACCACCTCCGATAGAAGTCCGAGACACGAGTAGTCTCGGAACCAGCTGGCCCAGTCCAAGTCACTCGGTCAGACCATCCGCGCACCCAAGCATCAATCATCCGGTTGTTGAACAGCGGCTTCGCATACGCGGTATCTGTATTTGGAATAACCTGAGCTAGACCGATCTGCCTCCTCAGCCCATGAGGGTGGATCCATACGCCTCGCTCGAACCCACACAACATTATCCCGCTAGCCGCGTCCGCAACCGACGGTGCCGTGATGTGTCGAATGGACCACCACGACACGACCCACCTTATCGTCCTCTCCCGAACAAACCCCTGGAAGTAGTTCACTGACCGCTTCCGAGGCATGGCCCAATGAAGAACACGGGTCATCACTTCGGCGGGAACGTACAACTCGCCTCGAGGTGGAGCCAACACACGCAGACGCTCCAATAGCCAAATCTGAAGAATCCTAGCACATCCACGGTACGAGCTCAGACGGTTCGCATGACGGTCGTCCAAGCCTAGTATAGTCTCAGCTAGGATCAAAGCTGAAGGATCATGGCCCAGCTCCATCTCCTCCATGACCCGTGCATACCTTGCATGGCCATGCAAACCATCTTCCATCGTTCCAGCAAAGCAATACCGATGTAGCAGGCAAAACCCGAGGGCTCTCCTCCTAGATCGAGCAGAAATGCTCACGTCACTCAAGTTCATGTAACGTCGCACAACCGTAACATGTTCACCACACCTCCCTCAAACAAACCTTCAGCTTGAGCATTGGTCATTGAGAGATACTGTTGCAATCTCCCGTTATAACCAAACTCACTCCTAACCGCTACTGGAGTAGTACGGTTAAACCATCCTGCAATAGCCGAAAACTCCTCTAGCAACGGACATATCTCACCTCCTGGGAACCTAAACACATGCACCCTAGGATCCCAATAATCAAGTTAAGCGTCAAGGAAGTCCACCTCGACGCGCATCTGCCTAAAGCCGATGATGACACCCGCACCAGTCAAAGCCAACGCCTTCTTCTCCGAGTCACCAAGGGAAGACGACCACCGCTTCAAAAGACCATCAAAATGGTCCATATTTTTCAAAATACAAAAAATATTCTTAAAAATACTAAGCTGTTTAAGAGAATACAAAACAAGCAAAGAAAAGAGTTGGGACTGAATGAGTTTCATAGCTCGTACCCCCTCTCTTTATATAGGAAAACAAAATCTCGAATTAGGAAAATTCGACGATAGAACCGGCAGCCCAAGCCGCAAGAAACCTTGCGATTGGTAGAGCCAATCGCAAGGGCCCTTGCGATTACCAGCCTCATTCGCAACAGATGCTGCGATTACTAGGGACGGCGTTATCCCCGAATTTCCATGTTTTCGACTTTTCAAATCCTAGCATGCATGCAAATACGACGTACATCCTAATTGGGCTCCCTAATTCACGCCTAATTACAAACAATTGAACATGGATCCATCACAAGTCATTGATTGATCCGATCATAACACTTCATTTTATAATTCGTTTAAAGCTCATTTCGAATTTTCAAAATTAAAATGAACATTTTCACACCCTCTTTTTCAACAAACATTTTCAAAGCAAAGTCTCCCAATCGGGAATCATTTTCAATTTTTCTAGCTACTAACTAAACAGGCACAAGAAGAAATGAAGCGACTACGAGTTCAAGCTACAAGACATGAAGCGACTAAGGACGACGACGACGTAGCTCATCGACCTCCCTCTGAAGACGAGCCACCTCCGCCCGACTCTGACAAAGCTGGGCCGCCTGCTCCGCCCAGGCCATCCTCCAGCGATGGGCTGTCCGCCACAACTTCTTATGGACATCCTTCGCGACCTGCACAATACAAGACAAACATGAACATTTTACTCCAATTTGCCTTAATTTCACTAATTTAAGACAAACTACGGGGGTAATCTTAAAACAAAAACCTTTCTGCTCCATTTTGCCTTAAATATACACTAACTTAAGACAAACTACGGGGGCAAACCCTAAAACACGTGCATTTTACCTCATTTTGCCTTAATTTGACCCAATTAAGTCAAACTACGGGGGGTAATCTTAAAACAAACAACATTTTCCCCATTTTGCCTTACTTTCATAACAATTAAGCCAAACTACGGGGGCAATACCTCAAACTAGCACCTTCAAACCCAAAATCTTCATTTTGACTACAGTTTCACTAAATACAGTCAAACTCGGGGAGTAACACAAAAACATGCCTAAACTTAAGTTTGCCCTTCGTTAATAACTAACTCGGTCAAACTGGGGGCTTACATAGATATACAGATGAAACATTACAAAAACCATACCTTTTTCACCTTGTCGCTCCAACCGTCCATGCCAGAATCCGTAATCACCGGCAGATATTCGGTCACGTGCCAAGTCTCTCGTGTCCCGGCGTTATCCCACTCCACAGTCGTAGGGAAGTCTGGGGGCTGGAACGCCAAGTCAGCGTCAGGCACCTACAACATGAAACACGACAAATTAAGACAATTTAGGGAAAATTTTTCAAATATTTTTTCCTTACATAAACACAAGAACGGAGCATACCTCAATAGGCCCACTAGCAAGCCTACCCCACGCGAACTGCGTATAATCCAGCTGACGAAGGAGGAGATTCTCCGACTCCCCCTCAAGATGCAGCTGCCTCTGCTGCCGAGTCAAGACCCGCGTCTCGAAAAGAACCTTAGGTGGATCGAGAGGCACGACGAAGTCAGGATACCTCATCTGAACCGCCAGACGCTCACCCAAGTACAAAACATACCCATACGGCGTAGCTAAGTACAATCGTTGAGCATCACGCTCCCGGAAGCGCAACCACAACCCCTCAGGAACACCTGTGTACTGCTCCCACGGACGTGGACGGAACTACAACAAAGAACATGTCAAACATATTTTCAAGCAAAATCATCTAAATACATGCTATTTAGAATGTTTCAGTACATACCTGACCACCCCTCAACTGGTTCAGCTGAACCCGAACAAAGTCATACGACCAGTCGTATCCGATACGGCTGCAAGTACCCCACGTCCATATCGCAGGATACTTTTTCTCCATCGCAATCGCCTCCTAAGGCAGAAAGAAAGGGAAGTGACTATAGATCCAGCACTACATAAGAAACATAAACAAGTTAGCACGAATACAATACATTTCAAGACAAATCCACTGAAGACAAGAACAACGTACCTCCATCAACAAACCAGGGGACACTAGGGGAATCCTAGACCCCTCGCCCATCTTCCACGGCCTCACAGCATCTATGCAGAAACGGATGCATAAGCCCAAGTAGGGGACACCCGATCAGACGCCCGATCGCACTCGATCCAGGAAGATCTGAAGCACTGACGTAGCAGCCCGCTCTCCCTTCTTGCCGAAGTAGGCAGAGCTAACAAACCACCAGAGCCACATACGAGCATTCTGCTCGTCACTCCAAGCTCCGGGACCATGCTGATTCTTCCCCTCGAAGTACTCCATGTAGGTGCCTTCCTTTGATAAGGCACCTCCAAGCCAGCACCAACAGCCTCAAGCACCACACTGTCGTCAATGGGCGGCGCCAAACCAAAGTCCATGTCACGGTCGCCAAAGGGCAGACCCGTGATGATAGCATACGCAAACAAGGTAATGCCTGCCTCGAACCCCGGCAAATGGAACGTCGTGGTCGTGTCCCAGTACCGGTCAAGGAACGCCCGGACGAACCTCAAGTTTGCCGACCGACATGGACCCAACGCTCGACCAACGGGCCCAAAGCACACCTATCAATCATCTCCTTCGCCCTGGGAGACAAGACATTTCGATATGCCCAAATGACAGTCGAAATGCCAGAAAACGTCCTCATATATCCTATCGGTAGTCCAGTAAGCGCCCGATGAGACAAGTGATGCTCACGGTCCGCCAACAAGTCGTGACCATCCCAATTCTTCGCAAAAGGACGGTCAACACGCGGACCATGACTCGCACGGCCCCTACCACGACCGCGAGACCCCGAAGCCTGTGAAGACTCACCCTCCTCCATGGCCTCTACCTCTCGCTCCTCCTCGCCTATCGCACCACCGTGACGGCCATGGGCGCCCATACCTCGCCCACGACCCCTCCGGGTCGGAAAGTCAACGGATCCAGGAGAAGGATCCCTCGCACTAAAAACACGACGCAAACTCGTACCACCAGGAGTAGTAGGCTCCTCAGCCCTAGAGCCATTACTCCGACGAGACCGAGCCCTCGTCGTAGGAGGTCCAGACCAGTCCTCCCCTACGACATTTCAAAGAACATAAAACATTTACAACACGCAAGACACAAACCACAGAAATAACAACAATCCAACAAAAACACCCATTACAGGGCCCTTTCAGGCCTAATTCACAATTTCGCTGAAAGCCGCTCTATACACATCAAAATTTCAACTTGATGGTTTCTATACACTACATTAACCTTCAATTACACCCCATAACAATCAATTGCATTTTGGACTTACTGATCAAAAACCCCTAAATTTGACCTAAGTTCTCCGTTTAATCGACTTTGAACCTCAATTTGAAGGCCGATTACTAGCATTTTTCAAAAACTAACACCATACACATACTATACTAGTCAAGGGGAACCTATGGCGAAGTTTAATTGCAATTCCGAGACCGAAAATCCGGGTCCGACTTTTGGGTCGGGACCATTTCACACGAAAATGGTCCAAAAACGTCTCAAACAATACACATTTCACAAAAACATTCAAGAATAGCATAATACAAGGGAATGGCATCGTTCTCTAGTGATCAAACGGCAAATTTCAAGCAAAAGACGATTTTTCACAAAAAACGTCTTTTCTACATTTCAAACCCGATCTAACAATTTACAACATCAAAATGCATAAAAACAAGTTAAATGGAGTATTACCTTGGTCCATTTTAAAGCAAAGCAAGAAAAACGAGCGAAAACGGTCTTGAAAATCGCAAGGAAACGATTTTTAGAGAGAAAAACGTAAAAATGGGAAATAATGTTTAGAACTCGGAAAAACCGTGTTTTATAATGGTGAAAAAGCCCAGGACCCTAATCGCAAGGACGTTTGCGATTTGGGGAAAGATTCGCAAGGACGCTTGCGATTCCAGCTTTGGGCATTTTCGTTGTTTTCTCGTTTTATGGCCTAATTTGGACTCCAAGTCCACTTATAGCCCTCTTAGACGCTTTTTCACATTACGTCGCTCGGTTAAGGTGTCACCTAAAGTTCGCCACACGCACTCTTTAACGAGTTTAAGCATTATACGATCATAATCACAACCTTTGCGTTTACACATAAGCACTAAGCATGAACACTTTCCCTCGGACGAATAATTCCCGGCTGGCATCAGCACTCTTCACGAGACCAAGCACAGCACCAGCACAAGCGCTAGCACGAAGCACAAGCAATAGCACGAACACCTGCACTCCTCGGCGAGACCAAGCAATAGCAACAGCAACAGCACGCAAAGGCATTTGGCAGGCAGGCATGCCCTTACAAGTATGCAAGGACCGTCATGTCCCTAAACATGTTTGTCCCGCCCCGAATAAGCCCGGTTCGGAGTCCTCGTCTCACCCATGGACACATACTCCGCGCCACTAATAACATCGAGACTGTAACGGTCCGGATGTTCTCGTATAGTTTGACTTTCGCTTTAGTCCTAAGCTCGGTCAAACTGGAGGCTCTGTGGATACCCACTTCCGTACCTCCCGCCAAAAACCAGTGATGTAACAATGGACTTTTATTGCATGCTTTTATGTTGACTTAAATGGTTCTAACTATGACGAATTCAGGTTAAATGTTTTAAAATGCAAAATGAGGTTTCTTTATGGGTCATCACTCTCAGTGTCGTTAGGTCTAGAGTCTAGCTTGTCTCAAGTTCAGGTCCTAATCGGCATGCGCACACCTTTTTTACAAACACATAGTCTAATTGACCCTTTTACATTAACAAGGTTCAATTCGATTCTCCTAAATCCCTAAATTTAGGCCCAGTTACTAAAACCATCTTTTAGGATTGGCAAACACCTAGGATAGTCTTACGGATTACCCTATTTCACAATATATACAAAATACACCCTTTTTACATTTTCAGGGCTCGGGCCCAGAACCGAGCCTAAACCCATTCCTGGCCCGCTTCCCAAGGTCCAGGATAACCTAAACAAACCCTAAAATCAGCCATAACAACGTATCTTAGAGCTCAAGCAAGAATATACCGTATATCCTAAAATATAACTTGGAAATAAACGGAAAAAGGAGGATAATGCCCGCCCTACCAATCGCAAGGACCATTGCGATTAGGGCAGGCAGCCGCAAGGGTCCTTGCGATTGCCACAGGCTATCGCAAGGGACCTAGCGATTCATAAGTCCAGTTTTATCCCCTAGGGTTTCCTAATTCTTGACGAGCTCTACAATATAAATACAACCCTCTACATACGTTCAAAACTCATTCGATTCACAGCAGAATTTCACAACTCAAACCTCTCAAAGCCTCACGCATAAACATCCTTAGAATTCTTCATTTTCCTAATGTTGAATTCTTCCCTTTGAAGCGAAGCGCTGCCGGTTTCCTGACTTGAGACAGGTAGGTCTTAATCCTAACATGGATTAAGGTTTTCTTTACTTCTTTATTACTGTTCTTTTACATAGCTTTGAACTTATAGGAGTGAACTTATAGTGTGAAATTTGAACTTATAGGAGTGAAATTTGAACTTATAAGAGTGAAATTTGAACTTATAGGAGCTGAATTTATAGGAGCTGAAACTTATTGGAGTTAAATTTATTAGAATTTAAAACTTATTGAATAATAATAATAATAATAATAATAATAATAATAATAATAATAATAATAATAATAATAATAATAATAATAATAATAATAATAATAATAATAATAATAATAATAATAATAATAATAATAATAATAATAACAATAATAACAATAATAACAATAATAATAATAATAATAATTTAAATATTAATATTAATATTAATATAATATGAAAAAATTTATTAAATTAATAACAATAATAACAATGATATTTATAGTAATGATGATGATGATTACAATAATTAAAATCGTTTAATTTATTCAAAATTATTAATTTTACTAATAATAAACAATAGTGTTCAAAATCGATTTTGCGGTCTAGTATAGTTAAATATCTCAATATATAGTTGATTATAAATAAGTTGGCTCGGTTAAATATTTTAATATACTATATTTATTTTCTCGAGAATTTTAGTATTGCATTTTGTAGAAATGTTTTATAGGTGTCAATTTATTTCATTTTCGACCCTTAATTTATTTGATTTTCGACTCTTAATTTTTTTATTCCACAAAAAAAAAATATGAGAAACATATTATTATGCAATAATAATAGTTATATAAAAATAAAACATAATAGAATTCATAGGAGCTGAACTTATAGGAGCTGAACTTATAGTGATGAAATTTGAACTTATAAGTTTGAAATTTGAACTTATAAGAGCTGAGCTGAACTTATAAGAGCTGAAGGAGCTGAGCTGAACTTATAAGAGCTGAAATTAAGCTGAAAAGAACAGGGCCTTTGACTAGCAAGGGCCTACATTAGGCTCACCCCGACTTTGATACGCGAGTCTACTTTTCATAAGGCGGTCATGCACCTCGAATACACACCCTATTCGTAACACCTTTCCAAAGTCGCATAAACAACGGACCTCTTTAAAATAAATCAATGGACAATTGAAATTTATTTTATTGTATGCATTTAGCAAGTCCTCATCTTGCATCTAAATCACTTAAAATGAATTCGTCATTAACTGAACTGTTTTTGTTAACAAGTTAAGCATGCTTAACTGAGGGTTTTAAACAATCTCTTTTTGCATTTGCATTTGCATTATTTTTACAACCTATATCGCACTTGTACGTAGCGAATTACTTAGGCTCATGTATGATTATTTGCATTGTTCTCAAGTCTAGTAGAGGCTATCTTTTGATAGGCTTTTCCAAAAGATCTTTCATAAAAACATTATTTTGAATTATACTTTAGAAAAGTACCCTCACCCGAATCCGAATCTGGTTTCACAATAGCCTTAGACGGATAGGTGTCGTCGTGCCTTGAACTCTAAGACGTGTCTTTGAGCATGAGGACACGGAGGCGGGTTCTAAATTTCCCTCATAATTTAGTGGCGGCTCCAAAACAGGTTTTAAAGGTTTTTCTTACTTAATCTTTTTAACTTTTACGCCCTTAGCAAGACGTCGAGTGGTCCGATTTAACCCCGGTAAAGGTAAAGGTAAAGGTGTTTGTATTTTGTTGTTTGGGTATTTTGTAGTTTGTGTTTGTGTTTTTATAGTTCTAACTTGATTTTGTTTTGTAGTTCGTTCGCGACCCTTGGAGGAGCTACGTTGGCGTTCCTGAGTCGATTGCAGCTCGCTTTGCTCATCGTGACGGGCAGCAGCTGTACATTGCGACCCAGTACGACTCGTACTGGCACTTGGGTGAGCGCCTGTCTGCGCAGACGGGTCGCGGCGGCTTCATCGTACCTGCGCCCCCGCCTTCGGTCCTGTTCGTGCAGACCTCCGACGCTGGCGAGCGTCGTTACGTGTATCGTGAGGGCGAGTCTGACTCCTTGCTGCGGCGGACCGAGGACTACGTGACGTGGGCGCAGCATGCCCTTGCTGACGCTGTGATCGAGGTATGCTTTGTCGTCTTTTTTTGCTTGTGTGTATGTGTTTTGGTTTAGGCAAAAGCAAAAATTTACCCTGATTTTTGTTTTTGTTTTTGTAGCCGCGTGACCACGACCTTGAGTTTCAGCCTCCTCCGTTCGTTGAGGATCTGCAGTTTGAGCATGACGGCTGCCGACATTTGATCGTGCTGCCGCCCTATCTGTCTGTAGTCGCCAACGTGGGTATGGAGAGTTGGGGCCCGCGCGTGAAGAAAGTATTCTTTCGTTTTTGTTTTTTTCGTTATTTATTATATGGTAAAGCATGTGTAGCGTGTATTATGTAGTATAGCCCCCAGTTTGAGTTAGATTTTAGTGTAAAATCGTTAGTCAAACTTTGTTTTAAGCTGCTTTTGATTATAGCCCCCAGTTTGAGTTAGATTTTAGTGTAAAATCGTTAGTCAAACTTTGTTTTAAGCTGCTTTTGATTATAGCCCCCAGTTTGTGAGCTAAGTGTAATTTTGTCATTTTAGCAAGTGACGGCCGACGTGCACAAGCGATTGTGGCGGACGGCGAACCGTTGGAGGGCGGCCCTGAACGAGAAGGCGATCGAGGCGAGCGTGAGCTAGAGGGAGGCGACGGAGTTTCGTCGTGCTTCGACCCAGAGCCGGCAGGAGCTCGAGCGAGTCAGAGCCGAGGAGCCAGCGAGGGTGCGTGCTGAGATCGACGGTCAGCAAGCGGAGGAGCTGGCGAGGGCGCGTGCTGAGCTTGAGGGTCAGCATACACAGGAGTTAGCTGGCTACCGCGTTGAGATCGACTCGGTGCGTGCGGCGCTCGAGCGTCGCGACCAATCGCAGTAGGTTTCGTCGTGGCTTGGACTTGTCGGTTTGTACTCTGTTGTACGCTTGTATTTGTATTATGAGAACTTGTATGTAGTGTGTGTACCGGATACTTTGTCATATGCGTTTGTTTATGTATTTGGACTTGTATACACGGTTGTGTATTTGGACTTGTATTTGTAGTTGTTTGTGTATTTGGACTTGTATACACGGTTGTGTATTTGGACTTGTATTTGTAGTTGTTAGTGTATTTGGACTTGTATACACGGTTGTGTATTTGGACTTGTATTTGTTGTATTTGTAGTGTATTGTAGTGTTGTAACTATGCTCCTGTTAGAAAAATCCAAAAATGTAACCGTTTTATTTTAAGATTCATAAAATTCAGGTTTCCGTTTACAACTTTGCCTCATTTGCTTATTATGATTTTTGTTTTGGAAATTTTGTATTGACTATTCCCTCGACTTTTTTAAGCTTTGGGTTTGTCTTTTTGTATTGAATGTCGCTTCCTTAACCCCTTGGGTCGTGAAACGAGTTTTTGTGATGACTTCGTCCTTAGCTTTTTTAAGCTTCGTACGTGTCGTCTTGTGTTGAATGTCGTCCTTTTTAACCCTTCGGGTCGCGAGACGAAATTTGTGGTGACTATGTCCTCGACTTTTTTAAGCTTTGGACGCGTCATTTTTGTGTTGAATATCGGTTGTGCTTTTTGCAAAGCTGCCTACGTATCAATGTAAAATGGAATCAAACCGGCGTAGTTCGGAGTTGCATTTTGTGAATGCACGTTTAAGGGCATGTCGGCCCGTGAATTTGCTTGTAGGAGGTGCACGTTTAAGGGCATGTTGGCCCGTGAAATTTGTTTGTGGAAGATGCACGTTTAAGGGCATGCCGGCCCGAGATTGCGATTTTTAGAAAATTTTGTTTGCTTTTAATAGATACATTACAGGGTGTTTTTAGGGATAGTATTTCTTGAGTTGATCAAGGTTGGTGGCGAGGTTGAACTCTTAGCCGTCAAGGTCAGTTAGTTTGACTGCTCCGCCTGATGCGGGAGCATTAGAGGAGGTTGAAAACGAAGTACTTCTAAGTCGACATTTACCTAAGATCACTAAAGAGTTGAAGATTGGTTCGAATTATGTAACTATGGTTACTTGGAAACACAATGGAGAAGCTGGAAACGCAGGTATGGAAGCTGGAAACGCAGAAGGAAACGCAGACTTTGAAGGTTCCTGGAAACTCACAGGAAACGCAAACGTGTTTCCCACAGACTAGCTGGAAACGCTAGAAAACGTTTACAGCTCAACACGCTTTCCTTAAATTAGTCCGTAGGAATCAGCTAGTATAACTTTAATTATTCTTAGTTTATTTTCTTTATTTACTTGCAAATAAAGTAGGAAAATTTCCTAATTGTGTTAGGAATAATCTAGTTGATTTTATTTGATTTTGTTAGTTTGTTTCCTAATTAAATTAGAAAAGTCTTAGTTGAAGAATAATTTGGTTTCCTAATTTTATGAGGACCAACATAGCTGTTTTAGAGTACTATAAATAAGGTTGGACTGTGACCTTATTTTTCATATCTTATCATATTTTGAATAAAGTTTTATACTTTGTTAAACTTGCGAGTTTAAACCCTTGTTTTCTTTCTTGCGAGATTGAATTCAAACTCTTCCTTGCGAGGTTGAGATTTAGCTAATCAAGTGATTTCCTTGCGAGGATTGATCAAGATTACTTGTTTATCCATTCTTGTTATGAAGAACTTGCATTATCCATCTTATTTGCAACCTCACGTTGCGTTTCCACCCAATAACAGCAACCTCACGTTGCATACATATTTACAGTTACAAATTCCGCTGCTACGTTTCTAAAGAACCTACGCGTTCTATATCAAATTGGTTATCAGAGCTCGATTCTTGATTTATTTTTCAGTAAATCTGTCTTGGGTAGCTTAAATCAATGGAAGAGAATTCTGGTCAAGATAAGCCGTGGATGGAAGACATGAATTCCATGCTGAAGGAGCTAAGTCAGTTGACATACATGGTGAAACACACGTATAAAAGTGGTTATAAGAAACCAAAGAACCCGAATATAAGTGATGATGAATGTTCGATTGAATCTGTAGAAGAAGAACGTCCGAGAGGAAGAAAGATCACCAAGGACGATGATGATCGAGGTCTCAAACTCGATATTTCAGATTTTAAAGGTGACATGGATCCGGAGAGTTTCTTGGATTGGATTCGACGAGCCGAGAGAATATTTGAGTATAAGGAGTATGATGATAGGAAGCAATTTAAGGTTGCAACATTGAAACTCACCAAATATGCTTCTTTATGGTATGAAAACCTAAAGAAACAAAGGAGGAGAGAAGGAAAGCCAAAGATTGAATCTTGGGTTAAATTGAAGAAGCATCTTATGAAACGTTTCTTGCCTCGTGATTATGAGCAAGAAAACTACTTGAAACTCCAATCTTTGATGCAAGAAAACTTGTCCGTGACTGAATACATCAAAGAATTTGAGAGGATAACAATCTTATGCGATCTTGAGGAGAAAGAAGAGCTGAGAATCGCAAGATTCATCAAGGGCCTAACACCCTCGCTTGCGGCCAAAGTTGAAATTCAGAATTTTGATGGTTTTAATGATGTGTACAGGTTAGCTTTGAAGTTTGAGAAGCAAGAGAAGGCACAAAAGACTAATCCTTATTCGAGAGGAGTGGTCATTGGTTCGAGTTCTCAAGCTAAAAACACTCCAAGCAAACCTAAAGAAACTCCAAAAGAGGAATCTCGAGACAAAGGAAAGGGAATTGCTGTGGAGACTAAAGGAAACTCAATGAGGCGTTGCTTTAAGTGTCAAGGCTATGGTCACATAGCAAACGAGTGTCCTCTAAAGAGAGCACTCACGGCTCAAGAATTGGAAGGGTTGGTTCCTAGCTTTGTCACGTCTAAGGAGGATGAAGAAACAGAAGACAAAGAGGGAATGGTTTATGATTTGGATCCCTTGAGTGAAGATGAATGCTTGGTGCTTAGAAACCTTCATGTGGAAGCAAGCACGGCTGAAACGGAACAAAGGGAGCAGATTTTTCATACCCGGTGCAAGGTACGTGACAAGATTTGTAATCTTATCATCGATAGTGGGTCGTGCACGAATGTAGTAGCAAAGACTTTGGTTGATGAACTTAAATTACAAAATAGAGACCGTGATAAGTCATATAAACTACATTGGTTGAATGGGGATGGTGGTGTTCATGTGAAGAAACAAGCCCTAATCTCTCTTTGTTTAGGCCCATATACTGATGAGTTGTGGTGTGGCGTGGTTCCAATGAATGCTTGTCATTTTCTATTGGGGAGGCCGTGGCAATTTGATCGAAAGGTTGAGCATGATGGGAGAACTAATATTTATAGCGTGACCAAGGGAAACACAACTTACAATCTGAAACCTTTATCACCTCATAAGATTAGAGAAGCTAAATTGAAGAGGGGAAACTTATTTGTGGAGGCTAAGGAAGTAGAAGAAGTTATTGCTCGTGGAGAACGCGTTTACATGCTTGTGGTACTTGATTCTGACTCGGGGAAGATTGGTGATAACCGTGCTGTGAGGGAGCTATTGGATGAATTTGGGGATGTGTTTCCGGATGATTTACCACAGGGGTTACCTCCTTTACGTGGAATTGAGCATCAAATTGACTTGATTCTAGGAGCGGCGTTACCAAACAAACCAGCTTATCGTTGTAATCCCGAGGAGGCAAAAGAACTTCAAAGACAAGTCCAAGAGCTACTTGATAGGGGTTACGTGCAAGAAAGCTTGAGCCCATGTGCGGTTCCAGCATTATTGGTCCCAAAGAAGGAAGGAACTTGGAGGATGTGCATTGATAGTAGAGCGGTAAACAACATTACCATCAAATACCGTTTTCCTATGCCAAGACTTGATGATATGCTTGATGAGCTTGCTGGCTCATGTGTGTTTTCTAAGCTTGATTTAAGGAGTGGGTATCATCAATTGCGAATTCGAGAAGGAGATGAGTGGAAGACCGCATTCAAAACGAAACAAGGACTATATGAGTGGCTTGTGATGCCATTTGAACTATGTAATGCTCCTAGTTCGTTTATGAGGTTGATGAATGAAGTGTTAAGGCCTTTCCTTAACAAGTTTGTGGTTGTGTATCTCGATGATATTTTGATCTATAGCAAGGAAGAGGAGGAACACAAGCAACACTTGAGAGCAGTTTTTCAGGTTCTACGAAAACAAAAACTCTATGGGAAACTTGAGAAGTGCACGTTTATGGTTCCTAGTGTTGTGTTTCTTGGTTATATTGTAGGTAAAGATGGTGTGAGCATGGACCCATCTAAGGTTGAAGCTATTCAAGCCTGGCCGGTTCCAAAATCGACTACGGAGGTACGAAGTTTCCATGGATTGACCTCATTCTATAGGCGATTCATCCAAGGTTTTAGTTCGATTATGGCTCCAATTACGGAGTTGACCAAGAAAGGAGAATTTGTGTGGACAACGAGTGCTCAAAAGGCATTTGAAGAAGTGAAGAGCAAGCTATGTTCTGGACCTGTTTTAGCACTTCCTGATTTCGACAAGTTGTTTGAAGTCGAATGTGATGCAAGTGGTGTTGGAATTGGTGCCGTGTTGATACAAGAGAAACGCCCTATTGCTTACTTTAGTGAGAAGTTAAATGGTGCAAGGTTGAACTACTCAACTTATGACAAGGAGTTCTACGCTATTGTGAGGGCATTGAACCATTGGAGACACTATTTGCGGCCAAAACCGTTCGTGCTTCATTCTGATCACGAAGCTCTTAAACACATACATGAGCAGCAAAAATTGAATCCAAGACATGCTAAATGGGTTGAGTTTCTGCAATCTTTTACGTTTTCATCGAAGTATAAGACCGAAAGTTCTAATATTGTAGCTGATGCACTTTCGAAAAGACATTGCTTATTAGTTGAGCTAGATGCAAGGTTGTTGGGATTTGAGCACGTCAAGGAGTTGTACAAGGATGATCCCTCGTTTTCTAAAGAGTTTCTTGAGCCTATGGAAGATTTCACATTGCAAGATGGGTTCTTATTCAAGGGAAAACGACTTTGCATTCCACAAAGTTCAATTCGGGAGTTGTTGATTCGTGAGGCTCATGGAGGGGCAATTGCTGGTCACTTTGGAACTAATAAGACTTACGACGTTGTAAGTGAACACTTTTATTGGCCAAAGTTGATCAAAGATGTGCAAGACATCGTGGCTAAGTGTGTTGTGTGTCAAAAGGCGAAGAGTTCGTTCAATAAGGGATTATACACGCCCTTACCTGTTCCCACGCAACCATGGAGTGAGGTTAGTATGGATTTTATACTTGCGTTACCAAAAACACAACGAGGAAAGGATTCGATTATGGTTGTGGTTGATCGATTTTCAAAGATGGCTCACTTTATTCCTTGTCATAAAACCGACGATGCTACTCAAGTTGCTGATCTTTAGTTTAAAGAAGTAGTGCGTTTACATGGGATTCGACTTACTATTGTGTCGGATCGAGATGTAAAGTTTCTTAGCTATTTTTGGAAGACATTGTGGAGATTAGTGGGAACCAAGCTATTGTTTAGTACTTCTCACCATCCACAAACTGATGGTCAAACGGAAGTGACTAATAGAACTCTTGGAAGTTTGTTAAGAGGGTTGGTTAGCAAGAGCACGAAGGATTGGGATGTAAAACTCGCACATGCCGAGTTTGCCTATAACCGTACTCCATCGGTTACTACTGGGCGTGCCCCATTTGAGATCGTTTACGGAGTTAATCCATTCCTACCTATTGATTTAATTCCGATTCCAAAGAAAGATCTCATGAGTTTTGAAGCAAAGGAGAGACAAACTGCGTTTCTTCGAACTTGTGAGCAAGTGAGAGCTCAAATAGAGAAGGCAAACGCAAAATATAAGGAGAAAGCGAATAAACATCGAAAGCAACCTGTGTTTCAAGTGGGTGATCTTGTGTGGCTACACTTGAGGAAAGAGAGGTTTCCATCGAAACGAAAGAATAAGTTGATGCCGAGAGCTGATGGTCCATTCAAAGTACTTGAGTGTTACGGGTCTAATACTTAAAAGCTTGACTTGCCAAGTGAATATGGAGGAGTTAGTGCGACGTTTAATGTTGGAGATCTATCACCATATCTCGAAGACGACAATTTGAGGTCATGCCGGCCCGTGAATTTGCTGAATGCACGTTTAAGGGCATGCCGGCCCGTGAATTTGCTTGTAGGAGGTGCACGTTTAAGGGCATGTCGGCCCGTGAAATTTGTTTGTGGAAGATGCACGTTTAAGGGCATGCCGGCCCGAGATTGCGATTTTTAGAAAATTTTGTTTGCTTTTAATAGATACATTGCAGGGTGTTTTTAGGGATAGTATTTCTTGAGTTGATCAAGGTTGGTGGCGAGGTTGAACTCTTAGCCGTCAAGGTCAGTTAGTTTGACTGCTCCGCCTGATGCGGGAGCATTAGAGGAGGTTGAAAACGAAGTACTTCTAAGTCGACATTTACCTAAGATCACTAAAGAGTTGAAGATTGGTTCGAATTATGTAACTATGGTTACTTGGAAACACAATGGAGAAGCTGGAAACGCAGGTATGGAAGCAGGAAACACAGAATGAAACGCAGACTTTGAAGGTTCCTGGAAACTCACAGGAAACGCAGACGCGTTTCCCACAGACTAGCTGGAAACTCTGGAAAACGTGTACAGCTCAACACGCTTTCCTTAAATTAGTCCGTAGGAATCAGCTAGTATAACTTTAATTATTCTTAGTTTATTTTATTTATTTACTTGCAAATAAAGTAGGAAAATTTCCTAATTGTGTTAGGAATAATCTAGTTGATTTTATTTGATTTTGTTAGTTTGTTTCCTAATTAAATTAGGAAAGTCTTAGTTGAAGAATAATTTGGTTTCCTAATTATATTAGGACCAACATAGCTGTTTTAGAGTACTATAAATAAGGTTGGATTGTGACCTTATTTTTCATATCTTATCATACTTTGAATAAAGTTTTATACTTTGTTATGTTAAACTTGCGAGTTTAAACCCTTGTTTTCTTTCTTGCGAGATTGAATTCAAACTCTTCCTTGCGAGGTTGAGATTTAGCTAATCAAGTGATTTCCTTGCGAGGATTGAACAAGATTACTTGTTTATCCGTTCTTGTTATCAAGAACTTGCATGATCCATCTTATTTGCAACCTCACGTTGCGTTTCCCCCCAAAAACAGCAACCTCACGTTGCATACATATTCACAGTTACAAATTCCGCTGCTACGTTTCTAAAGAACCTACGCGTTCTATATCACCGCCGGTGTAGATCTCTTTGACGAGGTAAGATCCAGCCCAGTTAGGTTTGAACTTTCCTCTTGGGTCGACTGGAAGTGGTGCTCGAACTGATTTTAGTACGAGGTCACCCACTTTTACGTTTCGTGGCTTAACTCGTTTGTTAAATGCTCGTTGTAGTCGTGCTTGGTACATTCGCACGGTGCTCAAAGAATGAAGCCGGCTTTCATCTAGAAGCATGAGTTGCTCATAGCGTTCACGTGCCCATTCCGCTTCTGGGATGCTACTTTCCATTAGAATACGTAGCGATTGTATTTCTATTTCCACCGGTTGTACGGCTTCCGTGCCGTAGGTGAGGAAATAAGGTGTCATGCATGTAGGTGTACGGATGGTGGTACGGTACCCCCATAGTGCATATGGTATTTTGGTGGGCCAGTCCCGACAAGTGTCGATCATTTTTTCAAGAATAGTGACAACTGTTTTGTTTGCTGCTTCAACGACGCCATTGGTCTGAGGCCGATAAGGTGAGGATTTGTGATGTTGTATGTTGTATTTTGCAAGTATAGCTTCCGCTTCGCCCTGAAAGTGCGAGCCTTGATGTAACACCCCGTGTTAATTTAAATCAATATTTAGCCATCGGTCATAAATTTCAAGTCTTAAATCACTTCCTAACCTTTTAACCTTCCAAAATCTCTATTTTTGCAAAACTTTCGTTTTATAAAATGTATCGAATTCTTTAAGACTTTTGAAAATTTTTGAATAATGAAATAAATATTTTAGTCTTAGAATTCAAAAGTGGAAATATTTCGAAAAATCGTCAAACGCGCACACTTTAACTTTTATCGCTTTTGACACCCGACTTTTTGAAACTGACCGATTTCGTGAAAAACTTTTTTTTAGAAAATATCCAAAGGAACCTTCCATTTTGCACTCTAGTATGTCAAGTGGATTTTGATGTCATAATTCTTTTTTTTAATTAAACATTACTTTTCTAATTAAAACAAAACTTATACAACACAATTCTTTAACCTAATTTCACTACTACCTTTTCATTATTTTTCTAAGTCAAAAACACTCTCTTTTGGCCCTCTATTTTGCCGAGCTCTTTGCTCCTCTTTTCTCTTTTATTTTTCTTCCTTTTTCTCTTTAAAACATCCTAAGTTAAAACCCTAAATATTACTCTAATAGTTCACTAGTATTCTAAGCTTATTCTTGGATATTTGGAGCTCATTTTACTTCGGGTTTTTGAAGGTGAAGACGGGTATTTGGGTGAATCTTTGGACCTAGATAATATTATAGATCCGGATAACCTCTAGCTTGCCAAATCAAGGTGACTAGTTATATCTCATTTTAACCTCTTTGTAAATTAATTTGATTTTTATTATAAGTTTTATGAGTATGATTTTTATGTTAAATATGTTAAACATCATGAATATGTGTTTGTATGAATATGTGGAGTATAAGTAATAATAAAAAATAAATAATGTTTAAAATAGATTATTGTAGTAATATGTTCATATGTTTAGTTTAATTTATTTTGAGCATTTTTAATTATTGTGTATATGATTTTTATGTTTATTTATGTTTTAGTTAAGTAGTAATCATATATAAAAATTATGTTAAATATTAACAATGAGTTTAAAGTGATTAAAATCGAAAACGAAAATTATGTGTGTGTGTGTGTGTGGTTCTCACGGCATTTTGCCCTTTTTTATTTAAATTTTCACTTTTAATTTTTGTAAATAATATGTTATGTTAAGTTAGGTTAAAATGGATGTTATCATGTAAAAAAATTAAATTTGGAAAATAAATTATCAAATGAAAAGTATGCACATATGTGTTCTTGAGCTAATTTTGGTGTTCTTGAAATCTTCAAGTTGATGTTCATGTGTGTTCTTCCTTTTTACTCATTTTGATTTTGATTTAGTTTATGTTTGTTATTAATTTTTGTTTATGTTTAGTTATTAGTTTATATAATGTTATTAATATCACTTAAATCAACTTACATGTTTAGAAAAACATTTAGAAAATGTAACTTTATATTTTAGGTCAAAATTTTAGTTAAATGAAATTTTTAGTAAAATTTCATTTTAGTTTAAATCGTTTTAGTATAATTGGAATAATTAAAATACAAAGACTTTAAGCTAAAAACCGATAAAATCAAAAAATGAAATTTAGAACCTCCTACTACTTGCTCACGGCATTTTGGACCTTTTTAGGTTAAAAATTGTTTTTATCACTTTCTAGTTTATTGTTAAAATAATTTAATTATTAGTTAATAAGTTAGAATTAAGAAATTTAAAGAAATAAATCAATTTTGACATATATGAAAACCACACGGCATTTCCACTTTAAATGGACTAAATTTAATTAAAATGAATTTATCACTAAGTTACTAAAGTTTAATAGTTAGTAGAATTGAATTTTTGTATAAATCGATTTAGTTATAAATGAAATATATTAAACCGATAAAAATGTTTAACCGTTATAAAAATGAACTGAATCGTGTGCAAATATTGGACTGTTGGACTGTTGGACTTGGACATACGGACTAAATGAACCATCCACGACACTATTATTATTAAAAATGAAAATCGCTAAATTTAGTAAATAGACGACTAAATTTAACTAAGTCTCAGTTTTAAAATAAATATCATTATCACTAAATACAAAACGAACTTAACGACTTCGAAACTAGAAACTTGTACTTAGTAAATAAAAAGGTTTAGTTATATACCTAAAATATCTTAAGTGTAAAAATACGTATAAAATATAAAAATACGTACAAGTATAAGAATACGTATAAATATAAAATACGTAGAAATATGAAGTATAGGAATACGTATAAGTATAAAAATACGTATAAAATACGAAGTATAAAAATACGAAGACGTATAAAAATACGTATAAAATACGGAGTATAAAAATACGAATACGTATAAAAATACGTATAAAATACGATGAATAGTGATTGATGAATAGTGAAAAATTTACGAAACTTGTAAAACAAGTTACGTCTCAAAATTCAAAGATATTTCGATTTTCAAAATTTGAAATATTGGAAATAAATGAAAATTTTACTAAGTATAGAAAAATTTAAAGTGAATAAGTAAATGACCTAAAGTGTTTTGAAAAACACTTAAATAAAATTGGACATACTAATGAACGTTTCAATATAGAAACTTGAAAACGTTAATAATTAACAACACTTCAAATAATAAACGAACGTGTTATGTGATCATATGAAACCGAAAATAAAAATACTTAAACGTTTGACGATGAGACTAGGAAAGTCTAGTAACATGTGATATGTAATATCAAATAAATAATGAATATTGAGTAAGTTAAATAAAAGGTCAAACGCTTGAGCCTCCGATATGAATTGTCAATTGTAAGTGAAGTGGGGTTAAGATAGTCTTGTGCGGATACCACTATCTCGGTCTCTGGCTTGGGTCATATCGAATAGTGTGGTTTAAGCCGGCAGCTTTATTGCTTAGCATGTTGCCCATGCCGTTACGCCTTAAGTCGTATAGCCAAAGCCGTACAAGATAATGAATATGCCAACTCTTTTGGGCCAAGCATTAGGAAATAGTCGTTTTATTCAGAGTTAAGGTGCTCTATGAATAGCATAGCCCATTCTTAAAGTGAATATTAGTGTATGCATACTAGACTAGGGTTTTATTCCCCTATTTCGCTAATGTTACCAGGGCACCCGCGACCTTGTGGATTCAGGTCGGTTATGCGGTTCTGTCTCCTTGCCGTGTTTCGTTCTGGAGTGAAACTCGATCAAGGGCCCATGCTCACTCACCTCTCTCGTTTGAGGCCAAAGGCAGCCCCAAACACCCTCTCTTTTTGTGTTTCATTTTCTGATTTTGTGGCCTAAATCCTAAGAAAATCAACTTGTTTTTGTGGGATGGTTTTCTGATTTTGTGTGATAACATAAATGAAAGGTAGATGGATATGACTTAAACAAGTTTAAGCCTAGGATAGAGCCTTAACAAGCACATAGCCATTGTTAAGGGGTCGAGCTACTCAAAGCACATAGCCATTGAGCCACCCTAGGTAAACCTCAAGCACTTAGCTAAGAGGGTTTTCTCGAGCACAAAGCCAAGAGAAGGTAAGGAGTAAACACTCACTCACTCTAATTTTCATTCATCATCTAAATCTCAAATCTGAATTTTACAATGAGTTAGCTTGGCTTTTATAAGCCCCAAGCTTTGATCTCCACCCTACATCTATTACATGATCTAAGGGCCACTAATTGGCATTAAAAGAGAGCCAAATACATGTCCTAATAAGGCTCACAAATCTGATGGAAAAGCTACAACAAAACAAACTAAAGCATAAAGTAAGACAATGACACTTGACTCTATCTACACCTTGCATTTGGGTTCCTATTCTAATGGCCAAGATTTACACCTTGGAGAGCAAGGTGTACTTGATTCAAAGCTCCTCTAATCTGATTTCAAACTACAAACAACAAGACTTTAAAGTAGAAAGGGACATAAAGTAGTAAAGGCTCTTTTATTGACAATGACTTGCTTCTAAAGTTGAATGCCCCTTTGTGTGAACAAATCAGCCGACTTGTTAGCTCCCATATGATGATTTGTTTGAACCCACTTGAGTCTAGGTTTATTAGGATCTCCCCAAGTGGTTCCCAAAGTCACCCAACCAAAATAAGGCCATTTAATTCGTGCAACCTCCCTTGCTTTCAAAAGTAGTCCAAACCGAGTTGCATAAACTGACCGTGAATTCTAAGCTTCACCATTCCTTACTCACGTTGAATTAGAAGGCCCATGATATTTCATTGGAAAGGTAATTGAGCTAGCTATCCAATGCAAAAAGAATCACCCAAAAATATGGCCTACAACTCAAGATATGGAGCTTTTAGTACGGACATGTCAAATAGCCTATGCACCGAATTTTAAAGATCAACTCCCTAACCTACTTTTTGGACTCCTAACCCAAGTGTGGTTTGATTTCCACTTGTTTTCCCTTGAGAGCACTTGGTCGGAGCCTTTGGACCAAAATTTAGGCCTTGACTCGGGTCTAGGACCCAAGCAACCCCTATTCCCAAAATTGCCCAAAAATTTGCTAACCCCATTTGTTCCACGTTCTTAGTGGGCGCGACACTTGCATTCGTTCTTACCCTGCGTAAAGATTACTTGACGAGATTCTATCTGAAGTTCGAATCGTTTCGAACACTAGAAGATGAGATGCAAGTACTATAGTATTCGGCGTGGTTTGCGAGTCGAGTAAGCCGCTGCACTATGGTAGTGAGATGCAAGCGACTAGAGTACAATGGCCTACTCAGTGGTCAGGCTCGTAAGCAGTATGTGTTGTCTGTTGTATGATTAATTGAGAATGAGTGCGTACCATCTTTGAAAACTAAAGACCACAAATTTCTGAAGTGAATCGAGTCTGCATGATGTGAATGATACTATATGTACGTCTGTTTGCGATCTGATATCGCGTTGTAATCTTGTTGAATTATTGTGATACTATTGTTATGATATTATATGTTATTTGCCTTCATAACTGAATATCATGCTTATATGATTTATCGCTTTAAACCGCATGCTTATTATGACTTATATGTCTTTATATGCTATTTGTATTAAGCATGTTTATGTTTTTATCATAATGTTATAATTATAAAGCGATAGTAATAAACCAAAGTAATTGAAATCGAGGGTAAGTATGAGCATAGCTAGTCCTTTGTCAGCTCGTGGCACACCCCATCGCTTTATTGTGCAGATAGCAGTGGGCGGTTTGGATTTTGGACAGGGCCACGAGACGATTTTATGCTTTATTTTAAGTTGTTTTTGAGAGAAATGTAATATACACTACGATACTCTTTTAAATTTCCGTACTTAGAGTTGTTTTATTCAACTCTTGAACAATGTTATAACATTTGGGTTTTATTGTATAATTAATAACGCTGGTTTAAGACTTAATTAATTTCCGCCTTAGTAATTAAAGTCGACTAAAAACCAGGTTGTTACACTTGATCACTGATAAACTCATGTCGTATGCCGTATTGGCATATGATGTTTGTCTGTATGAACTTGGTGACTTCTTTCGAGCCGAGGGTGCGGAAAGACGCTGATTCTACCCATTTTGTAAAATAGTCAATTGCTACCAGTACGAAGCAGTGACCTCCTGCTCCGATGGGGTGGACTTTGCCTATTACGTTGATGCCCCATGTTGAAAAGGGTCATGGCGAGGTCAGGCTATAAAGAGGTGAAGGTGGTACGTGTTGTACGTTCTTTGAAAATTTGGCGATTGTAGCGGTGGTTGGCGTATTGGATGCGATGCCTTCCATGGTCGTCCAGTACCATCCTAGCCGTAGGATTTATTTGCAGAGTGCTCGAGCGTTCATGTGGGGACCACATTCGCCGTCATGAACTTGCGCGATGATTTCTTGTCCTTTTTTGTAATCGACACACATGAGTAGTGTACCCCGCGATGATGGCTCGTTCGCCGCGTTTGTCGGTGTCGGGTGGGTAAGTGTTGTTTGTTTTGTAGTTGATGATGGCTTAATACCATGGCTCTGTTTGCTCGGCTTCATCTATGTCAATAGTGTGAATGTATGCTGGTTCGTCACGTCTTTGGACGATGATGGGCAGCATCTCCATGTTTGGAGGCATATTCAGGAAGGATGACAGTTTTGACAATGCGTTGGCAAACTGGTTTTCTTCTCTTGGGAGGTGATCGAATTCGACACAGTAGAACTTGGTTAGGAGTTTTTGTACTTTTGCTTGCTATTTTGTGAGGGTTTCACTCATGATTTTCCATGCCCCTGTCACTTGATTTATGATGAGAAAGGAATCTCCGTGCACGCGAAGATTCTTTATGTTGAGAGCGATAGCTGCTTGCAAGCCGTAAATACTTGCTTCGTATTCTGCGGCGTTGTTTGTGACACTGAAGTCGAGTTTGATTGAGAGTGGCGTATGGTCGCCGCTTGGGGATATTAGGAGTATTTCTACCCCGTAGCCGCGGTAGTTTGATGCTCCGTCAAAGTATAATTGCCGATGTCGGTTTCTCTACAAAGATTCAGTCGTCAGGAAATGACATTGTGTCAATCATGGGTTGTTCGACGATAGCATTTTCTGCGAGAAAGTCTGAAACCGATCTTCCCTTAATGACATACAAATGGAGGTACTTGAGTTCGTACTCGGAGAAAAGCAGAGTCCATCTGGCCATGCACCCGTTTAGGACTGGTTTTTCAAACAGGTATTTGAGAGGAACCATTAAGGAGTATACTCTCGTCGTATGTGCGAGTAGGAATGCCTGAGCTTTTTGGTTGCCCAAACCAGTGCGAGATAACTTTCCTCGAGTGGTTCGTACCGAGTTTCGTAGTCATGGAACTTTTTACTTATGTAGTAAATTCCTCGTTCCTCGTTGTTGACTTCCTGAGCGAGCATGGCGCCCATAGCGTTTGGCGTAGTCGTTAAGTACAACGATAGTGGCAGGTCCTTTAGTGGAGGTACCTGAACGGGTGGATTTGTGAGCAGGCTTTTGACTTTTGTCGAATGCTTGTTGACAGTCATCGTCCCATTTTGTACTTTCTTCCTTTTTTAGTTTTTTGAAGATTGGCTCGCAAATCATGGTGAGCTTGCTGATGAATTGGGAGATATATTGGACTTGTCCCAAAAAGCTCCTTATTTCGTCCATGTTGCTTGGCGGTTTCATGCCCATTATTGCTTTGATTTTGGTTGGATATATTTCAATCCCGCGTTAGCTTACTATGTGACCTAGTAGTTTGCCTGATGTGACCCCGAAGGTGCATTTCTGTGGGTTTAGTCGCATTTTGTATTGCCTGATTCGGGTAAAGAATTTCCGGAGGTTGGTGACGTGGTCACCCCTTTCCTTTGAATTTTCGATCATGTCGTCGACGTATACCTCAACCTCTTTGTGCATCATGTCGTGGAGAACGGCCGGCGTTTATGAGTTCAAATGGCATAACAGTGTAACAGTATGTTCCCCAGGGGGTTACGAAGGTTGTTTTTTACATGTCTTCTGTTGCCATTTTGATCTGGTTGTAACCTGCATATCCGTCCATAAATGACAGTAATGCGTGATCGGTTGTATTGTCAACTAGAATGTCCATGTGAGGCAGTGGGAAGTCGTCTTTTGGGCATGCTTTGTTTAGGTCTCAAAAGTCGGCACATACCCGTATTTTGCAGTTTTTCTTCATAACCGGGACCATGTTTGAGAACCAGTCAGAGTATTCGATAACTCGGATAAACCCAGCTTGTAGTTTTTCGATCTCGTCTTTGACCACGAGAGACCATACAGGTTTGATGCGTCGAAGTTTTTGCTTAACAGGTTTGACACCTTGTTTGATTGGGATGCGATGTTCGGCTATCTCACGGTCGATGTCGGGCATGTCCTTGTATGACCATGTGAAGACGTCTTTGAATTCCGTGAGGAGCTTGTTGTATGTGGCTCTTTCTTCTGTGCTTAAGGAAGCCCCCAGCTGCAGTTCTCGGGGCTCTTTAGGTGTACCTATGTTGACGGTGGTAGTGTCCTCAATGATGGGGTCCTGTTTGGGTTTTGAGACAATGCTTGCAATGTATCTATATAATGCAATGTTATTTTGTTTAAAATTATCGCAATCATTAGAATATGCAGAAATTCTGGCCGAAGAATCCTTAATACATCTGGCAGAGATAGCCATGGACAACGCGAACCGCCAACATCAACCTAGCGCGTTCGACCGGTTCTCACGTCATCGACCACCAGTATACTTGGGTTCAAGTGACCCTACCGAACTCACGAACTGGCTGGAAGAAATGAAGAAGCTCATGGATTTGAGCAGGACACCTCCCGAAGAGAGGGTCAACATCGCCGCTTTCTATCTGAAAGACGAGGCGAATGGTTGGTGGAACGTGATCAGGACCAATGAGCCTGACACTACGTTCACCTGGGGCGAATTCACAACAAAGATCAAGGAGCGATACTTCGGGTACGAGCTCCGGTGCCAGAAAGAGGAGGAGTTTATAAGTCTAAGAATGGACGATATGACTCTCCAGGAGTATACGGAGAAGTTTCAACGGTTGTCAAAGTTTGGGACTGCTGTTGCCCCCAACGAAAGAGCCATGACACAGAGGTATCTACGCAATATGTCTGCAAGTCTGCGTACTTACTTGAGCAGCAACTCCTACACCACTTTTGCCGCAGCATACGAGCGCGCGTGCAGTGTATGGGCTTCCTTGGAGTTGGAAAAGGCTGAAGAGAAGAAGAAGAGGAAGGAGGTGTTTGTGCCTTCCGTATCACAGTCGTGCTTCATTCAGAAGCCGAACTACCAACGTCCTAATCAGCAGAGGCCAAACTTTCAGAGGCCCGCATTTCAAAACAGGTTTCATGCGGGGAACAATGAGAGGGCCATGGTTGCAGGAAGGGCTCCTCAACCAAGAACCCTACCGGGGAGATGCCAGATGTGTGGCAAGGCATCACATGAAGGGAAACAGTGTAACGGTCAACCAATTACCTATTACCGATGTAAGAAGCTAGGGCACAAGGCAAATGTATGCCCCAACAACCTAAACGCGGCACCTGTTACGGGAGTACCACAATCTGTAGTGGTACAAGGTCGAGTGTATGTCCTCACGGAAGCTGAGGCAAAGGAGTCACCTGAGGCTGACGTGGAGCGATTTGATGCGGGCCTCTTTGTACCTTATAACCACACTCACCCTAAACTCGATTCACTCATGAACATCATTACACTCACACGTTTTTAGGGGTGTTTTGGGTGGATAAGTTTCTGATTTTATTGTGAAACATAAAAAAAGATAGAAAAGATATGAATTAGACTAAGCACATAGACAAAGCCTAAGACTAAGGATCCGACCAAGCACTAAGCTAGGGTCATCACCCAAGGAACTCCAAGCACTAAGCTCAGGAGGTTTTCTCAAGCACTTAGCCATGAGAGAGGAGAGGATTTTCAAAAGAGAAAGCCTCACACAAAAACCGAAATTTTATATCATCACAAATCTGAAAAATACAATGTGGAATGCTTGGTTTATATAGGACCAAAACTTACATCTTAGCCATACAATCAAGCTTGATCTAAGGGCTGAAAAATACCCCCAAGTACTACAAAAATAACGGCTCATTTAGCCTTACAAAATCAGCATACAAAACAACAACAACAACAACAACTAAAGTAGATAGCGACCCCTTGAAGTATCTCCACCTTGAGTTTGTTATTCATCCAAGGGTCTTGATTTGCTCCTTGGAGAGCAAGTTTGGACGTCCCACATATGTCCCCAAGCTGATTTTGAGCATCCTTACAAAATACTAAAAGGTGACAAAGACATAAAGTATAAAGCAAAACTATAATGAAAGGAACAAGCATTTGAATTAGAGTGTATCATTTGCAAAGGAAATCAGCCGAGATTCGGCCTATTTTGGCTGAAATTTCTTGACCATTAGCCTAAGGACCATGGTTGATTTCACGTTATTCACCTTGTCTTACTTTGATTTATCCTCTCATATTTGATCCTAACACCATTACCCACATGAGTTTTGAGCTACATTGCCATATAGCCTACCCTAGCCTTGCTAGTGACCGCTTTGCTTACTCTTGTGCTTGTCCTCGGGTTTTGATCATGCTACGACTTGCTGATGTCGTTGGCATTGAGAGTGATGGTGAATTGGAGTCGGGATTGCTGTTTCCCCGACCCTTGATGAGGTATTTTCCGCAACATGTGAGTGTGCTCTTTTTGCTCAAGAAAAGAGAAAAAATCAAACACAAAAATCTGAAAAATAAACACAACACACAAAAAAAATAAAAAGAAAAGAAAGTGTGTGCACAAAAATGCAAAAGTTGTTGTTGTTTTACATGAGTGAGCACTTGTACTTGATTCTTATGTTGCGTTGATGCGTAAAGGAGACCGTTATGCTGTTTTCGGTCCGTTTATTATGAGAGTTGGGTTACGTTTTGGTTGGATGAGCACTTGAGTAGTATTAGTGGTTTCTAGTGGCTTAGCTCCACGATTCCATAACTATTTGATCCACCTTATCACCCTTTACCTCTCTATGGCCTTTACATCCTCATTTCCTATGTAAGCCCTCATGTTTGCTTCGTTTTTGAGACATTATTCGTGTACGGGAATGCGAGATTTGGTCCACATTCGATTGCGGGCGTGCTTCCACTAGTCGAGTAGGTGAGTGTCACTATATACTTCACCTTGATCATCATTTGAGTAGAGTGGAAACCGTGAGAGGTCCGTGATTTGATTGCTAGAGAGCCTAAGTCTAAGCCATGCTGTTCATTCTGCGCCGTCTTGTAATTCTCATCCGTTAGCTTGCTATTTCCATGCGTCCCATGTTGAGTCGGGATTGATTGCCATTTGCTCATGCTGCTTGCGGTTTGGTGATTGTTGGGGAGGTTTCCTTTTGCTCGCTTTGTCCTCTATTTTCTGTCATGCTTGGTTGCTTGAGGACAAGCAACGGTTCGGTTTGGGGGAGTTTGATATCTCATATATTTATGTACTTATAGCCCCCTGTCGCTTGCGTTTCTTTGCGTTTCCTGTGCTTTTACTTGCGTTTCTGCTCCTATTTCTCTCCGTTTTGGCACTGCTGCGTTTTTGTGTCCATTTTGCAGGTACAAGCGCATATTTGGAGTTTAGGATGCTTGTCGAGAGGTTACGTGAAGTTTCGTGAAGTTTGAAGGTGATTCGAGTTGGTTTCGTTGCGTTTCGCTTGCGCACGAGCCTCGTTTCTACCAATGAAGGTGTCCCGGGACCATGGGATGGGATTTCAAACTCACATTATCATCCGAGACCTTGTCCCTACTCATGAGCAAAGTACATTAGCCTTGGGACAACAAGAAGAAAGGAAGTTGGCTTTGCTGCAAGCCAAAAGAAGCAAAAACAAGAAAAAAAACTAAGTACAAAAGAAGCACAAAAGAGGACTTGAACTGAAGGCTCCGGGATGACCTTGTCCGTCCGGTGCACTTGTCCCGTCCGGGATGGCCCTGTCCCGTCCGGGACCACCTAGGGACAGTGAGGCAACCGTTAGCTTGAAATGTTTCGTCTATTTGAGGGGGCAAAACATATTATTTTCGCACGAAATTTTGAGGGGATCTTCCTAACACTTTAAACTACTTTCTATCAAAAATTTAGGGTTAGATTAATTTTTCTTCTTGTACTTTGAATTCTCGTCTCCGATTGCTTGGTTGTTCGTCCTATTTGGTATTGTTGACTTTGTTCTTCTCTTTCTCTTTGAATTTCGATTGGTTTTGTTATACTTCTCTCCTTTGTTTATCATTTCATCGTATATCATTGTTGATCATGTTTTCATCCATTGTTATTGCTTTTGTTGTTGTTTTCATCATGAGTGAGTAGTCCTTTATCTAGGGAGAAAGGGTGATCATGGGTGAGTAGTCTAGGTCGATTTTGGTGATGTTTTGATGAGGGTTTTGCTTGTGATTTTGGTTGTCTTGTTTTGTTTGTGTTTGTTGATCCTTTGGCCAAGGATTAGTGAGCCTTTGCTACCCTTAAACTTAAGAACGAAAGCCTAGTTTGAGGTAGGGCACGAGACTAACCATTAGGACCCTCATTTGTAAGTTGCGAGAGCCCGCACTTGAGACCTAGAGGACGCTTAGAACCGAGAGGTCGAGCCTATTCCTTAGCACATGCGATTCCCGACTCTTTTCTATCACCATCGTTCATCCTAGCTTTGCCTATGCTATCCCCGATTCCCTAGACTTTTTCCTTATCGTTTAAATCCCTTTTCCTTGCGCTCTAGCTCTAGTTTACCAACCTACACTCGAACCGAGACTAGAATCACCCAAAATAACCAACATAAGCGACTTTCTCCCTGTGGATTCGACCCCGACTTACCCTTGCTACCCATTAGTGTTTGTCCGGTCTATTTTTGATTAGGAGAGTGCGACTAATCCTATCAAATTTTGGCGCCATTGCCGGGGAGACGGCTTTGTTTTTTGTTGTTATTTGGTTCTTTTCTCACTTGTTACTCTTTGTCTCAAGGAACCTCAATTCCTTGAGGCCGTTACTTACGTCTACTCTAGTGCTTGTGCATGCCCAGGTTATCTCGTACGTCTCAAAAAGGCTTGGCAATTCCATTTGACCCGGAGCCGGAGCGTACATTCTTAAGGCGCAAGAACTTGCTCAAGGATTTGGAAGCTATTTCCCCTTCTACTTCATCCTCTACGGAAGCTCAAATTGAACCCGAACCTAAAAAGATGGTGAAGCTTTCCGATCATTCGAGGCCGACCGCGGCTCAAGTTCCAACGGGCAATGCTATGCCAACCATAGCGGCAAACAACTTTGAAGTAAAGCCGGCTTTTATCAATTTGATCGAGCGCACTCAATTTGGAGGGAGTCCCGATGAGGACCCTAACTTGCACATTCAAAACTTTTGTGACTATTGCTCTACGATAAAGCAAACGGGGGTCACTCAAGATCAAATCCGGGAGATGCTCTTCCCATTCTCCCTCCGAGACAAAGCCAAGCTATGGCTTAACTCACTGAATCGAGTTGCACTTGCTATCACCGATTGGAACTCTCTCGTGTTGGCGTTTTATCAAAAGTACTTCCCTCCGGAGAAGACCGCTATGTTACGAAGCCAAATCACGAGCTTCCGACAACGAGGAGATGAGAGTCTCTTTGATGCGTGGGAGCGTTACAAAGACTTGCAACGTCAATGCCCACACCATGGCATGGACAAATGGTTCATAGTTATGCAATTTTACAACGGTCTTTACAATGAATCACGTCAAGTCCTTGACTCCGCCGCTAATGGGAGGTTTGATAATATTGATGTGGAAGAGGCCATTGATACGATCGAGGCAATGGCGATTCACAATGCGCAATACGGGAGCTCTAGAAACGTTCCTAGAGTTGGAGGCAAGAACGATGATATGGTAGCCATGCTCAATGCAAAAATGGATGCTATGACCGCTATGATTATGAGTCAAATGCAAGCGGGTAGTAGTTCCTCGAGTGCTAGTGGACACACGGTAGCGGCTTTGCACACTTCTCACGATGTACCTTGTAATACATGTGGCGCATCCGGTCACACTTCAATGGAATGCCGAGGTATGAACTCTCAACCTAATATACACCATGTGCATGCTTTTCAATCACAAAATAACCCCTACTCCAATTACTACAATGAGGGATACAAAAACCACCCGAACTTGAGCTACAAAAGCAACAATGTTTTGAATCCTCCGCAACAACAACCACACTACAACACTCAACAAAATTTCAGCCCACAATACAACAATCAAAGACCTTACAATCCCCCGGGCTTCAATCGCCCTAACTTTCAAGCTCCAAATGTCCCACCACCCGTGCAAGCCGCTCCGGTCCCCGACCCGATGAGCGAAATGAGAGCCATGATGATGCAAATGGCTAAAACGCAAGAGACGATGATGGCTCACATTCAAAAGAGCGATCAAGCTAAGGATTCGGCCATAAAAATGCTTGAAACGCAAATGGCTCAACTTGCTTCCTCGAGTTCTCAAAGGAAGCCGGGTTCTCTTCCTTCTCAAGGCACGCAACCGCAACATGAGTCGATCAATGCCATCTCGTTGAGAAGTGGCACGAGCTATGATGGTCCTCCAATGCCTACGGTGGTAAGTGAGGTAGACCCTCCTCCCTCTCCTAATGATATGCATGCTTCTAGTGATGGTTTTGCAGGAGCAGGTACGAAGAGCAATGGAGCGAGCACGAGTGGAGCACCTCAAGGAGGAGGCCATGTGGGCCATGATGGTGATGGTGCAGCCGTGGGGAGTCAAGGAGGGAAGGCCATGGAGAACAAAGCCAAGGGGGCCGAGAATCAGAAGGAGAAAGCGCAGAGCAAGCCGGTTGAGCCTCCGATTCAAATCAAGTTGCCATTCCCGAGTCGAGTGGTAAAGTCAAAGCTTGATTCTCAATTCGGTAAGTTCATGGAGGTGGTGAAGGACTTGAAGGTAACTGTACCTTTTACTGAACTTGTTACTCAAGTCCCTGCTTATGCTAAATTCCTCAAAGACATACTTACTCGCAAGAGATCGTTTAGCAAGGTCGAGACTGTTGCTTTTACTGCTGAATGCAGCGCGCTTTTACAAAACCAGTTTCCTCCTAAGCTAAAGGACCCAGGTAGCTTCTCCATACCTTGCACTATTGGTACCGTTGCTATTTCTAACGCTCTTTGTGATCTAGGTGCAAGTGTAAGCGTCATGCCGTACTCGGTGTGCGAGAAGCTTAACATGGGACCCTTGAAAGTAACAAACATCACGCTCCAAATGGCGGATCGTTCTGTCAAACGCCCCTTGGGTGTCTTTGAGGACGTTCCCGTCAAGGTTGGTAAATTTTTCATCCCTGTCGATTTTGTCGTTCTTGACATGGTCGAGGACTCCCAAATTCCAATCATTTTGGGTCGACCTTTCATGCACACTGCAGGCGCTATAATTGACGTCAAGAACGGTAAATTGACGTTGGATATTGGAGGTGATAAAGTTAATTTTAATCTTTCAAATGCTTTAAAACGCCCAATGTTGGAGGAGCATGTCTTTGCGGTTGATGTTCTTGATGATTGTATAGACGAGTACTTACCTCAAGTCCTCGAGAGGGACCCTCTTGAGGCCGTGCTCTGTTGTGATGATGTTGCAGGTACATTAGGGCGGTCGGATGCGGGTAATGATGCACTGCAGGACGCATTGAGCGCAGACGGAATTGGCTTTGCTGCAAGCCACGTAATTGGAGCTGCTCATGAGGATGGCCAAGCTGGTTTTGGAGTAGATGACGGAGATGGACTTGACGATGAGAATGACGATGGTAGTGGGGTCGTTTATGACGAGGCCCACGGTTGGTGGTACTTCCCGTACCCTGCTGCGCCCCCAGTTTAATGCTGCTTTGGGGGGACGATTTCATTTGTAAATAAATTGTATGTACTTTGTTTCTTTTGAGACTCTCTTGCGTGTTTTTCTCCCTTTTTTTTACGGGTCCCCATGTTGATGTGCTTTAGGACACATTGGGGACAATGTGTTGTCTGGTTTGGGGGGAGGAAACGCTTTGCTCTATTTTTACGCTTTCTTTTTCGTTTTTTTGCTTTCTTTTTCGTTTTTCATTTTCAAAAAATCACAAAAATCCAAAAAAATCAAAAAATTTCAGAAAATTCCAAAAAATCAGAAAATTCTCAAAAAATACCAAAAATACGTATCCCGTTCTGTTGTTTGCGAGCCCTTTTTACCTTGATTTTTCCCGACATCCCTTCCCTTGTTTGCTTTGAGCTTTGGCATGTTTTATATTGTTGGATTAGCGCTTTCGGGGATGTTTAGACGTGCTTTCAGATGATGGCGTGCTTTTACTGTTGGCTTTATCATTCATGGACTTTAGCTACTTATATTGTGAGGTTTTTAGCCTCCTGCGGCCGGTTCATCTATCCCGGTCCCCGTGCTTTGATTGTGAGTAGTTCTCCTCGTGGGGTACGTAATATCAACGCGCATAATTGTGGCCCCTATCCCGTGTTTCCCATGATTTTGTCACTTGTTATTGCATATGAGGCTTTAGTTGATTTCACGTTATTCACCTTGTCTTACTTTGATTTATCCTCTCATATTTGATCCTAACACCCTTACCCACATGAGTTTTGAGCTACATTGCCATATAGCCTACCCTAGCCTTGCTAGTGACCGCTTTGCTTACTCTTGTGCTTGTCCTCGGGTTTTGATCATGCTACGACTTGCTGATGTCGTTGGCATTGAGAGTGATGGTGAATTGGAGTCGGGATTGCTGTTTCCCCGACCCTTGATGAGGTATTTTCCGCAACATGTGAGTGTGCTCTTTTTGCTCAAGAAAAGAGAAAAAATCAAACACAAAAATCTGAAAAATAAACACAACACACAAAAAAAATAAAAAGAAAAGAAAGTGTGTGCACAAAAATGCAAAAGTTGTTGTTGTTTTACATGAGTGAGCACTTGTACTTGATTCTTATGTTGCGTTGATGCGTAAAGGAGACCGTTATGCTGTTTTCGGTCCGTTTATTATGAGAGTTGGGTTACGTTTTGGTTGGATGAGCACTTGAGTAGTATTAGTGGTTTCTAGTGGCTTAGCTCCACGATTCCATAACTATTTGATCCACCTTATCACCCTTTACCTCTCTATGGCCTTTACATCCTCATTTCCTATGTAAGCCCTCATGTTTGCTTCGTTTTTGTGACGTTATTCGTGTACGGGAATGCGAGATTTGGTCCACATTCGATTGCGGGCGTGCTTCCACTAGTCGAGTAGGTGAGTGTCACTATATACTTCACCTTGATCATCATTTGAGTAGAGTGGAAACCGCGAGAGGTCCGTGATTTGATTGCTAGAGAGCCTAAGTGCAACGGGAGTTGAGAATTTGCGATCCATTGACCTAGGGCCCGCTTCCAACCTTAGGTCCAAGGGTCAACCACAAGTCAACTAAATCATCAAGAGCAACAAAATCAAGTGAGAAAGGTCCCAAGTCAGCCGAAAAACAATCAAAGGAGGGTTCACATGTGTTCCTCAATAAGTCACTATCAACACATGTCACTATCTACCTTTTATGCTTTATGCTTTTTACTTTAAGTATTTGTTGTTTTCTCTTCAAATTTTCAGCTCATGTGAGCCTTGGAAAACCGAGTATATTGTTGTCTTTGTGGGTTGATTGTAGCCCTTAGATTAGCTTGTGATGTATGGTCAAGATTAGAATGAGGGTATTATATAAACCCCCATTCCCACCTCATATTTTTCAGATTTGAATGAATATAAGGTTGAACCCCAAAAACTTGAGTGCTCTCATTTCTCTCTTAGCTTTGTGCTTGAGTTGAGTGATTAATTAGTTAGTGGCTTAGTGCTTAACTAATTACAACCCTAATTCTATTACTTTGTGTGTAGATTTAGTGACTATCTTTATGTTCTTTTGTTTTTCACAAAATTTCAGAAAATTATCCCACAAAAACATCTCTTTGGGCCGAGATTTTCACCACCATCACAAGTCGATTTGTGTTCATCCCTTGAGTGAAACTTGATCCACTTAGTTTCACTCCAAATTGGTTATCAAAGCCTAGGTTTGTTCTTCTTTTTTTCGATTTGTTCTTTGCATTGTCGAGTTGTTCTTGTTTGTCTCCTTTATTTTCGTTTTTTTTTTATCTATTTCTTTTCCTTGTTTTATTTTTTCCACAAAACTCCCACAAAATCTCACAAAATTTTCACAAAATGGTTGAAGATCTACACTTGTGTTAGTGTTGGTTGGGTTTGAATCACAAGGTCTCTTGCTTAGCCGAAATTTTCAGGTTTGTTCTTCCTTGTTTTCTCAATGAGTATGCCTCTTTCTTGTGATACTACTCTTGAGGGAACTATGTATGACTCTATGGAGAAATTGAGAAAGGAAATTGAGTCTAAATTGAGCCGAATGAATGGAGGAATTGGGTCAAAACTTGGTCTTGTAACTTGGAGGGTTATGCATACCCAACCCCATTCCTTGGAAGAAAGTCAAAAAAATCAGATTTTTAGGTCCAAATGTACCATTGGGAAGAGGGTTTGTAACCTAATTATTGATGGAGGGAGTTGTGTTAATGTTGCTTCAAAAACCCTCATCGATAAACTTGCCTTACCCACACAAAAACACCCAAGCCCTTACAAGTTGAGGTGGTTGAATAGGGAGGCCGAAATTTTGGTTGATAGGAGATGTTTGGTTTCTTTTTCCATGGGAAGAGACTATATGGATGAAGTGTGGTGTGATGTGATTCCTATGGATGCTTGTCACCTTTTATTGGGGAGACCTTGGGAATTTGATCGGAATGCAACTCATGAGGGGAGAGACAACACTTACACTTTCATGTTTGGAGACAAGAGGATCAAGCTCACACCCTTACCCCCACATATGGGTGGCCGAGCTAGCCATGCTATGACCAAGCCTCTTGAGGGAGTCCTATTGGTTGGAGAGCAAGAGATAAAACACGAGCTTAGCAAGGGGATGGTTGTTTATGCCCTCATCGCCAAAGAAACTTCCAAGGAAAGTGAAAAACCGATTCCATGTGAAGTTCAAGAACTCTTAGAACTCTACAAGGATGTGTTTCCCCTTGAACTACCACACGGCCTACCCCCTATTAGGGGCATTGAGCATCAAATCGATCTTGTTAAGGAGCTACACTACCAAATAAGGCCGCCTATCGAAGTGATCCCAAAGCTACACAAGAACTTCAACAACAAATTGGGGAACTCATGGAAAAGGGGTTTGTAAGGGAGTCTCTTAGTCCTTGTGCCGTACCTACACTTTTGGTACCTAAGAAGGATGGAACTTGGAGAATGTGTACGGATAGTCGAGCTATCAACAACATCACGGTCAAGTATAGGTTTCCTATACCTAGACTTGATGACATTCTTGATGAGCTTAGTGGGGCTCGATTGTTTTCCAAGATTGATCTACGACAAGGATACCATCAAGTGAGAATCAAAGAGGGTGATGAATGGAAAACGGCTTTTAAAACAAAGCATGGGTTGTATGAATGGTTAGTCATGCCTTTTGGACTATCCAATGCGCCTAGCACCTTCATGAGATTGATGACCGAGGTCTTGAGGCCTTACTTGGGGAGATTCATTGTGGTCTACTTTGACGATATCTTAGTGTATAGCCCTTCCAAGGAAGCTCACCTACATCATTTGCGAGTGTTGTTTGAAACACTTAGAGATCACAAGTTGTATGGCAAGTTAGAGAAGTGTTCTTTCATGCAAAGCGAAGTCCAATTCTTGGGCTATATTATATCTAGCCGTGGTATACTAGTGGATCAAGAGAAAGTGGAGGCTATCAAATCATGGCCAATTCCGAAGAACATAACCGAGGTGAGGAGCTTTCATGGCTTGGCTTCTTTTTATCGACGATTTATCAAGGATTTTAGCACCGTCATGGCACCCATCACCGAGTGTATGAAGAAAGGAGAGTTCAAGTGGAATGAGGGGGAGAATTCCTTCAAAAAAATCAAAGAGTTGTTGTGTGATTCACCTATTCTTACGCCACCGGATTTCAATAAGCTCTTTGAGGTCGAATGTGATGCTAGTGGAGTTGGAATTGGGGCCGTTCTCTTGCAAGAACACAAACCAATCGCTTACTTTAGTGAGAAATTGAATGGAGCCAAGCTCAATTATTCCACCTACGACAAAGAATTCTATGCCATCGTTCGGGCTCTCGCTCATTGGAGCCATTATCTCAAACCCAAACCGTTTGTTCTTCATTCGGACCATGAGGCGCTCAAATACATCAATGGGCAACACAAGTTGAATCATAGGCATGCCAAATGGGTCGAGTTTCTTCAATCGTTCTCTTTCTCGAGCAAGTTCATTGAGGGAAAGAATAACGTGGTGGCCGATGCATTGTCTCGGAGGCACACTATGCTAAGCTACATGGAGCAAAGAGTGTTGGGTTTTGAATTCATGAAAGAGCTCTATGTGGAGGATCCCGACTTCAAGGAAGAGTGGGACTCCATTCGTGAAGGGCAAAGCAAAGTGGGAAGCAAGTACACCCTTCAAGAGGGATTCCTATTCTTGGGGAATCGGCTATGCATCCCCAAAGGTTCCTATCGACTTCTCCTAGTACGTGAGGTTCACTCCAATGGTTTAGCCGGGCATTTTGGGATTCAAAAGACTTACGACATCCTCCAAGATCAATTCTATTGGCCCAAGATGCTTGGAGATGTTCAAGACGTGATCAAGAGATGTGCTTCATGCCAACAATCCAAATCCTTCTTTCAAACGGGGCCCTACACTCCCTTGCCCGTCCCAAATCGACCATGGGAGGACGTTAGCATGGATTTCATCGTTGCTTTACCTAGGACTCAACGAGGTAAGGATTCCATCATGGTTGTGGTAGATCGATTTAGCAAGATGGCTCATTTCATTGCATGCAAGAAAACCGAGGATGCCATGAGTGTGGCCGAGTTATATTTCAAGGAAGTGGTCAAACTACACGGCGTTCCCAAGACCATTGTATCCGATCGAGACTCCAAGTTCATGAGCCACTTTTGGAAGACTTTGTGGAAATTGTTGAAAACGAGGCTCTTGTTTAGCACTAGCCACCACCCTCAAACGGATGGCCAAACCGAGGTCACTAATAAAACCTTGGGGAGGATCCTTAGAAGCATCGTTTCCAAGTCCTTGAAAGATTGGGATCTCAAGCTTGCCCACGCCGAGTTTGCTTTTAATCGTGCCCCTTCTTCTAGCACGGGACATTCACCGTTTGAAGTGGTCTATGGGACCAACCCACTCATGCCCACGGACCTAGCCCCCGTCAAGAGCAAGGAAATAAGTTATGATGCCAAGAAGCGGGTTGAATTCATGATGAGCATCCACAATCAAGTCAAAAAGCAAATCGAGAAAGCAAACGAGACCTACAAGGCTCGGTCAAAGAGCCGAAAGACTCCAAATGAATTCGAGCCGGGAGACTTGGTATGGTTGCACTTGAGGAAAGAAAGATTCCCGGATAAGAGAAAGAACAAGCTCATGACGAGAGCCGAGGGTCCCTTCGAGATACTTGAGAAAATTGGACCGAATGCTTACAAAGTTGATCTACCAGGAGAGTATGGCGTCCATGGCACATTCAATGTGGGAGACCTTAGCCCGTATCATGAAGACTTGGAGGATGAAGAGGGAGAGGATTTGAGGGCAAATCCTTTTCAACCCGGGGAGATTGCAACGGGAGTTGAGAATTTCCGATCCATTGACCTAGGGCCCGCTTCCAACCTTAGGTCCAAGGGTCAACCACAAGTCAACTAAATCATCAAGAGCAACAAAATCAAGTGAGAAAGGTCCCAAGTCAGCCGAAAAACAATCAAAGGAGGGTTCACATGTGTTCCTCAATAAGTCACTATCAACACATGTCACTATCTACCTTTTATGCTTTATGCTTTTTACTTTAAGTATTTGTTGTTTTCTCTTCAAATTTTCAGCTCATGTGAGCCTTGGAAAACCGAGTATATTGTTGTCTTTGTGGGTTGATTGTAGCCCTTAGATTAGCTTGTGATGTATGGTCAAGATTAGAATGAGGGTATTATATAAACCCCCATTCCCACCTCATATTTTTCAGATTTGAATGAATATAAGGTTGAACCCTAAAAACCTGAGTGCTCTCATTTCTCTCTTAGCTTTGTGCTTGAGTTGAGTGATTAATTAGTTAGTGGCTTAGTGCTTAACTAATTACAACCCTAATTCTATTACTTTGTGTGTAGATTTAGTGACTATCTTTATGTTCTTTTGTTTTTCACAAAATTTCAGAAAATTATCCCACAAAAACATCTCTTTGGGCCGAGATTTTCACCACCATCACAAGTCGATTTGTGTTCATCCCTTGAGTGAAACTTGATCCGCTTAGTTTCACTCCACTAAGTCTAAGCCATGCTGTTCATTCTGCGCCGTCTTGTAATTCTCATCCGTTAGCTTGCTATTTCCATGCGTCCCATGTTGATTCGGGATTGATTGCCATTTGCTCATGCTGCTTGCGGTTTGGGGATTGTTGGGGGGGTTTCCTTTTGCTCGCTTTGTCCTCTATTTTCTTTCATGCTTGGTTGCTTGAGGACAAGCAACGGTTCGGTTTGGGGGAGTTTGATATCTCATATATTTATGTACTTATAGCCCCCTGTCGCTTGCGTTTCTTTGCGTTTCCTGTGCTTTTACTTGCGTTTCAGCTCCTATTTCTCTCCGTTTTGGCACTGCTGCGTTTTTGTGTCCATTTTGCAGGTACAAGCGCATATTTGGAGTTTAGGATGCTTGTCGAGAGGTTACGTGAAGTTTCGTGAAGTTTGAAGGTGATTCGAGTTGGTTTCGTTGCGTTTCGCTTGCGCACGAGCCTCGTTTCTACCAATGAAGGTGTCCCGGGACCATGGGACGGGATTTCAAACTCACATTATCATCCGAGACCTTGTCCCTACTCATGAGCAAAGTACATTAGCCTTGGGACAACAAGAAGAAAGGAAGTTGGCTTTGCTGCAAGCCAAAAGAAGCAAAAACAAGAAAAAAAACTAAGTACAAAAGAAGCACAAAAGAGGACTTGAACTGAAGGCTCCGGGATGACCTTGTCCCATCCGGGGTGCACTTGTCCCGTTCGGGATGGCCCCTGTCCCGTCCGGGACCACCTAGGGACAGCTGAGACGCTTCGTTAGCTTGAAATGTTTCGTCTATTTGAGGGGGCAAAACATATTATTTTCGCACAAAATTTTGAGGGGATCTTCCTATCACTTTAAACTACTTTCTATCAAAAATTTAGGGTTAGATTAATTTTTCTTCTTGTACTTTGAATTCTCGACTCGGATTGCTTGTTTGATCGTCCTATTTCGGTATTGTTGACTTTGTTCTTCTCTTTCTCTTTGAATTTCTGATTGGTTTTTGTTATACTTCTCTCCTTTGTTTATCATTTCATCGTATATCATTGTTGATCATGTTTTCATCCATTGTTATTGCTTTTGTTGTTGTTTTCATCATGAGTGAGTAGTCCTTTATCTAGGGAGAAAGGGTGATCATGGGTGAGTAGTCTAGGTCGATTTTGGTGATGTTTTGATGAGGGTTTTGCTTGTGATTTTGGTTGTCTTGTTTTGTTTGTGTTTGTTGATCCTTTGGCCAAGGATTAGTGAGCATTTGCTACCCTTAAACTTAAGAACGAAAGCCTAGTTTGAGGTAGGGCACGAGACTAACCATTAGGACCCTCATTTGTAAGTTGCGAGAGCCCGCACTTGAGACCTAGAGGACGCTTAGAACCGAGAGGACGAGCCTATTCCTTAGCACATGCGATTCCCGACTCTTTTCTATCACCATCGTTCATCCTAGCTTTGCCTATGCTATCCCCGATTCCCTAGACTTTTTCCTTATCGTTTAAATCCCTTTTCCTTGCGCTCTAGCTCTAGTTTACCAACCTACACTCGAACCGAGACTAGAATCACCCAAAATAACCAACATAAGCGACTTTCTCCCTGTGGATTCGACCCCGACTTACCCTTGCTACCCATTAGTGTTTGTCCGGTCTATTTTTGATTAGGAGAGTGCGACTAATCCTATCAATATCTGTGCTGCAACTACAACGGTTAGAAAGAAAAGGGCATCAAGTATACCTATGCAGCGTCAACGAAGTGTAAGGAAGCGTGAACATTGGAGATATTCACGTGGTACGGGAACTCCCTGACGTCTTTCCTGACGAGTTGTCAGGCTTGCCACCTGCGCGTGACGTTGAGTTCTCTATCGACCTTGCGCCAGGTACGGCACCAATCTCAAAGGCACCTTATAGGATGGCACCAGTAGAACTGCAAGAGCTGAAGAAACAACTGGAGGAAATGATGGAAAAGGGTTTTATAAGACCAAGTGTCTCACCCTGGGGAGCACCGGTTCTCTTTGTGAAAAAGAAGGACGGCAGTATGAGACTCTACATCGACTACAGAGAACTAAACAAGGTGACCATTAAGAACCGCTACCCTTTACCCAGAATCGACGATCTCTTTGATCAATTAAAAGGCGCGGGAGTTTTCTCAAAGATCGACTTAAGGTCGGGTTACCATCAGATTGCGGTAAGAGAACAGGATATCCAGAAGACTGCTTTCAGGAGCAGATATGGTCACTACGAATTTAAGGTCATGCCTTTCGGTTTGACAAACGCACCAGCAGTGTTCATGGATCAAATGGACAGGACCTTTCACGAGTATTTGGACATATGCGTGGTTGTATTCATTGACGATATCCTGATTTATTCCAAGACCGGAGCAGAACATGAGGAACACCTCCGTATCATTCTGGGGATACTACAGAAATATAAGTGGTATGCAAAACTATCCAAGTGCGAGTTCTGGCTTGAAAAGGTAGCATTCCTGGGTCACGTCATCTCGAAGGACGGAGTGATGGTAGATCCTGCAAAGATCGACGCAGTGAAAGAATGGAAGGCTCCCACAAATATAACTGAAATACGCAGCTTCCTAGGATTGGCAGGATACTACAGAAGGTTTGTTCCAGACTTCTCCAAGATAGCACGACCGATGACCAAGTTACTTCAGAAGGAATCCAAGTTCATATGGTGTGACGAGTGCGAGAATGCATTCCAAGAACTCAAGACAAGGCTTACCACAGCACCCGTCTTAGCTCTTCCTACGGATGGAGACGAATATGAAGTCTACAGTGACGCCTCACTGAATGGCCTGGGTTGCGTACTGATGCAACAAGGGAAGGTCATTGCTTATGCGTCAAGACAGTTAAAGGTTCATGAACGAAACTACCCAACGCATGACCTGGAATTAGCAGCTGTGGTGTTCGCTTTGAAAATCTGGCGTCATTACCTCTACGGAGTAAGTATCAAGTTCTACACAGACCACAAGAGCCTGAAATACATCTTCACACAGAAGGAACTCAACATGAGACAACGCCGGTGGCTGGAACTGATCAAGGACTACAAGATCGAACTACTGTACCACGAGGGTAAGCCAAACGTAGTTGCGGACGCTCTGAGTAGAAAGACTACGCATACCGTTAACAACATTTGGGAAATTCCGGTTGATATCGTCAGAGACTTCAAAAGAATGAATTTAGAGTTGGTTCAGTCTGATGATGCCGACTTAAACGCAATGATCGCAGAGCCGGAGTTATATCACGAGATTAGAGCTCTACAATGGGAAGATGAAGAGCTTGTGAAGATCAGACGAGAAATTCCTTCAGAAAACCGAGAAGGGTTTGAGATTAAACCTGACGGGAGTTTGAGATTCAAAGAAAGGTGGTGTGTGCCCGACGTACCAATATTAAAAAGAAGGATCCTTGACGAGGCACATAGTACACGATACTCCATACATCCAGGATCCGATAAAATGTACCAAGACTTAAAACTGAAGTTTTGGTGGGTTCGAATGAAAGCTGAGATTGCCGAGTATGTGTCAAAGTGCCTAATCTGTCAGAAGGTGAAGTTTGAACATCAACGACCTGGAGGACTACTACAACCTTTGGACATTCCAATGGGGAAATGGGACTCCATTTTCATGGATTTCATAACGGGATTACCCAGGACTCATAAAGGGAATAATGCAATATGGGTGATAGTAGACCGCTTAACAAAATCGGCCCATTTCATACCGATCAAAGATACTTGGAGCCTTGAAGAGCTAGCTAAGGCTTATGAGAAGGAGGCGATCCGATTACACGGCGTACCACTGGACATTATTTCGGATAGGGATCCTAGATTCACCTCCCACTTTTGGGACAAGCTCCAAGCAGCATTGGGAAGCCAACTGAAGATGAGCACCGCTTTCCATCCTGCGACCGATGGTCAAACTGAGCGAACTATCCAAACGGTTGAAGACATGCTCAGAGCATGTGCTTTAGAATTCAACGAGAATTGGGAGAAAAGTCTACCTTTGATTGAATTCTCCTACAACAATAGCTTCCATGCAAGTTTGGGTTGTGCTCCTTTCGAGGCACTATACGGGAGGAAGTGTCGTAGCCCAGTCTGTTGGGACGATGCTAGTGACAACGTGGGAACTGGACCACAGGTTATTCAATACCAGATCGAGCACATCAAAATCATTCGTGAACGTCTACAAGCGGCCCAAGACCGTCAGAAAATGTATGCCAACAAACATCGCCGACCTATCGAATTCGAAGTTGGTGATCATGTATTCTTGAAGGTATCACCCATGAAAGGGGTCCGACGCTTCGGATTGAAAGGAAAGTTGAGCCCTAAATACGTGGGACCATATGAGATAACCGACAAAATTGGTGAGGTAGCCTATCGCCTAGCACTGCCGCCTAATTTGTCGAAGGTTCACAACGTCTTTCACGTTTCCCAACTGAGGCGATACAGGAGTGACCCAAGTCATATCATTACTCCAGACGTGATCGCAGTTGAGCCTAACCTGCTATACTCCGAGAGACCAGTCAAGATCCTAGCACGAGAAACCAAGGTGTTGAGGCGGAAGACGGTTCCCTTCGTGAAGGTGCTATGGAAGGGTCAACTGACCGAACAAGCAACTTGGGAAACCGAGGCCTCTATGAAGGAGAAATACCCCGAGCTGTTTATCTCAGGTGAAATCCTATCCTTCATTCAAGTTTCGGGACGAAACTTTTCGAAGGGGGGAGGTTTGTAACAGCCCGTGTTAATTTAAATCAATATTTAGCCATCGGTTATATATTTCAAGTCTTAAATCACTTCCTAACCTTTTAACCTTCCAAAATCTTTATTTTTGCAAAACTTTCGTTTTGTAAAATGTATCGACATCTTTAAGACTTTTAAAAATTTCTGAATAATGAAATAAATATTTTAGTCTTAGAATTCAAAAGTGGAAATATTTCGAAAAATCGTCAAACGCGCACACTTTAACTTTTATCGCTTTTGACACCCGACTTCGTCAAACGCGCACACTTTAACTGACCGATTTCGTGAAAAACTTTTTTTTAGAAAATATCCAAAGGAACCTTCCATTTTGCACTCTAGTATGTCAAGTGGATTTTGACGTCATAATTCTTTTTTTTTAATTAAACATTACTTTTCTAATTAAAACAAAACTTATACAACACAATTATTTAACCTAATTTCATTACTACCTTTTCATTATTTTTCTAAGTCAAAAACACTCTCTTTTGGCCCTCCATTTTGCCGAGCTCTTTGCTCCTCTTTTCTCTTTTATTTCTCTTCCTTTTTCTCTTTAAAACATCCTAAATTAAAACCCTAAATATTACTCTAATAGTTCACAAGTATTCTAAGCTTATTCTTGGATATTTAGAACTCACTTTACTTCGGGTTCTGAAGGTGAAGACGGGTATTTGGGTGAAGCTTTGGACCTAGATAATATTATAGATCCGGATAACCTCTAGCTTGCCAAATCAAGGTGACTAGTTATATCTCATTTTAACCTCTTTGTAAATTAATTTGATTTTTATTATAAGTTTTATGAGTATGATTTTTATGTTAAGTATGTTAAACATCATGAATATGTGTTTGTATGAATATGTGGAGTATAAGTAATAATAATAAATAAATAATGTTTAAAATAGATTATTGTAGTAATATGTTCATATGTTTAGTTTAATTTATTTTGAGCATCTTTAATTATTGTGTATATGATTTTTATGTTTATTTATGTTTTAGTTAAGTAGTAATCATATATAAAAATTATGTTAAATATTAACAATGAGTTTAAAGTGATTAAAATCGAAAACGAAAATTATGTGTATGTGTGTGGTTCTCACGGCATTTTGCCCTTTTTTATTTAAATTTTCACTTTTAATTTTTGTAAATAATATGTTATGTTAAGTTAGGTTAAAATGGATGTTATCATGTAAAAAACTTAATTAGGAAAATAAATTATCAAATGAAAAATATGCACATATGTGTTCTTGAGCTAATTTTGGTGTTCTTGAAATCTTCAAGTTGATGTTCATGTGTGTTCTTCCTTTTTACTCATTTTGATTTTGATTTAGTTTATGTTTGTTATTAATTTTTGTTTATGTTTAGTTATTAGTTTATATAATGTTATTAATATCACTTAAATCAACTTACATGTTTAGAAAAACATTTAGAAAATGTAACTTTATATTTTAGGTCAAAATTTTAGTTAAATGAAATTTTTAGTAAAATTTCATTTTAGTTTAAATCGTTTTAGTATAATTGGAATAATTAAAATATAAAGATTTTAAGCTAAAAACCGATAAAATCGAAAAATGAAATTTAGAACCTCCTACTACTTGCTCACGGCATTTTGGACCTTTTTAGGTTAAAATTGTCTTTATCACTTTCTAGTTTATTGTTAAAATAATTTAATTATTAGTTTAATAAGTTAGAATTAAGAAATTTAAAGAAATAAATCAATTTTGACATATATGAAAACCACACGGCATTTCCACTTTAAATGGACTAAATTTAATTAAAATGAATTTATCACTAAGTCACTGAAGTTTAATAGTTAGTGGAATTGAATTTTTGTATAAATCGATTTAGTTATAAATGAAATATATTAAACCGATAAAAATGTTTAACCGTTATAAAAATGAACTGAATCGTGTGCTACCGCCTTTGCAAATATTGGACTGTTGGACTTGGACATACGGACTAAAATGAACCATCCACGACACTATTATTATTAAAAATGAAAATCGCTAAATTTAGTAAATAGACGACTAAATTTTAAGTCTCAGTTTTAAAATAAATATCATTATCACTAAATACAAAACGAACTTAACGACTTCGAAACTAGAAACTTGTACTTAGTAAATAAAAAGGTTTAGTTATATACCTAAAATATCTTAAGTATAAAAATACGTATAAAATATAAAAATACGTACCAGTATAAGAATACGTATAAGTATAAAAATACGTAGAAATACAATGTATAGGAATACGTATAAGTATAAAAATACGTATAAAATACGAAGTATAAAAATACGAAGACGTATAAAAATACGTATAAAATACGGAGTATAAAATACTAATACGTATAAAAATACGTATAAAATACAATGAATAGTGATTGATGAATAGTGAAAAATTTACGAAACTTGTAAAACAAGTTACGTCTCAAAATTCAAAGATATTTCGATTTTCAAAATTTGAAACATTGGAAATAAATGAAAATTTCACTAAGTATAGAAAAATTTAAAGTGAATAAGTAAATGACCTAAAGTGTTTTGAAAAACACTTAAATAAAATTGGACATACTAATGAACGTTTCAATATAGAAACTTGAAAACGTTAATAATTAACAACACTTCAAATAATTAACGAACGTGTTATGTGATCATAATGAAACCGAAAATAAAAATACTTAAACGTTTGACGATGAGACTAGGAGAGTCTAGTAACATGTGATGTAATATTGAGTAAGTTAAATAAAAGGTCAAACGCTTGAGCCTCCGATATGAAAACGTCAATCGTAAGTGAAGTGGGGTTAAGATAGTCTTGTGCGGATACCACTATCTCGGTCTTTGGCTTGGTCATACCGAATAGTGTGGTTTAAGCCGGCAGCTTTATTGCTTAGCATGCTGCCCATGCCGTTACGCCTTAAGTCGTATAGCCGAAGCCGTATAAGATAATGAATATGCCAACTCTTTTGGGTCAGGCATTAGGAAATAGTCGTTTTATTCAGAGTTAAGGTGCTCTATGAATAGCATAGCCCATTCTTAAAGTGAATATTAGTGTATGCATACTAGACTAGGGTTTTATTCCCCTATTTCGCTAATGTTACCAGGGCACCCACGACCTTGTGGATTCTGGTCGGTTATGCGGTTCTGTCTCCTTGCCGTGTTTCGTTCTTAGTGGGCGCGACACTTGCATTCGTTCTTACCCTGCGTAAAGATTACTTGACGAGATTGTATCTGAAGTTCGAATCATTTCGAACACTAGAAGATGAGATGCAAGTACTATAGTATTCGGCGTGGTTTACGAGTCGAGTAAGCCGCTGCACTATGGTAGTGAGATGCAAGCGACTAGAGTACAATGGCCTACTCAGTGGTCAGGCTCGTAAGCAGTATGTGTTGTCTGTTGTATGATTAATTGAGAATGAGTGCGTACCATCTTTGAAAACTAAAGACCACAAATTTCTGAAGTGAATCGAGTCTGCATGATGTGAATGATACTATATGTACGTCTGTTTGCGATCTGATATCGCGTTGTAATCCTGTTGAATTATTGTGATACTATTGTTATGATATTATATGTTATTTGCCTTCATAACTGAATATCATGCTTATATGATTTATCGCTTTAAACCGCATGCTTATTATGACTTATATGTCTTTATATGCTATTTGTATTAAGCATGTTCATGTTTCTATCATAATGTTATAATTATAAAGCGATAGTAATAAACCAAAGTAATTGAAATCGAGGGTAAGTATGAGCATAGCTAGTCACTGTCCGCTCAGCGGGCACCCCCCATCAGTTTATTGTGCAGGATAACCGTGGGCCAGAAGCTGGATTTTGGACAGGGCCACGAGACGATTTTATGCTTTATTTTAAGTTGTTTTTGAGAGAAATGTAATATATACTACGATACTCTTTTAAATTTCCGTACTTAGAGTTGTTTTATTCAACTCTTGAACGATGTTATAACATTTGGGTTTTATTGTATAATTAATAACGCTGGTTTAAGACTTAATTAATTTCCGCCTTAGTAATTAAAGTCGACTAAAAACCAGGTTGTTACACTTGATCACGGATAAACTCATGTCGTATGCCGTATCGGCATATGATGTTTGTCTGTATGAACTTGGCGACTTCTTTCGAGCCGAGGGTGCGGAAAGACGCTGATTCTACCCATTTTGTAAAATAGTCAATTGCTACCAGTACGAAGCAGTGACCTCCTGCTCCGATGGGGTGGACTTTGCCTATTACGTCGATGCCCCAGGTTGAAAAGGGCCATGGCGAGGTCAGGCTATAAAGAGGTGAAGGTGGTACGTGTTGTACGTTGCTGAAAATTTGGCAGTTGTGACAGTGGTTGACGTATTGGATGCAGTCTGCTTCCATGGTCGTCCAGTACCATCCTAGCCGTAGGATTTATTTGCAGAGTGCTCGAGCGTTCATGTGGGGACCACATTCGCCGTCATGAACTTGCGCGATGATTTCTTGTCCTTTTTTGTAATCGACACACATGAGTAGTGTACCCCGCGATGATGGCTCGTTCGCCGCGTTTGTCGGTGTCGGGTGGGTAAGTGTTGTTTGTTTTGTAGTTGATGATGGCTTAATACCATGGCTCTGTTTGCTCGGCTTCATCTATGTCAATAGTGTGAATGTATGCTGGTTCGTCACGTCTTTGGACGATGATGGGCAGCATCTCCATGTTTGGAGGCATATTCAGGAAGGATGACAGTTTTGACAATGCGTCGGCAAACTGGTTTTCTTCTCTTGGGAGGTGATCGAATTCGACACAGTAGAACTTGGTTAGGAGTTTTTGTACTTTTGCTTGGTATTTTGTGAGGGTTTCACTCATGATTTTCCATGCCCCTGTCACTTGATTTATGATGAGAAAGGAATCTCCGTGCACGCGAAGATTCTTTATGTTGAGAGCGATAGCTGCTTGCAAGCCGTAAATACTTGCTTCGTATTCTGCGGCGTTGTTTGTGACACTGAAGTCGAGTTTGATTGAGAGTGGCGTATGGTCGCCGCTTGGGGATATTAGGAGTATTTCTACCCCGTAGCCGCGGTAGTTTGATGCTCCGTCAAAGTATAATTGCCAGTATTCAGTTTCTACAGCAAAGATTCAGTCGTCAGGAAATGACATTGTGTCAATCATGGGTTGTTCGACGATAGCATTTTCTGCGAGAAAGTCTGAAACCGATCTTCCCTTAATGACTTACAAAGGGAGGTACTTGAGTTCGTACTCGGAGAAAAGCAGAGTCCATCTGGCCATGCGCCCGTTTAGGACTGGTTTTTCAAACAGGTATTTGAGAGGATCCATTAAGGAGTATACTCTCGTCGTATGTGCGAGTAGGTAATGCCTGAGCTTTTTGGTTGCCCAAACCAGTGCGAGATAACTTTCCTCGAGTGGTTCGTACCGAGTTTCGTAGTCGTGGAACTTTTTACCTATGTAGTAAATTACTCGTTCCACGTTGTTGACTTCCTGAGCGAGCATGGCGCCCATAGCGTTTGGCGTAGTCGTTAAGTACAACGATAGTGGCAGGTCCTTTAGTGGAGGTACCTGAACGGGTGGATTTGTGAGCAGACTTTTGACTTTGTCGAATGCTTGTTGACAGTCATCGTCCCATTTTGTATGTTCTTCCTTTTTTAGTTTTTTGAAGATTGGCTCGCAAATCATGGTGAGCTTGCTGATGAATTGGGAGATATATTGGACTTGTCCCAAAAAGCTCCTTATTTCGTCGATGTTGCTTGGCGGTTTCATGCCCATTATTGTTTGATTTTGGTTGGATATATTTCAATCCCGCGTTAGCTTACTATGTGACCAAGTAGTTTGCCTGATGTGACCCCGAAGGTGCATTTCTGTGGGTTTAGTCGCATTTTGTATTGCCTGATTCGGGTAAAGAATTTCCGGAGGTTAGTGACGTGGTCGCCCCTTTCCTTTGACTTTTCGATCATGTCGTCGACGTATACCTCAACCTCTTTGTGCATCATGTCGTGGAGTAGGGCCGGCGTTTATGAGTTCAAATGGCATAACAGTGTAACAGTATGTTCCCCAGGGGGTTACGAAGGTTGTTTTTTACATGTCTTCTGTTGCCATTTTGATCTGGTTGTAACCTGCATATCCGTCCATAAATGACAGTAAGGCGTGATCGGCTGTATTGTCAACTAGAATGTCCATGTGAGGCAGTGGGAAGTCGTCTTTTGGGCATGCTTTGTTTAGGTCTCAAAAGTCGGCACATACCCGTATTTTGCAGTTTTTCTTCATAACCGGGACCATGTTTGAGACCCAGTCAGAGTATTCGATAACTCGGATAAACCCAGCTTGTAGTTTTTCGATCTCGTCTTTGACCATGAGAGACCGTTCAGGTTTGATGCGTCGAAGTTTCTGCTTAACAGGTTTGACACCTTGTTTGATTGGGATGCGATGTTCGGCTATCTCACGGTCGATGCCGGGCATGTCCTTGTATGACCATGTGAAGACGTCTTTGAATTCCGTGAGGAGCTTGATGTATGTGGCTCTTTCTTCTGTGCTTAAGGAAGTCCCCAGCTGCAGTTCTCGAGGCTATTTAGGTGTACCTATGTTGACGGTGGTAGTGTCCTCAATGATGGGGTCTTATTTGGGTTTTGAGACAATGCTTGCAATGTATCTATATAATGCAATGTTATTTTGTTTAAAATTATCGCAATCATTAGAATATGCAGAAATTAAAGGAAGACGAGGCAAAGAGTAGCCGAAAACGTTCATGTCATTAATGTTATCAAAAGCGGTTACATTTGAAGATAGCTCAGACGAGGGTGCTTTGGACAACCTTAACGACTCTAATTCCTTAGCTAAATTGATTGCATCAGGGAGATAGCCCGGGGGCTTAATTGGGGTGTAAGACTTGACATGACGACGCGGGAGCCTAAACTCTACGACGGATTTGTTGTTGGGGTCACTGTCTTCATCCTCTTCGGAGTCAGAATCCTCGAAGGTATAGCCTTCTCCAGCAGTGATTTTGAAAGTGCGACCTTGTTCGTCGGTCCACTTGAGAGTTTTTGACCATCCGTTGTACGTTTTTTCTTCGTACGGGACGATCAAGTCTGTGGGGTTAAAGTTGTGGTTGCATATGATGTTGGAGATGAGTTCAATCCCGGCGACAGTGTATGAGGATAAGTCTTTAGAGTTTTTGCTGGTGCCTTCTTTGACGAAATACTTGTTGGGGAAGATGTGGTACGGCTGCATGTGAAAGTCGTGATATTTCTTGCGGTCGTCGAATGCTTCCCAACCGCGAGAGACTTCATATGACCATGGTACATAAGCTAGACCCATAGTGGGCCACTTATTATCGTTGTCTTTGGCTTAGAGTGCAGTGATCTCTTCTTGACGAGTCATAGTGTATATGTCAAAGTCGAAATCAAAACCACATATGTCATCTGTTGCCTCAGCGTTTATTTCTGCAGTGCTATTATTAGTCTTCTGTTGCTTATGGGTATCCCGAAAGTTTGAAGCGTCGATGGTGATGATCTCGTCGTCCAAAGGTAGTCTGACCTTCTGGTGTAGGGTCGAGGTGACTGCTTTGGTAGCGTGAATCCATGGTCTACCCAATAGCATATTGTATGTTGGGGGTATATCGATGATCTGGAACTCGGTTTCCCTCATGACAGGACCCGTCATGATGGAAAATGAGATGGTTTACTTTATGCTGCGACGTGTTCCATCGTAGGCTCTGACGCCGTCCGTACACGGGATGCAGTCATTTCCCTTAATCCCTAGCTTTTTGGCTGTTTCAAGGGGTAGAACATTGACTGCAGATCCGTTGTCGATGAGGACGACTGGTAGTGTCATGCCCTGACATTCCACGTTTATGTAGAGCGGTAAGTTGTGCGTACCCCCGAATGGAGGGAGATCTTTGTCGGAGAAAGTGACGGCGATAGCTTGCCATTCACGTGTGATGTGATTGATGAGCTTGTCGGAGACATTTCTGACGGCATTGGGGTAATCTGCAGTGCTCGGTAAAGGGCTTCACGATGTCCTAGTGAATCCTTTAAGAGCTGCCAGATCGAGATGTCCGCCTTTGTCTTGTTGAGTTGCTTATGGAGTGTGTCTTCAATCTCAGGTGTCGGCGTGGGTGCTGGAGTCGTGCTTGACGACGCTAAATTGTTAGTTGGTGGTACGGGTGCCGGAGTAGCGTTTAGAGGCGCGGGTGCTGGAGTAGTGCCTGGAGGCGCGGGTGCAGGAGTAGTGCCTGGAGGCGTGGGTGCAGTAGTAGTGCTTGGAGGCGTGGGTGCAGTAGGCGAAGTAGGCGGCGTAACTTCGTCCATGACTATACCCTTGTTCTTTTCTTGAGCAGTCAACCTTGGTGGAGGACCCGGTGGTTCAAGTGACTTTAGTGAGGCTTGGTATGGGCGTCCGGAACGCTTCAGGTAAGCTACTTCGTCATCGTTGTCCGATAGCCTGATCGGGTATTTGTGACGTAATTCTCCATATTTACCTGGCGGGCGACGAGGTTTAGTTTCCTCTTCGAAGGGTTCGTTTTGAAGACACATGCGGATGTCGTCATTGTCAACTTCATCGTCAGAAACATTCCAGATGCCGTTAATTTCGTGGTCATTTGAGACGATTAGATGAGAGCAGTCGATGATGGGGTGTGTCCCTACGATTATAGCATGAGTATGCAGAGGGTTGAGTTGGTTTGAAGGCTTAGGGCTCGGACTGGGCTTCACGATGGTATTGTCATCGATCAGGTCCTGAACTATGTTCTTCAGGCGGAAGCATTGCTCGGTGTCGTGCCCTTTTCCCCTGTGAAACTCGCAGTACGTGTTTTGATCCCATGATTTTGGTTTCTTGTCTGGGGGAGGCTCGCTAGTAGGCCCCAGGAGTTGTAGTACACTGCGACTTACAAGCTTCTATAGTGCTTTTGAGTAAGTCATGTATATTGGGTCAAAATTTCATCGTGGTCTTGACGAACTTGGACCTGCAGATGAGTATGATGCCTTTGGTAGTGGCGCAGCAGACTTTGTTGGTGTTGTGAACACCGATGGCACTTGCAGTGTATCTACTGCGTTGATAACATGTATGATACGGGAGCAATCAATGAACCATTACCTCGTGATGGTGAGCATGAAGTCTTACTAAGCACTACTTTTCTTGGTCATTCATTTGGAGGTAACTTAAGTCCAAATTATGTTACCTTACTAAAAACAACATTGTCGGAGCAATAACTTAAATGTCAGCAACAAGCCTGACTTATTTGTTGATTATCTCGAGCTCTACTTAATATTTTGGGGTCATTCAAAAAGGAGGTGATTAAAGACTCTTTGAGTTTTCCAACCTGTACTCTTGCACACCCAACGGACAAGTATTGAATAAGTTATGCTTCCAACAAGACAAGCCTGCTCTAGTAACCCGCGAACATAAATGCTGAAGTTGGTGGCTGTTTTGCTCGGTTTTTGCTACACCATTTTGTTGAGTCTTGTGTTGTCAAGCTTTGGAAATAAAAGGGATTTAATATGTTTAATTCCCAAGAGGTAGTTGTTAGATTAGGTATAGTTTGTTTCTCTATAAAAGGAGAACTTGTAATTCATTCTCAGCATCTCATTTTCAATAACATTTTCTGAAGTTCTATTTGAACCTTCATTTTAGAGTTGAGAAGTACTTCAATTCTTGTGTTGATTTTCTGGTTGCGATTAGAAATCAATCGTTTATTCACTTAGGCAAGGTCGTCTAAGCATAAACAACCCAGTTTGTGCAAGTTCGAGGTAGAATTTGTGCATTCATATCGTTTGTTCAAATTCTGATTTCCTTGTTACAAATGCCTATACAAATTAAAACAAATCAATAATAAAATTCGCTGCTATTTTACTCTATCACAAAAACGATTCACAATATCAGTTTATTTTGCTTCTGCTAACGTATCATCTGGTATCAGAGCTTCGGCTCTTGATTTCCAAATCAGGCGATCATGGTGAACGACGAAGGTGACGAGAATGCGAGGCGTGACGCAGAGATTGCTGCCCTAAGAAGAGGGTTCGATGCCCAAGCTGTTGTCCTACAACAACTTTGTGATATGTTAATTGGAAACCCAAATTTCAATAGGCAACCTAACCATGGAGATGGTAGGCATTCTAACGAATTCAAGGTGAACGAATTACCTGAATTTGATGGTGGAACTGATCCGGAGAACTACTTGGAGTGGGAACGAAAGATTGAACGAATGTTCGAATTTAAAGACTTGGATGACGAAAAGCGTTGCAAGTTTGCTGTTCAGAAACTTGTAAGAAATGCATCTTTATGGTATGAGAATATGAAGACTCAAAGAGCCCGTGAGAATAAAGAAAAGATCAGTTCTTGGGAGACCCTAAAACGCAAATTGTGTAAAGGGTATGTTCCTCACAATTACAAACCAGAGTTGTATCGAAGAGCTGCTGATTTGATACAAGGGACGATGAGTGTGAATGATTATATTTCTGATTTTGAAAAGATTACTATGATGTGTGATGCTAATGAATTAGAAGAACAAAAAATAGGACGTTATATGAGGGGGTTAAATCGAAACATTGCAAATGTTGTTGAATTGTATCCTTGTGTTTCATTCGATGATCTTTGTTCTTTATCTCTGAAAGTTGAGAAACAACAAAAGTCTGCCCGTTCTAATTCACTTGGCACCAAAAACACGACTTGGAGTAAACAAGAGGGAACATCAAAATCTAGTGGGAATTCGAAACCCGAGACAATACAAAAATCAGTAATTCCCAACACCCAACAAAAAAATAAGGAGAGGGACTTGAGTAAAGTTCGGTGTTTCAAATGTCAAGGCTTTGGTCACTATCAAAGTGAGTGCCCAAACAAGCGGATTACTGCTTTGAGAGAGGCAGTTGAAATCAGAGATGTTATCTATGAGGTGTTAAATGGAGACGAAGAAGTAGCTGAAACTGATGAGGAGAATGAAACTGAAGGATTTGAGGCGCCAATTGGAGGTGAGTCTTTGGTAATCCGACGTTCTTTGCATGCTAAATTTGAACCTGTTGATTTTGAGCAGAGGGAACAACGCTTCCATACCCGTTGCCTTGTTAAGGGTAAGTGGTGTAATGTGATAATTGATGGAGGGAGCTGCACTAATGTTGCTTCTAGTGAAATGGTTAACAAGCTTGCTTTAACTACAAAACCTCACCCTAAACCATATAAACTTCATTGGTTGAGTGATGGTAATGAGAGTAAGGTCACAAAGCAAACACTTGTAAGTTTTGCTATGGGTTCTTACAAAGATGAAATTATGTGTGATGTAGTGTCTATGGATGCTTGTCATCTTTTATTAGGTCGTCCTTGGCAATCTGATCGCGATGTGACTCATCGAGGACGCTCTAATGTGTATTCTCTATTGTTTGGTGGTAAAAAAATTGAGTTGAAGCCTATGTCCCCAAAGGACATAAGAACCACCATGAGTAAGAAGGAGAAATCAGGTTTGATAACTTTTGCGAATGCTAGAGATGTTGACAGGGAATTAAATCATGGGGGTCGAGTTTTTGCTCTTTTTGTCAACGAAGGAGCCAACCCAGAATCGAGTTCTTTGGAGGTGCGTCCCTTACTCGAGCCATTGATGGAGAAATTTCGAGATGTATTTCCCGAAGACCTACCACCAGGTCTGCCACCCATTAGAGGTATTGAGCACCAAATTGATCTGATTCCAGGTGCACCGTTGCCTAATAAAGCACCTTATAGATGCAATCCGGAGGAGACTAAAGAGCTTCAAAGACAAATTGATGAATTGATGCAGCGAGGTTATGTGCGTGAAAGTCTAAGCCCTTGTGCTGTACCTGCACTTCTTGTTCCAAAGAAAGATGGTACATGGAGAATGTGTATCGATAGTAGGGCTGTGAACAACATTACTATCAAGTATCGTTTTCCAATTCCACGCTTGGATGATATGTTGGATGAGTTACATGGTTCTATTATATTCTCTAAGATTGATTTACGTAGTGGCTATCACCAAATCAGAATGCGTGAAGGGGACGAGTGGAAAACAGCTTTCAAAACCAAGCATGGTTTATATGAATGTTTGGTTATGCCATTTGGACTCACGAATGCACCTAGCACTTTCATGCGCTTGATGAATGAGGTATTACGGTCTTTCATTGGTAAATTTGTTGTTGTTTACCTTGATGATATCCTTGTGTACAGCAAAAGTGTGGAAGAACACTTGAGCCATTTGCAGCAAGTTTTTGAAGTGTTGAGGAAACAAAAACTCTATGCAAAGTCGGAAAAATGCAGCTTTTTGGTTCCTAGCATTGTGTTTCTTGGCTATGTGGTTTCAAAAGATGGTGTCGCGGTTGATCAATCGAAGGTTGAGGCTATTCGTTCGTGGCCTACACCCACAAATGTGACGGAAGTAAGATCATTTCATGGTTTAGCTTCCTTCTATCGACGATTTATTCGTAATTTCAGCACTATCATGAGTCCTATCACTGAATGCTTGAAAAAGGGATCATTTGCATGGAATGATCAAGCTCAACAGGCCTTTGAGGAAGTGAAACGTAAGTTGTGTGAAGCACCTATATTAGCATTACCAGATTTTTCTAATCCTTTTGAAGTTGAATGTGATGCTAGTGGTGTGGGTATTGGAGCTGTTTTACTTCAAGGAGGCCGTCCAATTGCTTACTTTTCTGAAAAGCTTGGTGGAGCAAGATGTAACTACTCGACTTATGATAAGGAGTTCTATGCAATTGTACGAGCTCTTGATCATTGGAGTCACTATTTGAGGCCTAATCATTTTGTTCTTCATTCTGATCATGAATCATTAAAGCACATCAATGGGCAACACAAGCTAAGCTCACGTCATGCTAAGTGGGTCGAATTCTTGCAATCCTTTTTCATCGAAATATAGGATGGAAAGAGTAATGTTGTGGCTGATGCACTATCGTGGAGGTATACACTCTTAACTGCTCTTAATGTGAGACTCCTTGGGTTTGAAATGTTGAAAGATTACTATTGCAATGATGGTGATTTTGCTGATATATTTACTGAATGTCAACACGGAGTTCATAAAGATTTTGTTCTACAAGATGGTTTTCTTTTTAAAGGAAATCGTTTGTGTGTTCCTAAATGTCCCGTTCGAGAATTGTTGATTCATGAAGCTCATGGAGGAGGCATTGCTGGTCATTTTGGTGTTTCTAAGACATTAGAAATACTACATGAACATCTCTATTGGCCAAAGATGCAAGGAGATGTGCAAAGTCTAATTGGTAAGTGTGTTACTTGTCAAGTGTCCAAGAGCAAATTTCAGCTTGGAGAGTATATGCCATTGCCTATCCCAAAGAGACCTTGGGAAGATGTTTCCATGGATTTCATTGTTGCTCTCCATAGGACACAAAGGGGAAAGGATGCTGTTATGGTTGTTGTTGATCGGTTTTCAAAGATGGCTCATTTCATTGCATGACATAAAACTGATGATGCTTCACATATTGCTGACTTGTACTTCCGAGAGATTGTTCGCTTGCATGGTGTACCGAACACCACTGTTTCTGATCGAGATTCAAAGTTCTTAAGCTATTTTTGGAACACTTTGTGGAGAAAGTTGGGTACCAAGCTGCTCCTTAGCACATCACATCACCCACAAACTGATGGGCAAACAGAGGTAACTAATCGAACCTTGGGTACCTTACTTCGAGGCTTGGTTAGTAAAACGCATAAGGATTGGGATTTAAAGCTAGCTCATGCTGAGTTTGCTTACAATCGATCACCTACCTTTGCAACCAAACACTCTCCATTTGAAGTTGTCTATGGCATTAATCCTTATTTGCCACTTGACTTAATTCCACTACCAAAAGATGAGTTGGTTCACAAAGATGCTGAAGAGAAGCTGAAATCCATGATCAAACTACATGAGCAAGTTCTCAAAAGGATCGAGGTGGTCAATGATGCTTATAAGAGAAAGGCCAACAAACATCGTAAGCCAAAAGTGTTCAATGAAGGTGATTTGGTCTGGTTACATTTGCGCAAAGAAAGGTTTCCTAGCAAGAGAAAGAACAAGCTAATGCCGAGAGCTGAGGGTCCCTATCAGATTGTTGAGCGTGTGAATGACAATGCTTATAAAGTTAAATTGCCCGGAGAATATGGCGTTCATGCTACATTTAATGTTGGAGATTTATCCCCATATTTGGAAGATGATGGTCTTGCTGAATTGAGGTCAATTCCTTTTCAAGAAGGAGGGGATGATACGGAAGCAATCAATGAACCATTACCTCGTGATGGTGAGCACGAAGTCTTACTAATCACTACTTCTCTTGGTCATTCATTTGGAGGTAACTTAAGTCCAAATTATGTTACCTGACTAAAAACTACATTGTTGGAGCAATAACTTAAATGTCAGCAGACAAGCCTGACTTGTTTGTTGATTATCTCGAGCTCTACTTAATATTTTGGGGTCCTTCAAAAAGGAGGTGATTAAAGACTCTTTGAGCTTTCCAACCTGTACTCTTGCACACCCAACGAACAAGTATTGAATACGTTATGCTTCCAACAAGACAAGCCTGCTCTAGTAACCCGCGAACATAAATGCTGAAGTTGGTGGCTGTTTTGCTCGGTTTTTGTTACACCATTTTGTTGAGTCTTGTGTTGTCAAGCTTTGGAAATAAAAGGGATTTAATATGTTTAATTCCCAAGAGGTAGTTGTTAGATTAGGTATAGTTTGTTTCTCTATAAAAGGAGAACTTGTAATTCATTCTCAGCATCTCATTTTCAATAACATTTTCTGAAGTTCTATTTGAACCTTCATTTTAGAGTTGAGAAGTACTTCAATTCTTGTGTTGATTTTCTGGTTGCGATTAGAAATCAATCGTTTATTCACTTAGGCAAGGTCGTCTAAGCATAAACAACCTAGTTTGTGCAAGTTCGAGGTAGAATTTGTGCATTCATATCGTTTGTTCAAATTCTGATTTCCTGGTTACAAATGCCTATACAAATTAAAACAAATCAATAATAAAATTCGCTGCTATTTTACTCTATCACAAAAACGATTCACAATATCAGTTTATTTTGCTTCCGCTAACGTATCAATGTATGGGTTCGACTTTGGCAGGGGCTCGGGATGAGCTACCTTGGTACCCGCGACCCGTACTTTTTGTTGATTTTTCCTTGCGCAGGTCGTCTTCTATGAGTTCACCCACGACGCTGAGTGTTGAGAAGCTGTCAAAGTTCTCGTACCGTATGTGTTGTTGATATGCAGGGGTGAGCTTGTTGATGAACTTAGTGATCAAATCAGTGTCCCTAGGGCGGTTAGGTACTTGAGCACAGAGCTTCTTCCAGCGTGTCATGTACTCGGTAAAACCTTCAGTGTCCTTTTGAGCCAGGACTTCTAAGGTACGTAGCGAGACCTGAATGTCGTTGTTGTCTCGGTACTGTAGATCGAATGCAACTGTTATGTCCTCGAAACTACTGATCTTGTGTGATTCTAGGGCATAGAACCATGCTCTAGGTTGTGCATCTAGAGAGTGTGGAAACAGCGTAGCCCAAGCGGGGGGTTCGACACCCATAATGGCCATTTTCGCTTTGAAAGCCTTGACGTTTACAAGCGGGCTTTCGTGGCCTTTGAAAACGGGAAGATCACAGAGTGTCAGTTTATCCGGTAGCATGGACTTGACGCTCTTCGGAATGTGTTCATTTTCTTTGTGATATAGAACGCGTAGGTTCTTTAGAAACGTAGCAGCGGAATTGGTAACTGTGAATATGTATGCAACGTGAGGTAGCTGTTTTTTGGGTGGAAACGCAACGTGAGGTTGCAAATAAGATGGATAATGCAAGTTCTTGATAACAAGAACGGATAAGCAAGCAATCTTGATCAATTCTCGCAAGGAAATCACTTGATTAGCTAAATCTCAACCTCGCAAGGAAGAGTTTGAAATCAATCTCGCAAGAAAGAATTCAATGGTTAAACTCGCAAGTTTAGGCAAAGTATAAAACTTTATTGATAATTCAATGTATGATAAGATATGAAAATAAGGTCACAAGCCGACCCTATTTATAGTACTCTAAAACAGCTACGTTGGTCCTAATATAATTCGGAAACCAAATTATTCTTCAACTAAGGCTTTCCTAATCTAATTAGGAAATAAAATAAAATCAACTAAAAGACATTATTACTTCTACCACTTCAAGGAAACTTTCCCAAGTTTTTTTGCAAGTAAATAAAGAAAATAAACTAAGAATAATTAAAATTATACTAGCTGATTCCAACGGACTAATTTAAGGAAAGCGTGTTAAGCTGTACACGTTTTCCAGCGTTTCCAGCTAGTCTGTGGGAAACGCATCTGCGTTTCCTGTGAGTTTCCAAGAACCTTCAAAGCTTGCATTTCCTTCTGCGTTTCCAGTTAGAAAGTAGGAAACGTTTCTGCGTTTCCTGCCAGATAGTGAGAAACGTGCCTGCGTTTCTACTGTGGTTCCATTCAGATGGTCGGAATCGTGCCCTAGAAGGCTTTGTTATTCCTGTGTTTCCAATGCTCCCGCACCATGTGCACTCCAAGGCCTCGTTTCCATTGTGTTCCCACTGCTCCCGCATCATTCTCCCCTTCTTTAAAAAAGAATCGTCCCGATTCTTGGACCAATGACCTTGTGGATCAACCACAAATCTTGGAAACAAAAAACAAGAAACAACAATTTGAAAACTTGGAGTGAAACTAAGTGGATCAAGTTTCCCTCAAGGGATGAACAAAAATCGAACTTGAACCCTTGAAATAAAAACGGCCGAGTATGATGTTTTTTGTGAGAAAATTTTCTGATTTTTTGTGACAAATGAAAAACATAGAGATAGTATCTAAATCCACACACAAAGTAATAGATTTAGGTTTGTAATTAGTTAAGCACTAAGCCACTAACTAATTGTTCACAAATCTCAAACACAAAGTAATGAGAAAAATGAAGAACACTCAATAAACACTAGGGTTTTCTTTATCATTCTAAATCTGAAAAATTTGATGTGAGAATGAGGGTTTATATACTACCCTCATTCTAATCTTGACCATACATTACAAGAGGATCTAAGGGCTCACAAGAGTCCCTCAATTACTACAAAATAACGGCCCCTAAGCTCACATGTGAGCTGAAAATTTTCAACCTAAAAGACAAACTATAAAGCATAAAGGTGATGGTGACACTTGAGTCCATCCTCTCCCTTCTTTGTTGATGATCATCCAAGGGCCCTTGTGTGAGCCTTGGGGTTGGGTTTGGACGGTCCAAGTGACCAAAATACAAGGGACTATATTGTCTCCTTACACTAAAGCATAAAGTAAAAAGTAAAGCGACATGTATGAAAATGACATAAAACATAAAAACAATGTGATGGCTTGGGTGGCTTAATTGAGCCGGCTCCATGGGACCTCCTTGAGCTAGCTTGATGAGCCATGTGAGCCCATTTATTGGAGGGTTGACTCACATGGGTGTACCCTAATTGACCACATTCAAAAATAGTATAATCTTGACTTTTGTTGCTCTCCAACTTTGACTTCCTCTTGACTTTGCTTGATCACTAAGGTTGGCTCGATTTGACCATAGAATTGACTTTACTTAGCCCTTAGTGATCCCTTGGTCCATGACCTAGGCTTGGGTTTGGGCCCATGGCCCCAACCCATGGTCTCCTCGACTTCACCCTTGACCATTTTTGGTCCAATCTCTCTCTCCTTGGAAAGGACTTGTCCTCAAGTCCTTGGAGATCCTCTTGCTTCCTCCCTTGCTCGATTTCATGCTTGATTCTCGGCTCAACCTTTGCTCGATCTTGGCTTTCACGGTTTTGGTCTTCCATGGGCACCACTTAGCTAGAGTTTGTAGAAATGGTTGGACCCCTTTGCCTTGGTTCGAAGAATTGATCATGTTTTCTTCCTTGGTCACGGTTTGCTTGACCACACACTCTTCCTCGAGCATTTCTTTGAGCCCACGACTCATAACCATGCCATCCATCCATTCTTGCTCATGATCGAGCCCATCAATGATTCTCCACCTTAAAGACCCACTTGATCTTTCCTTGCCATCAATTTTTGCTCTTTCATTGACCACATTCTTGTTGTAGTCGGTTGTTTCATTGTTGATCAAGTATCTCCTTCATGTTGCTCCTCTCCTAGAACTCTCCTTGTTGGTCTAGGGTTTCTCTCGATTTCCAAGCTCATCACTTCTTTTCCGAAGCCCACATTCGGCTCTTCTCCCATTGCTTGGCTAGAGCTCACTCCATTGATTGATTCGAACAAGCATGAATTGGTTTTATAACCCATCATTGGTGGTAGGGGAGCTAAGACAATAAGCTTGTCACCATACTTGATTGAGTAGGTGTTATCTCTTCCATGGTGGGAAGAATTCTTCTCATACTCCCAAGGCCTACCAAGCAACACATGACATGCATCCATGTCCAACACTTCACACACAATTTCATCCTTATAGTCTTGTCCAATCGAGAACGAAACTTGACATTGCTTATCAACTCTTACCTCGGCTCCTTGATTAAGCCACCTTAGCTTGTAAGGATGAGGATGCTTCAAGGTTGGTAAGGCAAGTTTATCAATGAGGGTTTTCGAAGAAACATTAACACAACTTCCCCCATCGATAATGAGATTACACACTCTCCCCATGATTGTACACTTGGTTCGAAATAGTTGGTGTCGTTGATCCATGCTTTCGCTTCAATCTTGAGTGTGCATTACTCGCCAAGTAACCAAGCTCAACCCCGAGTCCGGGGGAACTAATGTTTCGGCCACCTTCACATCCTCAACTCCCTCGTTTTTTTCTTCCTCGCAAACTAACACCTCATCGTCTCCCCAATGCACAACCTCACTTGTGTTCAAGGTCCTCTTGCTAGGGCACTCCTTAGCAAAATGACCATACCCTTGACATTGGTAGCACTTCTTGAGAGGAATTGTTCTCTTAGGGCCATAGTCAATTCCCTTCCCTTGTCAACACTTGATGGCTTGATAGTAGGGCTAGGTTCGACAATTTTGACCCCTCCTTGGCTCGAGTTAGGGTTGGTCTTGGGGGTGCTCTTAGCCGACTCTCCTCTCCCCTTCTCTAACCTCTCCACACGTGTGGCCATAGTAACGGCCTCATCGAATGACCACAAGTTTTGCATCTTGACCCGATTTGCTATCCTAGGGTTTAGGCCCTCAACAAACCTTGCAATCTTTGCTCTAAGCTTCTCATTCATCTCACATTGTAGAGTGAGTTGCTCAAAGTCCCTAAGATAGGTTTCAATGGGGTGTGTCTCTTGTTTTAGTTGAGCTAGCTTGAGGAACATGTCTTGGGTATAATCCTTTGGAACAAACTTGTCTTTGAGTTTTTTCTTGAGTTTGAGCCACGACTTAATGGGTTCCTTACCCTCTCGGTTTCGTTGGTTCTTGAGGTTTTCGTACCAAAGGGAAGCGTATCCCTTGAACTTCATGATGGCCACCTTAAAACACTTCCTATCGGGATATTCCTTAAATTCAAAGATCCTCTCTATCGACCTAAGCCAATCTAGGAGATCCCGGGGATCCAAGCTACCATAAAAGTCGGGTATATCCACTTTGATATCTCGGTCATGGTCTCTTGGGTGGGTTTCAAGGACTCCTCCGAATCCGAAAATTGATCTTCCATGTGAGGAGGAGGTTGTCCTCTCCCACGCCCCCATACCCATACCCACGCCTCTTCTTCCTCCACCCCTTCTTGGTTCATTAAGATTTTGGTCTAAGAGGGTGTTTAGAGCATTCATCATTAAAGTACAATTACCGGTGAGTTGAGTTAACTTCTCTTCTAAATCGGAAAGCCTTTTACCCTCCCCTCTATCCCCTTCCATTATGTGAAAATTTTGTGAGATCTTTTGCGGAAATTTTGTGGGAAATTTATAGAAAATAAACAAGGAAAAGGAAGAAGGAAAACGAAAATTAAAAGAAGAAAAACAAAGGAGTAACTCGACAAAACTAAGAACAAGAACAAATCGAAAAAAACAAGAACAAACCTAGGCTTTGATGACCAATTTGGAGTGAAACTAAGTGGATCAAGTTTCCCTCAAGGGATGAACAAAAATCGAACTTGAACCCTTGAAATAAAAACGGCCGAGTATGATGTTTTTGGTGAGAAAATTTTCTGATTTTTTGTGACAAATGAAAAACATAAAGATAGTATCTAAATCCACACACAAAGTAATAGATTTAGGTTTGTAATTAGTTAAGCACTAAGCCACTAACTAATTGTTCACAAATCTCAAACACAAAGTAATGAGAAAAATGAAGAACACTCAATAAACACTAGGGTTTTCTTTATCATTCTAAATCTGAAAAATTTGATGTGAGAATGAGGGTTTATATACTACCCTCATTCTAATCTTGACCATACATTACAAGAGGATCTAAGGGCTCACAAGAGTCCCTCAATTACTACAAAATAACGGCCCCTAAGCTCACATGTGAGCTGAAAATTTTCAACCTAAAAGACAAACTATAAAGCATAAAGGTGATGGTGACACTTGAGTCCATCCTCTCCTTCTTTGTTGATGATCATCCAAGGGCCCTTGTGTGAGCCTTGGGGTTGGGTTTGACGGTCCAAGTGACCAAAATACAAGGGACTATATTGTCTCCTTACACTAAAGCATAAAGTAAAAAGAAAGAAGCGACATGTATGAAAATGACATAAAACATAAAAACAATGTGATGGCTTGGGTGGCTTAATTGAGCCGGCTCCATGGGACCTCCTTGAGCTAGCTTGATGAGCCATGTGAGCCCATTTATTGGAGGGTTGACTCACATGGGTGTACCCTAATTGACCACATTCAAAAATAGCATAATCTTGACTTTTGTTGCTCTCCAACTTTGACTTCCTCTTGACTTTGCTTGATCACTAAGGTTGGCTCGATTTGACCATAGAATTGACTTTACTTAGCCCTTAGTGATCCCTTGGTCCATGACCTAGGCTTGGGTTTGAGCCCATGGCCCCAACCCATGGTCTCCCTCGACTTCACCCTTGACCATTTTTGGTCCAATCTCCTCTCCTTGGAAAGGACTTGTCCTCAAGTCCTTGGAGATCCTCTTGCTTCCTCCCTTGCTCGATTTCATGCTTGATTCTCGGCTCAACCTTTGCTCGATCTTGGCTTTCACGGTTTTGGTCTTCCATGGGCACCACTTAGCTAGAGTTTGTAGAAATGGTTGGACCCCTTTGCCTTGGTTCGAAGAATTGATCATGTTTTCTTCCTTGGTCACGGTTTGCTTGACCACACACTCTTCCTCGAGCATTTCTTTGAGCCCACGACTCATAACCATGCCATCCATCCATTCTTGCTCATGATCGAGCCCATCAATGATTCTCCACCTTAAAGACCCACTTGATCTTTCCTTGCCATCAATTTTTGCTCTTTCATTGACCACATTCTTGTTGTAGTCGGTTGTTTCATTGTTGATTGAAGTATCTCCTTCATGTTGCTCCTCTCCTAGAACTCTCCTTGTTGGTCTAGGGTTTCTCTCGATTTCCAAGCTCATCACTTCTTTTCCGAAGCCCACATTCGGCTCTTCTCCCATTGCTTGGCTAGAGCTCACTCCATTGATTGATTCGAACAAGCATGAATTGGTTTTATAACCCATCATTGGTGGTAGGGGAGCTAAGACAATAAGCTTGTCACCATACTTGATTGAGTAGGTGTTATCTCTTCCATGGTGGGAAGAATTCTTCTCATACTCCCAAGGCCTACCAAGCAACACATGACATGCATCCATGTCCAACACTTCACACACAATTTCATCCTTATAGTCTTGTCCAATCGAGAACGAAACTTGACATTGCTTATCAACTCTTACCTCGGCTCCTTGATTAAGCCACCTTAGCTTGTAAGGATGAGGATGCTTCAAGGTTGGTAAGGCAAGTTTATCAATGAGGGTTTTCGAAGAAACATTAACACAACTTCCCCCATCGATAATGAGATTACACACTCTCCCCATGATTGTACACTTGGTTCGAAATAGTTGGTGTCGTTGATCCATGCTTTCGCTTCAATCTTGAGTGTGCATTACTCGCCAAGTAACCAAGCTCAACCCCGAGTCCGGGGGAACTAATGTTTCGGCCACCTTCACATCCTCATCTCCTCGGCTTTTTCTTCCTCGCAAACTAACACCTCATCGTCTCCCCAATGCACAACCTCACTTGTGTTCAAGGTCCTCTTGCTAGGGCACTCCTTAGCAAAATGACCATACCCTTGACATTGGTAGCACTTCTTGAGAGGAATTGTTCTCTTAGGGCCATAGTCAATTCCCTTCCCCTTGTCAACACTTGATGGCTTGATAGTAGGGCTAGGTTCGACAATTTTGACCCCTCCTTGGCTCGAGTTAGGGTTGGTCTTGGGGGTGCTCTTAGCCGACTCTCCTCTCCCCTTCTCTAACCTCTCCACACGTGTGGCCATAGTAACGGCCTCATCGAATGACCACAAGTTTTGCATCTTGACCCGATTTGCTATCCTAGGGTTTAGGCCCTCAACAAACCTTGCAAATTTTGCTCGGGCTTCTCATTCATCTCACATTGTAGAGTGAGTTGCTCAAAGTCCCTAAGATAGGTTTCAATGGGGTGTGTCTCTTGTTTTAGTTGAGCTAGCTTGAGGAACATGTCTTGGGTATAATCCTTTGGAACAAACTTGTCTTTGAGTTTTTTCTTGAGTTTGAGCCACGACTTAATGGGTTCCTTACCCTCTCGGTTTCGTTGGTTCTTGAGGTTTTCGTACCAAAGGGAAGCGTATCCCTTGAACTTCATGATGGCCACCTTAAAACACTTCCTATCGGGATATTCCTTAAATTCAAAGATCCTCTCTATCGACCTAAGCCAATCTAGGAGATCCTCGGGATTCAAGCTACCATAAAAGTCGGGTATATCCACTTTGATATCTCGGTCATGGTCTCTTGGGTGGGTTTCAAGGGACTCCTCCGAATCCGAAAATTGATCTTCCATGTGAGGAGGAGGTTGTCCTCTCCCACGGCCCCCATACCCATTCCCACGCCTCTTCCCTCCACCCCTTCTTGGTTCATTAAGATTTTGGTCTAAGAGGGTGTTTAGAGCATTCATCATTAAAGTACAATTACCGGGTGAGTTGAGTTAACTTCTCTTCTAAATCGGAAAGCCTTTTACCCTCCCCTCTATCCCCTTCCATTATGTGAAAATTTTGTGAGATCTTTTGCGGAAATTTTGTGGGAAATTTATAGAAAATAAACAAGGAAAAGGAAGAAGGAAAACGAAAATTAAAAGAAGAAAAACAAAGGAGTAACTCGACAAAACTAAGAACAAGAACAAATCGAAAAAAACAAGAACAAACCTAGGCTTTGATGACCAATTTGGAGTGAAACTAAGTGGATCAAGTTTCCCTCAAGGGATGAACAAAAATCGAACTTGAACCCTTGAAATAAAAACGGCCGAGTATGATGTTTTTGGTGAGAAAATTTTCTGATTTTTTGTGACAAATGAAAAACATAAAGATAGTATCTAAATCCACACACAAAGTAATAGATTTAGGTTTGTAATTAGTTAAGCACTAAGCCACTAACTAATTGTTCACAAATCTCAAACACAAAGTAATGAGAAAAATGAAGAACACTCAATAAACACTAGGGTTTTCTTTATCATTCTAAATCTGAAAAATTTGATGTGAGAATGAGTGTTTATATACTACCCTCATTCTAATCTTGACCATACATTACAAGAGGATCTAAGGGCTCACAAGAGTCCCTCAATTACTACAAAATAACGGCCCCTAAGCTCACATGTGAGCTGAAAATTTTCAACCTAAAAGACAAACTATAAAGCATAAAGGTGATGGTGACATTTGAGTCCATCCTCTCCCTTCTTTGTTGATGATCATCCAAGGGCCCTTGTGTGAGCCTTGGGGTTGGGTTTGGACGGTCCAAGTGACCAAAATACAAGGGACTATATTGTCTCCTTACACTAAAGCATAAAGTAAAAAGTAAAGAAAGCGACATGTATGAAAATGACATAAAACATAAAAACAATGTGATGGCTTGGGTGGCTTAATTGAGCCGGCTCCATGGGACCTCCTTGAGCTAGCTTGATGAGCCATGTGAGCCCATTTATTGGAGGGTTGACTCACATGGGTGTACCCTAATTGACCACATTCAAAAATAGCATAATCTTGACTTTTGTTGCTCTCCAACTTTGACTTCCTCTTGACTTTGCTTGATCACTAAGGTTGGCTCGATTTGACCATAGAATTGACTTTACTTAGCCCTTAGTGATCCCTTGGTCCATGACCTAGGCTTGGGTTTGAGCCCATGGCCCCAACCCATGGTCTCCCTCGACTTCACCCTTGACCATTTTTGGTCCAATCTCCTCTCCTTGGAAAGGACTTGTCCTCAAGTCCTTGGAGATCCTCTTGCTTCCTCCCTTGCTCGATTTCATGCTTGATTCTCGGCTCAACCTTTGCTCGATCTTGGCTTTCACGGTTTTGGTCTTCCATGGGCACCACTTAGCTAGAGTTTGTAGAAATGGTTGGACCCCTTTGCCTTGGTTCGAAGAATTGATCATGTTTTCTTCCTTGGTCACGGTTTGCTTGACCACACACTCTTCCTCGAGCATTTCTTTGAGCCCACGACTCATAACCATGCCATCCATCCATTCTTGCTCATGATCGAGCCCATCAATGATTCTCCACCTTAAAGACCCACTTGATCTTTCCTTGCCATCAATTTTTGCTCTTTCATTGACCACATTCTTGTTGTAGTCGGTTGTTTCATTGTTGATTGAAGTATCTCCTTCATGTTGCTCCTCTCCTAGAACTCTCCTTGTTGCTCTAGGGTTTCTCTCGATTTCCAAGCTCATCACTTCTTTTCCGAAGCCCACATTCGGCTCTTCTCCCATCGCTTGGCTAGAGCTCACTCCATTGATTGATTCGAACAAGCATGCATTGGTTTTATAACCCATCATTGGTGGTAGGGGAGCTAAGACAATAAGCTTGTCACCATACTTGATTGAGTAGGTGTTATCTCTTCCATGGTGGGAAGAATTCTTCTCATACTCCCAAGGCCTACCAAGCAACACATGACATGCATCCATGTCCAACACTTCACACACAATTTCATCCTTATAGTCTTGTCCAATCGAGAACGAAACTTGACATTGCTTATCAACTCTTACCTCGGCTCCTTGATTAAGCCACCTTAGCTTGTAAGGATGAGGATGCTTCAAGGTTGGTAAGGCAAGTTTATCAATGAGGGTTTTCGAAGAAACATTAACACAACTTCCCCCATCGATAATGAGATTACACACTCTCCCCATGATTGTACACTTGGTTCGAAATAGTTGGTGTCGTTGATCCATGCTTTCGCTTCAATCTTGAGTGTGCATTACTCGCCAAGTAACCAAGCTCAACCCCGAGTCCGGGGGAACTAATGTTTCGGCCACCTTCACATCCTCAACTCCCTCGTTTTTTTCTTCCTCGCAAACTAACACCTCATCGTCTCCCCAATGCACAACCTCACTTGTGTTCAAGGTCCTCTTACTAGGGCACTCCTTAGCAAAATGACCATACCCTTGACATTGGTAGCACTTCTTGAGAGGAATTGTTCTCTTAGGGCCATAGTCAATTCCCTTCCCCTTGTCAACACTTGATGGCTTGATAGTAGGGCTAGGTTCGACAATTTTGACCCCTCCTTGGCTCGAGTTAGGGTTGGTCTTGGGGGTGCTCTTAGCCGACTCTCCTCTCCCCTTCTCTAACCTCTCCACACGTGTGGCCATAGTAACGGCCTCATCGAATGACCACAAGTTTTGCATCTTGACCCGATTTGCTATCCTAGGGTTTAGGCCCTCAACAAACCTTGCAATTTTTTGCTCTAAGCTTCTCATTCATCTCACATTGTAGAGTGAGTTGCTCAAAGTCCCTAAGATAGGTTTCAATGGGGTGTGTCTCTTGTTTTAGTTGAGCTAGCTTGAGGAACATGTCTTGGGTATAATCCTTTGGAACAAACTTGTCTTTGAGTTTTTTCTTGAGTTTGAGCCACGACTTAATGGGTTCCTTACCCTCTCGGTTTCGTTGGTTCTTGAGGTTTTCGTACCAAAGGGAAGCGTATCCCTTGAACTTCATGATGGCCACCTTAAAACACTTCCTATCGGGATATTCCTTAAATTCAAAGATCCTCTCTATCGACCTAAGCCAATCTAGGAGATCCTCGGGATTCAAGCTACCATAAAAGTCGGGTATATCCACTTTGATATCTCGGTCATGGTCTCTTGGGTGGGTTTCAAGGGACTCCTCCGAATCCGAAAATTGATCTTCCATGTGAGGAGGAGGTTGTCCTCTCCAGGCCCCCATACCCATACCCACGCCTCTCTTCCTCCACCCCTTCTTGGTTCATTAAGATTTTGGTCTAAGAGGGTGTTTAGAGCATTCATCATTAAAGTACAATTACCGGTGAGTTGAGTTAACTTCTCTTCTAAATCGGAAAGCCTTTTACCCTCCCCTCTATCCCCTTCCATTATGTGAAAATTTTGTGAGATCTTTAGTGGAAATTTTGTGGGAAATTTATAGGATATAAACAAGGAAAAGGAAGAAGGAAAACGAAAATTAAAAGAAGAAAAACAAAGGAGTAACTCGACAAAACTAAGAACAAGAACAAATCGAAAAAAACAAGAACAAACCTAGGCTTTGATGACCAATTTGGAGTGAAACTAAGTGGATCTAGTTTCCCTCAAGGGATGAACAAAAATCGAACTTGAACCCTTGAAATAAAAACGGCCGAGTATGATGTTTTTGGTGAGAAAATTTTCTGATTTTTTGTGACAAATGAAAAACATAAAGATAGTATCTAAATCCACACACAAAGTAATAGATTTAGGTTTGTAATTAGTTAAGCACTAAGCCACTAACTAATTGTTCACAAATCTCAAACACAAAGTAATGAGAAAAATGAAGAACACTCAATAAACACTAGGGTTTTCTTTATCATTCTAAATCTGAAAAATTTGATGTGAGAATGAGGGTTTATATACTACCCTCATTCTAATCTTGACCATACATTACAAGAGGATCTAAGGGCTCACAAGAGTCCCTCAATTACTACAAAATAACGGCCCCTAAGCTCACATGTGAGCTGAAAATTTTCAACCTAAAAGACAAACTATAAAGCATAAAGGTGATGGTGACACTTGAGTCCATCCTCTCCCTTCTTTGTTGATGATCATCCAAGGGCCCTTGTGTGAGCCTTGGGGTTGGGTTTGGACGGTCCAAGTGACCAAAATACAAGGGACTATATTGTCTCCTTACATTAAAGCATAAAGTAAAAAGTAAAGAAAGCGACATGTATGAAAATGACATAAAACATAAAAACAATGTGATGGCTTGGGTGGCTTAATTGAGCCGGCTCCATGGGACCTCCTTGAGCTAGCTTGATGAGCCATGTGAGCCCATTTATTGGAGGGTTGACTCACATGGGTGTACCCTAATTGACCACATTCAAAAATAGCATAATCTTGACTTTTGTTGCTCTCCAACTTTGACTTCCTCTTGACTTTGCTTGATCACTAAGGTTGGCTCGATTTGACCATAGAATTGACTTTACTTAGCTCTTAGTGATCCCTTGGTCCATGACCTAGGCTTGGGTTTGAGCCCATGGCCCCAACCCATGGTCTCCCTCGACTTCACCCTTGACCATTTTTGGTCCAATCTCCTCTCCTTGGAAAGGACTTGTCCTCAAGTCCTTGGAGATCCTCTTGCTTCCTCCCTTGCTCGATTTCATGCTTGATTCTCGGCTCAACCTTTGCTCGATCTTGGCTTTCACGGTTTTGGTCCAAAACTTAAGTGGATATGAGATTGATCTTTAAGCTCATCATCTTCAATCCAAACTAGCAGTTTAGTCTTCTTCTTCTTAGGCTTTCCATGATTATTCCAATTCAACTCATACATTCCAAGCTTGCGTCTTTTCTTGAAGCTTTTTTTTGTGTGTTGCAGTTTCTTCCCCTTGTGTACAAACATCTGCTAATTGAAAAGATTCCAAATTCAGATTAGGATCACAATGATCATCCTTAGACATACTCGTGGATTTCTCATTAGCAATCATCATAAGATTATCAATGAGCATCGCTTCAACCCCGAATTGAACAAACTCATATTTTTCAATACGTTCATGGAGTGAAACTAAGTGGATCAAGTTTCACTCAAAGGATGAACACAAATCGACTTTGAAAGCCCTTGAAATTCTCGGCCAAATAGTATTTTTTTGGGATGAATTTTTCTGAAATTTTGTGAACAAATGAAACATAAAAGATAGTATCTAAATCTACACACAAAGTAATAGATTTAGGGTTTTAATTAGTTAAGCACTAAGCCACTAACTAATTATCATAAATCTCAAACACAAAGTAATGAGAGAAATGAGAGCACTCAAGTTTTAAACACTAGGGTTTTTCATTCAACAAATTCTAAAAATTTACAAAGGTAGAGTGAGGGTTTATATATTACCCTTGTTCTAATCTAAGCCCTACATTCTAAGTTGATCTAAGGGCCCTAAAGGCTCCTCCAATCAGCCGACTTTAGTGGTCTTTGAGGACCTTACAATGCTGAAAATTTGAAGACAAACAAACAAAACATAAAGTATAAAGCATAAAGTAAGAAAGCGACATGAGTGAAAGGGACTTAAAGCACAAAATAATGTATCATTTGAGGCTTCTTTGGATCAGCCGAATTCTCCCCTTAGCTGACCTTCTTGGACCTTGTTGGCTCGTGTTTTATTGGGGTTCGAACCCACATGGGTGCACTCAAGCGATCACATTCAAAATAGCACATTTGTTGACTTTCGGTTGCTCTCCTTCTTGACTTTCCTTGACTTCTTTGATCCACCAAGCTTGTCCAAGATATTATTGTTTAAATTCACTCAAAATAAGCTTGGGTGGACCTTAGGATCGTGGTCTAGCCCATGGTTCGAGCCCAAGGACTCAAACCGTGATTTAGACAAAAACCGCCTTTGCTCGACTTGACCATTTTTGGTCCAATCTCCTCTTCTTGAAAAGGATTTGTCCTCAAATCCTCGGAGTTCTCTTTGTTCTCTTCTCAACTTGAGCTTTTGTTTGACCCTCGACTTAGACTCTCGTGGGCTTCATGACTTGGTTCGTAGAGCATGATGAGGAGTGCCCTATGAGCCCCATGACCAACCTTGGGCTCCATGCTCCTAGACTTCCAAGAACACCACTTGCTTAGAGATCGAATGAGAGATTGATCCTTGTAGACTTGGCTCAATGAATTGAGCTCGCTCTCTCCCTTACTCATGGCTTCTTTGGATTCACAATTATCCCTTAGCACAACTCGAAGTTCTTCATGCTTAGAATCGCTGCCTCGCCACCCTTTGTCAAGGATGAGTCCCACGTTTTTATCCCATTTCAAGGTCTCACTTGAACTTTCTATCACATCGATCTTTGCATCTCCAAATGATTCACTTCCTTTGCTCTTGATCGAAACTTTCAAACTTGGAACCTTGACATTGAACTCGTGCTCCTCTTCTTTGTTCCTCCTTATTGTCCTAGGATTGTCTTTGATCACTTGGAGGGCTACAATCTCAATCATGAAGGGACTTGTTGAATTAGGCGACCTAAGAAGTGTGACCAATTCATGGATGGCCTTGGGGGCCGTGTACTTCTTCCACAAATCGATCTTTGGACTTTCAATGGACTTATCCTCCTTGCAATGTTTCGGATTCTTCAAATGATCGGCCTTGTCCTCCTCTCTTTTGATGAGCTCCCATTTCATGAATCCACTTGGAAGGACTTGATTAGGATAATCACATAGTAGCCCTTTGTTGTTGTTAGTATTCACTTTGAATTTCCATTTTAGGAAATCCCAAAACTCTTTGCTTGCATCAACATTCTCATACCACATGAATACCTTCCCCTTGACATTAGCCAAACACTTCTCATGATCATACTCATCCCTTTGCTTGGCATTGTACCCCATGCTTTCCTCTTGATTGTTAGGATCATCTTTAGCAAAGTGAAGGGTCAATTTCTCGCCAACATTCATCTCTTCACCTATTTCGGCCTCTTCACTCAATACCACATCTTTGTAAGGCTCAAACATGGAGGGTGGGGTGGAATAATTCATGGTAGGAGGTAGGGGTGTGGGTATGTCCTCTAGTATCATATCACACGGCTTTACCACCACCATTTCAGCTTGCACTTGTTTCATTTCGGGTCCCCCTTCAACCTTCATGTTTTCGTGTGATTCAACCAAGGAGGGTGGGTTAGGGTTCTTCAAAATTGGAGGTAAGGGTGTAAGTTTGATATTCTTGGCTCCAATCTTAAAGTCATAAGTATTGTCCCTCCCATCATGATTAGCATTTCTTTTCAACTTCCAAGGTTTCCCCAAGAGGAGATGACAAGCCTCCATGGGAATCACATCACACAAAACCTCATCCATGTAATCCCTTCCAATGGAGAAAGAAACCAAGCATTGTCTAACCACCATCACCTCGGTTCCCATATCTAGCCACTTCATCTTGTAAGGGTTAGGGTGATCTTGTGTGGGCAAGGCTAATTTTTCAATGAGGGTGCTTGAGGCAACATTAGAACAACTTTCCCCATCAACAATCAAATTACAAACCCTTCCCATAATGGTACACCTAGATCTAAAGATTTGGACTTGGTGATTCTCTCCTAGGGTTAGGGTTTGAGCATGTGTTGCTCTATGAACCACTCGGCCTAGACTAGGGGGTGGCTCTCCTCCTAACCGAGCCATTCTAGCCTCTAATTCCCTTTGAGCCCTCAAAGTCACAAGATCAAGGTTAGGGTTAGGTTTAAGTCTACCCCTCATTTGACTCATTTTGATTTCAAGCTCTCTTCTAGCTTTCTCCATAGAATCATACATGGTCTCACCAAGAGTAGTATCACAAGAAACATCCATTTTGTGAAAATTTTGTGAGAATTTTGTGGAATAACAAGTAAAATAAATAGAGAAAACGAAAATAAAACAAGAAAAACAAGAACACTCGACAACAAAAAGAACAAATCGAAACCAACACTAACACAAGTGTAGATCTTCAACCATTTTGTGAAAATTTTGTGAGAATGTTTGTGGAAGTTTTGTGTAAATAAACAAGGAAAAATTAAAAGAGAAAAACGAAAATAAAAGATGAAAAACAAGAGTATAACCGAAAAAATAAGATCAAACCGACAACAAAAACAAATCGAAAAAAACAAAAACAAACCTAGGCTTTGATGACCAATTTGGAGTGAAACTAAGTGGATCAAGTTTCACTCAAAGGATGAACACAAATCGACTTTGAAAGCCCTTGAAATTCTCGGCCAAATAGTATTTTTTTGGGATGAATTTTTCTGAAATTTTGTGAACAAATGAAACATAAAAGATAGTATCTAAATCTACACACAAAGTAATAGATTTAGGGTTTTAATTAGTTAAGCACTAAGCCACTAACTAATTATCATAAATCTCAAACACAAAGTAATGAGAGAAATGAGAGCACTCAAGTTTTAAACACTAGGGTTTTTCATTCAACAAATTCTGAAAATTTACAAAGGTAGAGTGAGGGTTTATATATTACCCTTGTTCTAATCTAAGCCCTACATTCTAAGTTGATCTAAGGGCCCTAAAGGCTCCTCCAATCAGCCGACTTTAGTGGTCTTTGAGGACACTTAGTTTCACTCCAAATGATGAACACAAATCGACTTTGAAAGCCCTTGAAATTCTCGGCCAAATAGTATTTTTTTGGGATGAATTTTTCTAAAATTTTGTGAACAAATGAAACATAAAAGATAGTATCTAAATCTACACACAAAGTAATAGATTTAGGGTTTTAATTAGTTAAGCACTAAGCCACTAACTAATTATCATAAATCTCAAACACAAAGTAATGAGAGAAATGAGAGCACTCAAGTTTTAAACACTAGGGTTTTTCATTCAACAAATTCTGAAAATTTACAAAGGTAGAGTGAGGGTTTATATATTACCCTTGTTCTAATCTAAGCCCTACATTCTAAGTTGATCTAAGGGCCCTAAAGGCTCCTCCAATCAGCCGACTTTAGTGGTCTTTGAGGACCTTACAATGCTGAAAATTTGAAGACAAACAAACAAAACATAAAGTATAAAGCATAAAGTAAGAAAGCGACATGAGTGAAAGGGACTTAAAGCACAAAATAATGTATCATTTGAGGCTTCTTTGGATCAGCCGAATTCTCCCCTTAGCTGACCTTCTTGGACCTTGTTGGCTCGTGTTTTATTGGGGTTCGAACCCACATGGGTGCACTCAAGCGATCACATTCAAAATAGCACATTTGTTGACTTTCGGTTGCTCTCCTTCTTGACTTTCCTTGACTTCTTTGATCCACCAAGCTTGTCCAAGATATTATTGTTTAAATTCACTCAAAATAAGCTTGGGTGGACCTTAGGATCGTGGTCTAGCCCATGGTTCGAGCCCAAGGACTCAAACCGTGATTTAGACAAAAACCGCCTTTGCTCGACTTGACCATTTTTGGTCCAGTTCATCAAAAGAGTCAATATTTCCTTCTATAATCGGATCAACTTGTTCCGTTTCAGCCGTGCTCGCTTCCACATGAATGTTTCTAAGCACCAAGCATTCATCATCACTTAAGGGATCCAAATCATAAACCACTCCCTCTCTGTCTTCCGTTTCTTCATTCTCCTTAGGCGTGACAAAGCTAGGAACCAACCCTTCCAATTCTTGAACCGTGAGTGCTCTCTTTAGAGGACACTCGGTTGCTATGTGACCATAGCCTTGACACTTAAAGCCCCGCCTTATTGAGTTTCCTTTAGTCTCCATAGCGATTCCCTTTTCTTTATCTCGATATTCCTCTTTTGGAGTTTCTTTAGGCTTGCTTAGAGCGTCTCTAGCTTGAGAACTCGAACCAATGACCACTCCTCTTGAATAAGGATTAGTCTTTCGTGCCTTCTCTTGCTTCTCAAACTTCAAAGCTAACTCTTCTTTCTCCTCAAGATCACACATGATTGTCATCCTCTCAAATTCTTTGATGTATTCAGTCACGGACAAGTTTTCTTGCATCAAAGATTGGAGTTTCAAGTAGTTTTCTTGCTCATAATCACGAGGCAAGAAACGTTTCATAAGTCGCTTCTTCAACTTAACCCAACATTTGATCTTCGGCTTTCCTTCTCTCCACCTTTGTTTCTTTAGGTTTTCATACCATAAAGAAGCATATTTTGTGAGTTTCAACGTTGCAACCTTAAATTGCTTCCTATCATCATACTCCTTATACTCAAAAATTCTCTCGGCTTGTCTAATCCAATCCAAGAAACTCTCCGGAGCCATGTCACCTTTAAAATCTGTAATGTCGAGTTCAAGACCTCGATCATCGTCGTTCTTGGTATTCTTTCTTCCTTTCGGACGTTCTTCTTCTTCAGATTCCATCGAACCTTCATCATCACTTATATTCGGGTTCTTTGGTTTCTTATAACCACTTATATACATGTGCTTCACCATGTATTGGAGTGAAACTAAGTGGATCAAGTTTCACTCAAAGGATGAACAAAAATCGATCTTGAATACCCTTGAAAATCTCGGCCAAATGTATTGTTTTTGTGAGATAATTTTCTGAAATTTTGTAAACAAGGAAAACATAAAGGATAGTAACTAAATCTACACACAAAGTAATAGATTTAGGTTTTGATTAGTTTAAGCACAAAGCCACTAAACTAATCTTTCACTAACTCACACACAAAGTAATGAGAAAAATGAAGAGTACTCAAATAAACAACTAGGGTTTTTCATTCAACAAAATCTGAAAAATTCAAGGGTAGAGTGAGGGTTTATATAGGACCCTTGCTCTAATCTTGACCGTACAATCCAAGGCTAATCTAAGGGCTACAATCAACCCACAAAACAACATTGTTTTTCGGTTACAAGGCTCACATGAGCTGAAAATTTGAAGAGAAAACAAACAAATACATAAAGTATAAAGCATAAAGCATAAAAGGTAGATAGTGACATGTGGGAAAGGGACATATTGTGGAACAACATGTGAGTCTTCATTTGGTTCAATTTTCGGCTGATTTTGGGACCTTTTCCCACTTGAATTTTCTCTTGATTGTTTCAATTGACTTGGGGTTGACTTTTGGACCTAAGGTTGGAAGCGGGCCCTAGGTCAATGGATCGTAAATTCTCAACTCCCGTTGCAATCTCCCCGGGTTGAAAAGGATTTGCCCTCAAATCCTATCCGTCTTCATCTTCCAAGTCTTCAAGATAAGGGCTAAGGTCTCCCACATTAAACGTGCCATGGACTCCGTACTCTCCCGGTAGATCAACTTTGTAAGCATTCGGTCCAATTTTCTCAAGTATCTCGAAGGGACCCTCGGCTCTAGGCATGAGCTTGTTCTTTCTCTTATCCGGGAATCTTTCTTTTTTCAAGTGCAACCATACCAAGTCTCCCGGCTCGAATTCTTTTGGAGTTTTTCGGCCCTTTGACCGAGCCTTGTAGGTCTCATTTGCTTTTTCGATTTGCTTCTTGACTTGATTGTGGATGCTCATCATGAACTCAACCCGCTTCTTGGCATCGTAACTTATCTCTTTGCTCTTGACGGGGGCTAGGTCCGTGGGCATGAGAGGGTTGGCTCCATAGACCACTTCAAACGGTGATTGTCCCGTGCTAGAAGAAGGGGCACGATTAAAAGCAAATTCGGCGTGGGCAAGCTTGAGATCCCAATCTTTCAAGGACTTGGAAACGATGCTCCTAAGGATCCTCCCCAAGGTTTTATTAGTGACCTCGGTTTGGCCATCCGTTTGGGGATGGTGACTAGTGCTAAACAAGAGCCTCGTCTTTAGCAATTTCCACAAAGTCTTCCAAAAGTGGCTCATGAACTTGGTGTCTCGATCGGATACAACGGTTTTGGGGACTCCATGCAATTTAACCACTTCCTTGAAATACAACTCGGCCACACTCATGGCATCCTCGGTTTTCTTACAAGCAATGAAATGAGCCATCTTGCTAAACCGATCCACCACAACCATAATGGAGTCCTTACCTCGTTGAGTTCTAGGCAAAGCGACGATGAAATCCATGCTAACATCCTCCCATGGCCGATTTGGGACGGGTAGAGGAGTGTAGGGGGCCGTTTGAAAGAAGGACTTGGATTGTTGGCACGAAGCGCATCTCTTGATCACATCTTGGACATCTCCAAGCATCTTGGGCCAATAGAATTGATCTTGGAGGATGTCGTAAGTCTTTTGAATTCCAAAATGCCCGGCTAAACCATTAGAGTGAATCTCACGCACTAGGAGAAGTCGATAGGAACCCTTAGGAATGCACAACCGATTCCCCAAGAATAGGAATCCCTCTTGAAGTGTGTACTTGCTCCCTACCTTGCTTTGCCCTTCACGAAGGGAATTCCACTCATCCTTGAAGTCGGGATCCTCCACATAGAGTTCTTTCATGAATTCAAAACCCAACACTCTTTGCTCCATGTAGCTTAGCATGGTGTGCCTCCGAGATAATGCATCGGCCACCACGTTATTCTTTCCTTCAATGAACTTGCTTGAGAAAGAGAACGATTGAAGAAATTCTACCCACTTGGCGTGCCTATGATTCAACTTGTGTTGTCCGTTGATGTATTTGAGAGCCTCATGATCCGAATGAAGAACAAACGGTTTGGGCTTGAGGTAATGGCTCCAATGAGCGAGAGCCCTAACGATGGCATAGAATTCTTTGTCGTAGGTGGAATAATTGAGCTTGGCACCATTCAATTTCTCACTAAAGTAAGCGACTGGCTTGTGCTCTTGTAATAGAACGGCCCCAATTCCAACTCCACTAGCATCACATTCGACTTCAAAAAGCTTATTGAAATCCGGTGGTGTAAGAATAGGTGAATCACACAACAACTTCTTGATTTTATTGAAGGAAATCTCGGCCCCCTCACTCCACTTGAATTCCCCTTTCTTCATACACTCGGTGATGGGTGCCATGACGGTGCTAAAATCCTTGATAAATCGTCGATAAAAAGAAGCCAAGCCATGAAAGCTTCTCACCTCGGTTATGTTCTTCGGAATGGGCCATGATTTAATAGCCTCCACTTTCTCTTGATCCACTAGTATACCTCGGCTAGAGATGATATAGCCCAAGAATTGGACTTCGCTTTGCATGAAGGAACACTTCTCTAGCTTACCATACAACTTGTGGTCTCGAAGTGTCTCAAACAACACTTGCAAGTGATGTAGATGAGCCTCTTTGGAAGGGCTATACACCAAGATATCGTCAAAGTAAACCACAACGAACCTTCCCAAGTAAGGTCTCAAAACCTCGGTCATCAATCTCATGAAGGTGCTAGGAGCATTGGATAGTCCAAAAGGCATGACTAACCATTCATATAACCCATGCTTCGTTTTAAAAGCCGTCTTCCATTCATCACCCTCTTTGATTCTCACTTGATGGTACCCTTGTCGCAAATCAATCTTGGAAAACAATCGAGCCCCACTAAGCTCATCAAGAATGTCATCAAGTCTAGGTATAGGAAACCTATACTTGACCGTAATATTATTAATAGCTCGACTATCCGTACACATTCTCCAAGTTCCATCCTTCTTAGGTACCAAGAGTGTAGGTACGGCACAAGGACTAAGAGATTCTCTTACAAACCCCTTTTCCATGAGTTCCCCAATTTGTTGTTGAAGTTCTTGTGTAGCCTTAGGATCACTTCGATATGCGGCCTTATTAGATAGTGTAGCTCCCGGAACAAGATCAATTTGATGCTCAATGCCCCTAATAGGGGGTAGGCCGTGTGGTAGCTCGAGAGGAAATACATCCATGTAGAGCTCTAAGAGTTCTTGAACCTCACATGGAATCGGTTTCTCACTCTCTTTAGGAGTTTCTTTGGCGATGAGGGCATAAACAACCATTCCCTTGTTAAGCTCTTGTTTCATCTCTTGTTCCCCAACTAATAGGATTCCCTCAAGAGGCTTGGGTAAGCTAGGGTTAGCTCGGCTAGGCACGTTTGGAGGCAAGGGTGTAAGTTTGATCCTCTTGTCTCCAAGCTTGAAGGTATAGGTGTTGTCTCTTCCCTCATGAGTCGCATCTCTATCAAATTCCCAAGGTCTCCCTAGTAAAAGGTGACAAGCATCCATGGGAATCACATCACACCAAACTTCATCCATGTAATCTCTCCCCATAGAAAAAGAAACCAAACATCGTTTATCAACCAAAATTTCGGCCTCCCTATTCAACCATCTCAACTTGTAAGGGTTTGGGTGTTTTTGTGTGGGTAAGGCAAGTTTATCGATGAGGGTTTTTGAAGCAACATTGACACAACTTCCTCCATCAATAATTAGGTTACAAACCCTCTTCCCAATGGTACATTTTGACCTAAAAATCTGATTTTTTTGACTTTCTCCCAAGGAATGGGGTTGGGTATGCATAGCCCTCCAAGTTACAAGACCAAGTTTTGACCCAATTCCTCCATTCATTCGGCTCAACTTAGACTCTATTTCCCTTCTCAATTTCTCCATAGAGTCATACATGGTTCCCTCAAGAGTAGTATCACAAGAAAGAGGCATACTCATTGAGAAAACAAAGAAGAACAAACCTGAAAATTTCGGTTAAGCAAGATTTGCTTTTGGACCGTGTGTAAGCACAAAGATGGGATCTTGTGCCTCAAACCCAACCAAAGCTTTGATGACCAATTTGGAGTGAAACTAAGTGGATCAAGTTTCACTCAAAGGATGAACAAAAATCGATCTTGAATACCCTTGAAAATCTCGGCCAAATGTATTGTTTTTGTGAGATAATTTTTTGAAATTTTGTAAACAAGGAAAACATAAAGGATAGTAACTAAATCTACACACAAAGTAATAGATTTAGGTTTTGATTAGTTTAAGCACAAAGCCACTAAACTAATCTTTCACTAACTCACACACAAAGTAATGAGAAAAATGAAGAGTACTCAAATAAACAACTAGGGTTTTTCATTCAACAAAATCTGAAAAATGCAAGGGTAGAGTGAGGGTTTATATAGGACCCTTGCTCTAATCTTGACCGTACAATCCAAGGCTAATCTAAGGGCTACAATCAACCCACAAAACAACATTGTTTTTCGGTTACAAGGCTCACATGAGCTGAAAATTTGAAGAGAAAACAAACAAATACATAAAGTATAAAGCATAAAGCATAAAAGGTAGATAGTGACATGTGGGAAAGGGACATATTGTGGAACAACATGTGAGTCTTCATTTGGTTCAATTTTCGGCTGATTTTGGGACCTTTTCCCACTTGAATTTTCTCTTGATTGTTTCAATTGACTTGGGGTTGACTTTTGGACCTAAGGTTGGAAGCGGGCCCTAGGTCAATGGATCGTAAATTCTCAACTCCCGTTGCATGTATGTCAACAGACTTAGCTCCTTCTGCATGGAATTCATGTCTTCCATCCACGGCTTATCTTGACCAGAATTCTCTTCCATTGTTTTAAGCTGCCCAAGACAGATTTATTGAAATATAAATCAAGAATCGAGCTCTGATAACCAATTTGATATAGAACGCGTAGGTTCTTTAGAAACGTAGCAGCGGAATTTGTAACTGTGAATATGTATGCAACGTGAGGTTGCTGTTTTTTGGGTGGAAACGCAACGTGAGGTTGCAAATAAGATGGATAATGCAAGTTCTTGACAACAAGAACGGATAAGCAAGCAATCTTGATCAATCCTCGCAAGGAAATCACTTGATTTGCTAAATCTCAACCTCGCAAGGAAGAGTTTGAAATCAATCTCGCAAGAAAGAATTCAATGGTTAAACTCGCAAGTTTAGGCAAAGTATAAAACTTTATTGATAATTCAATGCATGATAAGATATGAAAATAAGGTCACAAGCCGACCCTATTTATAGTACTCTAAAACAGTTATGTTGGTCCTAATATAATTAGGAAACCAAATTATTCTTCAACTAAGACTTTCCTAATCTAATTAGGAAATAAAATAAAATCAACTAAAAGACATTATTACTTCTACCACTTCTAGGAAACTTTCCCAAGTTTTTTTGCAAGTAAATAAAGAAAATAAACTAAGAATAATTAAAATTATACTAGCTGATTCCAACGGACTAATTTAAGGAAAGCGTGTTAAGTCGCACGTTTTCAGCGTTCCGACTAATCTGTGGGAAACGCATCTGCGTTTCCTGTGAGTTTCCAAGAACCTTCAAAGCTTGCATTTCCTTCTGCGTTTCCAGTTAGAAAGTAGGAAACGTTTCTGCGTTTCCTGCCAGATAGTGAGAAACGTGCCTGCGTTTCTACTGTGGTTCCATTCAGATGGTCGGATTCGTGCCCTAGAAGGCTTTGTTATTGCTGTGTTTCCAATGCTCACGCACCATGTGCTCTCCAAGGCCTCGTTTCCATTGTGTTCCCACTGCTCCCGCATCATTAGATGGATATAGAACGCGTAGGTTCTTTAGAAACGTAGCAGCGGCATTTGTAACTGTGAATATGTATGCAACGTGAGGTAGCTGTTTTTGGGTGGAAACGCAACGTGAGGTTGCAAATTAGATGGATAATGCAAGTTCTTGATAACAAGAACGGATAAGTAAGCAATCTTAATCAATCCTCGCAAGGAAATCACTTGATTAGCTAAATCTCAACCTCGCAAGGAAGAGTTTGAATTCAATGTCGCAAGAAAGAAAACAAGGATTTAAACTCGCAAGTTTAACAAAGTATAAAATTTTAGTCAAAGTTTGATAAGATATGAAAATAAGGTCATAAGCCGACCCTATTTATAGTACTCTAAAACAGCTATGTTGGTCCTAATATAATTAAGAAACCAAATTATTCTTCAACTAAGATTTTCCAGTACTAATTAGGAAATAAAATAAAATCAACTAAAAGACATTATTACTTCTACCACTTCTAGGAAACTTTCCCAAGTTTATTTGCAGTAAATAAAGAAAATAAACTAAGAATAATTAAAATTATACTAGCTGTTTCCAACGGACTAATTTAAGGAAAGCGTGTTAAGCTGTACACGTTTTCCAGCGTTTCCAGCTAGTCTGTGGGAAACGCGTCTGCGTTTCCTGTGAGTTTCCAGGAACCTTCAAAGCCTGCGTTTCCTTCTGCGTTTCCAGTTAGACAGTAGGAAATGTTTCTGCGTTTCCTGCCAGATAGTGAGAAACGTGCTTGCGTTTCTACTATGGTTCCATTCAGATGGTCGGAATCGTGCCCTAGAAGGCTTTGTTATTGCTGTATTTCCAATGCTCCCGCACCATGTGCTCTCCAAGGCCTCGTTTCCATTGTGTTCCCACTGCTCCCGCATCACTTTGTGTATGGAGTAGCCTTTTGAGTTTGTAAGGCATTCTTCCATAGACCGAATTCTTTTGGCGTTTCGCTCAGACTCTTCGGCGAGACGCGTGGGATTTTTCTCGGCCTCGAATTTTTGCATAGCGGCCATTTGTTCGATTACCGCGGAGAGGCTGGCAATCTTGTCGCTGAGTTGTCGGACTTGCTCGGCGGTTACTTCCGGTGGAGGAGGCAGCGGTCTGCCGATGTTGTCATCGTGTTGAAATGCCATGACGGGTTTCGGACTTTATCTGTTGTAGGCGCTCTTCTTCGGACGCGGAGGAGGGTTCAGGTGACGATCTTTAGTTCGTCGTGTATTCAGGGTTTTTCAATAAGTGGACCTGACAAAGTTTTAAACCTTAGTGACTTGAAAAGAAAGGAAAAGACTCAATGAAAATCGCATTTGTAACCAAAGAAAAGCAAAAGTGTGAAAAGTGTGTGCGGGACTTGACTCGTGTTTTTCGCTTGAAAGACACGGGAAACTTTTGAGGTAGAGGCGTATTGACACGTCTCTAGTCTCGATGTAATAAAATTTGTATGATCATAATCTGATTAACCCAAGTTAGCGGTATGTCGCCAGGGTTCATCGTTTAGACTATGATATATAAAAAAGGGTCAAACCGAAGTGGCGATAGGCTAGTCGATCTGAAGACGTTAAATTGAGTAAAAAGCGATTGCTTGTTCGCTTTTTTTTGTGTGACACAGGATGTCAAGTCAAAATGACGATAAGTCACTTGACCTGACGTATAAACTAACGGGTTCGTGTCCGAACGAGCCCGTGTTTTCGCTTATTTTGAGAGAAAATTTGTTTTAAGTCGGGGTGACAAGTGAGTCACTCGGCTTAGGATTATCTCAAATGTAAAGGTGTTTGATTTATTGAAATATCCGAAATGAAATGTTTCGCGTTACTAGGGGCCGTCCCTCGAGCGGTGTGGTTATGAATCAGGAGGATTCGACTCAACGTATTTTTGCCCAAATATCGAAAGCGAAAATGTTTTCAAAGTTTCAAATTTCACTTCTTTATGTTTTTAAAATTAAAGAAAAGCTAGTTTTCAAAAATAATAAAAATCATGCTCGTCCCCAGCGGAGTCGCCAACTGAAGGTACCGGGAAATCAGGATCCCTCCTCGACGCCCCGCGCGCGCCCGCCCTCGCTGTGAAAGCGCTGGGGTCGGAATACGCGTCGCAGGAAAAATGTGCAAAAAAGGAGAAGCGCGTAGAAAAAGCGTGCTCTGTGTTTTGCTCACTCGTGTGTAAATGGGGAGGGGGGGAGGGTGTCATTGCATGGATTTGTGAAAAAAAGAAATGTAGAAAATCTTTCTAAAATGTATTTTTCGGAGTCGCCACCAAATATTAAAGGAATCTGGAACCTTTTCAGCGCGTCTTAAATCGTAAGACACTGGGTCTCAGATTTCAAGGTGCGTCGAAACCTATCCGTCTGAGGTTATTGTGAAACCAGAGAGGATTCGGAGTGAGGTTACTTTTCGAAAGTTTTGACAAAATGTATTTTGAAAACTGTAATAAAAAAGCCTACGTAAAAGTAGTCTTTACTAGTTTGAAAACAAATGCTTAATTTCGATATTTGGGCTAAAAATAACGCTATGTACAAGTGCGAATATGTGACTCGGTAATATGTAAATAAATAATGTATACTGTCAAAGTTATGACATTTTGCTATAGGAAATGTACGTAAAAATAATAATTCATTGCTTTTGAATTATTAAAATAAACGTTATTTTCAGACTTTGTATTTGATTCTAAGATTTTGTGAAAAACCCTCGGTTTTGCATGTTAAAAGACTAGTTGAAACGGTACAATTTAATGTCGAATCCGTGTTATTAGTCGTAATTTAATGCATAAATGAGAATTTGCATAATGTAAAAGTGACGTTGGTTCGTTTAGTGATTTTGAGTCGTTATTTATGCGATATTGGCGAGGTTTAGACGGATTCTGAATCTGAATTACTACAACCGTATTGCGAATACGGGTTCGTTAGTGCCAATATCGGGTTGGGTTAAGGTAACCCCTTGTCCGAGTCTCAAACGTCCAAATCGTAGGTAAAATGTTGACCTTTCGAAAATGCAAAGACGGTATTTTGAGTGAATTTTTGTAAGTGTGAGTGAGTGAGTATAAATGTGAGTAATAATTGATTTTTGTGTATGAGGGATGAATATATTTTGTGTGAAAATGGGTGGCTATTTATAGGAATTGGCTCGTATTTGTGCATGACCAAAAACTAAATCGCCTGTGTACAGGCGGTTTAGTTTTTGGGTAGCTGTAAACTGAAAGAGAAAACCAGGGGTCTGAAGGACAAAAACAAAATCGCCTGTTCAACAGGCGATTTAAATTTAAATCGCCTGTTTACAGGCGATTTTTATTTTGTTTTGGTGGCTGCTGATTGGACTTGGGCCGCCTTTGGTCATGGTGATGCATGTCCTTGTGTGATTATGGTGTTTGTTGCGTGTGATATTTGGGCCAAGGTAATTCTTGGCTCAAATTTCGTAATTCGTGCCTCGGTTTTTGTCGTGTTTTTCGGTTCCGGCTCGAAATAAAATAATATTGTAATGTATTATTTTGCGGTATCGTAGAGTCTAATTTCACGAAAATGTGACACGGGACGCACTTTAGCCCGTCTTGAATGTTGGACTAGTGCGTGTTTTGGGCCGTTTTGTAAATTTGGGCCGTTTTGTAGCTTGTTGGGTTGTTTTCGTGAGTCGTTTTAGTAAGACGTTCTTGTATTGTGCTTGAAATGACTAATTTGACATTCATTTTTACGATATATGCAAATTCAAATTAATACGTTAAAAATGACTAAAATGTTTTAGACATTTTTGTACCTTTTCGTCTTATTTATAAACATGCATGAAAGTCCTTTTCGTCATGGGGCCCGTTTTTTGGGGGGTACGGATACAGGTATCTACACAGAGATGGTCTCGTTTTCACGGTTCATGAACCGCTGGCAAAGACGGTGGAGGTTGAGGCGGCCCACGAGAAACAACTCCTCCGTCTGGTCACGGGTCATCTGGAGGTAGTTCTGGACGTGCCTCTAGTACCCCAGTTCTTGCCTAACACACACAGGAATGTTAGTACGCATCCAACCGCCGATAGCCGCGAACTCCTCGACTAGGGGACAAACCTCTCCGACAGGAAAGCGAAACACATGGAAGCTCAAGTCCCAATAATCGATGAACGCATCCAGAAACTCGGGCTCTTCCCGGACTTGCCTTAGCCCGACAAAGACACCAGCGCCGCAATCCTTCAGGCTCTTCTTTTCGGGACCCTACAAAGACGCACACCAACGCCACAAATTTCCTTCAAAATTTTCCATAACTCAACGAGCGTTCCGCAAATATTCTGAATATTGTTGGAATGTCGAGTGTGAAAAGTCGGAAGGATGAGTGAAATGAACTATAACATAGCCATCCTTTTATAGCCGTCATTTGCAAACAGCAGCTACGCAAAAACATAACCGCTAGTGAACAAGCGATTAAAAATAAATCAAAGCAAAAACCAGAAAACAACATATAAATCGCCAGAAAACAGGCGTTTTAAATAAAAATCACTAGTGAACAGGCGATTATTATTTAAATCGCTTGTTCACAGGCGATTTATATCTTATTCTCTGACATTTGATGCGACTACTTCACACTCTTACACCCCTACGCCTTACACCTTTTAACGTTTTACAATTTTAATTGACCGTATTTTGGTCAGTTTTTACAGCCCGGGTCGCGTCGTCTCGATTTACGTGATCGATTCCCGTCTTTCATTTTTCACATTTACAAAACACGACAATCTCACAAAATTTAAACACTCCGCAAAATACGACTTTCGCATTGCACAATTTTCGTCTCAAAACAACGTCTTTGCTCGCATTTTTACAATGTCAAAAGCGTCTTTTACGAATCCGAAATATTTTTTTTTTTGAACGGCATATTTCAAACACTTTACGTATGCATTTGTTTTCACACTAAACTAGTCAATCTCAATCGAGATTTGTGTATGCCTTCACGACTAACAACGCATTGCAGGAACACATGACAAACAAAGACGCAAGGATTTCATACACGGTAACGACGCAACCATGAATTTTCGCAACAAGACAAAATGATCAAGCAGGCCTATGATGACGTACGCAAAACCCTCGGCTACAATAAAGTCAAAACATATCCTTACTCATACGCCCACAAACATTACATATGCTACAAAAAGCCGAAAAATCAAGTCCAAATACAACAAAATAAACATCCCACAACCACATACGACAAAGTCAAAATACATAAACAACCACATACAGCAAATGACACATACTACAACCACATACGACAAAGTACAAGGTACAGCCACATACAAAGTCTCAAATACAACCATATACATACAACAAGTCCAAAATACAAGCCGACAGGTTCATATCACAACTAAACCTACTGCGACTGGTCACGACGATCGAGCGCTGCACGCAACGAGTCGATCTCAGCCGCGGTAGGCTAACTTGACTCTGTGCATCGCGACCCTCGAGCTCGGCTTTCGCGCCTCGCCGCCCTCTTGACCTGGCGCCCAGAGCTCTTGTCGGCTCTGGCTGGCCCGTGCACTGCTCGATTGTCTTCTCGTTCAGGGCCGCTCGCCAACGGTTCGCCGTCCGCCACAACCGCCTATGCACATCGGCCGTCACCTGCAAATACCAAAATAACACTTAGCTCTCAAACTGGGAGCTGTAATCAAAAGCAGCTTAAACAAAGTTTGACTAACGATTTTACATTAAAATCTAACTCAAACTGGGGGCTGTAATCAAAAGCAGCTTAGACAAAGTTTGACTAACGATTTTACAATAAAATCTAACTCAAACTGGGGGCTATACCACATAATATACACTACACATGCAATACCATATAATAAATAACGAAAAACAAAAAAAATGAAAGAATACCTTCTTCACGCGCGGGCCCCAACTCTCCATACCCGCGTCGGCCACCACAGACAGACAGGGCGGCAGCACGATCGAATACTGGCAGCCATCATGCTCAAAGTGCAAATCCTCGACGAACGGAGGAGGCTGGAACTCAAGGTCACAGTCACGCCGCTACAAAAAACCAAAAACAGGGTAAATTTTTGCTTTTCCTAAACCAAAACACATACACACAAGCAAAAAAAAGATAAAGCATACCTCGATCACAGTAGGAGCAAGGGCACGCTGCGCCCACGAGACGCAGTCCTCACCCGTCCGCAGCAAAGAGTCGGACTCGCCCTCACAGTACACCTCGTGACGCTCGTCAGCGTCAGGTGTCTGCACGAACAGGACCGAAGGCAGGGACACTGGTACTATGAAGCCGCCGCGACTCGTCTGCGCCGACTTGCGCTCACCCAAGTGCCAGTACGAGTTGTACTAGGTCGCAATGTACAGCCGTTGCCCGTCACGATGGGCAAAACGAGCCGCAATCGACTCAGGGACGCCAGCGTAGCCCCTCCAAGGGTCGCGAACGAACTACAAAACAGAATCAAGTTAGAACTATACAAACACAAACACAAACTACAAAAACCCAAACAACAAAATACAAACGTCTTTACCTTATCAACGGTCATCCCGTTGAAGAGCACTCGAGCGGCGTCGTAGCTCAGACCAATGCCCTTCCGATCCGCCCTCGCGTAAGCATGAAAAGTCGGGTACTCCGCCTTGACCTTGAACTTGTCGGGGAGCAGAGAAGGGAAGTGAGCGTAACACCACGCCTGCAAAGAATCAGAAGCCACGTCACAAAAAGAAAAGCAAAACCAAAAACAACGAAAACAAAACGACAAAGCATTACAAAATCAACCATACCTCCATCAGAAAGCCAGGGCCCACCAGCGACGGCCGCGACCCGCTGTCAATCTGGTCAGGACGAACAGCGTCCCGACAAAACCGAATCAACAGCCCCAAAGCCGGAGTAACCCAGTCAAAGTCGCCCAGACACGACAAATACTTCAACGCCATCAGCACGGCTGTCGAAGCTCGCTCCCCCTTATCACCAAAATGGGTGGCCGTCAGAAACCACCACAGCCACAACCGAGCTCTTTGCTCAGGGCTCGCTGGAGCGACCCGCTTCTTCCCACGGCCATTAAAGAAGTCGTCAAACGACGACGTCCGGGGCTGAAACGTGTGCTCCTCCCCCTTCCCACACCTAACTCCGCCTCCGATCAGCTGAACAACGACGGGACTGTCAATGGGGCAGCCCCGAAACAACCGCGAGCGAATAGAAAGTGATACCGACCTCGTATCCGGGCATGTGGAACGTGTTGGTCGTATCCCAGAATCTATCCAACAACGCCCGGATCAACGAGAGGTGCGAGCTCACACTCTTATCCCGCACCTCCTTCCACTTCAGCACCAGCGGACCAAAGGCCGTCCCAAGTACCATGCTCCGCTCCTCAGCCGACAGCCTCTGGTCAAACGCATCAAAGACCGTCCAGAACCCAGAAAAAGTCCTCATCGCACCCAACTTGAAGCCGACTTTCACTCGAAGTGACAAGTGCCCGAGTAGGTTCCAGACTAGACTCACACCGTCCCAGTCCTTGGTCACCTGGGCCCACAAACGCAGTCCCTGGGGGTACGCAGGCCTAATGCCCAACTCCTCGACCATCCCCATGAACCGATCTCTCGCAGTCTCAGCGGCCGCTGCGTCTCCACCCTCTACCGCAGCCTCAGCCTCAACCTCGGCCTCAGCCGGCGTGCGCGACCTCGGCGGCGACCTGCCTCAGCAGCGGCACCCACAGCCTCGGTAGCGACCTCAGCGCCCGGTCTCGGCCTCGTCAGCGGCTGCCCCCGTCACCCTGCGGCTCCTCGGGCTCGGGGTCGCCCTCAAAACCACTCTCTGGACGCCGAGCGGGACCACGCCTCGGCCTCTCCAAAACGGAACCTCCCCTGCTCCAACCTCGCCAGATCCGCCAGCAACCTCAGCCTGGTCCTGACTACTACCCTGGCCGCGTCCGACCACCCGCGGCTATTGCAGCAACGCCTCGACCTCGTCCTCAGCCACCAACTAAAGGCCCTGATGACTCAACGATGGCTCCTCGCCCACCACCTGAAGACCCTGGCAGCTTAGTAGCAGACCCACGACCATGGCCGCTGACAGAAGGTCCTGACGACTCGGTAGCAGCTCCACTACCGCTACCGCCAGCAGAAGACCCTGACAACTCAACAGCGGCTCCACGTCCTACGTCGCTAGCTAAAGGCCCTGACGACTCACTAACAGCCCCAGCACCACGTCCTGCGCCACTAGTAGAAGGCCAGGAGACTCCACAGCAGGACCCTGCCACCCGCTCCCTGGCGTCAGGGGAGCCCCTGGTGTCTGAGGAGGGAATGCACTCAACAGGTCTGAGTGGGACGGACCCTCGGAAACCGCTAGTGTCGGGTGCAACTCTGACATAGGGGTACGCTCGTCCCCCGTAGTACTGAAGTCAAGACTGGCGACGAGTTTTTCCATGCCGCTAGACGTCGGCAGAACAAACACAGGATCACCTGCACAAATTCAAAAGGCATACTCAGACAATGACGACAGCACGTCACGATACAAATGCATCCTATTAAGAGGGATACCTAATTACTCACGGAAGCGAAAGCACACAGGGGCAACAAAAATCCAACCAAAATGACGGAAAACAAGCTTTAGGTCTATTTTTGACAGATAAGACCAGAACAACGCACAAGCACAGAGACTCACATTATGTGACACATATACAATATGTAAGTCATACACAGCTAATTCGAGAGCAAGCACGCACAAAAACAACAGAAAATCAACAAAAACAGCAGAAAGCAGGCTTTTTAAGCCTAAAATGACAGATATGGCAAAAACGCTACAGGAGGCCAGAAATTCATATTTTCTGAGACAGACGCAACATATTAATCACAATGAGCACGTGCAAAAATTTTCACGCGAAAATAACGCCCCAAACACCTTAACTGACAAGCTTTTATAAAACGCTTACAAACTACAAAAACGGCCTTTTCTTGACCTTTTCTTAGCCAAAAGAGCCCTAACTTCCCACAAAACAACACCTTAATCAACACACACAACGTACATTGCAATGCATTTAACACTCGGGGCACGAAAAGCGAGGGAAGCGGTTTTAAGAAACCAAGCCCAAACTACGCAAAAACGCTCCAAAACGCCTCCAAACGACACATTCTCTACAAAACAAGACCAACCAAGCACCATGCTACCCATGACGGGCAAGTTTCGGGACCGAAAATCTCGACCTGAAAACCGGCCCCTATACAAAAACACGCAAAAATCACAAATTTTCGAACCTTTTTTCGCACACAAATCACCCAAACCTCCGCACTAGTAGACGACAGCATTTCCAAAACAACAAAGCCACTCGGATCGATTTTACACGACAAAAACAGAACACAACCGTCAAAAAACGCCCCTTTTACACGGCTTTCGCCCAAATGACTCGTTTTTCGCGCACATTTCAACGAAACAAATTCACCTACGCATTATACTATTTATAAGCAACCTACACTGAAATTTTGAGCAAGTTTCGAGACAAATTCAAAATTGACCAAAACGCCCTTTTAGTCAAAACGCACGAAAATCAAGGCGACAAGTCGGGTTTTCACGCAACAACAGCAACACAAGCAATGCAAGCACAGGACTAACCATGGCTAGCACAAGCAAAAACGGAGGCTAATTTCAAAGCAAAAGACGGTTTGACCTAAACCCGCAGAAATGGATTTTCGAGCTAAAACCGACTCAAACCAACTTCAAAACACGAAAAGACGAGTGGGTTGGGTACGTACCTTGATCCATAGCAAATCGTAGGAATCGGAATGACGAATTTTGGTTGATAAAATCGCCGGATCGAAGTTGAAGGGTTTTTTATTTTTATTTTTAATTTTCGGATGAAATGAAACCACCCGCTCTCTCCCGTGCTTTAGTACAAATTCACAAAACAAAACAAAAATCGCCTGTATACTGGCGATTTTCTTTTTCATTTACAGGTTTCTGTTTTGTTTTGGGCTGTTTGTTCGCGGCCCAATACACCTTTAACCTTTCTTTTTAATACGATTTCAATTCAACCCATTTCAAAACACGTACCTCTTTTACGAGTCAAACACAAAAACACGTACCTCTTTTACGAGTCAAACACAAAAACACGTACCACTTTTACGAGTCAAACACAAAAATACGTACCTCTTGTACGAGTCAAACACAAAAACACGTACCTCTTTTACGAGTCAAACACAAAAACACGTACCTCTTTTATGAGTCAAACACAAAAACACGTACCTTTTTTACGAATCAGGCATTTACACTCTTTACAAGGAATATATTAAAGACACGAACACTCACAGGCACATTCACAAAACGTAGAGTTCGGCTAGACTGCAAAGCGCCATCAAGAAGCATTCAAACGACTAGCAGGCTGGCATGCCCTTAAACATGTAGGACCGTCATGTCCTTAAAAACATGTCGTCCCGCCCCGCATTTCCCGGCACTAAGTCCTCGTCTCTCCCCTGAGACACATGCTTAGCGCCGCCAGGTAGTATCGAGACTGTAATGGTCCGGATACTATTTTTTAAAGTTTGACTGACGCTTTGTCCAAGCTCAGCCAAACTGGGGGGGGTCTTTAGATACCCGTATCCGTACCCCCCAAAAAACAAGCTCGATGACGAAAATGACTTTTATGCATGTTTTACAAATGAGACGAAACGGTACAAAAATGTCTAAAACACTTTAGTCATTTTTAACGTATTAATTTGAATTTACATATATCGTAAAAATGAGTATTAAGTTAGTCATTTCAGTCACAATACAAGAACGTCTTACTAAAACGACGCACAAAAACAACCCAACCACCTACAAAACGGCCCAAATTTACAAAACGGACCAAAAACACACACTAGCCCAACATTCAAAACAGGCCAAAGTGCGTCCTGTGTCACATTTTCGTGAAATTAGACTCTACGATACCGTAAAATAATACGTTACAATATTATTTTATTTCGAGCCAAAACCGAAAAATACGACAAAAACAGAGGCACGAAATACGAAATTTGAGCCAAGAATTACCTTGGCCCAAAAACACGTAACAAACACAAAACAAACACAATCATACCTAAGTACATACATCACCATGACCAAAAGCGGCCCAAGTACAATCGACAGTCTGCAGGACGAAATATAAATCGCCAGTGAACAGGCGATTTAATTTTAAATCGCCAGTTCACTGGCGATTTTCTTTTCTCCTGCAGACATGTTGGTTTCTCCTTCCAGTTTACAGACAGCTTATATTTAAACCGTCTGTAAACTGGCGATTATCTTTTTGGTTATGAACAAATACGAGCCAATCCCTATAAATAGCCACCCTTTTTCATTATTATCGATTATCATAACTGTTGGGCCCAAATTTTCCGGCCCAGTTTGGGCCCTATCAGCAGAAGTACCTTGCTCAGGGCCCTGAGCATCACGGGACCCTGGGCAAGATCTAGAGTATTCCGAGGATCCAAGCGGCGCAGAACCCTGACCATGCAAGACCCTCCAGGAGCCCCACCTAGCCCAGGACCCTGAACATTTTAGGACCCTGGGCAGGACCCAGAGCATCTCAAGAAGCCAGACAGCATAGGACCCTGGACAGCCAGGGCCCTCAGGAGTCTCACCAACGGATCTATCTCGAATTGCAACGGACAACTAAAGTAGTTGCGAGAAAGGGGGAAGCGTTACAACAGAAGGAACAATTAAGGCCTATTCAATAGGGAGCCACGACAGTTACAAAGAGAGGAATAATAGGAGCAAAGTCAGGGGAAGTTACATGTATAAAAGAAGAGCTAAGGGTTCAAAGGAAGGGCATTCCACATTCAGCAACAACACTACCATATTCAAGATCCAATAATTATTTTACAGCATTCTAAACACTTTAAACACATTTTTCAGCAACTCTTAGCATTATTCAGCGAATATTGTACCAAATAACGTGCCTTAGCACCCTAAATCTTGTAATCCTTCTTTGAATAGTGGATAGTTGGTGGGACAAGAGCTTCCCCCCGCGGTCGTTTCCCACATCGGGTTTTCCGCGTAACCAAAAAACCTTCGTGTCTCATTTCGTTCTCGTCATTTCTTTTCCTTAAGTTTTCGTTTACAATTCTTAGTTTGGCATACGATAAGGTCGCTTTAACCCCAACACAATAAATTAAGCTTTGGTAAATTTTTTGCCAAAACATTTGGCGCCGTCTGTGGGGAATAGTGATCATCTTTGTAGCCAGACTCACCTTCTCGCCCAGCGATCATGTCAACCAACACGCAGCCTCAGGATCCGCTCCGTACCCTCGTGAGGTCGTTGTCCAGGGTTGTGGATCGGATGTGCCGAGGAAGCGAGGATACCACCAGGAGGTTGCAGGCCCTGGAGTCCAAGGTTCAACGAGGAGACTTTGGAGCGGCGTTCCAGGACCCTGGAGCCATCACCATCGATACCTCTCTCAGCTCTGGCAGCCAGCAGCCAACCTCAGGTAACCTCGTGACCCGCGGTTTGTTCGGAACTAACGCCCCTCTCTTGACTGGTCCTCCTGAGCAGAACTTGGAAGGAGCGACTACCGGATCTGTTGTGCGGCCGCACCGGCTTTTCGTGACCCGCTCAGTGGACAACCCAGGCGGCCGTAATAGGAGGAGTGCCCATTTTCCATGACGCAAGGATCCAGTGCAACACTGGGGTAATAAAGGCCGTGGAACCGCAGCTGTGGGCCCCGGAAGATTCGCACTCCAGGGATCTAACGAAGTACCCGTGCCTAACGTTCGGGGGTGCACAGGCAAAAGCGCTAGCGGCAAACAGGCTCGAGGAGGACGCAGCATCTAGGAAAAGGACCTTCAGCCGCCCCTCCAGGAAGGTCACCAGCGGCCGCGCGAATGAAAGATCCAGACCATACGAAAGGCCAGCAGTCCACAAGGTTTCGAGCGTCAGAGACTGGAGGAACAACCCGGGCCTTCCACCCAAGGTAAGCGAGTACAAATTCACTACTGATACCGATGGACTTCTCAAATATTTGCAGGACCTTGGAGACAAAGTCAAGTGGCCTCGCAAGAGCCCTAGAGACACCAGCGGGAAAGACCCCAGCAGGAGGTGTGCATTCCACGACGGTATCGGACACAACACCAAGGACTGCATGGCTCTGAGGAGGACAATGAAGTATCTCCAGGACAGGGGGCATCTCAATCACATCCTGTCGCGAGAGTCCAGGTCCGGCAAGGTGGGGTCCACGAACCAGGTCCAGCCATCGCCACCTCCATTGTATACAAAGGTCGTGTATGTGGCAACCGGCGGACCAGAGCTGTGTGGGCTAACTTACTCAGCATCCAAGAGGCAAGCCAGGAGCAGCGAGGAGGAGAGGCCAGTGTGGGGCAGATCAGGGCCCTTCTCCAGTTAGAGTCCCAGAGCCGCCCAAGGACGAACGGAAGTAGCTGTGGGCGCTGTGATGGTCGGGGGGCATGAAGGATCTCAGCCGCCAGTTTGCTATGTAAGCAAGTCTCTGCTTCCAGCAGAGACCAGGTACGCGAAATTCGGAAAACTTGTTCTTAGTTACTGCCTCCTTTAAGTTACGTCCTTATTTTTTAGCCGCATGCTGTTGCTGTGGTTACTAACCCTCACATAAAGAATGTTTTGCGAAAGCCTGAACTGGAACAGGAAGCTTAGGCTGTGATGTATGTAATCCACAGTGGCAACTGTGGAAATCATACAGGGGGCAGGAGCCTGGCCAATAGGACGCACAACAAGGTTACTACTCGACAGCTTGGCACGGCACCTCAAGACGGTGTTTCATTTTGAGGGTCGCAATGCCCACCTAAACCCATATTTTATTTCATTCTATTTTTTAGTCCATGTTTTATTTTGTTTTTCCGCTTTAAAAATTTTTTTTCACTCTTTTCCCGGGTTGCAAATTTTTCTTAAATTCTCCCTTAAAACCCTTTTAAGTTATCCTTTCAATCGTTTTAAAAGTTATTTTGCGTTTCGCTGCTGAGATGCCCTGAGTATCCTGAGACCTGAGACTCCTGATGTACTCTCAGGACCCCGGCACGCCCTTATCATTCTGAGGTACCCTCAGCAGGTTTTGTTGGTTGTTCTTCCATGAAAATTCTTTAATCCGCTTTTGAATCGTTCTAAAAATATTTCTACAATTTACATTTGTGATTTGTTTTAAACCCTTTATCCTTTTAAAAAATTTTATTTAAAACTCATTTTTATATACAAAAAATATTTGAGTTCGTTTTGAAGAGCTTCCGAAGCTTCACTCCTTCATAAGGTATCGACCCCTGGGGTCACAAGGGGCGCCTCTACGTTTATCCTCCTTGAGAGGACTTCGTGCGCGTGGCGACAGGGGACAAACGTTTACCCGTTCCGGACATCTCAGATTCCAGGGCCATCAAGTCACCACTACGGGGCTCGGCATCAGGGATAAGCATGACCCCACTTGGACATTAAGATTCCAGGCCGGCACTAAGTCGACTCTAAAAGCATGCATACAAAATGAACGCGCGCGCTACAATCAAACGTAATCAAAGCATGGTTGGCCACCATGACTTTCCATGATCATGCTCAAGGTCCCTTGCAGCAAAGGACCCTGAGCGCATATGTTTAGCAAGAAGGGAAGATCGCCTAATAAGCTTGTTAGACTATTCACATGTTTCGAGTCGCATTAGCTAGGTGTTTTTAGTTGATCCATGTTTACATAGTCGCTTTCACCCTTGCGGTATTGTTTCCTCTGTTTCAGGTCCCTCAATCGCTACAGCATCCTCAGCAGGCGCCTCAGCTGTCCCTGGCCCATATAGTCGGGGGCATCAGAAACGATCTAAGTACTTGCAGCAGCTCTTTCGCCATATCAGCATCCTCCGCTCAATGTCATTATTGCCTACCCAAGAAGGGAAAAGAAAAACAGTCCGCCAATCCACCAAGTATCAAGCACGAACAAAATCGAAGCAGCCGAAGTACATCCAAAGTTGAAATATGGGGGAGTCACGCAAAGCAACCTGAGAATGAAAATTCCTGCTCAGAATTCGAGACCTCCTGAGCAGAAATTTTGGGGGCAAATGTTGGGCCCAAATTTTCCGGCCCAGTTTGGGCCCTATCAGCAGAAGTACCTTGCTCAGGGCCCTGAGCATCACGGGACCCTAGGCAAGATCTAGAGTATTCCGAGGATCCAAGCGGCGCAGAACCCTGGCCATGCAAGACCCTCCAGGAGCCCCACCTAGCCCAGGACCCTGAACATTTTAGGACCCTGGGCAGGACCCAGAGCATCTCAAGAAGCCAGACAAAGATAGGACCTGGATGACCCAGTGGCCCTCAGGAGTCTCACCAACGGATCTATCTCGAATTGCAACGGACAACTAAAGTAGTTGCGAGAAAGGGGGAAGCGTTACAACAGAAGGAACAATTAAGGCATATTCAATAGGGAGCCACGACAGTTACAAAGAGAGGAATAATAGGAGCAAAGTCAGGGGGAGTTACAAGTATAAAAGAAGAGCTAAGGGTTCAAAGGAAGGGCATTCCACATTCAGCAACAACACTACCATATTCAAGATCCAATAATTATTTTACAGCATTCTAAACACTTTAACCACATTTTTCAGCAACTCTTAGCATTATTCAGCGAATATTGTACCAAATAACGTGCCTTAGCACCCTAAATCTTGTAATCCTTCTTTGAATAGTGGATAGTTGGTGGGACAAGAGCTTCCCCCCGCGGTCGTTTCCCACATCGGGTTTTCCGCGTAACCAAAAAACCTTCGTGTCTCATTTCGTTCTCGTCATTTCTTTTCCTTAAGTTTTCGTTTACAATTCTTAGTTTGGCATACGATAAGGTCGCTTTAACCCCAACACAATAAATTAAGCTTTGGTAAATTTTTTGCCAAAACAATAACATTATTATAATTCGCACATATCCATCTTTACTCACACACTCACACTTACAAAATTTCGCTCAAAAAACCGTCTTTGCATTTCCTAAAGGTAAACATTTTACCTACGAATTAGACGTCTGAGACTGGGACAAAGGGTTACCTTACCCCAACCCGATATTGCCATTAACGAACCCGTATTCGCAATACGGTTGTAGTAATTCGGATTTAGAATCTGTCTAAACCCCACCAATATCGCATAAACAAACGACTCAAAATCACAAAATGAACCGACGTCACTTTCACATTATGCAAATTCTCATCCATGCATTAAATTACGACTAAAAAACGGATTCGACATTAAATTGTACCGTTTCAACTAGTCTTTTTAACATGCAAAATCGAGGGTTTTTCACAAAATCTTAGAGTCAAATATAAGTCGGAAAATAACGTTTATTATAATAATTCAAAAGCAATGAATTATTATTTTTACGTACATTTCCTATAGCAAAATGTCATAGCTTTGACAATATACATTCATTTATTTACATGTTTACCGAGTCATACATTCGCACTTGTACGTAGCGTCATTTTAGCGAAATTAAGTATTTGTTTTCAAATTAGTAGAGACTACTTTTACGTAGGCTTTTTTATTACAGTTTTCAATATACATTTTGTCAAAACTTTCGAAAAGTAACCTTACTCCGAATCCTCTCTGGTTTCACAATAACCTCAGAAGGATAGGTATCGACGCACCTTGAAATCTGAGACCCCGCGTCTTACGATTGAAGACGCGCTGAAAAGGTTCCAAATTCCTTAAATATTTGGTGGCGACTCCGAAAACAAATTTCAAAAGGATTTTCTACATTTCTTTTGTCACAATTTCATGCAATGACATTCCCCCATAGCAAATTGAGCAAACCATCGAGTGCGCTTTTACGCGCCATCATTCATTTTTCCCGCGACGCGTATCCCGCCCCAACGTCTTCACGACGAGGGCGAGCGCGCACGGGGCGTCGAGAAGTAACACGATTCCCGGTACCTTCAGTAAACAGTATGTGTTGATTGAATTTAATGAAAGTGAGTCAAAACGTCTTTAAAAATTAAAGATCACAAATTTCTGAAGTAAATCGAGTCTGCATGATGTGAATGATGCAGTACGTCTGTTAGTTTGCGATCTGTTATCGAACCGTAATCCTGCTGATTTGTTGTGATATTGTTGTTATGATATTATCTGTTATTTGCATTTATAACTGAATATCATGCCTTATATGATTTATCGCTTTAAATCGCATGCTTATTATGACTTATATGTCTTTATATATTACATGTAATAAGCATGTTTATCTTTTTATCATATTGTTATAATTATAAAGCTATAGTAATAAACTAAAGTAATTGAATTAGAGGGTAATTATGAGCGTAGCTAGTCATTTGTCATTCAATGCACCCCCATCGATTTATTGTGCGAGGAAAATGGTGGGCCAGGATCTTTGGATTTTGGACGGGACCACGTGATGTTTTATGCTTTATTTTAAGTTGTTTTTCGAGAGATTTGTAATATATAACACGCTACTCTTTTTAATTCCGTACTTAGAGTTGTTGATCAACTCTTATAACGATGATGTAACATTTTGGGTTTTTATGTATAACTAGTGGCGTGCCCCGTGGAATCCACGGATCAAGTCGCTCACATTTCAATACGTATTTCTTGTGGGTTGTCAATTGTGTTTGTGCATGTAAATATTATAGTCACTAATAATTATTAATTTTCATCTAAAATTTCAAAATAATCTCTTAAATTGATAGACATAATATGAATTCTAGGCTTTAAACATCGAAAATGTCACATATTATGTCGACTGCATGTTACATATTGTGTACTACACAATCGGACAATTAATTAAATCATAAATTTCCCGCAAAAGTGCAACTGCGCCTTTGATGCTATGATGAGCGCAAATCATAACACCAAGAGTTAGAGCTCAAAATTAATGGACTTTTACTCCTAAGAACAATTATGAAATTGTTTATGTATTGAAGACATGTTTTATTAAATGAGAAGAAACTAATATTGTGTCCTAAAAATGTGGAGGAATGTTACTGCTGTGTCCTTTTTATTGTGAGTTGTTCTCAATTACACATCATTCCATTTGTAATTTTTCTTTATTGTTTTCATAATTTGTGAGTTTCTTTCACTTAGTTGTTGTTTTGTCTCCTTTGTGGCGCTTTGTTTGTCGTTTCTTCTGTGTCTTTCTTTCATCGCTTGTGTCGTCCTTTCTTGTCTGGATTTGGACTGAAACGGCTTGACGATTTGGTCCCGATTTTTGGTCTACGATCTAACCATGGTCCTTAGGCTAATGGTCAAGAGAAGTCAACCGAAATAGGGCCAAAATCTCGGCTGATTAGGTGTTCCAAATGATACATTCAATTTCAAACACAAGTCCCTTTCAATAAAGTTTGCTTTATACTTTATGTCTTTGTCACCTTTTGGTATTTTTGTTGGATGCAAGTTTGGATCAGTTTTGGAGCTCCTCATGACCGAAATATCTGACCTCCAAAGGACAAGCCTTGACCCTTGGATGAATGAACAAAGGAAGGGAGAGATGCATCCAAAGATCGCCATCTACTTTATGCTTTAGGTTGTAATAATTTTCAGATTTTGTAAGGCTCATAAGAGCATTATTTCGGCTGTTTTATAAGGCCCTCATGGCCCTTAGATCTTGTCCTAAATGTATGGCTAGGATGAAAGCCTTGGTCTTATATAAACCAAGCTTTCCCTCTTGTATTTTTCAGATTTGTTAAGTTATAAAAAGATGAGTTTTAAAGTGAGTTTTTTCTCTTTACTTTATGCTTGAGGATTACCTAGGGTGGCTGAATGGCTATGTGCTTTGAGTAGCTCGAACCCTTAATAGTGGCTATGTGCTTGTTAAGGTTCTATCCTAGGCTTAAACTTGTTTAAGTCATATCCTTTATTTTCGTTTTATGTTTTTGCAAATAAAAACCGAAACAATCCTCTCCAAAACAGCCCCTAAAACCGTGTATAATGAGTGAGGCTCATGAGTGAGTCGAGTTTAGGGTGAGTGTGGTTACAAGGTACAAAGAGGCCGGCTTCCGAATCGCTCCAATTGGTATCAAAACTACGGCTCTTGAGTTTTCTTAAACCGAGACGGTCTTGGGATGAGTTGGGTCTTGGTGTTTTCGAGTGTAGCCTTACAAATCTGGGCGTGGCTTGATTTGTGAGTGTCGACTTGATTCGAGCACCTTTGTAGGTGTTTGAGTCGAGTTGGCTAACAAGAGGGTTCTATGAATTTGCTATGTGCTTTTCATAGGATGTGCTCTTGTTGTTTCCCTCTTTTACATCCAACTTTACTTTCTTTCAAAATCGTTTTTGTTTTCTGAAAATTTATTTTGGATACCATGTTTTAGTTGGCTAAAGTTTGAGGACAAACTTTTTTTTGAAGAAGGGGAGAGTTGGACTGAAACGGCTTGACGATTTGGTCCCGATTTTTGGTCTACGATCTAACCATGGTCCTTGGGCTAATGGTCAAGAGAAGTCAACCGAAATAGGGCCAAAATCTCGGCTGATTAGGTGTTCCAAATGATACATTCAATTTCAAACACAAGTCCCTTTCAATAAAGTTTGTTTTATACTTTATGTCTTTGTCACCTTTTGGTATTTTTATTGGATGCAAGTTTGGATCAGTTTTGGAGCTCCTCATGACCGAAATATCTGACCTCCAAAGGACAAGCCTTGACCCTTGGATGAATGAACAAAGGAAGGGAGGAGATGCATCCAAAGGTCGCCATCTACTTTATGCTTTAGGTTGTAATAATTTTCAGATTTTGTAAGGCTCATGTGAGCATTATTTCGGCTGTTTTATAAGGCCCTCATGGCCCTTAGATCTTGTCCTAAATGTATGGCTAGGATGAAAGCCTTGGTCTTATATAAACCAAGCTTTCCCTCTTGTATTTTTCAGATTTGTTAAGTTATAAAAAGATGAGTTTTAAAGTGAGTTTTTTCTCTTTGCTTTGTGCTTAAGGATTACCTAGGGTGGCTCAATGGCTATGTGCTTTGAGTAGCTCGAACCCTTAATAGTGGCTATGTGCTTGTTAAGGTTCTATCCTAGGCTTAAACTTGTTTAAGTCATATCCTTTATTTTCGTTTTATGTTTTTGCAAATAAAAACCGAAACAATCCTCTCCAAAACAGCCCCTAAAACCGTGTATAATGAGTGAGGCTCATGAGTGAGTCGAGTTTAGGGTGAGTGTGGTTAAAAGGTACAAAGAGGCCCGCTTCCGAATCGCTCCAGGATTTATATTTGTTGTTAATTTGTTTATTTAATTGATCATTATTAATGCATTATATATCGATCGGAATGTATCAAGTTTTATATATCATGTTATTACATTATATGAAACTGCAATGAGGTATGCTTAAAATATAATTTGAAATGCTTTAAGTCTTAATAATCATGTGTTATGTAGATGCTTTATGTGTGTTATGCTGTAATTACACATGTATATAATAATGTTACTCCGTATAATACTAAAATGATTCCAAAGAAGTTTTCAATAGTTTTTTAGAAATTCATCGAGCACTTTTCACATTTAAAAAAGTATATGTTCATTTTTATACATCAAGCTTAATATGATATTTATATTAAGTAGGTATGTTAGATTACTTATTGTATGTTTTTTTTTAAATATTTCGAATATGTTTAGATTAATTTATAAAATATAATTTAGAACTTATTTCATAATAATCATCATCAAATTTTGTAATTTTAAGAATAGTCCTGAACACATATAAAATAAATAGTTACTATCAGGATAAATATAAATTCTCGAAACAAAATAAAAACATGAAATTAAGAACGCAAAAGCATTTAAAGATAAATGGATGAGAAATAATGATTTTATTATTTCATGACCTTTGAAATTTTTTAATTCTCACACCAAGTAAATTAATGCATCAATTTTATGAATGAATGATTCTTGTTATTTTCTCAATGAATGATTCTTGTAATTTTTTGAATGAATGATTCTTGTATTTTGTTTCTTTTATTTTAATTAATTTGTTAAAATAAATTTTAAAAAATGAAAAATTAAGGGAAAAAATGAATTATTATTAGATGATGACTTTAAAATCATTCTAGTTATAAGAAAGTTGAGTAAATACAAAATAATGACAATATTTTTTTTTTTTTTTTTTTTTGTTTCTAGTGTAAGGTTATGATATTGTAAAATATATAATTTTAAAACAATTACTATAAAAATGACATTAAAAAATTATAATTTCTCATAGTTTTTGACTGTGTAGAAATAACAATTTAAATGAATATATTTATTTTATTCATCTTCTTTCATACTATTAAGCCTTGATAAAAAAAAAAAAAAAATACATCACAATTATTTTTTTTATACTCTTCTTAAACATCTTCTTGATAAATTTAAAATTAATAAATAAAGTCAAAGATTACTGAAACAAATATCAAATAATCCGCATTGGCTTTATCCCTTCATTCAAAAATAATTAACCAAAAATTAGCAACACATCGATTATACCTTGGTAATTGTGGATTTTTTTATTCGATTTGTTCCTGAAAAGATAAAAATTAGTTAACATTGTACTATAAAATAACATTAGAGGAAAAAAAGAATCAAAGTCACAAAATCAAAAGCAACATATCTAAATTTACAAATTTTAAACATTATTAAAATATTTGATGCATGACTTTTAATATTCTGAATACTATAAAATAATAAATTTGATTCACCTTGTATTTATCCCCTCATTAAAAATAATTATCAGAATTTTCCTCAAAAATAAAATAAGGTTAATTAATAGAATAATCAACACATAGATTATACCTTGTAATCATTATGAGCTTTGTTATTCTCCGACTCATTCCTGCAAATATAAAAAATAGTCAACATTGTACTATAAAATATAAATAATATGTAAATATTTACATATCTATATCTTATATCTTATATCTATATTACATATTAAAATCAAAGCTACAAAGTCAAAAGTAAAATGTGTCTGAATATAAATTTATAAAAATTATTAAAATAATTTTACCATGACTTTGAAAGTTTTGAAATTTTTAAAATAATAGAATTGATGCATGATTTTATAATGTAATAACTTATGTCTTTTGGTTTTCTTTATATTAATTAGTTGACACAAAATAATTAATTCAAAAAAAATAATAATAATGTAATGAGAAATAAAAGACGATGTAGTTGAAAAGTTTGATTCTTTGTTTACAATTATTAAATTTTTTGTGTTATTACATCTGCTTGATCGATGAATATTTTTTAGTTTCAATTGTATTGTTTCAACTTTGCATTTTATTTTAGTAAGTACATACCAATTGTCTATTTTTTGGTTTAATTTGTTTGTCGAGCACTCTAATGTTGTACGACGTGAACGGTGAAAATGAAAGCCGGAGAAGAAAAACAGCCATGTTGAGATGAATGTTGTTTAACACGGACAATTGAATGCGAGCAAATGAATGATGGACTTCAATTACGGTATTCAATTATGGTCTTTTCGTATACTCAAAATTTGAAAGGAAAAGGAAGCTGAAAAAACAATGGGAAGACGAATAGGTAGAGAATTTGACCCGGAAAGTCAATGCGGACGTGGGCCCCAATAGATGACGTGGCGGAATAAGGGGAAAAAAATGTATGTTTTTGAGGGTTTTCCATGAAAACACTTATGGGGATTCTCTTTTAATATATAACTAGTGGTGTGCCCCATGGGATCCACGGACTGGGTCGTTCACATTTTAGTTGAATAGATTTAAAATTTTAAGAGGAGATGAATAATAATTTAGTTAATAAGGATGTTTGAGAAAGTTATAGAGGTCTTCAAGGCAATAGAATTCTTCGAGGTCTAGAATGTCTTTTCAGATCGTTCGACTCTTGATGCGTCCATTTGCAATTGCTTGAGTTCTTGTCGTCTTGTCTTCGATTAATACGTCTCGATTTTTGTTAAAGTTAGTATAAGGGACTTGTTAGTCAAAAAGATTAGTCATAGAGCACTTAGCAAGCAAGAAAAAAGAAATAAAAATCTATCGAGGTTGAATGACGGTTGAGAATCTTATATCTAGGTCAGTCGGTCAATCCTTATATTTCTACCCATTCTCACATTTAAAGTGATCTAATTTATTATTTAGCGATCTAGGATTTCTAATTCATTATTTGATCCTATAAGTCTATGCCGGACATACGATATGAATGTTTGGCCCAGGTGTCTTCTCGCTAGATGAAATAACTATTAAGTTACTCACGGTCGCAAGACAGCTTTGATACCAACTGTAACAACCCGGTTTTTCGTGACATAATTAAACTAAGGCGGAAAATTAATTAAGTCTAATACATGCCGGATGTTAATTAAATTACATTCAAATGGCATAGGATACAAATATATATTACAATCTCTCAAGGAAAACAAACGAAACATCCTAATCATCCCGATAATCCTGAGTCTCGAGAATTGCCTGCAACGGAGACAAAAACACAAAATAGGAGGATCTCAGCTCGGAGGCGGAAGTAGTATTCTAACCAACAACCTCTAAACCAAAGTTTTGGTTTATTTAACCTATGATTAAAAGTAACTTGGCAGCACTAAACGCGTATAACTACCGTAGCCACCTTATGTTAATAAAATTGGACAAATAGTATATAATATCAGTTCTTACATATAGATATTTAAATCTCATACAACATGATAAACAAAACTTAAAACATTTCAATTTATAGAATCACAATAAATAAACATGACTATCATCTCAATTAATATAATATATATATAAAACCTAAATTATGGCAATCAAGATATATGCATAAGCCGTAATCAATTCAATAAACACATAGTCGTGAACAATCATGCAATTCTAAACATATGCAATATAGAAAATAAATAAATAAAACACATTGCAAGTAGACAAGCAAAAACATATAAGGAATCATGATAATTCAAATATGAGCATACGTCAAATCATATAATCATAAAACATTTCTCGATAATCATACATACTAAACAAGGCAATCTCAACTCATGGACAACATCATTCAGACAATAACCAATCAAAACAAGGAAATACATTCATCATACGTTAACTAGTGAATCTTCGTTAGTAAGGCGGAAGCATGCAGACATAATCCGCGCAGTAGCCGGTAGGGCCAACATAACTTGGACGTGACTACCAGGCTTAAAGATATCTAAGGTAATAAGGATGATTCAATCCCTTGTCTAATGTATGCATACACTACCTATCGAGGATCATACTTATTCGCTATTCAAAAGGTATCACCGACGAAAAAGTTCGACTATCACCAGAGACGGGTACCCCCGGATGGGGCTGGCGTTTCCAATTACTATTCTATGGGCCCGCGGAAGTATCAAGTATGCCCCATCCCTGATGTAACAACCTGGTTTTTCGTGACTTTAATTAAACTAAGGCGGAAAATTAATTAAGTCTATATATTACAAAACCAGCTGTTAATCGTAATAAAACTCTAAGTACATAGTACGAGTTTAGAATAACAGAGTATAAGTTTGATTACATCCTCTCAAAATAGGTTACAAAAATAAGGCCTTCAATCCCCTGATAGATCAACGGTCAAGACTCGGGGTACCTGCATTAAACTCTCATCATTTTCCCGCACACTCTTTCGATACATGCAATTCTAAAACAATATGCAATATGAATATTAAATAAACAAGGAAAACAAGTAGCAAGCATGCAAGTAAAACACGTCAGGAGATTATGATGATTCAATACGAGTATAAACCAACCAAATAATATACCATGCTCACAAATAATCATACTCAACAATCGCACTCCGATACTCAGCCAAGTCATTCAGATAATCACCAAACAAACGAGGAAATACATTCAACATGTGATAACAAATGAGTCTTCGTTAATAAGGCGGAAGCATGCAGATATAATCCGCGCAGAAGCGGTCAGGGCCGAACGAAATCGGACGTGTCTGACAGGCAAAAGATATCTAAGGTAATAAGGACGGCCTAAACCCTTGTCTAATGTATTCATACACTACCTCTCGAGGATCATACTTATTCGCTATTCAAAAGGTATCACCGACGAAAATGTTCGACTATTACCAGGCAGGTACCCCAGGTTGGCTGGATTTTCCAATGCGATATATGGGCCCACGGAAATATCAAGAATGCCCCATCTCTGAGGTTGTATATACCGTGTCGAGTAGCGATCTTAAGATCGTTATTTCGCCTTGGGCAACTCTGATAGGGAGCCCAAGTCCCCATAGACAGCTACCTCGTTAACTTCGAATTTCAAGAGTCGCAACATGGCGAACAATCCTAGTATTTTATTCAAGTACTTGCCTTCTCAATTTCTCATTCTCTCGTTCATAAATAATAATAATGACGAACTTGTAATATAAATATGACGTCGAACTTGTATAATGAAATTTTAGTAACAGCAGCTCTTCAGGTAAAACAGAACACATAGAAAAACTTAATTATTTATTTTGAGTCCGTTCGTAAATTTTAAATATTTTTCACTATTCATTATTTTACTATTCACCTTATTTACTATTCACCGTATTTACTATTCATCGTATTTACTATTCATCGTATTTACTATTCCTCGTATTTACTATTCATCGTATTTACTATTCCTCGTATTCATACGTATTCGTATTTTTCGTATTCCGTATTTGTACGTATTTTTATACTTCGTATTTTATTCGTATTTTATACGTATATGTATTCTTATACTTAGTGTTTATTATTTTATTTTCTTTATACTTAGTATTTTTATTTTATTTTCTTTATACTTAGTATTTTTATATTCTTATACATTTTTGTTATACTAAGGATATTTTAGAAAATAAAATTAAGCTTTTTATTTACTAAGTGTAAAATTCTAGTTTTAAAGTCGTTAGGTTCGTTTTGTATTTAGTGATTTGAAAAATGATTTCGGAAGTAAAATCCAATATAATCTAAGTACAAAATTCTAGGGTCAAAGTTGTTAAGTTCATTTTGTAATTAGTGATTTTAAATAACTTTTTAAAAGTGAAACTCGGTTTTATTTAGTCATATACTTAACTAATCTTTTAGCGGTTTCCATTTTTAGCGAGGTTGTCGTAGTTCATTTTAAATAGTCCGTATGTCCACATCCAAATTTAAGCATAGGTAGTAACACTCGATTTCATTCATTTTAATACGTGTAACGTTTATTTTTATCGGTTTTGTCAATTCTTTTTATTAACGATTTAATATATAAACAAATATAAACCTACTTACTATTCAAATTTAGTGACTAAGTGATAAATTTATTTTGACCAAAATTGACCCAAAATTAACCCTAATGCCGTGAGCCTTTATTTATTTAGCTATTTATTTCTTTTGTTGTTTTTATTAATAAATCATTACTTAAACTATTTTAATTACTTAAGTGATAAAAATAAAAAGTGACAAAATCATTTTTGGTCTAAAAATCAACCAAAACCGTGGCCTTCTATACTTACACATTTATTTTCGTTTTCAAATTTTATCGGTTTTTGATTTAAAGTTTTTATATACTAATTAATCAAATTAACCTAAGGTGATTTAAACTAGTAAAAAGAAACAACAAATAACTAAAACTTATAAAATTTATGAATCAAACTAATTATATAAATGAAGAACACTTGATTATATGAAGAACTTCTAATACTTTTCATATGAACATTTTTAACTCAAATTTCATATTATCGTTTTATTTTCTCAAATTTTTATAGCAAGTCTATTTTAACTATACTAATCATAATATGTTATTTAGAAAAATTAAAACTAAAAATTGGTCCATATAAATCAAGTTGGCCGTGTATAATTATATATGTTCATAAATTTTGATTTTTGATTTTTATACTTCTAATTCAACAACTAATTTATCTTATATTATTTATGTACTTAATCATGAGTGGAAAACATATCAAAACATTCACACAAATAAATAAACATTATTTAAGCATAAAATTAACACAAGAATTCAAGAACACTAATAACAATTTAAAACACTTAAAAATTCATAACAAATTCATTTTAAATCCTACACAAAAACTAATTATATCCTCATGTTCATTTTATTATAAGTATTTTAAGCATGCAATTTACAAAAATTAAAAACGAAAAATTAGACAAAAATTAAGGGGATGCCGTGTGGTTTTTATATGTTACCCAAATATTATTTTTCGATTTTTGTCTCCTAATTTAACATATGAATACTAGGTGATATAATAAAACAATACATGCATCAAAAACAATAACACATAATCAAATTCGAGGCGCTTTTCATATAAGTGTGCGGGAAGCACCTTGGTTAGGTTATGAGTGAAAAAGATTAGCAGTTGTCGGGATCAATGATATGATCGAATTGGCTAAGATCGACTCCACCACCTTGCTCCTCGTCTTTGGTTAGGAGAGGTACATAAGAATGAAATAAACAAGTTAGTAATTTATTTTAAAACTAAACTAGCTAAAATTAAAATTTAAAGTGTTGTAGTATTTTATGTTTAGGTGATGTTTGTATTTTAATTAATTTGATTCATATTCTTAAATAAATATAAGCATGAAGAGGATGTGATTACTAACATAATTAATGAAGGAATTATTTATGAGCTTAAATGATTTAATGAGTAAGAAATAAAAGAGTTAAAGGAAGAATAAGAAAATATGGAAGGTTGGTGTTCTTGAGGTTGCATGAATAAGCTTACAAGTATTGAGTTGAGTTTATTTAGAGAGAATTTAGACTTAGAAAATATTTGGTGTTTGTGTTGTGTGTATGTCGAGTAGTGTAGTAGTAGTTGTAGTAATTGTGTTTTGTTTTGTAATGAATTGTAAAGTGTGAATGCATATCTATTTAATTGCATAAATCTTTTAATTTAAATAAGCTACTAAGTGATGATGATTTAGTAGTGTGTAAGGTGGATTAGACATAGAAGTAAAGGAGGTAAGGTGTGTAAGAGTAGGGAAGAAAATGGGAGAAGCAAAGTTGGACTAGAGGTCCAAATATCTCTACCACCACACACACCCAAGTCCCGATTTTTCGCTTTTGAAATTTTTAGATTCTGGCACGTGAAAAGTCCCAAATGAAATATATAGTCTTAAAATAATGTTTTGAAGTAAGATCGAAAATAAAAATGAAACTAAACCTCAAAGCGAAATCAAAAGGAAAATTGGGTATTAAGTTCCTCGCAAGTTTGAAATAAAATTTTATTCGATCGAAATATATAATTTTTTCGTTGAATGTTATCGAATTAAATTATTATCCTCAAACGTCAAAAAGTTTATCAGTTTAGGCTTAGTGTAACTCAATATATCGAGTTTTAGTGAAAGTGTTAGTTAAACTAAGTGGAATAGTAATTTGATATTATTATTATATGTTTTGTTAGTAATAATCAATATGATTAGGCTTAAGCTACTTTAATTAGGTTTGGATTATGAGTAATCATATTTAAGAAAAGGTTAGGTGACTTAATCAAATTTAGGTGGCTTGGCCATTTAGTCAACGTTTGACCTCGATTTGCGTGCCAAAATTTGTCGTTGAGAAATTTGTCGTGTGTGCTTCATTTGATTTATCGAGTTTGAATATGAAAGAATAAAGTTCAAATTCTAAGAAATTCAAAATGGTTTTGGTTTAGGTGCAAAAATAATTGTAGTGTAATGTTTTAGGAATATGATGAGCGAGGATGATTATTTATTGATTTCCTAAATATAATTAGCTTAAATTAACACGGGGTGTTACAATCCTCCCCCCTTAAAGAAGTTTCGTCCCCGAAACTTAAAGTAATCTGGGTGGTTAAGGTTACCTGCTAAGCGACTCCGGGTACTTTTCCTTCATCGACGCTTCGGTCTCCCATGTTGCTTGTTCAGTCTTCTGTCCCCTCCAGAGAACCTTCACTAAGGGTATCGACTTGCGTCGTAAGAATTTGGTCTCTCTGGCGAGAATTTCTACTGGTTTCTCAGAGTAAAGCATGTTAGGCTCGATGGCGATCACATCGGGCGTAACAATGTGACTCTCGGTCGCTTCAGATACGTATCTTGAGTCGAGATACGTGAAATACATCGTGTACCTTGGATAAGTTTGGCGGTAAGGCGAGTCGGTATGCCACCTCGCCAATTCGTTCAAGTATTTCATAGGGTCCGATGTACTTTGGACTAAGCTTCCCCTTTAGTCCGAAGCGTCTTACCCCTTTCATGGGTGAGACCTTTAAAAAGACCTTATCTCCACTGTTGAACTCAATAGGTCGGCGGTGCTCGTTTGCATATTTCTTCTGTCGATCTTGAGCTGCTTGTAGTCGTTCTCGGATGATCTTGATGTGTTCAATTTGATTTTGTATAACCTGGGGTCCAGTACCCACGTTGTCACTAGCATCATCCCAACACACAGGACTGCGACATTTTCTCCCGTATAGTGCTTCAAAAGGAGCACAACCAAGGCTAGCGTGATGACTATTGTTGTATGAGAATTCAACGAGAGGTAAGCTCTTTTCCCAGTTCACGTTGAATTCCATCGTGCATGCCCTCAACATGTCTTCTAGTGTCTGGATAGTTCGCTCTGTCTGACCGTCAGTTGCTGGATGAAAGGCCGTACTCATTTTCAATTTACTACCCAAAGCCTCTTGCAATTTCTTCCAGAAATGCGATGTAAATCTTGCGTCCCTGTCTGATATGATGTCGAGGGGAACGCCATGGAGTCGTATTATTTCCTTTTCGTAAGCTTTGGCCAGTTCTTCCAATCCCCAAGTCTCTTTGATCGGAACGAAGTGAGCTGCTTTAGTTAGACGATCCACAATAACCCATATAGCATCCTTGCCACCTGCTGTCCTTGGTAACCCCATGATAAAGTCCATGGATATGGAATCCCACTTCCCTTGAGGAATTTCCAACGGTTGGAGTAGTCCTCCTGGTCTCTGGTGTTCAAATTTTACCTTCTGGCAAATCATACATCTAGCCACGTGCTCGGCGATCTCTGTCTTCATCCTTATCCACCAGAAACGTAATTTCAGGTCCTTGTACATCTTGTCTGCGCCAGGATGTACCGAGTAGCGGGTACTATGTGCTTCGTCAAGGATTTTGCGTTTCAGGTCCTCATTATTAGGTATGCACCACCTGCCATTGAAGCGTAGACTCCCGTCAGTGTAAACTTCAAACCCTTCTGTTCCTTCTGATGGAATTCTTTCCCTAATTTCCAACAATGCCGGGTCTTCCCATTGTAGCACTCGAATGTCATGATATAACTCTGGTTCAACCACCATTGCATTTAGGTGCGTATGCGATGCGATTGTACTAGGTCTAAGCTCAGCCTTTTTAGATCCTGGACGATGTCTGAGGGAATCTCCCAAATGTTGTTCAGAGTGTGTATTGTCTTACGACTCAGTGCATCGGCAACTACATTAGCCTTTCCCTCGTGGTAAAGTAACTCAATCTTGTAATCTTTGATCAGTTCCAACCATCTTCGCTGCCTCATGTTCAAATCTCTTTGGGTGAAGATGTACTTCAAGCTCTTGTGATCAGTGTAGAACTTAATGCTGACCCCGTAGAGATAATGACGCCAAATCTTTAATGCAAACACAACCGCGGCAAGTTCTAGGTCGTGAATTGGGTAATTCTTTTCATGCACTTTAAGTTGTCTGGATGCGTATGCTATTACTTTCCCCTGTTGCATCAAAACGCAACCCAAACCATTCAGTGAGGCGTCACTGTATACTTCGTACTCGTCCCCATCGGTTGGCAAGGTCAAGACCGGTGCTGTAGTAAGCCTCGTCTTAAGTTCTTGGAACGCTTTACCATGATCATCGCTCCATACGAACTTTGATTCCTTTTGTAGTAGTTTGGTCATTGGGCGGGCTACCTTTGAGAAATCAGGAACAAACCTTCGATAATAGCCAGCCAATCCTAGGAAGCTCCTGACTTCAGTGACTGTTTTTGGTGCTACCCATTCCTTGACAGCCTCAATCTTCGCTGGATCCACCATTACACCTTCCTTGGAGATTACGTGGCCTAGGAACGCCACTTGGCCTAACCAAAATTCACACTTTGAAAATTTGGCATACCATTTATGGTCTCTCAAGATACTTAGGATAATGTGTAGGTGCTCTGCGTGTTCTTCTTTACTCTTGGAGTAGATCAGGATGTCGTCAATGAACACGACCACGCAGATGTCGAGATATTCATGAAAGGTCCTGTTCATTTGGTCCATAAATACTGCTGGGGCGTTGGTAAGGCCGAACGGCATTACTTTGAACTCGTAATGTCCGTACCTTGATCTGAATGCAGTCTTTTGTATATCTTCCTTACGTACCGCGATTTGATGGTATCCTGACCGCAGGTCAATCTTGGAGAAAACTCCTGCTCCTTTGAGCTGGTCAAAGAGATCGTCTATCCTAGGTAGAGGGTAGCGATTCTTGATTGTCACCTTGTTCAGTTCTCTATAATCAATGCAGAGCCTCATACTTCCATCCTTCTTCTTTACAAAGAGTACCGGTGCACCCCAAGGTGAAACACTCGGTCTTATAAACCCCAATTCAATCATCTCCTCCAACTGTTTCTTGAGTTCCTGGAGTTCGACAGGAGCCATCCTGTATGGTGCTTTAGAAATAGGTGAGGTGCCTGGTATGAGGTCGATCGAGAATTCGACATCTCGTGCAGGAGGCATACCTGGTAACACGTCTGGGAAAACATCGGGGTATTCATTCACGATTGGGATGTCTTCTATGCGTAGCTTGTCCTCGACCTTAGTAATACTGCAAAAATACACCTGGTGCCCCTTCCTCTCCATACTCTGAAGTTTCAGTACAGATACTAACTTCACTCCACCTTTCCTTTTAAAACTCTGGTATGACACTTCCTTCCCTTGGTTAGTTTTCAAAGTGATTTTCTGGTCGTGGCATTTAAATGTTGCGTTATGACGAGCTAGCCAGTTCATTCCCAGAATTACATCGAACTCGGGAAGGTCAAACAATACAAGATCTGACAGGAAATCTGTGTTGTGAATCGAGATTTTTACGTTATTGTATTTTGAAGAACAAGGAATGTTTTTACCATCTGGTAGTGATATGTTAGTTCTGATTTGTTCAGGATTTGTGAGTTTGGATTGTTTGATAAATTTTGAGGATATAAACGATAAAGATGCTCCGGTATCAAACAAAATGAAAGCAGTCTGAAATTAACCAAAAATTTACCGGTGACGACGTCGACATCGATAATATCATCAGACCCTTCTTCAGACTCAGTCAGGACGTAAACACGTCCCTGAACTCTAACGGCTGGCGGTGGCCCTGTATTTGTTTTGGCAGCATTACCCCTCTTTGGGCATTCATTCGACTTGTGTCCCACTACTTTGCAGAAATAGCACACTACCGGCTCCCCGTTGCAACGCTTCCCCGGGTGGTGTGGTTGTCGACAGAAACAACATTGACCTGCTTGAATGGCTGGAGCTCCGGGAGGTTGTTGGTTGTTCCTCCCTACGAATCCAGTGGGGTTTCGGTTGGTGTACAGGGGTCTGCCCTGGCCTTTATTTCGATTGTCCTGATTTTGGAAACCCGGGCGACCAAACATGGGCTTGTGAATGAAGCTAGCACTCGCCACAGAAGGCGTAAAGGTTTTCTTCTTCTTTTTCTCCTCAGCTTCTCCCCTTTGGATGGAGGCCCAGATACACGTTGCCTTTTCGTAGGCTTCTGCAAAGTTCTTGCAGTTGAACCCGCACATATTGTTCCTCAGGCCGTTTTCCATGCCCCTTACGTAACGAGTCGCAAGTTCCTCCTCGTTAGTTATAATCCTAGGGGCGAACTTGGGCGACTCACGATATATTTACGTATGCGCTGTAGGGACATATCGCCCTGCCTTAGGTTTCTGAACTCCTCTTCCTTGTCCCATTTCAATTCCTCCCCAAAATATTTGTTTTCCAGCAGAGTCTTGAATTCACTCCAGGTGTAGATTCTTAAGGGAAAGGTGGACCTGATTAAACGCCACCAACTGTTGGCCTCTCCCTTGAGGTAGTAGGCTACTACGTTCACCCTCTCGTTCGCCGGAGTCTTGCTAAGATCGAGCAATTTCTCCATCTCTTCAATCCACTCTGTCAAGACTGTGGGGTTGACAGAGCCTGAGTACGGTTGGGGTCGATGTTTGGAGAACCTCTCAAAGGCGGACTGGTTGTTTCCGCCACCCTGATGTTGGTGCACATTTTGTGCAATTTTTGTGATTGCATCTTCGAAGCCTCTTCTTCTCGCCTCTTCTTCTAAGAATGCATGGTTGAGGTCATCATCTTGAATATTGTTTGCAGCCATTCTGAAAATAAAATAAAATAAGGACAAGGCTGTATAAATTTTGAGTAGTTCAAAGATAGACATAATATAAAATGCAAGGTAAAAGACATTTCATTGATAATGTAAAAGGTTTACATCAAAAAGTTACAAGCCTCCTAATACATTCTCTATGAAATGAACTAAGGTGAAAACTTAGATATAAGTTCAGCAAAATAACATAAAAGTTTAGATACATTCACTACAAGAAAAAGGCCAATTAGCGTCTAATTATAGCAACCAACAATAAATTAGTTGCTAAACGGCAACTTACGTACTTTTGGTTGCAAATTAGCAACTGAGTAAACATTAGTCGCAAATCTTAGTTTCTAATTAGCAACCAATTACTAGGCAGTTGCAAAATAGCAACCGTTTATTTATGGATGGTAAATATTGGTTGCAAATTAGCAACTAAATATTTTACGGTTGCACATTTGCGACCAATTTACATATGGTCGCAAGTCTTAGTCGCTAATTAGAGACTAATTATTTAATTGTTGCAAATTAGCGACCGTTTGGATATGGGTTGTCGATATTCGTTGCAAATCAGCAACTAAAATTATTTTCGGTCGCAATTTTAAAACCGATTTAAAATGGTCGCTAAATATTATTGCTAATTAGAAACTAAAATCTTGTTGCAGAAAAAAAGTGAGTTCTTCGTATTAATTAAGTTAGTACACACTAGACAATACGGAGTACTTGATTCCCCATACTTGTATTTGTAATTTCTTCAATACACTTCTACCTACTTCCCCTCTACACCACTCATCCATTTCCTTCTCTAAGCCACTCATTCATCTTCTCTTCTCCCAATTTTAGATCTAAACTCTCCTTTCTCTATCTTCATCCTCTTCTAAATTCTAAACTTTCTCCAAAATGCCATAAAACAATCAACAAAGATCACCAGAAAAAAAAAAAAAAAAAAAAAACTAGAAAAAACACAAGTTACAACCAACAACAACGACGTCGACAACAACCACGCTCGTCGCCGCCGTGCCCTGCTCACCTTCGACACCACCATGGCCGCCGTCCTCCTCAACTCCATTTCCAGATCTGCCGCTTTCGTACTCCGTTGCCATCGTCCTCACCGGAGCCGCCACCTCTGCAACTCCATGGGCGTCCTCCTTTCACTCTCTCCCTCTCAGATCTAAAAGAAACCACCACCACAATCACCCCCACAGATATCGACTTGTTTTTTAAGGTTTGATGTTAGTTGTGTTAGCATTACTGACTTACTGTATTTGTTTTTAAGTAACCCTTTTTTTTTTTTTTTAATGATGTAATTATCATTAATCACTTGTATTTGTACAAAAAATTATATACAATGATACGAATTGTTTTCTTAATGTATTGCTCTTTTTTTTTTTTTTTTTTTTTTTTTTTTTTGTTTAATATATGATGTATTTTTTAAACGTATACCGTCTACATACAGTAATTTTCAACTCAATACGAGTTTTGGGGATTTTTTTTTTTTAATTAAATTCGAATACAATCAGCAACCAACATTGTAGTTGCTAAGTTGCAACTTATTGTGGTTGGATGCAAATCAGGCCCCATTTGATATTAGTTGCAAACTAGCTACTAATTAAAATTAGTCTCAAATTACCAACTAAGTAAATTTAGTTTCAAATTAGCATCTAACTAAAGTTAGTTGCTCATTTGCGACTAATTTCGCAACCAACTGAAATTAGCGACCGAGCCTATTGCGACCAAAAAAAATTAGTCGCTAGTTGGTTGCTAAATCCACTTTGCAACTAATTTAAGGTCTTTAGCAACCGTTTTAGTTGGTTGCAAAACAGACTTTTTCTTGTAGTGATTCTCAAGAGATATGAAATTGGATCGAGAATGACAAAAGATTTGCTCTAGATCCTAAGCAAATTTTGAGTAGCGATGCTCCTCCTCCGCGAAGCTATGCTTATACTTAACAGCATAAGTCATGTCGCTCAAGCCAAGTTTGAAATCCTCCCAGCTCAGGTAGTACTCACCCTCAAGTATAGCTGGGGAGCGTAGTCGTCTCCACCATGCTTTGGCCTCCTCGTCAAGGCACGCAGCTGCTAGGGAGGTTTTCCATTCCTCTCTAACGGAGTGTTCCAGGAACCTCGCATTCATACTCCTGATCTATGGGTAGAGTGTCCCACTGATTCCCTCAAATGTCTCAGGTTTTCCCTGCATGAACGCTTCGATCACATCTGTATATTCTGAGGATCGGCGGAGATGATCAGGAATTCGATGTTCCATATACGGAGTCTTAAGTGCCCTAGTCTTCCAGTCGACTTCCGCATTGCTCGAGTCCTGTGATCTCTTCCAGGACTTCAATTGTTGACGTCGTAGCGTGAGCCTCGATGGCTTTCTTGCGGGCCTTCTCTTTTGGTGTCCATTCAGAGTACCTCTTACCGCATGGTAGTCTCATCTGAAATCAATTTAGATAAGGTAATTTAAATGAGATTTGGAAGTACAATATGTATGTAAAATTTTAAAATAATGAATTAAGAAAAGCACATGACTAGGTAGTAACATAACGTCTCCATATATATAAACATATACATGGGTAAAATATTACATTTCAAAGGAATATAATACATAAGTTCACCAAACGTCACATCCGAATATAACATCCATAGCCGTAGGAAAAGAAGACGATATTAAGATCGTTCTTAGGATGGTTAAAAGTCGGTTACATATATTTTACAAACTGGAGTCAAGTGACCCTAAATATGATTTGTGACCCTCAAGAGTCTCCCAGAGGTGAGATCCCTCTCCCATATGATTGGAGGTATGATGGCGTCGGGTGGGAATGGAGGATAGTCGCGCTCATACTCTTGAATCATCAAACTGTCGAGTAGTTCATCATACTCCATCCACGCAGGTGGTCCCTCCACCCTCTGAAGTGGATCCGGATGGTACATGCGATCCATGTACAGCTCGTAATCGAAGAGAAGTCGTAAACCTAGAGGTGCCCAAAACTCGTCGTATGGGTGAAAGCTCTCAATCATGGTCAAACTGATGCCAATGCCCCTCGTGTGGTAGATCCTACCCGTCATGATCCCATGAGCTTCCACATATCGCTCTATGTGGAGGGAATGGCTACGTATGTACTCTCCTAGTTGCATCATCGGCGGGCGTTGTGGTGCGTAGTAACGGAAAGAGCGGAAAGATGACATCCTAAGGGCCTATGTCAGACTAAAGTTAGCCACAGAGCAAATAGCAAGTAAAAGAATTATAATAATATAAGACTCTATCGCTAGTCTCACTGGTTTATTATTAATAGGTCGGTCCTTAAGGTTCTACCCTTTTTCACATTTAAGTTGATCTACGTTATTATTTTAGTGGTCTAGAGATTTCTAATTTATTATTTGATCCTACAAGTCTATGCCTGACATACGATATGAATGTCTGGCCCAGGTGTCGTCTCGCTATGTGAGATAACTTTAAGTCATTCACGGTCGCAAGACAGCTTTGATACCAACTGTAACAACCTGGTTTTTCGTGACTTTAATTAAACTAAGGCGGAAAATTAATTAAGTCTATATATTACAAAACCAGCTGTTAATCGTAATAAAACTCTAAGTACATAGTACGAGTTTAGAATAACAGAGTATAAGTTTGATTACATCCTCTCAAAATAGGTTACAAAAATAAGGCCTTCAATCCCCTGATAGATCAACGGTCAAGACTAAAATTTTTGCATTAAACTCTCATCATTTTCCCGCACACTCTTTCGATACATGCAATTCTAAAACAATATGCAATATGAATATTAAATAAACAAGGAAAACAAGTAGCAAGCATGCAAGTAAAACACGTCAGGAGATTATGATGATTCAATACGAGTATAAACCAACCAAATAATATACCATGCTCACAAATAATCATACTCAACAATCGCACTCCGATACTCAGCCAAGTCATTCAGATAATCACCAAACAAACGAGGAAATACATTCAACATGTGATAACAAATGAGTCTTCGTTAATAAGGCGGAAGCATGCAGATATAATCCGCTTGAAGCGGTCAGGGCCGAACGAAATCGGACGTGTCTGACAGGCAAAAGATATCTAAGGTAATAAGGACGGCCTAAACCCTTGTCTAATGTATGCATACACTACCTCTCGAGGATCATACTTATTCGCTATTCAAAAGGTATCACCGACGAAAATGTTCGACTATTACCAGAGACGGGTACTGGTTGGTGGATTTTCCAATTATCGATATATGGGCCCACGGAAATATCAAGAATGCCCCATCTCTGAGGTTGTATATACCGTGTCGAGTAGCGATCTTAAGATCGTTATTTCGCCTTGGGCAACTCTGATAGGGAGCCCAAGTCCCCATAGACAGCTACCTCGTTAACTTCGAATTTCAAGAGTCGCAACATGGCGAACAATCCTAGTATTTTATTCAAGTACTTGCCTTCTCAATTTCTCATTCTCTCGTTCATAAATAATAATAATGACGAACTTGTAATATAAATATGACGTCGAACTTGTATAATGAAATTTTAGTAACAGCAGCTCTTCAGGTAAAACAGAACACATAGAAAAACTTAATTATTTATTTTGAGTCCGTTCGTAAATTTTAAATATTTTTCACTATTCATTATTTTACTATTCACCGTATTTACTATTCACCGTATTTACTATTCATCGTATTTACTATTCATCGTATTTACTCTTCATCGTATTTACTATTCATCGTATTTACTATTCCTCGTATTTACTATTCATCGTATTTACTATTCCTCGTATTCATACGTATTCGTATTTTTCGTATTCCGTATTTGTACGTATTTTTATACTTCGTATTTTATTCGTATTTTATACGTATATGTATTCTTATACTTAGTGTTTATTATTTTATTTTCTTTATACTTAGTATTTTTATTTTATTTTCTTTATACTTAGTATTTTTATATTCTTATACATTTTTGTTATACTAAGGATATTTTAGAAAATAAAATTAAGCTTTTTATTTACTAAGTGTAAAATTCTAGTTTTAAAGTCGTTAGGTTCGTTTTGTATTTAGTGATTTGAAAAATGATTTCGGAAGTAAAATCCAATATAATCTAAGTACAAAATTCTAGGGTCAAAGTTGTTAAGTTCATTTTGTAATTAGTGATTTTAAATAACTTTTTAAAAGTGAAACTCGGTTTTATTTAGTCATATACTTAACTAATCTTTTAGCGGTTTCCATTTTTAGCGAGGTTGTCGTAGTTCATTTTAAATAGTCCGTATGTCCACATCCAAATTTAAGCATAGGTAGTAACACTCGATTTCATTCATTTTAATACGTGTAACGTTTATTTTTATCGGTTTTGTCAATTCTTTTTATTAACGATTTAATACATAAACAAATATAAACCTACTTACTATTCAAATTTAGTGACTAAGTGATAAATTTATTTTGACCAAAATTGACCCAAAATTAACCCTAATGCCGTGAGCCTTTATTTATTTAGCTATTTATTTCTTTTGTTGTTTTTATTAATAAATCATTACTTAAACTATTTTAATTACTTAAGTGATAAAAATAAAAAGTGACAAAATCATTTTTGGTCTAAAAATCAACCAAAACCGTGGCCTTCTATACTTACACATTTATTTTCGTTTTCAAATTTTATCGGTTTTTGATTTAAAGTTTTTATATACTAATTAATCAAATTAACCTAAGGTGATTTAAACTAGTAAAAAGAAACAACAAATAACTAAAACTTATAAAATTTATGAATCAAACTAATTATATAAATGAAGAACACTTGATTATATGAAGAACTTCTAATACTTTTCATATGAACATTTTTAACTCAAATTTCATATTATCGTTTTATTTTCTCAAATTTTTATAGCAAGTCTATTTTAACTATACTAATCATAATATGTTATTTAGAAAAATTAAAACTAAAAATTGGTCCATATAAATCAAGTTGGTAGTGTATAATTATATATGTTCATAAATTTTGATTTTTGATTTTTATACTTCTAATTCAACAACTAATTTATCTTATATTATTTATGTACTTAATCATGAGTGGAAAACATATCAAAACATTCACACAAATAAATAAACATTATTTAAGCATAAAATTAACACAAGAATTCAAGAACACTAATAACAATTTAAAACACTTAAAAATTCATAACAAATTCATTTTAAATCCTACACAAAAACTAATTATATCCTCATGTTCATTTTATTATAAGTATTTTAAGCATGCAATTTACAAAAATTAAAAACGAAAAATTAGACAAAAATTAAGGGGATGCCGTGTGGTTTTTATATGTTACCCAAATATTATTTTTCGATTTTTGTCTCCTAATTTAACATATGAATACTAGGTGATATAATAAAACAATACATGCATCAAAAACAATAACACATAATCAAATTCGAGGCGCTTTTCATATAAGTGTGCGGGAAGCACCTTAGTTAGGTTATGAGTGAAAAAGATTAGCAGTTGTCGGGATCAATGATATGATCGAATTGGCTAAGATCGACTCCACCACCTTGCTCCTCGTCTTTGGTTAGGAGAGGTACATAAGAATGAAATAAACAAGTTAGTAATTTATTTTAAAACTAAACTAGCTAAAATTAAAATTTAAAGTGTTGTAGTATTTTATGTTTAGGTGATGTTTGTATTTTAATTAATTTGATTCATATTCTTAAATAAATATAAGCATGAAGAGGATGTGATTACTAACATAATTAATGAAGGAATTATTTATGAGCTTAAATGATTTAATGAGTAAGAAATAAAAGAGTTAAAGGAAGAATAAGAAAATATGGAAGGTTGGTGTTCTTGAGGTTGCATGAATAAGCTTACAAGTATTGAGTTGAGTTTATTTAGAGAGAATTTAGACTTAGAAAATATTTGGTGTTTGTGTTGTGTGTATGTCGAGTAGTGTAGTAGTAGTTGTAGTAATTGTGTTTTGTTTTTGTAATGAATTGTAAAGTGTGAATGCATATCTATTTAATTGCATAAATCTTTTAATTTAAATAAGCTACTAAGTGATGATGATTTAGTAGTGTGTAAGGTGGATTAGACATAGAAGTAAAGGAGGTAAGGTGTGTAAGAGTAGGGAAGAAAATGGGAGAAGCAAAGTTGGACTAGAGGTCCAAATATCTCGGCCACCACACACACCCAAGTCCCGATTTTTCGTTTTTGAAATTTTCGATTTACGCGCACGTGAAAAGTCCCGAAATGAAATATATAGTCTTAAAATAATGTTTTGAAGTAAGATCGAAAATAAAAATGAAACTAAACCTCAAAACGAAATCAAAAGGAAAATTGGGTATTAAGTTCCTCGCAAGTTTGAAATAAAATTTTATTCGATCGAAATATATAATTTTTTCGTTGAATGTTATCGAATTAAATTATTATCCTCAAACGTCAAAAAGTTTATCAGTTTAGGCTTAGTGTAACTCAATATATCGAGTTTTAGTGAAAGTGTTAGTTAAACTAAGTGGAATAGTAATTTGATATTATTATTATATGTTTTGTTAGTAATAATCAATATGATTAGGCTTAAGCTACTTTAATTAGGTTTGGATTATGAGTAATCATATTTAAGAAAAGGTTAGGTGACTTAATCAAATTTAGGTGGCTTGGCCATTTAGTCAACGTTTGACCTCGATTTGCGTGCCAAAATTTGTCGTTGAGAAATTTGTCGTGTGTGCTTCATTTGATTTATCGAGTTTGAATATGAAAGAATAAAGTTCAAATTCTAAGAAATTCAAAATGGTTTTGGTTTAGGTGCAAAAATAATTGTAGTGTAATGTTTTAGGAATATGATGAGCGAGGATGATTATTTATTGATTTCCTAAATATAATTAGCTTAAATTAACACGGGGTGTTACACCTGAGGTTGATACCACACGTCAAACAGCAATCTTAAGATCGTTGAATAGCCTTGGGCAACTCTGGGAGGGAGCCCAAGTCCCCATAGACAGCTACCTCGTTAACATCGAAAGTCAAGAGTCGCAACATGGCGAACAATCCAAGTATTATATCAAGTAGTTCGTTTTCTCAATTTCTTATTTCCTCGTTTATTCAAATCAAGTGACAATTCTGAAACTTATATAAAATCGTCGAACTTTGTATAATGAAATATTAGTTCTAGCAGTTCTTTAGGTAAGCGGAACACATAGAAAGACTTAGATATTTATTTTGAGTCCGTTCGTAAATTTTAAATATTTTCACTATTCATTATTTTACTATTCATTGTATTTACTATTCATCGTATTTACTATTCATCGTATTTACTATTCCTCGTATTTTTATACGTATGCGTATTCTTACACTTGTACGTATTATTAGTTTATATTTTAGTAAATAATAATAGTTCATTTTATTTATAAGCTTGATTAAGTTTCATTTAAACTATAAGTAATTTAAAGTAGATTAGTGATTAGTGATATAAATAATTGAATTTCATTATAACTCACATTTATGTCTTCCTTTTATTTAAATTGTAAACTGTTTAGTGATTTAGTAGTTTTAACATTCATTTTAAATTGTAAACATATCTTGATGATACTTAGCACAATTTAGTGTTTTTAATAAAATCTAATATAATGACATTTAGGAACTATTCGTTTAGGTGGCCTAATTTCTGAATTGATTTTATTTATGTAACTCTTACGTAGTCGTATTAGGTGATTTAATAATTCGATCGTGAGATCATTAATATTTAAATTTTAGTAATATTCACTTAAGTTTAATTCACTTAATTATTTATAACTTTTAAAAATGTCAAAAACTTTATAATTCAAAATCTTAGTTAGGTTTTGTATTTATATATATAAATATATTATTCATAATTTTTATATAACTATACTTAGTAAATTTTTAGTCAACCTTTATATATTATTATGATATTAACAATTTACCTTTTAGTTAATTTTTATTTGTGATTCTAATTTTTAGCTTTATTTAGTAATAGTTTTACTTAGATTCATTTTAAATCTTAAAGTACCCAATTTCTTATTATTATTTTAACTAAATACTTATTTAGTATATTTTAAGTTCATTGTAAACTTTAAAGTTTTAATAAAGTAATCTTTATATTAAATGTGATATATGACTTTTTATATAATTATTTATTTTAGAAACTTTAATATGAGTAACTTAATTCATATTTTTACTTTTAGTTTGATTTAATATTAATTTAAACTTAATACTCTTTTAACTTAATTCTTCATTTTTAGTTATATTTCGATTTAACTTTTTAGTGACGATAGATAAGTTATATTACTTTAATTTATTTACTTAAGTTATTTAATAATATTTTGGTCACATATTATACTTGTGATACATAAATTTTATATATTTTAATTTACACAAAACATATAATTTTAACATGACAATATTACAAATAAATTCAACAATAATTCAACAACACATTTTTAACCAAAACATATTATCACAAAATCATATAAATATCATATTTCACAATTCAATTCAACATTATATTATAACTAAAATTAACACTCAATTTCATACTATAGCTAATCATACAAAGTTATTTAAATAAACTGGTACGGGAGGTATAAGTGCCTAATGCATAACTAGCTCACTTTTAATAACAGATTAATTAAAGTAAAACCAAAACGTTAATGTTAGAGATTTTGAGGAAGAAATCGAGTCACCTAAAATTGGCTCACGAACAGAGGCCTCCAAATAAAACCCTACTTAATTAAATTTCAAAACACGACAAGGCCTGGCCCGCAATTCAACTCGTCCTTGAACCTTGTCGGTCCATTCAGCAACACGTCTCAACAGCAAGTAGTAGCATGCCTCGACAATAGTAGTGATAGTGAACACGTTAACAGCAACGTGTAAATACAAGAGGCGATAACGAGAAGTGAGTTAGAGTCGAAATGATTCGAGTGACGGACTAAAAGAAAAATTACAGCAATGATTTAGTTGTCGATTTTTAAAGAAAAAAAAACAAACTGAAATGAATTGAAAAGGGTGAGTAAGAAGAAAATAGAAAAGACCTCGTGGTAGTCATGCTTGGTCGTCGAGCTCGGGCTGATCAGAGAAGAAGGCAGCAGGGCCGAGGGGCAGAGCAGGGGAAAGAGGAAGTAGCTAGAGCACGGCCATAGTCGGAGGTCGGAGCTCCGGCGAGCTGAAACAAAACAGGAGGACAGGGGAGAGAGAGGGATCACGGGAGAAGAGCAGAGAGGCGAGAGGCGGCAGAGCACGGCCATGGCGGTTCAAGGTGGTCGTGCTCGAGCTTGAGGTCGCCTTTAATGGTGACTTCGGTGGTGGTGTACGGTGGGCTAAACTCCGGGTTCGTAAACGAAACCGAAACAAGGAAAAGAACAGGGGTAGCTCGAGAGGGCAGGTGGCCGAGGTGGTGGCTCACGGTGGTGCTGAATAGGGGACCACGGTGGTGACCATGCGGCTGCCATGGTGGCCGTTGCTGTTTTTTCGTCGTTGTTGCTTGTTGTGTTCGTTTGTTGTTGTTGCCGTATTTGTTGTTGTTGTTTGAGTTGTTGTGTTTGCTAGTTGTTTTATTTTTATTTATTATTTTAAATTAAAGAAAGAGAGTGAAGAAGAGGATAGGGATGAAGAAGAAGAAGGCTTATCAGTAAAAATTAAGGGGGTTATAAAGGAGAAAGTAAGGTGTATGAGAGAAGATAATAAAAACAAACTATCCAACTCAAGTGGATGTAGTGTACCGACATAAGGAGTATTAGTTGGGTCTGTTTGATTTGTTTGCTCCGTTTTATTTACTCTTATTTATAAATTTTTATATTTTATAAAATATACTATACTTTAAATTATTGGTTTTAAATTTTAGTTTTATGATTAGTATTATAAAATTTAAATTTTTAGATATCAAATGTATAAAAATTGTCATCTATAAATTTTATTACGGTCTCATAAATTTTCAAACGGTCTGTTCGTTTGCAAGATACATTTCAATAAAAATATTTTTATTCAAGTAATAATAATTTTTAAAGTAAAACACAAATTTATTAAGTTAAATAAAAACAATTGAATCAAAGTTTTAGTTTGACAAGTATTTTAAGAATAAAAATATAATACAGATTAATATAAAAATAGAGAAAGTTTAACTAGAAATATCTTGAGAAAGTTTATTTAATCGAAATTTTTCAGCCGCGTTTTTGAAGTAATTGAATAAAAGTTAATTTATATAAATTTTAATTTAAGAATTTTGTTAAAATAATTAATTAGTATTAATAAAAACACGGGGTGTTACAATCCTACCCCCTTAAGAAAAGTTTCGTCCCCGAAACTTGAATAGGATGGAAAACTGTCGAGATAGAACTAGACAGTTAGTGAAAACATCGAGATTTTTGGAATTAGGATATTAACATTGCTCTTGGTTGAGTAAGATTTTATCAAAATGAATTATTGAAGAATTTAAATAATTTCAACGTATAAATAATTCTTTTCGAATTAATATCTAAATGTTGCTGCATTGTCATTTTCAAAATCAGCGAGAAGGAGGTTTTCAAAAAGGTAGGGCCTAGAAGTTTTGTACGGAATTAAATCAAATTAAAATTATAAGCGTTTTAACAGTAAAAACAATTTATTTAATTTTTGAGAATAAATGTTAGCCTTAAAATAGGCTGAAATAAAGAATTTTAATATTTAATTAGGATTGTGATATAATCAAATTATTGTCCTACCCCCTTAAGAAGTTTTAAGCGTATCTATATAATATTATTATTATTGTTACTTTTAATGATCACATACATAAGATATATAGCCTTAGGAAAAGCGGCATTTAGGGAAAATATGTAAAAATCGTAGTGATCATAAGGAAAATATGAGCCTTATTGAAATTAAGGAAATTCAGGTTATCGTTGAATGGTTAAATAAAAGTTTAGAGAATTATGGATAACCTCGTTGATATAGCTCATTTTCTTAAAATTATTATTATAATGTTATTAGGTTGAACAGAAATGTTATAAATCATATTTAGAATATGATTCGAAATTTATAATAAGGGGTTATATAAAAAGAAAAATACGATATATGTAAGTATATTTTGACGAGAGAAAATTATAATAGATATGACAAGTTCAAAAGGTATTTAAAATATAAAGAAAAAGAGGTCGAAACAACTAAGTTTCAAAAAGTATCGAAAATTAAGAAGTAAGGAATTTTTGAAGGGAAGTGAAAATACGGAAATTCAATTTAGTGATTAATACGTAGAAAACTATAGGTTTTAAAATGGATGAGAATTTACAAGAAGGTAACAATAGGTTTAAGAAACTGAAAGATAATAAAGTTCAAAACCGTATGAAATGAGAATATGCAAATTAAGACGATTAAATATGAAAGGTATTTCAAATTACGAAATAAAACTTTTACGAAACAAACGAATAATTTTCGAAGGTGTTTTAAAGGTGAAATATGAAGGTAAATTTTCGAAGGTAGTTAGGGATTTATGATGTTAAAATTTAAAATGAGATAGTAAGGCTAAGATTTTGAAAGGTAATCATGTTAAAAATATTTAAAATCAAGGATGAGGAATTTATAACAATATTAGGAATCATTTGATTAAGATATCTGAAAAATGAAAGGCGCTGAGATGATGATGATTATTAGAGATCGATTTTGATATAGCTGAAGAAGTCTTCAATGCTAAAGAAATCTTCAACGTCTTAAAAATTGTCTTGAATAGCGTGATTCTTGATACGTCTCCTTGCATGCGCTTCAAGTCTTATATTTGCGAGAAGGAGGAAAGAGATAAAAATCAATTTTATGAAGTCATTATAGGAGTATAAGTTAGGAAAATTATATTTAAGAAGAAGAAAGTAAGTTGAATAGATTTAAAATTTTAAGAGGAGATGAATAATAATTTAGTTAATAAGGATGTTTGAGAAAGTTATAGAGGTCTTCAAGGCAATAGAATTCTTCGAGGTCTAGAACGTCTTTTCAGATCGTTCGACTCTTGATGCGTCCATTTGCAATTGCTTGAGTTCTTGTCGTCTTGTCTTCGATTAATACGTCTCGATTTTTGTTAAAGTTAGTATAAGGGACTTGTTAGTCAAAAAGATTAGTCATAGAGCACTTAGCAAGCAAGAAAAAAGAAATAAAAATCTATCGAGGTTGAATGACGGTTGAGAATCTTATATCTAGGTCAGTCGGTCAATCCTTATATTTCTACCCATTCTCACATTTAAAGTGATCTAATTTATTATTTAGCGATCTAGGATTTCTAATTCATTATTTGATCCTATAAGTCTATGCCGGACATACGATATGAATGTTTGGCCCAGGTGTTTTCTCGCTAGATGAAATAACTATTAAGTTACTCACGGTCGCAAGACAGCTTTGATACCAACTGTAACAACCCGGTTTTTCGTGACATAATTAAACTAAGGCGGAAAATTAATTAAGTTTAATACATGCCGGATGTTAATTAAATTACATTCAAATGGCATAGGATACAAATATATATTACAATCTCTCAAGGAAAACAAACGAAACATCCTAATCATCCCGATAATCCTGAGTCTCGAGAATTGCCTGCAACGGAGACAAAAACACAAAATAGGAGGATCTCCCGCTCAGAGGCGGGAAGTGACTGTTCTAACCAACAACCTCTAAACCAAAGTTTTGGTTTATTTAACCTATGATTAAAAGTAACTTGGCAGCACTAAACGCGTATAACTACCGTAGCCACCTTATGTTAATAAAATTGGACAAATAGTATATAATATCAGTTCTTACATATAGATATTTAAATCTCATACAACATGATAAACAAAACTTAAAACATTTCAATTTATAGAATCACAATAAATAAACATGACTATCATCTCAATTAATATTATATATATAAAACCTAAATTATGGCAATCAAGATATATGCATAAGCCGTAATCAATTCAATAAACACATAGTCGTGAACAATCATGCAATTCTAAACATATGCAATATAGAAAATAAATAAATAAAACACATTGCAAGTAGACAAGCAAAAACATATAAGGAATCATGATAATTCAAATATGAGCATACGTCAAATCATATAATCATAAAACATTTCTCGATAATCATACATACTAAACAAGGCAATCTCAACTCATGGACAACATCATTCAGACAATAACCAATCAAAACAAGGAAATACATTCATCATACGTTAACTAGTGAATCTTCGTTAGTAAGGCGGAAGCATGCAGACATAATCAAGCGCTTGATGGCAGGTTGGGCCAACATAACTTGGACGTGACTACCAGGCTTAAAGATATCTAAGGTAATAAGGATGATTCAATCCCTTGTCTAATGTATGCATACACTACCTATCGAGGATCATACTTATTCGCTATTCAAAAGGTATCACCGACGAAAAAGTTCGACTATCACCAGAGACGGGTACCCCCGGATGGGGCTGGCGTTTCCAATTACTATTCTATGGGCCCGCGGAAATATCAAGTATGCCCCATCCCTGAGGTTGATACCACACATCAAACAGCAATCTTAAGATCGTTGAATAGCCTTGGGCAACTCTGGGAGGGAGCCCAAGTCCCCATAGACAGCTACCTCGTTAACATCGAAAGTCAAGAGTCGCAACATGGCGAACAATCCAAGTATTATATCAAGTAGTTCGTTTTCTCAATTTCTTATTTCCTCGTTTATTCAAATCAAGTGACAATTCTGAAACTTATATAAAATCGTCGAACTTTGTATAATGAAATATTAGTTCTAGCAGTTCTTCAGGTAAGCAGAACACATAGAAAGACTTAGATATTTATTTTGAGTCCGTTCGTAAATTTTAAATATTTTCACTATTCATTATTTTACTATTCATTGTATTTACTATTCATCGTATTTACTATTCATCGTATTTACTATTCCTCGTATTTTTATACGTATGCGTATTCTTACACTTGTACGTATTATTAGTTTATATTTTAGTAAATAATAATAGTTCATTTTATTTATAAGCTTGATTAAGTTTCATTTAAACTATAAGTAATTTAAAGTAGATTAGTGATTAGTGATATAAATAATTGAATTTCATTATAACTCACATTTATGTCTTCCTTTTATTTAAATTGTAAACTGTTTAGTGATTTAGTAGTTTTAACATTCATTTTAAATTGTAAACATATCTTGATGATACTTAGCACAATTTAGTGTTTTTAATAAAATCTAATATAATGACATTTAGGAACTATTCGTTTAGGTGGCCTAATTTCTGAATTGATTTTATTTATGTAACTCTTACGTAGTCGTATTAGGTGATTTAATAATTCGATCGTGAGATCATTAATATTTAAATTTTAGTAATATTCACTTAAGTTTAATTCACTTAATTATTTATAACTTTTAAAAATGTCAAAAACTTTATAATTCAAAATCTTAGTTAGGTTTTGTATTTATATATATAAGTATATTATTCATAATTTTTATATAACTATACTTAGTAAATTTTTAGTCAACCTTTATATATTATTATGATATTAACAATTTACCTTTTAGTTAATTTTTATTTGTGATTCTAATTTTTAGCTTTATTTAGTAATAGTTTTACTTAGATTCATTTTAAATCTTAAAGTACCCAATTTCTTATTATTATTTTAACTAAATACTTATTTAGTATATTTTAAGTTCATTGTAAACTTTAAAGTTTTAATAAAGTAATCTTTATATTAAATGTGATATATGACTTTTTATATAATTATTTATTTTAGAAACTTTAATATGAGTAACTTAATTCATATTTTTACTTTTAGTTTGATTTAATATTAATTTAAACTTAATACTGTAACAACCTGGTTTTTCGTGACTTTAATTAAACTAAGGCGGAAAATTAATTAAGTCTATATATTACAAAACCAGCTGTTAATCGTAATAAAACTCTAAGTACATAGTACGAGTTTAGAATAACAGAGTATAAGTTTGATTACATCCTCTCAAAATAGGTTACAAAAATAAGGCCTTCAATCCCCTGATAGATCAACGGTCAAGACTCAAAATTTTGCATTAAACTCTCATCATTTTCCCGCACACTCTTTCGATACATGCGATTCTAAAACAATATGCAATATGAATATTAAATAAACAAGGAAAACAAGTAGCAAGCATGCAAGTAAAACACGTCAGGAGATTATGATGATTCAATACGAGTATAAACCAACCAAATAATATACCATGCTCACAAATAATCATACTCAACAATCGCACTCCGATACTCAGCCAGGTCATTCAGATAATCACCAAACAAACGAGGAAATACATTCAACATGTGATAACAAATGAGTCTTCGTTAATAAGGCGGAAGCATGCAGATATAATCCGCGCAGAAGCGGTCAGGGCCGAACGAAATCGGACGTGTCTGACAGGCAAAAGATATCTAAGGTAATAAGGACGGCCTAATCCCTTGTCTAATGTATGCATACACTACCTATCGAGGATCATACGTATTCGCTATTCAAAAGGTATCACCGACGAAAAAGTTCGACTATCACCAGAGACGGGTAAGAAGTATACAGTGACGCCTCACTGAATGGTTTGGGTTGCGTTTTGATGCAACAGGGGAAAGTAATAGCATCCAGACAACTCAAGGTGCATGAAAAGAATTACCCAATTACACATCATAACATTCATCCTCTTTAATTCTTTTCTTCCTTAAATCTTCTATTTATTTGCTTAAATTAGTTAGTATACTTAAATAAATCCTCACCATTTATATTTAGTACTCACTCCTTATCCTTACATGCAATTTAAAAATGAACATAAATCAAAATCACTTAAAATACAAACATCACCTAAACTAAAAACAATACTACACATAAAACTTTTAGTATAGTTTAACTAGCTTAAATAAATTACTAACTTGTGTATTTCATTTTTTATGTACTCTCCTAATCAAAGACGAGGAGCAAGGTGGTGGAGTCGATCTTAGCCAATTCGATCACATCGTTGACCCGGACAACTGCTAGTATAACTTTCCATAACCTAACCTAAGGTGCTTCCCGCACACTTATGTGATAAGCGCCTCGTAGTTGATTTATGTTTTCCTAAATGATGTTTTGATGCATGCTTAGTTTATTTTATCACCTAGTGTTCATATGTTAAATTAGGAGACAAAAATCGAAAAATAATATTAGTGTAACAATAACATAACACACGGCCTCCCCTTTATTTTTGGCTTAATTTTTCGTTTTAATTTTTGTAAATTGCATGCTTAAAATACTTGTAATGAAATGGACATGAAAATATAATTAGTTTATGTTTAGGACTTAAAATGAATTTGATATGAATTTAAATGTTTTAAAAGTATTCATGTGTGTTCTTGAGTTTTTGTTGATGTTCTTGTGTTTGAAATGATTCTACTTATGTATGTTAATGTTTGTATGTGATTTTCACTTATGTTAAACATATAAACAATATAAGGTAAATTAGTTATTGAATTAGAAGTATAAAAATCAAAAATCAAAATTTGTGAATATATATATATATACACGGCCAAACCTAAATAAATGGACCAATTTTTAGTTTTAATTTTTCTAAATAACATATTATGATTAGTCTAGGTGAAATGAACTTGCTATAAAAATTTGAGAAAATAAAACGATAATATGAAATTTGAGTTAAAAATGTTCATATGAAAAAGATTAGAAGTTCTTCATTTATTCAAGTGTTCTTCATTTATATAATTAGTTTGATTCATAAATTTTATAAGTTTAAATTATTTATTGTTTTTGTTTACTAGTTTAAATCACCTTAGATTAATTTGATTAATTAGTATATAAAAACTTTAAATCGAAAACCGATAAAATTAGAAAACGAAAATAAATAGTGTAGGTATAGTAGGCCACGGTTTTGGGTTGATTTTAGACCTAAAATGAATTTGTCACTTTTTATTTTTATCACTTAAGTAATTAAAATAGTTAAAGTAATGATTTATTAATAAAAACAACAAAAGAAATAAATAGCTAAATAAATAAAGGCTCACGGCATTAGGGTTAATTTTGGGTCAATTTTGGTCAAAATAAATTTATCACTTAGTCACTAAATTTGAATAGTAATTAGGTTTATATTTGTTTATGTATTAAATCGTTTATAAAAAAGAATTGACAAAACCGATAAAAATAAACGTTACACGTATTTAAAATGAATGAAACCGAGTGTTACTACCTATGCTTAAATTTGGATGTGGATATACGGACTATTTAAAATGAACTACGACAACCTCGCTAAAAATGGAAACCGCTAAAAGATTAGTTAAGTATATGACTAAATAAAACCGAGTTTTACTTTTAAAATGTTATTTAAAATCACCAAGTACAAAATGAACTTAACAACTTTGAAATTAGAGTTTATACTTAAGTTAAAAATCGAGTTTCACATTTAAAATAAATTCTCAAATCCCTAAATACAAAACGAACCTAACGACTTTAAAACTAGAATTTTGTACTTAGATTATACTAAGTTTTACTTCCGAAATCATTTTTGAAATCACTAAATACAAAACGAACCTAACGACTTTAAAACTAGAATTTTACACTTAGTAAATAAAAAGCTTAGTCTTATTTTCTAAAAATATCCTTAGTATAACAAGAATAAAATAAAATAAAAATACTAAGTATAAAGAAAATAAAATAATAAATACTAAGTATAAGAATACATATACGTATAAAATACGAATAAAATACGAAGTATAAAAATACGTACAAATACGGAATACGAAAATACGAATACGTATAAATACGAGGAATAGTAAATACGATGAATAGTAAATACGATGAATAGTAAATACGATGAATAGTAAATACGGTGAATAGTAAATACGGTGAATAGTAAAATAATGAATAGTGAAAAATATTTAAAATTTACGAACGGACTCAAAATAAATAATTAAGTTTTTCTATGTGTTCTGTTTTACCTGAAGAACTGCTGCTACAAAAATTTCATTATACAAGTTCGACGTTATATTTATATTACAAGTTAGTCATTATTATTATTTATGAACGAGAGAATGAGAAGTTGAGAAAGCAAGTACTTGAATAAAATACTAGGATTGTTCGCCATGTTGCGACTCTTGAAATTCGAAGTTAACGAGGTAGCTGTCTATGGGGACTTGGGCTCCCTATCAGAGTTGCCCAAGGCGAAATAACGATCTTAAGATCGCTACTCGACACGGTATATACAACCTCAGAGATGGGGCATTCTTGATATTTCTGTGGGCCCATATATCAGTAATTGGAAAATCCAGCCCCAACCGGGGGTACCCGTCTCTGGTGATAGTCGAACTTTTTCGTCGGTGATACCTTTTGAATAGCGAATACGTATGATCCTCGATAGGTAGTGTATGCATACATTAGACAAGGGATTAGGCCATCCTTATTACCTTAGATATCTTTTGCCTGTCAGACACGTCCGATTTCGTTCGGCCCTGACCGCTTCTGCGCGGATTATATCTGCATGCTTCCGCCTTATTAACGAAGACTCATTTGTTATCACATGTTGAATGTATTTCCTCGTTTGTTTGGTGATTATCTGAATGACCTGGCTGAGTATCGGAGTGCGATTGTTGAGTATGATTATTTGTGAGCATGGTATATTATTTGGTTGGTTTATACTCGTATTGAATCATCATATTCTCCTGACGTGTTTTACTTGCATGCTTGCTACTTGTTTTCCTTGTTTATTTAATATTCATATTGCATATTGTTTTAGAATCGCATGTATCGAAAGAGTGTGCGGGAAAATGATGAGAGTTTAATGCAGGTACCCCGAGTCTTGACCGTTGATCTATCAGGGGATTGAAGGCCTTATTTTTGTAACCTATTTTGAGAGGATGTAATCAAACTTATACTCTGTTATTCTAAACTCGTACTATGTACTTAGAGTTTTATTACGATTAACAGCTGGTTTTGTAATATATAGACTTAATTAATTTTCCGCCTTAGTTTAATTAAAGTCACGAAAAACCAGGTTGTTACAATACTCTTTTAACTTAATTCTTCATTTTTAGTTATATTTCGATTTAACTTTTTAGTGACGATAGATAAGTTATATTACTTTAATTTATTTACTTAAGTTATTTAATAATATTTTGGTCACATATTATACTTGTGATACATAAATTTTATATATTTTAATTTACACAAAACATATAATTTTAACATGACAATATTACAAATAAATTCAACAATAATTCAACAACACATTTTTAACCAAAACATATTATCACAAAATCATATAAATATCATATTTCACAATTCAATTCAACATTATATTATAACTAAAATTAACACTCAATTTCATACTATAGCTAATCATACAAAGTTATTTAAATAAACTGGTACGGGAGGTATAAGTGCCTAATGCATAACTAGCTCACTTTTAATAACAGATTAATTAAAGTAAAACCAAAACGTTAATGTTAGAGATTTTGAGGAAGAAATCGAGTCACCTAAAATTGGCTCACGAACAGAGGCCTCCAAATAAAACCCTACTTAATTAAATTTCAAAACACGACAAGGCCTGGCCCGCAATTCAACTCGTCCTTGAACCTTGTCGGTCCATTCAGCAACACGTCTCAACAGCAAGTAGTAGCATGCCTCGACAATAGTAGTGATAGTGAACACGTTAACAGCAACGTGTAAATACAAGAGGCGATAACGAGAAGTGAGTTAGAGTCGAAATGATTCGAGTGACGGACTAAAAGAAAAATTACAGCAATGATTTAGTTGTCGATTTTTAAAGAAAAAAAAACAAACTGAAATGAATTGAAAAGGGTGAGTAAGAAGAAAATAGAAAAGACCTCGTGGTAGTCATGCTTGGTCGTCGAGCTCGGGCTGATCAGAGAAGAAGCGGCGGGCCGAGGCGAGCAGGAAAGAGGAAGTAGCTAGAGCACGGCCATAGTCGGAGGTCGGAGCTCCGGCGAGCTGAAACAAAACAGGAGGACAGGGGAGAGAGAGGGATCACGGGAGAAGAGCAGAGAGGCGAGAGGCGGCAGAGCACGGCCATGGCGGTTCAAGGTGGTCGTGCTCGAGCTTGAGGTCGCCTTTAATGGTGACTTCGGTGGTGGTGTACGGTGGGCTAAACTCCGGGTTCGTAAACGAAACCGAAACAAGGAAAAGAACAGGGGTAGCTCGAGAGGGCAGGTGGCCGAGGTGGTGGCTCACGGTGGTGCTGAATAGGGGACCACGGTGGTGACCATGCGGCTGCCATGGTGGCCGTTGCTGTTTTTTCGTCGTTGTTGCTTGTTGTGTTCGTTTGTTGTTGTTGCCGTATTTGTTGTTGTTGTTTGAGTTGTTGTGTTTGCTAGTTGTTTTATTTTTATTTATTATTTTAAATTAAAGAAAGAGAGTGAAGAAGAGGATAGGGATGAAGAAGAAGAAGGCTTATCAGTAAAAATTAAGGGGGTTATAAAGGAGAAAGTAAGGTGTATGAGAGAAGATAATAAAAACAAACTATCCAACTCAAGTGGATGTAGTGTACCGACATAAGGAGTATTAGTTGGGTCTGTTTGATTTGTTTGCTCCGTTTTATTTACTCTTATTTATAAATTTTTATATTTTATAAAATATACTATACTTTAAATTATTGGTTTTAAATTTTAGTTTTATGATTAGTATTATAAAATTTAAATTTTTAGATATCAAATGTATAAAAATTGTCATCTATAAATTTTATTACGGTCTCATAAATTTTCAAACGGTCTGTTCGTTTGCAAGATACATTTCAATAAAAATATTTTTATTCAAGTAATAATAATTTTTAAAGTAAAACACAAATTTATTAAGTTAAATAAAAACAATTGAATCAAAGTTTTAGTTTGACAAGTATTTTAAGAATAAAAATATAATACAGATTAATATAAAAATAGAGAAAGTTTAACTAGAAATATCTTGAGAAAGTTTATTTAATCGAAATTTTTCAGCCGCGTTTTTGAAGTAATTGAATAAAAGTTAATTTATATAAATTTTAATTTAAGAATTTTGTTAAAATAATTAATTAGTATTAATAAAAACACGGGGTGTTACAATTACATGTGTTTGATGAATATATTTTAATTTCATTTGGATTGTTTCAACTTTGCATTCTATGCTAGTAAGTACATACCAATTAAATGTTATATTTTTTTAGTTTTATCTCTTTTTTGGGCACACTAAATGTTGTTTGTCGTGAACGGTGTAAATGAAAGTCGGAGAAGAAAAACGACCATGTTGAGATGAGAGTTGTTAAAATTAGACGGAAAAAAAAAAAAGAATCAAAGTCACAATCAAAACCTAAATGTATCTAAATATAAAATTTAAAAATTATTAAGATAATTGATGGATGACTTTTAAAATTTTGAAAACTAAAATATTAAACTTGATCCACCTTGTTTTTATCCCCTCATTAAAAAATAATTATCAATCTTTTCCTCAAAAATAAAATAAAATAAATTAATTGAATAATCAACACATAGATTATACCTTGATATTATTGTGAGCTTTGTAATTTCCCGATTCATTCCTGCAAATATAAAAAATAGTTAACATTGTACTATAAAACAACGTTACGGGAGGAAAAAAATCAAAGCTACAAAATCAAAACTAAAATGTGTCTAAATATAAATTTATAAAAATTATTGAAATAATTTATGCATGACTTTGAAAGTTTTGGAATTTCTAAAATAATAGAAATGATGCATGATTTTGTAAGGTAACGTATATCTTTTTGTATTTCTTTATATTAATGTAATAAGAAATAAATGACGACGTAGTTGAAAAGTTTGACTCTTTGTTTATAACTATTAAAATTTGTGTGTTATTTTCATTTGTATTGTTTAAACTTTGTATTTTATGTTAGAAAGTACATACCAATTAAGTAGTCTATTTTTTAGTTTCATCTGTTTGTTGGGCACTCTAAATGTTGTACATACGTCGTGGACGGTAAAATGAAAATCGGAGAAAAAAACGGTCATGTTGATATGAGAGTTGTTTAACACGATCAATTGATTGCGAGCAAATGAATATTAGTCTTCAATGAGGGTCTTTTCAAATCCTCAAAATAATTACAAATGAAAGATGAAAAGACGAAGAAGTTGAAAAAACAAAGGTAAGACGAATTTTGAGCGAAATTTCACTTGAGAAGTCAAGTCTAACGTGGAATACAATGGATGGCGTGGCGGAATAAGGACGCAATTAATATATGTTTTTTAGTGTTTTTCGTGAGCACACTTATGAGTTATTTAGTTTTAATATGTAACATGAACAATTGATTGATTGCGAGCAATTGAATGGTGGTATTTAATAAAGGCCTTTTCAAATACTCAAAATAAATACATGTGAACAACGAAAGGACGTGGAAGATGAAAAAACATGAAGCGAAATTTGACCCGAGTAAACAATTTTGATGTGGAACACAATAGATGACGTGGCAGAATGAGGGCGTTCTTATAGTGTGTTTTTGGGTGTTTTTCACAAGCAAACTTATGAGGATTTTTTTTAATATATAATATAGAATATATAGATATAGATATAAATTTGTTTAAATAAATTTTAAAAAATGAAATTAAGGAAAAAAATGAATTATTATTTGATAATGACTTAAAAATCATTCTAGTTATAAGAAAGTTAATTAAATAAAAATTAATGATAATATATTTTTTGGGTTCAAGTGTAAATTTATAATAGGATTAATTACCAAGAATAATCCGAACTGGTCATCTTAGCTCATAAATAATCCGAACTCGAATTAATCCACGAATAATCCTAACTATTGAAATAACATTCCAATAATGTACTTTGGCCAATTTTAACATGCTTTAATCAATAAAAAAAAAGAAGTGAAAACGGTTTAAATTATACTTAAAATAAGAGTGAGGTAAAGTTAGAGTCGATTTTGCCATTTTTTTTACGTGTTAGAGTCGATTGAAATTGGCCAAAGTACATTATTGAAATGTTACTTCAATAGTTGGGATTATTCGTGGATTAATTCGAGTTCGGATTATTTATGGAATAAGAGGGCCATTTCGGATTATTCTTGGCAATTAATCCTTTATAATATTGTAAATATATAATTTTAAAACAAATACTATAAAAATCACATTAAAACACCACAATTTCTCATAGATTTTTGACTATGTAGAAATAACAATTTAAATGAATATATTTACTGTAACACCCGGTGTTGTCCGAGGTTATTCGGGCCGGGTTCCCCGTTGAAGATTTTTGTCCTAAGCCATGCCGTGAAAGGGGGTTATAAGGGCATCTTTGGAGTCATGGTGATCTGCATTATACAGTACAATCGAGTGGAAGGGAAATGTCCACCCTCGTCAGGGTAAAACATCTTTGGGCCACTCGAGGAGTAGTCGCTGAAAATGCGTGGCCACGCTCGGTAAGAATCTACGGTAGATTCCCCGGTCAGACAGCTACTCTCCATATCGAGGAAACCACTCACGATATATATCTCAGGATGCAAGTACGACCTGTAAGACACCTTGCATCGAGTGGGAGATGTGAAACGGACATGAGAATTGGTAATGCACAACTTGTCTCGGACAAGTGGGAGATTGTTGGAGTAAGTGTCCTCCACAATAGTGCGATTACTTAATAAATCTCAATTAAGGAATACGTGGGGATAATCCTGTATTATTGTCAATTGATTAACGTAAATCAATAACGGTTGGCTGACTAGAGTTTGACGTTATTGTCGTGAGAACGGCGGTAATCAATTGATCCCTTTAAGTCACACCTATAGGAACGTACTCCAAATAATAAAGCTAATTAATTGTATGAGATACGATTAGATTAGTAACTTGATAAATTGACTAACGGTTAGTCAGTGAATTAATTTAGAGAGAAATCGAGTTGTGAACTCGAGTGATTTAATTTTATATCGATAAAATTATTAGAGGAGATGAGAATTAGTGATTAACTGTTAATTCACTAATCATGTATATTTTACTAATGAGATTATTAAAAGTACAATTTTAATGTATGTGTAAGTGTACATGTATATTAAGGAAGAGTTTAATTAATTTACACTTTATTATATTAAATAATTAAGTGATAAATTATAAGTATTTGTGGGACAAATATTGAAAACAAAATAGACCCAAAAGGGCCCTAATGGACCGTCCAAATGAAGGGGTGATTCCCTTTTGTCTTGTTTTGTTTTGTCTTCCTTGGTTAATGTTATAAGCATGGCAAGACATAATGATGTTGTTAGTTGCATGCTTTTTGCTTTTGATGCATGCTTGAAACATGATCATTAACATGCAAACCTTTACACTAATCAAGAGAAAAACTCTCCACTCTCCTCACCTTATGTTGGCCGAAAATTTGGTGTGCCTAACACACATCATTTTTACTTGTTTTGCTATTAAAAAGACAAGGCCAAGAAAAGTGAATTCATTCATGCATCTCCTCTACATCTCTCTAAAACCTCTCATAAAATCTCTTCTATATTATTAGCTAACTTTACTAAGAGTTAGTAAGTGTTAGTAATAATATTTTCACATTTTATCAAGCTACTATTAGTGATTTCTAGATCAAAATCACTAGTAGTTTTGGAGTTGTTCTTGGGTGCAACAAGAAGGAGGTTTCCTATTTTGGAAACTCGGGTTTGGAGGATCATCCATGTTGTTAGCTCAAGAAACAAAATAAGAAAGGAGTTCTTATTTTGTGCCCAATATTTCCCTTTGAGAAAGGTATAAATTTCTAATCTTGTAACAAAGTCTATTTGTAACTACATAGATCTTGCTCATCAAATTAGAGTAATTTGATTTACACTAATATTGGATTAGTGAATGGGATCCGATCCTTACAAGTGGTATCAGAGCCATGGCTTGTAGTTACAAATTTATTTTGTTATTTTTGGAGTTTTATGTATTTATTGAGAATAAATGACATAAAATCCGAAAATAGTGTTAAAAATGGTTTTAACACGAGATTTTTATAGCATGCAAAGTTTCTGGTCTCATGAAGTTACTGGTCGAATTTCGTAATTTTTGAAATTTTTTTGCTAATTTAAATGATTTTTATACAAAACCGAGTCAAAAAGTGTGTTTTTGGCTAAAATAATTACTATAAATAGTTATATTTCGAATCTGGTCACGAAATTTTTACACAGTGATATTTCATATTTATACATTCTGCATGTAAATTTTCAAAGTCAGATTTTGAGTTTTGAATATTTATTCATATTTTTGTTTAAAATCGGTATTGTTTGCATTTTATGTCCAAAAATATAGTAAACGTTGTTTTCTGGACATGAAATTTATACCAATATTTTTACACATTATGAGGATGCTCTCGTATAAATTTGGGATTTTTCCTCACTGTTTTAGACGGTTTCTTGATTTTATGAGATAAAATCGATAAAATCGTATGTTATTTTATATAAAATAATTCGTAAATATTTTCTGACCAAACTTTTCATTTCTGATATTTTGGAAGTGTTCCAGATTATACAAAATTTTGTCAAAATAAAAATGGTTTTATTTTATTTTATTTTGATTTTGTAAAGCTTTATTCATAAAAGGTTATGATTAAAGTACATCTAATTAGCAAATGACCAAGTTTATGAACTAAAATCACCATAAGTTAGTATGAACTAATTTTGGGTGTTCTAAATCAGTTTAGAAGTTTTAGTTCAAGCTTAAAAGGTGTTTTAAGCATTATTGATTAATATAAGATTAATCGATTAAAAATGAGATCGGTTTGAAACTTTTTAATGCGATTATTGTTTAGGGCGATTTTGGCATGTTTTTATTTATAAGCTTTTCATTATGCATGTTTGGATGAATGTTTATTATTGAATGAATGTTTGTTCTTACTAGTATGGCCATAGTTTGTTATATATTTTTACCGATATTGCCCGTAATGAAAGGGAATATCGTGTGGGTTTGTAATTAAATGCGATCTCGTATCGCCGGTTTGTAATTTTCTAATAGTTTATTTCATTTATAAATGTATAATAGGATTGCTATGTATTCATTTGTAAATCATACTTGTAACTATTTGTACATCGAAGACCGGTGATGGAGATCGACTTGGAGCCTTAGAAGTGTTCTAAAGCTTGCAAGGAGGAGATTGGATGGGATCCATATGAAGAGGGACCAAAGGAGTTGGTTTCCAATTTGTAACTCCTTGTATTTTAATTACTTTAGGTGGCCATACTAGGTTTATGTTTGCTTGATGCTTGTGTGTTTGCTTATTTTCCGCTCACATGCCAAAATCGCCATGTATGCCACGTTATCCCACTATGATTGTCGTTTTTTAGGTCGCCATTCTTAAATTAGTTCACTTATAAAGAATTGAAATGACTAAAAATTGACAAGATCACCCACATTTTAACAAATGAATTGAGATTAAGCCTTTCCAAATGTAGCGACTATGAACCCCATGTTCGTGAGGACCTCCACAACGTGGAGCCTTGTTACCATGGGTAAGTAGTGGGAGGAAGTCCCGTGCTAATTTGGTTTGGACTCAACCGAATAAGAGTTATTTGGGGCTAATCGATGCTTTTTATAGAAAATCATCAACCAAGCATTCTAGTGTAGAATTAGTCAAGTGTTGACTTATCGTTTTTATATAAAAGGAAACATGAGATGTCTAATTTTATATGAAAAACGAGTCTTGGAATCATTTATATAATTTCGTGGGAGATCATTATATAAATGGACATTTGTTTTAAAAAGAGTTTTAGCAAATGTCATCATATACAATGAATGTTAATATTTCCTCATATTTGTTGTAGAATTATTTATTTGAAATCGCAATGACAACTTTAACTCCCGCACCCATTTTGGGTATATATTCATGGTTGAGAACCGTGATGGATAAGTGTATCCTAAAGGATGACGGTAGCAACTTTGTCGAATGCGATTCTACTATAAGGGGCGCCGCTCAATCCGACAATGTGCTTAAGAACCTTACCGAACCACCTCCCACCGAACCCGGACTTAGGGCCACCGTGGCAGCACGAGCCGCCTACGATGAGCGCCTAAAGGTGGACAATGACTTGAAAAATGTGTTGATTTGGTCAATGTCACCTACTCTCAAATTTCGCTTCGTTACTCACAAAGTGCATATGAGATATTCACTAGAGTGACGATGATGTGCTTCAACCAAGAGAACATCAAAGGAAATGAGAATGAGATAAAAGATGTTCTTTCAATGAGATTGAAGAACATAAACATTGGGGTCAGGAAAGGGAAGGGAGCTAATGAAGCTCGGTTCAAGGAAGATTAGGGTAAGGGGAAGGCTATTGAGAATAGCAAGCCCAAACCCGGTCGTTGGAAGCGCAATTGTCCCAAATCCTTGAAGGAAAAGAATGATGGATGTGCGACATCCAAAGATATTGTTCCTTCTAGACTTTATATGATTGACATAAATCATACTTGCATTTCTACATGGGTATGAGATACCGGATGTGGATCTCACCTCTGCAATAACTTGCAAGGAATGAGAAATGTGCGAGCACTAGCCAAGGGTGATGTAGATCTCCGCATGGGTAATGGAGCTAGAGTAGCGGTCGTTTCCATGGGAACCTATGTACTCGCTCTAGCTAGTGGTTTAGAGTTGTATTTGAATAACTGTTATTTTGTACCAACTCTAACCAAAAACATTATCTCCGTCTCCGTGTTTCATACGGAAGGCTTTTGTTTTATGATTAAGGACAATCGGTGTTCTTTTTCATTTAATGAAATGGTTTATGGTGAAACCATTTCAATCGGAGGTATTTATGTTTTGAATGATGTCAATGATGTTTATCATATAGAGAACAAGAAGCTCAAAACGAATGAATCAAACAAATCATACCTTTGGCATCAAACAAATAAATGACAAACGCATAAAGAGACTTGTTGCGACCAAGGTTCTCAAACCATTTGATTACGAATCATATGGTACATGCGAATCTTGCCTCTTAGGCAAGATGACTCGTCAACCCTTTAGTGGTAAAGGGGCACGAGCAAGTGAGGATTTTAGGACTCATACATACCGATGTGTGTGGTCCATTAAACATCACCGCTAGAGGAGGATATCATTACTTCATTACTTTTACCGATGACTTAAGTAGATATGGTTATATCTACTTAATAAGGCATAAAAGTGATGCTGTTGATAAATTTAAAGAATTTCAAAATGAGGTTGAGAACCAATTAAACAAAAGGATAAAAGCAGTACGATCGGATCGTGGTGGCGAATATCTAAGTAATGAGTTTGATTCACATCTTAAGAATTGTGGTATAATATCACAGTGGACTCCTCCGGGCACACCGCAATTGAATGGTGTTGCAGAAAGGAGAAACCGAACTTTGCTTGACATGGTTCGGTCTATGATGAGTCAAACTGAGCTTCCTGGATCATTTTGGGGCTTTGCGCTATTATCTGCTGTTTTCTCACTAAATCGAAGCCCGACTAAAGCGGCCAATAAGACTCCATATGAGATATGGACGGGAACGGTTCCCTATTTGTCATTCATGAAAATTTGGGGATGTGAGGCATTCGTCAAGAATAAAACTGACGATAAACTCGCTCCAAGGTCTGACAAATGTCGATTTGTAGTTTATCCTAAGGAAACCTGTGGTTATTACTTCTACAACCCTCACGAGAACAAAGTGTTTGTGGCTCGTGATGCTGTTTTCCTAGAAAATGAATTCATTTCTTAGAAACAGAGTGGGAGAAAATTTGAACTTGATGAAGTTCAAGAGCCACAAACCGACGCAGAAGATGAGGAAACCGTTCCCTCGTCTTCTCACACGGTTATTGTCCCTAGGAGGTCAGGAAGAATTAGTCATCAGCCTGACCGCTACCTCGGTAACATCGAGGAGGAGGGTGATTTGTTGTAGTCATCAGCCTGACCGCTACCTCGGTAACATCGAGGAGGAGGGTGATTTGTTGTTATTCGAAAGCAACGAACCTTCAACCTACAAGGCGGCTATTAGTAGCCCCAACTCCGAACAATGGCTTGAGGCCATGAAATCCGAAATGGATTCTATGTACGAGAACCAAGTTTGGGACTTGGTAGATTTACCTGAAGGAGTGCGACCCCTTCAGTGTAAATGGATATTCAAAATCAAACTCGGCATAGATAAACATATTGATGTTTACAAAGCTAGATTGGTGGCAAAGGGCTTTTCACAAGTCCAAAGCATTCATTATGATGAAACCTTTGCACCGGTTGCTATGCTTCGATCCATAAGGATAATCTTAGCGGTTGCCGCATTTCATGAATATGAGATATGGCAAATGGATGTAAAAACCGCCTTCTTGAATGGGATTCTAGAAGAGGAAGTGTTTATGACACAACCTGAAGGTTTTGTAGATACATCCAACCCTAAGAAAGTATGCAAGCTTAAGAGATCCATTTATGATCTTAAGCAAGCATCGAGGAGTTGGAATCACAGATTCGATCATGTTATCAAACAACATGGATTCGCTCGTAGTGCCGAGGAACCTTGTTTGTACATGAAGTTTAGTGGGAGTAAAGTAAGCTTCCTTGTTTTGTATGTGGATGACATACTACTGATTGGAAATGATGTTCCAAGTCTAAATTCGGTAAAGGTGGAATTGGGAAACCATTTCCAAATGAAGGACTTGGGAGAGGCACAACGCATCTTGGGTATCCGGATCTATAGAGATAGATCCAAGAGGATACTAGCATTGAGTCAAGAAGCTTATATCGATAAGATTCTTGATAGGTTCAATACGAAAGACTCCAAGAGAGGCTTTCTTCCGATGAGTGTAGGAATAACATTGAAGAAATCTCAATGTCCTACGACTCCTGCGGAAATTGAACGCATCAAATTGATCCCTTTTGCTTCCGCTGTTGGATCAATCATGTATGCTATGATGTGCACTCGTCCCGATGTCGCTTTCGCTTTGAGCATGACGAGCCGGTATCAAGCTAATCCCGGTGAGAGTCACTGGATAGCTGTAAAGAACATCCTTAAGTACTTGAGAAGAACTAAGGATTCGTTTCTAATGTTTGGAGGAGAACTTGAGCTACGTGTAAAGGGTTACACGGATGCAAGTTTCCAAACCGATGGGGATGATTTGAAATCCCAATATGGCTATGTCTTTATGGGGGTGCAATTTGCTGAAAAAGTTTCAAGCAAAGTGTCACTGCGGATTCTACAACAGAAGCTGAATTTTTGGCAGCTTCGGAAGCTGCTAAGAAAGCTGTATGGATTCGGCAGTTCTTGTATGGACTAAGAGTAGTCCCTAGTGCCGCAGATCCAATCACTATTTATTGTGATAATAGTGGGGCTATCTTTCATGCAAAGGAGCCCAAGTCTAGTAATAAGTCTAGACACGTTTTGAGGAAATACCATGTTATAAGAGATAACGTGGAAAGAAAGGAAATAGATACTTGTAAGGTTGGGACAGACGATGAGATCGCTGATCCTTTAACCAAGCCTCTTTCGAGGGCTAAGCATGACGCTCACACCGCCTCTATGGGGTTGAGGCGTATGCCTGATTTCCTTTAGTTTTTGAGATATGTAATGGATAAAGTATCCTATTACATATATGAAAATAACATTCATTGTTTAGAGTATATTTACTCTTTTAAGTCATTTTGAATGCATACTTTGTTTATCCGAATAGTTGTGTGACAACATTGAACATATTCAAGTGAACGGTATAAACTAAGTATTTGGTCCCTAGTCTCTCATATGAGGTGACGTCTCGGAGAGACTAGATTGCAAGTCGTTCGATGGTGGGTTCAACACCATGGGGTCATATGTGATGACTGCTCGTTTGCATAGACAGACTGTGAAACACTCTGTCGGACAGTGACGCTTATAGAATTCCTTTTCAATGAGATTGAAACCTGGTCGTGGTGGGAATTCTATAGTATTCCTTTGAGTCGATTCTTTGACTGAACCGATTATGCAGTCGGTGCGGTTCGAGTGACTTTTATTTTTGTCCTAAGCCATGCCGTGAAAGGGGGTTATAAGGGCATCTTTGGGGTCATGGTGATCTGCATTATACAGTACAATCGAGTGGAAGGGAAATGTCCACCCTCGTCAGGGTAAAACATCTTTGGGCCACTCGAGGAGTAGTCGCTGAAAATGCGTGGCCACGCTCGGTAAGAATCTACGGTAGATTCTCCTACGACATACCTACTCTCCATATCGAGGAAACCACTCACGATATATATCTCGGGATGCAAGCACGACTGTAAGACACCTTGCATCGAGTGGGAGATGTGAAACGGCCATGAGAATTGGTAATGCACAACTTGTCTCGGACAAGTGGGAGATTGTTGGAGTAAGTGTCCTCCACAATAGTGCGATTACTTAATAAATCTCAATTAAGGAATACGTGGGGATAATCCTGTATTATTGTCAATTGATTAACGTAAATCAATAACGGTTGACTGACTAGAGTTTGACGTTATTGTCGTGAGAACGGCGGTAATCAATTGATCCCTTTAAGTCACACCTATAGAACGCATCTAAATAATAAAGCTAATTAATTGTATGAGATACGATTAGATTAGTAACTTGATAAATTGACTAACGGTTAGTCAGTGAATTAATTTAGAGAGAAATCGAGTTGTGAACTCGAGTGATTTAATTTTATATCGATAAAATTATTAGAGGAGATGAGAATTAGTGATTAACTGTTAATTCACTAATCATGTATATTTTACTAATGAGATTAGTAAAAGTACAATTTTAATGTATGTGTAAGTGTACATGTATATTAAGGAAGAGTTTAATTAATTTACACTTTATTATATTAAATAATTAAGTGATAAATTATAAGTATTTGTGGGACAAATATTGAAAACAAAATAGACCCAAAAGGGCCCTAATGGACCGTCCAAATGAAGGGGTGATTCCCTTTTGTCTTGTTTTGTTTTGTCTTCCTTGGTTAATGTTATAAGCATGGCAAGACATAATGATGTTGTTAGTTGCATGCTTTTTGCTTTTGATGCATGCTTGAAACATGATCATTAACATGCAAACCTTTACACTAATCAAGAGAAAAACTCTCCACTCTCCTCACCTTATGTTGGCCGAAATTTTGGTGTGCCTAACACACATCATTTTTACTTGTTTTGCTATTAAAAAGACAAGGCCAAGAAAAGTGAATTCATTCATGCATCTCCTCTACATCTCTCTAAAACCTCTCATAAAATCTCTTCTATATTATTAGCTAACTTTACTAAGAGTTAGTAAGTGTTAGTAATAATATTTTCACATTTTATCAAGCTACTATTAGTGATTTCTAGATCAAAATCACTAGTAGTTTTGGAGTTGTTCTTGGGTGCAACAAGAAGGAGGTTTCCTATTTTGGAAACTCGGGTTTGGAGGATCATCCATGTTGTTAGCTCAAGAAACAAAATAAGAAAGGAGTTCTTATTTTGTGCCCAATATTTCCCTTTGAGAAAGGTATAAATTTCTAATCTTGTAACAAAGTCTATTTGTAACTACATAGATCTTGCTCATCAAATTAGAGTAATTTGATTTACACTAATATTGGATTAGTGAATGGGATCCGATCCTTACAGTGACCTCCTGGGAAGTTCTCAGGATGCGCACAAGTGAGGACAAAGTGCGCTGGAAGGGGCCCGTGTTGGTCTGTGGGCGATGTACGCAGCCTGGCGAGCTACCGTGAATGACATTTCGGCCTTTAGTTGGGGCCGGGGTGTTACATTTACTTTATTCATCTCCTTTCATACTATAAAACCTTGATAAAAAAAAATCACAATTACATTTTATACCCTTCTCAATCATCATCTTGATATATTAAGAGTTAATAATTAAAGTCAAAGATTAATGAAACAAATATCAAATAAACGGCCTTGTATTTATCCCTTCATTGAAAAATAATTAAGCAAAAATTAGTAACACATCGATTATACCTTGGTATGTGTGGATTCTTTTATTTTCCGATTTGTTCCTGCAAATATAGAAATTAATTAATATTGTACTATATATAATCTTAGAGGAAAAAAATATCAAAACAACAAAATCAAAAGCAAAATGTATCTAAATATTAAATTTTGAAAATTATGAAAATAAATTATGCATGACTTATCAAATTTTGAAAACTCTAAAATAACAAATTTAATTAATAGAATAATCAACACATAAATTATACCTTGTAATTATTGTGAGCTTTGTTATTTCCCGATTCATTCCTGCAAATATAAAAAATAGTTAACATTGTACTATAAAATTATAAATAAATATGTAAATATTTACATATCTATATCTATAGTACATATTAAAATCAAAACTACAAAATCAAAAGTAAAATGTGTCTAAATATAAATTTATAAAAAGTATTGAAATAATTTTTACATGACTTCGAAAGTTTTGGAATTTATAAAATAATAGAATTGATGCATGATTTTATAAGGTAATAACTTATGTCTTTTGGTTTTCTTTATATTATTTAGTTGACATAAAATAATTAAATAAAAAAAAAAAGAATGTAATGAGAAATAAAAGACGATGTAGTTGAAAAGTTTGATTCTTTGTTTATAATTATTAAAAAATTTGTGTTACTATATCTGTTTGATGAATATTTTTTAGTTTCATTTGTATTGTTTCAACTTAGCATTTTATGTTAGTAAGTACATACTAATTAAGCAGTCTATTTTTTCGTTTCATCTATTTGTCGGACACTCTAATGTTGCACGTCGTGAACGGTGAAAATGAAAGCCGAAAAAGAAAAACGACCATGTTGAGATGAAAATTGTTTAATAAAGACAATTGAATGCTAGTAAATGAATGATGAACTTCAATTATGGTATTCAATTATGGCCTTTTCGTATCCTCAAAATAAGAAAGGACAAGGAAGCCGAAAAAATAATTGGAAGACGATTAGGCAGGGAATTGACCCGGGAAGTCAATGAGGACGTGGGAGCCTATAGATGACATGGCGGGATAAGGAGGGAAAAAATGCTTGTTTTTTAGAGTTTTCCACGGAAACACTTTTGGAAGTTTCTTTTTTAATATATAATATAGATATAGATTAATGACGCTGGTTTAAGACTTAATTAATTTACGCCTTAGTAATTAAAGTCGACTAAAACCCAGGTTGTTACACATGCTCTACATAATAGCTCTTGCTACTGACATTTATTAGTATTACTTGTTCTATTTTTCATCATACACTCATTTTATTCTCCTATTTTTGTTCTCCTTTTTTCATGATTAATCAACACATATTCATTGTTTAAACATAGCTTAATATAATTATATGATGATACTTTTGTTCTCCTTTGTATATTGTAGATGTAATATGGATAAACTCCGAGGAAAGCTAAATTTAATGATTGGTTATATAGATAACAACATTTTACTAATTTTTAGATACTTTTCTTTCTTCTTAGTTATAGATTTAATTTTAATTTTGAAAAAATCAATCTATTAAATAAGAATTTTTGTTCATTTAAAGCTTTCATGATCCAATTAGTTTTGAATTTACAAAATTTCTGAGTAACCAATAGGCACACGTATAATACAAGAGTTGTTTGATAAATAAAATTGATCCTTAGCCTTACTTGATAAGAATTAATCTTAGAAAAAGAATTGATACAAAATATAGTTTTCGCATAATTATTTTATGAGACCTTTTTCCAAAACTTACAAATCGTTCCAAACTAAAACATTTTTATTACTATGTAGCATTGAGAATTTATGTTTTGGAAAAATGACAACTGTATACTTGGACACAAAATTAGTAATCTTATCATTGAAACATATTTGAATACATTTTTTTTTTTCAGTTTAACACCATGATGATTAATTAATGAAAATATTGTAACAAAGACTAAAACAAATTATTTGATTTAGTAGCAAAATAATCTTATTTATAAAAATGTGACGGATCTTTAATTTGGGTACATAATAATAAATTATGGAATATCATTTAAATATAACGGATTGATTGGTTGATTTTTCTTTTTGCAATGTCATACTTAAAACCCGTGCATCGCACGGGCTTTACTACTAGTATGATTAATATTTGGGAAAATAAATGGTTACGAAGTAATTTGTAACAGTTTTTGAGTTATGATAGACAATTATATGTTTTTAATTACTCTTTATATTACTTTATTTTTTCAATTATTTGTTAATGAAACAATCAAGTGTTCAAAGTGACAAACCAATCTTTTTTTAGATTTTGTCAATCTTTTCTCTAGAATGTCACGTGGCATTTTGTTTAGTCATGAATATGTTGAAAAAAAATCAATAATTCTCTTTTTATATTTATTTACAAATAATTAAAGAAAAAAATAATTAATATCCAAAATATATGTATTTGTATTTGAACAAATGTGTGCAAATTGTCTTAAGTAGATATTAGATGTGAGTATAAATATTGATCATCAAATTTATTTTTTTTATTAAATTAAAAAGCATTAATATTCTAGATGAGGTGTCTTCATAATTAGCAAATTTGCATGATAAATAAAAAGTATAGATTATAAAATTACGATAAAACAGTTACACAAATAACAGCTGAAAATATTCGCGGTTAATTTTAAAAAATAATGAAATGAAACAAAAAAAATTTGTACACACAATTGATTTAAACCTCGCTTATTACAATTGGAAAAGTTTAATAGTAATCAAATTTACCACATCAATAATATTAAGAACAAAGAAGTGAAAAGTTGAAATAGTATTGTGTGTTTGTTTATGTATACTTCATTAAGAATGAATTTTAAAAGTCATAAATATGATTAATATTTGGGAAAATAAATGGTTAGGAAGTAATTTGTAACTGTTTTTGAGTTATGATAGACAATTATAAGTTTTTAATTACTCTTTATATTACTTTATTTTTTCAATTTTTTGTTAATGAAACAATCAAGTGTTCAAAGTGACAAACAATCATTTTTTAGATTTTGTCAATTTTTTCTCTAGAATGTAACGTGATATTTTGTTTAGTCATAAATATGTTGAAAATAAATAAATCAATAATTCTCTTTTTATATTTATTTACAAATAATTAAAGAAGAAAATACTTAACATCCAAAATATTCGTATATGTATTTAAACAAATGTGTGCAAATTGTTTTAAGTAGACATTAGATGTGCGTATAAATATTGATCAACAAATTTAATTTTTTATTAAATTAAAAAGCATTAATATTCTAGGTGAGGTGTCTTCATAATTAGCAAATTTGCATGATGTGGCATTCATATATTTAACACTCAAAAACCACTAAACAATACCACATTCAAGGATTGATTTTTAATAATAGATTTAACGACGATATAACGTGACATTTAACCGAAAGCATAGCCTCGTCACTATCCATTATTTTAAGTGTTATTAAATTTTGGGGTGGGATCCGGTGAGACCCCCTAACTCGGTGAGACCTCGTGAGACCCCATGAAAATCACATAGTATGATTAAACCGAAAGCATAGGCTCGTCACTATCCATTATTTTAATTTGTTTTCACCATTAGTTGGGTTAAAAATATAAATTACATATTAAAAATTTTAATAAAATATTTATGTCTCGGGCGAATAATATACTAGATACACAAAATTGATACTGCAGATACATTAAATGACGTAGTAGATAGGGGTGTGCAAAAAAAAACCGAACCGATAAACCGAACCGAAAAAACCGAGAACCGCACGTTTTATAGGTTCGGTGAACCGAACCGTTAAGAAATAATGGTTCAAGACCAACCGATTAAAATTAGCAGTTCTACGGTTCGGTTTAGGTTCGGCATTTTGAGTTAATGGTTAGCACCAAGGCAAGTTAAGAAAGAAAAATATAAATAAATTATACTTATATATACAAACTAAAACATAAAGTTTAACTTTACAACTTTCATCAAATTTCAAATATCAATTATTTATTCTACCGCATTTTTCTAACACTCAAAAGCCTCATTCTCGTAAAATAAAATCTCATATGCACTCTCTCTCTTCAATTTTAACATGTTTATTGCTTTGTTATTGTTCAATACACATTTTTGAGTTAAAACATTTATAAATTTTCTATTTACTACGGAGTATAATTAATTTAGTTGATAATGGTATATTAGATGTGGCATTTGTAATTTGTCGTTTTTATTTTGGACCGTTAGTGTGTTGTTAAAGTGCGTCGTAATCAATAATTAACTTACATTTTTTTAATTTGTGAGTAAGCGGTTCGCGGTGAACCGCATAACCAGATTAAAAATGTGAACCGAACCGTATAGTAAACATTCTTAATGGTCGGTTTAGGTTGAGTTTTTCAGAACCAACCGTCTGTGACAGTAAAATTAGATTCGATCTGCACAAGCAGATTAATGAACACCCCTAGTAGTAGATACACCAAAAAAATATTAGATACACAAATAGATGTCGTAGGTACACCAAAGTTATAAAATACATTTAACGACGATATAACGTGACATGATAAGGTAGTTATGAACCCCAAATATTCCTAGCACCATAAATTAGATAATAAAGACAACTATCTGAATTTTTGAAATAAAAACTTTTTAAGAAGTGCCTCACTTATGCCTCATCGAGTTGAGGAGTCTCACCGGATCCTAAATCTATATATATATATATATATATATATATATATATATATATATATATATATATATATATATAGATTTAGGTTCATATGAGAAGAGGTGCTTATATGAGAAATATGAGAAATAATCTGGACCATCCATCTCATCTAATCTAACGGTGCAAATTAGTGCTGTAATTCCTCACAATGTTCTAATTACCCCTTCTCACTCTCTCACCTTATCTTTCACTGTTCTTTCGATTTATTCCAACATCAAACCCTCTTCTGCCATATTCTTCGTTTCAATTCTCCAATTCTTCAGCTTTCATTTCGATTTCAATTTAAACTTCTTTGTTCTTATCTCATTATTAACACAACCCCAGGTATAATTTTCCTCTTAATTTTTTGTTTTATAAAACCCTAATTTCGTACTTTCTCTAACTTTCGATTAACTACAATTTTGTTTGTTTGATTTTTGTTGAAATCGTGTTTAATCGATGTCCTTGCTGCATTTGGCGTGCAAATTTATCACCTTTTTGTTCCCTGTTTCGATTTCTTCCAATTTGATCAAGTATTGCATGTAATTTGGTTCTTCGTGTATTAAAGTAAATTTCTCAATCTTGTTTGTTTGATTTTCTAGCGTTTTGCTCGTATTAGCATGACAATCCTTAACTATGTCTTCAGTTCGTTATATGCATTCATTTAATTTTGGTTTACGTAAGTGTTAATTCAAATCCACATAAGGTGTTTGTCGATTTGCTTTAATGAGTTTCATTTCGTAAACACGATATCTGCTTACCCGTAGTCGGGTATTCGTTTTAATTGGATGCTTGTATTCATGAATTGTGCGTGTAAATGAGATTGTGAACGTGTATTGTATCTATGCGGACTGTCAGTTAATGTGACCCTGCTGTTGTGCTGCGTTTCGCTGTTTCGAGCTACTGTGTCATTGTGCTGCTGTTAAGGGCTAATGTCTAGTCGTTTTTTAGCGTGCTACCTGCCTCGGTGTGTGTAGTAACAACTACTGTAGATTGGTTCCTCCGTATAGAGTTTATGACATAGTACAGCCATGACATTAAATTGTGTGTTCATTTTGCCTACGTAGATTGGTTTCTCTGAAGGCTTGTTCCTTCGTTTTACCTCATGTTGAGAACATTAGTGTAGTGTGATAGTGTTTGTGTAGGATGTTCTTCCCTTGATACTTTTTGCTTGTGGCTCTATAATTATCACGTTACGATAGCAGCCATTTCGTGTAGTACCTTTAATTTGCCAAGTATAGCTGCTGTAATCTGTCGTGTATGGCTGCCCTTTTTCCGCCATGAAAGGCTGCTTCATTCTGCTGTTACATGTTGCTGGTTTTTGCTGTTTATTGTTGTCTTTTTCTGTATAGGGCTATGTTTGTAAACTTTGCATATCGACTCTTTACTGGTTGTACTTGTAGCAAACTGTCGCTGGTTTTCACTTGTTTCTGCTGGTTTCTGCTGTGTAAGGCATTTTTGTTGTTGTTGTTGTTGTTGGTTGTTGTCGAGTGTGCAATTGTTGGTTGCAAATTAAAATAGGTGCAGCGTATTTAAAGATATTCACGGGAAACTTGGCTCCACAACCTCCACCTGCACTAATCCGCTACTGCCTGGTTCTTGTTCTGTTTATGTTTGTGAGCATTGGCACCAGCTATTGCTTTTGTGTAGTGTGATTTTCTTTTCTTTTGTTTTGTATTATTATTGTTTTGTTTGAAGGTATTGATATCAATCGGTAAAATGTAAAGTTATAAGTGCTAGTTTTGTTTGATTTGATTTTGGTTTAAGTGTGCATTTTTTTGTTTTGTTTTGTGAACTAGGTTACAGCACTCAAGAAGTTGAGGCTCACGTTTTGCTCTAAGTTGGTATTTTTCAAGGAGAATGTTGTATCAAAAGATATCGTCAAAAAAGCAAAAGAATTCGGAAAATCAAACACGAAACAAGTTTGATTGTGAATAGAACTAATTAGTAGTACTTCAATGCATTTGTAATCAAATGTTACTTTGTTAGTATGGTCGACTTTATGGTAGAATTGTTTGTGTTGAACAACTCTTTTGGAAAATCAAACACGAAACAAGCATGTGTTTGTCTTTATAATAGTACATTCTATAATATTTTGAGGTGCATTCTACTATTAAATGAGGTTCATTCTACTATTATATGAGGTTTATTCTAGTATTACATGATGTTCATTCCATTATAGCCTGAGGTTCATTTCATTATAGCCTGAGGTTCATTTCATTATAACCTCAGGTTCGTTTTATTATAAGCTGAGATTTATTTCATTATAACAAAATGTTCATTTCACTATCATTACTTGATGTACAATCTTCTATAAAATAAGATTCATTCTACTATTACATGAGTTGATGTTCATTTCACTATTACATTATGCGATTACATGAGGTTCATTCTATTATTACATGAAGTTCATTCCATTATAAACTCAGGTTCATTTCATTATAACGTACTGTTCATTTCACTATCATCACTCGATGTTCAATCTACTATAATATTTTGAGGTGCATTCTACTATTACATGAGGTTCATTCTACTATTACATGAGGTTCATTCCATTATAGTCTGAGGTTCATTCCATTATAGCCTGAGGTTCATTTTATTATAACCTCAGGTTCATTTTATTATAACTTCAGGTTCGTTTTGTTATAAGCTGAGATTTATTTCATTATAACTTAATGTTCATTTCACTATCAGCACTTGATGTACAATCTTCTATAAAATAAGATTCATTCTACTATTACATTAGAAGCTGATGTTCATTACATTAGAAGCTGATGTTCATTTTATTTACAGCTGATGTTCATTCCATTGAAAGCTGATGTTCATTTCATTAAAGCTGATGTTCATTTCATTAAGTAGAAAGTTTTGCACACCTCCTTTTTCCTAATGAAGTTTTCAATGAACATTTGGCCGTCAAAATCCCCAATATACTTTTTCATGTCCCTGACAAAGTTCTTGAAGTCGTTCTCCGTGGCACCAACGTTCTTATAACCTCCCGACAACTCTTTCCATCCCCTAAACGCCTTCACCCCTCCTATCTTCAAACGAGCCGCCTTCGCAACAAAATTCTTTTGAACCGAGGTCATATTCTGGTTGCTTCTCAAGAACATCATCGACTCAGGTGAAGTTGTGATGTGATTGTGAGCCTCATCGAATATGTTCACTTTATAGGTCTTGTTTTCTAGTCGAATGAAGTGTATTCTAGCTGGGCAACCAACACGACTAATCATCCTTGTTCGTGTTTGACATGTTGAGCTTTCCTCGCCTGTGACGTTTTTTTTCTTCGCCTTTTGTTTGAAACCAGCTCGGTTACATAACATGTACCTGAACTTAAACTCATTTGGTTCTCCGTGTGCTACAACTTGGGTTGTAGCCAACCGAGGCTTAAAGCCACAAGCCTTTCCATAATTCACATAGAATTCTTCCGCTTCTTTCAGTGTTTGGAATATTTGGCCTAACTTGGGCTTCATTTCTTCATTGCATGGTGGTATGAATTCGGTAATACCGCTTGGAATGGCTGAACAACTAGGTGTCGTTACAATGCTAGTAGTATTAGCATTGCTTGATTGACTTGAAGTTATAACTCCTTCCTGTCAAGATATAAAAATATAAGCATTAGATTATAATACAAGGTACATTTTAGTAACTTTGAATGTTCAATTTAATTATACAACAGGTACATTTCTTTTTCATACGAGGTTCATTTCATATAAATACGAGGTTCATTACATTTACATACGAGGTTCAATAAATGCCTGACATATGTAAACCTATGCTCTAACAGCAAAAGTATCAAATCAGTTCACAACTAAACTTATTAGATGCTGAGATGAATGCTCGGTTGGGTGATTTCGGCCTAGCTAAACTTTATGCTCGGACTACACGTCTGGTCGGAACTATGGGGTATATCGCGCCAGAGGCTAGTAGAGCACGTAAACCAAGCACAAATACTGATGTGAAAACTTATCTGTTGGTACCTAGATAGCATACTTTCGTATCATGGATAGCTTCTTAGTATCTATCATTAGCTTAGCAAAGTGCATTGGTGCAGTCTTGTCGCAATTTATCTTAGATAGCTCCTTAGTATTGCCTTGTGCTTCACTAATCCTTGAGCTTCAATGTGTTTGGTTCTACTTTATGGTGATTTTCAACAATTCACAGTATGTGTTCCTATCTCTAGCCACTTTCTGAAAGCTAACAACATTCCCTAAAAGCTATCGAAATTCCACGTTTGAATCTGAATGGATTTGGGTGTACATGTTTGTTGACATTAGATTATTCTTGGATGCTATTGTTATTTACGTGCATTCCCGTCTTCATAGAAAACATCTATCCATTGAAGGGTACTTTAACTGAGTTGGCTTTCCGCAGATTCATCTCGTAGGTTTGGAAGTTTATGTAAGCATAAGACACCTGTTGGAAACAATCAATCTGAAGCTAAAGACCCTATGGTAAATTTCACTAACGATCTTCATTACATCGTCTGAGTACTCAATACAGATTAAGTACGTAACAGCAGCAACAAGAAGCCCGTAACTACATCAACAAGTACGCAACCGCAATCACCAGACACTCGACAAAACTCACGATCAACTTACACTCTCTCACACAAACTCATGACATCAAACATCACCATAGCAGCACGCATACACATGCGGTGGATCACAACGTCAATACACGGCAAACTTACAACCAAAACACGACAGCAACTACAACACACATGCGGCAGCAGGAGTACTCAAACTGGGCAGCCCCGAATCATCAAAATAGAGCAGCGAAAGATGACAGAAAACAGCAGGAGTACACGACATTAACAGCCCACTTACAGTCATCAACGTCAGCCTATATAAGCCTAACAACGCAGCCAAACTCGGGTACCACGACTGCCCAACATGGCTTTAACTAACATCAATAACTCGGCAACAAGACAGCAGCCGTGAGCAATAGAAAATAACAGCAGAAATCAGCATGACGATGGGACTAACAGCCCCACAATTTTCAACCCAAGTTTGAATTCAACACAACTCATTCTTGGGATACACACACATTGCATACACATTCATACATTCGATTCCACACACAGTCGAAACAATTAAACAAACACACATGCATACACACCAACAATACAAACGACATACAATCAATACCAGATTAAAAACCTAGAAATTGATTCAATTTGAATAATATCGAAATTCACAATTAAAGCAACGAAAGTGATGATTAGCCAACTTGTATATAAATCAAAATCAACAATCAATTTTATCAAATTAAAACACAAATATTTCAGATTTTCGAAAGACATAATTTTGAACAAAAAATGATGAAATTTACCATTTTTCTTCGTTTAGATTGATGCTCATAAGAATTCTACAGCAATTTCAAGTTGGTTGCATCAGATTTTCTTGAATTTGTAGTTTTTTATATGATTTTGGTCGAAAAAATGGAGGACGTTTTGTGTCGCGCGTTTATTTTGGTGTTTCAATATAACAGTGACTTTGTTTGTGTATAGTGAATGGTGAGGGTGATTTTGGTGCGTTAGATTAATTGAAATCAATGGTTTAGATTATTTCTCATATTTCTCACCTAAGGGGTATTTACCTAACTCAACCCTATATATATATATATATATATATATATATATATATATATATATATATATATATATATATATATATATATATATATATATATATATATATATATATATATATATATATATATATATATATAATATATATATATACATACATATATATGTATATATATGTATATATATATACATACATATATATGTATATGTATACATATATATATATATATATATATATATATATATCGTTGGGCCCAAATCTTGCATGCCCAGATTTGGCCCAGAAAGTAGCCAATAAGACCAAAGACAGGGCCCAAAACAAGACTCCTGACGGGGTCCTGGCAGAGACTCTCAGGCGAGGCCCAGGGCAGCCAGGAGCCTCAGGACCCTCACCAACGGATCTATACGAAATTATAACGGATAATCAAAGCAGTCACAAGAATGGGGGAAGCGTTACATTGGGAGGAGCGAATCAAGGCTAAAGATCAGGGAAGAAAGGAAAGAGGAGAAAAATCAGGAGGTCTACAACTATAAAAGACAAGCTAGGGTTCAAGGAAGGGACACACATTGAACATCCGGCAATTATACTACAACACACCAAAGCATACGAAACACATTCTCCAGGGAACCCTTTATTTTACCTGCATTATTTGTACTAAATAACGTGCCTTTGCACCTAAATCTTGTAATCCTCCTTCGAATAGTGGATAGTTGGTGGGACAAGAGCTTCCCCCCGCGGTCGTTTCCCACATCGGGTTTTCCGCGTAACCAAAAAACTCTCGTGTCCCATTTTGTTCTCTTCGTTGCATTTCATACGTTTCCTTTCACAATTCTTAGTTTGGTATACAATTAGGTCGCTTTAACCCCAATCACATTAAATCTATACTTGGCAAATTTTTTGCCGAAACATTTGGCGCCGTCTGTAACACCCCGTGTTAATTTAAGCTAATTATAATTAGGAAATCAATAATTAATCATCCTCGCTCACTGAATTTTCTAAAACAATACACTACAATCATTTTTGCACCTAAACTAAAACCATTTTGAATTACTTCGAATTTGAACTTTATTTTTACATTTTCAAACTCGATAAATCAAATGGAGGATCTACGACAATTTTCTCAACGACAAATTTTGGCACGCAAATCGAGGTCAAACGTTGACTAAATGGCCAAGCCACCTAAAGGTGATTAAGTCACCTAATCTTTTCTTAAATATAATTAATCATAATCCAAATCTAATTAAAGTAGCTTAAGCTTAATCATATTGATTATTACTAACAAAACATATAATAATAATATCAAATTACTATTCCACTTTGATTTAACTAACACATTCACTAAAACTCGATATATTGAGTTACACTAAGCCTAAACTGATAAACTTTTTGACGTTTGAGGATAATGATTTAATTCGATAACATTCAACGAAAAAAATATATATTTCGATCGAATAAAATTTTATTTCAAAGTTGCGAGGAAAAAACTAGTACCCAATTTTTGTTTGAATTCGTTTTGAGGTTTATTTTCATTTTTATTTTCGATCTCACTTCTAAACATTATTTCAAGACTATATATTTCATTTCGAGACTTTTCACGTGCGCGCAAATCGAAAATTTCAAAAACGAAAAAAATCGGGCCAAGTGACCCATGTTTGGCCGAGAATGTTGAGCTACAAGCTCAACATTGTCTTTCCTTTCTCTTTTTGCTTTTCCTACACACTTGTCTCCCTTGGTCTCAAGCATGCCTTACTTCTCCTTACACACACCTTACCTCTCTTACACACATGCTTCCACTCTTACACAAGCATGCTTCTTTCCCTTACACACCTCTTCATTTGATCATCACATGGTTGGGTCTTGGTTGCTTCACTTGTTAGCTCCCCATTCATACACAAGGATACTCTAACTACAAAGCATTTTCACCACACAATGCCAAGCATGCAACTTACTTTACATTACTTAAACTTACAACATAATACAAAACACAACAACTACTACTACACTACACACATACGACATACATCACACACACACACAACAAACACTTCAACTTATTTTCTCTCTAATAAACTCAACTCAAGAACAAGTAAGCTTGTTCATTGTGCAACCTCAAGAACACATACAATCTTCATCCTCTTTAACTCTTTTCTTCCTTAAACTTTCATTTTATTTGCTTAAATTAATTAGCACACTTAAATAAACTCCTCACCATTTATATTTAGTACTCACTCCTTATCTTTACATGCAATTAAAAATGAACATAAATCAAAGTCACTTAAAATACAAACATCACCTAAACTAAAAATAATACTACACATAAAACTTTTAGTATAGTTTAACTAGCTTAAAATAAATTACTAACTTGTGTATTTCATTCTTATGTACCCATCCTAACCAAAGACGAGGAGCAAGGTGGTGGTGTCGACTTGAGCCAATTCGATCATATCATCGACCCCGACAATTGCTAGGGTTTTACTCCACTAACCAAATCAAGGTGCTTCCCGCACACTTATGTGATAAGCGCCTCGAATTTGATTTTATGTTATTCTTCCTAAGTGATGTTTTGATTTGTGTGTATGATTTTATGTCACCTAAGTATCACATGTTAAATTAGAAGACAAAAATCGAAAAATAAAATATATTGTTCACATATATATCACACGGCCACCACCCTTATTTTTGCTTAATTTTTCGTTTTAATTTTTGTAAATTGCATGCTTAAAATACTAAGGATGAAATGAACATGAAAATATAATTAGTTTATGTTTAGGACTTAAAATGAATTTGTTATGAATTTAAATGTTTTAAAGGTGTTATGTGTGTTCTTGAATGTTTGTTGTAATTCTTGTGTTTGAATGATTTTTACTTATGTGTGTTAATGTTTGTTTATGATTTTTACATATGTTAAATATATAAATGTTATAAAGTAAGTTAGTTATTGAATTAGAAGTATAAAAATCAAAAATCAAATTTATGAACATATATACAATATACACGGCTATTTTGAAATTTATGGACCAATTTTGAGTTTTAATTTTTCTAAATAACATATTATGATTAGTCTAGGTAAAATAGACTTGCTATAAAAATTTGAGAAAATAAAACGATAATATGAAATTTGAGTTAAAAATGTTCATATGAAAAATATTAGAAGTTCTTCATATATTCAAGTGTTCTTCATTTATGTAACTTGTTTGATTCATAAATTTTATAAAGTTAAACTTAAATGTTGTTTTAATCCATTAGTGAATAAACACAATACTAAATATATAAGTTAAATAAGCTAAATCTTTAAAATAGAAAAGTTAGAAAATTAAAGTAAGTAAAATCACTATTCATAAATGAAATAAAATAATTAGTGAAAATCGTAAATTAGTTAAATCGCTTTAGTATAATTTAAATAATTAGTATATAAAAACTTTAAGTCAAAAACCGATTAAATTAGAAAACGAAAATAAATTGCTAAGTATAGAGGGCCACGGTTTAGGGGTCATTTTTAGACCTAAAATGAATTTGTCACTTTTTAATTTTATCACTTAAGAAATTAAAATAGTTAAAGTAATGATTTATTAATGAAAACGACAAAAGAAATAAATAGCTTATATAAATAAAGGCACTCGGCATTTACCTTATTTTTGGGTCAATTTTGGTCAAAATGAATTTACCACTTAGTCACTAAAATTGATTTATAAGTAGGATTATATTCGATTGTATAATGAACCGTTAATAAAAAGAATCAACTAAACCGATAAAAATAAACGTTACACGTATTAAAAATAAATGAAATCGAGTGTTACTACCTATGCTTAAATTTGATTGTGGACATACGGACTATTTAAAAATGAACTATGACAACCTCGCTAAAAATGGAAACCGCTAAAGGATTAGTTAAGTATATGACTAAATAAACCGAAGTTTCACTTCTAAAATGTTATTTAAAATCACCAAGTACAAAATGAACTTAACAACTTTGACTCTAGAATTTTGTACTTAGATTATATTAAGTTTTGTTTCCGAAATCATTTTTCAAATCACTAAATACAAAACGAACCTAACGACTTTAAAACTAGAATTTTACACTTAGTAAATAAAAAGCTTAGTTTTATTTTCTAAAATATCCTTAGTATAAAAAAATGTATAAGAGTATAAAAATACTAAGTATAAATAAAGTCAAGTAATAAATACTAAGTATAAAGAAAATAAAATAATAAATACTAAGTATAAGAATACATATACGTACAAAATACGAATAAGATACGAAGTATAAAAATACGTACAAATACGGAATACGAAAATACGAATACGTACAAATACGAAGAATAGTAAATACGATGAATAGTAAATACGGTGAATAGTAAATACGGTGAATAGTAAAATAATGAATAGTGAAAAATATTTAAAAGTTACGAACGGACTCAAAATAAACAATTAAGTTTTTCTATGTGTTCTGTTTTACCTGAAGAACTGCTGTTACTAAAAATTTCATTATACAAGTTTGACGTTATCTTTATGTTACAAGATTGTCACTATTATTATTTTATGAGCGAGAGAATGAGAAGTTGAGAAAGCGAGTACTTGAATAAAATACTAGGATTGTTCGCCATGTTGCGACTCTTGAAATTCGATGTTAATGAGGTAGCTGTCTATGGGGACTTGGGCTCCCTCCCAGAGTTGCCCAAGGCGATTTAACGATCTTGAGATTTTTATTCGGTGCGGGGTATCAACCTCAGGGATGGGGCATACTTGATATCACCGTGAGCCCATAGTACGGTAATTGGAAACGCCAACCCCATCCGGGGGTACCCGTCTCTGGTGATAGTCGAACTTTTTCGTCGGTGATACCTTTTGAATAGCGAATAAGTATGATCCTCGATAGGTAGTGTATGCATACATTAGACAAGGGATTAGGCCGTCCTTATTGCCTTAGATATCTTTAGTAGATAATCCAGACACGTCCGACTTCGTTCGGCCCTGGCTGCTACTGCGCGGATTATGTCTGCATGCTTCCGCCTTACTAACGAAGATTCATTTGTTATCACATGTTGAATGCATTTCCTTGTTTGTTTGATGATTATCTGAATGACCTGGCTGAGTATTGGAATGCGATTCGTTGAGTATGATTATTTGTGAGCATGGTATGTTATTTGATTGGTTTATACTCGTATTGAATCATCATGACCTCCTTATGTGCTTTACTTGCATGCTTGCTATTTGTTTTCCTTGTTTATTTAATATTCATATTGCATATTGTTTTAGAATTGCATGTATCGAAAGAGTGTGCGGGAAAATGATGAGAGTTTAATGCAGGTACCCCGAGTCTTGACCGTTGACCTATCAGGGGATTGAAGGCCTTATTTTGTAATCTGTTTTGAGAGGACTTGTAATCTAAATACTCTGTTTTATCTCTAAACTCGTATTATGTATACTGAGTTTGTTAAACGATAACAGCTGGTTTTGTAATATATAGACTTAATTAATTTTCCGCCTTAGTTTAATTAAAGTCACGAAAAACCAGGTTGTTACAGTTGGTATCAAAGCTGTCTTGCGACCGTGAATGACTTAAAGTTATCTCACATAGCGAGGCGACACCTGGGCCAGACATTCATATCGTATGTCAGGCATAGACTTATAGGATAAAATAATAAACTAGGAATCTCTAGATCGCTAAAATAATAACTTAGATCAGTTTTAAAATGTGAGAAGGGTAGAATCTTAAGGACCGACCAAATAATAATGAACTAGTTAGATGAGCGTTAGAATCTTAACTTTATGATTCTTTACTTGCTATTTGCTCTATGGCTAACTCTAGTTTGACAAAGGCCCTTAGGATGACGTCCTTCAGTTACTCCCGTAACAATTTACCACGACGTCCACCGATGATGCCACTGGATGCATATGTAAGTGGCCAGTCCCACGTCATGGAGCAATACGTTGAAGCCAATGGGATCACAACGAGCAGACCCTACCACACAAGGGGCATTGGCATAGGCCTGATGCTGATTGAGAGCTTCCACCCATACGACGAGTTTTGGGCACCACTAGGGTGGCGACTCCTTCTGGATTACGATCTATACATGGATCGCATGTATCACCCAGACCCACTCCTAAGAGAGATGCAACCACCAGGGTGGATGGAACACGAGGTGCTACTTGAGGACTTGATGGAGCAAGAATATAAACACGACTATCCTCCACCTCCACCCGATGCCATCATACCCCCAATCATATGGGAGAGAGATCTCACCTCTGGGAGACTCTTGAGGGTCGCAAATCATATTTAGAGTCATTTGACTCCAGTTTGTAAAATATATGTAACGGACTTTTAACCATCCTAAGAACGATCTTAATATCGTCTTCTTTTCCTACGGCTATGGATGTTATATTCGGATGTGACGTTTGGTGAACTTATGTATTATATTCCTTGAAATGTAATATTTTACCCATGTATATGTTTATATATATGGAGACGTTATGTTACTACCTAGTCATGTGCTTTTCTTAATTCATTATTTTAAAATTTTACATACATGTTGTACTTCCAAATCTCATTTAAATTACCTTATCTAAATTGATTTCAGATGAGCCTACCGTGCGAAGAAGTACGAATGGACACCAAAAGAGAAGGCCCGCAAGAAAGCCATCGAGGCCTCACGCGGCGTCAACAATTGAAGTCCTGGAAGAGATCACGGGACTCGAGCAATGCGGAAGTCATTTGGAAGACTAGGGCACTTAAGACTCCGTATATGGAACATCGAATTCCTGATCATCTCCGCCGATCCTCAGAATATACAGATGTGATCGAAGCGTTCATGCAGGGAAAACCTGAGACATTTGAGGGGATCAGTGGGACACTATACCCATGGATCAGGAGTATGAATGCGAGGTTCCTGGAACACTCCGTTAGAGAGGAATGGAAAACCTCCCTAGCAGCTGCGTGCCTTGACGAGGAGGCCAAAGCATGGTGGAGGCGACTACGCTCCCCAGCTATACTTGAGGGTGAGTACTACCTGAGCTGGGAGGATTTCAAACTTGGTTTGAGCGACATGACTTACGCTGTTAAGTATAAGCATAGCTTCGCGGAGGAGGAGCATCGCTACTCGAAATTTGCTTAGGGCCTAGGACTAAACTTTTGTCATTCTCGATCCAATTTCATATCTCTTGAGAATGTATCTAAACGTTTATGTTATTTTGCTGAACTTATATCTAAGTTTTCACCTTAGTTCATTTCATAGAGAATGTATTAGAAGGCTTGTAACGTTTTGATGTAAACCTTTTACATTATCAATGAAATGTCTTTTACCTTGCATTTTATATTATGCCTATCTTTTGGAACTACTCAAAATTCATACAGTGTAATATTTTCAGAATGGCTGCAAACGATATTCAAGACGATGACCTCAACCATGCATTCTTAGAAGAAGAAGCGAGGAGAAGAGGCTTCGAAGATGCAATCACAAAAATTGCACAAAATATGCACCAACATCAGGGTGGCGGAAACAACCAGTCCGCATTTGAGAGATTCTCCAAACATCGACCTCAACCTTACTCAGGCTCTGTCAACCCCACAGTCTTGACAGAGTGGATTGAAGAGATGGAGAAGTTGCTAGATCTTAGCAAGACTCCGGTTAACGAAAGAGTGAACGTAGTGGCCTACTACCTCAAGGGAGAGGCCAACAGTTGGTGGCGTTTAATCAGGTCCACCTTTCCCTTAAGAATCTACACCTGGAGTGAATTCAAGATCCTGTTAGAAAACAAGTACTTTGGGGAGGAATTAAAATGGGATAAGGAAGAGGAGTTCAGGAACCTAAGACAGGGCGATATGTCCCTACAAGCGTACACGGAAAAATATCAGGAGCTGTCCAAGTTCGCTCCTAGGATTATAACTAACGAGGAGGAACTTGCGACTCGTTACGTAAGAGGCATGGAAGCGGCACGAGGAACAATATGTGCGGGTTCAAGCTGCAAGAACTTTGCGGAAGCCTCACGAAAGGCAACGTGTATCTGGGCCTCCATCCAAAAAGGGGAAGCTGAGGAGAAAAAGAAGAAGAAGACCTTTACGCCTTCTGTGGCGAGTGCTAGCTTTATCCATAAGCCAATGTTCGGTCGCCCCGGTTATCAGAATCAAGACAACCGCAATAGGAACCAGGGCAGGTCTCAGTTCTTCAACCGCAATACCACTCCTTACGTCGCAAAGAATAACCAACCACCTCATGACTCGGCCGCTCAAGCGAGGTCAATGTCGTTTACGTAAACACCACCACCTGGAAGCGTTGCAACGGAGAGCCGGTAGTATGCTACTTCTGTAAAGTAGTGGGACACAAGTCGAATGAATGCCCAAAGAGGGGTAATGCTGCTAAGGCAAACGCGGGACCACCGCCAGCTGTCAGGGTTCAGGGACGTGTGTATGTCCTGACCGAGTCTGAAGAGGGTACGGATGATATTATCGATGTCGACGTCATCACCGGTAAATTTCTAGTTAATTCAATACCTGCTTTTATTCTATTTGATACCGGAGCATCTCTATCTTTTATATCCTCAAAATTTATCAAACAATCCAAACTCACAAACCCGAACAAATCGTGAACTAACATATCACTACGGATGGTAAAAACATTCCTTGTTCTTCAAGATACAATAATGTGAAAATCTCAATTCACAACACAGACTTCATGTCAGACTTCGTATTGTTTGATCTTCCCGAGTTCGATGTAATGCAGGAATGAGCGCTAGCTCGTCATAACGCAACATTTAAATGCCACGACCAGAAAATCACTTTAAAAACTAACCAAGGGGAGGAAGTGTCATACCAGAGTTTTAAAAGGAAAGGAGGAGTGAAGTTAGTATCTGTACTGAAACTTCAGAGTATGGAGAGAAAGGGACACCAGGTGTATTTTTGCAGCATTACTAAGGTCGAGGACACCCTACGCATCGAAGATATCCCAATCGTGAATGAATACCCCGATGTTTTCCCAGACGTATTACGGGTATGCCTCGCACTTGCGAGATGTTGAATTCTCGATTGACCTCATACCGGGCACAGCACCTATATCAAAGGCACCATACAGAATGGCGCCTGTCGAACTTCAAGAACTCAAGAAACAATTGGAGGAAATGATTGAGTTAGGGTTCATAAGACCGAGTGTTTCACCTTGGGGTGCACCGGTACTCTTTGTAAAGAAAAAGGATGGGAGCATGAGGCTCTGCATCGATTACAGGGAATTGAACAAAGTGACGATCAAGAATCGTTATCCTCTGCCTAGGATAGACGATCTCTTTGACCAACTTAAGGGAGCAGGAGTTTTCTCCAAGATTGACTTGCGGTCAGGGTACCATCAGATCGCGGTCCGTAAGGAAGATATACAAAAGACTGCATTCAGATCAAGGTACGGACATTACGAATTCAAAGTAATGCCGTTTGGCCTCACCAACGCTCCAGCAGTATTTATGGACCAAATGAACAGGACCTTTCACGAATATCTCGACATCTGTGTTGTCGTGTTCATTGACGACATCCTAATCTACTCCAAGAATAAAGAGGAACACGCAGAACACCTACACATTATCCTGAGCATCTTGAGAGGTCATAAGTGGTATGCTAAATTTTCAAAGTGTGAATTTTGGCTAGACCAAGTGGCATTCCTAGGCCACGTAATCTCCAAGGAAGGGGTAATGGTGGATCCAGCCAAGATTGAAGCTGTCAAGGAATGGGTAGCACCGAAAACAGTCACCGAAGTCAGAAGCTTCCTAGGATTGGCCGGCTATTATAGAAGATTTGTTCCTGACTTCTCAAAAATAGCCCGCCCGATGACTAAACTGCTACAAAAGGAATCAAAGTTCTTATGGAGCGACGATTGTGAAAAAGCGTTCCAAGAACTTAAGAAAAGGCTTACTACTGCTCCAGTTTTAACCTTGCCAACAGATGGGGATGAATATGAAGTGTACAGTGACGCGTCATTAAATGGTTTGGGATGCGTACTTATGCAACAAGGGAAAGTAATAGCGTACGCATCTAGACAACTTAAGGTACATGAAAGAAATTACCCAACTCACGACCTAGAACTGGCTGCAGTCGTGTTTGCACTGAAGATTTGGCGTCATTATCTCTATGGAGTCAGCATCAAATTCTACACCGACCACAAGAGCTTAAAGTACATCTTTACCCAGAGGGAATTGAACATGAGACAGCGTAGGTGGTTAGAATTGATCAAGGATTACAAAATCGAGTTATTATACCACGAAGGAAAGGCCAACGTAGTCGCTGACGCACTGAGTCGTAAAGCAATACATACTCTGAACAACATTTGGGAAATACCCTCGGACATTACCCAAGACCTGAAAAGGCTAAACTTGGATCTAGTACAGTCAAACGACGTTGACCTAAATGCAATGGTGGTAGAACCAGATTTATTCCATGACATACGAGCACTACAGTGGGAAGACCCAGCCTTGTTAGAAATCAGAGAAAAGATTCCATCAGAGGGAACAGAAGGGTTTGAGATCTACACTGATGGAAGTCTACGCTTCAACGGCAGGTGGTGCATACCTAACAATGAAGATTTGAAACGCAAAATCCTTGACGAAGCACATAGTACCCGCTACTCGGTACATCCTGGCTCAGACAAGATGTACAAGGACCTGAAAGTACGCTTCTGGTGGATAAGGATGAAGGCGGAGATAGCCGAATATGTGGCTAGATGTATGATTTGCCAGAAGGTAAAATTTGAACACCAGAGACCAGGAGGACTGCTCCAACCGTTGGAAATTCCTCAAGGGAAGTGGGATTCCATATCCATGGATTTTATCATGGGGTTACCAAGGGCAGTGGCAAGGATGCGATATGGGTTATTGTGGATCGCCTAACTAAAGCGGCTCGCCGTCCGATCAAGGAGACTTGGGGATTGGAAGAAGCGGCCAAAGCTTACGAAAAGGAAATAATACGACTCCATGGCGTTCCCTCGACATCATATCGGACAGGACGCTTAAGATTTACATCGCATTTACGGAAGAAATTGCAAGAGGCTTTGGGTAGTAAATTGAAAATGAGTACGGCTTTCATCCAAAGAATCGGCGGTCGAGAGCGAACTATCCGGACAACTGGAAGACATGTTGAGGGCATGCACGATGGAATTCAACGTGAATCGAAAAGAGCTTACCTCTCGTTGAATTCTCATACAACAATAGCCATCATGCTAGTCTAGGGTGTGCTCCTTTTGAGGCACTGTATGGCAGGAAGTGTCGCAGTCCGGTTTGTTGGGACGACGCTAGTGATAATGTGGTCTTGGACCCCAGGTTATACAGGATCAGATTGAACACATAAAGATTATTCGAGAACGACTACAAGCAGCTCAAGATCGCCAAAAGAAATATGCAAACGAGCACCGTCGACCTATTGAGTTCAACAATGGAGATAAGGTCTTCTTAAAGGTCTCACCCATGAAAGGGGTAAGACGTTTCGGACTAAAGGGGAAGCTTAGTCCAAAGTACATCGGACCCTACGAAATACTTGAACGAATTGGCGAGGTGGCATACCGGCCGCCTTCCCGCCAAACTTATCCAAAGTGCACGATGTATTCCATGTATCTCAGCTCAGGAGATACAGAAGCGACCCGAGTCACATTGTTACGCCCGATGTGATCGCCATCGAGCCTAACATGCTTTACTCTGAAAAACCAGTGGAAATTCTCTTGAGAGAGACCAAGTTCTTCTGACGCAAGTCGATACCCTTAGTCAAGGTTCTCTGGAGAGGGCGGAAAGGCGAACAAGCAACATGGGAGGCAGAGGCGTCAATGAAGGAAAAGTACCGGAGTTGCTTAGCAGGTAACCTTAACCACCAGTTACTTTAAGTTTCGGGACGAAACTTCTTTAAGGGGAGGATTGTAACACCTCGTGTTAATTTAAGCTAATTATAATTAGAAATCAATAATTAATCATCCTCGCTCCTTTGAATTTTCTAAAACAATACACTACAATCATTTTTGCACCTAAACTAAAACCATTTTGAATTACTTGAATTTGAACTTTATTTTACATTTTCAAACTCGATAAATCAAATGGAGGATCTACGACAATTTTCTCAACGACAAATTTTGGCACGCAAATCGAGGTCAAACGTTGACTAAATGGCCAAGCCACCTAAAGGTGATTAAGTCACCTAATCTTTTCTTAAATATAATTAATCATAATCCAAATCTAATTAAAGTAGCTTAAGCTTAATCATATTGATTATTACTAACAAAACATATAATAATAATATCAAATTACTATTCCACTTTGATTTAACTAACACATTCACTAAAACTCGATATATTGAGTTACACTAAGCCTAAACTGATAAACTTTTTGACGTTTGAGGATAATGATTTAATTCGATAACATTCAACGAAAAAATATATATTTCGATCGAATAAAATTTTATTTCAAAGTTGCGAGGAAAAACTAGTACCCAATTTTTTGTTTGAATTCGTTTTGAGGTTTATTTTCATTTTTATTTTCGATCTCACTTCTAAACATTATTTCAAGACTATATATTTCATTTCGAGACTTTTCACGTGCGCGCAAATCGAAAATTTCAAAAACGAAAAAAATCGGGCCAAGTGACCCATGTTTGGCCGAGAATGTTGAGCTACAAGCTCAACATTGTCTTTCCTTTCTCTTTTTGCTTTTCCTACACACTTGTCTCCCTTGGTCTCAAGCATGCCTTACTTCTCCTTACACACACCTTACCTCTCTTACACACATGCTTCCACTCTTACACAAGCATGCTTCTTTTCCCTTACACACCTCTTCATTTGATCATCACATGGTTGGGTCTTGGTTGCTTCACTTGTTAGCTCCCCATTCATACACAAGGATACTCTAACTACAAAGCATTTTCACCACACAATGCCAAGCATGCAACTTACTTTACATTACTTAAACTTACAACATAATACAAAACACAACAACTACTACTACACTACACACATACACGACATACATCACACACACACACAACAAACACTTCAACTTATTTTCTCTCTAATAAACTCAACTCAAGAACAAGTAAGCTTGTTCATTGTGCAACCTCAAGAACACATACAATCTTCATCCTCTTTAACTCTTTTCTTCCTTAAACTTTCATTTTATTTGCTTAAATTAATTAGCACACTTAAATAAACTCCTCACCATTTATATTTAGTACTCACTCCTTATCTTTACATGCAATTAAAAATGAACATAAATCAAAGTCACTTAAAATACAAACATCACCTAAACTAAAAATAATACTACACATAAAACTTTTAGTATAGTTTAACTAGCTTAAAATAAATTACTAACTTGTGTATTTCATTCTTATGTACCCATCCTAACCAAAGACGAGGAGCAAGGTGGTGGTGTCGACTTGAGCCAATTCGATCATATCATCGACCAGAGCAATTGCTAGGGTTTTACTCCACTAACCAAATCAAGGTGCTTCCCGCACACTTATGTGATAAGCGCCTCGAATTTGATTTTATGTTATTCTTCCTAAGTGATGTTTTGATTTGTGTGTATGATTTTATGTCACCTAAGTATCACATGTTAAATTAGAAGACAAAAATCGAAAAATAAAATATATTGTTCACATATATATCACACGGCCACCACCCTTATTTTTGCTTAATTTTTCGTTTTAATTTTTGTAAATTGCATGCTTAAAATACTAAGGATGAAATGAACATGAAAATATAATTAGTTTATGTTTAGGACTTAAAATGAATTTGTTATGAATTTAAATGTTTTAAAGGTGTTATGTGTGTTCTTGAATGTTTGTTGTAATTCTTGTGTTTGAATGATTTTTACTTATGTGTGTTAATGTTTGTTTATGATTTTTACATATGTTAAATATATAAATGTTATAAAGTAAGTTAGTTATTGAATTAGAAGTATAAAAATCAAAAATCAAATTTATGAACATATATACAATATACACGGCTATTTTGAAATTTATGGACCAATTTTGAGTTTTAATTTTTCTAAATAACATATTATGATTAGTCTAGGTAAAATAGACTTGCTATAAAAATTTGAGAAAATAAAACGATAATATGAAATTTGAGTTAAAAATGTTCATATGAAAAATATTAGAAGTTCTTCATATATTCAAGTGTTCTTCATTTATGTAACTTGTTTGATTTATAAATTTTATAAAGTTAAACTTAAATGTTGTTTTAATCCATTAGTGAATAAACACAATACTAAATATATAAGTTAAATAAGCTAAATCTTTAAAATAGAAAAGTTAGAAAATTAAAGTAAGTAAAATCACTATTCATAAATGAAATAAAATAATTAGTGAAAATCGTAAATTAGTTAAATCGCTTTAGTATAATTTAAATAATTAGTATATAAAAACTTTAAGTCAAAAACCGATTAAATTAGAAAACGAAAATAAATTGCTAAGTATAGAGGGCCACGGTTTAGGGGTCATTTTTAGACCTAAAATGAATTTGTCACTTTTTAATTTTATCACTTAAGAAATTAAAATAGTTAAAGTAATGATTTATTAATGAAAACGACAAAAGAAATAAATAGCTTATATAAATAAAGGCACTCGGCATTTACCTTATTTTTGGGTCAATTTTGGTCAAAATGAATTTACCACTTAGTCACTAAAATTGATTTATAAGTAGGATTATATTCGATTGTATAATGAACCGTTAATAAAAAGAATCAACTAAACCGATAAAAATAAACGTTACACGTATTAAAAATAAATGAAATCGAGTGTTACTACCTATGCTTAAATTTGATTGTGGACATACGGACTATTTAAAAATGAACTATGACAACCTCGCTAAAAATGGAAACCGCTAAAGGATTAGTTAAGTATATGACTAAATAAAACCGAGTTTCACTTCTAAAATGTTATTTAAAATCACCAAGTACAAAATGAACTTAACAACTTTGACTCTAGAATTTTGTACTTAGATTATATTAAGTTTTGTTTCCGAAATCATTTTTCAAATCACTAAATACAAAACGAACCTAACGACTTTAAAACTAGAATTTTACACTTAGTAAATAAAAAGCTTAGTTTTATTTTCTAAAATATCCTTAGTATAAAAAAATGTATAAGAGTATAAAAATACTAAGTATAAATAAAGTCAAGTAATAAATACTAAGTATAAAGAAAATAAAATAATAAATACTAAGTATAAGAATACATATACGTACAAAATACGAATAAGATACGAAGTATAAAAATACGTACAAATACGGAATACGAAAATACGAATACGTACAAATACGAAGAATAGTAAATACGATGAATAGTAAATACGATGAATAGTAAATACGGTGAATAGTAAATACGGTGAATAGTAAAATAATGAATAGTGAAAAATATTTAAAAGTTACGAACGGACTCAAAATAAACAATTAAGTTTTTCTATGTGTTCTGTTTTACCTGAAGAACTGCTGTTACTAAAAATTTCATTATACAAGTTTGACGTTATCTTTATGTTACAAGATTGTCACTATTATTATTTTATGAGCGAGAGAATGAGAAGTTGAGAAAGCGAGTACTTGAATAAAATACTAGGATTGTTCGCCATGTTGCGACTCTTGAAATTCGATGTTAATGAGGTAGCTGTCTATGGGGACTTGGGCTCCCTCCCAGAGTTGCCCAAGGCGATTTAACGATCTTGAGATTTTTATTCGGTGCGGGGTATCAACCTCAGGGATGGGGCATACTTGATATCACCGTGAGCCCATAGTACGGTAATTGGAACGCCAGACCCCATCCGAGTGCAGTCTCTGGTGATAGTCGAACTTTTCGTCGGTGATACCTTTTGAATAGCGAATAAGTATGATCCTCGATAGGTAGTGTATGCATACATTAGACAAGGGATTAGGCCGTCCTTATTGCCTTAGCTATCTTTAGTAGATAATCCAGGCACGTCCGACTTCGTTCGCCTGGTAGCCTTCTTGTGGATTATGTCACGCATGCTTCCGCCTTACTAACGAAGATTCATTTGTTATCACATGTTGAATGCATTTCCTTGTTTGTTTGATGATTATCTGAATGACCTGGCTGAGTATTGGAATGCGATTTGTTGAGTATGATTATTTGTGAGCATGGTATGTTATTTGATTGGTTTATACTCGTATTGAATCATCATGACCTCCTTATGTGCTTTACTTGCATGCTTGCTATTTGTTTTCCTTGTTTATTTAATATTCATATTGCATATTGTTTTAGAATTGCATGTATCGAAAGAGTGTGCGGGAAAATGATGAGAGTTTAATGCAGGTACCCCGAGTCTTGACCGTTGACCTATCAGGGGATTGAAGGCCTTATTTTGTAATCTGTTTTGAGAGGACTTGTAATCTAAATACTCTGTTTTATCTCTAAACTCGTATTATGTATACTGAGTTTGTTAAACGATAACAGCTGGTTTTGTAATATATAGACTTAATTAATTTTCCGCCTTAGTTTAATTAAAGTCACGAAAAACCAGGTTGTTACACCGTCTGTGGGGAATAGCGATCATTTTTGTTGCCAGATTCATTTCTTCATCTAGCAATCATGTCAACCAACGTCAGTCAAGGATCAAGTAGCGCACCGGTGGTGACCAGCGCAGGACGCACCTCAGCAACGGTCTCAGGGTCCTCAACTGCCCTGGTACCAGCGACTAGGATGGCGTCCACTACTGCAGCCACCACCCAGCCGGGACGTGCCACGAGGTCCCCTACATCAGCAACCACGCCCGCGGGGGTCCCTAGAACGCCGTCCTCAGCGTCCGGAGGACCGACGCCAGCCAGTACCGGAGGATTTGGAATGCCCTCAGGGTGGTTACCAGAGTCCACGGGAGGCCCACAGGGACGAGCCAGCACACAGCCTCAGGATCCGCTCCACACCCTTATGAGGAGCATGGAGTCACTGTCCAGGGTTATGGACCAAGTACGCAGAGGAGGCGAAGAAACCGCTAGAAGGTTGCAGGCTCTGGAGTCCAAGGTTCAACAGGGAAGCAGCGGAGCAGTGCTCACAGGAACCAATCCTGGAAGGGCCGGACCCAGCAGTAGGAGGATTCCTCAGGAGCTGGTGACCCAGCTTGATCTCGGAGGGGTCACCCCAGCACCCGCAGTGTTCCAGGACCTTGGAGCCATCGACACCTCCCTAAGCCTTGGCAGTCAGCAGCCAAGCCCAGGTAACTTCGTGTCCAGCAATTTGTACGGAACTAACATTCCTTTCTTGACAGGAACCCCAGAGCAAAACCTGGACGGAGTGGCTACCGGGTCGGTCGTGACTGCAACACCACTGTTTGCGGACCCAGTTCATCATGACGCTAGGGCCCTGGCAGGCATAGGGCTCAGCCGCGCCGTGGAGCAGCAGTTGCAGGAGCTGAGGAGCATGATCACCAGGATACCAGGGGTACCCAAGCCGCTGGAGAGAGCAGCAGTGGACAGCTACGCAGACTCGCCCTTTGTGGACGGCATCTCCCACACACATGTCCCGAAGGGTTTTAGCCCGCCTACCATGACGCTCTACGATGGGACCACAGATCCACAGGACCATGTGAACCAGCACAAGCAGAAGATGATGGTGGTCACGGCAACGGGGGCCTTGAAGGAGGCATGCATGTGCAAGGGCTTTGGCTCCACCCTCACAGGAGCAGCTCTGGAATGGTTCGTCGGCCTCCCAAATCGGTCCATCACCTCGTTCGCTGGACTACGCCTTTGGTCGTGATTCGCCAGCCAGCAGAAGCGGAGAAGCATCAGCGACTGCATCGCCTGCAGTGCAGAAATCTGGAGAAACAATAAGGGAGTTCCTCAACCGCTTTAATAAAGAAAAGATCTCTATCCCGCGCTGTGATGTTGCAACCGCCATAGAAGCCTTTCGCCAGGGTCTCAGAGAAGACTCAGACCTTTACAGGGACCTGACGAAGTATCCATGCTCAACGTTCGAAGATGCTCAAGCAAAAGCGCTGGCAGCCATCAGGCTCGAGGAAGATGCAGCGTCCAGGAAGAGGACCCACAGCAGCCCTCCCAGGAAGATCACTAGCGACCGCAGGAACGAGAGATCCAGGCCATACCAAAAGCCTACAGTCAACAAAGTTTCAGGAGCCATGGACTGGAGGAACTGGAGATCTCCCACCAAAGGTAAGTGAGTACAAATTTACTACTGATACTGATGGGTTGTTAAAACACTTGCAGGACCTGGGAGACAGAGTCAGATGGCCACGAAAGAGCCCTGCCAACGGGGACTCCAGCAGGAAAGACTCGAGCAGGAGGTGTGAATTCCACGATGACATCGGCCACAACACTGAGGATTGCATAGCTCTGCGGAGGGAGCTGAAGTACCTCCAGGATAGGGGGCACCTCGACCACATCCTACCAAGAGCCTCCAGGTCCAGCAAGGTGGGGTCCACGGAGCAGGTCCTGCCGTCGCCGCCTCCATTGTATACAAAGATCGTGAATGTAATAACGGGAGGGTCGGAGCTGTGTGGGCTGAGTTACTCAGCAGCCAAGAGGCGAGCCCGGAGCAGCAAGGGAGAAAGGCCAGCATCCTCAGCCAGGGTGGCCCATCACAACCTACCAACTGTGACGTTTGACGAGCAGGACGCTGAAAACACACCTGAGGAACATCACGACGCCCTGTTCATCACCCTGTCCATAGGGAACTGTTTGGTGAAGAGGATCCTGGTAGATACAGGGAGCTCAGTCAACTTGCTCATGCTGCACTCGTTGAGGGACATGGGCTTCAGCGAGAAAGATCTGGTGAAGAAACAGGTTCCTCTGGTGGGTTTCAGCGGCGAAACAGCACATTCCATGGGAGAGTTCACAATCCCAACCTCCGCAGGGGGCATCAACAAACAGGTAAAGTATTTGGTTATTGATTGCCAGTCATCTTACAATGTAATTCTTGGCAGGCCCTGGATCCACGAGATGAGAGCGGTACCCTCAACGCATTCACCGGTCGTCCAAATTCCCAACACCCTGGGGGGTGCAAGAAATCCGTGGTGATCAGGAGGCTGCGAAGGATTGCTACAAGGATGCTCTGAAACCAACCGTGGTGCCCCCGGAAGCATAGCAATTACAGAGAAAGCGTGCTGAGGAGATGTACCAGGAGCCAGAGCAGCCGGATCTGGACCAGGTGAACCTTGACGCGCAGCACCCAGAACGCACGGTCCTGATAGGGTCAGACTGCACAGGTGATATCCGAACTAAACTTGTCAATTTGCTTAGAGCTAACATGGATTGGTTCGCTTGGTCCCACGAAGATATGGTAGGGATAGACCCGAGTGTCATAACGCACCAACTCAATGTGGACCCTGGATACACCCCAGTCCAGCAGAGAAGGCGCAAGTATGCTCCAGAGCGCCACGGATAATCAATCGAGAGGTGGAAAACCCTGGCAACGCCGGGAAAATCAGGGAGGTTAACTACCCTGAATGGCTCTCAAACGTGGTGGTAGTGCCGAAGAAGAACGGAAAATGGAGAGTGTGCATAGACTTCACGGACCTGAACAATGCATGCCCCAAGGATCCATTTCCTTTGCCCCACATAGACGCAATGGTGGACGCTACAGCCGGATACGAGATGTTGACGTTCCTGGACGCCTGGAGCGGATACAACCAGATCAGGATGCATCCCAAGGACCAGGAGAAGACAGCCTTCAGGACGGAGAGAGGTATATATTGCTATAATGTTATGCCCTTTGGACTGAAAAACGCAGGTTCCACCTACCAGAGGCTAGTGAACATGATGTTCAAGGACCTAATTGGGAAAACGATGGAGGTGTACATAGATGACATGGTGGTTAAGTCACGAGAGAAGCGACGGCCTGGCGAGGACTGGCCGAAACGCCGGGACCCTGAGGAAGTACCAAATGAAGCTCAACCCCCAAAAGTGCACCTTCGGAGTCTCCTCAGGGAAATTCCTGGGATACATAGTGACGCAAAGAGGAATAGAAGCCAGTGTGGAACAAATCAGGGCCCTGCTCCAGCTGGAGTCTCCAAAGCAGCCCAAAGACGTGCAGAAGCTAACAGGAAGGGTGGCAGCTCTCAGCAGGTTTATATCTCGGTCCTCAGAAAGGTGCAAGCTGTTCTACGACCTGCTGAGGAAGAGCCAAAGATTTGAGTGGACACCAGACCACGAGGCAGCCTTCCAGGAGCTGAAAAAGTACCTAGCAGCGCCACCGCTCCTGGCAAAGCCGGGACCTGAGGAACCGCTGTACTTGTACCTGTCTGTAACAGAGGTGACTGTGAGTGCCGTGCTGGTCAGGGAGCATGAAGGGTCCCAGCAGCCGATTTACTACGTGAGCAAGTCTCTACTCCCAGCAGAGACCAGAGTGTCTTGCGAAAGCCTGAACTTTCAGGAAGGATGGTGAAGTGGTCGGTGCACCTGAGTGGATATGACCTAAAGTACGCGCCCAGGAAAGCTATAAAGTCACAGGCCCTTGCAGATTTCATTTCCGAGTTCAGCCCAGCTCAGCAACCCGGAGTACAGGAGGAGGCCTTGAGCTTGGAACCTGAAGGACGAACAGGATCCTGGAAGCTGCACGTGGATGGAGCCTCCAACATGAGAGGTACTGGAGTTGGTTTGGTGCTACAATGCCCGAAAGGAGACTTGATTGTGCAGGCAGTACGATGCGAATTTCGTGCAACCAACAATGAAGCAGAATACGAGGCCTTGATATTAGGGCTGAAATTGGCGAAGGACATGAAAATCCGAAATTTGGAGGTGTTCAGTGATTCACAACTCATCGTGAACCATATGAACGGCACGTATGTAGCGAGGGATTCCAAAATGGTAGCGTACCTCAAGGTCGCAAAAGAATTGGAAGCAGAGTTCGACAGCATCCGGGTAACTCAAGTCCCCAGGGACCAGAATGTGGAAGCTGACGCCCTAGCCTCGCTGGGGGCAACTTTCAAACCAGATGAGATATCCAATGTGCCTATAGTACACATTCTGAGTCCTGCGATTGGAATTGAACTGGCCCTTCCTGAGGAGGGGAAAGACTCCTACACGGATCAGTGCTGGACGTGGCTCAAGGAAGCAGGGGGAATTCACAGCACGGAGGTGCAGCAACTTGGACCAGACTGGAGAAAACCGTATATGGATTGGTTGCAGGACGATAAGTTACCAGAAGATAGAGGGGAGGCCAGAAGCTTAAGGATGAAAGCGTCAAGGTTCGTGCTCATTGATGGGATCCTGTTCAGGAAATCACTCGCGGGACCCTACTTACGGTGTTTGGGAGAACAGGAGGCTTCGGCTATGCTGTATGAAATCCACAGTGGCGACTGCGGAAATCATCTGAGGCGAGCCTAGCCAATAAGGCGCTGCGACAGGGTTACTATTGGCCCACTATGAGAAAGGACACTGTGGAGTACACCAAGAAGTGCGACGCCTGCCAGCGTCATGCGCCGGTGAAGCACCAGCCTGGGGAGCCTCTCCACCCTATCATCTCCCCCTGGCCCTTCATGAAGTGAGGGATGGATGTTGTAGGACCACTGCCCAGGGCCCCAGGGAACAGGTTGTACATGCTGGCAATGACGGATTATTTCTCAAAGTGGATTGAAGCCGAGGCTTATGCGCAGGTGACCGAGCAACAGGTTATTTCGTTCATCAAACGTAACATTATTTGCAGGTTTGGAATCCCTTCGGAAATAATATGCGACAACGGGACTCAGTTTATATCCGGGAAAACGCAAGGCTTCTGTGGCGCGTACAACATTACCCTGAGGAAGTCGGCACCTAGGTACCCTCAATCCAATGGGCAAGCAGAATCCAGCAACAAGATAGTAATGGACAACCTCAAGAAGAAGTTGGAGGAGATTGGGGGCAGATGGGCTGATGAGCTCCCTTTGGTGCTGTGGGCAGACAAGACCACTCCTAAGGTGGCCACGGGTCAGACACCCTTTAGCCTGGTGTTCGGCGCTGAGGCCGTAATCCCGTCAGAGGTCAGGGTCCCCACGCTAAGATATGGGTGCCAAACGGAAGAGGGGAACCAGGCTGCTATGGCGAGTTCCCTGGACACGGTAGATGAACTCAGGGAAAGCGCCAAGATCAGATTAGCGTCCTACAAGCAAGCAGTCGCCAAAAGCTACAGCAGGAGGGTGCGAATCAGGACCCTGCAAGTAGGCGACCTGGTCCTCAGGAAGGTTTTTCAGAATACAAAGAACCAGCGAGCAGGAAAGTTCGCCTACAATTGGGAAGGCCCCTACCAGGTCGAGAGTGTTGTAGGAAGAGGAGCTTACAGGCTAATGACCATGGAAGGAAAAATCATCCACAATCCGTGGAACATTCTTCACCTCAAAAAATATTATATCTGAAGGGCGCTCAGGGCCCAGGGACCTCAAGGCTCCCAGCATCATTTAAGGGCGCTCAAGGCCCCAGGGACTTCAAGGCTCCCAGCATCGTCACCCAGGTTCCTTTTGCCCCATCTGATTTTCTGAGCGCCTGATTTGGAAGGCATTTGGTTTCTTTGTAAACTCATTTCGAACTATTGTAAACCTATGTTATTAAAGGAAAAGTTTCTTTGAAATTATTTCGCAGTTCCCCTTTATCCCTTCAAAAGTACTTCACAAATCTTCTAAACTAGTTCTATCTTCGAAATGTTAGGGCAAAAGCGAGGCCTGGCTGGCCCCTACGTTTATCCTCCTTAGAGAGGACTTCGTGCGCGTGGCGACAGGGGACAAACGTTTACCCGTTCCGGACATCTCAGATTCCAGGGCCACCAAGTCACCACTACGAGGCTTGGCGTCGGAGATAAACATGACCCCACTTGGACATTAAGACTCCAGGCCGGCACTAAGTCGACTCTAAAAGCATGCATACAAACGAACGCGCGCGCTACAAACGAACGTAAGTGAAAACATGGTTGGCCACCATGGTTTTCGATCATCATAACTCAAGGTCCCTTGTACCAAAGGACCCTGGGTGCAAATGTATAGCAAAATATTTAATTACAAGCGTCCATGACAGGCACGCTACCCCAAAATAGCAGTTTCAAGCAAATTCTTAAACTAAACAGATTAATTACATGGTTGCAGGAATCTATTCTTGTTCCTCAGGCACTACAGCTGAGGCATCCAAAGTAGGAACTTCCTCAGCAGTGGCGCCAGCGCCCCCATCTCCAGCAGCTGTTCCAGTGGGCCCCTCAGCGGCGGTGTCCTCCTCGGCGGCAGTACCTCCACCCCCAGCCAGCTCGTCCGCTCCCTCAGCGTGTCCACCTCCCTGATCAGCAGGGTCAGCAGACGCAGCAGGCTCCTCGTCATCGGAGTCCTCAAAACCCACCAGGACACTGAGATCAGGAGGCTGAGGGAATGCAGCGTGGAAGTCAGCCTCCTCTTGCCCCAGGTCAGAGGAAGAAGCGCCACCAGCCTGAATCGCCTTGAGGCACTTAATCTTTGCGTCCCAAGCAGCGTAGACAGCCACCTTCGCAAGAGTCTTCTTTAATTTGTGCTCAGAAGCCTCAAGCTCGGAAATTCTGCCGTCCAGCTTCCAGGTGTCTTGCTCAGCGGCCGCCCTCAGCCTGTCCGCCTCGGAACAGAGCCATCAAGCCCGAACCCGGGTGGAAGGGAAATGGTGGAACCATCGTCAGGAATCTCGATCGGGGTTTTGAAAGAACCAGGGGGACGCAGCTCGGGACCAGGCCCAACCTTGTAGCAAAATGCTGAAGGGGGCCTGGGACTCTTAGCCTCTTTCTTTGGGGGCGGTACCTTAGAGCTGGAGGAAGGCTGCTTCCTTTTCTTCGCCTGCATGAGGAGTCCGACGTCGAGGCGTGAGACCACGAGGGCGAGCGAAATCGAGCGACCACACAAGGGAGGAGCTCAGGAAGCTAACAGGGAAAGACAAGAGTTACGGATGCCATGGCGAGTTCAGTGCGAAGCGGCGGAGACGGCGATGGATAAGCGCGGGGTAGGCACGTGGCGCGACGAGCCGACCACCGCAGGCTCGTCAGGATGTCGCTAGGAGGAGCGGTCGCCTGCGGATTCTTGAGTGCTGCAGCAAAAGGGGGTTAAGGAAAGTAAGTAGAAAAGAAAACATCGTAAACACAACAAAGGCGGCCAGATACCTTTAGCATCACCCCACTCGTCCAAAAGGTACTTGGGACGGGGGTTCATAGAGTCGATCTTCAAGAAGATAAAGCGACGAAACCAACCGTCGTCATTCACCTTGCTAGAATCGATAAAAGCGTTGCGGCCGTCAGTCGCCCTCATGGTCACCTGGCCGTCATGGTCACCTGGCCGTAACCAAGGTGTCGGCAAGAATACAGGCTCGCCAGATCCTCCATCCCCAGCTTGATGCCAAGGCGCTCACTCACCACACTCACACCGTACAGAACCCTCCAGGCCTGGGCGGAGAGTTGGGCAGGAGCAAGGGAGAACCAAAGGAGGAAGGTCTGGATCAAGCGAGGGAAGTGAAATTTCATGCCCAAGGAAAAAGGGTGCTCGTACAGAGCAACCCACCCAGGGCGAACAGCGTCGGCAAACTCGCCAGGAGCAGGGGCATGGAGAACCACATCTTCACTCAGACCCGCCAAGGAACGGAAAGCGGGAAGCTCGTCCTCCGAGATCTCGGAGTCACAGGAGTGTTTGTCATCTAGAATATTCGCAGAGGGGAAGGCAACAAGAGGAGCGGGGCGCGCTTGGGAACGAGTAGTCATGGGGAAGACGAAGGGGAAGACGAAAAAGCAAGTGGAGTCGGAAGGATTACCTGGAAGCAGGAAGCGGGGGAGATGAGGCGAGTAGCGAGAGGGTAGGAGTTGAGGGGAGGCGGAAAAGGTGAAGAATAGGGGATTGGAAGGTGAGAGTGAGAGAGTATTAATAGGGGAAGTTGAAAAATGGGAGTTGAAAAGTGGGGGCAATTAATGTGACGAGACTCTTCAAGTCACATCATGGAGTGGAGGGAAAATTCCCGCCCAAAACACATGCAATGCGTGGGCGGAAATTTTGGGGGCAAATGTTGGGCCCAAATTTTGCAAGCCCAGATTTGGCCCAGAAAGTAGCCGCAGCGAAGACCAGCACAGGGCCCAAAACAGGACCCTGGACAGGGTCCTGGGCAAGACCCTGGGCAGGACCCTGGGCGAGGCCCAGGACAGCCAGGAGCCTCAGGAGCCTCACCAACGGATCTATACGAAATTATAACGGATAATCAAAGCAGTCACAAGAATGGGGGAAGCGTTACATTGGGAGGAGCGAATCAAGGCTAAAGATCAGGGAAGAAAGGAAAGAGGAGAAAAATCAGGAGGTCTACAACTATAAAAGACAAGCTAGGGTTCAAGGAAGGGACACACATTGAACATCCGGCAATTATACTACAACACACCAAAGCATACGAAACACATTCTCCAGGGAACCCTTTATTTTACCTGCATTATTTGTACTAAATAACGTGCCTTTGCACCTAAATCTTGTAATCCTCCTTCGAATAGTGGATAGTTGGTGGGACAAGAGCTTCCCCCCGCGGTCGTTTCCCACATCGGGTTTTCCGCGTAACCAAAAAACTCTCGTGTCCCATTTTGTTCTCTTCGTTGCATTTCATACGTTTCCTTTCACAATTCTTAGTTTGGTATACAATTAGGTCACTTTAACCCCAATCACATTAAATCTATACTTGGCAAATTATTTGCCGAAACATATATATATATATATATATATATATATATATATATATATATATATATATATATATATATATATATATATATATATAGAGATAAGATCTTTTAAGCCCAACTTATTAGAGAAAGTCATTGAGTCCTGAATCCGCTTTGAGATTTTAACACAAAAATTTGAGATTTTAACACAAAAATTTGAAACTGCAAAATTCTAGAATATTTGAGATTTTAACAATGTTAAAATCTCAAATATTCTGGAATTTTGCAGTTCTAAATTTTTGTGTTAAAATCTCAAATTTTTGTGTTAAAATCTCAAAGCGGATGTCTGGACTCAATGACTTTCCCAAAACTTAGGGCTTGAAAGATCTTATCTCTATATATATATATATATACACATACATATATATGTAGAAATAGGTTATATTAAGTCCACAAATAAATTTGAGTCCGTGAGTCCACGTAACTCTTAGTAGCCTTTTGTGAAACTTTAATGCTTTGTAAATGTAACTATATGTAATTGTAACTTTAATACTATGTAAATTTAACTGTATGTGTTAAAATTACAGTTACATTTACAAAGCATTACAGTTTCAAAAAACGTTATTAAGAGTTACACTGGACTCACGGACTCAAAAAAGATAAGGGACTCATTATAACTTGACTCTATATATGTATATATATATGTAGAGTAAAGTTATATCAAGACAGCAAATATTGCGAGACACAAACGAGACACAGCATTTTACCCTTTTTTGTGAAACTTTAACATAGTTTTATGAAACTTCAAAAATTGTGAAACTTTAACAAAATTGTGAAACTTTAAGACATTAAAGTTTCACAATTTTTGAAGTTTCATGAAACTATGTTAAAGTTTCACCAAAAAGGCTAAAATGCTGTGTCTCGTTTGTGCCTCGCAATATTTAGGTGTCTCGTTTGAACTTGTTTCTATATATGTATATATATATACATACATATATATATGTATATATATATACATATATATATATATATATATATATATATATATATATATATATATATATATATATATATATATATATATATATATATATATATATATATAGGGTTGAGTTCCGGTAAGAACACTACCTTTGGTAAGAACGGTAAGAACAGTTAAAGTACATTATAAATATACGTAAAATATATTCGTTTAACACATAAAGTACATTTTGTGAGGTACATTATAATATATACGGGGTACATTTAAAAATTAAGAGTTATATTTGAAATTTTTGGGTATATTTCAAGTTTAAAATTAAAATGTACTTTTAGTATAGTTAAAATGTACCTTAAAGCTTTCTGGTTTTAGAAAGGGCTCACTTCCTTTTAAGTATCTTGGAGTTCCCATCAGCTCCAAGAGGATTTCAAGTACTGATTGTTTCATGTTGTGTGAACGCATTTGTGCTAGGATAAGAGGCTGGGGAGCAAAGAGGCTCTCTTATTCAGGCAGACTCACTCTAGTTAATTCTGTTTTGAATGCTATGCATACCTATTGGGCTTCAATTTATATACTTCCAGTTGCTATTATGAATAGGGTGGTAGCTATTTGCAGGAACTATCTATGGGATGGGAGTGAGGAGTATCACAAAGCCCCTCTCATTTCTTGGGATAAAGTTTGCATGGAGAAAAGCAAGGGTGGACTCAGTGTCATTGACTGTAGGAAATGGAATATTGCTGCAGTAGGAAAGTTTGTGTGGTGGTTGGCAGTTAAGAAGGACCATTTGTGGGTCAAGTGGGTTAATCACATCTATTTGAAAGGCTCTAGTTGGATGGATTATGACCCTTGCTTGTCTTCGAGCTGGGCCTGGAGACAAATCTGTAAGACAAAGGAGATTTTGAAGCTGGGTTACTTGCAAGAGAATTGGAGCTCTACTGATCAGGTTTATACCATTGGCAAAGGTTATGATTGGCTTGCAGGTAATCATCCCAAGGTACCTTGGGCACATGATGTTTGGAACAAGTTTAATGTTCCTAGATGGTCTTTTGTAGCCTGGCTGATCAGGTGGCAAAGACTCTTGACCTTGGATAGGGTCAGGAGATATGGCATTGCAACTGATGGGATTTGCTATCTTTGTGGTCATGGTGCTGAAACTTGTCAGCACTTATTTTTTGTTTGTCCTTACAGTGCAGCCTGTCTTCAGTTATTGGAGGATTGGCTGTGTATGAAGGTTAAGCACCAGGGTTTGCTGAGTATCAGTAGGAGGAGGAAGATGACATTATTCCAGAGATCTGTTTGTATGGCGGCTATAAATGGGTTGGCATATCATGTGTGGTTTCAGAGGAATCAGTGTAGGATTGAGAATGTTGTAAGCATTCCCAAAGCTTTGGTTGCAAAGGTCAAGGCTGATTTGTTGTGTAGATTGGATGCTATTGCTCTGAATCTTAAGGTGTATGATCATCAATGGTTAACTAGGCTCCGTGTACTGTAGAGTCAGTTTACTCCCTGTGATGAG